>OX244028.2:30116096-31351011 GCA_945859785.2 Tridacna gigas
CACTGCACAAAGCATGTAGTCTGATCTTTGATCTATACTGTTGGCTTTGTGGAGATGCACTAAAGTAACTTTGCAGAAGGGTTTTGTAGGGTTACAATCCTAGACAGAAAATGTGCATCTAGTTTTATTTATTGCTTCAAAGGTAAACTCGTTACCAAACGACAAATTTTTGTACTTAATCAAATTGAAAGCATTTTCAGACAACAACTCTTCTACAGGGTTGTTAAAACTCGGTATCATGTGGTAAAGGGTAGAACTTATGACAATATTCGGAGCAGATGACTTTGAAAGATTGCATCCTTGAAAAAATTATGGGAGATGATCACAGAATTAGGTTTTAGCACATGAAAACATGGCTGAAGGGGAAATCTTTTTGAGGGCTTCATAGCTCAGTTAACTCATTACTACACAATCACCTGACAAAAAAGCCTCTTGAAAACATGGCAGGAAAAGCAGAAAATGCTGGTCACTAGCATTTTCTCCTTTTTCCCACAATGTTTTCTGCCCTCCCTAAAACAAATTTCATTTTTTGAGTCATCTATTTTGTCGTCTGCAAATGCTTTGAATTTGGACAAGTCTAAAATTTTGTCATTTGGTAAGGAATTGAATTGGTTGAATTGTAAGCAAGAGCAATGCATGCTAGACTGCTTTTTCAGAAAAATTGCAAGTTGAAAAAATGAGGAAGAAGCCTTTAGAAAACATTATGGGAAAAGGAGAAAATGCTGGTAACCAGCATTTTCTCCTTTTCCCACAGTATTTTCTATGCTATCAAAGACAGTTTACATCATTTGATTCACATTTCAATTGTTGTCTGTAAATGCTTTCATTTTGGTCCAGTCTACATTTTTGTAATTAGGTAAAGAGTTAACCCTTTCCCAAACAAGCCCTGGTTTTCACGTGTCTGCAGTACAAGTCTTTTGAAAACACTGTGGGAAAAGGAGAAATTGCTCGTAACGAGCAATTTCTCCTTTTCCCACAGTGTTTTCTACCGTTTTTGATAACTTTCTGCCATTTTCATCAAATTTAAAATTGCCGTCTGCAAACTCTGTCAATTTGGACGAGTCCAAAATTTGTCGTTTGGGAAAGGGTTAAATGAGTTACCTGCCCCTATTATACATGTATGGTTTACCCTCTGATTGTAAACAACACACCCAAGTTTGAAGTAAATATCTTTCATAATAGCAGATATCTGTGAATATATGTCAAAAGTTTTAATGTACGACACCAACAAAAATGCAGTATCGGGATAACGTCAGAGCTATTGTAATATGTCTACATTTTCTTCAAAAACAGCTGAGCTAAAAAAGAAAAAAAGTAGCTTCAGGTTCAAGGATATTCACGAAATTAACATTGGAAAATCTTCTGCTGAAAATGCATCAGAATAATGCCTTTGTCAGGAAACGTTACATAATGGCAATTTTTGCGTCTCATGATGCCATATTATTCTTTTACATAACATAGATCCAAAGTGCAGTTACTCTTTTACCGAATGACAAAATTTTACACCAGTCCAAATGGAAAGCATTTGCAGACAACAAAATAAATGTGACTCAAAAATTGAAATATGTTTTGGGAAGAGTAGAAAACATTGTGGAAAAAGAAGACAATGCTGGTTACCAGCATTTTCTCCTGTTCCCACAATGTTTTCAAAAGCTTTCTTTCTCAGGGTTGTTAAAAGTCGGGATTGTGTGGTAAAGTGTTTAACTTGACTTTACCGTACAATTACCATAATCCTATACATGTATTTTTTATGACCTGGGAAAGAAGGCTTTTGAAAACAATGTTGAAAAACCAGCATTTTCTACTTTTCCCACGATGTTTTTTACCCCTTTCTGAGACAAATTCTATAATTTTAGCAAACTCTGATTTGTTGCCTGTTACAAATTTGGAATTTCTGTCATGATTCTTGCAGTGTTAATAAATATGACCAAACTTCAAAATTTTAGACTCATCCAAATTCAAAGCATTTGCAGACAAAAAATCAATTGTGGATTAAGTGATAGAATTTTTCTGTGAACTGTAGGGAAAGGAAAAATGCATACAAGCCTTTCTCCCATTCCTGCAATGATTTATTTTCAAAGCCTTCATTTCCAGGGTCATTAAAACTCGGTGTTTATGGTGAAAGGTGAATTATGCAATATTTTATAAAATTTCTGTAATAATTACAAAGTGCACTTATTACGTAATTAAGGCCTGATTTTCTGTTTTAGATCGCCTAGATAATAGAATACACTCCTATTGTGAAAGCTCTATTTTTAGATTTGTCATCAGCCTTTAATCCTTTTCTAAACAATCACCGGTTTTAATGACAGTGAAAGCGGAGGCTTTTGAAAACAATGTAAGGAATGCAGAAAATGCTGGTACCAGCATATTCTCCGTTTGCCACAATGTTTTCTACTCTGTCAAAGAAAGATCCCATGATTTCAGCTACATTTAGATTGTCATCTGCAAATGGTTTCAAAATGGGCATGTCTAAAAGTTTGCCATGTGGCAAAGAAGCTATAACATTAATAGGATTTCAAGTAACACTTTGCAAAACAACAAAATTCAGAATTATTCATACAGAAGTATTTCCAGACAACACACTAAAGAATTGGCTCAGTTGATGGGATTTATTTTTGAAAGGGAAGAATTATTAAACATTGTAAAAAGGAGAAAATACTGATTGCCATGGTTTTCACCTTTTGCCATCGTGACGTTTTTGAAAGCTCTTAAAGTTTCTCCTGTATTGTACTTTGATGAATAGTCTCCATCATTGTCTCATGATTAATTTTAGAAAAAATAGAAATCCAAAAATCTAGAAAAAATAGAAATCCGAAAATCAGTAACTGTTGCTGATGTAATGCACTACCTTTGCCTCTTTACTGGGCAATAAGATGATGTCAGGTCCATTTTGAAAGCAGAAGCAGATGACAGATTTTAGTGGCTAAACTGGTAAGATTTGTCTTTGGAAGGGTAGAAAACAATGTGATTAAAGTAGGAAAAGCTGGTTACAAGCATTTTCAATTAGTCCAACAGTATTTCTGACTTCCAAAAAGAGCAAAAACTTGTAAAAACAAGGGAACCCGAGACCATGCATTTTTCTAACCCTTATATAGAACACTTAGTGAAGCTAACAGTGACTTTTTTAGTGTAGATCAAAGATCAGATTGCAATTTTTGTGAAGTCTGATCTTGTTCTACGCTTGCTGCAAAGAACCTGAGATGATGCTGTACAGTAACCATTATATACAACACCAAGTAAATCTATAGTTTTTAAAGTTGCTCTAGGCATTAACCCTTTACCAGACAACAAAATTGTAGCCTTGCCGAAATTGAAAGCATTTGCAGATGATAATTTCAGTCTGATTCAAATGGTATAATTTTTCTTTGATAGGGTAAAAAACATTTTTGGAAAAGGAGAAAATGCTGTTTACCAGCATTTTCTCCTTTTCCCACCATGTTTTCAAAAGGCTTCTTTCCAAGGGTCATTGAAAGGAATTGTGCGGTAAATGGTAAAAGTCTTTGCTGCAGGCCTGTTGAAGCCTGAAACTAGTGTTGAAACCAGTGGAGTAAAAGGATTTTTTGATGTATCAGAGAAGGATTTTGAACAAGAAATTTCTGCTTTTGCCACAGTGTTTCTGACATAATTCAATAAAATCTTAACCCGGCCATATCTAATTCAATAAAACATTACCCGGCCATATCGCACCAAATAAACCTAATGGACGCTTTTCAGTCTTAAATAATGACCTAAATTAACCCTGTACCACAAAATCCTGACTTTTAAGGACCCTAGGGAAAAGGCTTTTGGAAACATTGTGGGGAAAGGACAAAATGCTCGTAACCAGCATTTTCTCCTTTCCCACAATGTTTTTTTCTCTTCCCAAAACAAATTTCTTTTTTTGAGTAACATTTATTTTGTCGTCTGCAAAAGATTTCAATTTGGACTGGTCTAAAATTTTGTCGTGTGGTAAAGAGTTAATGGCAGTTTCAGGGTTGATCTTTGTCTAGATTCAATGTCTCGGCAAAGTGGACAGTGTAGATCAAAGATCAGACTGCAGTCTGAACTTGATCTAGGTGGGCCGCTATAATGACTTTAGTTATGAGAGGTACTTTAAAGGTTAATTATATGATGATTATTCCCAGTGTCCAAAGACTTTTTTCAAAATCATGCGCATCAAAATTTGTAAACAATGCATGGACCTTACTGAGTCAAGGAGACCGTTACAAAATAGAGTACAGCAGGAAGTTTTCTATTGTTATTTCAATCAAAGAAAAGTGCACCAACCCTTCACCAAATGATCCCTTGTCTGAAGGAGTCTGAGAAAGAAGGCTCATGAAAACATTGTGGGAAAAGGAGAAAATGCTGGTGACCAGCATTTTCTCCTTTTTCCACAGTGTTTTCTACCTTATGAAAGATAAATCTTTTCATTTGAGCCATATTTAATAATGTCATCTGCATAAGAGTCATTATGGAGAAGTCAAAAGATGCTGTCATCTGACAGAGAGTTCAGAGGGCAAAGGTCACATGTCCTCAAATAAATATATAGTAACTGAGAAAAGCTATAATTAGTTCCACTATATAATAGCTGGTTGATAGAAATAGGATTTTATTTTATGGTTGACACTTGAACTATTTTGTATTGTGATATTGACTTAGATGCTGAATTACAAATAACGCCATGCCTTTGAGAAATATATTGTAAGTAATTTGATAAGTCTTATGTCTGCCCTCCCTGCCTCTTTCTGTCTCACTGTAACTCTGTAGAAATTATAGAAAGAGAACAGGAAAATAAAAACTGCCAACTGAAATTGGATCATGCTGAAGTTTAGACTTGTCCAAATTAAAGTGTTTGCAGACAACAAGATAAGTCGGGCTCAGATGTTGCATGGGATTTGTCTTAGACTTGATGAGGGTAGAAAACACTGTTGCCAACTTCCATTCTAGTTTTAACCCTTAAAGCGCCTTTCACTACTTAAGTTGACTTTGCAGCAGTTGTAGATTAAGATCAGACTGCACAAAACATGCAGCCTGATCTTTGATCCACAGTCTGTTTCTCTGAAACACTATAGACAAAAGCAATCATGAAACTGCAATTATTTAGGTCATATTATCTGGGATGAAAATTTGTTGGTTTTTTTTTTTCGGGCTTTAACCCTTTACCACACAATTCTGACTTTTAACAACCCTGAGAAAGAAAGCTTTTGAAAACATTGTGGGAAAAACAGATAATGCTGGTAACAAACATTTTCTCCATTTCCCACAATGTTTTCTACCCTACCAAAGAGAAATTTCAATTTTTGAGTCACGTTTATTTTGTCGTCTGCAAATGCTTTCAATTTAGACTTTACTAAAATTTTGTCGTTTGGTAAAGAGTTAAGGGTTAAAATTGATTTTTCTGCTGGCAAATGTAACTGCACCCTCGTTAACCCAGGTGTGAAGTATTACCGTTCATCATTCCTGGGACATTCAATTGCTAAACCGTCGTTTCTATAAATATTCATAAGAGTGCTAATTACACCCAATGGAATTGTCGATAACATAATGATACTCTCTTGTAGTGGAGGATAATCACATTTCTTCTGTTACTTTGAATAAACTGGGTAAAACCCAGATGAATATCAACGAATACGGCGGCCGCCGGTGGGCCTTCCTTCTGTGGCCTTTGCCTTACGACAATCCAGGGCAGACATTACCAATCCTTGTATACAACGGCAAATATTCAGAAATACAGTGTGCTGTTGCAGTCCTTAGGGGTATGTAGCAGGAGTGACGTCATCCTCGTTGACCCAGTTCCAATGTATTCCGTAAACTACCGTCATCGATTTGATTGGTTGTAGATGAGGTAAAAGTAGAAATGATGGCATATGGTTGATAAAAACAGTGTAAATTTTGTCACTGAAAAATTGAGATTACCAATCAGAATGCCTCATGAATAATTCATGAAAACAAGAAAAGATACGCGAGATAACCCAGGGGTGATGAATGTAGTTTACAGAATACATCGGAACTGGGTTAACAAGGATGATGTAACTGACAGACAGTACTGTAACGTCATCCTCAGACTAATGATAATGATTATATCCATATTTTTAAATGGTATGACCAGAGTCCATACATTCTGCAAATGCTTTTAACCCCTATTTCACAGAGGAGGCCAGAAGGATTTGGCCTTTGGCAGACTCACTCTGAGGACTGAAGGAAAATTGCTTTGTTCCGTGTATACATAATAACCACCTGGGAGTGTTTGGTTTGTCTTCAGAGGTTTCCATTCATCATGAACTCTCCAGTCATTCTTTGTGTTTGACTCATTCATTTGCATTTGGTTCATTCAGTTGATGAATTTCATTATGGTGGGACTGTATATATAATCAATTGCTGCACACACAGTGGTTTAGGCTTTTTTCTTTTTTATCTATTTACCAAACAATTCGGAGTTTTAAACAACCCAGAGGAATTAAGACAGCTTTTTTGGAAACATTTTGGGATAGGGAGAAAATGCTGGTAATCAGCATTTTCTCCTTTTCCCACAATGTTTACTACTGTCTTGTACACAAATTTCTATTTTTCTGTCATATTCAATGTGTCTTCTGCAATTATAGTTATGTGGAATTTTGATTAGTAAAAAATTTTGTCCTCTGGTAAAATGGTAAACTAAAGCAAAGATAGACTACAACGAATCAAAACGTGGATCATAATTTAGTGATGATTTAAAGAGTATTTCAGAAAAACATTTAGGCAATTAGAAACGTTACTGATAAGGAACAAATTCCCTGTTTGACAATGATTCCATTTGTCGTCTGCTGAAGTCTGAAGGACATTGAAATGACAAACTCCTCACAAGAATACAAAATTTTAGGCTCGTCCATTTTGAAAGTATTTGCAGATCACATTTTAACTCTTTTACCAAAGAACTAAATTTTGGACTTGACCAAATTGAAAGCACTTGCAGATGACCAATTAAATGTAGTGTAAATTGTGATTTCTGTATGTGAGAGGGTAGAAAACATTGTGGGAAAAGGAGAAAATGCTGGTTACCAGCATTTTCTCCTTTTCCCACAATGTTTTCAAAAGGCTTCTTTCTTAGGGTTGTTAAAACTTATTGTGTGGTAATCTAAGGGGTAAACATGGTGCTAATGATGTGACTCTTTGTTGAAAGGTTTGAAAACACTTTTGGAAAGGATAACATGTTGTTTAACAGCATTAATTTTATTATTTTTTCCTTTCTCCACAATGTGTTTGTTGAGTCATTTTCTTTGGGATTGTAAAATGCAGGATTGTTTAGTAAAGAGTTAGGGAATAAATGCTGTATTGAAACTTACGCAAGTTATGCAAAAAAGAGGATGGATTATGTGCTTGAAGTATTTGTGAAACGGTGAATTTATAATCTTTTTGTTGAAGTGATTCTTTTAATCCTTCACCACACAATCCTGAGTTTTAATGAACCTGAGAAAAAAAGACTTCTGAAAACATTGAGGTAAAAGAAGAAAATGCGTTGAATTAGGACAAGTCTAAAAAATTGTGCTTTGGCAAAGTGTTAATATGGTCACATGTCCAATAATCTTATTTTGAAGATTTCAAAGTACCATATTTCACCATTACCATTTCATTTAGTACCAGGTGACAAAATTTTAGATGGGTCCAAAGTTAAACCATTTGCAGTCAAGTAATTACATGTGGCACAAATGCTGTGATTTGTCTTTGAAATGGTGAAAAATGCTGGTCACCCGCATTTTCACCTTTTCCAAAAATGTCTTAAAAACTATCTCACCCAAGGTTGTTAAAACTCATGATTGTTTAGTGAAGGGTCAGTGGACTGGTTTTACTGATTATTACATTTGACTAATGAATAATAAGGTTGATAAGCCGTCTGGCATAAATTGCATGCAGGAGAAGAAATGTTCCAAAAGGAAAGGAATGAATGTCAGCCTAGGATGACATTGACAGAAAACATTTGTGAAACAGTTATGGATACTGTCAGTTATATTATGTAGGTATTAAACTCCATTGCCCATTTTCATCTCATCAGACATCTACAATCTCAGTTATCAGATTTATTTTAACTCTGTACCACACAAGAAAATTTTAGACTTGTCCAAATTGAAAGCAGTTGCGGACGTCAAAATAAGTGTGACTTAAAAATTGAAATTTGAATTGGGAAGGGTAGAAAACATTGTGGGAAAAGGAGAAAATGCTGGTTACCAGCATTTTCTCCTTTTCCCACAATGTTTTCAAAAGCATTCTTCTTCAGGGTTGTTAAAGGATTGTGTGGTAAAGGGTTTAGGTCCTGAAAAATCATTATTTCACTTTTACCCTAACAGTAAATTTAAACTAATATTCCTAACCATATTGAAAGCACTTCCCGTGCGATGTATTCAAGAAACAGTTCTAGAATGATTCTTGAATCCAGTTCTTGAAAAGTTCATGAACATTAAATAGCCATTCTAGTACTGATTTTCAAGAACTAAATCAAGAACTTCTTGTGAGGAATTCAAGAAATAGTTCTAGAACGATTCTCTAATCTAGTTCTTGAAAAGTTCATGAACATTAAGTGGCTATTTCAAAGGTATTTTTTAAGGGGAAAAATATCTCCTAATCGAACAGTGTAGATCCAAGATTAGACTGATCTCTGCAATCTGATCTTGATCTACATTGTCCACACAAAGTCTTTGAGTCACCCTTAGCAGCCTAAGGGTTAAAGAGTGTCTGCAGCATTTCTAATTCCAGGGGTTGCCAGTACACTGACAGATGTGACAAACATAATATTTATCTCGCCATGTAATCTTTACATAAAATGCATACTACATTACAAAGGCATCTGTGCATATGATTTCAATTTCACAGACAGATGCCATGTGCCACAAAGAAACTTAAGACCCTTAGGCTGTTGATGTGACTCACTGAGCTTTTGCAGACAGTGTAGATCCAAGATTCGACTGCACAAAACATGCAGTCTGATCTTGGATCTGCACTGTCCGATAAGGAGATATTTTTTCCCCCAAAAAATTTTTTGAATAGCACTATTCGGTTGTTTACTATCAGCTTTAAAGTTTCATTTAAGTTATTTAGCAGGATAACTGTTAACACTTCACCAAACAATCCTGGATTTTCACGACCCTGGGAAAGAAAGCTTCTGAAAATGTGGGAAAAGGAGAAAATGCTGTAAACCAGCATTTTCTCCTTTTCCCAAAATGTTTTCTGCCCTATCAGAGAGCTAAGCTCATTTGTACCAGCGTTGAATTTGTGGTCTGCAGATGTTGGAATTTGAAAGCATCTAAAATTCGCCATTTGGGAAACATCTAAGACCCTAAGCATTTGCCAAGCAATCCAGAGTTTTATTGACCCTAGTAGCCAGTGTTTTCTCCTTTACTTAATTTTTTTATCCGTATAGGATGTTTTCTGCAAGATCAGAAACAAATCCAGTTCTTTGATCCATATTTATTGTTAGACTAGCAATCATTCGATCACTAGTCTATTGTCATCAAGAGTGAGCCGCATCCAAATATAAAGGAAAATCTACCAGGCGCCATATTTACTGCCCCACAGAAAATGATTTTCTCTTTTAAAAATGATAATTCTGTTTTATTATAATATATTATGACAATGTTGACATAAACTACAAAATCTCAACGTCTCAAATTTGACCAATGTCTACTTAGTTGTAGACTGAACATGAAATCCATTTTGTCCAACAAGTTAACCAACGTAAGAATGAGATAGAACAGTCCTTTGACGGGGAAAATTTACAAATGGCAAAAAATTTTGGCTTCTGGTGGCACTTGCAGACTGACATTGGTCAGGACTTTTTTTTTTTTGATGCATTTAATCCTTTACCACACAATCCCAAGTTTTAACGACCCTGAGAAAGAGGCCTTTTGAAAACATTGTGGGAAAATGAGAAAATGCTGGTAACCAGCATTTTCTTTTTTTTCCACAATGTTTTCTATCCTTCCCAGAACAAATTTCAATTTTTGAGTCACATTTGTTTTGTTGTCTGCAAATGCTTTGAATTTGGACCAGTCTAAAATTTTGTCGTTTGGTAAAGAGTTAACCCCCTTTTCATAGAGCATGACTTGTATAATTATATTAGCCAAATTTAATTTGTTGTATCATATGCTTCCAACATTAATTGACAGGTCTAAAATTTTGTGGTAAGTGGAGAGAGAATTACATTCAGTACATGTGAGAGGTTGCAATGATACAGTCTACTGCAAGTAAATTGAGCCTTAACTGCAAAATTCTGACTTTTAACGACCCTGGAAAGAAAAGCCTTTTGAAAACATTGTGGGAAAAGGAGAAAATGCTGGTAACGTAGTCTACTGCAAGTTAATTAACCCTTTATCGCACATTATGCCGACTTTTAACAACCCTGAGAAAGAAGCCTTTTGAAAACATTGTGGGAAAAGGAGAAAATGCTTTCAACCAGCATTTTCTCCTTTTCCCACAATGTTTTCCTCCCTATCAAAGAAAAATTGCACCATTTGAGCCATACTGAAATTATCGTCTGCAAATGCTTTCAATTTGGACGAGGCTAAAATCTGTCATCTGGTAAAGGGTTTATGTTCTGGGATAATGATTGAATCAGGAATGGAAAATCAGGACATTGACCTTTGTGCTTTTAACCCTCTATCAAACAATCAAGTTTTTACCATCCTGTGGAAAAAGGCTTTTGAAAACATGGCAGGAAAAGGAGAACATGCTGGTAACCAGCATGTTCTCCTTTTGTGACAATGTTTTCTGTTTTATTGTAGGGAAATAGTTTGATTTTAGCTGCTGTTGAATGGTTGTCTGCAAATGCTTTGAAATTTGATGAAATTTTGTTGTTTAGTAAAGGGTGAAATAAGTGAGCATTTTCAGTCCGTCCTTACATATTGTGAGATCTATTGTTTACTGAAGTTGTGGTATAAAATAATACTGCAGGAGTTAAATAAGTACTTTATAATCAACTTCAAGGTTTTATGTTCATGTAAGTTGTAACATTCGAAGAAGAATATGGATATGAGTCATACTCTGTGAAAAGGGGGGTTTAGTGTATGTGCAAAAAGTATCAGCCAATATCAATCCACTCAGGCTGACATTGGTCAAAGCATTTTGCTATTTGTAAAATTTTCTGCATGTCAAAGGACCATTTTACCTTTGGATACAGCTGGTTCTTTGATAAAATGGAATTCAGGAAGCCATGGTTATAATGATGATTGCTGGTACGGTGCACTAGAGAGATGGATTAAACCCCATTTTGCCAGAGCATGGCTGTATCTTTGTTTGCTTTATTGATATTTATGGCCACTTTTCACATTTTGGGTTATGGTACACTCACACCTCAGTCTCCTTGCATTCCTGGGTATCACCAGTTCTGGCTTCATCAGCTCCAGGTTAAAGCTCTTGCAGGGTCTTACCAAAAGACTCTTCCATGCAACTGGCTCAGACAATGGGGGTTACAAGTCCAATACCTTATCCACTGAGCCTACTGGGCAAACCTGGGTGGTCCGTTGATCAAATCCTGTGGTTGTTATGATAGGTGATGTGCACCTATTTGGTACATTTCTTCACCGGAAAGAGACTGCTTTACCGTTCTGAAAGTCATAATACTCCACTTAAAAAAAGAAGGATGAGTCAGAAATTTCTATTGAGATCTTTCTAAGTACACTTCTGTTCACAAACAATTTGTAAATTCATTTTTTAACCCTTTACAAAAGGACTAAATTTTGGACTGGACCAAATTGAAAGCATTTGCAGACAACATATTAAATGTAACTCAAATGGCGATTTGTCTTTGATAGGATAGAAAACATTGTGGGAAAAGGAGAAAATGCTGGTTTCCAGCATTTTCACCTTTTCCCACAATGTTTTCAAAAGCCATTTCTTTCAGGGTCATTAAAACTGGATTTTGTGGTAAAGGGTTAATGTGTTTTATCAATTCCATTAACAGTTCAGACAGATTGCTACATGAGAATACATGTAACCTCACTGTGTTGGTTGTAGTCATTGCTGATTTTCATCTGGGCCAGTGTGAGCATCTTTAGATCATGCAACTGACATTATTCTGTGTTAACCCTTTCCCAAACAAGCCCTGGTTTTCATGTGTCTGCAGTACAAGTCTTTTGAAAACACTGTGGGAAAAGGAGAAATTGCTCGTAACGAGCAATTTCTCCTTTTCCCACAGTGTTTTTCTACCCTTTTGGAGAACTTTCTGCCATTTTCATCAAATTTAAAATTGTCGTCTGCAAACTCTTTCAATTTGGACCAGTCAAAAATTTGTTGTTTGGGAAAGGGTTAAGGAAACCTCCTTGATACGGTTGAGGTTAGATGTAGTCACAGAATCAGACTTTAGTTGCCACTGGGCCCTGCTGAATGGATATTAACCCCTTACCAAATGACAAAATTTTACACTGGACCAAATTGAAAGCATTTGCAGACAACAAATTCATTGTAACTTTAATGGTGTTTAATGTATTGGATAGGGTAGAAAACATTGTGGGAAAAGGAGAAAATGCTGGTTAACTGCATTTTCTCTTTTTCCCACAATAATTTCAAAAGGTTTCTTTCCCAGGGTCATCAAAAGGCAGCATTGTACGGTAAAGGGTTAAATACAACCCTTTTGAAGAAAGCTCTTTTAGTAGTGGCTCATGTGAAAAATACCGTAAGAAAATAACGAAGGGCACTGATCTTTTTTGAATGATGTGGTGAACATTTTGGGAAAACACGCAGTTGCCAGTAAAAAGCAATGGCACATATTCCCGCTAAAATTTCAAAAACTCTGTTGCAGGCTTTCAAAAAAGCCAAGCCTTTGTAGAGAATCATTATCATACATGGCTGGTTATCCAGATGTAGTTAGTTCAAATCCCAGCTCAGTCTCTCTTTCTGAGGATTGATGAGCCATCAGGATAGGATGCATTTTACCCATGCTTAGTGAAAAGGGGGCTTAATGCATCTGCAAACAGGCAGACGTGGGCGGAAACTTCACTTTTTGTCAATTTTTTGTATATATCCAAGGACCAGCTTACTTCATGATGTAGTCAATTATTAAAAAAGTGGCTTTTATGGATCCATGATAATGTGATGACTTGCTCGGTATAATGCACTGCAAAGATGCATTAGGCTCCCTTTTGCCAGAGCATGGCTCATTTGTTTGTCATCACTGAGTCATTGTTTGGATGTTATGTATTTGGGAAAGCAGCTTGCGGCTTGGAAAGACTGTTGTGCAAAGCACCGGTAAAAGAAAAAAATCAGCCAGCATTTTGTCCTTTTCCCATGATGTTTCCTACCATCTCATTTTATCTACATTTATCATCATTTGTCTAAAATTCTGTTGCCTGGTAAAGTTTTAACCCTTTACCAGACAATTCGGAGCTTTAAGGACCGTCGGGTAGAAGCCTTTTGAAAATGCTTGTAACCAGCATTTTCTTCTTTTCCCACAATGTTTTCTATCCTTTCAAAGACAAATCCCAGCATTAAAACATCAATTAATTTGTCTTCTGCAAATGCTTTCAATTTGGAACAGGCTAAAATTCTGTCATCTGGTAAAGAGTTAAGTACCAAACAAACACACATGGCAGGTAAAAGGACAAAGTGATATCAAAAGTTGTTTATAAATATCCCATGGTTGGCAAAGGTAAGAATTGATCAAGGTAATTTGGGCGAAAATCTTCTTATGTCATTCATTTATCTTACATCTTAACACTTAAGCTGCTGAATAAATGAAACACAAATTTCTACTCAATACTACAAACCCAAACATTGCGGTTTCAAAGTTGATTTCACCGGAAAGAAATCATGGTATCGGACAGTGTAGATCAAAGATCAGACTGCACATTCTGTGCAGTCTGATCTTGATCTACATTGTCCGCGAAAGGTCAGTGGGTCGTGATTAGCAGCTTAAGGGTTAAGGGATTTTCCATTTATTTGTTTGTACAACAAATTATCTTCTTTACTTCATAAGCCAGCATAACACCTTTGTTAATGTGTGGTCTTTAATACTAAGTCTAAAGTAAACAACTTTTCACACCAGAAGAGCTAGACAGAGACTTGAATATACACTTGAAGCTGTTACTGTTTTGTTACTTTTCTGGAATATGTATATGGATATTAAAGTCAGACTTCACAAGGCAAAGATTAGACTCCATAATGTATACAGTCTGATTTTGGATCTAAATTGCCTACTTTTAGTTTTCCCCCCTTTAACCCATGTCTTATGAGTGTGCCATTTTCATTTATTATTTCGGTTATATCATGGCAGCCAGTGTACCTATCCAGGTTCTATTACCAGGACTTTGTACTGCATTCTTCCTGAGCCATTTGGGCTTTTTCGCACATAAACATGGTTGATACAACATCCAGCACAGAGGGGAATGAATCCTCAAAGAGATTTTCCATGAGCCTAGCTTGGTTTGAAGCACTGTAGATTATTGGGCTGGGCATATGAAAGTACAGTTTGTTTGACAAAGTTATCAGCAAAGTAAACATGTACTTTTAGTGATGCAAAGACATTGGATGTTGAGGATGTAACTTTTTCTGGAAATTAATTGTTTTTTGTGTTTCATTTTATTAACCCTTCACCACACAATCCCGATTTTCAACAACCCTAAGAAAGAAAGCTTTTTGAAAGCATTGTGGGAAAAGGAGAAAATGCTGGTAACCAGCATTTTCTCCTTTTCCCACAATGTTTTTTACCCCTCCCAAATCAAATTTCAATTGTTGAATCATATTTATTTTTTCGTCTGCTATTATGCTTTCAATTTGGACAAGTCTAAAATTTTGTCATGTGGTAAAGAGTTAATTGGGGTTAAAAAATAGAACAGATGTAGGATACAGGTTATTTTTAAACATTTTCATGCTTGTTGAGGAGTTAGCAGTCTCATACATTGTGTATGAAAACTTAACCCTTTACCACTAAACAAAAATTTTTGACTAGTCCATAATGAAAGCAATTGTAGAGAAAGGGGGGTGCGGGAATGCAGGTAACCAACAATTTCTCTTTTTCCCACAAATTTTCTTCCATATCAAAAACAGAAATCAGCATTTGAGCAACATTTATTCATTTATTTTGTCATCTGCACCTGCTTTGAATTGAACCCAAAATTTTGTTTTGTGGTAAAACGTTAGACTGTCCTATCAGTCAATGAAACTAAAGTTTTAATGACCCTATGGAAGAAGCCATATGAAAATATTGTGGGGAAAAAAGAAAGAGCCTGCTACTCCATAGTTTCTCCTTTTCCTGCAATGTTTTCTAACCTTTCAAAGACAGTTTCCATCATTTTAGACACACATAATTTGTTGTCTGCAAATGCCCTCAATTTATGCAAATCTACAATTTTGTTGTCTGGTAAAGAGCAAAGCCGACGTTGCAGCTAGTGTACATTAAGATCAGACTAAAGTAGATAAGGATCCTATCAACAAGGAAGTAAATTACTCAAGAGAGGGACAATAGACTGACTTCATCCTTGAACACATAATTCCAAGTTTTTGACCATGAGGAAGAGAGGCTTTTTAAAATACTGGTTACCACCGCTTTCTTTCACCAGTGTTTTCTTCCCACCCAAAGAGCAATCCTGATATTTTAGCCACATTTGATTTGTCATCTGCAAATGCCTTCAGTTTGTACAAGTCTTTGCTTTTTTTTGTCTGGCAAAAGATAAAGTTTATGTGTTATATAACATGCACAGAAAAAATGAAGGGGGGGGGGGTGGAAGTGGGAGGGGTAATCTTCACCAGAAAGTCATTTTAGTGTGAGATTCATTGAAGAAAGTAATTATGCATCATTGTTAATGTATAGGACCTATACTGCACATGTATTAGTATTCATAGCAAGACATGTGACATGTAGGTCACAGGGTACAAAATGATTAAGTAGACCTCTATAATTAGAAACTTGTTTTGCATATCCTATAACTACATTATTTACTTCAAATTGAGACAAAATCAAAACTATGTTAGTATCAAAATTTTTCTTTTTTTTTGAAAGGATTATGAAAATTGGAGAATTGGAAAATTGGAGAATTTCACTGACTTGGGCCGCTTTTGTATCAAGATCAGATTGCACAAAATGTTCAGTCTGATCTTGGATCTACATTGTTCCATACAGTGTTTTCTTTTGGACAAGATCAACTTGGAACTTTTTGTTTCATTTAGTTAGCAGTTTACATCTATACCACACAGTCCCAGGTTTTAACAACCCTAAAGAAATAACCTTTTGAAAACCTTGTGAGAAAAGGAGAAAATGCTGGTAACTAGCGTTTTCTCCTTTCCCACAAGGTGTTGTACTCTTTCACAGACCTCCAGATAAAAGGGAGTGATAGTACTCTAAATCCATTATTTCTCTTCCAAACCCTATGTTGTGGGTACTCATTAGAATCATCTCGATGAGACAGTTCTAATGAATACCCATTACATAGGGTTTAGTGGAGAGTGATTAGTATTTTCAATTTCAAAATCAAAATTACTCCCTCTATCTGGAGCTCTGCTTTCACAGTGAATTACCATCATTTCAGCTAAATTTGATATGTCGTCTGCAAACACTTTCAATTAGGACCAGTGTAACATTTGGTTGTTTGGTAAAGAGTTAAGGGTTAAAAGCTATTTCTCCATAAAAAAATTCCTCCATTTTCAATTTTATTCTTAGAAGACTCGGGCTGCAACCCCCTATCAAAATTTCATCACTTGTAGCTATCTGATGCTTACAAAAATAATTTGGTTAGGGATGTACGGTAAAATATTTTGCTCTTTCAACGTTCTGCTCCTGCGGTACCCTGGGTTCCAGCCCGATCATTTTTTCCTTTTATACATTTGAATGTTACTTTGTCAAAAATGAGGTAATTACTTTGTCAAAAATGAGGTTATAACTACAGAAATGACAAAACGTTTTGCCACAGATCTGTATGGACCGTGAAAGGAAACCCCCGTGCCGATAAAGGGTGATTGAAAGATTATTACTGCCTGGACCCAGGCTACTCCCACAGTGGCTTGTTCCTCTTCCCACAAGTTTTTCCATACTTTTAAATGTGACAGGATTTCTCGTTTCTGATTTTGCTGTCTGTATGGTTGGAAGATCTAAAATCAGTCAGAACAGAAATGTGCTTTTTTTTATCCTAAGTATGTTTTCTTCTCTACTTTCAGGTCTGTGATATCAGCCCGCTTAAAAAGCTCCCAGTCCCATGAGTCGCTGCTCAGTACCCACAGTACTTTGCACTCCATTGACTTGACCTCTTCGGAGATGGAGATAAAGCCAGTGCACCCGAGTATTCTGAACCAGGAGCATTGTTTTCAAGTGTCGACAACTCATGGCAGTAAATATATCTCCTGTAGGACACCAGAGGAACGTGAAAGATGGATACAAAGGTAAGGTTATGTCCTTGTCAAATTTGGTTCTTTACAAGAGACAGTTTTAGCTCCTTCAAAATTGAAAGCAGTTGCTGTCAACAATGAAACCATGATCTAGCCAAAGGGGTTTTAGTACATGTCTGTGATGCATTATAGCAAGCAAGTCGTCACATAATTATTGACCCATAAAATCCATCGTGCCTAACAACCAGCAGAACCCTGAGTTTGCACAGTCCTTAGACATGCAGAAAATTTAGCAAAGGCAAAAAGTTTCAAGCTAGGTCAGCCTGCACAGACTGTGCAGTCTGACCTTGGCTGATAGTCTTTGCAGATGCAATAAACCCCTTTTCACAGAGCATGGTTCAGTCTTGCATGTGGCTACACTGATGGAATTTGACTCTGATGCTGTAGAAAGATGGTGGGAAGTGGAGAAAATGCTGGTTACCAGATATTTCAGTCTCTCAAATTTCATTTGATAATGGCTCTACCCTGAGAGTAATGTGTTAACTCTTTACCTAATTTTGGGCGCATTCCCGAATTGAAGCATTTGCTTCAACAACAAATTAAATATAGCTTAAATTGAAGGTTTTTGAATCTAAAATGGTGGGAAACATTGTCGGAAAAGATTAAGTGCTAGTTTAACCCTTTACCAGACGACAAAATTTTAGCCATGTCCAAATTGAAAGCATTTGCAGACGACAATTTCAATCTGGCTAAAATGGTGCAAGTTTTCTTTGATAGGGTAGGAAACATTATGGGAAAAGGAGAAAATGCTGGTTACCAGCATTTTCTCCTTTTCCCACAATGTTTTCAAAAGGCTTCTTTCCCAGGGTCGTGAAAAGTCGGGATTGTGTGGTAAAGAATTATAGTTGTTGAAGCAGGGAATGGTTTGGTAAACCTGGATTATAGGGGTTAGGTCGTAAACCTGTGTAACTTGCAGTTTCATTATTTGCTTTTGGTCTCAATTCCCACACTATCAGGGGTTAATCCTTATCTAGCTAATAAGTGAAATGAAGCTTTCAAGTCGAGAGTAAAAAAAACCAAATTTTGCTATTTCAAATGTATTTTTGGGGAAAAGATGTCTCCTTGTTGGACAGTGTGGATCCAAGATCAGACTGCACATTCTGTGCAGTCTGATCTTTATCTACATCTTCCGTTGATCTACACCTTTCGCAAAAGGTCCTTGAATTGGGCTTAGCAGCTAAAAGTGTAACATAGTACTTGACATAGTCTAAAACATACCTGTTTTGCATATTTCCCATGTGAAAGTTGATAGCCTTAATAAACACTTTTCCAAATAATGCAACTAGTTAAAATTCGACCCACTCTGAGAGAATTTCCATTAATCGATCAACATAAATGTGGACAACTCTAAAATTTTGTCATATGAAAAGATCCTTGTAAAAAATCTATGGATGGTGGACATGGAGTGGGGTTGTATATAAAGACTGTATGGCAAGGAAGAAAATGGCTTGTTACAAGGAACGTTTCCTCCTATGTTTTCAAACTTAACTCTTTAGCCTTGCCCAAATTGAAAGCATTTGCAAACGACAAATTAACTGTCACTCAAAACATAATTTGTATTTGATAGAGTAGAAATCATTGTTGGAAAAGGAAAAAATGCTGTTTTTCAGCATTTTCTCCTTTTCTCACCCTGTTTTCAAAAGCCTTCTTTCTAAGGGTCATAAAAAGCCTCATTGTACAGTAAAGGATTAACTTTTTACCACACAATCCCTGAAAGAGAGGTCTTTTGAAGACACTGTGAGAAAAGGAGAAAATGCTGGTAACCGGCATATACTCCTTTGCCCACAATATTTTCTACCATATCAAAAATAGAAATCCTTATTATAGCTACGTTTGATATGCTGTCTGCAAATGCTTTCAATTTTGACTGGTCCAAAATTTTGTCGTTTGGTAAAGAATTGAGGTTGTCTGCTGCATGACAAGCATTTTGGAGTTGATAAGGCATACAGTAATACACATACTTATTTTTATACATTTCAGTATTCGGAGAACAGTTAACCCACAGCAGGAAAACACTCGACGGAGTGAGTCTACACTGAAAGTCTGGGTACAGGAAGCCAAAAATGTTCCATCTAAAAAGAGGTATCCTAGACATAGTTAATTGATTTTGTACCCAGTCATGATACATTCCTGATACCAAACAACTAAAATTTATTGAACTATTAGATTTTAACCCTTTACAGCACAATGCCACCTTTTAACGACCTTGGGAAAGAAGTCTTTTGAAAACATTGTGGGAAAAGGAGAAAATGCTGGTAACCAGCATTTTCTCCTTTTCCCACAATGTTTTCTACCCTATCTAAAAAAAATTGCACTATCTGAGCCACATTGAAATTGTCGTCTGCAAATGCTTTCAGTTTGGAGAAGTCTAAAAATTTTTTGTCTGCTAAAGGGTTAAACTTTCTGAAAGTGAAAGAGTAGGGTAGGGTTGGATGGAGAAAAACTGATTTTATAGAAAGCAATTTGAAAAAAGGAGGAAAAAGTAATGTTTGTTTGGAGAAGTCACTCTTTTACATGCCATTGCTATATTATGTGTTTGGAATTTAGTTAACTCTTTACCACACAATCCCGAGTTTTAATGACCCTGAGAAAGAAGCCTTTTGAAAACATTATGGGAAAAGGAGAAAATGCAGGTTACCAGCATTTTCACCTTTTCCCACAATGTTTTCTACCCTTCCCAAAACAAATTTTAATTTTTGAGTCACACTTATTTTGTCGTCTGCAAACGCTTTCAATTTGGACAAGTCTAAAACTTTGTTGCTTGGTAAACATTTAATTCTTTACCAGACAATCCCTTGGGTTTTTTATCCTACCACAAGCAGGCTTTTGAATACAATATAGGTCAATCAGAATATGCTGGTAACCAGCCTTTTCTCCTTTTCCCACAAGGTTTTCTACCTTTTCGAAGACAAATTTCATCCATTAAGCCACATTTGATTTGTTATCTTTCAGTGTGGACATGTCTGAAATTTTGTTGACTTGTCCAAATTGAAAGCAATAACAGACCACAAGTTTCATAGAGGCTCAAATGATTGCATTTGATTTTGAATGGTTACCAGCAATTTCTCCTTTTCCTACTATGTTTTTGTAAGCTTTCTTTATGCATGTCATCAAAGCTCGGAATCATTTGGAAAAGGGTTAAGGAGTGTAACCTCTGTAAAGTTAGTTTACATGAAAGATTTATATAGCCACATAGTTGAAAGAAGTGTGTTTTTAATGTTGTTTTATCTATCTTTAACCCTTTAGGTGCTGGTACCGTTTTAAGTTGCTTTTGTGGACTGTGTAGGTCTAAGATTAGATCGCATTCTGTGCAGTCTGATCTTAGACCTACACTGTCTGCAACTTTTTTACATATTCTGCTCCTTAGCAACCTTGAAATAGCAATAGTTTGGCTTTTATTTCCTTCTTGAAGAGGCCATTTTATTATTGTAGCATTTATAGGGTGAAAAGCAGGGAACCACCTGTGGCAAAAAAATTAGGCTAATATACAGGCAGGAAACCAGTTCATGGACTCTTTTTTTTTTGTGTGTGTGTGTGTGTGTGTGTGTGTGTATTACCAAGATCAGACTGCATAAAACATACTGACTAATCTTTGATCTAAATTGTTGGCTTTGCTTAGCCATTCTAGACAAGAGAAGCCTTGAAAAAGGAATTACTTGGGTCTTATTTCTAGACTGAGAAACTTTGTACAGTATATTTGGTGCATTGAGGGTTGAAATGAAAATAATGCATCAGAACTTAATAATTCTGTCTATTGAAGTAACCGGGAATATGTTCGGATTCATAGTCAGTGAGAAGAATGGCTTCTTTTTCCAAGTTTTATTCCCTGAATTTTTATAGTTCTTCCAGGATCGAGTTGGTGAAAGAAGGAATTTCATACTTGCCAGACAACCATATTTTAGACTAGTCCATTTTGAACATATTTTAGACAACAAATGTGTCTGTGTCATAGGATTAGCCTTTGAAAAGGGTATAAAAAATTATGGAAGAGAAAATGCTGGTTACCAACATTTTCTCCTTTTCCCACAATGTTTTCAAAAACGCTGTTTTTCACAAGGGATTTTGTGGTAAAGGGTTATTCTTGCCAGAAGCCACAGGTATCACATGTATAATGTAATAAAACAAACAAAAAAACTATGTCAGGTTTTTAGGTCAAGGATTGTTTGTACATGCCCTGTACCATTATGCTATGCACTTCTTCTGTTTGTCCATAATTAGAAATATGTTATAATGAGGCATGCTCTGGCAAAAGGAGGTGTAATACATGTCTGTGATGAATTGCACTAAGTAAGTCATCACATAATTTTGGATCCATAAAATCCATTTTGTCTAATAACTGACTGAATCATGAGGTGAAATGGTCCTTTTATGTGCTGAAAATTGAACAATAGCAAAAAATATTGACCCAGGTCAGCCTGCACGGACTGCACAGGCCGCTGATCTTGGTCAGTACTTTTTGCAGATGCATTAAACACCCTTTTTGCAGAGCATGGGTCATATAAGACTTTCAACAATTTAAATATATTACCTCCAACAGTTTTAAGCATGTGAGGGTAACAGTTTAATGAACTGAAATTAAATGTGTCTCAAATGATGACATTTTCCTCTCAGAAAGGTAGGAGAGGGTTACATTGTGAGAAACTGCTGGATACCACCATTTACTCCTCTTCCTATACTATTTTTGAAAGTGTATTCCTATTTAGGGTTGTTAAAAGACAGAATTTATTTATAAATGGTTAACCCTTTACAAGACAACAAAATTTTAGCCTTGTCCAAATTGAAAGCATTTGCAGACGTCAAAAATTTCAAAGTTGCTCAAATGGTGCACTTTTTCTTTGATAGGGTATAAAACATTGTGGGAAAAGGAGAAAATGCTGGTTACCAGCATTTTCTCCTTTTCCCACAATGTTTTCAAAGGGCTTCTTTCCAAGGTGCGTTAAAAGGCAGCATTTTTCCGTAAATGGTTGAAAACTTTGCTCTTTTTTAACAGATATTTCTGTGAGATTTGTTTGGACAAGAATCTGTGTGCCAGAACTTCCACCAAGATGAAAGGTGACATGTTGTTCTGGGGAGAGCAGTTTGAATTCAAGTAAGTCTTAAATCTTTTTGTATCTTTCTTACAAACTCTGGTTGTCTTACAGCCAGTGTTAACTCTACCACACGACAAAATATTAGACTTGTCCAAATTGAAAGCATTTGCAGATGACAGTTCAAAGGTGGCTCAAATGGCAGAATTTGTCCTTAGTAGAGTAGAAAATATTGTGTGAAAAAGAGAAAATGCTGATTTCCCACATTGTTTTCAAAAGGCTTCTTTCACGGGGTCGTTAAAAGTCAGGATTGTTTGGTAAAGGGTTAATCAAGATCAGACTACAATAGGTGCAGTCTGATCATTGACCGACTCTGTATGCTTTGATGAGATAAACTGGACATGAAGAAGCTTAAAATTATAATTTTTCGGGTCTTATTTCTAGTCTGAAAATAACTATTGATGATTTATTTACATTTTAAAGTAAAATCATCCTCGAAATTCACAGTCGTTATCTTTCTTTTGATCAGTAGCTCTTTTCCAGATAACAAAATCTTACACCTTTTCAACTTGAATGCATTTGCAAACAAAAAAGATATTACATGTGGCACAAATGAGGAAAAGGGTAGAAAACTTTTGAGAGGAAAAGTGAAAATGCTGGTTATCTAGGCCAGAAAGGATGCATTACACCCTTGGTAATCTATCCACAATTTGGTGGCCTCAGACTGTTTATCCCTTAAACCCATATCTGATTTTGATACAAAAAATTTAAAGACTTCATGAATAATTACCATATTTGCACTTCGATAAGATAACTTGCAGAAAGGAGGTTTCAGATGCTAGGTATCAAAGTCATTTCAGGAGGTCAAGGTCATGTGCTCTCAATTTATGTCCACTCTATCCTGTTGAACCCCTGGTATTGTTTTGAAAAAAAAAGTACACATATGCACACCTTGATTTAAAAAAATGTGTGGAGCAGAGATTTTTAAGGTCAAGGTCACAGCAGAGGGTCAAGGGTGACATGCTCTTAAAAGTTTCCTTCATGTGTATATCACCCCACCTTTCAGAGCTTTGGTCTACTTTTTCCACATTGTTTTCAAAAGCGTTCTCTTGTAGGACACTGGAGAATCAAAAACAACCCCAAAGAGGAAAACCTTTGGGGAAAAAAAATGAATTGAAAATTGAGAAAATGCTGGTTACCAGTATTTCCCCCATATTCCAACAAGTTTTCTAACCTTTCAAAGACCAATTCCATTATTCTAATATGTTTGTTATAAATGTTTCCAGTAATGGACAAGTCTATAACTTTGTTGTCTGCCAAAGAGTTAATTCTTTGTGACAAGCAGTCACTCATTTTCTCTCAGTACTTTACAAATTTGTCTACTGCAGGCATGCAGAAAGTCATGTTTGTACAACATTGCTTTTAAAGACTCATTTCTAGATTAAAATATCCCCATTAAAAGATACCAGATTTTGTATCTGGGTCTATGAAAAGTATTAGCTCAGCCATGCTCTGTGGAAATGGGACTTAATACATCTGCAAAAAGTTTGCATCCATGTCAGCCTGCACAAAATGTGCAGGCTGACATGGGTGCAAACTTTTTGCTGTTTAGACATTTTCTGCTTGTCAAAGGACCATTCTACCACCAGATCCAATTGATTTTCAGACTGAATAGATTTGATCAATCCATAAGTATATGATTGCTTGGTGGAGAAGTGTCCCCTGGTTTTCGAGAGAATGACTCAATTATTTCTGTTTCTATTTACAGTAACTTGCCATCTGTAGAGTTCCTTGTGGTCAATTTATACAGAGAGGCAGATAAGAAGAAGAAGAAGGAGAGAGGAGGGACGGTTTTAGTTGGTAAGGTTTTTTTTTTTTTATGTTGTCCAAATGATTATGAATTGATACAATCATCAGCTATAGGTACAACCTCGTGTGTGGGTTTTTCCTCTATAATTATATATTATGTCAAAATCTGTTATTACCCGGATTGTTCTGGACTGAAAATGTGTTGGCTTTATTTAAGACCTTTAATTCTTTACTAGAAGACAAAATTTAAGACTTGTCAAAATTGAAAGCTTTTGCAGATGACAGAATAAATGTAACTCGAAAGTTGAAATTTATATTTGAAAAAATTCTTCCCAGGGGTAGTTAAACTTAGATTTGTTTGCTAAAGGGCTGACTCTTTACCAGACAAGAAAAATTGACCAAATTGTAATTTTTTGCAGATTTCATATCAAACATGTCATAAATAGTAGGATTTTGTTGTTGAAAGGGTAGAAAATATTGTGGGAAAAAGAGAAAATGCTGGTTACCAGGATTTTCTGCTTTTCCCACAACATTTTCAACAGGCACCTTCCTCAGGATCCTTAAAACTAGATATTGTGTAGTAAAGGGTTAAAGTGTTACCTGGCTAAAATATGCAGTTGTGTGGGATGATGAAATACTGTTAATTAACTCTGTATCACACAATCACAGGTTTTAACGACCCTGAAGAAGAAACCTTTTGAAAACATTGTGGGAAAAGGAGAAAATGCTGGTAACCAGCATTTTCTCCTTTTGTCACAGTGTTTTCTACCCTTCCCAAAACAAGTTTCAATTTTTGAGTCACATTTATTTTGTCAACTGCAAATGCTTTCAATAGGACCAGTCAAAAAATTTTGTCAATTGGTAAAGAGTTAAAGTCTTGGCAGGCTAAAATGAAGTTGAGCTCATCTCAAGGAAGTTTGGCCTTGTTCCATATTTTTCATTAGTGTTAATGTAGCATTACTTGATAATTACAAAACAAAATCAGAGCTGAAAAAAAATTCTTGTATAATGAAAATTTCTGCAAGTGGGAAAAAATTCTATTCCATTACCATCATGAGTTTTAATGACCCTGCCATAAAGGCTTTTGAAAGACATTGTGGGGAAAGGAGAAAATGCTGGTAAACAGATGTTTTCTACTCTATCAAAGATAAATACCTTGATTTTAGCCACTTGTGATTTGTCATCTTCAAGTGCTTTCTATTTGGACCAGTCCAAAATTTTGTTGTTTGGCAAAGAGATAAACCAATGGAGCACAGTTCTTGCTGTTTGGTGGACAATTATAGATTTAAGATCAGACTGCCTAAACATGAATTCTGACCTTAAATCTATTCTATCCAAAATTTTGTGAGATATTGTGAACAGAAAACAAAAGCCTTGAAATTTGAATGTCTAAGTAAATAATGTTCTTTCACCTCCATGATGGTCAAAAGGGGAGCCATCTTTCTCGGGGTCAGATACAAACCAATATTACTCTTGCCTTCTTACAGTTAACCCTTTACCACACAGTCTCGAGTTTTAACAACCCTGAGCCAGAAGCCCTTTGAAAACATTGTGGGAAAAAGAGAAAATGCTGGTAACCAGCATTTTCTCTTTTCCCCACAATGTTTCCTACCCTTTCACAGCCAAAAAGCATAATTCTAGGCACATCTGAATTGTCATCTGCAAATGCTTTTAATTTGGACCAGTCAATAATTCTGTCATGTTGTTAGAGTTAACAGACATGTATTAAGCATTGACTTTGAAGTAACTTACATGGATGCATTTGAAAACCTGTTCAAGGTCAAATACTATTATTTGAAAACATTTGAACTGTTGTCTGTAAATTTTTCAGTATTGATGAGTCTAAAATTTTGCCTTGCAGTATAAAATAAGTTAGGCACTTTAAGGGCTGTGAGGGCAGATTTGTCAATCACTGATCATTTTATATTATTTCAGGCTACTCCAAAATAGCAATAGCAGACATAAGCAACAGACAGTATGTAGAACGATGGTAAGTCTTACTTTTGTTTAACAGAAAGGATCAAGTTTTGTCTTTACCAAAATTTTAGGAGTGACCAAATTGAAAGCATTGGCAAATTTACCCTTTACTGCACAATGCCGCCTTTTGATGCCTCTGGGAAAGAAGCCTTTTGAAAACATTGTGGGAAAAGGAGAAAATGCTGGTAACCAGCATTTTCTTCTTTTCTCACAATGTTTTCTACCCTATCAAAGAAAAATTGCACCATTTGAGCCACATTGAAATTGTCATCTGCAAATGCTTTCAATTTTGACAAGGCTAAAATTTTGTCATCTGGTAAAGGGTTAAATGAGCTATGCCCTGGCAAAAAAGGGCTTAATGAATCACAGTGATACATGATAGCAAACAAGTCAACACATTGTCATACATCCCTAAAATCTGTTTTGTAAACCAACCTACTAAATCATGGGGTACAC
Source organism: Tridacna gigas (assembly GCA_945859785.2). Taxonomy (NCBI): domain Eukaryota; kingdom Metazoa; phylum Mollusca; class Bivalvia; order Cardiida; family Cardiidae; genus Tridacna; species Tridacna gigas. Next base: position 30,142,688 of record OX244028.2, read on the forward strand.
TGGTGCTTTGACATACAGAAAACTGACTAATAGCAAAAAGTTTTGGCCCAGGCCAGCCTGCACGCATTGCGCAGGCTGACATGGGCTGAAACTTTTTGTAGATACTTTAAGCCCTCTTTTCACAGAGCATGGTTCAAATGTAGATTAACTCTTTACCAGATGATAAAATCATAGACTTTAATAATGAACCCTTTACCAAACAACAAAATTTTAGCCTTGAACAAATTGAAAGCATCTGCTGACAACAAATTAAATGTTACTTAAAAGTTAAAACACGCCAGCATTTTCTCCTTTACCTACCATTTTTTCAAAAGCCTTCTCTTTCATGGTCGTCAAAACTTAGGACTGTGTGGTAAAGGGTTAAAGCATTTGCAAACAACAAATTGAATCTGGCTCATGTGATGGAACATTTCTTGGAGAGGACAGAAAGGATTGTGTAAACAGGGAAAGATATTGGAAAACTTATAAAAAAGTTGCTGTCAATGCTATACTATACAACAAAATTTAAGCCTTGTCTACTTTTAACTCTTTACCACTTAATCCCGACTTTTAACAACCCTAAAAGAGAAGGCTTTTGAAAACATTGTGGGAAAAGGAGAAAATGCTGGTAACCAGCATTTTCTCCTTTTCCCACAATGTTTTCTATCCTATCGGAGACAAAAAATTATCATTTTGGCAACATTCAATTTGTCGTCTGCAAATGCTTTGAATTTGGTCCAGTTCAAAAATTTGTCGTTTGGTAAAGAGTTAACTCTTTACCAAGCAACAAAAAATTAGACTGGTCCAAACAGAAAGCATCTTCAAAGGACAAAATAAATGTTACTAAAATAAATTGAAGTTTATTTGGGATGGGAAGAAAACTTTCTTGAAAAGGAGAAAATGCTGGTTACCAGCATTTTCTCCTTTACCAAAAATGTTTCCACAAGCTCTTTTTCCCCAGGGTTTTAAAAAATCAGGAGTGTGTGGTAAAGAGTTAAAACATTTTCAGACGACAAATGGAATGTGGCTATAATGATGGGGTTTATCTTTGTTAAGGTTGAGAATCATATTTGAGAATAGTAGAAAATGGTTTTCTCAATTCCTGCAATGTCTTCAAAAGCTTTCTTCCTCAAGGTTGTTAAAACAAGGAATTGTCTATAAAATCTTAACATGGTAAAAAACTAGCCTGGCTGGGTAGCTCAGTGGTTAGCGCATCTGACTCGTAAATTTGTGGTTGCGGGTTCTATACCCAGTTGAGGCAAACCTTTCTTTTCAGCACTTTTTTCCTTCTAAGCTCTGATGCATGTGAAAAAAGCAGGAAAGAGACTATGACAAGGTCTTTATATTACCTTAGGTTGATGAGCAATTTGTGTATCTCTTATGTGGCCGTAGATCTAGCATTCAAAGCATAGATCTAGTCTGGCCACTATTTATTAGAATAATCTGGCTCTACCACCGAATTGCTGGCAACCAGCATTTTTTCATTTTTCCAACAATGTTTTCTACCCATTCACAGACAAATCTCTCAATTTGAACTACGTTTAGGTTGTAGCCTGAAAGTGCTTTCATTGTAGATTGTGCAAAGTTTTGTCGTTTGGCGAAGGGTTAATGCCTTTGTATGTTGTAGGTTTATGACAAGTTCAGGAACTGTGGGTAAAACAGGAAAGGAAAACAAGACCGATCTTCCATTGATACGCTTAAAAGCCCGCCACATGACAGTGCAGATTTTACCCATAGACTTGTACAAGGATATGTCAAAGGTTTGTGCATGTTTATAAATTAAGTTGGCTTATGTTATTTTAGACGATGGGTAAAACACTTCAGAGCCCATGTCCACTACTGGTGAATCCCAGGGAACACATGAATGTCTCTGTGATATGATTGAAATAATGTTGAAACTGATGTAAAACACCATTACATTTGTCAATTAATCTGTCAATTTGATTGATAAGTCTGTTGTCAGTCAATCATGTTATACTAAGATTTGTGATTGGTCAAACTTAGAGGGTTTTGTTACTGCCAAATTTTGCATATAAACTTACAAATTAGCTCATCCTTAGTGCATTTAGAGGAATATTTAGACATTTGCTGTTCTTGAATAGCTGCATCCCGGCATGGAGATGTCTTTTGACTCCGCTTTGGAATGTGGCATTAGTAAACATGTGAATCTCAAGAAATTTATCAAGGTGAAATCCTAGCTAGTCAGATGGGCAGTGTTGGAATATAGAATTTATCTAAGAATGGTAGGTGAATATGAACTCCAATGTCTTCAAGGTCAAGTTATCAAAAGTTAGGTATTAAATCTTGCTGTTAACACTCATTTATCCATAATTCTTTCATGAACTCTTTACCACATGAGAAAACCATAGACTTAGTCCAAATTGACAGCATTTGTAGACAACAAAATAAAAGTGACTCAAAAACTTAAATATGTGTTGGGAAGGGTAGAAAGCATGGTGGGAAAAGGAGAAAATGCTGGTTACCAGCATTTTCTCCTTTTACCACACTGTTTTCAATGGGCTTTCTCTTCAGGGCTGTTAAAACTTTGGATTGTGTGGTAAAGTGTTAAATTAAGATAACTTTGATACAATGATCCTTGCCTTTCAAATGTACCTATAATCTCATTTTACAATTTTACTTTCAGTATTTGAAAGAGAACTATGTTGCATTGTGTGATATCCTTGAGCCACTGGTTAACATCAAGGACAAAGAGGAGATTGCTAAAACTCTCATCAACATCATGCAGAAGCTTGACAAATCCAAGGACTTCCTGTCAGAAGTTGTCATGGGAGAGGTGCTACGATTAGGTCTGTGTTAAACCCTGTACCACGTAATCATAAGTTAATAGATCCTGAGGAAGAAGGCTTTTGAAAACAGTGTGGGAAAAAGAGAAAATGCTGGTGACCAGCATTTTCTCTTTTTCCCACAATGTTTTCCACCCTTCCCTAACCAAATTTCAGTTTTTGAGTCGGGTTTATTTTCTCGTCTGCAAGTGCTTTGAATTTTGACTGGTCTTAACTTAAGTCGTCTGGTAAAGAGGTAACAGATTCAACTGTCTACTGGATAACAATTCACTGATACTAATGGAATTTGCAACAAAACAACAATTTGGAAACAAAATTAAATGCTGCCCAAACAATGGGATTTATCTTGGGGGTGGGGGGGGGAATAAAAATATGTGGGTGAAAAGGAGAGCTTACTGGTTACATTGTTTACTCTATGTTTAATATTTTCAAAAGCAGCTTGTCTCTTGTTGGTAAAAATGTGATGATTTGGTAAAGTGTTAACCCTTAACCACACAATCCCAAAATTCGATGAACCTGGCTGAGAAGGATTTTGAAAACATCGTGGGAAATGGAGAAAATGCTGGTAACCAGCATTTTATCCTTTATTAACAATGATTTCTACCCTTGCAGAGACAAAACATATCATTTTAGCCACATTTAATTTGTTGTCTGCAAAGGCCTTTCACCTCTGATGTATGTGAGAAAAGCAGTCAGTGATTTGGAAAGAATGTCGTGTCAGTACTGGTGTGAGAAAGCCAGGAAACACATGTATCAGTGCACTGACAGCTGTGATATGATCTAAGCTGTTAAAATGGCATTGAACTCAAATACAAACAAACAAAGCAAAGGCTTTCAATTCGGACAAGTCATACATTTTGTTATCCGGTAAGGGGTTAGTCATCCCATGTAATGGAGTTGGCTTTTGAAAATGTATTAGATTGTTAGATAACGTCGAAAGTTCATTTTTATTATCTTTTGAGCCTATTGTTTAATTTTTAACAAAATTATCATTAAAAACTTGTGTAAATGACATGTTTAATCCTATACCACACAATCCCGACTTTTAACCACCCTGAGAAAATAGCCTTTTGAAAACATTGTGGACAAAGGAGAAAATGCTGGTAACCAGCATTTTCTCCTTTTCCCACAATGTTTTCTACCCTTCCCAGAACAAATTTCACTTTTTCAGTCACAATCAATTTGTCGTCTTCAAATGCTTTCAGTTTTGAGAAGTATAAAATTTTGTCGTTTGGTAAAGGGTTAACCTGTTTGACATGATGGGGGGTGATAACAGGGGCAGTTTCAGACAGCACAATCAGGATCAGACTGCATTGAACATGATAAGGTTGAGCAGTATCTTCTTTTGTCTCCATTTTTCTTTAATTCTTCAGCATTCTGCCAAGGTGTATTCATCATGTTGACAGTTGTCTAATAAACCTGCAGAAATAGGGGACATTTTCAAAATAAGTGAGACATGAGCACTTAAAACTTAATTATCAGATAAGTTTGAGCCGTCTTTTGTGAACAGATTTAACCTTTACCACACAATCCCGACTTCTAACGACCCTGAAGAAAAAGCCTTCTGAAAACATTGTGGGAAAAGGAGGAAATGCTGGTAACCAGCATTTCCTCCTTTTCCCACAATGTTTTCTTCCCTATCAAAGGCAAATTCCATCATTTTAGCCACAATGAAATTGTTGTCTGCAAATGCTTTCAATATGGACAAGTCTACATTTCTATAGTGTGGTAAAGAGTTAATGCATCTGCAAAAGGTATCAACCAAGGTCAGCCTGTGCAGTCCGCGCAGACCGACCTGGGTCGAAACTTTCTGCTATTGATGAATTTTCTGCATGTCCGATGACTACCAGGTAGTTTATCTCCATATTCAGTTGGTTGATAGACAAAATGGATATTATTGATTTCCAATTATTTGATAACTTGTTCGGTATAATGCATCACACAGATGCTTACTTAGATCAATTTTTTGGATTTAAAAGATTTAAAGAGTTGTATATGAGGTCATGGGTTAATACTTTTCATTGCAGATAACAATCACTTGACATTTCGAGGGAACAGTATAGCAACAAAAGCCATGGAAGCTCATATGAAACTTGTTGGAGAAAAGGTAATTTAGAAAATATTAACTGTTTATACTGTCCTCTTTCTCATCAAGATGGCATAATAATGCCTCTGTTGATGATGACCTCTTTTGACCCTTTACCATACAATCCCAACTTTTAATGACCACCATACAATCCCAGCTTTTAATGACCCAGAGGAAGAAGGCTTTTGAAAACATTGTGGGATTAGGGAAAAATGCTTGTTACCAGCATTTTTAGCTTTGCTGTTTCTGAGGTATTGCAGTAGCCCTGGCCTTGTTATTGTGCAAAAACTTTGACATTTTATAATATCTCTGTTATTGCTGTATATCTCTTGTCATTGCTGAAGGTATTTGCTTCAAACGTGGACAAGTTGTTTATTATCTAAAGGGGAACCATACAACAAGGGCAGAAAATGATTGAAGTATTTTTGATACAGTTATGCCCCTTTTTTGACTTAAAATTTCCACTGAAAATCAAGCAACCACAGAGGAGCATTGGCACCCACATGCACTACTCTCGTCTTCTTTTCCAATAATGTTTTCTACTCTAAGGAAGATAGATTTCATGTTTCGTGTAACACTGAAATTGTTGTCTGCAAATCCTTTCAATTTTGACGAACCTAGAATGTTAAAGTTTAAGGATTGCACTTATTATACAAATCAGTTTTTTTTTAACCCTATGAAAGACAAATGTTATGTTTTGAATAACATTAAATAGGTAATCTTGCAAATGCTTTCAATTTGGGCAAGGCTTAAATTTTGTCATCTGGTAAAGATTTAAACCTGTACAGATTTATCTAAACCCTGTGCCAAACAAAAACTTTTAGACTTCTCCATGTTGGAGACTTATGGAGTGGAAAACTTAAATGTGCCTGAAATTATGGATATTTGTCTAAGAAAGGGTAGAAAACATTGTTCAAATAGGAGAATACCTCCATTCTTTCCTTTTTGCATGATGAGTCCAAGTCTTCTACCTCTAAAACTTAGGATTGTATGGTAAAGGGTTGATGACTGCCTAAAACTTTTAGTCTTTAACCCTTTCCCAAACAAGCCCTGGTTTTCACGTGTCTGCAGTACAAGTCTATTGAAAACACTGTGGGAAAAGGAGAAATTGCTCATAACGAGCAATTTCTTCTTTTCCCACAGAGTTCTCTACCCTTTTTGAGACCTTTTTGCCATTTTCGTCAAATTTGAAATTGTCATCTGCAAACTCTTTCAATTTGGACCAGTCCAAAATTTGTCGTTTGGGAAAGGGTTACAATAGACAAGATCATTTTCAGAGGATCAGACTGTTTTTCTTAATTTGGTATTGTTTATTTTTGCAGTATTTAAACGATACCCTCGGAGATTTTGTACGCACAATAATTACAACAGAAGATGACTGTGAAGTAGATCCAACCAAAGTGCCGATACCGGCCATGTTACAGCGACACCAGATGAACCTACGCATGTTTTGTGACATGGCCTGGAGTAAAATTATTACTTCTTTCTCTTTCTTTCCCAGGTTTGTTTTTGAGTTATTGCCTAAACTTTCTATTCACTGATTCCTTATATTTTCAGTGATTTAGCCCTTTACCAAACAGTATGGGGATTAACGACCTTGAAGAGGAAAGCTTTTGAAAACATTATGGGAGAAGGAGAAATTGCATTTTCTTCTTTTCAAAGAAGAATATCATAACTTTAAATGCCTCTAATTTGTTATCTGCGAGTTCTTTGAATGTGAGTGTAAAATTTTGTTGTCGTTTGGTAAAGCGGAAGATAATTTGACCTAAAATACAAAAACTATAAAAAAGAAACTTCAACTACATTTACTTAGTTTAAAAACTACATTTTTAGCTCCACTGGCCGAAGGCCAACGAGCTATTGTCATGGCGTTGTGTCCGTCGTGCGTCCGTCCGTCCGTTCGTCCGTGCGTGCGTCCGTAAACTTTTTCTTTAAAAAACTTCTCCTCAGAAACTATTGACTGGATTTTTACCAAATTTCACAGGAATGTTCCTTTGGTGGTCCTCTTTCAAATTCCTTCAAATAATTGTGTTCCATGAAGAATTCTGGTTGCCATGGCAACCAAAGTAAAAAACCTTTAAAAATCTTCTCCTCCCAAACCGCTATTTGGATAGCATTATTATTTTGCAGGAATGTTCCTTAGATACAGGTTTACAGAATTCCTTTAAAAAAAAATGATCTGTCAAAAAACATGGCTTTTATGGGAGACTCATTTTCCTTTTATGGTATAAAGTGAAATCTTTGAAAAATTTCTTCTCTAAAACTACTCATTGGATTTCATTGTTGTTTTGCAGGTAAGTTCCTATGGTGGTTGTCTGCCAAATTGTTTCTATGGTGGTTGTATACCAAATTCCTTTTTAAAAAAATGATACACCTAAAAACACATTTTTTTATAGACAAGGCTTGTATTTCAAAAAAATGTTCTCCAAAACTATTTATTATGTTAGTTTTATCGACTAACAAAGAAAAAGGAAGAAAATTGGATTGACTTGACCTAGTCAGGGCTGTCCTATTTAAGCCCACACATTTGCCTTGGTATTAAGATCACAATTTACTCCAATGATATGCTATTAGTTAGTACTAGTAATAAAATATCACTGGCCATAAATAAGATAAAAGCTTGAGCACCTTTCACAACTTGAGCTTTTCAATTTTGCCTTATTACTAAGCCTGAGTAACCATGCCAAGATAAAAAAGAAAAAGTATTTTAATAACAAAACCCCCATGTTGTAGGTACTTTATAGTCCTTTTGATATAGAACAAGAGAACCTCTGCACTTTTAATTTTTATTAGTTCTGGTAAAGGTTTGTTGACCTACTAATGAGTAAATGCAGAGTGGACAGAAGGTGTGTAAATCCTGGTGACCTGGTACAGAGTGGGACAGGGCTTTACATTTGTGATAAGGCATTAATGTTATCCAGTCAAACTGATCCCGCAACTTCAGTACACCAGAATTAATCTGTGTCCTGGAGCAGGATATTTGATTTATGTAAATGCATTTGTAGACCATTTTGTTGTTTGCCACAGAAGACATTCTAACTGTGACTGTGAAAAGTTGATTATTAGGGATTAGGTGCTCATTGTATGCCAGCATATTTCATTCTATCTGGTGTATTGATGTAAGTTGATCTATATTGCTATAACATTCATTCATTTGCCCTCCTAGCTGTTCTTTTAGATTACCCCTTTACCACACAATCACAACTTTTAACGACCCTGAGAAAGACATATTTTCTATATTTTGATGTTTCCCCACCCAAAATGGTTTGTGAAAGGACCTGTTGCAGACAACATATCTTCAAATTAGTAAGACATGTATAAAAAAGGATAGAAATTATTGTGGGAAACTAAGAAAGTGCTGGTTACCATTTTTTTCTTCTTTTCTCACAAGTTTTTTCCATACCTTTTTTCTTCAGTGAGCTAAAATGCAGGATTGAATGGTAATTGTTAAAAACTTCTTTTCGCCATTATAGAAATATCAGGCCTGTGGAGCGATACAGGCGCTCAAGCGCCTCTAGTTATTTTTGGAGAAGAAGTGGCTTTAACCCTTTACCACACAATCCCGACTTTTAACGACCCTGTGAAAGAAGCCTTTTGAAAACATTGTGGGAAAAGGAGAAAAAGCTGGTACCCTTCCAAAAACAAATTCCGATTTTTTAGGCACATTTATTTTGTCGTCTGTAAATGCTTTCAATTTGGACCAGTCAAAAATTTTGTTGCTTGGTAAAGAGTTAAGCTCCACCCCTATTCTTTTGTCTATCTGTTCATCTAGCTTTTTATCCTCTGTGTTTCTTGGATTCTTTTAAAGGTCTATTCTTTAACTCTTTACCAAACAACAAAACTTTTGACTAGACCAGATTGAAAGCATTTTCAGAGGACAATATTTATGAGACTGAAAATTTGAAATTTGTTTTTGGAAGGGTAGAAAACATTGTGGGTAAAGTAGAAAATGGTTACCAGCATTTTCTCCTTTTCCCACAGTGCTTTCAAAAGGCTTCTTTCTCAGGGTCGTTAAAAGGGATTGTGTGGTAAAGTGTTAAACCTACAATAGATACTTATTACAGTTGTCTTGACAGGATGATTCAAATGAGACAAGAAATAAGCTTGTTAGAAATGTGTGTCATGCTCTGTGAAAAGGAGGTTAAATGCATCGGCAAAAATACTATTGACCAAGGTCAGCCTGCACAGGCTGACCGTAGTAGACACTTTTTGCTATTGCTCACTTTTCTGCATATTGAAGGATAAGACCTAGTTATTCAGTTGGTGGTTATACAAAATTGATTTTAAGAATACCTAATTACGTGACAACTTGTTTGGTATTTATAAAGCATCAGAGATGCATTAAACTCTCTTTGCTAGAGCATAGCTCATATTTTTCTGGCTAGTCAGGACTTCTATAGATGCTAAATCCTAACATAGGATGATTGTATTTTATTACAGTGAACTGAAGGAAGTGTTTGCATGTTTCCGAGCCCAGTGTGAAGACAGGGGTAAAGGAGAGCTGAGTGACAATCTGATCAGTGCTTCCATCTTCCTACGATTTCTTTGTCCAGCAATACTCTCACCCAGTCTCTTTCATTTGACGCAGGAATTCCCCTCAGATAAAGCGGCCAGAAATCTCACTCTCATTGCCAAAACAATACAGACCCTCGCCAATTTTTCTAAGTAAGTTTATTTATAAGTTTTTGGATCAAATCTTGTCATACGTTGTTATATTCATTCTTCTATATAGCACTGTACCTCCCTAACCCTTTACCACAAAATCTCGAGTTTTAATGATCCTGAGGAGGAAGTCTTTCGAAACCATTCAAGGAAAAGGAGAAAATGCTGGTAACCAGCATTTTCTTCTTTTCCCACAATGTTTTCCAGCCTACCAAACACAAATTTCAGTATCTGAGTCACACTCATCTTATCATCTGCAAATGCAAATGGTCATGCAGCTGCTGATAGTGAAAACATCCTTGTATAGTATGGAAAACTGTTGTCAGTGAAAGTGGAAGTCTTTACCAGACAAGGCAATATTAGACAGGTCTAACTTGAAAGCATTTGCAGATGACAAACCATACATGGCTCATAATTATGATGCAATTTTTCTGGACAAGAAAATTTTAGAGGAAAAAGAGAAAATGCTGGTAAGTGGCATTTTTAACTCAGCTGTTTTTCAAAGAAATCATCACGGTATTGTTGTAGCCCTGCCTTCGTTGTCTGCGTTGTGTGAACACTTCGACATTTTGTAATACAACAGTATCTCTATTATTACTGAAGATATTTGCTTCAAACTTGGACAAGCTGTTAACCATCAAAAGGGAAACCTGTACAACAAGGGCAGGTAACCATCAAATTATTTTGCCCCTTTTTTGAGTAAGAATTTTCACTGAAAGTCAACCATAGCCAAGTGTTGGCACCCACATGCAGTGCTCTTGTTTCCTTTTCTCATAAACTTTTCAAAGGATCAACATCCTCGGGGTTGTTGAAGTGCAGGATTGTTTGGTATTTTTTTTTTCTTTCATTTATTCAGATTTGGTGGTAAAGAAGAATACATGACTTTTATGAATGACTTTGTGGAGGCAGAATGGTGCAATATGAAAGATTTTCTTCACAAAATATCGGTAAGTAATTTTAATATTGCCTCATCGTACTGTCATGGACAGGGCTACAGAAATCCGAAAAATTGTCGGTTCAGACAGATTCATGACACAGAAACTTAATTATTTTCAAAAACTTACTAAGTCAGAGACAAACTAACAAACCCTTTAATCACTGCTGCAGGCAGGCATTTTTCATCATTAGGCCAAGTGTCAAACCATTAATTGGCTTCTATTTAATCAAATTATCGCCATGTCACTTTGACAGAACACACAGATCTCGTCACGCTTTGTTGCCTCATGTGAGATTAGTCCCAACTCACACCGCGCTATCTCACCTATCAGTGGTAAACACAACTTCTATTAGCCTGGGTTCCAGTTGGATCATTTTTTTTTCTTTTTTTAAATTTGCATGTTACTTTGTCAAAAATGAAAGTAGCGTCTAAATATAAAGAAGGAAAAGCTGATAGGACGGGAACCCAGGCTAGACTTCTGTCCGCAGCAGGGGATTGCCTCAGAAATTTGCCTTGTTTTTCGCTTTTACAAGCGGTATACTCCTTCAAAGAATGTGTAGACGTGAACTAATTTATGCAGAAGCCAAGTGAATACATCATTCTTTCCAAAGAAACGATCCATTCAGGTTAAATTATAGCAAAGATGCATGTTTACTTGGCCATGTTATCCTCGAGAACGAAAGTAAAATGGCAAACTGTAGACTGACACTCTATGATGCTTTGCAGCAAATTTTTGATGACAATGAAAGCAATGGACGGGAATCATTTGGCAAAAATGAAGAAGAAAATGTTCTTGAGGAAATTTTAATCGATACCATCGCAAGTTCGATTGTGACAAAGAAAGTGGGTGGGTCACAGAAAGTGCAGTCTGAACTTGAATCTACACTGTCAACTTCATAACCAGATATTCAAATAAAAGCAGTATTAAATTCCAATAAATGCATCTTTTGAACTGACTTAGAATGTCCATTTCATGTATTCAGCACAATAACAGTTAATTTTTTGTCTCCAAGTATGTTCAGTATGGACAAGTCAAAAATTCTTTAATCAAATATAGAGTTTAACCCTTTACTTTAAATTCCTGAGTTTGAACAAACTTGATGAAAAAAGGCTTTTGAAAACATGGTGGGAAAAGGAGAAATTGCTGGCAATCAGCATTTTCTTCTTTTTCACACAATGTTTTCTACCCTTTCAGAGACTATTTTCTGATTTGAGCTACTTGATTTGTCTTCTGCAAATGTTTTTGATTTAGTCAAGTCCATAACTTTGTCACCTAGTAAAGAGATAATGAAATTTATTAATGATTTAACTATTTTTTTTTTCTCATCAGTCGAATGAGAAGAGTGAAACGTTCACAGAGTATGATGGATACATAGATATGGGAAAGGAGATATCTATTTTACATACACTACTCTCTGATACACTAGAGAGGGCCACAGAGGTAAGGGAATATTTTAGTCCATGTAAAGGGCTCATCAGTCCCTGTGCTTCTTTTCTGTTTGTTTAGCAGACATGAGCACGAAGTTCCCAAGGTGAGCTTTTGTGATCATGCTGTGTCCGTCATCTGTCTTTTTTACATTTGTGTATGCTCTAGAGGCTACATTTTCAGTCTGATACTCAGGAAACTTGGTCAGAATGTTTGTCTTGATGATATCGTGGAAGAGTATGAAAATGGGTCACTGGGGTCAAAACCTGGGTCACCAGGTCAGATCTTAGAAAAACCTTGTGTACACTGTAGAGGCCATATTTTCAGTCAAATCCTCATTAAAATTGGTCAAAATATATGTATTGATGATATCCCCGTCTGAGTTCAAAAATTGGTCTAGGGTCAAAAACTAGGTCACCCAGTCAAATCTTTAAAAAATGTTTAGTTTGCTCTAGAGGCCACATTTTCAGTCAATTACTCATGTAATTTGGTCAGTAATTTGAAAGTTGGTCAGAATATTTGTCTTGATATTATCTTGAATGGATTAGAAAATTTGTCGCATTGGGTAAAAGCTAGGTCAAAGGATCAAATTTTTGAAAACCTTGTGTACACTCTAGGGGCCACATTTTCAATTGAATACTCATGGAAGTTGGTTTGAATGTTTCTCTTGATGATATCTCGGATGATATCTCAGACTGGTTGCAAAATAGGTTACATTGGTTCAAAAAGTAGGTCTGCGAGACAGATCCAAGAAAAAGCTTGTGTACACTCCAGAGACCTCATTTTCAGTCCAATACTCATGACAGTGTATTATAATGTTTGCTTTGGTATCTCAGAAGAGATTGGAAATGGATCTTTTCGGGTCAAAATGGCTCAGTTGAGCGACTTTACGGCCATCATGTCCCTCTTGTTGTGTATTTGTGCATGATAAATTCTTAATAATTGTAGTGCAACATAAATGAGATGGACATTCTCGGTCAGAGTAACTCAGGCTGTTAAGCATGAGACTTGTAAACCCCAAATCTCAGGTCTGAGGATGTTGGTTCGATCCCCACAGCTCGCCTACTAAATAAAAACTACTAAATAGTCTTTCAGACGAGATATTAACTTGAGGTCCTGTGTGACGTTGCTATATACCGAGCAGGAAAATGAACCAGGTGTAACTTGGATAGTTTTCCTCCGGTATCTTAACCCTTTGCCACACAGTCCAGACTTTAACAACCCTTAGAAAGAAGCCTTTTGAAAATATTGTGGGAAAAGGAGAAAGTGCTGGTAACCAGCATTTTCTCCTTTTCTCAAAATGTTTTTCTACCCTTCCTAAAACAAATTTCAATATTTCAGTTACTTTTTTCTGTTGTTGTTGTCTGCAATGCTTTTAACTTGGACAAGTCTACCAAACAATTCAGTTATTTTATAAAGAAGGTTTAAGAAAATATGTAGGGAAAAGGAGAAATTGCTGGGAACCTGCATTTTCTCCTCTTTCATTCAGGGTTTTCTACCCTATAACAAATCCCACCATATTAGCCTCTTCATATCTTTTAGCTCCACTTACCAGAAGCTAGTGAGCTCTTGTCAAGATCCTCTGTCGTGCATCCATGCATGCATGCATGTATTAACTTTTATTCAAATTCGTCTCGGATGAAACTACTCATCCAGTTTTGATGAAACTTCACAGAAATATTCCTGTCATGCCCTCTTCAGTATTTCTTCAAGACTTTGATTCCAGTAAAAAGTCTGGTTGTCATGGCAACAGAACTGAAAGATATTGAAACTTGTTGAAAATTTTCTTGTCTAAAACTAGGCTAGCGAATTTGGTATGTAGCTTCAACTAATAGACCTTGACCAGAATTCTTCACCTTGCAGCCATTAGGTCAGAGTTGGCCCTGACCCTGGGCGGTCAGAAGTTTTACATGGGCTTTTATAGTGAAAACTAAAAATATTCTAGCTCCTAATCATACAGCTTAGGGCTACCAAATTTGGTTTGTAGCTTTATATAGAGGACCCCTACTAAGATCATTCAAATTACAGCCCTTGGGTCGAAATTGGCACCACCCCAGGATTCACAAGTTTTACATGGGCTTATATAGTGAAAACTTCAAAAAATCTTCTTGTTCTGAACTGTAAGACTTAAGGCTACCAAATTTGGCATGCAGCTTCATCTAGTAGGCTCCTGCAGATATGGTCCTAGTTGTAGCCCTGGAGGTCACGTTTTCATGGTAGTACAAGAAATCAACATGCATTAACCCTTTCCCAAACAAGCCCTGGTTTTCACATGTCTACAGTACAAGTCTTTTGAAAACACTGTGGGAAAAGGAGAAATTGCTTGTAACGAGCAATTTCTCCTTTTCCCACAGTGTTTTCTACCCTTTTTGATAAGTTTCTGCCATTTTCATTAAATTTAAAATTGTCGTCTGCAAACTCTTTAAATTTGGACCAGTCCAAAATTTGTCGTTTGGGAAAGAGTTAAGCTTAAGCTTACATATACTGATCAAGGGAAATCAGTTTCTTACCATTTACCACCCTTGATAATCAACCTGATATCGTACATGATTTGTGGTCGGTATTCATGTTTTGAGGTAGAAAATGTTCAGTTTTCAGTGGGAGTGATTTACTTTGATGTTAATTGTTATGCTCAGATTTGTTGACTTTCTGATTTGATGTGAGGTTTATATCATTTTGTTTCAGAACATTCATGCCATTGAAAAAATGTTTTCTGCTACTAAAATGTTGGAAATCTTGTCAAAGCACCCTGATTTAGATTATACTGATATTCAGTATGAAAGATACTCAATTGGACCTGCATTGGAGCAGACCATCATGGCCCTCTTGTTGGCTATAAATGCTTTTATCAAATTGGCCTAATCTTAAGTTCTGTTGTTCAGTAAAGGTCTGGGGGGCTGTTATATAAACAATGAATCAAGTTATCTAGATGATTTATTCATTAATAAAATATGTAGATGACTTTCATAATGCAGTTTATCTTACAGGACAATCTTAGCAAGCTGGAACCCTTACCAAAAATCCTGGAACAGATAAATAAAGATCTTAAGAACCCAAATGTTGGTGAGCGGAAAGCCATCAATCGACATAGTCAACATTATGACAACCTTGTCAACATACAGGCGCATATAGATCATAACACATCACCGAGCGAGTTGCTGCGAGACATGTTACAACAGTGTGGCGAAAGGCCTGAGGAATTACCAATATTTTCAAATGAAAACAAGGAAAGTGACTCCGCCTCTGTTAAAGTTGGCATTAATAAGACTTCATCAAATATAAGTCTCGATGAAGCAGGCACTCAAGGTGTCACCGATGTTTCAAATGTTTGTGTTAGTTCTAGAACTGTAAAGGAATCTCAAGTAAACCAGTCCTGGGACAGGATTGTCACCGCTGCAGAGTTGGTTAACGGAGAGTATATAGACTTGATTTCTTTCATGGATGACGACACAAATAACTCATCCATGGAAATGGATTCGAATGTGAATGGCAGTCAGATGTCAATTGGTCAAGTATCAACGGTTGCATCGTCAGGTTATCAGTCTTTTGGTTACAGTCAATCCAGTTCACCTATAGACAACAACAATCACGAGATCTCCCATGATCCTCCAAAGTCTCCCAGCAACAATACCAAAGCTTACTCTCACTCCACCCCTTTGTCTTTCTCTAACCCCATGTACAGACATTATCACCGTGGCATCTCTAGTCAAGTGAAAACTTCCTCTCCAATCCCACAAGCCTCGAGCAATAGCTCACTCAGTAGTGAAGAGGCACAGACTGTAAAAAATGTAAGCCCTGTAAAATTTGAACTGGCAGATAGACATAGTGTTACCAGTACGCCCAGTGATGAAATATTTAACAAAGTGAAGCCAATGACAAGTTCAACTTCTTCTGACTCTGTCCCAGAGCGTGAGAAAATACACCAGAGTTACTCTGCCAATAGTATGTCCTTATCTATGCACAGTGACCTTGATAATCGTCCCAGGGGACCACGACATAGTCAGTCCAATAACAACATGTATTCTGTAACCATGGAAACACATGACAAACCAAGACATAGCAAGTCCAATAACAATGTATGTGCTAGTTCTAAAGACTTTGTTATGTCAGACAACCTAAGTGCTACCATGACAAACACAAGGAAATATCCCAAAGAACTGCGTGCTTCTAGTCCCTTACTGTCTCAAAGTGCTCTTTCAAACTCTAAACAAAATTATAATGGCAACTACAGCACTATTGGAAGCACTTCTAGACGACATCATGAATTGTCACAAAGTGTGGACTTCTCCCACATTTCACCACGATATAATGATCAACTGCGGCGAACTGCCACTGACACGGTGATATCACAGAGGAGCGTGTCACCTGCTCATAGTGATAGTAGCAACACGAGTAATTCTGTACCTGCATCACCTGGAGGTCAGCTGTCGACAGATGAAAGTTCTTTGTTTCGGAGACTGACGGCCCAGAACGCAGTTCACATGGGTATAAGATCTGTACAAAGGCGAATTCATGAGCAGGAGAAAACTAAACAAGAGGTGAGATGATGTATTTTCTTGTATTTTAAATTTGAGCCATGCTCTGGCAAAATGGGGCTTAATGCATCTCCTCAAACCCAGTCATGACTGCCACTCTTTGATTTGTCATCCCCAAATTTACTCAATTTACAAGTGTAAAATTTGTTGCGTGGTATAGAGTTAAGTTTAATCTACCCTTTTTACATGAATTATGGTGTCATTCTACAACATACAGGGTGTCCCAAAATACATTGTATATGTCCCACTTTCAAAGTTCAATTTTGCTACTAGATATTCAACATAGCTAGATGGCTCTTATTAATATTATCGAAAACATCTAAAATTTTGTATAAACAGCAATCTTAAGTAATGGGTTACTTTCATACCATCATAACACATGCTCTACAATGTCCACCCATTTTTTGCTGTACAAGTCTTACATGACGTCGAAAATTGCTAATGATGTTTTGGCAGATGTTCTTGCTAATCTTCAGTATTTCCCTACGAATAGCAGTTCGGAGTTCAGTTAAATATGTACATTAGCCTTTTACCAACAATTGAAAACATTGTGAAAGAAGAAGAAAATCGTGGTAACCAGCATTTTCTTATTTTCCCACAATGTTTTCTGCCCTTTGAAAGAATTTTTAATGTTTTGAGTAACATTTCAATTTGTTGTCTGCAAATGCTTTCAATTTAAATTTTGTTATGTTGCAAAGAGTTAACTCTTTACCAAACAACATGATCTTGGGCTTGTCCTAAACCATAACATTTGCAGACAACAGATTAAGCAAGGCTCAAATGGAGAAAAAAATTGTCTGTGAAAGGTTGGAAAACATTGTGAGAAAAGAGAAAAAGATAGTTACCAGCATTTTCTCCTTTCCTTATTATTTTTCAAAAGTCCTCTTTCATAACTCTTTACCAGACGACAAAATTTTGGCCTGGCACAAATTGAAAGCATTTGCAGACAACAAATTAAATCTTACTCAAAACAAAAAATTTGTCTGTCGTAGGATAGAAAACATTTTGGGAAAAGAAGAAAATGCTGGTTACCAACATTTTCTCCTTTTCCCACAATGTTTTCAAAAGGCTTCTTTCCCAGGGTCGTTAAAAGGTGGCATTGTGCGGGAAAGGGTTAAGGTTGTTAAAACTTCGGATTTTGTGCTAATGGGGTATTAATTCAAAATGATTTTTACTTTGAAACCTGGATCAGTACTTGCGCTATGTTGTGGTAAGTTCCGAACCTTGAGGCACCTAATGTTGTGATACGAATTGGAAACTCGCAATGTTAGAGGCAGAAAATGTATACTCTACCTATGTAACTGTCTCCTAAGGTTTTCACTGTCTGCAGAAAGAACATTATGATTTCCCAGGTAACCTTACAGTGAACCCATAGCAGTGCTTTAACGCTTAACCCTTTCCCAAATGATGAATTTTAGACTGGTCCAAATTGAAAGAGTTTGCAGACGACAATTTTAAATTTGATGAAAATGACAGAAAGTTCTCCAAAAGGGTAGAAAACACTGTGGGAAAAGGAGAAATTGCTCGTTACGAGCAATTTCTCCTTTTCCCACAGTGTTTTCAAAAGACTTGTACTGCAGACACGTGAAAACCAGGGCTTGTTTGGGAAAGGGTTACCCAAACAACAAAACTTTAGACATGTCCAAATTGAAAGCATTTGCAGATGACAAAATAGGTGTGACTGAAAAACTGAAATTTGTATTGGGAAAGGTAGAAAACATTGTGGGAAAAGGAGAAAATGCTGGTTACCAGCATTTTCTCCTTTTCTCACTATGTTTTCAAAAGTTTCCTTTCTCAGGGTCGTTAAAACTCGGGAATGTGTGGTGAAGGGTTAATGATTCTGACACAGAGGTGCTTTTCAAAGCATTGTTGGAAAAGGAGAAAATGCTGGTAAACAGCATTTTCTCTTTTTTTTTTTCGCTCAGTTGAGCACAAAGTGCTCAAGGTGAGCTTTTGTGATGGTGCTGTGTCCGTCATGCGTTGTCCGTTGTTCGGTCGTCAACATTTACCTTGTGTGCACTCTAGAGGCCACATTTTCAGACAGATCCTCATGAAACTTGGTCAGAATGTTTGTCTGGATAGAATCTCGGACAAGTTTGAAATTGGGTCACGTGGGGTCAAAAAGTAGGTCACAGGGCCAGATCTTAGAAAAACCTTGTGTGCACTCTAGATGCTGTTTTTCAGCCTGATACTCATGAAACTTGGTCAGAATGTTTGTTTGGATAAAATCTTGCACAAGTTCGAAATTGGGTCACATGGGGTCAAAAAGTACTGGGCCAGATCTTAGAAAAACCTTGTGTGCACTCTAGAGGCCACACTTTCAGCCTGATACACATGAAACTTGGTCAGAATATTTGTCTGGATAAAATCTTGGACAAGTTTGAAAGTGGGTCATGTCGGGTCAAAAAGTAGGTCACTGGGTCAAATCTTAGAAAAACCTTGTGTGCACTCTAGAGGTCACCTTTTCGGCCTGATACTCATGAAACTTGGTCAAAATGTTTGATTTGTTAAAATTTTGAACACATAGAAAATTGGGTCATGTCGGGTCAAAAAGTAGGTCACTGGGTCAAATCTTAGAAAAACCTTGTGTGCACTCTAGAGGTCACCTTTTCGGCCTGATACTCATGAAACTTAGTCAAAATGTTTGATTTGTTAAAATTTTGAACACATAGAAAATTGGGTCATGTCAAGTCAAAAAGTAGGTCACTCAGCCAAATCATAGAATAACCTTGTATGCAGTATAGAGGCCACATTTTCAGCTTGATACTCATGAAACTTGGTCAGTGTGTTTGGTTAAAATCTTGGACTAGTTTGAAATCGGGTCACATCAGGTCAAAAAGTAGGTCATGGGGCCAAATCTTAGAAAAACCTTGTATGCACTTTAAAGGCCACATCTGAAGCCTTATACTCACGAAACTTTGTCAGAATAGTTGTTTGGATAAAATGTCAGACAAGTTTGAAATTGGGTCATGTCAAGTCAAAAAGTAGGTCACAAGGCCAAATCTTAGATAAAACCTTGTGTGACTCTAGAAGCAACATTAAATTTTTGAGGCAGATTAGAAATTCAAAAATAGGCTAAACCAGTCAAAAAGTAGATCACTTACACTCATGCGTTTTACATCATCAAGACCAGGACCTTTTCAGCCTTATCAATCCTAGATGACCTTACTCAGGTGAGCGCTTGAGCGCCAATGGCCCTCTTGTGAACAATGTTTTCTACCCTTTCAGAGACAGACCCCATCATTTGAGCCAAATTTAGTTTTTGTCCCCCAAATGATTTCAGTATGGATGAGTCTTTGATTTTGTTGCATAGTAAAAGGTTAACCCTTTATCACACAGTTCCGACATGTAACTACCCTGAGAAAGAAAGGTTTTAAAACATTTTGAACAAAAACTAGTTTCAGTTTTTGAGTCGCATTTGTTGTCTGCAAATGCTTTGAATTTGGACAAGTCCATTATTTTGTCATTAATTTGGTAAAGAGTTAACCCTTAAAGTGCCTTTTATGACTATATTTGTCTTTGCAACCAGTGTAGGTCTAGATCAGACTGCACAAAACATGCAGTCTGATCTTTGATCTACACTCTCTCCTTTCCTGAAGACTACAAATAAAAGTAACCATAATATTGCAGGTATTTGGGTCTTATTTTTAGACTAAAAAAGCCTGTTAGGTTTATTCGGTGCCCAAAGGGTTAACAATTTTCTCACTTTCTTGCACCAGTATGAATCAGAAGTAAATGTGCTGAAGCAACAACTACAAGAGGCACAGCAAAGACTGAAAATGGCAGAGGAGCGCCTTCAGGAGCATGAGACGGAAACCCAACAGATCTCGTCTGATTGGCAGTTGAGGCTGGAAGAGAGTGAGGAGAGAATGCGGAAGCAACAGGCTGAGAAAGATGATCAGATGAAAAATATCATACAGAGGTAATTTGTTGTTGTCATGGCAGTAGTTAAGACCTATATCATTAGTACATTAATATTTGTCTCAGTTACTAGCTAATAAATTGGTAGAGGTGTTGTTGTCCTCGGAAAACTCTGTCATCTTACCTCTGTTAATCGCCCCCTTTTGGAAACTACTGCCCCCGGGGGCATTAAAAAGAGACAGTATGGTATGTTTATTAATGCTAGTGAAATGCCTCTGAAATAATGAGTCCAACTTAAGTCAGAAACTGAGTCTTTCAGCAGATTTGAGCTAAATAAGAGATGTGAGGTTTTTTTCTTGAAACCAGGCAGTGGTGAATCAAACTGAGTCATATTTTCTTTAACTCTTTACCACACAATCCCGACTCTTAACGACCCTGAGAAAGAAAGCTTTTGAGAACATTGTGGGAAAAGGAGAAAATGCTGGTAACCAGCATTTTCTCCTTTTCCCACAATGTTTTCTATCCTATCAAAGACAAAAATCATCATATGAGCTAGATTTAATTAGTTGTCTACAATGGCTTTCAATTTGGTTGAGTCCAAAATTTTGTCATTTGGTAAAGACTTTAAGCAAATTTTCATGTTAGTCTGTGGTCAAATGCTCCTTGTTACTGAGCAGTTTAAAAAAGACATTTGCATGTGGGAAAGGTTTATATAGAGGACTGGTGCCATGCTCTTTGTGCATAAGCTATCATGCCCCACTAGTCTTTGATATTACATCTACTAAAATTTGTTGTTTTAAATTTTGCCATGCTCTGTGAAAAAGGGGGTTTAATGCATCTGCAAAAAGTACCAACCTATCTCGGCTTTGCAGTTGGAGCAGGCTGACATGGGTAGAAATATTTTGCTATTAATAAATTTTTGGCTTGTCCAAGGACCATTCTACCTTAAGATTCAGTTGATTGGTGGACAAAATGGATTTTATGGATCTATAATTATGACTAGACATGCTTGATGTAAGGCATCACAGAGATGAATGAAACTCCTTTTGCCAGAGCAAACCACATTTTGAAAGTGTAATGTGAAAAGCAGCATCCTGAGAACCAGTCCCAGCACAGTGTGCATATGGTTTGGTGCCCTGCAATTTGTGCACTGTGTGCACTTGCTAATGGTTTTAGCTTTGTCCATTCTGTTACTAACATTCAGATTATTTCTACTTTGTTCTGATGTTGTAAATTAAAAATGGTCTTGATACTAACAGTCGTGAAGGATTTCATTTAAATACATTGAAAGACAGATACAGACTTTTTATTTTTTAACTCTTAACCAAACAACACAATCTTAGACTTGTCCAAATTGAAAATGTTTGCAGACAACAACAAAAAGATCTGGACCAAATGATGGAATTGTCTCTGTTAGGATAGAAAACATTGTGGAAAAAGGAGGAAATACTGTTCACTAGCATTGTCTCATTTTCGCACTATGTCTGCAAATGAAAAAAATATGAAATTTGTCTGTAATGAAAGCAATTGTAGATGACAAAAGCAGTAACATGGCTTCAAAAGGGTTGAAAACATTGAAGGGGTTAAAAACAATGTGGGGATAGGAGAGGCCTGATTAACAGAATTTTTTACCCTTTCCTACAATGTTTTTTTCAGATGCATCCCTCCCCTGTGCTGTAGAAAAATAGGCATGTTTGGGGAAGGATAATAGAGAAAAGACTGATTTCAGACCAAATTTTTTCTTTATTATTTGAAACAAGGTTTTCAGAAAACTGTATTGACCCATTACCACACAGTCCCGACTTTTAACGACCCTAAAAAGGACACCTTTTGAAATCACTGTGGGAAGAGGAGAAAATGCTGGTAACCATCATTTTCTCCTTTTCCCACAATGTTTTCTACCTGTCCCATGACAAATTTCAGTGTTTAAGTCGCATTTAATTTGTCTTCTGCAAATGCTTTCAAGTCGACGAGTATACATTTTCATTGTGTGGTAAAGATTTAACCCATAACCAAACAATCTAGTGCTTTTAAAACCTGGGTGTAAAGGGTTTTGAAAACATTGATTGAAAAAGAGGAAATGTTGGTAAGCAGACAAATCTCATCATTTTATCTAGATCTCTGTCTGTCACCTGCAAGTCCTTTGAAATTGGACAAGTTGAAGATTTTGGTGTCTGGTGAAGAGTTGAAGTATTTATGTTGCTTTTAGAACTTTCTTAACCCATTACCACACTGCAATACTATAGACATTTCCAAATAGAAAGCAGTTGCAGATGAAAAAATGAAAAGGACTTCAAAATTGAAAATTGTTTTTTTGGCAGGACATAAAACATTGTGGAAAAAGAAGAAAATGCTGGTTACCAGCATTTTCTCCTTTTCCCACAATGTTTTTTTTTAAAGCCTTCTTCATTAGGGTCGTTAAAAGGTGGCATTGTGTGGTAAATGGTTAAGATGAATCTGTTTTTAGTCTTGTTAAGCTTTAGACTGCTTACTGAACTTTTTTCCAGTAGAGTTCAAGTTAAAAGTTCAGAGTATCTATAAATATTTTAAATACATTTGAAACAGCACAGGGAACAAGTCTGATCCCATGCAGCCAATTGATGGAGACTGACTTGACTGGCACAGGACCTTGTTAAATGGTTTGTTGATTGTAAATTGGTTTCTTTTGCTTACAGACTTGGGCTTATCAGCGTAACAATTGAAGGCATGCAGAAATCTTGTCTTCTACAGTTTGGACTGTTTTCATCAAATGGTTTTCTCACCAATTTCTTCTTTTGCTCTCTTTCTTTAATCCTTAAAGCGCTTCACAACTATACCTACCCATGTGACCATTTCCTATCAAAGTCAGATTGTGCTAAACTAGCAGTCTGATCTTTGATCTACACTGCCCACTTTGCGAGAAATTTATAGGTAAAAGCAACTGTGAAATAGTTAAAACTTTGGTCTTATTTCTAGACTGAAAAAGTGTGTTTGCCTAAGTGTGCGCTCTAAGGGTAAATTGAACAGTGGTTATATGCTTTTAAAGTGTTGTAAAGCCAGTCAAAAGTATTGTAGGGAACCTGTTTTTCTCAGTATTGCTTTGAAAAACTTAGGTTGGTCTTACGGAAAATGTTGGATAATGTCAGACTGCTTAGAGCAAGCAATCTGATCTTTCATCTTCATTTTAAAGTATTTTTTTTTTAGTTGAATATTTGGTGAAAATATTTGGCCCTTTGCCAGACAGCATATTTCTCACTCTTCCACATCTGAGATGACAAATGTGAAATTGATACGCTCTCTGAAAGGGTGGAAAGCATTGTAGTAAAAGAGAAAATGCTGGTTACCAGCATTTTCTCCTTTCCTACAGTGTTTTTCAGAAATCTTTCTGTCAGAGTCATTAATACTCAACACCGTGTGGGTAAGAGTTATGCCAGTGGAAAAATTGCTTATTACGAGTAATTTGCACATTTGTTTCATTAAACTTGTCATTACTATGGGTGAACAGGAGAATAATTTTGTTCATTACACTGCAGTCACTGTGTTCTGCCAAGGCGAAGATTCTGGGACATCGTCTCACTGAAGCAGAAAAATGTCCCATCAAAATGTACACAAGTGGGACTGTCCAATTCATATAAGCCGTGCTCTGGCAAAATGGGTTTTTACCCATACCCTGCTAAATAAGTAAAATTTTCAAGCGGATCGTAAAAACCTGAATAATACTCTTTGAAACCTATTTTTTTGAGAAAAATATCTCCTTATCAGACAGTGTAGATCTAAGATCAGGCTGCACGTCCTGTGCAGTCTGATCTTTATCTACACTCCACAAAAGGCCAGTGAGTCAGGCTTAGCAGCTTAAGGATTAATGCTTCTTCATGATGCATTATAGTAAACAAGTCATCACATAGTTATGGATACATAAAATCCATTTTGACTTACAACCAACTGAATTCTGAGGTAGAAAGGTCCTTGGACATGGAGAAAATTTACAAATAGCAAAAATCATTGACCAATGTAAGCCTGTGCAGACTGTGAGGCTGACATGGATTGACACTTTTTGCAGATGCATTAAGCCCCATTTTCACAGAGCACAGCTCATATTTATTTGAGAGGTAGTTTCAAGTGCAATTGTCACTTTACTTTTGAAAATTTCCACAATTTTTGCAACTTCGTGGGACAGTTGTCTCCTATCTGAATTATCTTTGGCATTACACTGCAGTCAAATGGTATTGCATTGTTTTTAGGTCTGCTGAAGCCACTAGCCAATTAAACATTTGTGTAAGGAACTACATTTATCCTTTGTTCTTCTGCTATATGTTGTACAGTAAAGTCATGGTAATTTGAACTTGGTAGGGCTAAGAAATTGTTCCTGTTATCTGGATTTGTGTGAGCAACGAAAATATCTTAAAACTTTAATATTCATTTTTTCTTTACCAAACAGTTTGGTGTTTGAACATTCATGAGAAAAAAGTCTTCTAAAATGCTGGTAACCAGAATTTTCTCCTTTTCTATCCTGTCACAGACAAATCCTATCATAACTTTTTAGCCACATCTAATTTGGCACCATGCAAATGCTTTCGATTTCATTGGTTGTAAAAGGGCTAGTCAGTGTCTTCAAATGATCGAATGTTCAAGTTATCAGGATTTTTACTGGACATGTATGTCACTTTAAATATTCAGCTTTCTGTTCTAATTTTGCGTTGCATCCCCTGCAAGAAATGTTGTTTTGATTTTCAGTTTCCCTTTGAGTGCTTTATTAATAAACAAACACTTCATTCTGCATAAATGAACCAGGCTTTTTTTTTTTTGTAAATTTCAAGGCTGTTTTTGTTAAAAAAAATTTCATTTAACCCTTTACCACACAATCACAAGTTTATGGCCTTTAAGAAAAAGGCTTTTGAAAACATTGGTAACCAACATTTCCTCCTTTTCCCACCATCTTCTACACTTTCAGAGACTGATTTCACAATATGAACCACATTTGAAATGTACATTTACATGTTAAGTCTGCAAGTGATTTAGATTTGGACAAGTCCAAAATAATGTTGTGTGGTAAAGAGTTATCTCTTTACCAAAGTACAAAACTTTTTAGTTGTCCAAGTTGAAACTATTTGCAGACAGCAAGACAAAAATGGCTCATATAAAAGGGGATTTGTTCCTGAAAGGATACAAAAGATTGTGGGAAAGGAGAAAAATTAATGCTTGTTACTAGTATTTTCTCCTTTTTCCCCCCACAATGTTTTCAAGAGGCTTTCTCTTCACAATCCTTAGAACAGGGGTTGATAAAAGGTTAAAAAAAAATGGACAGTGTAGATCAAGATAAGGCCGAATCTTACCTGCACTCTGTTTGCGTAAGCAGCTTCATTAGTGCATATATATAGTGCTTTGATCCTTTACCAGTCGACGACTTTTTCAAATTCAAACCATTTTTAGAAGACAATTAAACATAGCTGAAATGATAGAATTTGGCTCTGTAAGAGTACAAAATAATTGGGAAAAGGAGAAAATGCTGGTTACTTGCAGTATTTTCAAAGGCCATCTATCTCAGTGTGATTAAAGCCTTTAGGATTGTGTAGTTAAAGAGTCAACCTGTTACCAAACAAACCCAAATGCTAATAACCTTGGAGAAGAATTGTTTTGAAAACATTGTGGAAAAGGGGGAAATGCTATTTACCAGCATTTGCTCCATTTCCAACAATATCTTCAACCCTTTCCAGTGAAAAATTTCAGTTTTTGGATCACATTTAATTAGTTGTCTGCAAATTCTTTTAATTGGATGAGTTCAAAATTCTGTTGTTAGTTAAAGGTTAACCTTTTTCCACACAATCGCAAGTTTTAACGACTCTGAGGATAAAGGCTTTTAAAAACATTGTGGGAAAAGGATAAAATGCTGGTAATCAGCATTTTCTCCTTTTCCTACAATGTTATCTACGCTATCAATGACAGGAATAAGCATTTTAACTACATTTTATTTGTCATCAGCAAATGCGTTTAATTTGATGGAGTGTAAAATTTTGTCATATGGTAAAGAGTTAAATATGTTGTATTGGTATGACCATGCTTTTTCTTTGGGCTTCTGATTTTGTTCCTAGCATGACTTGCATTTTTGATTGCTCTGCTGATTCCTACCTAAATGTAGGGTATGAGTATAATTTTTTTTTTTCCAGGCTTAAACCTCCAGGGTGTCTATTTTCATCATTTCTGTTATGTTCATTTTTCACCCCCCCCCCCTTTTTTTATGATCTTTCGATCATGTCTGTCTTAAAAAGATTTAAAGTGTTAACCCCTAGGCTGCTAAGCACGACTAACTGATCTATTGAGGACAGCATAGATCAAGATCAGAGGGCACAGAATGTGCAGTCTGATCTTGGATCTACGCTCTCCGATAAGGAGATAGCTCTACTCCAAAAATACCTTTGAAATAGGAAAATTTGGGTTTTTTCTATCAGCGTGAAAGTTTAATTTTAATTTATTTGGCAGGATAAGGGTTAATGAAAAAACATTATTTCAGAGTTATTACCAGTAGCACAAAATGAGCCCGACTTCGATCAATTAACTCTTTACCAAAGGACAAAATTTTAGACTCCCAAATTAAAAGCATTTGCAGACGACAGAATTAATGTGATTCAATAATTGAAATTTATTTTGGGAAAGGTCGAAAGCATTGGGGGGAAAGGAGAAAATGCTGGGTACCAGCATTTTCTCCTTTTCCTACAATATTTTCAAAAGGCTTCTTTCTCAGGGGCCCCGTGGCTCAGTCGGTAGCGTACAGGACTTGGGAACAGGAAGTCGCTGGTTCAGCCAATATTCTTTCCAAGGATTGATGATAGTCATTGCAACAGGATTCATTCCTCTGTCACCGCTGACCATTGTTTTGACAATGGTCATGTGGGTAAGCAGCCATTGGTTTGGAAAGAACACTTTTTCGGAGTAATGGCAAAAGAAACTCCAGGAAAGCATGGATAGGTGCACTGGCCCCGCGATATAACTGAAATAATGTTGAAAAATGGCATTAAACACCATACAAACAAAAATACAAATTCTTTCTCAGGGTCATGAAAACCCAGGATTGTTTTGTAAAGGGCTAAAGCATGATCTAGATATGATTGATGGAATAAAGATCTTCTTTTCTTGCATTGGTTAGATGATAAAGCAAAAGATGCAATTTTTTTTTTTCTGTAAAGAAATCACTTTTTCCCCCCTCAGTGTTTGTAGAAGCTGTCTACACAGTGGGAGTTTCTGTTTTATGCTACATTGTCTTTGATAGTATGGTAGATCTAAGATCACTTTCTGTTTGCCAAAACATCAAACTTGCCCAGGAGCAAATATGGTCTAACAGGCATGAAGATAGAAAAAGTTAATATCTACAGCAAGAGGGCTATATGAGAGTAAAGCACAGATATATTTCGTAATAAAATATTAACAATAATATCACTTGGTATCATAATTTAACACAGTCATAATCCTAACAACCTTTACTTTCAGTACAATACAGACATTACAAAGTTTCTTATAGGACACATACCACATGACAAAATTTTAGAACCGTCCAAATTGAGAGCATTTGCAGACAACAATTTCAGTGTAGCTTAATTGATGTGATTTTTCTTTAATAGGGTAGAAAACATTGAGGGAAAAGGAGAAAATGCTGGTTACCAGCATTTTCTCCTTTTCCCACAATGTTTTCAAAAGGCTTCTCTCTTGGGATCGTTAAAACTCTGGATTGTGTGGTAAAGGGTTACTTAACTCTTTACCAAACAATCCCAGGTTTTAACGACCCTGAAATAGAAGGCTATAGGAAATATTGCAGGAAAAGGAGAAAATCCTGGTGACCAGCATTTTCTGCTTTTCCCTCAATGTTTTCTACCCAATCAAATAGGGCAATTGCTATTTAACCCTTTACCAAATGACAAAATTTTAGACTCGTCCAAATTGAAAGCTTTTGCAGATGACGATATAAATGTGACTAAAAATTGAAATTTGTTTTGGGAAGGGAAGAAAAGATTGTGGGAAAAGGAGAAAATGCTGGTTACCAGCATTTTCTCCTTTTCCCACAATGTTTTCAAAAGGCTTTTTTCTCAGGGTCGTTTAAACCTGGGATTGTTTGGTAAAGAGTTAAGCAACATTTAATTTGTGGTCTGCAAATGCTTTCAGTTTTGTCGAGTCCAAAATTTTGTTGTTTGGTAGAGTTAATTTGTCAAAGCTCTGTAATCATATGCTACTATTATTGTAGGTTGGTCCAAGTGTTAGTGCTGGTAGAAATAAGAATTCTGAAACCAGATAAAAGTAAACAAGAGATAGAGTGACTTGGCTGCTAGTAGAAATATGAATTTTGAAACCAGATAAAAGTAAACAAGAGATAGAGTGACTTGGCAACTTTTTACAAAGTTATAATTTTTTGGGGGGGGCAGCAACAAACATTTGGACAGCACAATAACAGGATGTCAACTTCACAATAATTTCCATACTCTTATATGGTATGAATTATATTTAGATGCATTTTAAAGCCCACATTGTTTTAACTTCAGCCAGTACTGGGCCTTTAACTCTTTACCAAACGACAAAATGTTTGACTGGTCCAAATTGAAAGGATTTGCAGGTGACAAATTAGGTGTAGCTCAAATGACCATTTCTGTTGTAGATAGGGTAGAAAACAATGTGGGTAAAGGAGAAAATGCTGGTTACCAGCATTTTCTCCTTTTCCCACAGTGTTTTCAAAAGGCTTTTTCCTCAGGGTCGTTAAAACTGGGAATTGTGTGGTAATGGGTTAATGCAAGTTACACTTTTTTGTGTAACAGGTAGCAATGGCATTAATGAGGTTCAGTCGATTCTTTACCACACAATTCTGAAATTTAATGACCCTGAGAAAGAAGTCTTGAAAACATTGGTGGAAGAGTAGGAAGTGCCATTAACCAGCATTTTTATTTCTTTTCCTACACTGTTTTCTACCCTTACTGAGACAGATTCAATTATTTTAGCAACATTTTAATTGTTGTCGACAAATGCTTTCAATTTCGACAAGTCTTAAACTTTGCTGTCAAATTTGGTAAAGAATCAACCGTTTGAGCGCCATAGCTAAAAATTGGGGATTTGAGGATAGCAATCACTCTGTGTAGTCTGATCTTGAACCGTTACAGTCTGCTTCTTAAATCTTTACCACTCAATTCCAACTTTTAATGATCCTAAAAAGGAAGCCTTTTGAAAACATTGTGGGAAAAGGAGAAAGTGCTAGTAACCAGCATTTTCACCTTTCCCCACAATATTTTCTACCCATCCCATAAATTTCAATTTTTAAGTCGCATTTAATTTGTCCCTGCAAATGCTTTCATTATTAGTCTAAAATTCTGTCATTTGGTAAAGAGTTAAGGCAAGCCTATAGGATAAAAATCCTTAAAAGTTCTGGCAGCCGTAGTATTAAAATGGACAGGAAAACATTGTAACAGATGGAGACATATTTCCAAGTAGCTGTATGAATATTAATGGACAGAAAAACTTTCATGTAGCAATGTAGCCCAAATTTTATTTTCAGAATTAGCAAATGATGAGATTAAGAGTCTTAGAATAGCACATATTTTAGCCATGCTCTGGCAAAAGGGGGCTTGATGCATCTCTGTGATCTATGGTACCAGGCAAGTCATTGCATAGCCAGTTTTTCAAACAACCGACTGAATCATGAGGTAGACTGTTTCTTGGACATAGAGAAAATTGACCACTAGTGACAAGTTTCAATCCAGGTCAGCCTGCGCAGGCTGACCTGGGTCGATACTTTTTGCAGATGCATTTAGTCCCCTTTTCACAGAGCATGGCTTATAAGAGAAGAAGAAAAATGTAATAACTAACAAAAACGCTCCTAATGAAGCTCCTAATGAACATTTGACACGTTACCTGACAGTCCAGTCATTCAACAACCCTGAGAAATGAGGTTTTTGAAAACAGTGTGGGAAAAGGAGAAACTGCTGCAATTAACATTTTCTCCCATTTCACATTGATTTCCTCTCCTTTTAAAAGCAGATTCCATCTTAGGACAGACATTCAAGTTGTCGTCTGCAAAAGTTTTCAATTTAGACAGGTATTTACTTTTTTTGTTTGTTAAACATTCACAGCAATGCATATCAGAGAGCATGGTTAACTCTGCCTACCAGCTTAAAGCTAGACTGACTTTGTTTGCATCTTGTGCAAGTTATAAAAAGTTACGTTTTGCATTTGCCTTGAGTTTAACCCTTTCCCAAACAAGCCCTGGTTTTCACGTGTCTGCAGTACAAGTCTTATGAAAACACTGTGGGAAAAGGAGAAATTGCTCGTAACGAGCAATTTCTCCTTTTCCCACAGCATTTTCTACCCTTTTTGAGACCTTTCTGCCATTTTCATCAAATTTAAAATTGTCGTCTGCAAACTCTTTCAATTTGGACCAGTCCAAAAATTGTCGTTTGGGAAAGGGTTAAAATAATTTGTGTATTGGTCACATTGATTTCACCTTGAGGTAAACTCTACCAAATCACAACATTTTGAACTTTATAGATTTAAAGCGTTTGCAGACACCAAATTGCGTGTTGCTCAAATTATGGGATTTTTTTCTTTGAATTAAGAAGAGTAGAAAACATTGTGGAAAAAAGGAGAAAATGCTGATTACCAGCATTTCCTTCCTTCACCAGTGTTTTCAAAGGCCTTCTTCATAAAGGTTGTTTGAATTCATGATTGTATGGTAAAGAATATTAAAGCCTTCGTCTTCAAGGTTGTTAAATTTCAGGATTATTTGGTAAAGAGTTACCCTCCCATTTTCTGTGCTTTTTCATGTTTGAGTTGACTGTGGTGTACCCTGTTTACAGTGCTGTGCTGATTGCATTTAATTTTGCTACTGTAACTCTTTATCACATGACACAAATATGGACCTGTCCGATTTGAAAGCATTTGCAGATGACAATTCTAAATGTGGCTTAAATGATGGAATTTGTCTATGATGGGTAGGAAACCTTGTGGGAAAAGGAGAAAATGCTGGTTACCAGCATTTTCTTCTTTTCCCACATTGTTTTTCATCAGGTTCTCTCTGAGGATTGGTTAAATGCAGGATTGTGTGGAAAAGGTTGAACACTTTTGGTTTTGAGTGATACACAATACATTCTGATTTTGTTTTATTAAAAAATTCATCCCTGATTGGTCAAAGTTCATAGTACATGTATTGTTACAAATGCAGGTCTCAAAAAAGCTTGTTTAAATTTTTTCAAAGGCTTTCTTTCTTGGGATCATTAAAAGTGGGAATTGTGTGGTTAAGGGTTAATCCTCTACCAGCAACCCTAAGGAAAGCGTCTTTGCATGAAAAGGCAAAAGTGCTTAACTTTTGACCAAGCAACAAGATTTTAGACTTGTACAAAATGAAAGGGGGTGCAGACGGCAAATTAAATGTGGCCGAAATGATGATTTCTCTTCGAATAAGTCAGCCAGTCAGTTACTCAATAAGAGCGTGTAGTCTAATGAGTCCATCTGTCAGTCAGTTGGTCAGTCAGTCAGTTACCCTGTAATATGGCCTATAGTTTAATCTTTACCACACAATCCCGACTGAATGACCCTGAGAAAGAGGCCTTTTGAAAACATTGTGGGAAAAGGAGAAAATGCTGGTAACCAGCATTTCTCCTTTTCCCACAATGTTTTCTAGCTGTCCCAAAACAAATTTCAATTTTTAAGTCGCATTTAATTTGTCCCTGCAAATGCTTTCATTTTTGAGTTGCATTTATTTTTCATCTGCAATGCTTTCAATTTGAACAAACCTAAAAATTTGTAGTTTGGAAAATAGTTAATTCTGTCAGTCCGTTGGTCAGCCACTCAAAAAGCCAGGTTGGAATTTATTCAGGAGTATATTTAACCCATCTGTGAATTGGTCAGTTTCTCCAAAAATAAGACAGTATCTGTCAGTCAGTAGGTCAGTCCTTCTAGAAATCAGCCAGTGATTTATTCAGTCCATGTGTCGGCCGGTTAGACACTCACTCAGCAAGTCAACTAGTATTTCATTCAATTCAGCTGCAGTCCATAACCCTCATTAAGTTACTAGGTAGTTCACTGAGCCATCTGACAGTCAGTTAATCAGCCACTTAGTTCATTCAGTCCATCTGTCAGTTGATTACTAGCATTTCTCCTTTTCACACAATGTTTTCAAAAGCTTCTTCTTCAGGTTTGTTAAAACTTCAGATTGTATGCTAAAGGGTTATAGCCGCAAAGTTTTTTACCACATCATTTGAACTACATGTTGTTCGTGATCTGTAAATTCTCTCATTTAACTCTTTACAAAGCAATCCCAGGTTTGAATGTCCCTGAGGAAACAGCCTTTTGAAAACTTCGTGGAAAAGGAGAGAATGCTTGTAACCAGCATTTTCTCCTTTTCCTACAAGGTTTTCTACACTTTCACAGATAAATATTACCATTTCAACTTAATTTTATATGTCGTCTGAAATTGCTTTCAATTTGGTAGAGCCTGGTAGAGTCAAAGTTTTGTCATTTGGTAAAGAGTTAAGAAAAGTCTAAAATTCTGTTATCTGGTAGCCCTTTACCACACAATTCCGGGTTTTAATGACCTTGAAGATAAAGGCTTTTGAAAACAATTCGAGAAACAAGAAAATACTTGAAACCAGCATTTATTCCCCACAAAGTTTTCTACTCCTTTACAGACAAATACCATCATTTCAGACACTTTTGATTTGCTGTCTGCGGAAACTTTCAATTTGGACGAGACTAAAGAAATAAATAACTAAAGAAATAAATATGAGCCATGCTGTGTGAAAAGGGGGTTTAATGTATCATCTGTGAAAAGTATTGACCCAGGTCAGCCTGCTCAGTCTGCGCAGGCTGAACTAGGCCAAAACTTTTTGCTATTTTTCAGTTTTCTGTATGCCAAAGGACCAATCTACTCCATAATCATTCAGTTGTTTAAAAAAAAAAAAGTCAATTGTTTAAAAAAAAATGTTGCTATTACACTATTATTGATCCATAATTATGTGATGGCTTGATTGGTTTCATGGATCACGGGGATGCATTAAGCCCTCTTTTGCCAGAGCATGGCTGGATTATACATTAGTCTTTGTTAATTGTATCATTTCAGGTTAATACATGTTGAAGAGGAATTGCGCCAAGAACAGATGGAAATGCAGAAAGCTGTAACACAGAAACAAAAAGTGATCGAAGCGCAAGAAAGACGAATCCAGTCACTGGATATCGCAAATAATAAACTTGTTGTTGCACTAAATCAACTGAAAGAACATTACAATGCCACAGCAAGGAATGGTACTGTAACATCAGGACCAATAAAGAAGAAATTATCAACAGATTTAGGGCAGTTTAAAACAAGTTCATGTTAATGCTCTAGCAAATTGCTCAGACTTGTGTTTGAAGAGGAAGTAAACCCAGTTTCTGTTAATTCTGGACTCTATTACTTGGGTGTAATTAATAACTGCTTTTATTCACTTAGAATATTCGTAGGAATTAATGCATGATCGATATGAATCTAGTTTACAACAGATTTGACTTAAATGATGGGATTTGTCTTCCACATTGAAGGAAACACTGTGTGAAAAGGAGAAATTGCTGGTTACCAGCATATTTCTATGTTTTCCATAACGTTTTCAAAAGCTTCCTTTCTCAGGGCCATTAAAATGCAGGATTGTTTGGTAAGGAGTTAATTTAAGTATCACAGAGTCACTGTCAGATATTTACTACTGTATTTGACACCTTGAGAAGGTGATATTTTTTTTACAAAAAAACATGGTGGTAAATGTAGTGTATTTTCAAATGGATTCAGTAGAAACAAATACAAACTGCTTCACAGATTACAAGAACTTGACTCTTTATCAAACAACAAAATTTTAGATGTGGCCAAATATGAAAGCAGAAAAAATTAAATGGTGCTCAAGTAAAGGTATTTATCTTTAAAGGGTTAGAAGGGCATTGTGGGAAAAGAAGAAAATGCTGGCAACCAGCATTTTCTTCTTTTCCACCATGTTTTCAAAAGCTTTCTTTCTCTGGGCCATTAAAACTTAAAAATGTTCGGTAAAGGATTGAAATGAAGTTTACAGACTTTCTTTCTTTGTTTTTTAAATGTTATCAAACCAAGTTTACAAGTTTTTAAAGAACTTGAGCTTTTGTGATGAAACTTAATGTCATGCTTGCTATCAGTCTGTTTGAAGTGTTCTATACTGATTAAATGTATATTTTTGTGGATAACAAAACAAGTTTATTTATAAAACTGTATAGATACCTGTTTTGTTTGATAATAATGTTGGTTTGTTTATGTGTACAAAGTTGCCAATAGTATGCTTTTTCCGGCAGAAATGTGCAATGTCTCTCAGTAATTAAAATAGTAGCCATATTTTCTTTTGTAGTGTTTCTTCAGTTTCTTTTTGCCAAGATGACACTCTCTTGATGACCATTTGCACGTCATTCACCCATTAATTCATTCTCTTAGTTTGTTTTTTCATTAAGTGTGTCAGTAAATCCGGTGTTCTGTGTGGCTTAATGGTAAAGTGTAGGACTCGTGACTTGGAGACCGTTGGTTCGAGCCTCTCTGGATCCACTGGGTTGGGTCTATGGGCAAGACACTTCAGAGCCCTAGCTTAGTACTGGTGAAACCCAGGAAATACATGAATATGTGAGCTGTGGCCGTGATGGGACTGAAATAATGTTGAAAGGGTGGTAAAACACCATTCAACCAGTTGTCAATCAATCCGTTGGGGTCCTGCGTGGCTGAGTGGTAAAATGTAAGACTTGTGACAAGGAAGCCCAGAATTTAGAACCTCACTGGAGGGACTTGGTTGTTTGTGGGAGTGTCCCTGGGCTGGGCTCTTCAGAGCCCTTGACTAGTACTGGTGAAACCTAGGACACGCATGAATATGTGAGCTGTCGCTGTGATACGACTGAAATAATGTTGATTTCAAGCAGCATAAAACAGTATTTAATATCAGTTGTCAATCGATTTGTCTGGGCCCTGCGTGGCTCCGTGATAAAGTATTGGGTACTTTACCAGGATTCCCTGGGTTCAAGCCTCACTGGAAGGACTGGGTTGTTTGTGGGAGTGTCTGTGGGCAATTAACTTCTGAGCCCAAGCTTAGTGCTGGTGAAACCCATGGCAAGCATGAAGATGTGAGTTGTCGCCGATACAACTGCAATAATGTTTAAAGTGGCATAAAACACCATTCAACCAATCAATCTTTCGTGACGTATTCACATTTTCAGACAGACAGTCCCATACTCGGTGAGCCAAAGATGAGTGAGTAATCAGTTCAAGAACAGTTCTGACGAACACGAAAGTTCGCAACAAATGCATAGCTCAAATATAAACCGCCCCGACCGGGATTCGAACCTGTGCGGCAAATATGCTCGTTTATCGAGGGTTTAAAGACCAATACTCTAACCCCTGGGCTAAAGAGAAATCTCCCTAACGCAGTTGTCAGGCATTGATTTTATACGGGAAGAAGCTATGCTGTAAGGAAGGAGTGATCTCCCGTAACACAGTGCTGAGTGAGGTCCGCTTGCTCCAAGGACTGATGATTGTCACTGGAAAAGGATTCATTCCTCTCTCACTGCTGATCGTTGTATTGACAATGGTTTTGTGGGAAAGCAGTCAGTAGCTTTGAGAGAATATTGTGTTAAGCAGTGTTAACAACAAACCATAGGGAAGCATGGATAGGTGGACTGGCAGCTACAATGTAACTGAAATAATGTTGAAAATAGCTTAAAACACCATAGTAACATTAGCTCCTAGACAGGCCCGCATAACATTATTTCAGTATTTCATGCAGTCAGACAGACAAGCGAATAGTCAAGCAAGAGAGTCCGCTGATCGGTTTTCTCACAGAATTTTTGTATGTCTTGACGTTTGGTCAGCAAATAGCTCTTAACCGAAATTTCAGACGGGTCCAAATTTAAAGAATTTGCAGACGAAAGATTAACGTTTGAACAAATGAAATTTGTTCTGGAAGGCTGTCAAACATTGTGGGAAAAGAAGAAAAGGTTTGAACAAAGAATGAAATTTGTTCTGAAGGGTAGAAAACATTGTGGGAAAAGGAGAAAATGCTGGTTACCAGCATTTTCACCTTTTCCCACAATGTTTTCAAAAGGCTTCTTTTTCAGGGTCGTTAAAAGTCGGGATTGTTTGGTAAAGTGATCAATCAATACTCATGTGTGTTTGGTTGTGTGGACGGGTTGGTGTGATTCAATTGGTTGGTTTGTCAGTCAAAGGCAGAAAGGCCAAGCAACAAGCCAAGTAGGCAGCAAGAGTGGTTAATTCAGTCCATCTGTCAGTCAATTGGTCAATCACTGAAGTAATAAGGCATTGCTATATTTAGCCAATCTGTCAGTTGGTAAATCACTAAATAAGTCTGTAGTTTATTCACTTCATCTACCCCATGGTAAGTCACTTACTTAAAGCAGTAGTTCATTCATTGAATTCCGTCACTCAATATACATGTCACCCAGAGTTCATCCAGTCATTTGACAGTCGGTTGCTCAGTCACTCAATGAGTCAGCTGACGTTTATTCATATCAGCCGAGTCCCAGTAGCTCAGTCGGTAGCGTACAGGACTTGAGAACGGGTTTCGACCCCCAGCTCGGCCAATTTCTTTTCGAGGATCAATGACAGTTATGTGGCAGGATTCATTCCTCTCTCACAGCTGACCATTATTTCGACGATGGTTATGTGGGATAGCAGCCAGTAGCGTGGAAAGAATATTGTGCGTAGTACTGGCAAAATAAACTCCAGCAAAGCATGGATAGGTGCACTGGCCGCCACTGATATAATGTTGAAAACGGCGTTAAAAACCAATCAATCAGTTACTATTCATGTCATCTTTCAGTCAGTTGGCCATTCTCTCAATAGATGACCAGAAGTCTATTCATTCCATCTGTCACTTACTCACTAAGCCAGCCAATGCTGTATTTAGTCCATCTGTTAGTTGTTCAATCGCTCAGTAAGTCTAATTTATTCAGTCTGTTGGTCGGTTCGTCAGGCAGTCACTCAATAAGTTAGCTAGTAGTTCACTGAGTCTATCTGTCAACTGGTAAGCCATTTACTCAAAAAGTTAGCCACGGTTCATTCAGTCTCTCAATAAGTTAGCTAGTAGTCCATTCAATCAATGGGTATGTTAGTTACTAAAAACTTGGCAGGCACTTAATTCTTTTTTTCTATCACTCGGCCAGTCGGTAACTCTGCTTGTCAGCCAGTTGTTCATTTGGTCCATCTGTCTGTCCGTTAGTAACTCACTCAGCAAGTCAGCCAGTAGTCTGTTCAGTCCAACTGTCAATTGGTAAGTCGGACACTCAGTAAGTAAGCGAGTACTTAATTTAGCCGTGTTTCAGTTGGTTAATTCCTCAATAAGTCGGCGACAAGCTCATCCCGTCCATCTGCATGTCAGTTGGGCAGTCACTTATTAAGTCAGCCATTTGTTTATTGAGTCCACCTGTCAGTAAGTCAGTCACAAAGCGTCTAGCCCATTAGGTCCATCTGTCAGTCAGTTGGTCAGTTAGCCAATAACAGTTAGTCAATAAGTCAGCCAGTAGCTAATTCAGTCCATCTGTCAGTAAGTTAGTCACTCAATCAAGTCAACATTATGGTAAGTCAGTCAACCGTTATCTTACTCAGCCATCTGACAGTCAGTCACTAGGTCACTCAGCCATTAGTTCATACAGTCCATCTGTCAGTCAGTTGTTCTATTACTCAATAATGAGTCGGTTAGCCAGTGATTTATTCAGCCCATCTGTTAGGAGGTCAATTGATATGTTGGTAGCTTATTTAGACTGTTAGTTTGTCAGTCAGCCACTCGAAATATGTTACAAGTAGTTAATTTAGTCAACTTTCCAGTCTGTTTGTCAGAGTCCCTCAATTAGACCGGAGTTTATTCAGTTCATTTGTCAGTGAACTCGTCTGTTACTCAATAGGTCAGACAAGGAGCTCATTTAGTACAACTGTCAGTCCGTTGGCGAATCATTCAATTCAGCTCGTCATTTATACAGTCGGTTGGTCATTGTATAGACAATTTATAGTCATTGTGTAGACAATTTAATCAGTTTTCAGTGAGGTATATAATAAGACAGACAGCCCTTCATATTGTCTTATATGTCAGTCGGCCAGTCAGATTCTAAATAACTCTTCCAGTATTTCATTCAGCCACTCCATCAATCGTTCAGCAGGTCACTCATTAAATAGGCCATTAGTTAATACATTCCTTACGACAGTCGATCATTCAGTCCATGCATCAGATGGTCGGTCAGTGACCCTGAAAGATTGATTGATTGATTGATTGTATCTTGTTTAACGCCGTTTTCAACATTATTTCAGTTATACCGCGGCGGCCAGTGTAAATATCCGTGGTTTCCTGTAGGTTGTTTTACCAGTACTCCGCACAATATTCTTTCCAAGCCACTGGCTGCTTTCCAACTTAACCATCGTCGAAACAATGGTCAGCGGTGAGAGAGGAATGAATCATCGGAAAGAAATCGGCCGAGCTGGGGATCGAACCAGCAACCTCCTGTTCTCAAGCCCTGTATGCTACCGACTGAGGTACTGGGGCTCGGCGACCCTGAAAGACATCCAGGAGTTAATTCAGTCCATCTCTCAGAGGGTAAGTCTCAAGTCTGTCAATAGTCATCTGACAGTTGGTTAGTCACTCACTTAGCCAGTAGTTCAACCAGTCCATTAGTCAGTTTTTTGGTCAGTCCATCAATAAGACAGCCAGTAGTTCGATCAGTCCATCAGTCAGTTTTAAAGTCAGTCCATCATGTCAGCCAGTAGTTCAACAAGTCCATCTGTCATTTTTAAATCAGTCCATCAGTATGTCTGTCAGTAGTTCAATCAATCCATCTGTCAGTTTTAAAGTCGGTCGGTCCATCAATAAGTCAGCCACTAGTTCATTCGGTTAATCTGTCAGTCAGAAAGTCAGCCAGTAGTTCATTTTGTGCAACTGCCGGTCAGTAAATCTCATTCATTTAGCCAGTAGTTCATCTAGTAATCTATCTGTCAGTCGGTAAGTCATTCAGTTTGACAGCTAGTATGGCATTTTGTCAGTCAATACGTACTTTATTAGTTTATTTATATCATTTGCCAGTCGTTCAGTCATTCACTCAATAAGTCAGACAGTAGTATTCCAATCCATCTATTAGTCCGTCATTCGTTCACTCATTTGGTCAGCCAATGCTTCATTCAGCTCATCTGTAAGTCAGTTGATCAATCACCCACAGACTCTCTGTCAGTTCGTCAGTAAGTCACTCTGTCAGTCGGCCAGTTATTCAGTAACTCAGCAGGTAGTTCGTTCAGTCCATCTATCAGTCGGTTACCCTGCAAGTCAGCCTGTAATTCAGTCTATCTGTCAGTCCGCAAGTCATTCACTCAGTATGTCAGCCATTAGTTCATTCAACCTACGTGTCACTCCACTGGTCAGATACTCGATAGGTCGGTAAGTAATTCAGTGCACCGTTCAGCCTGTCTGTTATTCAACTGATAAGTCAGAGAATTTTATTCACTCCATCTGTCAGTCAGTTAGTAAACCACTCAAGTCAGCCTGAGTCAGTTTTTCATTCACTGAATAACCAAGCAAGTTTTGCTTGCAGTCCATCTATCAGTCTGTTGGTCAATCACTCCACATGTCAGCATGTAGTTCATTCAATCTATATCTAAGTCATTTGGTCAGTACATGTATGTCAATAAGTCATCCATTAGTCAGTCTGTCAGTCTATCAATAAAACAGCGCATAAAACCGTTGAGTCCATTTGTCAGTAAATTGATCAGCCAGATACTCAATAAGATAGCCAGTACCTCATACAGTCCATCTGTCAGTCACTAACTTATTCAATCAGGTACTAAATAATTCAGCCAGTAGTTCATTCTGTCCATCTGTCAGTCAGATGGACAGTGACTCTATTAAAATCAGTCTTAAGTTAAGTCAGGTGGTCTTTCTATTTGTCAGACTCAATAAGTCTGCCATTAGACTATTTAGTCCATATGGCAGTTGGTTGTTCATTCACTCAGTAAGATAGACATCAGCCCATCTGACTCAGTGAGTCAGCCGTAGTTCATTCAGTCATCTGTCAAACGGTAATTCTCTCAAAAAGTCAGTCGGTAGTTCATACAGTTAATCTAGTCTTTCAATTGGTAGGTCGGTCACTCACTGAGTCAGCTAGTAGTTCAAGTAGCCAACGGTCAGTCAGTTGGTCAGTCACTCAATAAGTCGGCCACTATATTTTCATTATGTCAGTCATTTGTTAACCACTCCATAGGTCATTCACTAGTATATCTATATCATTTGTCAGTAACTAGTTCATTCATCATTCAGGTGATTAATCACTCAATAAATCACGCAGTTGTTTATTCAGTCCTCTCAGTTGGTTAGTTACTCGGTAAGTCAGGCAGTAGTTCATTCATTATTCCATCTGTCTGCCAGTTTGTAGGCCACTCATTAAGTCGGCCAACTATTCATTTGGATCATCAGTCATTCACTTGGTCTGTTACACAATAAGTCACCCAAGGTCCATTCAATCAATATGTAATTGAGTTGATCAGCAACTCAATTAGTTAACCATGTATTCATTCAATCCATCCGTCAGCCAGTTAGTCATTCAATATGTAAGTGTGTAATTCATTAAGTAAATCTGTTGTTCAGTTGATCTGCCATACAGTTTGACAGCCAGTTTATTATTCAGTTCCTTAGCAGTCGGTGAGTCAGTTGCTCTATAAGTTTGCCAGTAGTTTAGTCGGTTTATTGTGTCAGTCACTTGCTCATCAATCAATCATTCAGCCAGAAGTTTACTAAGTCCACCTGTAAGTCAGTTACTTAGTTAGTCAGCAAGTAGTTCATTCAGTTAGTCAGCATGATGTGACTCTGTGCATGTGTCAGTCAGTGTGTCAATCACTCAGTTAGCCAGCGAATAGATTCCTCATTCCACCGGTCAGTCGCTCAGTCAGTCACATGGTAAGTCAGTCAATAATTTATGCAGGCAATCTGTCAGTAAGTCACTTAATAATTCCGCGTATAGTTCATGCAGTCTACATGTCTGTCAGTTGGTCATTGACTCTGTAAGTCAGCCAGTAGTTCATTCAGTTTATATGTCTGTCAGCCAGTACGTCACTCAACACAGTAAGTCAGCGGTTATTTCATTGACTCTATCTTTCAGTCGTTCAGTCAATCATTCAGCAAGTCAGCCAAAAGTAAATACAGTCCATCTGTCTGTCAGTTGGTTAGTTTAGTCAATCAGTAAGTTTGTCATTCATTAATTCGTCCTTTCATTAATAATTTTTTCATTTAAAAATCGTTCATTCATTCATTTTTCGAAAGGTCAGTCTGGAAGATTGTCAGATTTTCATTCACCAATCTATCTATTCGTTCAGTTGTTTACTCCGATATAGTTGGTTTACAAGTGAGTTGGTCAGTTAGCCCATCCGTTAGTCACGAAGTCATTCACAATCTAAATCAGTTAGTCACATACTCAAGTAATAAGGCAAAAACAACCTTGTTAACAGTCAGTGCCTACGCCCTATATTAGAACCATTTTCCATTTTTGAGTCGCCAGGTTGCGTAGCAACTAGGCTCTCTTTGTTGTCATCCTGATCTATGGGGTGACGTAAGCATACCCCCGGCCTTGTACTGCTTCCTGTCCCAAGTTCCGGTTTACGAGATAAAACATAGTTCTCTAATTATCCGGTAAACAACCAAGTTTTTTCTGTTGCAAATAATTACATTTGTGCCTTTGTGATAATGAATATGTCTATGAAGATTGAGCTATTTAACGGTTCAAACCTTTGAAACAATCATTTCGTGCACAAGGGTACACGATAGCCTATTGCTTACACAGACATCATCTCTAAAAATAGCGCATGATGTATGTATCTAAAAATAGCGGTCGTGAACTAACCAAGTTTGCGGAAACGCTGAAAAATACTCTTCGACAACAAGCGTCTTTACAACGGCACGCTTCTATTTGTGGACAATTCTCAGTGAAAATGGTTTGAATACCCATTAGAAGTACATTCTAAATATTACAATCTGTCCTTAATTGTAAGTCTTCATTCAATTCAACACTCAACTTATGATCGGAAAGAGAAAGGCAATACCGAGTTAACATGGAAGATTTCAATGGAGATTTTTCCTATCAGTAGGCCATTTTTTTAACGACTTGGAATGGTTGCGTTGCCTTCTTAGACATTTTTACACGTTGCTTCTCTTCAGAGCTTTTTATCTAGACTTTAAATAGGCCTACTTTACACACCCATATTCTAGGTACACAAGCAGAGATCGTGCATAGCGTATGTAATGTTCTAGGCTGTACCAAGTCATCGCTTATGCCTAGGTCACAAATAAAACGGGCGCCGGACGATTTCTTCCAACTTCGCCGATTCAAAGATTTGAGACATCGTCCGGGCGCCGTACAATTTTAAGACATTTTGCTCAAGCAGTCACAAATCAAACGGGCACCGGACGGCAGTTTCTTCAGAAATGCCGTGCGTGCACTTTTCAGTTCAGAAATGCACCGGGCGGCGACCGGATGGACATCGGGCGGCGACTGGACGGCGACCGGACGGCGCCTGCACGAACGCCTGTCGGACTTCGTGCCGCCGTCCGGCTACGGTCCAGTCAACGAGCGGTCGCCGTACGATTTATGCTATCATTTGCGTTCAACCATTCGTGAAAAACAGACGTTTCAATCGAATCGCTGATAATTTTGAAAAATGCCTCCTAAAGGGAAAGGGAAAAAGACTCCCAAGGAATCTGCAACCCCACCCTCCTACGACGGGAAACACCTTCTGTCTCTACATGAGCAACTCGCTCATGTTCATACCGGAAATACACAGACAATTGGTTGTATTGGTTGTATTGGGGTTTAACGCCACTTTAACCCATTACCACATAATCCCTACTTCTGACGACCCTGAGAAAGAAGCCTTTAGAAAACATTGTGGGAAAAGGAGAAAATGCTGGTAACCAGCATTTTCTCCTTTTCCCACAATATTTTCTACCCTTCACAAAACAAATTTCAAATTTCAGTCACTTTTATTTTGTCTCCTGCAAATGCTTTTGATTTGGACAAGTCTTAAATATTGTCGTTTGGTAATGAGTTACCAGCATTTTCTCCTTTTCCCACAATGTTTTCAAAAGACTTCTTTCTCAGGGTCGTCAAAAGTAGTCATTGTGTGGTAATGGGTTAAAAGGTCATATCTTGGCGGTCGGTGACGCACATATATTTTCCTGGCTTTCTCACACCAGTACTAACAGAACTTTCTTTCCAACGCCACCGACTACTTTTCTCACATGCTTCAGATGAGGTGAGATGCGAAAATACGCCGACAAAGCTTCAAACATAGCATCCGTAGAAGACATTATGGAAAATTATCACATGTTTGTTATGTTATGGAATTTAAGCGTCACGTGCCAGTCACTTGACATTCCCACAATGTTTTGTTTATTTCTGGCCCGAAATCTATCAATACCTTAAGAGGCTACGTAGCCTTTTAAAGGAACGCCATTTTTTGTAATTTTATGATTCTTAATTATTAATGATTTGTATTGTTTTTTCATATAAATTTCAGTGATTGAGTTTTTTTTTTTTTTTTTTGGTGGTGGGATGTGAAAAATCTACATACCCACACTTAACCATCGTTCTTGAAAATCCTTACTAGGCACCAATATCTACCAGAAACTACCAACTGTCCCACATAAAGAAAACCAAAATTGTAGCAGGTCATAACATTTTATTCTCTTACTGGCTAGTAAGGAAGCGCCGGACTCCAGATCCGGAGATAGCTAGTTCGAATCCCGTCATGGCCGAGATTCTTCCTTGGTCTCCACAAGCCATCTTTTGGCGCTGTTACTGGTTAGAAACCCAGGAAGCAATACTTTCTAAGCTATAACACTGTTTCATATTCAATGTAAAATAAATGAGTCAAACAAATAAGTTGACACCGAAGTGGTTTAATTCTAAAAAAGTAAAAGCCTGTAAACTGAATAATTAGCAACCATTAAACAAATAAAACTCTGACCCTGCAATTGAGGAATTTAAGTATGATTTTTCTAATCATATAATAATGATCTACTACCAATACAAATCTGAAATGTCATTTCCTGTATTAAATGTTTTATCGCAATGGCCTGTTGATGGCATTCTCTTGCCATGGGACGCTGCCGGCTTCACTGCAATAATAATGCTTCAGGTATATCCGTAGCTGTTTTCCATCTCTTGTCTCCCTCGGACCTCTTCCAACCCTCTCCACGTCCTCCAACACACCAACGTCTCTCCATGCTCCGGGGATGACGACTCCGTTGTCGTCCTCTTGGTCCATGTCACCATTCTGCAAGTTTGGATAACGGTCCCGCATCAGATTGTGTAGTACCAGACAACCTTTGACAATTTATTTTGCGTTCCTGTGCGTTGTCTGGAGTGTTGTATGGAGGCATCGAAATCTGGCTGCAAGGATCCCAAAAGCATTTTCCACCACCCGTCTTGCTCTGGAACAGCGATAATTAAAAATTCTTTCGTCATGGTCCAAGAAGCGATGGGGAAACGGTTTGACCAAGTAACTCCTTAGTGGAAAAGCGTCATCACCAACAATGAAG
This sequence comes from Tridacna gigas, assembly GCA_945859785.2. NCBI lineage: Eukaryota > Metazoa > Mollusca > Bivalvia > Cardiida > Cardiidae > Tridacna > Tridacna gigas. The sequence continues at coordinate 30,187,529 of OX244028.2, forward strand.
TAGGGGGTATCCCTGTCATCGTGAGGAAGGGGCTCTGGACGTGGCAAACCAAGTGTACCTTCACGGAGGGCTGGCTTTAGGGAGGAGCGATTAAAGACTCCACAGTCGGATGATGAGCCGTTGGCACCAACATGCGCCCAAAGGAACTTGTAGTCTGCATCAACCACACCTAGCAACACGATTGAAAAGAACCCCTTATATATAATTATAAAACTGGCTGCCTGAATTGTTCGGTTTACGTATGGCAATGTGTTTTCCGTCGATTGCCCCCCAAGTGTGATGAAAATTCCATCTTCTGCCAAACATGGTTGCCACTTCTTTCCACTCATCTGGGGATGACGGGGTGGTCATTAGCTCTTCTTGGAATTCGGCCACAATTGCATCACAGACCTCAGGCACGAACAGCGAGATGCTGTTGTGAGCAACCCGAAAGTCAAATGCAAGACTATGGTACGAGTTTCCTGTTGCAAGGAAACGCAGGGTGATTGCTAATTTCAATCCTGGGTCAAGGGCAGGTCGTCTTTCCTTGCTTTTTGTGATACGAGGTGCTACTCTTACAAGTATTTCGCGGAACATCTCTGGCTGCATGCGGAGATAAGCCTTGAAATCGCCGCATGACTCTCTCATTAGCTCAGCCATTAACGTGTCATACTGTCCGAGGAAGACACGCCTCTGTAGCCATGGTTTGACCCACACAGGCCTCGCCTGGCACGCTCCTGGTCGTAAACAGCAGCGGCAGCTGCTATAAAAATTCTTTGCCTTCGGCGAGCAGCTTGCAATCTCTCTTGATGAAGAAGATTTAACAAATTTTGTGGCCGAATAAGTGCCATCTCCACTTTGAGCTGATGAATTATAATGAAGTTAGATATCAGTATACACTTTTACAATATAATGATCAAGTCGCTAAAATATATGTTTGCCGTCCGGTCGCCGTCCGGCAAAAAAATCACAAAATCAATGCCGCCCGGCGATCTGAAGGTCATCGGACGGTGCTCGGACGATGACTTATAATCGGGCTGTGCCCGTCCGGGCTCCGTCAGGCGCCTGGACGGAGGCAGTCCGGTCGCCGGACGGAGACAGTCCGGTCACCGGACGATTTTGAGATAAACGTTTTCATAAAAACCGTCCGGGCGCCGTCCGATTTCTGAAGGCATCGTCCGGTCACCGTACAGCGCCCGGACGGAGCCCGGACGATGAGTTAACAAGCTCTCCGATGGCCAGAAAAATCGTCCGGTCGCCGTCCAATTATAACTTTGTTTTAAACCTCGAACAGGCGCCGGACGGCGTCTCAAAATTGAACTGCCGCCGTTCAAAATGAACTGCCACCGGACGGTCGCCGTGCGGTCCCCGGACGATTGCATCAAAATCTCCTGAAAAACTCGCCGTCCGGCGGCAGTTGGTTATTTGTGACCTAGGCATTAGCAGGTGCTTTCTGAAATGTACTGTGCGACAAATACTGATCTTATAATCACGTGACGTATGACGTCACTTGCACCACGAAATTCTTTATTAATTTACATATTGATGAATCAGTAGCTGAACCGGTCTTTATTTTCAGTTATAAAACGCAGACAAAGTTAAAAGGCTGATGGGCATGCTATTGGGTTATATTGTTTTTCTTGAGCTGTAGCAGCCACATTCTTAGAGTCCACTATGGACAAAACCTGAACCCGGACAACAACAAAAACAAATTATTTCCAAAGGACAGGTAGATTACTGAGTCAAGTATTTGTGTGCTCCAGAGACTACATTTCAGTCCAATAATGCCCGGCTGTCTGTCTCAATAATATTTTTGTCAAAACTGAATGTAGGTCACTGGGGGTTAAAAGAAAAAGGTTGTCACTTGGTCAAATCAGACGAAACCGTAGCCTAATAAAATCCATTTATGTTCAGTCCAGTACTCACGGAACTTTGTCAGACTGCTTAAATTAGATATGGGTGAGTTGCAAAAGGGCATTTTTGGCCTAAAAGTATGTCGCTAGATCCTATACCGGAATACAAAGTTTAATTGAGTTCCATACTAATGTTGCCTAAATGGTCCTCTTGTAAAATTGTTCAAGTGGTTCTGCTCTGTTTCTATAAACTTCACAGAACCTTCAGAACTTAGCAGTAACATTTCAGAATCACCGCCTCTGAAACAGTATAAGCAATAATACCCAAATTTCATATCCAGCATCCTGTATTTTGAATGGACAATTATCCAAATTAACGATATACGTATAACCACATGGTCCAATTTTAGAAAATGTGTGTCACACAAAAACAGCTTGTTCTAAATCTGGAGAGAAAATGTATGCCTTATTCTACTGAAATTATTTAGAATGTTCGTTTTAGCAATATGTGTAAGAATTAAGATATACATGTAAGTTAAGTCATCTAGATTCTGCACTAGAAAAACATTTTTATCAACCTAGAAGCCTATTTTTTGTCCACATTTTTTACATGCATTATTAGCTCACCTGAGCACGAAGTGCTAAGGTGAGGTATTGTGATGGGTCGTTGTCCGGCGTCCGTCTGTCCGTCTGTCCCGATTCCTTTAAACATCTTCTCCTCCTAAACCGCTGGGCCAATCTTGATGAAACTTGGCAGGGATTTTCCTTGGGTGAGGCTCTACCAAAGTTGTTCAAGCGATTGAATTCCACCCAAAACTCTGGTTGCCATGGCAACAGAAAGGCAAAAAATAGGAAAATCTTTGAAAGTCTTCTTCTCTGATTCTAGAAGGCGTAGAGCTTTGATATTTGGTATGTAGCATCTCCTAGTGGACCTCTACCAAGTTTGTTCATATGATGCCCCTGGGGTCAAACCTGGCCCCGCCCCGGGGGTCACAAGTTTGAATATAGGAACAAAGAACGAAAACTTTAAAATTCTTCTTCTCTGAAACTGGAAGGCGTGGAGCTTTGATATTTGGCATCTAGCATCTCCTAGTGGACCTCTACCAAGTTTGTTCATATGATGCCCCTGGGGTCAAAACTGGCCCCGCCCCGGGGGTCACAAGTTTTGAACATAGGAACAAAGAAGGAAAACTTTAAAAATCTTCTTCCCTAATTCCAGAAGGCATAGAGCTTTGATATTTGGTATGAAGCATCTCCTAGTGGACCTCTACCAAGTTTGTTCACATGATGCCCCTGGGGTCAAAACTGGCCCCGCCCCGGAGGTCACAAGTTCGAATATAGGAACAAAGAACGAAAACTTTAAAATTCTTCTTCTCTGAAACTGGAAGGCGTGGAGCTTTGATATTTGGCATCTAGCATCTCCTAGTGGACCTCTACCAAGTTTGTTCATATGATGCCCCTGGGGTCAAAACTGGCCCCGCCCCGGGGGTCACAAGTTTTGAACATAGGAACAAAGAAGGAAAACTTTAAAAATCTTCTTCCCTGATTCCAGAAGGCATAGAGCTTTGATATTTGGTATGAAGCATCTCCTAGTGGACCTCTACCAAGTTTGTTCACATGATGCCCCTGGGGTCAAAACTGGCCCCGCCCCGGAGGTCACAAGTTCGAATATAGGAACAAAGAACGAAAACTTTAAAATTCTTCTTCTCTGAAACTGGAAGGCGTGGAGCTTTGATATTTGGCATCTAGCATCTCCTAGTGGACCTCTACCAAGTTTGTTCATATGATGCCCCTGGGGTCAAAACTGGCCCCGCCCCGGGGGTCACAAGTTTTGAACAAAGGAACAAAGAAGGAAAACTTTAAAAATCTTCTTCTCTGATTCTAGAAGGCGTAGAGCTTTGATATTTGGTATGTAGCATCTCCTAGTGGACCTCTACCAAGTTTGTTCATACGATGCCCCTGGGATCAAAACTAGCCCCGCCCCAGGGGTCACAAGTTCGAACATAGGAACAAAGAAGGAAAACTTTCAAATTCTTCTTCTCTGAAACTGGTAGGCGTGGAGCTTTGATATTTGGCATCTAGCATCTCCTAGTGGACCTCTACCAAGTTTGTTCATATGATGTCCCTGGGGTCAAAACTGACCCTGCCCCGGGGGTCACAAGTGTCGAACATAGGAACAAAGAAGGAAAACTTTAAAATACTTCTTCTCTGAAACTGGAAGGCGTAGAGCTTTGATATTTGGTATGTAGCATGTCCTAGCAAACCTGTACCTACTTTGTTCATACGATGCCCCTGGGGTCAAAACTGGCCCCGCCCGGGTGATCACAAGTTTCGAACATAGGAACAAAGAAGGAAAACTTTAAAATTCTTCTTCTCTGAAACTGGAAGGCGTGGAGCTTTGATATTTGGCATCTAGCATCTCCTAATGGACCTCTACCAAGTTTGTTCATATAATTCCCCTCGGGTCAAAACTGGCCCCGCCCCGGGGGTCACAAGTTCGAACATAGGAACAAAGAAGGAAAACTTTAAAATTCTTCTTCTCTGAAACTGGAAGGCGTAGAGCTTTGATATTTGGTATGTTGCATCTCCTAGTGGACCTCTACCAAGTTTGTTCATACGATGCCCCTGGGGTCAAAACTGGCCCTTCCCCGGGGGTCACAAGTTCAAACATAGGAACAAAGAACGAAAACTTTAAAATTCTTCTTTTCTAAACCTTGAAGGCATAGAGCTTTGTTATTTGGTATGTAGTGTACCTGTTCTAAGTTTATTACCCCACCTGAGCACAACATGTTCAGTCAGTTCGAAATCGGGTCACCTGGGGTCATAAACTAGGTCACTAGGTCAAATTAAAGAAATACCTTGTTGGCACTCTAGAGGCCACATTCATTGCTCAAATGACCTGAAATTTTATCAGAATGTATGTCTTGATAAAATCTTAGATGAGTTTGGATTTGGGTCACCTGGGATCATAAACTAGGTCACTAGTTCAAATTAAAGTAATACCTTGTGGGCACTCTAGAGGCCACATTTTTGGCTCAGTTGACTTGAAAATTGGTCAGAATATTTGTCTTGATAAAATCTCACATGAGTCCGAATTTGGATCATGTGGGGTCTTAAATTAGGTCACTAGGTCAAATTAAAGAAATACCTTGTGTGCACTCTAGAAGCCACATTCATTGTTCAATTGATTTGAAAATTGTTCAAAATGTTTGTCTTGATGAAATCTAGGATGACTTTAAATTTGGGTCACCTGGGCTCATAATCTAGGTCACTAGGTCTAATTAAAGAAATACCTTTAGGGCACTCTGGAGATCATATTTCTTGCTCAATTGACTTGAAAGTTGGTCAGAATGTTTGTCTTGGTGAAATATTGGGTGAGTTTGAAATTGGGTCAGCTGGGGTCATAAACTAGGTTACTGGGTCAAATTTAAGAAACATTTTGTGGGCACTCTAGAGGCCACATTTATTGCTCAATTAACTTGAAAACTGTTCAGAATGTTTGTCTTGATAAATTTTTTGATGAGTTCTAAATTGGGTCATGTGGGGTGATAAATTAGGTCACTAGGTTAACTTACGGAAATTCCTTGTGGACGCTCTAGAGGCCACATTTTAAGCTCAATTGACCTGACAATTGGTCAGAAATTGAATTATGCACGTTGAGTGAATTTCGCCTATTGACTCAGGTGAGCGTCAAGGGCCATCATGGCCCTCTTGTTATGCTAGGGAGGAACTATAGATTGATGGAACTTCGACAGTTATTATGCCCCGCCGAATTTTGGGGTGGGGGGAGATATATACATGTAGTTTGCATGTTGTCTGTCCTTTCGTCCGTCCGTCCGATCTTCCGTCCATCCAGACAGATATATTATAAAATCGTTGACGAAAGTTAATGAACTTCATACATGTGTTCCCCACGATAGTCCGCCGATATACATTTTTTTTTAATGTAATGCCTTGTCATGGAAAAGGGAGGCTTGATGTCTTCCGGTCTGCTTTGTTTTATTTTGTTTTTGTTTTTGATGCGATGTCATGGAAAAAGGGGGCTTGATGTATATTTCCATTACGGACCAATATCTCTTTAGGTACTAGACAAAATTTTATGAAACTTTATATTTATATTGTTTATCATACTCCACAGACAATCAGCATTTGTTTTTATTTAATGAAATGCCATGTCATGGAAAAAAGGGGCTTAATATATATTTGCCAATAACAAAAAAGGCCATTTACATGCAAAACACAATACCTCTTATAATGATGTTTCTTTCTAAAAAAGTTTTTTTTCGGCCGAGGATATCATTTCAACGAAATGACTTGTTTTATATTGATTGTACCTTTTGAAAACCATTTTTCAAATGAAGCCACCCGGGGTGTTAAACCTTTTCCTAGTGCTTAAATTTTAATTCTCACCACATTTTTTTTTTTTTTTCAATATAAATTTTAATATTAATATTTGTAATTTTAGGATGACAAGTTAGAAATATGCTTGCATATTATACTGTCTTATGGTTAAGTTATTTTGTATCTTTTATGCTTTTAACAGATTTGAACAAAAAAAGGTGAAAACTTCTAACCCATTACCCTCCAGGCGACTCTCAGGACTATCAGTCCTTCGATTTGCTTTACTAAAACTGTCCTTTATTGAGCGCGAAAGTAAGTTATACGCAGGTTGCATTTCTAAATATTGTAAATCTTAGTACACCTATGAAAAATATTATATTGTTTGTTCAGCACTCGAAATGAATATGAAGGTTGCATTTAATAGCAGGAGAAAGAGGTTAGTAAACAGAATGCAATTCAAGGGGCAATTTTACTTTTAAAGCTTCATGCCTTCTTCATGTTTGCTTCACTGAAGCTTTAATTAACAGGACAATAGTGGAAAATCTTCTTACATACTATAAGTGAAAAAAATATTCTATGTAAGAATTAAAACTGTAGCAAACGTCCTTAAGACTTTTCTGCAGTATGCAAATAACCTCACAACTCATTACCATCTTTCGGGTCGTGCCCCGAAATACGCAATAAGAAGATTTTCCACTATTGTCCTGTTAATTAAAGCTTCAGTGAAGCAAACATGAAGAACATTCAGAAAAAATTGAATTGTATTCATGTTATTTTGGAAAGGGCTTTTTTTTTTTAGCAATTTTCTGTTCACAAAAATGCAAAAGAAAAAGAGTTCTGTAAGTAAAACTGAGTTATCAAATATATCCTTCCATAGTTGCTGTAGTATAGTCTTGAAGTATCTTCTATTCAAATTTAACATTAACCCTTTCCCAAACAACAAATTTTGGAAGGTCCAAATTGAAAGAGTTGGCAGACGACAATTTTAAATTTGATGAAAATGGCAGAAAGGTCTCAAAAAGGGTAGAAAACACTGTGGGAAAAGGAGAAATTGCTCGTTACGAGCAATTTCTCCTTATCCCACAGTGTTTTCAAAAGACTTGTACTGCAGACACGTGAAAACCAGGGCTTGTTTGGGAAAGGGTTAAAGAATAGGTTGTCGAGTTCAGATTTTCACAATATTACAGCTTCCATGGCAACTGTAAAGCATTTTTATACTGAAATTCCAAGTTTTACTGAAAAATGACGACGCATTTTTTTTAAACATACAAGCATAGTCATGTAGTAGTAAACACAATAAAAACATTTGATATGTCAAATTTAAGTTACAGATCACCTAGTACCAAAGACCACACATAAGTGAAGATCGGTTCTGGTAAACATAGTAAATTTTCAAATTTATTTTGAATTGGGCCGTAAAATGTTTTAAGTATGTAAGCTGATTATACTATGCACTACTTAACATCAGGTAAGTATGAGCATAACCCTGGAAAACAAAAAAAAAAAAACCACTTTACCCTTTCTGCGCCATGGGCGAAAACAGGGACTTTAGCGGATGGCATAGATTAAGATCAGACTGCATGGAATGTGCAGTCTGATTTTGTATCTATACCAACCGCTTGTTTAGTTAAGTCTGTATGATATCAAATCGACGTAGGCTACTAATTCGACGACCAATTTGCCACGGCTCGTTCGACGATTACCAACCGCTTGTTTAGTTAAGTCTGTATGATATCAAATCGACGTAGGCTACTTATTCGACGACCAATTTGCCACGGCTCGTTCGACGATTATGATATTGCGAGAATACGTTTCTGTACACTTTGCATTAGAAGAAGTGGGTAGGGAACCGACAGCGACCTTCGTTTCTTCTGCCTCGCTAGTTGCATAAAGTCGGTATTTCTTGTAGTATCATGTTTTGCAGACTGAACCCTTGAAATACGGTCTAACTTAGATTTCCTTGCAAAATATCCGCTAAGCGAAACATGTTTACGGTGTTTATGATTTTGCGCAGTACAGTGGAACTATCCGAGTACTACTATTTCCTTCGTGAAGAGTCAGATATCGTCTTTTATACTAATATGCCTTCTTAGTGCTCAAGATTTGATTTGAAAAGAAATGACATCATTCAAAAGGACGAACACGCCCAGACGAACGAGCCCGGACGAACACGCTTAGGCGACCAAGCTCGCGGACGAAAAAGTTCGTTTCAATGCGCACGTGGTTGCGCGAAAAAAAAAAAGAAACTCCCAAAACATCCTTAATATCAAAACGAAAATGAACGTAGAACGTATCTTTACCCCATAGTATTTCCATTGATCATCTTGCGTATGAACTTAACTTTTGATACCGACGCTTTGTTTACTTTATCCTGAGCGTGCATATCTCTTCGTCGTCTCCTCGTAAGTTTTTGGCGTACCCTATTTTTAGGACGGAATCTCCGTAAGCAAAAATGCGCCTCATCAGTTTGCTATACATAGTCGTTTTGGAGTTCGAAACTCCTATTTTTATGAGATCAAATATCATGTCATCGTCCTTATTTAAATTTGATCGCACATTATGGACACGTGTTATTGGTCATGTGACATTTCCCCTTTAGAGGAATTCTTTTGAGTTTGAAGGCCTTACGCAAAAGGGAAGAAAATGCTGGTCACCTGCTCTCTACCCGTTAAAAGACAACTTCCAGTATTTGAGTCATATTTGATTTCTCAATTGCAAATCTTTTCGATTTGGACAAGTCTAAAATTTTGTCTTCCGGTAAAGACGTAAGAGGCAACTGAGCCATTAAAGAAATACTGCGAAAAAATAAAGAGGGTCATAATTGCCCTGTATCACTGCACTCTTTGATAAATCAATTACGTCATAATTGCTATCGACAGTCATTAAACTCTAAGAAATCTGTATTGCAATATAATTTCGTTTAGAAAATAAGCCTTGCCGCCTAAAAAGCCATGTCTTTTCACACGTTAAGAGAACATTAATAAATACAAGCAGATCTGTTCGAGTATCATTCGTACTATCAATGAACTCTGACAAAGACTATTTTGACCCAAAAATTTCCAACAAGAGGGCCGAAAAGGTCCTTAATCTCTTACCACAGAACAATTTGTGACACCTTCCTCCGCGATGGAACAAATTTTTGACCCTGGGGAAATAATTTGAAGTATCCTTGTGAAGGTCTACGATATCATGCTCACTTGGATTGGAACCAGAAACTTTCAAAGTTTCTCTAAAAAGTCCCATATGAAAGTTCTGATCTCTTTGGATGGGGGTCACTTTTGACCAAAAGTCTATAATTAGTTGAATTCTGGTATAAAGTTCTACTATATGAAGCTTCATACAAAATGATAAAGGTCTAGGCCAAATGGTTACAAACAAGAAGGAATTCAGAGTTTCAACAATATCAGAGTGTAGATCCAGAAGCTGGTGTTTTCTCGTTTATTTTGATAGATATTATAAATTTTTCATATCCAGTTACACTGTCAGTGTCAGTGTTATGTATAGACCTCACCAGGAACACGTGTGTGCGCCGTGAACCTTCCTTATAGCGATAGGGATGCCTTGATCTGTTGACCGTGCTAAAAATACAGATGATTTTGTTCCAGAACGATGCCGTTTTTATTCAATTACCCATCATTAAAATCCTGTTTTCTCAACGGAACATGTATATACAGTTTCTTTATTCATAATTTTTGTCAAAAGATGTCAAGGTTTGGTAACAACGTCGACTACAATCTTCTCATCCTTCGTTTAAAATGGCACCTGGAGAAATTTTCGGTTGTACAGTCACCGGAGATCTGTTAACCGCTTACAAGTGACTACAATTTCCTTGCTCAACGGGCTATTTTAAACGAAGGATAAGGAATATTGCAGTCGACATTGTTATCAAACTTTGATATGTTTTTTTTTTTTTAAATATGAATAAAGAAACTGCTTATACATTTTTGTTGCGAAAACAGATTTTTAACGCTGAGAAATCGAGTAATTTCGGCATTATTTTGGGAAAAAATCATCTGTATTTTTAGCACTGTTATATGATCAATGCATCCCTATTGCTCTAAGGTTGGTTCACAGCGCACATATGTGTTCCTGATGTGGTGTGTACATAACAAACAAATAACTGAACATGAATATTTTATGATAAACATCAAATAAATGAAAAAGCACCAGCTTGACTTACCGTGAACATAATACAATTTTAACACCCAAGTGACAGACTGTCACTGTACAGAATTCCATGTAACATACAATGCATACTTCCGGTCCTAAACTGTGACATCATTTATTGTTTTCTTGAATATCTGATTTAGTTTTTGCACTGCCATTATAATAAAATTACATTAATACCGTAGAAGTAATTCTAAGCACTAAGATATGAACATATGTATAAAGAGAGAGAGAGAGAGAGGCACGAACATGTGCGACAGAATGACACATTAAGCACGGATGTGAAATAGCGACAACACACACAATCAGGTCAAAATGACAAAATGTCAGTTGACCCTAAATCTGCCTAACTCTTATACTGCTAAGCACGACTCGCTGACCTTTTGCGGACAGTGTAGGACAAGATTAGACTGCACAGAACGTGCAGTCTGATCTTGGATCTACACCGTCCGACAGGGAGATATTTTCCCCCAAAATATAGCTTTGAAATAACTACATAAATTTTGGATTTTTACAATCGACTTTAAAAATTCATTTAATTCATTTAGCAGGATAAAGGTTTACAAAATAAAAAAAAAAGTATCTTTGAAAAGCCAGCAGAAAAATCACAATTCCATCTACTGTTGTTAGTTTAAGGTGCATAACATGTGTCCATCTCTACTGATTATATGCATTTAGTCTATAAGTATGATTAATGGAAATTTGACACGAGATATCTGCATAGTGTATTGTCTTTTCCGTTCATTTTCAGTTGATTGTTTATCATGATTATCACCACTTTCGACATAATCTTAGTCATGTCACAGCGACAGCACACTCATTTATTTACCAATGCAAGGCTAAGGCCCTGGAGTGTCTTGCCCAAGGACACTTTCACGAAAAACCGAGTGTTTCGAGGGAGGATCGAACTCGGGACCTCCCGGTTGCGAATCCTACATATTAAATACTAAGTCACGCAGGGCCCTTATTTTCGGATTTCAAAATGGAGCGACTTACTGCTGGCTCGACCACGGGATCCCGGTATCGGTAAGCCATCTAACATTTTGAAAGAACACCATATAAAATTGAGCCATGCTCTGGCAAAAGGGGGTTTGGTGCATCTCGGTGATGCATAGAACCACGCAAAATCCATTGTGTATAGCAACCGACTTAATCTCATGACAGAATGGTTCTTTGACAAGAGGAAAATTGACCAACAGCACAAAGTTTCGAGTCTGGTCAGCTTTCATGGACTGCGCAGACTTACCCGGGTCGATACTTTTGCAGATACATGAAGCCCCCTTTTCATAGAGCATGCTTCACATTTTGATTTCAAACGCATGCATATCACAGTGATATCCAGATATACACGAATATATCCGAACTACAGGTCGATCCAAAAGATGCCTATACAGATTATATTCCGTCTACATATTGCCATTTAAACAAAAAAAAAAATGGTTATGAATTTCCTCCGAAATGATGTTTTTTTATATATATGGAATAATTCAACAATCTGCATTTTTTGTGTGGTTGGTTCTAGTCGAGTTCCGTGTGTTGTTTAGCGGATAAGACCGAAATGATAAAAAAAAAACATGTTCACAAATCCGGATGTGGATCCGGCCTGGCACAGAACTGTTGTCCCTCCCGACCTTTCGTAGCTTTGGTGATCGAAGGCAGAGTGTGGTACCAAAAGTAGAATTCCTTGGCGAAGGGATGGGCTTTGATAGCTGGGCCGGATGTGGTGAACTCGTGGGAAATTCGGAAGGCTTCCTGTTTCGCCGGTGTGTATGTTGGCCATTCTCCTTTCGTGAAAGCTGACACGTCCGCTGGTTTATTTGGGTCTCTAAAATGTAAATGAACAAAATAAACGAGTCATGCTCTGTGAAAAAGAGGGCTTAATGCATATATCTGCAAAAAAAATATAGACCCATGTCAACCTTTCCCAGTCCGCCCAGGCTGACATGGACCGAAAATTTTTCCCTTTTTCATATTTTCAGCGTGCCCAAGGACCGCGTTCCACTTCATAATTCAGTCAGTTGTTAGACAAAACGGACTTTATGGATTCTTCACTATGTACTCAGTATAATGTATCACAGAGATGCATTAACCCTTTACCGGACAATGCCGTTTTTTAACGACCCTGGTAAAGAAGACTTTAGAAATCATTGTGGGAAAAGAAGAAAATGCTGGTAACCAGCATTTTCTCCTTTTCCCACAAGGTTTTCTACCCTATTAAAGGCAAATTGCACCATTTGGGTCACATTAAAATTGTCGTCTGCACTTGCTGTCAATTTCGACAAGGCCAAAATTTTGTCGTGTGGTAAGGAGTTGAAGCCCCTTTTCCCAGAGCACCGCTCAATTGATATGTCACGATGAAGCAAACCTACTAAAGTCTATGCTTTAACTCTTTACCAGACGACAAATTGTTAACCTTGTCCAAATTCAAAGCATTTGCAGCCGACAAATTGAATGTTATTCACAACATAAAATTTGTCTTTCATCGGGTAGAAAACATTGTGAGAAAAGGGGAAAATGCTGGTTACCAGCATTTTTTCTTCTTTTTCCGCAATGTTTTCTAAAGCTCTCCTTCCCAGGGTCGTTTAAAGTCAGCATTGTGCGGTAAAGTGTAAATCACCATTTTCCTTAATTCTGTTAGAGGAATTGACTGTGCCAACCGACAAAGTTTTTACCCTTAAGCTGCTAAGCGCGACTCACTGACCTTTTGCGGACAATGTAGATCCAAGATCAGACTGCACAGAACGTGCAGTCTGATCTTAGATTTACACTGTCCGATAAGGAGAGAATTTTTTCAAATAAATAAATAAATAAATAAATAAGTTTGAAATAAAATTATTCGGGTTTTTACTATCGGCTTGAAAGTTTTGCTTAACTTATCTAGCAGAATAAGGGTTAAACGTGTCCATATTGACTTGCAGACGACTTAGTAGATGTACCATAAATACAAGGTTTTGAGAATTGATTAGGAAGAAAAATTGTGAGAGAAGGAAAAAAAATGTTGGTCACCAGCTTTTTCTCCTTCTCCCAAAATGTTTTAAACAGCTTATTTTCTCGTGGTCGTGAAAACACGGAATCGTTGTGTAAAAGGGTTCAAATGAAAATTTATAGCTTAACTCCTATCTTGCTGAATAAAAGAAATGAAACTTTCAAACCGATAGTATAAACCCAAATTTTCCTATTTTAAAGGTTTTTTTTGGAGGGAGGGATTTCTCCTTATCGGACAATGTAGATCCAAGATCAGACTGCACGTTCTGCTATTTAGCAGGATTAGGGTAAAAATGCCGGTTTATACAATGTTTATTTGTTTTCATGTAAGTCACAGGCGCCTTCAACAGTACAGTACTTATGTCACCACGGCGGCTCCCTCTCTCAGGCCGTGCTATGGTTCCACTAGCACGAGGCGGGGGAACGATTTCAACCCCGTATTCGTTTACTCGAAAACTGTCCAAATTGAAAACATTTTCAGGCAATATATTACATGTGGGTAAGATTTTTCTTTGAACGGATAAAAAACATTGTAGGAAAAGGAGAAATATTGAGGTATTTGAATTTGTTCGTCACTGTGCCTGTAACAGAAAACTAATTATTTTGATTCATGTCTCATGTATCTTTCAAGATACTCACCCTGATCTTGCAAAGTTTGTGTACAACGTTATAACGGTTTTACTAAGTTCAATTTCCCAGTCTTCTGGAGAATCTTCCGTGTACGGCATGGTCCATGCTGTGTATCCAGCATCGCTGTCGTGCCCGAATAGAAAGGTCAGATCATCACCATGATTTGGCTTATGGGACCAAGTTGGGGTTCCAAGGATATGTTGTGAGGGATTGGCTTCAAACACGTAAAAGTAGGTGTTTTTCTTTGCTGAACTGGCATGGGCATTTGCCGTCTGAACGGCTTGGATGTTGAATACATAATCGGCACTTAGCCGTAGGAACGCTTCGCGTACTGCCGTGTCGTTATCTGGATCGTCAAATGGAAAATATTCGTGTAAAAGTAACTCTTCAACAACATCAGCAGAACCTTCGGGAAACATTATATTCACAATTTTAGGTATTTCTTTCAGTTGAAAGTCTTCTTTTGTCAATGAGAATGCCTCTGTTCCGTGAATACCGACAAAAGGTGAAATCATCATCAAACCCTCGTTTGTTGTCACACCGGTTAGTAACTCGTAACTTGACAGATACTTTCTTTCTTCCAAACCAGTTTTGGTGTTTTCATCTAAAAGTTCACTTGGTGGATACTTGACGAAATCTCCATCTACTGCTGTGACAAATTCCATCGGAAACACCATAAACCGTTCGTCCTCATTCATGACTTTGACAATATGATCTTCAGGTTTCGATCTGATACAGTCAACTAGAGCGTTTGTGTCGTGTTTATCACATCCTAGCAGTCGCCCTACTTTTTTTGCAGCTTTCAAAGGATCTCGATTAAATGCCCAAGGATTTGTGATTGAACCGCTTTGAGCAGCTACTCTTTTAAATAGACCAGCGTTTCCATAATACATTGCTTGATAAATGACACTGGCAGATCCCGCAGAACAACCAAATATGGTGACGAGATCCGGATTTCCTCCAAAAGCTGCGATGTTCTCGTGAATCCATCTTATCGCAAAGTGCTGGTCCCATAGTCCGTAATTACCTGGAGATGCCTTATCTCCAGTGCTAAGGAATCCCCAAATATTTAGCCTGTAGTTGATTGTTACGACCACCACTCTACCATAGGCACCTAGAATATCCCCGGAGTATATTGTCGAGGTTCCCAAATTAAAACCACCGCCATGAATAAACATCATGACGGGTAGCTTCTCATTGTCTTCCGCAGTTTCTGGTGTAAAGATATTGAGAAACAAACAATCCTCGGCCTGTTCGATTTGCATGCCGGGCTTACGTCTACCTTCCATTTCCATATAAAGGCCGTGGCATGATGCACCATACTGTCTTGCGTCGTATGGTTTACTCAGTGGTTCCTTTGCCACTGGCTTTTTAAAACGTCGTTCTCCAACAGGTGCCTCTGCGTATGGGACTCCGAGGAACTGGTTAATCCTGTACGTTGTATTGAAGGTATGCAGTGTCCTTACTTTGCCAATGAAAGTGCCTGCTTTGCATGTGACTTTGGCAATATCCTTAGAAAACGCGGCACAAGTACAGAGGGACAAAACAATCGTAAACAAAATCAACGATTTATAGCTCCAAGTTGCCATTTTCGGATTCAATATCGTTAACTCTTTACGTAAGAAGTAGAATGATTAGAAAACCCAGATAACGGTCTCCCTTGATATCAGTCTTACTTGCAGGTCACGTGGTCTCTTTCTATGTTATCAGAGCGATAATATACAGGTCTTGTCAGGAGTAAGTCTCATGAAAAAAAAAGGCTCCTGTGACATACATTAACCCTTAACCTTCTAAGTAAGTTAATTGAAACTTTCCAGCCAAAAGTTAAAAAACAAACAATCAAACAAATATTGCAATTGGAAAGTTATCAATTGGAGAAAAATATCTCCTCATCGGAAAGTGTAGATCCAAGTTCGGATCGCACGTTCTGTGCAGTCTGATCTTGATCTACATGGCCGCAAAAGCGCATTGAGTCACGCTTA
This sequence comes from Tridacna gigas, assembly GCA_945859785.2. Lineage (NCBI taxonomy): Eukaryota > Metazoa > Mollusca > Bivalvia > Cardiida > Cardiidae > Tridacna > Tridacna gigas. The sequence continues at coordinate 30,203,466 of OX244028.2, forward strand.
GCAGCTTAAGGGTTAATATAAAGCCCACACCATTTTAGCAAGTTCGCTGCCAGTTCATCAAAACATCGCAACATTTCTGTGCGAACTCAAATTTTCATCAAAATACTCGAATTACTTTGCTTTGTTCCAGATAACATAATTTAGTAGATAAAGACAAATAATCTGATAATTACTATTACTAAAGTAACAATTATTATAACCTTATTAGGTAAAAGAAGGCGTCGTAAATGCTTTGATGAAACAAAGTCATGGAGGTCTTCAATGTCTGCATGCTTACATCTGAATATGCATAAACTTGAGCGAACGTGTTGTAACTTAATATACCGGTAATATGATGACAAACTTTGGGTTGTTTTTATACAGTTGGCTATAAATTAACCGAGGATAACTGTTTACCCTTATCCTGCTAAATAAAAAAATTGAAACTTTCAAACCGATAATGATAAACCTAAATGTTCTTAATTCAAAGGTATTTTTGGAGTAAAAATATCTTTTTATCGGACAGTGTAGATCAAGATCAGACTGCACGTTCTGTGCAGTCTGATCTTGATCTACGCTGTCTGCAAAAGGTCAATAAGTCGTGCTTAGCAGCCTAAAGGTTAACAGAGAAAAGGTTTGGTTCTCAACAGGGGATTCAGCATGATTCATTGAATAATGAATGTATAGGTGGTTTGAAGTTCATAGGGACCCCCTAAATCTTAAAATATCTTGAAAAATCCCTTATCAGTATTTATGAAACTTTTCAAGGACTTTTATAATGATCCTACCAACTGTCATGGCGAAAATTAGAATTTTTCTTCTGCAAGAAAGATCGTTTTGCCAATTCCAGTTGTGCTAATTTTTTGTTCTAAAGCTTAACTTTCTCCGACGGTTTTGCTCAGTGAACAGAGCAGCAAACCTGACTGAACAAGTGCATGACTTCAGTACTTCACTTTAGTTAAATATGAGGCCCTGAAATTGGTTTTTTTGCACAAATGATACAGTTCTGTACCTTACCTTGCCGTTGATATCGCGTTCGTCACTTTCATACAAATCTTCGAAGTCTAAAATGATTTGTCCAGTGTTCAGTGTCCATTGTTAATATGGTGTCTGTTCTCCTTTTTCAATTTTGTTTTTGGCATGGCTTCGTGTGTAATACCACTACTGTTGAGATACGTGTTCGAAATCACCTGACACTTAAATTTGAAGGTCTTTCAGATTTTGTTTTTAATTGTTCTTCGCTATGATTTTTCGCAGTATTAGCGCAATTGGTCACAGTCGTATGGTGGTAATCTTAAAGACACTGTATCCCAGTAAAAACTCATCTACAGCAATACTTTGGAGCTTGTTTATGGAACTTAACCGTTCATACAATTCATCCTTCTTCATTTTATTGTTGTATGCTATACCACATGATGTGAGCCAAAGTTTGACTGCGTTTTAGGGAAACATCTATGGTTGGGCCTGGTAAAGAAAACACAGTGTAGACAAGTGCGTGCTACGGAATACCGTTCGGGCCATCGCCTTTAGATATGTTAATTTGAAACGCGATGCTCCATAGCACGATGATCATAACTCGAAATCACGAAATTACGATGATGAAAATATTATAGTACGATGACGATAACGCGATATTACGATGGTGAAAACGCGACAATACGATAGTACGATGATGATAGTGCGATATAATATCGTGTTTTCACCATCGTACTGTCGCGTTTTCACCACCGTATTGTCGCTTTTTCACCATCGTTGTATCGTAGTATCGCGTTATCACCATCGCACTGTCGCGTTATCATCATCATACTATCGTGTTTTCATCATCGTACTATCGTGTTTTCACCATCGTACTATCGTGATTTCATCATCGTAGTGTCGCATTTTCACCATCATACTATCGTGTTATCATAATCGTACTATCACCTTCCGGAGCGCATGCGCATACACATTCAAAGGTTAATGCCCCAATGGTATCCCGTACTCATCAGCCATGTAATAATCTCTAAGAATCAGACTTCATAAGATATGAAGTCTGATCTTTGATTAATACTGATTACTTTGCAGAGACATTATGTACAAAGCCAATCTTGAGGTTGTTTTCATTTGTGTCTTATTCTTTTATTTCTGGAATGAAAATGTTCATTTGGTTTTTTGGCAATCTAGGGGTTAAAATCGATAATGTTTTTTTTTTAACTCACAGAGCGCTAGACTGGACATTTACTCTCACGTTACAAATGGACAAAACTTTATACTTGTCTAAACTGAAAGCATTTGCAGACCACAAAATCAATTGTGGTTCAAATGGACAGATATGTCTTGGAACGGGTAAAACTATTATGGGAAAAGGAAAAAATGCTGGTCACCAGCATTTTTTCCTTTTCCCACAATGTTTTTCAAAAACGTATTTCTAAGGGTCATTTAAACTCAGGATTTTGCACTACTTAGGGAGGTGAAACCGACATTGTAGGTCAAGATCAGAGTGCAATGGACATGCATAGAGATCTTGAATCTTCATTGTCGGATATTCTGTGTGACATTACGTGAGATGAGACAGTTTGAGCCAAAATATCTCACAACACACCGGACGGTGTAGAATTAGATCACACTACACGTTTTGTTGAGTTCCATCTTAACTCTTTACCAAACGACAAAATTTTTGACTCGATCAAATTCTTACTTCTGTCCTATAGAGGGTAGAAAAAATTGTGGGGAATGGAGAAAATGTTGGTCATCATCTTGGAAATGGTATTCTGCAATGTACCGGTAAATGAAACTCCAAGAAATCTTTGATTGGTGCACTGGCCGTCGCAGTAAAGCTGAAAAAAAAAAAAATGTTGAAAACGGCATCAAACACCAAGTAAACAAACCGCACATTCTTTGGCTATAATGATTAAAAAAAAGACACTTCAAAGTTTGGCAAATGGAACACGTCAAATAACACTTATTTTCCCAGCGACAATGATTAAAAAAGGTCTTCGTCTAAAATTCAGATGTATTAACCCTTATCCCGAATTTAAATTGTTGGCGATTACACTTATATCAAGTGGTTAAATGGCAATGGATGGGGTTTCATTGACAAAAATTAGGCCTAATGATAGAGCAGCGGATAGCGCAGAGCAAGACCAGACTGTCGCACATGCAGGCTGATCTTTCCCTACACTCTCCGAAAAAATAAATCCATTATTGCAATCGGCAAGATAAGGATTAATGCACTAATCTTCTCATATTTCTAGAAACAAACAAGTTAACCCTTTCTCCCACAACAACACACAGATTTAAAGATCTTAAGGAAGAAGGCTTTTGCAAACCTTAAGAGAAATAAGAAAATGCTGGTAACCCTTAAGAGAAATAAGAAAATGCTGGTAACCAGAATTTTCTCATTTTCCCGTAAAGTTTTCTGTGTGGGAAAAAAAATGCAGTATAGTAGAGTTATACGGAATACCGTTGGGGCATTTGCCTTTGAATGTGTATGCGCATGCGCACCGGAAGGCGATAGTGCGATGGTAAAAACGCGAAAGTAGGATGGTGATAACGCGACAGTACGATGATGAAAATACGATAGTACGATGGTGAAAACGCGATAGTACGATGATAATAACACAACAGTGCGATGATGAAATCACGATAGTACGATGGTGAAAACGCGAAAGTACGATGATGAAAACACGATGGTTCGATGATGAACACACGATAGTATGATGATGATGACGCGACAGTACGATTCTACGATGATGAAAACGCGAAAGTACGATGGTGAAAACACGATATTATATCGAACTTTCATCATCGTACTATCGTATTGTCGCGTTTTCACCATCGTGGTATCGCGTTATCGTCATCGTACTGTCGCGTTTTCATCATCGTAGTTTCGTGATTTCGCATTATCATCATCGTACTATCGAGTATCGCGTTTTAAATTGACACATTCAAAGGCGATTGCCCTAATGCTATTCCGTAGTCTCCGATACTGAATCATTAAAATACCTCCCCCTCCCCCCCCCCCCCCAAAAAAAAGGGAGATAAGGGCCTCAAAAGTTGAAGCTTTTGCTGTTAAAACAATAGACAACCACAGTTAATGTGCGCGCATGAGAGCTGTTTTCATAAACAGGTAAACCCTTTACTCGGAATAGCCTTCAACCCTCCCACCGTTTTTAAGCTGTTTTCTTCACACATATTAACATTGGATTGAATGCAAAAAAAAAAAAGTCAGAGTAAGTTATCAAAAATCCTGAAAGTTTCACCCAGAGTTGGTAGGGGTAATATTATTAACCATGCAAATTTTCAGTGCAATAGCTACAGCATTGTTTAAGGTATTTCAAAATTCAGGGGCTCCCTATGAATTTCAAAATTCAGGGGGTCCCTATGAATCTTAAAATACCATCTGAAAACGAAATTTTTGCATAGGAAAAAACTTGTGAAAACATGTGACATAAAGAAATTTCGTCACCGTCAATTTCTCTTTTTGTCACAAACTTTCACATGTTTGCACGCATTACAGATACATCTTTACTCGTTTTCAACCAGTTTTCAGTCAGTTTTAACCCATTTTATCTTTATTTTATGTAACTATATTTTTTCTTGTATCCTCATGCCAAATGTTGCCCCGATGGCCGCAAGGTTGCACAGATTACGAGAAAATGCATTTCTTTTTCTTTTTAGGCCTATCGCTGTTGTCGTTTTCGGTTTTAAATGAGGACAAAGCCTTTGAAGTTCTTTATCCCACACACTATATATGAGCCACGCTCTGTGAAAAGGGGGCTCAATACATCTGCGAAAAGTATCGACCCAGGTCAGCCTGCGCAGTCAAAATATTGACTATAAACTTACCTACAACGTTTGTTTACATAAATAAGTGATGCTCTGAATAAGGGGGGTTTAATGCATCTTTGTACTTCATTATAAACTATGTATTCATAAAATCCATTTAGTCTAACGATCGACTGAATCTAGCTTGGGTTCCAGTCCGATAATTTTTTCCTTGTATATATTCGGACGTATGTCAAAAATGACGGCAATAATTAAGTCTTTACCACACAATCCCGACTTTTAACGACCCTGAAAGAGAAGCCTTTTGAAAACATTGTGGGAAAAGGAGAAAATGCTGGTAACCGGCATTTTCTCCTTTTCCCACATTTTTTTTCTACCCTATTACAAACAGAAATCGTCATTTGGGCTACAGTTAATGTGTCGTCTGCAAATGCTTTCAATTTGGTCCAGTCCAAAATTTTGTTGTTTGGTAAAGAGTTAAGGAACCGATTATCGGTGCATTGCCACAGATATGTACGCATAAATCGTGAAGGGAGGCCGCGAAAAGGAGTGATTAAAGATTGATTACAGCCTGGATCCTGGCTGAATCAAGAGGTAGAATGGTCCTTGGATATGTAGAAAATTTACAAAGAGCGAAGGGTTTTGGCCCATGGCATCCTGCGCAAACTGGCATGAATCGATACTTTTTTTAGCAGATGCGTGAAAACGCACACTTTCAAAGCGCATGGCTCATATAAGTAGGAATCCATGGCGCACTAAAGCATGGAACGGGAATCGTTTGTGACTTTGTAAAGGTTGAATTGTATGGTTTTAGTAGAAAATATGTAAGAAAAAAAAAAATAAATCTTGAAAATGGCAATTACATGCCGAAATATACATACACAGTAATTTCAAAATTTGTAATAACCGTCCTATGTTGTTGTTGTACAAAAATTGTGTGTATTTACTAGGGGCACAATATCGTCATTCAGTCATATCATCGTGACCTCGCTCTAGATAACGTTATCATCTATAAATGAGCCATGCTCTGTGAAAAGGGGGATACAAGCATCTGCCAAATGTATCGATACAGGTCAGCCTGAGCAGTCCGCGCAGGCTGACCTGGACCGAAACTTTTCGCTATTAGTCAATTTTCTGCATGTTCAAGGACCCGTCTACTTCATGATTAAGTCGCTGGTGAAGAAAAATGGCTATTAAGGATCAATAATTATGTGATTGCTTGAATAGTATAATGCATCACGGAGATGCATTAAACCCCCTTTTGCCAGAGCATGGCTCAAGCGTAAAGATAAAATTCAAAGATTACATAATCGCTACCTTTTAAACCTTTATTCCCAGGCTGCAATAATGGACTCACGATCTGCGAAACACTGGTATATGATGCATCTGCGAAAACTATAGACTCATGCCAGCCTGCGCAGACCGCGCAGGCTGGCTTAGGTGGATACATTTTTGCTGATGGTAAATCTTTTGAATGCACAAGCGACCATTCTGTCTCACGATTCAGCCGGGTTTTACGCTAAATTGATCTATATCATGGGACGAAATTCTTGATGTAATGCATTAACTCTTTACCAAACGACAAAATTTTAGACTCGTCCAAATTGAAAGCATTTGCAGATGACAAAATAAATGTGACTGAAAAGTTAAAATTTGTTTTGGGAAGGGTAGAAAACATTGTGGGAAAAGGAGAAAATGCTGGTTACCAGCATTTTCTCCTTTTCCTACAATGTTTTCAAAAGGCGTCTTCCTCAGGGTCGTTAAAAGTCAGGATTGTGTTGTAAAGAGTTAAGAAATGCATTCAAGCCCATACCTCAGAGCGCCCATATGTATGTTCTGGGGCTGGGGTATGACACATCACAGGAAAGCAGTGTAGCCAACGCAAGTCAGTAATCAACTTTTGACCCTTAGGCTGGTAAGTGCGACCCAATGACCTTTTGCAGACAATGAAGATCAAGATCAGACTGCACAGAACGTGCAGTCTGATCTTGGATCTACACTGTCCGATAAGGAGATATCTTTTCCACAAAAAAATACCTTTAAAATAGCAAATTTGGGGTTTTTTACTATCGGGTTGAACGTTTTATTTTCCTTAATTAGCAGGATAAGGGTTAACAGACGGTTAATAATTGACTGATCGATTGTATGGTGTTTTCAACATTATTTCAGTTGTATCGCGGCGGCCAGTGCACCTATCCATGCATTCCTGGAGTTTCTTTTACCAGTACTCCGCACAATATTCTTTCCAAGCCACTGGCTGCTTTCCAACATAACCATCGTCGAAACGATGGTGAGCGGTGAGAGAGGAATGAATCCTGTCGCAATGACTATCACCAGTCCTCGGAAAGAAATTGGCCGAGCCGTGGGATCGAACCAGCGACCATCTGTTCTCAAATCCTGTACGCTACCAACTGAGCTACGGGGGCTCGGCGGTAAAAAATGTGGAAAGCAACGTAGCAGACTTAATCGAAGAGAGTGATTGTTGAAGCGTGGCGACCTTGTGCTGTACACCTGCAAGTTTGCCGGCAACCACGTTTTTTTTATCCGATACTTACAATACACAGGCACGTGCTTTTAACGTTTCACTAAACGACCAAGTCTGGATTAGGGATATCGTAGAGTGTTACGTTGGAATTGATAACTGGAAGTTAGGGTACCCGTATTATGAGAAGTATGATACATAATTGAGCCGTGCTCTGGCAAAAGGGGGCTTAATGCATCTCCGTGATGCATTATACCCATCAAGCCATTACATAATTATGGATCCATAATAGCTAACTTTTTTTAACAAACGATCTAATTAGATAGACTGGACCTTAGACATACAGAAAATTGACCAATAGCGAAAAGTTTTGACCTGAGTCGATGCTTTTCGCAGATGCAGTAAGCCCCTTTTCACATTGCGCGGCTTTTATGTAAATAGCCCGGCCGGGTAGCTCAGTGGTTAGCTTTTCTGATTTTGACCAGAACACGTATTCATAAAGATTCTAGCTTTTCTGATTTTGACTAGAACCCGTATTCATAAAGATTCTGAAGTATGACTAAACCTTAGGTATCATACCTTACCAGGTATGGTACTTAAGTTGGAATTCACAAACCTGCCTAAGTACAATAACTAGCTTAGTATAACGCGTAAGTTTAGGCATCATGCATAACATTCTCGGCCGGTCGTTGTTAGGGTGTTATGTACGATTTCAAACACAACCATGTAAGGTTTTGTGGGTTGGAGTAGAGCCCGCGCACGGAAATGTGACAAATTCACTGTCCAGACGAGTAAAAGACAACTGTCCGAGCACTGAAGGGTAGTTTTGATTAGCAATGGCGAAAAGGAAACCCTTGGTAGGGCGTTGTTCCTCACTGTTTTTGGGTCAAGCTCATTTCCCACAGCATCCAACAACGTTTCATGATCGAGTTTATAGCTTTGGTACAATTCTATATAAGTCACTGTATGCATCCATCCAAAGGATGTAGGCGATCCCGGAAAACTCTCTCTCTACCAATAGCACGCCGTCTTACGAACTCCTCTTGCACCGCCATTATTAACGCAGCCATACTCCTCAGATAGCTGTACAATAATGCCTGTGACTAACCAACTGTATCATACTTAGGACTGCCCAGGAGGTGTCTCAAATATAAGTGCCATTTTGAGCATTACACATGAGGTAAGTATTATAATGAATTCCACTTAGATATCATACTTGAGTTAGGTAGGAACATAAGTATCATACTTTGACTTAAGTACGTTTATCAGTACGGGCTCTGGTGGTTGCAAGTTCGATACACGATTGAGGCAAACTTTCTTTCGATCGATTTTTCGACTCTCACCTCTGATTCATCTGAGAAAAGAGTGACTTGGAAAGAAAGTTGTATTCGTACAGGTGTAAAAAAAAGCCAGGAAACACATGCACCGTGATATGTCCTATGCTGTTAAAACAGTGTAAAACTCCAATATAGACAAACAAAGGCTTGTGAACATAAGTAATTAGATGAAGAAATCTACCTTATATTCCAACTCAAGACTAGACCAAAATTTCTTCTACACTTCCCGATATCGCGTACAAGATGTTCCGAATAAAAAAAGGGTCGAAAATCCCGATAGCTTCCGTTTTGCTATTGACTTTAAAATATATCCAGTTTTTAAATGAGCCGCGCCCTGTGAAAAGGGGGCTTAATGTATCTGCGAAAGGTATCGACAAGGTCAGCGTGCGCAGTCCACGCAGGCTGACCTGGGCCGAAACTTTTCGCTGATGGTCATTTTCAAATGAACCGTGCTCTGGCAAAAGGGGGCTGAATGCATCTTCGTAATGCATTTTATCCCGTTTTCGTTATTTACACTGACCTGATAAAGGGATAACCTAATAAACTTAGATTTATCCGGCAGTTGTGTATTCCTACGCGCTATAAAGTTAATGGTACAGACTTGAACCATAAATTCAAGCATCTAAAAACAAAATAGCTGACCTTAACTGTGAATGGGCACTTAATGACGTTTGGTATAAATGTTCACGCGCATCCATACTGCGCATTTGTATTTCTCACAGATAGTAAAACTATCAGCGCTATTGTGTATTTTTCCGCACAAATGGCAATAGTAACAGCGAACCGACGGTGCACTTTTACAAGTAGAACTTTCTACGGATGGTACTACATTTTCCAGACAATAAAGTGGTTGTTGATCAAATAATGGGATTTATCTCTAGCAGGGTTGGAAAGCATTGTAGGAAAAGGAGACAATGCTTCTTTCAAGCATTTTCTCCTTTACCCACAATGTTTTCAAAAGCCTTCTTCCTTAGGGTTGCAAGAGCAGGGCTTATCTGGTAAATGGTTAAACCCTGTGTAAATTATGCAGTTATATTACAGTAACAATTTGATTGAACATGTGATTGAATTACATGTAGATGCAAGTTGTAATGGTATGTTCACTTTTTGAAAAACTACTATGAAAAATAGTATGCCATTTTGCTAAATTCTCACAAGTAGCAATTTTCTCCTATATTTTTTTCTAATTTTTGCAAAACTTGCAGCCTAATGTGAGGTATGGTATCTATAGTCATTCAAAGTGAAGGTTCTCAGGCCAGTGTTTCCTGAACTTATTTTCTTCATCCAGTTCTTGACCAGTCACATTTTCCTGACACTGGCAGGCCAGTTGTCATGCTATCCTTTCAGGATTAAGGTGATGGCATCAAAACTGGCCTGCCAGTGTAAGGATGATATGACTGGTAAAGTACTAACCGGAAAAAAAGTCCAGTTACACAGCAAACAATGAAACGGGCAGAAAATTGAAGTTGTTGAAGTATACCTATTTCTTGAAGTATAGCTATTTCCTCTTTGAAAAATACTGTGGGAAAAGGAGAAATTTCTTCTACTAAGTAATTTTTCCTTTTTCCATCATGTCTGCCAAGCTTTTATCCCATTTTTTTCCACAGACATTTTTTTTTTTGTATTTCTATGAGCCGTATGGCCATAATCATGTGTGCAAATTTATAAAAAAAAGAACTACATGTAGATAATGAAGGGTTTGATATGAATTTGAGGTATATAGGCTATGTTCATTTTTTGAATGAGTATAGGATCCAAAATTAATGTGGGAAAAGGAGAAATCGCGTTTAATGAGCATGAGCAATTTCTTCTTTCCTACTATGTCTGCTGAGCTTCTATTATATAGTTTTCCTTGAAAAAATTAATTTCCATAGTGACCTTCATCACTGTTTCCTGGGGAAAGAAGCACGGGTAGGTGCCATTTTTATTTTTTCTTATTGTCTAGATTTATAAGTACTATGACTGTGGAAATTTTAAAAAAAATCTGTCCGTTAGAAAGTATGTTTTTATTGAAGATTAACCCTTAACCCGATCAAATTATCTCCCTTTTTAACTCAATGGTCTATATATAAGATGCATATTGGTACATTTACCATGCTTAAAACCAGGCTTTTATATGTTTTTTGTGCAAAACTGAATTATTTTTCTTTAAAGTGATGTATATTTGTATATTCTCTTGGTAATTTTCCTGTTTAATTGACTATTAAAGGAAAGTGTGTTAAATCCAGTATATGCTGAATTTTGGAACTGTATATACCTTTTTCAAAAGCGAATTTCTCAGAAACGAGCACGGGGACCCCCCTCTTTTTTCATTGTAATCTACAAGAGACATGATGAGCTTTGTATGTGCAAAGTTTAAAGAAAATCTGTCCGCTGGAAGAATTTGTCATATACGTCCTTAAAAAACAAAACTGTTCCACATATTCAAAACCAACTTTTCGTACCTTAGTCTTTTGAAATATCCTTTTGATTTCGTTACATTCTACAGGTATCCTTGGTAGGCTGGAATAAAAGTTCCTGATGTAATCAATAGGAATATTTGTGCAGACGTCACGAATGGATTTCTCAAGCTTATCTCGCGTGTCAATGATTTCAGGCCAATTTTTCAGTTTTCTTTTAAGACTATATGCAATAAGTTCTCAATAATATTCAAGTCCGGACTTGGAGCCGGCTAGATCATCAAACTGAATCTTGAAGTGGGTGAAGTAGCGAGGCAACACGGTAACCAATCTTCGCCTACCTTGTCAGTTCCAGTATACTATCCTTCGCTATACCATGTCCTTCCAGCAGTCCATTTAGAAACTGTAGAGTTTCTTGCCTGATTAGAAATTCCCGTTATGTCCGATAATGTTTGTTTCCTGCTTTGTTTTACAATTCGTAATGTTCAGTGTCCGACTATCACGTTCACCTATTTTGGCCGGGGCGCCTCTTCTTTGTAAAATTTCAAGACTATTTCGTATATGATATCTGTTGATAATCCCATTGATTGTAGTCTGTGGTACATGTATGTCCCGTCTACGAGATATTTCCGATTGTCGAATACACGAATAATATAATTAAACAATAGCCGTTTTCGTGCCAAAGGTAAGTTCTTTCCCTCTCCCTACCAGTGTCTCTTTACAACAACATTTCTGCGAGTGATTACGTACAGAAAATTACGTAATGTGACGTCACCATACATTTCCAAAAATTATTGAATACAAAAGGGATATAACCCCTTAATTTTCCTTCTAGTTGGACGTTAATATTTTTGCTACCCTTATTATTTGGAGCCGTTTGGACGTTCATCTATGTGAGTAGGGCACAAGACTGTATAACGTTGCATTGACAATCTGCACACATAGCAAAACTCAACATATTTATAAATAAAAACATTGATATTACGCTGGAAATTCTAAAAAATGACTCACTTTTGATGATATATGGGTATTCTACTCGGATATGATAGGAACTATTGCTTTCCTCGGATGACTAGAATAAGTGCGTACTTAGGCTGCTTGAAAAGTGGGGACGTAGTGGACCTATTGTAAACAAATCAAATACTAGTAATTTAAATCAAAGCAGTGAAAGTGCTGCTGAGGTGAGGTGAGTTTAATCCTGCTCAAACTGAAATCTAATTGTTGTACCAAATAATAAGCACGTAGTGCTACTAGAAAGAACTGAGTAAAAGCAAGCAGACATTTAAAGAGCTGAGAGGTATCTTTCCTAAAAATCTCAGAGCGAACTAACAGATTTCTCTTTTGTGTGTGTGTGTGTGTGTGTGTGTGAGGGGAGGGGGGTTTCAATAGAATGTCAAAATGAAACGATGTGAGATGTATTATTAAGCAATATCTACACAAATAAAGCAATCCTATTCAAAGAAATTACCACAAGAGTTCTCATGATGATTCTAAGCTTTCCATGGCACTTGTTGACGCTTCTTGACGCTATTAGGTGGAACTGATAGTTAAATGCGTATACTTATGCATGCCTCATGGTAGTCTGTTCTAACACTCTTTTTTAAAATTGTGTTATGATAATGGTGTATTTGTTTACATATCTATCGTCCAAGTCGTGTGAGTTCCCCTATTGTTAACGTTTAAGTCATTCCTTGATGCCATAGTGAATAATATGCTTTCTTAGTAGTACTATTTTTCCAGGTAATGATTTTGCAATGTTAGGTACCCCGGAATCAGATTTTAAGATTCAGTTTCCCACATGGTAAATCTGAGCTGGGATTCTTTGCACCCCACCTCAAAAATGAGGAGTAGAAATGGGCCTTTTCCTTCAGAAAACATGATAAATGGAATATATGTTTGGTGTCGAGATGAATAGAGTTTATCCGGCTCGGCCCGAAAACTGAAGAGGGCTCGCTAAAGCTCGCCCTCTCAGTTTTCTAAGCCTCACCGTATAAACTTTATCCATCTCGGCACCAGCCATATATTCTCTATATACCAAGCAAGGGATCACCTACTTATGGATCCATAAACTCCATTTAGTTAAACAATCGACTGAATCATAAGGTAGAATTAACTCTTAACATGCAGAAAATTTAAAGATAACGAAAAGTTTCGGCCCATGTCAGCCTGTGCGGACTGCATAGGCTGACATGGTCGATATTTTTCGTAAATGCATTAAGCCCCCTTTTCACAGTGCATGGGTCAAATATAGTATTGACTTTGCAGCTTCAGTCTCTGTCACCAGAGCTCATCTGAGCATTTTTGGATGTTGTAGCCTGATTCTGTCAACCAACTAAAAACAGTGAACTTTGAATTTTGTTGTGTAAAATGTTAAGTGAATATTATGTAAGACCGAATTTTAATCTTTTTTCCTTCAGTTGTACTCTGTAAACAAAACAATGCCTTATGAGCTCGGCTGTTTTCGAAGAAAACGTCGATGTAAAGTCATAGCCCTTGTGTTATCGTCTGCGTCATCGTGCAAAAACTTTGTCATTATTATAATATCTCTGTATTTCATGCTTTTCGGTAGTTTATCGAGAAATAATGGTGGATCATGATTTGAGATTTCATGTTTACGACCAGTGAAAATACCGAATTAATATTTTCTAACTCTTCAATTGAAGGCGGAAACAGTAGTTCCTGCGCACTAGTTAACTAGTCAGCGCGTGGCATTCAAATGGAGGGAAATATGACGTAATTTACGCAATATTTCTCGCGCTTCACTTAATATTTTGATGCGTTGTTACATGAGGGGTTACGCCACGGGGAGTTACCGAAAACAACTTAACTGGATTTTGATGAAAGTTTCGACAAAATAGGGGTTAGAAGCATGAAATAAATAGAATTTTTTTTTTTTTCGGTGAAAGATCGCAATTTATTTCGTTAACATCGTTAGAAAAAGAGAAAATGCTGGTTATCAGTATTTTGCCCCTTTCCCCTCACAATGTTTTGTATCTTTTCATTTATTTTCATAATATGAGCCTTGTGCAATTTGTTGTTAAGAATGGTCCATACCATATATGCCTAGAGCACGGAGGGACTACAATTCTACAAAGTCATCATCATCATCATCATCGCTTTGTTGTGAAGCAAATGCTTTCCATATGGACAAGTCTAAAAATGTGCTGTCTGGTAAAGTATTAGTCTTAAATAGATAGCAAAAGTTTAGACTCTTTCAAATTGAAAACATTTGCAGACGACAAATGATATCTGGCTCCAATGATTGGACTCGTCCGAAAAAAAACAGTGTAAAACATTCTGGGAAAGGAGAACATGCTGGTTTCTAGCATTTTCTCCTTTTTCCACATTGTTTTTAAATTCTTCTTTCGACATCCCACTCAGCGCACTGACTGGCTTTAAGTTTGTCAGTTACTTTTGCGGCTCCCAGGGACGCAAATGTCAAGACTTTTGGCGTTATTGGCATACGATCTGGAAGTCCCTTTGGGGCGGGGGTGAAACTTAGTTTAAAAGACGAGAAAATCTGTCCTACAAATGCATTTGAGCCATGGTCTGTGAAAAGGAGGTCTAATGCATCGGTTAAAAAGGTGACATTGATCGAAACTGTTTACAACGTGAATTTGTAAATTTCTGCCTGCCAAAGGACCCCTGTGCTTCATTAGTAAATCGGTTGTCAGACGAATTCGGTTTTATAATAAAATGAATTGCTTGGGGTAATGTATCACGGAGACGCATTAAAACTCCTTTTTCGCTAGCGCAGCTCATTTTTATGGAGTCCTGCGTGGCTTAATGGAAAAGTGTAAAATTTGTAAGCTTGGGGTCCTGGATTCGAGACTTATTGGAAGCACCTGGCTTTTTGCAGGAGTGCTTTGGGCAAGGCAATTCAGAGGCTTGGCGTTGTACCGGTCAAACACATACAAAATTATTTGAGCTGTAGCCATGATTTTACTGAAATACCGTTGAAAATGGCGTAAAACATCAATCAATCAACCAACCAACCAACCAATCAATCAATCAATCAATCAATCGTTTTATGTCACTATATTGAACGTCTGTGAATATACAATTGACTATTATCGTTGTTAAAGCATGGGAGATAGAAAAAAGAACTCATGGATAAGTTTGCTAATAAAGACAGTTTTCTTTAAATCTCAGTCCATGTTACAATAAATGACGTCAGATAAAGCCAGGCATGTGCAGTACCATTCCTATCCAAGGTTTTTCATTGTGCTGATTAGTCTGAGCATCTGAAAATATACCAACTCATATTTTACGCTTTCTTTTATCGCCGCAAGGCGTAGGGGCACTTGCGGACCTTACAGATCAAGACCAGAAGACACAGAACGTGTTTTCTGATCTCGTATCGACATCAATCGCAATATGATTTTGGAAACAAAGAGCGTTCTTTCTCTTTGTAACGTTGTATTTAATCCTATGCAAGAGAACTTATGTTTTTCCAGACACCTAGGATGGAGGACTTTGAAAACATAGTAGGAAAACGAGGAAATGCTGGTTACCAGCATTTTCTCTTTCCCCAAAATGGTTCTTCACGTTGAATGACAACACTCATTATTGATTTGGTTTCAATTTGTACTTGACTCCCATTTCAAAAAGTCGTCTGGTAAAGAGTTTGATAACCTTTAAAAATTTACTCAAACTCTTCGACAACGGATAAAAGATCTGAGCCCTGCTCTGTGAAAAGGGTGTTTAATGTATCTGCAAAAAGTATTGTCAGCCTGCGCCCTCCGCGCAGACTAACACTGATCGAAACTTTTTGCGATTTGTCAATTTTCTGCATGTTCAAGGACCATTCTACCTCACGATTTAGATAGTTGTTAGGCAAGGTGGATTTTATAGATCCATAAATATGTGATGACTTGCTAAGTATAATGTAGTCTGGATTACCTGCCCCAACCACTACGTTATAGGGTCAGGCAAAGCGCAATAATGGCGGCCTCCATGGCGACCTCAAGCTTAGCACTGAATGCTTTCCTGTTTTTCTTAACTTCATGTGATCCAGTTTGATCAGAGAATAAAATGGGATCAATTTTGTACAAAATATACAATACCGAATCTAAAACGTGCTTTTGCGATATGGCTTAAACATAAATTTGACTATGAATCATTTTAAAAGTAGCCCTGTTTTCGGACGTCATATCGGTCCATTGGAATTTCGGATACTTAAAGCATTTCTGATACGTAGTTTTCCTCGCTAAATAAAAACGACAATTAAAAAAAGGTAACTGCCATTACTTTTTTGCAGCTGATCGGTTTCAATTCAGACTCTAGTAGGATTTGATCAAGTGAAATAACAATAATCTTTCACTTCGGCATATTACAAACGGGGGCCGCCATTATTGCGCTTTGCCTGACGTACTTTTGAAGTACGGCGGGGTACCAGACTAAGTATAATGCGTCATGGAGCATGACTCATCTATTTCACTGAGCTAATATACCAAACACCGGTATGAACATTAACGACGTAACCAGGAGTTTAGAATCATGAGGCACCGGAATCTATAATAATATGAGCCGTGCTCTGTGAAAAGGGGCTTAATCTATCTTCGTGACGCATTTTATCAAGCAAGACATCACGTAATTATGGATATATAGCATCCATATTGTCCAACAACTCACTGAATGATGAGGTAGAATTATCCCTTGACATGCAAAAAAAAATCAAAGATAGCGAAAAGTTTCGGCCCATGTCAGCCTGAGTCCGCGCAGGCTGACATGGGCCGATACTTTTCGCAAATGCATTAAGCCCCCTTTTCACATAGGATGGCTCATATTAAAATGGGCATTGAGATTTCGTTTCGGAATTTTTTCATAAAATCTTACGAAGACTGCTAGATTTCCAGCAGTTGTCCCACTGAGTTTTTTTTTTGTCATCTTTTTACTGTAAAACGTCCTGTTTCGTTAGTTACATTATAGATGTAGCCGTCACTGCATAAGAAGGGAAAAAATATTTCACGAGCATCTCCAATTTTGTTTTTCTCATTAAAATTCAAAACTTTCTGGAATACCGTTGTTAAAGTGCCATCTTTAAGGCTACTGTTCTCTATTCCCGTTGTAAAAACCTACGGAAATGTCAGATTCCGGCCCGTGAGGTTCTTTAAGCCTTGCCAAAAAGGCACGAGAACGAAAGCGTCTCGTAAATTTTGAACTAATACAGTATATTGACTTTGGAAACTTGTCTTTTTTGCTCTCCAAAGGCACGTTTACATGTGGCGAATTTCAAAATGTGCGTTCTGTACATAGTATATGAGCCATGCTCTGTGGAAAGGTGGCTTAAAGCATTTGCAAGAAGTATTGACCAAGGTCAGCCTGCGCAGTTTGCGCAGGCCGACCTTGGCCGAAACCTTTGCTATTGGTCCATTTTCTGCAGCTCTAAGGATCAGTTCATCTCATAATTCACTCAGTTGTTATATAAAATGAATTTTATGAATCCAAAATACTGTGATGACTTGCTTGGCATTATGCATGGCGGAGATGCATTAAGCCCCCTTTTGCCAGAGCATGGATCAGATCAAAGAGTCACTTGTGAACATATTATCCTAATATTCGCATTTATAGAAAGTTATTAACCTTTTTTCAGATAGGTCTACTTTTCGAACACACCTCGTATAATTAATTATGTGCATCGCTCGTTGAAAACTTGGTCCAATGCATCTCCGTGATGCGTTATACAAACCAACTCATTACATACTTATGAATTCTTAAAATCCATTTGCCTCAAGGCCCAATCCTCGGTCCAAAGAAAGCTTTTCCTTAATTGTTTGTCTTCTTTTTTCTTTGTTTTTCATTTCTGTTTTCCAAACTTTCTTTCTCTCTTTCTTTCTTTCTTTCTTTCTTTTATTAGTTTTTTTCTTTTATTTCTTTCTTTAAATTGTCCGTCTCCCTTTCCTCCATTCTTTCTTTTTGACTGTGCGTAATTCTTCCGGTTTTTTCTTTTTCATTGCCTTTCTTGCTTTGTTTGTTTGTTTCTTTGTTGCTGTCGTATTGGTCCTGCATGGCTCACTGGTAAAGATCAGGATACGCAACCTGAAGTTTCCGAGTATGATCCTCATTCGAATCCTTGGATTTTTCTTCGGGGTATCTATTGGCAAGAAACTTCACAGCCCTAACCTTGTACCTGTGAAACCCAGAACATACATGACAAACACTATTCATTTAATGAATCCTTCCTTCCTTCCGTCCGTCCGTTGTCCCAAATACATACCTTGCCGAAGCTTTTTGTGAATTCCTCTTTTGTTGCGACTTTATCTCCTACTGAAAATATAATGAAATTAGCATTTCCCAAAAATTCTGAACCAAAACTGACGTCTATGTGGCAAATTTAAACTTTCAAGCTATACATTTATTCCCTCAAAATGCCTTCGTTTTTGACATGTCTAACAGCTTTTTCATTTCCTAGATTCTAAAAATGAACTGCACTCCGGCGAAAGGGGTTTAATGCATCTCCGTGATGCATTATATAATTATAAACCCAAATGATCAGTTTTGTCTTACAACCGACTGAGTCATGAGGTAGACTGGTCCATTGATACACAGCAAGTAGACCAATAGCAAAGTTTGTACCAGGTCAGTTAGCGAGGACTGCAAAGGTTGACCTGGGAAGATACTTTTTTGCAGACGCAGTAAACCCCATTTTCAAAGAGCATGGCTCAAAGAGAAATCTAAAGGACTTGTAAAAAAGAATCCAGGGTCCGTATTCACCAACCATTCTTAAGAGTATTCTTAGTCTTGTTCTCCAAGATTTTCTGCATTTGAAAGTAACACAAGTTCTGATTGGCTAAACCAAATGGTTTAGCAAATCAGAAATTGTGTTACTTTCAAATCTATAAAATTTTGGAGAATAAGACTAAGAACGTTCTTAAGAATGGTTGGTGAATACGGACCCTGTTCTATGAAACGGGGTTTATTGCATCTGCAAAAGTGTCGAACCATATCAACCTGCGCAGTCGTCAAGGGTAGAGACCGTTTTGCTTTTAGTAAACTTGCTGCCTGTTACGATTTCTTTGTTACACTTTAAAGGCAAACTAGTTGCCAAATTTGATCAATTCAGGGGTAAAATTGCAGACGAATGTAACACAGATAATTTGGCGTTTGTTCTAGTTTAATAATACATATTTTTACCTAAGACTTGAGGTTTGACAATTTGCACAATAAAACATCATTAGAATTCTAATAATGTCCATATTTTTAAATGGTATGAATCAAATTTGTTTGCATTTTGACTCTTGAACTGTTTATTTTTGGTCGCTAATGTGCCTTTAAGTACTATCTACACGAACATGCTGTTCCACAGATTAATTTCATTTGAGCCATGTTCTCTGAAAAGGGGGCTTCATGAATCTGCGAAAAGTCTTGACACAGGTCAGCCTGCGCAGTCTGGGCCGAAACTTATTGCTATCCACCCATTTTCTGTACATGTATTTCCAAGGACCAGTCTACCTCATGATTTAGTTGGTTATTAAAAAAGTGGCTATTATTGATCCATGATTATATGATGGCTTGATTCGTACAATCCCTCACGGAGATGCATTAAGCCCCCTTTTGCCAGAGCACGGCTCATTTTGAAGAAGATTGCCGTCGCTGTACCAGGGGCATATGAATAGTAGAAGTTCATGTAGAAGCTAATGATGAATTATTTCCAACCGCTATTGCTGCAAATGTCCTATAATTATGTCATTATTTTGAAGAAAAAATTACTGTAGAACGCATTTTTCTGACAGTAGATATCCAAATGAAATTTACTTTTTTTTATGACAGGTTCGACTTACAGTTGCTGCAACTATTTCAAAACAATACCAAAATTAGACTATGAATTTTATTTTCACGATGGGAACACGTTCACCGGAGATAGCCTTTTGACTGTCACATATTTACAAAAGGGGGGATATTTTCCGTGCTATATACATACCCGCTTCCGGCCTGTAAAAGAAGAAAAAGACAAAATATTATTTCAATAACACGGTATGAACATATTCATCGAAATTAGCTCTCTGGCTTATCAAGTATTTACAACTCGTCATCGGTGTCTTGTGCATCGAGGAACTGGTAAATAGATATTTACACTCATTTTCTTTTCTTTGTGTGGACCAATAAAAAAATATAACTTCGACAGCAATTGCCTCTTTTTCCTCATTGTTTTCATTCTGTTGAAAAGTGGAGTTTTAAATAAGATATGAGCCACGCTCTAGCAAAAGGGGACTTAATGCATTTCCGTGAGGCATTGTACCAATCAAGCCATCATATAATTATGGATCAATGATAGCCACTTTTTTTAACAACCGACTAAATATGAGGTAGACTGGTCCTTGGACATAGAGAAAATTGGCCGATAGCGAAAAGGGTGACCTGTATCGATACTTTTCGCAGAGGATGCATTAAACCCCCTTTTCACAGAGCATGGCTCATATTCATTTCAAGATTACAAGTTAATCCCAATCATCGTTGCAAAAGGAAAAGGGTTAAAAAATGTTCGAACACACTTCATTATCGCATCACTATTTGGTCACCTATCCAAGCCCTAACCTTAGCGTACGTCGCTTAAACTCATCCGAGAGCCGCGCATCAAACCATACTGCTTTGACAGCTGTACCGGTGATACTCATGATGAGTTTCTATAATTTTAGGCTGACGACGAGTGCTACTGCAAAAATTCTGCTTGTCATCATGTTTCTGTAAAAATTGATGAGGCATGCTGAATCAAGAAGTACAATTTTGAGAGTAAATTCCAAATAGGAATTAAGGTTTTTCAGATAGCCTTGATTGATGGTTGAGAAAAATACTAGAGAACGTCAACAGATTTCCTTCAAAACAAGTGAATCTCGAAAGGGATACGAGAACACAAATGCTGACTCAAGTACAAGTGACAGTATAGTGTGCTAAACAGAATTGAAGTGTGTGTGTAAGACCAAATGACAATTTTTTTTTTTTTTAACCTGGCCGACCTATTTTTTAAAATTGTTTATGATCTTAGGAAAAACATTCTTATCAAGATTGATGAGTATGAGACTTAAAATGTGGACTCAGGTTTGAGCCCGCCCGGGTAGCTCAGTGGTTAGAGTATCCGACTCGTAACCTGGTTGTTGCGAGTTCGATACCCGGTTGAGGCAAACTTTCTTTCCAGCGATTTTTCGCCTCTCACCTCTGATGCGTGTGACAAAAGTAGTCAGTGACCTGGAAAGAAAGCTGTGTCAGTACTGGTCTGAGAAAGCCAGGAAACAAATGGGGTGCACTGACCGCCGTGGTATCACCAAACTGTAAAACGGTGTTAAACTCCAATACAATCAATCAATCAATCAATCTAAAGATTTGGCCGAGTGAACTGCTTTTTGAGACGATGCAACTAATTTTGGAATTCGCTTAAGGTGTCATCAGGACAATCATTTTGACTATCTTTTAAGAGCATTGCACTGAAAACACAGGATTTTCAAAGATCAGTCCAATGGACCATTTTTCATCACCTGGCATCTTTTCTACAAAACGTGATATCATTGGACTAAACACAATATTTGTTTTTAAATATTTGACCTGGTGAATTACCTTTTGACCCGATGAGACCCATTTCGACCTTTTCAAAGAAACATGTATAAAGACAAAGATTCTCACCAAATTTGGTGAGGACTGAAGTGTGCAAGCTGACCTGAGTTAATCCTGTTTTCAGATGCATTTTTCCCCTTTTTACAGAACACTGCTCTAATAAAATGTAGACTATGCGTACAATGAGTCGTATTCTGTGAAAAGTCACAAAAAAATCACCCTTTTATCACACACATGATTTTCGATTCCTGCAATTGTTTCAAACGAATACCAAAATTAGACTAGGAATTTCATTATCCCGTTGGGAACGTGTTTACACCAACACACACATACACACAAAACCTTTTGAAAGGGCAAATTTGTGCAAAAAAATCATATAGTTTTGGTGCTAAATACATACCTTCATAATCACCGGGGGTTCCGAATACAGGAATCCGCCGAGCTACAAAAGAAGAAAAAGACAACTTCTTTTCAGTAACATGGTATGAATACGTTCACTGGAAGTCAACATCTGGCTAAGCAAGGCTAAGCAAATATTTACATCTTGCTATATTTGTACCAGTTTTTTTTTTCGAACCGAGAATGGCTAGATAGTAAAATCAAAGGACTTGTAGTCCTGAAAATCGCCTGGTGGGTAATGGGTCAGAGGTTTTCACCCTTTTAAATTTCAAAATTATTAAAAGCATGCAAGATACAAAATAACTTACCATTAGAATAGTATTGTATGCAAGCATATTTCTGAGTTGTTACAAAAATAAATATCTAAATTCAAGTGGAAAAAAATATATATTTGTGGTGAGAATTAAAATTTATGCACCAGGAACAGCTTTTAAAAGTTCAGCATCTTACCCTGGGCGCCTTCATTTAAAAACGGTTATCAAAAGGTACAATAAATATAGAACAAATTATTTCGTTGAAATGATATCCCCCGCCGGAAAAAAAAACAAAACATTTTTTGACAGAAACATTTAAGATGTATTGTGTTTTGCTTGTGAACGTGGTCCATTTTGTCATTGTTCCATAATGAAATTATGCATTAAGCCCCCTTTTTCCATGACATGGCATTTCATTAAATAAGAACAAATACTGATTGTCTGTGGCTTATCATAAACAATATAAATATGAAGTTTCATAACTTTATTTCCGGCAATTTTTCGCCTCTCACCTCTGATGCATGTGACAAAAGTAGTCAGTGACCTGGACAGAAAGCTGTGTCAGTACTGGTCTGAGAAAGCCAGGAAAGAAATGGGGTGCACTGACCGCCGTGATACTACCAAGTTTTAAAACGGTGTTAAATGTAGACTATGCGTACAATGAGTCGTATTCTGTGAAAAGTCACAAAAAAATCACCCTTTTATCACACACATGATTTTCGATTCCTGCAATTGTTTCAAAAGAATACCAAAATTAGACTAGGAATTTCATTATCCCGTTGGGAACGTGTTTACACCAACACACACATACACACAAAACCTTTTGAAAGGGCAAATTTGTGCAAAAAAATCATATAGTTTTGGTGCTAAATACATACCTTCATAATCACCGGGGGTTCCGAATACAGGAATCCGCCGAGCTACAAAAGAAGAAAAAGACAACTTCTTTTCAGTAACATGGTATGAATACGTTCACTGGAAGTCAACATCTGGCTAAGCAAGGCTAAGCAAATATTTACATCTTGCTATATTTGTACCAGTTTTTTTTTTCGAACCGAGAATGGCTAGATAGTAAAATCAAAGGACTTGTAGTCCTGAAAATCGCCTGGTGGGTAATGGGTCAGAGGTTTTCACCCTTTTAAATTTCAAAATTATTAAAAGCATGCAAGATACAAAATAACTTACCATTAGAATAGTATTGTATGCAAGCATATTTCTGAGTTGTTACAAAAATAAATATCTAAATTCAAGTGGAAAAAAATATATATTTGTGGTGAGAATTAAAATTTATGCACCAGGAACAGCTTTTAAAAGTTCAGCATCTTACCCTGGGCGCCTTCATTTAAAAACGGTTATCAAAAGGTACAATAAATATAGAACAAATTATTTCGTTGAAATGATATCCCCCGCCGGAAAAAAAAACAAAACATTTTTTGACAGAAACATTTAAGATGTATTGTGTTTTGCTTGTGAACGTGGTCCATTTTGTCATTGGTCCATAATGAAATTATGCATTAAGCCCCCTTTTTCCATGACATGGCATTTCATTAAATAAGAACAAATACTGATTGTCTGTGGCTTATCATAAACAATATAAATATGAAGTTTCATAACTTTATTTCCGGCAATTTTTCGCCTCTCACCTCTGATGCATGTGACAAAAGTAGTCAGTGACCTGGACAGAAAGCTGTGTCAGTACTGGTCTGAGAAAGCCAGGAAAGAAATGGGGTGCACTGACCGCCGTGATACTACCAAGTTTTAAAACGGTGTTAAATGTAGACTATGCGTACAATGAGTCGTATTCTGTGAAAAGTCACAAAAAAGTCACCCTTTTATCACACATTTGATTTTCGATTCCTGCAATTGTTTCAAAAGAATACCAAAATTAGACTAGGAATTTCATTATCCCGTTGGGAACGTGTTTACACCAACACACACATACACACAAAAAATTTTGGAAGGGTAAATATGTGCAAAACGATCATATAGTTTTGGTGCTAAATACATACGCCCATAATCACCGGGGGTTCCGAATACAGGAATCCGCCGAGCTACAAAAGAAGAAAAAGACAACTTCTTTTTTTCAGTAACATGGTATGAATACGTTCACTGGAAGTCAACATCTGGCTAAGCAAGGCTAAGCAAATATTTACATCTTGCTATATTTGTACCAGTTTTTTTCTTTTGAACCGAGAACGGCTAGATAGTAAAATCAAAGGACTGGTAGTCCTGAAAATCGCCTGGTGGGTAGGGTCAGAGGTTTTCACCCTTTTAAATTTCAAAATTATTAAAAGCATGCAAGATACAAAATAACTTACCATTAGAATAGTATTGTATGCAAGCATATTTCTGAGTTGTTACAAAAATAAATATCTAAATTCAAGTGGAAAAAAATATATATTTGTGGTAAGAATTAAAATTTATGCACCAGGAACAGCTTTTAAAAGTTCAGCATCTTACCCTGGGCGCCTTCATTTAAAAACGGTTATCAAAAGGTACAATAAATATAGAACAAATTATTTCGTTGAAATGATATCCCCCGCCGGAAAAAAAAACAAAACATTTTTTGACAGAAACATTTAAGATGTATTGTGTTTTGCTTGTGAACGCGGTCCCTTTTGTCATTGGTCCATAATGAAATTATGCATTAAGCCCCCTTTTTCCATGACATGGCATTTCATTAAATAAGAACAAATACTGATTGTCTGTGGCTTATCATAAACAATATAAATATGAAGTTCCATAACTTTATTTCCGGCAATTTTTCGCCTCTCACCTCTGATGCATGTGACAAAAGTAGTCAGTGACCTGGAAAGAAAGCTGTGTCAGTACTGGTCTGAGAAAGCCAGGAAAGAAATGGGGTGCACTGACCGCCGTGATACTACCAAGTTTTAAAACGGTGTTAAATGTAGACTATGCGTACAATGAGTCGTATTCTGTGAAAAGTCACAAAAAAGTCACCCTTTTATCACACATTTGATTTTCGATTCCTGCAATTGTGTCAAAAGAATACCAAAATTAGACTAGGAATTTCATTATCCCGTTGGGAACGTGTTTACACCAACACACACATACACACAAAAAAATTTGGAAGGGCAAATATGTGCAAAACGATCATATAGTTTTGGTGCTAAATACATACGTCCATAATCACCGGGGGTTCCGAATACAGGAATCCGCCGTGCTACAAAAGAAGAAAAAGACGACTTCTTTTTTTCAGTAACATGGTATGAATACGTTCACTGGAAGTCAACATCTGGCTAAGCAAGGCTAAGCAAATATTTACATCTTGCTATATTTGTACCAGTTTTTTTCTTTTGAACCGAGAACGGCTAGATAGTAAAATCAAAGGACTGGTAGTCCTGAAAATCGCCTGGTGGGTAATGGGTCAGAGGTTTTCACCCTTTTAAATTTCAAAATTATTAAAAGCATGCAAGATACAAAATAACTTACCATCAGAATAGTATTGTATGCAAGCATATTTCTGAGTTGTTACAAAAATAAATATCTAAATTCAAGTGGAAAAAAATATATATTTGTGGTAAGAATTAAAATTTATGCACCAGGAACAGCTTTTAAAAGTTCAGCATCTTACCCTGGGCGCCTTCATTTAAAAACGGTTATCAAAAGGTACAATAAATATAGAACAAATTATTTCGTTGAAATGATATCCCCCGCCGGAAAAAAAAACAAAACATTTTTTGACAGAAACATTTAAGATGTATTGTGTTTTGCTTGTGAACGTGGTCCCTTTTGTCATTGGTCCATAATGAAATTATGCATTAAGCCCCCTTTTTCCATGACATGGCATTTCATTAAATAAGAACAAATACTGATTGTCTGTGGCTTATCATAAACAATATAAATATGAAGTTTCATAACTTTATTTCCGGCAATTTTTCGCCTCTCACCTCTGATGCATGTGACAAAAGTAGTCAGTGACCTGGACAGAAAGCTGTGTCAGTACTGGTCTGAGAAAGCCAGGAAAGAAATGGGGTGCACTGACCGCCGTGATACCACCAAGTTTTAAAACGGTGTTAAATGTAGACTATGCGTACAATGAGTCGTATTCTGTGAAAAGTCACAAAAAAGTCACCCTTTTATCACACATTTGATTTTCGATTCCTGCAATTGTGTCAAAAGAATACCAAAATTAGACTAGGAATTTCATTATCCCGTTGGGAACGTGTTTACACCAACACACACATACACACAAAAAAATTTGGAAGGGCAAATATGTGCAAAACGATCATATAGTTTTGGTGCTAAATACATACGTCCATAATCACCGGGGGTTCCGAATACAGGAATCCGCCGAGCTACAAAAGAAGAAAAAGACAACTTCTTTTTTTCAGTAACATGGTATGAATACGTTCACTGGAAGTCAACATCTGGCTAAGCAAGGCTAAGCAAATATTTACATCTTGCTATATTTGTACCAGTTTTTTTCTTTTGAACCGAGAACGGCTAGATAGTAAAATCAAAGGACTGGTAGTCCTGAAAATCGCCTGGTGGGTAATGGGTCAGAGGTTTTCACCCTTTTAAATTTCAAAATTATTTAAAGCATGCAAGATACAAAATAACTTACCATTAGAATAGTATTGTATGCAAGCATATTTCTGAGTTGTTACAAAAATAAATATTTGAATTCAAGTGGGAAAAAATATATATATGTGGTGAGAATTAAAATTTATGCACCAGGAACAGCTTTTAAAAGTTCAGTGTTACCCTGGGCGCCTTCATTTAAAAACGGTTATCAAAAGGTACAATAAATATAGAACAAATTATTTCGTTGAAATGATATCCCCTGCCGGAAAAAAAACAAAAAAAACATATTTTGACAGAAAAATTTAAGATGTATTGTGTTTTGCTTGTAAACGTGGTCCCTTTTGTCATTGGTCCATAATGAAATTATACATTAAGCCCCCTTTTTCCATGACATGGCATTTCATTAAATAAGAACAAATACTGATTGTCTGTGGCTTATCATAAACAATATAAATATGAAGTTTCATAACTTTATTTCCGGCAATTTTTCGCCCCCAACTCTGATGCATGTGACAAAAGTAGTCAGTGACCTGGAAAGAAAGCTGTGTCAGTACTGGTCTGAGAAAGCCAGGAAACAAATAGGGTGCACTGACCGCCGTGATATCACCAAGTTTTAAAACGGTGTTAAACTCCAATACAATCAATCAATCAATCAATCTAAAGATTGACCTGCTTTTTGAGACGATGTAACTAATTTTGGAACTCGTTTAAGGTGTCATCAGTACAATCATTTTGACTAACTTTCAAGAGCATTGCCCTGAATACACAAGATTTTCAGACATCAGTCCAAGGGACCATTTTTCATTACCTGACATCTTTTCTACAAAACGTGATATCATTGGACTAAACACAATATTTGTTTTTAAATATTTGACCTGGTGAATTACCTTTTGACCCGATAAGACCCATTTCGAACTTGTCAAAGAAACATGTATAAAGACAAAGATTCTCACCAAATTTGGTGAGTACTGAAGTGTGCAAGCTGACCTAAGTCGATCTTTTTTTTCAGATGCATTTTTCCCCTTTTTACAGAACACTGCTCTAATAAAATGTAGACTATACGGACAATGAGTCGTATTCTGTGAAAAGTCACAAAAAAGTCACCCTTTTATCACACATTTGATTTTCGATTCCTGCAATTGTGTCAAAAGAATACCAAAATTAGACTAGGAATTTCATTATCCCGTTGGGAACGTGTTTACACCAACACACACATACACACAAAAAATTTTTGAAGGGCAAATATGTGCAAAACGATCACATAGTTCTGGTGCTAAATACATACGTCCATAATCACCGGGGGTTCCGAATACAGGAATCCGCCGAGCTACAAAAGAAGAAAAAGACAACTTCTTTTTTTCAGTAACATGGTATGAATACGTTCACTGGAAGTCAACATCTGGCTAAGCAAGGCTAAGCAAATATTTACATCTTGCTATATTTGTACCAGTTTTTTTCTTTTGAACCGAGAATGGCTAGATAGTAAAATCAAAGGACTGGTAGTCCTAAAAATCGCCTGGTGGGTAATGGGTCAGAGGTTTTCACCCTTTTAAATTTCAAAATTATTAAAAGCATGCAAGATACAAAATAACTTACCATTAGAATAGTATTGTATGCAAGCATATTTCTGAGTTGTTACAAAAATAAATATCTAAATTCAAGTGGAAAAAAATATATATTTGTGGTAAGAATTAAAATTTATGCACGAGGAACAGCTTTTAAAAGTTCAGCATCTTACCCTGGGCGCCTTCATTTAAAAACGGTTATCAAAAGGTACAATAAATATAGAACAAATTATTTCGTTGAAATGATATCCCCCGCCGGAAAAAAAAACAAAACATTTTTTGACAGAAACATTTAAGATGTATTGTGTTTTGCTTGTGAACGTGGTCCCTTTTGTCATTGGTCCATAATGAAATTATACATTAAGCCCCCTTTTTCCATGACATGGCATTTCATTAAATAAGAACAAATACTGATTGTCTGTGGCTTATCATAAACAATATAAATATGAAGTTTCATAACTTTATTTCCGGCAATTTTTCGCCTCTCATCTCTGATGCATGTGACAAAAGTAGTCAGTGACCTGGAAAGAAAGCTGTGTCAGTACTGGTCTGAGAAAGCCAGGAAAGAAATGGGGTGCACTGACCGCCGTGATACTACCAAGTTTTAAAACGGTGTTAAATGTAGACTATGCGTACAATGAGTCGTATTCTGTGAAAAGTCACAAAAAAGTCACCCTTTTATCACACATTTGATTTTCGATTCCTGCAATTGTTTCAAAAGAATACCAAAATTAGACTAGGAATTTCATTATCCCGTTGGGAACGTGTTTACACCAACACACACATACACACAAAAAATTTTGGAAGGGCAAATATGTGCAAAACGATATAGTTTTGGTGCTAAATACATACGTCCATAATCACCGGGGGTTCCGAATACAGGAATCTGCCGAGCTACAAAAGAAGAAAAAGACAACTTCTTTTTTTCAGTAACATGGTATGAATACGTTCACTGGAAGTCAACATCTGGCTAAGCAAGGCTAAGCAAATATTTACATCTTGCTATATTTGTACCAGTTTTTTTCTTTTGAACCGAGAATGGCTAGATAGTAAAATCAAAGGACTGGTAGTCCTGAAAATCGCCTGGTGGGTAATGGGTCAGAGGTTTTCACCCTTTTAAATTTCAAAATTATTAAAAGCATGCAAGATACAAAATAACTTACCATTAGAATAGTATTGTATGCAAGCATATTTCTGAGTTGTTACAAAAATAAATATCTAAATTCAAGTGGTAAAAAATATATATTTGTGGTGAGAATTAAAATTTATGCACCAGGAACAGCTTTTAAAAGTTCAGCATCTTACCCTGGGCGCCTTCATTTAAAAACGGTTATCAAAAGGTACAATAAATATAGAACAAATTATTTCGTTGAAATGATATCCCCCACCGGAAAAAAAAACAAAACATTTTTTGACAGAAACATTTAAGATGTATTGTGTTTTGCTTGTGAACGTGGTCCCTTTTGTCATTGGTCCATAATGAAATTATACATTAAGCCCCCTTTTTCCATGACATGGCATTTCATTAAATAAGAACAAATACTGATTGTCTGTGGCTTATCATAAACAATATAAATATGAAGTTTCATAACTTTATTTCCGGCAATTTTTCGCCTCTCATCTCTGATGCATGTGACGAAAGTAGTCAGTGACCTGGACAGAAAGCTGTGTCAGTACTGGTCTGAGAAAGCCAGGAAGGAAATGGGGTGCACTGACCGCCGTGATACTACCAAGTTTTAAAACGGTGTTAAATGTAGACTATGCGTACAATGAGTCGTATTCTGTGAAAAGTCACAAAAAAGTCACCCTTTTATCACACATTTGATTTTCGATTCCTGCAATTGTTTCAAAAGAATACCAAAATTAGACTAGGAATTTCATTATCCCGTTGGGAACGTGTTTACACCAACACACACATACACACAAAAAATTTTGGAAGGGCAAATATGTGCAAAACGATCATATAGTTTTGGTGCTAAATACATACGTCCATAATCACCGGGGGTTCCGAATACAGGAATCTGCCGAGCTACAAAAGAAGAAAAAGACAACTTCTTTTTTTCAGTAACATGGTATGAATACGTTCACTGGAAGTCAACATCTGGCTAAGCAAGGCTAAGCAAATATTTACATCTTGCTATATTTGTACCAGTTTTTTTCTTTTGAACCGAGAACGGCTAGATAGTAAAATCAAAGGACTGGTAGTCCTGAAAATCGCCTGGTGGGTAATGGGTCAGAGGTTTTCACCCTTTTAAATTTCAAAATTATTAAAAGCATACAAGATACAAAATAACTTACCATTAGAATAGTATTGTATGGAAGCATATTTCTGAGTTGTTACAAAAATAAATATCTAAATTCAAGTGGAAAAAAATATATATTTGTGGTGAGAATTTAAATTTATGCACCAGGAACAGCTTTTAAAAGTTCAGCATCTTACCCTGGGCGCCTTCATTTAAAAACGGTTATCAAAAGGTACAATAAATATAGAACAAATTATTTCGTTGAAATGATATCCCCCGCCGGAAAAAAAGAACAAAACATTTTTTGACAGAAACATTTAAGATGTATTGTGTTTTGCTTGTGAACGTGGTCCCTTTTGTCATTGGTCCATAATGAAATTATACATTAAGCCCCCTTTTTCCATGACATGGCATTTCATTAAATAAGAACAAATACTGATTGTCTGTGGCTTATCATAAGCAATATAAATATGAAGTTTCATAACTTTATTTCCGGCAATTTTTCACCTCTCACCTCTGATGCATGTGACAAAAGTAGTCAGTGACCTGGAAAGAAAGCTGTGTCAGTACTGGTCTGAGAAAGCCAGGAAAGAAATGGGGTGCACTGACCGCCGTGATACTACCAAGTTTTAAAACGGTGTTAAATGTAGACTATGCGTATAATGAGTCGTATTCTGTGAAAAGTCACAAAAAAATCACCCTTTTATCACACACATGATTTTCGATTCCTGCAATTGTTTCAAAAGAATACCAAAATTAGACTAGGAATTTCATTATCCCGTTGGGAACGTGTTTACACCAACACACACATACACACAAAAAAATTTGGAAGGGCAAATATGTGCAAAACGATCATATAGTTTTGGTGCTAAATACATACGTCCATAATCACCGGGGGTTCCGAATACAGGAATCTGCCGAGCTACAAAAGAAGAAAAAGACAACTTCTTTTTTTCAGTAACATGGTATGAATACGTTCACTGGAAGTCAACATCTGGCTAAGCAAGGCTAAGCAAATATTTACATCTTGCTATATTTGTACCAGTTTTTTTCTTTTGAACCGAGAACGGCTAGATAGTAAAATCAAAGGACTGGTAGTCCTGAAAATCGCCTGGTGGGTAATGGGTCAGAGGTTTTCACCCTTTTAAATTTCAAAATTATTTAAAGCATGCAAGATACAAAATAACTTACCATTAGAATAGTATTGTATGCAAGCATATTTCTGAGTTGTTACAAAAATAAATATTTGAATTCAAGTGGAAAAAAATATATATATGTGGTGAGAATTAAAATTTATGCACCAGGAACAGCTTTTAAAAGTTCAGTGTTACCCTGGGCGCCTTCATTTAAAAATGGTTATCAAAAGGTACAATAAATATAGAACAAATTATTTCGTTGAAATGATATCCCCTGCCGGAAAAAAAACAAAAAAAACATATTTTGACAGAAAAATTTAAGATGTATTGTGTTTTGCTTGTAAACGTGGTCCCTTTTGTCATTGGTCCATAATGAAATTATACATTAAGCCCCCTTTTTCCATGACATGGCATTTCATTAAATAAGAACAAATACTGATTGTCTGTGGCTTATCATAAACAATATAAATATGAAGTTTCATAACTTTATTTCCGGCAATTTTTCGCCCCCAACTCTGATGCATGTGACAAAAGTAGTCAGTGACCTGGAAAGAAAGCTGTGTCAGTACTGGTCTGAGAAAGCCAGGAAACAAATAGGGTGCACTGACCGCCGTGATATCACCAAGTTTTAAAACGGTGTTAAACTCCAATACAATCAATCAATCAATCAATCTAAAGATTGACCTGCTTTTTGAGACGATGTAACTAATTTTGGAACTCGTTTAAGGTGTCATCAGTACAATCATTTTGACTAACTTTCAAGAGCATTGCCCTGAATACACAAGATTTTCAGACATCAGTCCAAGGGACCATTTTTCATTACCTGACATCTTTTCTACAAAACGTGATATCATTGGACTAAACACAATATTTGTTTTTAAATATTTGACCTGGTGAATTACCTTTTGACCCGATAAGACCCATTTCGAACTTGTCAAAGAAACATGTATAAAGACAAAGATTCTCACCAAATTTGGTGAGTACTGAAGTGTGCAAGCTGACCTAAGTCGATCTTTTTTTTCAGATGCATTTTTCCCCTTTTTACAGAACACTGCTCTAATAAAATGTAGACTATGCGTACAATGAGTCGCATTCTGTGAAAAGTCACAAAAAAGTCACCCTTTTATTACACACATGATTTTCGATTCCTGCAATTGTTTCAAAAGAATACCAAAATTAGTCTAGGAATTTCATTATCCCGTTGGGAACGTGTTTACACCAACACACACATACACACAAAACCTTTTGAAAGGGCAAATTTGTGCAAAAAAATCATATAGAAGAAAAAGACAACTTCTTTTTTTCAGTAACATGGTATGAATACGTTCACTGGAAGTCAACATCTGGCTAAGCAAGGCTAAGCAAATATTTACATCTTGCTATAATTGTACCAGTCTTTTTTCTTCGAACCGAGAATGGCTAGATAGTAAAATCAAAGGACTTGTAGTCCTGAAAATCGCCTGGTGGGTAATGGGTCAGAGGTTTTCACCCTTTTAAATTTCAAAATTATTAAAAGCATGTAAGATACAAAATAACTTACCTTTAGAATAGTATTGTATGCAAGCATATTTCTGAGTTGTTACAAAAATAAATATCTAAATTCAAGTGGAAAAAAAAAATATATATGTGGTGAGATTTAAAATTTATGCACCAGGAACAGCTTTTAAAAGTTCAGCATCTTACCCTGGGCGCCTTCATTTAAAAATGGTTATCAAAAGGTACAATAAATATAAAACAAATTATTTCGTTAAAATGATATAATGTATATCCCCCGCCGGAAAAAACAAAACAAAACATTTTTTGACAGAAACATTTAAGATGTATTGTTTTTAGCTTGTAAGCGTGGTCCCTTTTGTCATTGGTCCATAATAAAATTATACATTAAGCCCCCTTTTTCCATGACATGGCATTTCATTAAATAAGAACAAATACTGATTGTCTGTGGCTTATCATTAACAATATAAATATGAAGTTTCATAACTTTACTTCCGGCAATTTTTCGCCTCTCATCTCTGATGCATGTGACAAAAGTAGTCAGTGACCTGGAAAGAAAGCTGTGTCAGTACTGGTCTGAGAAAGCCAGGAAACAAATGGGGTGCACTGAACGCCGTGATATCACCAAACTGTAAAACGGTGTTAAACTCCAATACAATCAATCAATCAATCTAAAGATTGACCTGCTTTTTTAGACGATGTAACTAATTTTGGAACTCGTTTAAGGTGTTATCATATACAATCATTTTGACTAACTTTCAAGAGCATTGCACTGAATACACAAGATTTTCAAAGATCGGTCCAAGGGACCATTTTTCATTACCTGACGTCTTTTCTACAAAACGTGATATCATTGGACTAAACACAATATTTGTTTTTAAATATTTCACCTGGTGAACTACCTTTTGACCCGATAAGTCCCATTTCGAACTTGTCAAAGAAACATGTATAAAGACAAAGATTCTCACCAAATTTGGTGAATACTAAAGTGTGCAAGCTGACCTAAGTCGATCTTTTTTTTCAGATGCATTTTTCCCATTTTTACAGAACACTGCTCTAATAAAATGTAGACTATGCGTACAACGAGTCGTATTCTGTGAAAAGTCACAAAAAAGTCACCCGTTTATCACACATTTGATTTTCGATTCCTGCAATTGTTTCAAAAGAATACCAAAATTAGACTAGGAATTTCATTATCCCGTTGGGAACGTGTTTACACCAACACACACATACACACAAAACCTTTTGAAAGGGCAAATTGTGGAAAACGATCAAATATTTTTCGTGCTAAATACATACGTCCATAATCACCGGGGGTTCCGAATTCAGGAATCCGCCGAGCTACAAAAGAAGAAAAAGACAATTTTTTTTTTTTCAGTAACATGGTATGAATACGTTCACTGAAAGTCAACATCTGGCTAAGCAAGGCTAAGCAAATATTTACATCTTGCTATAATTGTACCAGTTTTTTCGAACCGAGAATGGCTAGATAGTAAAATCAAAGGACAGGTAGTCCTGAAAATCGCCTGGTGGGTAATGGGTCAGAGGTTTTCACCCTTTTAAATTTCAAAATTTTTAAAAGCTTGCAAGATACAAAATAACTTGCCATTAGAATAGTATTGTATGCAAGCATATTTCTGAGTTGTTACAAAAATAAATATTTAAATTCAAGTGGAAAAAAAATATATATGTGGTGAGAATTAAAATTTATGCACCAGGAACAGCTTTTAAAAGTTCAATATGTTACCCTGGGCGCCTTCATTTAAAAATGGTTATCAAAAGGTACAATAAATATACAAGAAATTATTTCGTTGAAATGATATCCCCCACCGGAAAAAAAAAAAACAAAACATTTTTTGACAGAAACATTTAAGATGTATTGTGTTTTGCCTGTAAACGTGGTCCCTTTTCTCATTGGTCCATGATGAAATTATACATTAAGCCCCCTTTTTCCATGACATGGCATTTCATTAAATAAGAACAAATACTGATTGTCTGTGGCTTATCATAAACAATATAAATATGTGGAAAACGATCATATACTTTTGGTGCTAAATACATACGTCCATAATCACCGGGGGTTCCGAATTCAGGAATCCGCCGAGCTACAAAAGAAGAAAAAGACAACTTTTTTTTTCAGTAACATGGTATGAATACGTTCACTGGAAGTCAACATCTGGCTAAGCAAGGCTAAGCAAATATTTACATCTTGCTATCGGTGTACCTGGATTTTTTTTTTTGTGAACCGAGAATGGCTAGATAGTGAAATAAAAGGACTGGTAGTCCTGAAAATCACCTGGTGCGTTGTGGGTCAGAGATTTTCACCCTTTTTGAATTTCAAATCTATTATAAGCATGCAAGATACAAAATAACTAACCATTAGAATAGTATTATATGCAAGCATATTTTTGAGTTGTCACAAACATAAATATTAAAATTCACGTAAAAAAAAAACAAAAAAAAAAACCAACAACAAAAAAAAAAAAAAAAAAAAAAAAAAAAAAAAAAAATATAGTGAGAATTGCAACTTAAAATTTATGCATCAGGGACAGCTTTAGGAAGTTCAGCATCTTACCCCGGGTGACTTCATTTAAAAATGGTTATCAAAAGGTACAATCAATATAGAACAAGTTTTTTTCGTTGAAATGATATCCCCTGCCGAAAAAGACATTTTTTGACAGAAACATATAAGAGATATTGTGTTTTGCTTGTAAACGCGGTCCCTTTCGTCATTGGTGCATAATGAAATTATACATTAAGCCCCCTTTTTCCATGACACGGCACTTCATTAAATAAAAACAAATACTGATTGTCTGTGGCTTATCATAAACAATATAAATATGAATTTTTATAAAATTTTGTCCACTATTAAAGAGATACTGGTTCATAATAGAAATATACATCAAGCGCCCTTTCTTTAATGACAAGGCATACACACACACACACACACACACACACACACACACATATATATATATGTGTGTGTGTGTGTGTGTGTGTGGGTGTGTGTAAAACCGACCAAACGGAAAACTTTGTGAGAATACACACCAACCAACCGGGGAACACCTACCAAACGGGGAGGTCCCCGTTTGGGTTTTTATTTCAAATTCGCATTCCAGACCCCCTAATTATCAACATGTCAAATTAAATTAGTAATCTGACGCATTCCCTGATTGGAAGGTTAGGAGCACACACATTATACAAATATTCTGGTATGATCCGAGTTGGTGTGTATCATGGAATCCAGTTCCCCAGTTGTGCGGTAAAAAAATTCTTACACTTTGTCCGGTACAGTTCCCCGATTGTGCCGTAAAAAATTCATACACTTTGCGGCATTTCTACTGAGCTATTTCAAGAACACACATTGGTGCAGATCAGCAAAATGCAGAAAGCTGAAGTATTTATTATTTTTAACCCTTTCAGCGCCAAATATATAACTATGACCTCTTCTGACGGCTTAAAATACCATCCATTTAAACTAAGAAAGAGTTTTACCTCGTAGGCTTTCCAAAACAAGCGGTCGGCATAGATCAAAGATCTGACTGCCCGTTCTGTGCAGTCTGATCTTGATCTATGCCGTCCGCATAAGCCCCTGTTTTCGCCTATGGAAATGCCTATGGCCCTGAAAGGGTTAAATGAATCATTTTTGTAGTTTTATATTCAAACAAGGTCATGTCGAAAACTAACAATTTCTATCTTATGACTTCGGTCAAACTTGTGCGAAAAACATCGACCACATAAATGAAGAAAATACGATTGCAAGATTATAAGCTATGTATACGCAAACACTAGATTACTCCTTTCAGGTTTTTTTTTTCTTCAACTAGTGAAACATTGTCGAGAAAATATTTACTGTCTTGAGGTTATATAATTATATACATAAAATTACAACTACTTTCTTTTTCGTGCAGGTTGACGCGACACATTTCTTTTTTTAATGTTCTAGAGCTTGGAAACTCATTTCCTTTTCAATTAATCTTTATATTTCGTTACAATGTTTTGCCACAATGTTTTCAAAAAATCCCAAACTTGCAAAAACAGAAAGCTGTATCTTCACAGGAATGGGTTAATCAAAATACATGTACCTATATATATGATCTGATAAGCTATCAAACTTTTTAATTACCGGTAACACTTGTACATAGTCTTGTTTTGTGTTACAATGTTTGCCTAAAGTATAAACTACAAGAACAGAAAGGTATATTGGCACAGTTGCTGTTACATGTTTTCAAAAGCTCTCAAGTATAAACTGTAAGAACACAAAGGTGTATTAGTGCAATATGTACTATGATTGTTTATCACATTTCTTTGTTTACATTTTTTGAAATGAAACACTTAGTCACAATGTTTTCAAAAGCCCGTATCTTCACAGTATGGATTAATTAAAACACCTATATATATTGTCTGACAAGAAAAGAAATTTGTGTTAACACAGTCATTTATGTATAAAGAATTTTTATGATTGTTTATTACATTTCCTTGCTAATTTATACAAAATGGTACAATTTGCCACAATGCTTTCAAAAGTCTCAAACTTGCAGGAAAAAGTATCTTCACAGTAATGGCTTAATTAAAATACCTATATATAAGGTCTGATGAGTTACATAATTTTGGTATTAACACCTGCACATAATCTTATCTTTTGTCACAATTTTTTTAAAAGTCAAAGTGAAAGAGCCTCACTTTTCCGTATCAATCATTTCATGCAATATAACAACCTTCTTCATAAGGTTCTCTAAAGTGATAAAACGCAAGAACATTAATGTGTATTTTCATAGTTATTAGTCTCTAATTGTGTATCTTGTTTTTAAATTTAGAAAAAAAAAATGTACACTGTCGGAACAAGAAAAGTCTCTTTAATTTAGAAATGGATTAATCACTGAACAAGGTTATTAGTTAGGATGCAGTTAATTGAATTTTTCATGCAGTGTACAACCTTGCAAAAACCTTGATTGAAAGCTTTCTACCAAATTTACTTTGTATAACAATTCAAAACATTACAGAAATTAAGAGTCATAATTTTTAACGCACTCTCACATTTTAAGTTACTAAGAAATAATGTCCGCTTATTACTTAAAATATTGTTTTTTCTTCAATATTTGTATATTGAAATATGTCATATATATTGCATGCTTTGTAATTAATTGTCATGACCATTGAGCTTGCATGCTTAGGTGTCAAATAAAATGTCTGTTCTGTTCTGTTATCTTGAAATTATCCCGTAGATATTTGTATAGAGTTTGAAAACATGCGGTTATTTTGTTTTCACAATTAACATCAGGACATTGGCACAAATACAGTAACCACGCCCCCCCCCCCCCCCCCCCCCAAGAACAGTTATGCTTCGTCAGATAAATTCCAGATACACTAAGAGTTATCAGTTGTTTGGATATCAAGAAAAATTATTGCGGAAGAAGTCTGCATCTAAATTTACAATCATGCTGGAAAATCAGGACAATTACGTGGGAATATGATTATTCATTAATTGAGAAAAAGACCAAACAAGAGATAGAGACGATCAATCAAGTAAAACATCAATATGATACCAAAACCTAGTAATAATGACAACAGACATTATGGCAAGCGCTTTTACTGTTTGTTTTATAAATGATCCGTGGAAAAACTGCAGAAACATTTAGATGTTTAGAATTGTATAAATGAAAAGAATAAAAGAAAAAAAGAAGAGAGAACAACTCATGTTTGAAAAAATAAGGAATGTAGGTAAATCAACACAACTCAGAAGTTTGGAAAGGCGAGGCTGGAGAATTAGCAGTGGCATAAAGACCCCTCGAATATCCAGTTTTAACACGATGTGATTGCAGAACATGCCAAAACTGATACGCATACCTACTTGGAAAGATAAAAATTGTGACAGCACAACAAAATTGCAAATTTGTACCGAACTAGAACTGTCACGAAGCTGAAAAATACCGCCGCACACAAGCACCTTGTCACTGAATCAGCACAATCAGAGAACGGAAAATATTATCAAAACAAAGCTCACCCGTGACCGTGACCGTGACCTTTAACCCTTGTGTCCCCAAAACAAGAGGGCACCTCCTTGGGTCATGAGCAACACTTGTATACAGTTTCAGGGTTCTAGGTAAAACGCCTTTTGAGTAAGAGCACGAAAACGATTTTTAAACAAAGTTCACCCGTGACCTTGACCTTTGACTCATGCAACCAAAATACAATAGGGCGCCTTCTTGGGTCATGGGCAACACCTGTATAAAGTTTCAAGGTCCTAGGTCAAACGGCTTTTGAGTTGGAACACGGAAACGAAAAGATGGACAGATTGACGGACGGACGGACGGATGGACAGATAGACAGACAGACATGATGAAACCAGTATGCCCCCCTCTACTTTGTAAGTGGAGGATATAAAGATTAAACAAGAAAGACCTTTAAAAAGAGAAAGAGATAGATAGCATAAGAGGTATTCGGAAATGAATATTGAAACTCTGTGGGGTTCAATATCAAGAGAGATAGTTAAAGGCCCAATAGCGGCAAAGAAAACACAGATGTTAAAATGCATTTACATTTAAATCATACCATTCAAAAGAATGGAAAATATTGTGAAGATGGCAAGCTGTTACTGTGTTGTTGGTCCAAGTATCAGACGCTGGCAGAAAAAACAAATTTTAAAATCAGGCATTTACATTTAAATGCATTTTTAACATCCGCTTTGTTTACTTTTAACGGCTATTGTTACTTTAGGGTAATCACGCCAATTGGTACCTCTTTTTCCTCATTGTTTTCAGTATTATTGAAAAGCTAAATTCAACAATGACTGGAGAAGAAGCTTCTGCTACTAAGAGGGGTGTGTTGTGTTTATTCTAGAGCGGAACAGCAGGGCGCGTCGCCCTGCCCACTTTTCATCCCGCCCTGACGCCCCCGAATCTATATACAAACGCCCTTTTCATATACATACAAAAATCGGTTGTTTGTTGTTTTGGTTTATCTTGTATTACCCAAGTGCACTTCAGTCGACTATAGGGAATCAACACAGGTCGCAAAGCAACTGAAGTTTTGAAAGGTTCTTGAAGGGTTGAATCTTTCCCAGCAGTTTCTCCTTTTTTTCGTAATGTTACCTTATACAGTTTTAAGTAAGAAAAGTCGTTTCTGTGAATATGCGGGAAATGGTTGTCCTTCTATAAAAGATAGATCTGTTAAATGATAAATAAATACTAAACCTCGTCATTTCTTTATTTATCGGTAATCCATTTATATGTAAAACTATGCATTCTTTTTTATTTCGGCTGCAAGGATTTTTTTTATTAGAAAACAGCCCAACTTGTTT
Source organism: Tridacna gigas (assembly GCA_945859785.2). Taxonomy (NCBI): domain Eukaryota; kingdom Metazoa; phylum Mollusca; class Bivalvia; order Cardiida; family Cardiidae; genus Tridacna; species Tridacna gigas. The sequence continues at coordinate 30,243,917 of OX244028.2, forward strand.
TTCTGCTGACTACATAAAACATATTGACACGACTGCCCAGGTGTTCTAGAAACAACCATTACTAAACGCAAAAAGGCACTATCAGGTAATGTAAAGAAGGCATGATACTGGCTTATTGCGTAATCATTTTGTGTGGACTGGCAGTCACCGGGTATGAATTTTTTGGAGCAGAGCAAATGTAAATATGTACAACAAACGCTTGCATTACGACCCTCTCGCTTCGAATGCACGTTACATCATACCTATAATCCAAATTTTACTGCTAACATTTGTGTACCCGTAACAAGCATGAAATCTTGTTGACAGAATAGGTAGACGGAATAGGTGACCCAAATAGGTAGGATATTTAAAACACTTATATTTCAAAATTGAAAACATGCCGAAATAGATCTTAATTTGTCGGATAGTCTTTTACCCCTATTCTGTCGGACATAAATTCGGACAACAAGGTAAAACTTTTGACGAACACACTTTTTTTCTCAAATGATAATTAATTTCCTAAAGATTCGGACACTAAACAAATAATATTTTTCCCCTATCCTAATATATCGGCAAATTATGTCGACGTCATTTTAAAACATTCCTAACATCTTCTGATCATTAAATATGTATGACGTGTAAACTGGTTTGTGCTATTCCTAAAGTACTATACTTGCTCTACTATATGACGGCTAAATTTCGGAAATTCGACTATGAGGTAAGAGCACTCTGTCGTCGTTTTGCACGGCATCCCCGACGCGTTAATTAGGTGAAACTCGGTATTTAAGCGAGAATGGGTTGATAAACAAGGAAAAGTACTTTGTTTTAAATTGCAAATAATGAATGAAAATAAAAACAAGTTAACATTTTATTGTGTTCATCTGTATGCCCTGCTTACATTTAACTCTGTACCAGAGGAAAAATCCGACTTATCGAGTGAATTTTAAGTTTATCATTATGCTTTTAATACACTTACACAGGTTTAACAGCGCCATTAACACCTATTCGACTCTGGCGCTGAAAGTAAGCAGTACATAACAAAAATATCATCAAATTTTAGGGAGCAATGCTATAGAGAATGACAACAAAGACTGCAATCTATAGCGGGAGCTCTTTCCATACTATTTGGCTTCAATTTGTTAGATGAAATGTAGTCTACTGTATTACGCACACTTCAAAAAGTACATTCCAAGCATAGTTCACTGGCAGAAGATGTGATTTCTGTTCTATACATACAAAGATTTACAAAAGCCTTTTCGAGTTATATCTGTGTGTGTGTGTTTTTTTTTTTAAAAACGTCAATTTTCATCTTCAAAACCTCTCCAGCCCTGCGTCTGTTAAACAATATAGTGTATGTGACACAAATTCTTAGACAGATGCATCGAATAGCTCTTGGTCGGTTCACATGAGGCATCTGCTTCTGTGCGTTGGTATTCAGACATTTGTCTCGTGTTGCTTACGATTAGACTCTGCTTGGAATGTATTTTTTAAAGTGTGTGTAATGCAGTAGGCCAAATTTCATCTGACCAGTTGAAGTTCAAATTGTGGAAGGAGATCCTGCTGTAAATTGAAGGCCTTTATTGTCATTCTCTACAGCATTGGTTATAATGATTTATAGAGATATTTTCGTTATGTCCTGCTTACTTCAAGTGCTAGAGTTAGCGTCGTATATTCAGCTGGCCTAAACGGGCCTATGTGCGTGCCCATTTATTACACCAATATACAGTCGTTGAGCTACCTTGGCGCTTACTAACACCTTAGCAAATTGATTCGTAAAAAAAAAAATGTATTTCTTTGATGCAATACAATTCTACTCATTACTATACAGCCTACACATATCCTAGACTCACCAGTCAAGTAGCAGCAGCTTCTTTGAAAAATATATCTGTCTGAAAATTTAATTTCAATAATTCACAAAAAAAAAAAAAACCGAGGAAAAAGAGGCGTGGTTACCTTAATTATCTCTCTTCATATTGAACTCCAGTAGAGCTTCAATATAAATTTCCGAGTACCTCTTATGCCGTCTTTTTTTTTTTATTTTTCAAAGGTCACTCTTGTTTAATCTTTCGGTACAAATTTGCAGATTTGGTCGTGCTCTCACAATTCTTTTCTTTCCGTGTAGGTATGCGTAACAGTTTGGGCATGTTCTGCAGTCATATAGTATTAAAATTTGATGTTCCCGAGGTCTTTATGTTACTGCTTATTCTCCAGCCACGCCTTTCCAAACTTCTGAGTTGTGTAGATTGACCTACATTCCTTATTTCAAATAACAGTTGTCCTTTTTCTTTTCATTTAAAAATAATAATGAACATCTAAACTAAATTTACTGCAGTTTTTCCGAAGGATCAATCATAAAACAAATGGTAAAACCGCTTGTCATAACGTCTGCAATCATAATTGCGAGTGTTTGGTATCATACTGATATTTTACTTGATTGATATTCCCTGTCTTCTGTATGTTCTTTTCTCAATGAACGAATAACCATTTTTCTCACGTTATTGTCATGATTTTCCATGTTTGCGTGTCATTTGAATATCGCAACGGCAACGACTGAGCACGACCTGGATGATTGACATGTAAACAGCAAATTTCCTTTGAGTAAAAAGAGAAGATAGGAAATGTAAGCAACCGATAGAGTAAACCTGTAAGTAATTAAAAGATCAAATTTTAAAACAGTATCACTCAGCAGTGCCCTTATAATGTTACTTGAAAGTATTATCCAGATAGACCTACTTTGTAATTTAACTGAAAGTTTTGTAATTATTGTTATTGTTTGTATCCCTATTGTCATTCTCCCGATCATCATATAATTGCTTGTATGTGATGGAGTTGTTTCCTTGAATGATTTTAATGAGTGATTGATTGATTGTATGGTGTTTAACGCCATTTTCAACATTATTTCAGTTATATCACGGCGGCCAGTGCACCCATCCATGCTTTCCTAGAGTTTCTTTTACCAGTAATCCGCACAATATTCTTTCCAAGCCACTGGCTGCTTTCCCACATAACCATCGTCGAAACAATGGTCAGCGGTGAGAGAGGAATGAATCCTGTCGCAATGACTATCATCAATCCTCGGCAAGAAATTAGCCAAGCCGGGGATCGAACCAGCGACCTGCTGTTCTCAAGTCCTGTGCGCAACCGACTTAAATGATTTTAACAATCATTCATCGGTTTGCTTTTAGAAGGTAGATCTAATTATTTTCCCGCTGAAAAATCAAATATCATACAAAAATTTCACTCCGTGCTATGTTACCCGTTTGGTATATTCAATTTCCACTTCCCTATATACGAAGACCCCTTTCGGTATGTATACACAAAGTTCCCGTTTGGTATACACAAAGTCCCCGATTGGTATGTGTACACAAAGTCCCCGTTTGGTATGTATACACAAAGTCCCCGTTTGGTATACACAAGGTCCCCGTTTGGTTTACACAACTTGGTTCCCCGTTTTGCTCGTAAAAATTTCAGTTGGAAAATCTTCAATTTAGGATGTTTTTTACAACTAGAAACGAATTAAGCAGCCCTAAAACCGTCAAATTCTTCATCTGAGTTGCTTACAATGATCGGAAATACAGGTCCCCGATTGGTAGGTTTAGAGCTTAGGTCCCCGTTTGGGAGGTTTTACAAGTATGTGTGTGTGTGTGTGCTATCATGAGGAACACATGTATGAAGTTTCATCAGCTTTCGTTTACGATTTTAGAAGATATCTCTCCGGACGTAGAGACGGACGGACAGACAACGTGAAAACTATATCCTTTCCCTCCTCCCCAGCCCCTACAATTCGGCGGGGGATAATAACTGTCGAAGTTCCATCAATATTTTAATAATGCCTGTAAAGAATGTGGACAGAAATTAAGCCTCTAGGCTGATAAAAATGTTTTTTCTAGTGTAGAATCTCGATTACTTAACTTACATGTTTATCTTAATTCTGACACATATTGCTAAAACAAACATTCTGAATAATTTCAGTAGAATGGGGAACACAATTTCTCCCCAGATTTTGAAAAAGTTGTTTTTGTACGACACAAATTTTCTAAAATTGGTACACACACACACACACACACACACACATATATATATATATATTCCCAGATAAATTTTTGAGCCAAGGAGTATTTAAGCATCATTTTCTTATGATAATGGGTAAGATGATGGAATTACTGTGCTTAAGCAGCAAATTTTTAAGCAAGAAAATTCTAATGTTAGAGTAAAAATTGAGTTTTACCCCATAATTGAACATACATGTAGTATGTTTCAATCCCATGATGTTAACTTTTTTTTTATTTCATATAGTGTCCAGCTAGTAAGATTGATTGAAAAATATGGCAATTTTATTCTTTTTATCTGTTATATGTTGAGCATTGTATAGAAAGAAAACGTGTTGCTAAAATATGGATACCAGGATTCTCAATCCCAGAGTCATTGACTCTTGAACCCTAATTTTCAAGAGTCAAAATGGGATTTCCGAGAATCAAAGAGAACAATTTCCATATCCAAGGGTCAAAATTACTCAGTTGTTATGGAGAGATAAGGGTGAAATTAACACAATTGTTCGTGTTATTAGGTTCTTCATTTTCACATTTGTGAGTGCATTTTCAAACACTGATTACAACTGTTTAGTAATTTCAAGCACTTGATCATCAGAAAGATGGAAAGATGAATTTTAACTTGCAGCCCTAGCATGCAATCCGTCATTATGAATAAATGGACACAATGTTATAACAGTTTTCCAAACAACATAATTTTAGACTCATTCACATTTAAAGCAGTAGCAGACGATAATTCAAATGTGGCTTGAATAACTGGATTTGTCCTTCATATAGCCCACTAGAACATTGTGGAAAAGGTAGAAAAGACAAGTCACCATCATTAAAGGGGTCTTTCATTCTAGTCTTCTTTCTTTGATGAGTCACCAATACCTTCTGTCAGACAAGAGGGCCTCACCTCCACCCTCCCCTGTCTAATTTGTAGGTGGTCATATATTTTTATTTCATAAAACAACCAATGGTTTTTACTCACTACAAAACAGATATTTTGGCTTCCACTTCTTGATTTTTACAGAGGTTTGTGTAAATTCATTGTTTAAATTCATTATTAGAGCCGTGTGCGTCCTTCACATTTGATACTGATTGTGTAGCTTATTGACGCCCATATATGTGCTGGGTTCACGCTCGCAAGCTAATTTATGTGAAGCTTAGGCCGATAATCTCATGCGTCAGATTGACGCTTACGCAGATATTTTTTAGCGTAAAAAAATACCTCGGGTCATTTCAAATTTCCAAGCGTCAACGAGAAATGATAGACAAAGTTAAAAAATTAATGTACAAATTATTTTTCAACGGAAACGTATTAGAAAGATTCTAATAGAAAATTGTGATGAGTGTTTCGTTTTTCTAAGTGGTTTATTACGATTTAAGAACGGTAAAGCGGTGTATTTTTCGAGAAGAAAAGTGCTGTGTTGGTGCATATCAGTCTACGTGATACAGCCGAGGAATTTGATCTAAGGATCACCCGAGGTCAGCCGAATGCGAAACCAAGTACACGTATAATCAGCATTCGGCAAACCTGATCAAGTTACCTGTACAGAATCGGCCGAGTTGGGACGAGTGGTACAATCAGCTGATCTCAGAAGCTTGTAATTCGTTCAGAAAATGATATGCGAGCGTTTCGTTGACAACACTGCCTATCAAGATGACGATCTCGGCTGTGAACAAAATACGCATTGAAAATCAGTCAAATTGCGTATCTTGAGAAACATGTGCGTATTTGTTACGCTTTAAATTTTGTTGCGTATTTGCTGTTCCAAATAGCGTAATAAATATATATCTCTGTGTGTTTGTGTGTGTGTGTTAACTTGAATAATTGTCCTTTCCAAATACGGAATGATGGATATGAAATTTGGGTATACTTCCTTGTACAGTTTCTTAGGCAGTGATTTTGAAATGTTACTACTCAGTTTTAAAGCTTCTGTGAAATTCATAGAAACAGAGCAGGACCACTTGAACAATTTTACAAGAGGACCATTAAGCAAAGTTAGTATGGAACTCAACTGAACTTTGCCTCCTGGTATAGGCTCTAGTAACACACTTTTAGACCAAAATGTCCTTTTGCAACTCACCCATATCTAAGTTAAGTAGTCAGACAAAGTTCCGTGAGTATTGGACTGAACATAAATGGATTCTACAGCACTATTATGGTTTCGTCTGATTTGACCTTGTGACAATCTTTTTTCTGTTAACCCCAGGTGACCTATATTCAGTTTTGTCAAAATACTGTTGTGACAAATACCCGGGCAGTTTCGTAATCATTGGACTGAAATGTAGCCGCTGGAGTACACGCAAATATTTGACTCAGTTATCTACATGTCCACTGGAAGTAATTTGTCTTTGTTGTTGTCCGAGTTCAAGTTTTGTCCGCAATGGACTCTAAGAATGTGGCTGCTACAGCAAACGGTATCACCCAACAGCATGATCATCAGCCTTTAAACTGTTTATTTATGTCTTGTCCATTTCAAACATGTGCAGTATTTCATCAAAATAAACATTTCCACCAAGTTTGATGTGCGTTGGACTGAAGATACTCACATAGAGTGCCCATAATTTTTTTTTTAAATTTGACTATAAGACACACTTTTTGACCAGAACTGACTGACATTCAGTTTGTCTGACATATTATCAAGACAGTTGTGGAATTCTGAAGAATTTTAATGAGAACTGGAGTGAAGATATGACCTTTCGAATACGTACAGGGTCGTTCTTTAATTTGAGAAGAGTCATGCGTAGCTTAGTGGTGAAGGTGTGGGATTTGAATTTTAAAACTTTGACAACCTGGTTTCGATTCACAATCTTTATTTTGTCTGCGTTTTATTCCCTTTTACAATACCCTTCTTCGTGTATATTGTCTGCCTAACTCTACGCTCTATATTGTCAGCGTTCTATAAAGTCGCAGGAATTAGTATTGCTTCCACACCAATTGAAAACTGTAGAGATCTATATGTATATAGCTTTGGTATAAACTAAATGTTCGCGATTCGCAAAGCTCTAAAACAGAATCAAAAGAAGAAATCTTGACCTACATAACCTTCAGATCCTCCGTACGCAACTCCCAGAGTGAACTCCCATTGAAAATTAGCCCGACGATGCAATTATTATCGAAACAGAAACCGACCCTTTAAACCTTTTCCCTTCGAAGTTAACATCTGTATGACAGATTTAGCATAAATGGTTGTACAGGAAACAATATGACAGCGAAAGCTAGAACACAGCGAATTGTGTCAATTTTGATGCGATTTATACCACTTGAGACAGGGAAGATGATTCGTGGAACCTTGGTATATTGCTTATTTTGTGAAGACTTCAATACATCTATTAGATACATATTTTAACAAAGTTCCATATTGTCAGCGGTTTACAGTCAAAACGTAACCAAATCAAATCGTACCCAAGTGCGGTCAAATGAAATCACAGAAATCACTGGGATTACCACAATTAGTGAAATCAACGATTGAATTTTCGGTCTTTTTCAGCTTAAAGTTGTTCGAAATATTTTAAACCACACTGTAATTATCATATTTAGTGCAATTTAATTTGTTAAACATCAACATAATTTATGTGGTAATTCCAGTAATTTCGGTGATTTCACTAAATCGTCCTACCCAACCCAAGTGGATTCATTTAAAATGTACCCGATGTAAAGTCAAATTGTTCCCATGATTTTTATGGTGCATTTATCTTTGAGCTGTAAATAAACACCACAGGCAATACCCAAAAGGACCATTTTTTTTTAAAATACTTTTGATGTTTCCAAGTTGGCTGCTTTGGGTAATATTTCATCTTCTACTATTTGGCTGCTTTGGGTAATATTTTATGGTCTACTATTTGTTCCCGCCCCCCTCCCCCCACACACACACAGACTCACACACACAGACTCTATACTGATAGAAAATGTTCAGAGAAGAGCAACAAAGATGCTCAGGTATTTAAAACACATATCCTGTTCTCAAAGATTGAAAAAGGATTAACATCCATTTAATATAGGAGAAAAAGAGCAGATTTGATACAAACATACATACTGATAAGATAGATATAACTTCATCTAATGTAATACAGATAGAGGATATTTGTTTTTTTCGGTGAAAGATCGAAATTTATTTCATCGAGTGAACATCATCGGTAATATTTTCACGAGTGGCGCAGCCACGAGTGAAAGAAAATATTACCGATGATGTTCACGGGATGAAATAATTAAGGGATACTGTAACAACCCGGTGTGACAGTTCCAAACTTCACAAGAGTAGATTCACCCCTGATATAAGAAAATACTGCTTCAGTAATAGAATGGTAAATCTATGTAGAACAGAATAAACTTCCAAACTATCAAATCAAGGTTGAGTAAAAATCGGATAGTACCAAACAAATTTGACTCATTTTGCTTCAACTGAAATTAGTAAATAACAGTCATGTTACAATATGCTTGTAAATTACACTCCCATGTTAATTCGGGGGATGAGTGTCATTCAGTATAACCTTAAGCCTTGAGACACCATGTAAATATAATAACAAGTTTTAATAGATATGGAAGTAAGAAATAGTGTGAATAATTGTAAACTGAGAGTGTACAGTAAATGAAATTGTGGAAGGACACATCACCTCTATCAGCCATTCTTAGTGACAGTGAGCAACAGTGTTTTATCAACGGAGTAAACCCCCACTATCAACAAACAAAAATAGGATGAACAAGAAATGTCTTTAAAAAAGGTAGACGGCGTAAATATGCCCGCAAATAGGCAAAGGACCTTAAAATAAACATGCCAACATGTTTTACCAATTATAAATTTCTGTTTATTCATTTGTTATCAGTACGGAAAAGTACCGTAGGTTAAAAGCCATCAGTAGTTAAAAAAAAAAAAGGGGCCATTAGTGGCTAAATGCTTAAATGTATTTGAACATGTACATCCGGCCTCTACATCTATAGATATGAACCTATATGAACCTACCCAACCCCAGTGAATTCATTTGAATTGTACCCAGTGTGAATTCAAAATGATTTTTTGGTGCATTTATTTTTGATCTTTGTAAATAAACACCACAGGCAATTCTCAAAAGGACCAAATACTTTTGATGTTGATAAGTTGGCTGCTACATTAACCCTTATCCTGCTGAATAAGTAAAATGAAACTTGCAAGTCGATAGTAAAAAACCCAAATTTGGCTATTTCAGAGGTATTTTGAGGGGAAAGATGTCTCCTTACCGGACAATGTAGATTCAAGATTAGACTGCACGTTCTGTGTAGTCTGATCTTGATCTACACTGGTTTCAAAATGTCAGTGAATCACGCTGAGCAGCCTTGGGGTCAATATTGTTGGTAATATTTCTTCTTTTTTTTAATCAGACTACCTATTCTAGACTTGTCTAGATCTATATGGAAATCATTTTCGGGCGACAAATCAAATGAATCCCCACTCAAGTTTTAAACTTTGTTATCAAAACATGGATCTAGAAAATATTAATTAAAAGGGAAAACATTTTTTCTTACTTCATTTGTTACAAGCAATTTTGTTGTTTTGATATTCTGTCTGTGTAATAACTTAACCTTTCACAACACAAACCCAAGCTTTAACAACCATGAGAAAGAAGTCTTCTGAAAACATTAAGGAAGATGAGAAAATGCTGATAACCAGCATTTCTTCTTTTACCACAATGTTTTACTACATACTGTACAAAAATAACAGTTTATGCCCTCTTACGAACATTAAAGTTCGCAACAAATGCATAGCTCAAATACAAACCTGGGATTCGAACCCGTGCGGCAAATATCCTCGCTTATCGAGGTTTAAAAGACCAATACACTAACCACTGAGCTAAAAAGAATTCTTTCTAAAGCAGTAGTAAGGTATTGATCTTATACGGGAAGATGCTATGCTGTAAAGAAGGAGTGATCTACCGTAACAGCCCGTTTAGTCAGCAACTTTGGAAAACAATCTTTATATAATGTGCAAGTAGTACTGAAATCTAACAGTAACCAAACAGGTCTGTGGCTCCTTTAAGAGCTGTTTAAAGTATCACAGGAAAACGACTTTTGGATAATCAATTGAAATAAAAGAAAACCATTTTCTTTCTGTGTTTGGAGGCAAAGTTTGATATTATTTTTTAAATGAAACAATTGTTTAATATCTCTCAATTTCATATATATCCCTTGAAGTTGTCAGGTAAGTTGGTAATCTGACCGGCATTAAAGTTTTAAAATTATCTCCCTTAACTTTCTTTTTTAGCCATCTGCTTACAAAACTGACTGTTTACAAAATGTTCCATATGTTTTCATACTGTTATTAATTTGAATTAAACTTTAGATATATATAGGCGGGGGATGTACAAGCAGTAACATTAAAAAAAAAAAACCTTTAAGGCTTAAACTTAAATCAAAGTACTGACAGTACTGAAAAAAAGCGAGCTGGCGATTAATTATTTGGTTTCAAGCAATAATTGATTCAGGAAAGAGTATCTTGAAACATTCCATCCGAACATTTCATATCCCAGTGGCCCCAAGGGAGACAGCTTTCGAAAAAAAAGCATTTACTCTTTGACTTACACAAGCACATTCAGACAAGTGCAAGCAAGAAAGCAGTTTAGTTACAGCAATATATTTTTGACAGAGATGGACTACATTAGAAGTATTTGATATTCAGAAGACAATTAAACAAAACTAAAGTAAAATTATTCAATAATATGGGACAGTTAGGGCTTGCCTTTGATGAAGTATTTTGTGGCATTTTAGTAAGGACACTAACCCTAAAGTGCAGAGTGTGAATAATTTGCATTCTACAATGTATAGTCAGAAGTTTCTTATTTACATTTTTGCAAAACTTATTTAATACCATTGCCCATTTCGAAGAATAATGGCAATGAAAATTAGTAAAATCAATAGATTCTTAGATGATTGCTTTATCCATTTTAAATGTTTTTCAATAAAGTTTCAGGGTTTTAGAATTAAGTATTTGATAAAGATGTGGTGTAACCTCTCAGAGCTGTTTGAGCAATTATTGAGAAATCATACTTTGTAAAGTAGCGGTTTATATATAAGTTTTGCTAAATGTATATATACAAAGTTCAAGTTCATTTACGTGTATTTTTAGTAAAAGTTGTCTTAGTCTTAGGCTGAAAATGAAGGAAATCGTGATACGAGAAAAATTATCAACAGAAGACAAAAGCTCTGCAAAGCGGTGCAACATACACTAGAAAGAAACTAACAGAAACGTATAACCTATGTCCCCTTACTGTAACCCTAACCTTGGAACCTGGCATTTAAAATCTCTGCTTTGCGCGTTGTCTCATCAAGGTGCACATATGTATGAACTATTTCTAAAATCAGACAAAGGGTTTAAGAGCTAATGAGTATAAATTTCCCTTTTGACACATTCTGTGACCTGGACCTGAAAGTCGTCTTAACATACTGTGTGTGTATATTTTCAAAATCAGACCGTGGGTTAAAGACATAAATAAAGCAGACATGAGACATGAAATAGCTAACAGACGGACAGAAAGATGAATGACCAGGGGCATAACAGGGGGTGTGGTTGATGAAAATTTATATGAGAGGGGAGGAAGTAGCCGCATATCTTACATACATGACCTATGGTAAATATAAAATTTCTAAGCAGATTCTCATGAGCTTCAAATGGATTTTTTTAAAAGAATAAAAACTCATGCCCCTGGGCAGTTACGTCCCGTTGGGCATATAAGAAGTTTCAGAATTATTTCCATTGCAGTTTTTGGTTCGTCCCAGCTTCAAAGATGAGGAAACAATCAGCACATACATAAACAAGTTTTTTTTTTTACTACGTGAATTGATTTTTATGCTGTTTTCTGCATCACATTTCAGTCACATGCCACTCAAAGTCCACTCATTTGTGTCTTTCCTGGGATGGCTACCCTTCTGAATTTTTTATAGGCAACTTGCAAGCAAAATTTATGAAGAAAATGATATAATTCACCAACAACATAGCAGTATCAGATGCATGCCAAAACAAATTCAAACATGTAGAAACAAAACAGAACTGATATGAAATAATACCTAAAACTTTAACTAGAAATTAAAAAAAAAAAAAAAAACGATCGAAACTAGATCTATGTAAAATGTATGGTTACTATAATTCTAACATTCATGGAATCTGATAGACCTGTTTATACGGAATTGACCTCTGTATCAAAAAGCAATGTTGCATGGCACATAACGGAAATATTACATCGACAAAAGAATATACATGTACATGTTTCAAGTTGCATTCTTACATTTTTGTTGGTCTTGTTCGAAGATGATACATTCATACTTGAACAAGGTTTTCTTTCCTTGCATTACACAAGTCCGGTTATGATGTTTAAACGGCATTATATTACCAGAATTATTTCAGTTATATTGCAATGCTCAATGCACATGTCCATGCTTTCCTTGGGTTTCTATCACCAGTACTTTGCATTATATTCTTCCAAAGCTACTGGCTGCTTTTCCGCAACAATCGCCGAAACTATGTGCAACTAGCATTACACAAGAACAATTAGAAATTTGAATAAATTGCTTTATGCTTCTCTAAGGAAAGGGCTGCAATTTATTACTGTGACTTTTTATAGAAACACGATTGCTAATATTTCAATTGATATTGAACCTGAAGAATCACCTTTGAAAAAGAGATAGCTTTTCAAATCGCAGGCAATAAATTGACCGGGAAACCCAACAAAGATATATGAAACTGTACAGCATACCAAGAATGAGTGTTAAAAGTTTTAGGAATTGAGGTAATTTTCCTCATATCTCAGACATAGATGTTCATCAAAATAAATTTACCAACGTATGGATTAAACATAAAAGCATAACAAGGGCTTCAGGCATCCGACGGATAGACTAATTACATAAAAAGCATAATGAAGCCCTTCCGCAATTTTCCTTAAAGCTCAGCCATTGATGTTCACCAACATAAATGTACCGCTGCACGGATTATTTACCTAAAGGCATAATGAGGCTTTCCTTTTGTAAAAGAAATAGCTAGTTATTATATAGCCTGGTTCCAGTGCAATTATTTAATTTCCGTTGACTTGTTGGTAGTTACTTATTAGGTTTGAGTGAATTTGCATTTACTTATCGTCGCCACCGGTTGCCCATATGGGCGACGCCCCCTAAAGGTTGTCAGTATTTGTTACGGGTGATAGTGCAAGATACAGGACGAAACCCATCCTACATTACGCCTGGTTCTTTAACATGCTTGGTGTATAGCACCGTCAGACGGGATCTCTGTTTGACGCCTCCTCCGAAAGTCTATTAATAAATTTAGATGGCCATCCGTAAGTCTCTAACTCACACCCTCAAGTGACTCAAGACTTGATATTTACAAGTCCTACGCTCTAGCGCCTCAACTGTGTGGGCTGGTCAGACTAAGTTGGTTGACTGAATTTGCGTTTATTTATCGACGCCCGCCAGAAGATTGTTAGTTTTGTTACGCGGGATAGTGCAAAATACAGGACAAAATCCATCTTAAGTTACGCCTGATCCTTTAATGTGCTTGGTGTATAGCACCGTCACACGGGACCTCGGTTTATCGTCTCATCCGATAGACTATTAGTAATTTTAGATGGCCAGCCATTGGGCTCGGACCCACACCCTCAAGTGACCCAAGACTTGATATTTACATTTCTACGCTCTACCACCTGAGCTATGTGGACTGGTCGACTAAGTCGGTAGAGCAAACAATACTACATAAAGTTTTGGTAATTGTTCATATAATAGGCTTTCACCTTGCCTATGATTCGGTATATTGGTCTTTTTCAAATTTTATCCAATACTTTTTAGCGGATTTGTATAGCACTGTGAACGTTCTGATAGGAACCAAAAACATCATGGGTGACAACGCATGCGCGCTCACACTGTACTATGATATCGGTTTGACCTGAACCAAATATACTGTCATTCACGCTTGCGCCCATTCTACTTTCAGTTTTAGCGAATACACCTCAACCTCCCATTTGTCACTACCGTATATACCGTCCTACACGTGTATACGTAAAGACCGAAATCTAATCCCAGCAAAAAACTGCGTAAGATTGACAGATCAAATTACCACTCCTTAAACAGTAATAGAATAACAGTTACTGCGCGACCCGCTCGGCAGAACAAGTTTGACTTTCCCTGCCCTCGCTAACTCCATTTTGAAATAATTGCACATGTGTTGCATGTGATGTACAGCTTTATGCTACCCCACAAATCCGCTTTAGAGGACTTTGAGTCCTTTGATTTCTTTATTATACTTCATGATTGCAAAGAATAGTTTCATATTAGATACGGCACTACCATCGCTTTGATATATTGATTCTAGTGGTATATTTGTTAAAGGGTGGTAATTAATGGTGTGATCAACACTAATTGTGAATTGTGATGTATGCATTGTACGAGTTATGGTGCCTTCAATGTTTATAGAGCTAAAATTACGAGCCAGATTTTAATAATTTTTTTCACATACATTAGAAATTCCTTGTCAAATTAAATGAGCCATACTCTGTGAAAAAGGGGCTTAATGTATCTGCGAAAAGTATCGGTCCAGGTCAGCCTACGCAGTCCACGCAGCCTGACCTGGGCCGAAACTTTTCGCCATTGGTCAAGTTTCTGTATGTCAAAGGACCAGTCTACCTTATGATACATTCGGTTGTTAGACATAATGGATTTTACGGATCCCTAATTATGTGATGTCTTGCTTGGTATGATGCATCACGGAGATGCATTAAGTCCCCTTTTGCCACAGCACGGCTCAAATGTTTGTCATGTCTCAATATTTTAGAAATGGAATGACCCTGTTTATTGTTGTTTGTTTTTCAGGCAGTATATTAGTTTATCGCGTGATATGAAGGGGCAATCATTTAAAGTGATGTAGCAGAAAGGATCAAATTTGATGTTTAAAAAATAATACAGTAAATATCAATCAACTGGGGGTGGTGGATTAAAAGTGCAATTTAAGGTATGTAGTGGATTTAATCTCGTGTGTGTTAAACTGAAAAGGTTATAGGAGAGAATAAAATTTCTTATGCTAGGCCTGTAACTCTTACCAAGGATACCTAAAGTGCTCAAATCGACTGTCTACATTAAGATCGGTACAGACCGATCATTGATTACTATATCCCATACATGTATATTATGGTCGAAATAATCCTAGAAGTGTTCATAGATGGCTCATTTTACAAGATTGGTTACATGTAGATAATGTTCCATCAACCTTTTCAAACCCCTGCTCATTATCGGATTTTTTGGCCAGCTTTTCAAGGTTTCTTTGCCCGGTCACATGTGGCGGCCATGTCAGACCTATTTAACTATTTTAGTGTTTGTATACACCTATCATTATACGGCTTACAGTCGTAATTGCACAAGACCTGTATCTGGAAAAGCAGTTCCTCATCAAAAGCAGTTTTAATCAATATTTGATAAAATGTCTTACCTTTAATGACAGGTGACAGCTATTAATACTTAATCAGGGAGCAATGTCTATTTCTGGTTTACGTGTACCCACAGAAAAAGTCGTCCGTTGCAAATTTGTGTCAGACTTGAAACTAAACTCTTTACCAGACGACAAAATTTTAAACTATACATATTGAAAGCCAGTTACAGATCACAAGATAAATGATGTCTAACTTATGGGATCTGGTATTTGATAGAATCGCAGAATATGAGGTAAAGGGTTAAATGGTCTTTGATAAAAGTACTAAGACCAAAAGATATTCATACATAACCACTGGTTGTGGTATCACGTCTGCAAAAGAATAAAAAGACACAACTTTTACTTTATTTCAGGAACATGGTGGGGACACAGTCACTGGAAACCTTTATCTGGAAACAGCCTTATGATTGAGCAAATATTTACAAAAGGGGGACTATTGTTCTTGTTTAACGGGTACGTTTCCACATTTTTTGCAACTACTTTTAAGACATTTGTCACAAATATAAATGATAAAACTGTCCCGATTTCGTTCCGCTCATACATCAGCGAAGATTTTTGTAAAGGATGCCCTTTGTCTTGCAAAGGTGCCTACTTACCTAAGTTTTAGACATAAGTGCTCGAAATACCCGCATATATGTAGAAAAAAATGCCTTTAATAAAGTTCTGAACTGGTACTACAGAGGCCCTACAGATCATTGTTTTGAAGTAAGAATTAATGTGGCGTGCGAAATAAAATAGACCATTCTGACAGGAAATTCCAAAGTCACCTTTGCATTAACTTTTTCTGTCAGGTCTGACTTACGGACGAGTCAACTGTTTTAAAACATTACCAAATACATGAACTTTCAAAACACTGTCATGACTCCATGTGATAGCAACACACCCTTTGAAATAAAGATTAATGGACCAGTGCAAATTGAAAATAGTTGTAAATCACAATATTTGTTTCAAGATGTACTTTTGAACAAGAAAGGATAGATTCCAAAAATACAAACAATCTGAAAATGTAACCATTAATTCAATGTCTTCAGCACAATGTGGTGCAGCACACCAGCGCGGACCCGCAAAATCCTCGCAAAACAGGAATTGACGCAAGATGTGTGTTCTACATAGTTAATTTGGCCCGGGCGTATAGTTTCACATGCTCTTTAGGTGACTCTTTTTTCACAGATATTAGCCTCCCTCATGCCAGTGGGAGGGGACTTTTTTTCATCACGAAAATCCCTTATGTATGCCGAACGCCGTTCAAGAAATTTTGTAACACGAATTGGAGAGCAGTATCAGTATACGTGGACTTGAATTTGTAAGATCGTTAAGGGCTTAACGAGAACGTGGTTATCGTACAGTAAGCGCGTGATGCGATCTGAGAGGTCTTGGAATGGAAAGAACGGAACAAAAACACAAATGTCGTGCTGCGATCTTGATCAAGAACGCGACAAAACTTAGCTGGGACGTACTACATGAAATGCCATTTTGGCAAATGCGTATTTAAGACGTGGAACGAATTTGAAATATATGTATTTTCCAGTATTTCATAGCGTTCTCCCTGCGTTTATTTTTAGGAAATCCTAACAAAGTCCGCTTATTTTCATTGTCGTACAAAGATGGTTCCAAAATTAAACATGGATATTTCTTAAGATCGTGGGTTCGAGACCCAGCGGAGGATTTTTTTCTTTTGTCTCTTCCCAAACTTATGATTTTTTCGTACAATATTTATATTTCTCATTCCCCATCTAGTTTAATGGTTTAAAAACAACCTAAAATATAATAAAATCTAATAATTTAATTAACATAAAGTAATTCATAATAAATTTTGGTTTTAGTGAAAATGTTTCTCCAAGGTATGAGACCTTTAAGGCAACCGTCAACTATTTTAAGGAAAGGTGAGGCGAGTAAATTGTTTTCACGACTTTGTATATTCCCCTTCAATTTCATGTTATGATTGAAACATCAAGTTTGTTGTGCCCTCAGAAAATCCGTAGCAGACGGTTGCAACACGATATTATTACAATGTGGTTCAGCACACCACTGCGAACTCTTCGCAAAAGCTAAATTGGCCCGGGCGTATAATTTCTCATGCTCTTTAGGTGACTTTTCTTTTCAGATATTAACCTATCTCATGCCAGTTGTAATATATGGACGATAGTGATTTTAGTTTTGTATATTTAGCCTGTATCCTGTAACATCCGGGGTTTATAATAAAATGTCAACTCGTGTAAAATGGCTGGCTTGTAACCTTTCCAGACATGACATGGTGTCAGAAATCGACAATATTAGGAAGTCAGTAGGTAGACACGCATAACCATCGACATATTTTGTAAGAAGAAATATTTAAGATGGACAGGCTTGCCATGAATTCCCCTGTAATGGACTGGGAATCCCCAGATTTAGAATCTGGGTGAAAAAAAAGATTTTGGGAACATTGTACTTTCGTTTTCAACGGTCCTTTGAAAAAGAAGACAGAAGAGGAAAAATGTAATTACCTCATGATCTGGGCTGGGGAAAAAGGCAGAAAGATCTACCAAACATGGGAGTTGAGCGATGATGAGAAAAAAATCTTGCAGAGTTACACCGATAATTTCGAAAAATACGTCAAACCTAGGTCAAACATTGTTTACAATAGATACCGGTTCAGCAGTCGAACACAAAATGAACATGAAACATTTGACCAGTTTGTGACAGACCTACAGATCCTTGTCAAAGACTGTAGTTATGACAAACCTGACGAAATGGTTCGTGACCGTGTAGTATTTGGTGTACGAAATAATAAAGTAAGAGAGAAATCCATCAATATCGGCTCGGATTTGACTCTGGAAAAAACACTTGACATTGCAAGAGCCTATGAAATTTCTAAAACCCAAACAAAGTGCATAGAACTCGCAGAAACAGAAAGGGTAAACACCGTTAAAAACGGAGCTCGACCCAAAACTAAGAAAAAATTTGAAAAGGCTGAAAAAGATCAATGCTCAAGATGTGGTAACACACATGTGAAAGACAAATGCCCTGCATTTGGAGAACAGTGTGCTAACTGTAAAAGATACAACCATTTTGCAGCGGTATGCAAGACGAAAGAAGCACCAAAAAGACAAAAAAGAGTACAGAAAAAAGGAAAAAAAGGTGCATGCAGTAGAAAGTGAAAGCGATGATGACCTTTACATAGGTGTCATAGAAATAGATGACAGATGTAACATTAATTCTGTCAACGAACACTGGTCAGTAGAGACCCAAATAGAGGGACATACTATAAATATGAATTTTGATACAGGGGCACAATGCAATGTGATGTCATTAGAGACATTGAAAAAGACAGGTTTAATAACTTCAAAAAGGTGTGAAAATACCAAGACTGGCAACACAAGACTGCTAAAGTCCTACAGTGGTCATAAAATTCCTGTCATCGGAACTACACTGATAAATTTCAAAATGAAAGGGCAAACTTACAGTGCTAAATTTAACATTGTGCAAAACCCGGCAGAAACAAGTTTAGGATATGAAACTTGCGAGAATTTGAACCTTGTTAAAAGGATTTATAAGGTGCCACAATACCGTGAGATAGAGGAAGAATTCCCAAAGTTATTTCAAGGATTAGGGAAACTACCTGCAAAACATAGAGAATAACTCTGGATGAAAATGTCACTCCAGTTGTACATCCTCCAAGAAAAACTCCTTTTGCATTACAAGAAAAAATAAAAAAAGAACTTGAGTCAACGGAGAAGCAGAAAGTTATCGTCAAACAAGATAAACCAACGGATTGGGTTAATTCAATGGTGACCGTAGTAAAGCCTAACGGGAAATTGAGAATCTGTATGGATCCGAAAGATTTGAACAGGGCTATTAAGCGAGAACATTACCCAATGAAATCCATTGAGGAGATTTTACCGTTAATGTCAAATGCTCAAATCTTTAGTAAACTGGATGCCAGCTGTGGATTTTGGCAGTGTGAACTAGATGAACATTCACAGAAACTGTGCACAATGAATACTCCCCTAGGCAGATACAGTTTTCTGAGGTTACCCTATGGAATCGAGTCGGCACCAGAGGTTTACCAAAAACTGATTTCAAACATGGTCCAAGACTTGGAAGGCTGTGAGTCAATTGTGGACGACATAATTGTTTGGGGATCAAACAGAGAAGAACATGATTCAAGACTGTACAAAGTCCTCCACAGAATAAATGACAACAATCTCAGATTGAACAAAGACAAATGTCCATTCAGAAAGACAGAAATAAGTTTTGTAGGTCACACTCTTACAAACAAAGGTTTGAAACCTGATGGAAAGAAAATCAGAGCAGTCAAGGATATGAAAAAACCTGCGAATGTAAAGGAGTTAATGACTTTTTTAGGTTTTGTCAATTATCTGGGAAAATTTATTAAAAACTTGTCAGAAAAGAGTGAACCACTCAGAAGATTACTTCAAAAGAATATCCAGTGGCACTGGGAAAAAGAACAAGATGAAGCTTTTGAATGCCTGAAAGAATCTGTCATTAAAGCACCTGTGCTTAAATATTATGACCAGAGCCAACCAATAACTCTTCAAGTAGACGCATCTCAAGGAGGTCTTGGGGCTGTCATCCTCCAGAATGAGCAACCAGTGGCCTATGGGTCCAGAGCACTGACTAACTCACAAAGAAACTATGCTCAAATTGAAAAAGAGGCGTTGGCAATCCTGTATGGATGTACTAAATTCCATCAATATGTGTTTGGAAAGGAAGTTCTTGTCGAAACAGACCACCGCCCACTTCAATCCATATTTGCAAAACCTTTGCTTCAAACACCTCCAAGACTTCAAAGAATTTTATTGAGTCTACAGAGATATGATTTGAATGTGAAATTCAAACCGGGTAAGGAAATGTACATATCCGACTGTCTTAGTCGCGCATATCTAGATGAAACCAAGGAAGATCTCAATTCTGAAGAACTATCAGTCAACTTGTTAACATACTTACCTGTATCCGAAGAGAAACGCAAAGAATTTCAAGTGGCAACTGAAAAGGATGAAGAAATGAACATTCTAATGCAAGTTGTTGAACAGGGTTGGCCAGATAAACAAGAATTAATTCCAGAAATATTAAAGGCATACTGGAACTTTCGTGATGAAATAACGTGCATTGACGGAATGATATTCAAAGGTCATAAACTGATAGTGCCACAGAAACTTAGACCAGAAATGTTACAAAGGGTGCATGAAGCTCACACTGGAATTGTGAAGTGTAAATCGCGTGCCAGAGAAGCATTGTTTTGGTCAGGAATGGTGAAAGATGTAGAAAATCATGTTTCAAGATGTGAAATTTGTGCTGTGAACCAGAATAAGAATCCAAAAGAGCCTCTGATCAAAACTGAACTTCCTGATAGGCATCGGGCAGTGATAGGCGTGGATCTATTTAGTTTTCGCGGAAACAACTATTTACTTACTGTAGACAAATACAGTTCATGGCCAGAAATTGCAAAGTTAGATAACCTGTCAAGTGACAATACTATTACATATATGAAAAGTCAGTTTTCCAGATATGGAATTCCTGACAAAGTATACAGTGATAATGGACCGCAGTTCACATCTGAAAGTTTCAAAAAATTCTCAAAAAATTACGGCTTTCAGCATATTACCAGTTCACCAACGTATCCACAATCAAATGGACTGGCTGAAAGGGGCGTACAAACGGTTAAATCACTCTTGGAAAAAGGCAAAAGATCCATATATGTCTATCATGATATATAGAGATACTGTTATCCAAGAAGTAGGCTTGTCACCAGCACAAATGTTTTTAGGAAGACGTTTGAAGACTACGTTGCCAGTTACTACACCTTTGTTGAAACCACACCAACATAGTCCTGATTTGATACAAAGTAGAAAAGAGTATTCTCAGATAAAGCAGAAACACTATTTTGACAAACACTGTGGCAAAGAGCAAAAACAACTCAAAACAGGAGATGAGGTATTAATGCGTCGTGAACATTCAACAAAATGGGAACCAGCAACAGTGGTCGAGAAACATTCTAGTCCGAGATCTATATTCTAGCGAAAAAGAACGGACAGACGTGCAGACGAAACAGGAGTCACATTCTTCCAACAAAAGCCAACATCAAGGAAAGTGATCAAGAGTGTGGTGATATTCATGAAACAATAGGGTTAGAGCAATGTAAGCCGTCTGATCAAAATAAATTTGGTAAAGAAAAAACAAGTATGACAAGATCAGGAAGAGTTGTTAAAATGCCAGCAAAATATAATGATTTTCAAGTTAGCTCATAGAATGTGTGGGTCAAGATCAGACTCCAGTCTGCAGCATACTGATTTTTGCACTTCAGGAAGATCAAAAGAAATGTGGAGTCAGATCACATGGCATGCGTTGCATATATGTAGACATTTTTATATAGATATTTGGTAATCCGACCATATGTGGTATTCACTGTGTTTAAGAGGCACAATAATCCTAGTGAAACCACCAAATTAGTGATTTAAAGTTTTCGTTCTTTAATTATTTAGTTTTAAATTTGAGATCATTCAGAAAGTCAGTATGAATGCAAGTCTCAGCATGGGCTTATTGTCTGTATCAGCTAATACAGATTATTTGCACATGTTATTATCTGATTTAGTCCTTGTGAGAGTTTTTCAAATTCTAGTCATACAGTTGCATTTTCCAAAGTACAGACATTCTAAAGTCGTCTGATAAGTAAAAATAACAATCAGTATTGAGTAAGTTGTAGTCATTGTTTATTACAATAAAATGCAAGGTAGCATTGTTTAACAATTTTTATTAGTCTATAAAACTTTCACACGGGTGTAACCATTCATATATAAAGAGGAACAACTATGGAAAACTGTGAACTTAATACTTTAGTATATCATTGGTTATCGCCCTTCTTAATGTGAAAAACTGAAGAGAACACTGAAGAACATTTACAAACATTTTGAGAGGGGAGATGTAATAAATGGACGATAGTGATTTTTAGTTTTGTATATTTAGCCTGTATCCTGTAACATCCGGGGTTTATAATAAAATGTCAACTCGTGTAAAATGGCTGGCTTGTAACCTTTCCAGACATGACACCAATGAAGGCGACCTTTTTCATCACGATAAAATGCAGAACGCCGTTCAGAAATATTTTTAAAACGAATTAGAAAACAGTGTGCCTGGACTTGAATTTGTAAGATCACGAAGGGCTTAACGAGAACTTGGTAAGCGTACAGGGAACGTATTCACCAACCATTCTTAAGAACGTTCTTAGGCTTATTCTCCAGAATTTTCTAAGTGTGAAAGTAGCACAACTTCTGATTGGCTAAACCTTTTGGTTTCCTTCTTATGCTAGGCCTATAACTCTTACCAAGGGTACCTAAAGTGCTCAAATCGACAGTCTACATTAAGATCGGTACAGTCCGATCATTGATTAATATATCCCATACATGTATATTACGGTCGAAATTATCCTAGAAGTGTTCATAGATGGCTCATTTTACAAGATTGGTTACATGTAGATAATGTTCCATCAACCTTTTCAAACCCCTGCGACCTTTTCAAGGTTTCTTTGCCCCGACATATGTGGCGGCAATGTCAGACCTTTTAAACTATCTTAGTGTTATTCTAAATTTACTCATCAAAATCAATTTTACGAAATACTTGATGTAATATTGTACTCTACTGACACATGGTACTTATTTATACTCAATCAGTGGTCAGCGTACATGTACGTGTACCCACAATGATAATGAATAGTTTGTAAAAGGAGACCATGTAATGCTTACCCTGCCTGTCCATGATGGCGAAAAGTTGGCCAAATTTGTGTATCTGAATGCAGTTCTCCTTTTTATTATCCAAGAAGTTGTAGATAGACTTGGATGCATCAGCCGGGATATGGGAAATCAGTAGGAATTCATCGAGACTTAGGCATCCATCCTCTAAAGCGGAAAACAAAAAGGCAAAGATAAACCTTAATTCTTGAAGTTTCATGCAAAATTATGCTTGTAACTGCGACCAGTGAAGATCAAGATCAGACTGCACGAAAGATAATGCCTGATCTTTGATCCACATTGTCCACTTTGCTGTGACGTTCAGGACAAGAGCATCCTTGAAACTGCAGTTTGGGGGTTACTAAAACTCTGAAAAGGTCTGTTAGGTTTTTCGCTGCTTTAGCCCTTTACCAAACGACTTGTCCAAATTGAAAACATTTGCACACGAAAAAAAAAAAATGTGTCTCAACTGATAAAAATATGTCTTGGAAGGAGCAGAATGCGGTGTTGGAAAAGGAGAAAATGCAGGGACCATATTTTCTGCTTTTTCCACAATTTTTCAGAGGCAGTCTTCTTCGGGGTCGTTGAAACTCGGGATTGTTGGGTAAAGGGTTGAGAGATAAAATCTAACAGAAAAAAATCAAGTTGAAAAGGCATAAAACAAGTCTTGGCACAGGACAAGGGGATAGTTGCAGCTAGTCCCCCCTCCACTCCTGCAATAATTTGATGCTGGTTGGGGTAAAGGCTATCTCGCCTTTCCCGATCTCTGAACCTTTTTATTTTTTTTTTAAACTGAAAGTGTCCCTTTTCGCATTATAGAGTAAATCTTATTTTCCTTCCTGCCCCTTTTAGTATTTTAGAGTAAATCTTCTTTTCTTTCATGTCCCTTTTTGCACTTTAGAGTAAATCTTATTTTCTACTTTGTTTCCTGTCCCTTTTTGTATGTTAGAGTAAATGTTATTTTCTTTCCAGTCCCTTTTTGCATCAAAGAGATGATCTTAATTTCTTTCCTGTCCATTTTTGCATTTCAGAGTAAATCTAATATTCTTTTCTGTCCCTTTTCGTACTTTAATGTAAAAACCATTTGTCTTTCCCGTCCCTTTCAGCATTTTAGAGTAAATCTATTTTTCTTTCCCGTCCCTTTCAGCATTTTAGAGTAAATCTATTTTTTCTCCTCTCCTTTTTGCAGTTTATAGTTAATCTTATTTTTTCCCCAAACGATAATCTCTAGGCTATTTAAAATTGAAATTATCTGATTTTTTATTCTGCACGAAATCGGTAAAAATAAGCTGAGTTTGTCTTATACTGTAGAAATAGAGGATCTTAAGGGATAGTTTATATACAGAGTATTATTATTATTATCAAACGAGTTGACTAAAATCATATTACACGAGCCTTGGTGAGCGTCAGATATATACTACTCACACTTTGATAGGGATCATTTTCAATATTCCAAAAAATGTTAAATTTAAGTATCACATTAAAATAAAGATGACTTTCCACAGGCAGTCGATTTTATCAGTGTTACAGTGAAGCATATTTAAGTATCCAAAATATAGCATATTTCAAATATATCGACTAGTTCTTTATAAAAAAAAGATTTTCTGAAATTGAAGGGGATGGAGGAAAACATAGTGATCCCTAGCAAATTTTGAGTAGTTATATTTTAGTCACGAGCTTGATAAAAATGATGATACATAAAGACAAATGTGAGATTCTATTTATCACAGAAAACGAATTATAGACAAAAAGTATCCTGTATCATCACCTTTAACCTATAAACCGTTCACAGGTCAATGTTTTACAGTCGTAGTTCAACTTGAAATGTGTACATACAAATATTGACTATTACAACGAAAGTAGAATAAAACAGTTTCTACAGGGGGTAAGTCGAACTATTTCCGCAATAGACCCTTCTGCCGATTTTGATATACAGGTCATATCAGCCAATCAAAACGCAAGCTAGCGCGTCATGTAAACGAAAGGTTAGACAAAATGACAAAGTGTAATTTATGTAATTTATATTTTTTTGTTTAAGCCAAGAAAGATTAGAATATAAAATAATTATTTCAAAATGGATTTAAGTTGCAGAGAAGAAACATTCTCCTGCGAAATGGCGTAATATTACAAATTCCTGCGCGTGCTGCGACTTCTACGGCTTCATGCGCTCATGACTAAAAAATTGACCAGAACCCGGACCCCCCCCCCAAAAAAAAACCAAAAAAAACTGCTTGTGCTGTCTGATCCTAATCTACACTGGCTGCAAAGGCAACTATCGTTTTGAAAGGAGCTCAAAGGGTTAAGAAGCCATGTGTTACGTAGGCCTTTTGAACTTTACTAATACGTAGAAAAAGAACAATCTAGTATGTATCATTCATGAAATCTTTGTTAACCCGGCGTATACGTGCTGTCTAATCTTGGATTTACATTGTCTGCTTTCCTGAAACTTTATATGAAAAACAAAAAACATTGATATGCAATTATTTGTTTCGTATTTCCGGACTTAAAATGTCTGTTGGGTATTTTCGGAACTCTAAATGTTAATATATTGCTACATTATACTTTGCAAAATGCTTTGGTGGGTATAGGTTGGCGGTTGTATGACGAACAGCTTTTGGCCTGGGCTTGGCCAAGCCTGGCTTGCCAAGCCAAGGCCATAGGAATCGTATACCAAAATTTCAACCCCATCCAAGCATTTACGGAAAAACCAGAGTCAAGCATTTACGGAAAAACCCGAGTAAAAGTGAAAAGTACCGCCTGCAATCCATCTCGCTATGCTGAAGGAAACGACCCCTTTAAATAATAAAATATTTCTATTTGAACATCACAGTAAGGTTTAATTTCACAACAAACTTTGATAGATGTGCGATTTTATTAGTACGAAAGTGTTGACTGAGAATTTGGGGCCCTCGTGAGGTCATTCATAACCGCAAATTCGTGCGCTTAACAATGAAAGAAACAATTGGCAAACCTCGGGTGATCGTTGTTCAAATGTTTTGATGTAGGTACGCAATCGACCGAGTTGTGACGAGTGCTGTTGCCGATCACTAATCGGGATCGTTCGTTTACCCTTTTTTCTAAACATCATGTGAATGACAAATAATGATAGCGTATTTTACGCAGACGACGTGCTTTTTCTCTGAAAAAGGTGTCTAAAAACCTCGGCGAGATTTTAATTTTCGTAAAATTACTGTGCACCTCGTGTCTGAAGTTATAACTATGTATTTGACTGGTATATATGCCCTATTTCTTCCTGTCAGAAATGTCCAGATATGACATCTCAGCCCATAACCATTTCGACCCATAGCAAACTCAGAGCATACAATACCAAATATGTATTAAAGTTTGTAACATGAGCCACTGGAAACCAGTAATCTTTAAAAAACGATGAAATTTAAGACTTGTCTATATTGAAAACATTTGTGAACGGCAAGTTAGATCCAGCTGAAATGTTGGTTATTGGCTGTGAAAGTGCAGAAAACCTTGTAGGAAAAAAAAGAGCATTTTTTTTTCCAAAAGGTTTTCATGAGGCTATAACCTTAGAGTCCTTAAAACTCGAGAATGTGTGGTCAAGAGTAACTAACTGGTGGGCGTTTTATATCGAAGATCAGACTTGACATTCAGTGCAATCTTATCTTGATCTCCATAGGTATTTAGGCTGACCTGGGTCGAAACTTTTTGCTTTTGGCAAATTTTCTGCATGTCAAAGGACCAGTGTACCTCATGATTCGGTCGGTTGCTCCAAAAAATGGATTTTATGGATCCATTAATATATGGTGGCTCGTTTCGATTGATGGATCACGGAGATGCATTAAACCCCCTTTTTCCAGAGCATGGCTCATTTGTGTTTTCCATAATCACAACCAGGAGCTCTTCAAATTTATCAATCCTAGATGGCTTTACTCAGATGAGGGCTTTAGGTCCAACGGCCCTCTTGTTCATGAAAATCGGCTTTCCAACTTGGTTGATCATGGCAACTTAGATATTCCATAGACTTTCAATGCGAAAGTTGAAAAGTGGCTTTTACAGCAGATATTTTGACAAATTTTTTATAGAAATGTACCTTGAGCAGTCTTGTATCATCCATATGATTTTATTCAACTGTTTACGAAGAAAGCGTCATGCTATTGTCAAAGCCTATGCGTCATTGTCGTCGTGCAAAAACTTCGACATTTTTTAATATCTTTATTATTCCTGAAGATATTTACTTCAAACTTGTACAAGTTATTTACTGTATATACCATATAACAGGGCAGGTAACCCTCAAAATATTTTTGACACAGTTACGCCCTTTTTTTATCGCTTTAAATTTTCAGAACCTTTGACATTTTATCATATCTGTCATTAATGAAGATACTTACGTCAAACTTGAACTTTTCGATAACTATTAAAAGGGGATTTTATTCAGTACAACAGAGGTAGGTAACCACCAAAATATTTTTGGCAAAGTAAGTAGTTATGCCCCTTTTTCGGCTGAGAACTTTTAGCTCAGCTGTTTTTAGAGACATGGTATTTTCATAGCCCTAGTGTCATCATCTTCGTCGTTTGTGTCGTCGTCATGCAAAATATCTGACATTTTACAATATCTTTATTATTACTGAAAATTTTTTCTTAAAACTTGGACAAATTGTTAACTATCAAAAGGGAAACATAAACAACAATAAGGGTCATGAATATGGATCCATAAAGTCCATTTTGTCCAAAAACCAACTTCATCATGGGGTATGTTGGTCCTTGAACTTGCAGAAAATCGACCAATAGCGAAAAGTTTCGGCCCAGGTCAGCCTTTTCACAGAGCATGGCTTAGATATTTTTTGGGAGCAATGAAAGAGACGGACAAGTGCTATGGTGTCTACTGACTCTCGTAACAGAAATTTATAAGGCATTTTATCCCTTTTAAAAACTTGTGAGCATCGTTGAGGGTAGATAAGGAATGGTATAAACACATTTTGATAGGATACATCTGGAAATCTTGAATGTCTAAAGAAATAAGGACCGAACACCTTATGTTGTTTATTGCCGCAAGTTCTATAAAAATGTTCATCCGGGTTCCTTCGGAAGATGTTTGAAACCTCGCCTTTGGCCTGGGCTCCAACACTTATTCCGGGACCCAGCAAAAGTTAACTCTTTCACTGCCAATGTCACCTTGAATAGCTTTTGCGCACAGAGTAGATCAAGATTAGATTACACAAGAAGTGCAGTCTGATCTTTGATCTATACCATACGTTACCTGATTCTAATGTGTGACCAAAGTCAGTTTCAAATTCACTAAACCTACCTTTAGACCTCGAGAAAAGTAAAATCTCTTTAGATGGCAGCAAAACAGTTAACAAAAGAGAGAGAGAAAAAAAAATCCTTTGTCCCTGTAATAAACAGGTAACTCGGCGTAATAAGTAAAACCCTTACTGTTGGCGTCTGCGTCCATCAGAAGCTTATCCAATTCAGCTGCTGCCACCTGTAGATCATTGTTTAAGTCCAGGGCTTTGAAGACATCCTCTATCAGTTTTGGCCACTCAGAAAGGGAAGGCAGATTGGCATCAACAGCAGTGCTGTCAAATAATTACCGGTAAATTCTCAAGTGAACTCTTAACCGAAAAATCCAGTTTTTAACGACCCTCTGGAAAAAGATCATTGAAAACATTGTGGTGAAAAAGGAGGTACCCAGCATTTTCTCGTTCTTTCCCCACATTGTTTTCAATATTTTAAAAGATAGATTCCATCTTTTACCTGCTCCTGATTTGTCTTCTCTAATGCTTACAACTGGAAAAGTCTAAACGAACCCAAAGAGTTAAGTATTTACCAACGTACCAAAAAAGTTAAGTATTTACCAACTAACTCAAAATTACGATAATAAATGAAAATGAGCCACGCTCTGTGAAAAGGGGGCTTAATGCATTTGCGAAAAGTATCGATCCAGTCCGTGCAGGCTGACTTGGACCGAAATTTTTCGCTATTGGTACTTTTCTTTATGTCAAAGGACCAGTCTACCTCAAGGTTCTATCGGTTGTTCGATAAAACGGACTTTATGGATCCATGATCATGTGATGACTTGCTTGGTATCATGTATCACGGAGATGCATTAAGCCCCCTTTTGCCAGAGAATGGTTCAAATAATTTTAAGCTTAGGAAAAGGGAATTTAATGTATCTCCGTGATGAAATATACCATGCAAGTCATCACATAATCATAGATCCATAAAATCCATTTTGCCTCACCCCGTTTTCACAGAACATGCTTGCAATGTTACATGTACAAGTAAATAGTGAAATGCAAAATAGCAAGCAAGTCGTTGTATAAGACGGAATTATTTTGTCTAAAAACTGGCCGTTAAATAGGGAGTATTATGCTGTAGTAACTTTTCTGTTGCTTATATTTGATTCGAGCAGCATTAGATATCGTGCGAGACCGAAGGTCGAGCGAGATGTTAACCCTTATCCTGCTATATAACTAAAGTAAAACTTTCAAGTCGAATGTAAAAATCCAAATATTGCTATTTCACAGTTATTTATCGGACAGCGGAGATCCAAGATCAGACTGCATGTCAGTCTGATCTTGGTCTACGCTGTCCGCAAAAGGTCCGTGAGTCGCACTTAGCAGCCAAAGAGTTAAAATTTTTCTAAGGCAGCGAGAAGCATACATAAGCATCAGGAAAGTTGCTACCACATAAGATTCCTTTTATCATAATACCGCCAACTTTCAACGAAAAAATACTTCAATTATTGACGTTTTATTCGAAACCGGTAAACAAAATTGATGATGGTTTAGTGGGTAGTAACTTCGTTTTTATGAATGACCGATGAGCGTAATATTTTGACAAATCAAATCGCTAATCAATACGTATGTATTCCATGCGCGAGATACGTCATCATATCATATTTGGAACCATAGGCCTATTTGACATTGTGCAGATGTAATGTTTTTCCGTGTATGATATATTTTTTTTAACTTTATTGTCCACGTCTTTATGGTACTTGAGGGTCGTGGCCATCCCTCAATGCACCTTACAGATCGTTGTTAGTATTCTGTGTTAGTAACTTAACTTTAAAATACAAACAAAAGTCGTAATTACAGATTCCAGATTTTTCTACAGCTACTATTGTACTACTACATTGATATGGCTACTAAAATATGAAGATTTTAACAATAATGACTAATAACAGGTTTACTTTTTCTTATTTGTTACAGTTTTTTTAAACCCTTTCCCAAACAAGCCCTGGTTTTCACGTGTCTGCAGTACAAGTCTTTTGAAAACACTGTGGGAAAAGGAGAAATTGCTCGTAACGAGCAATTTCTCCTTTTCCCACAGTGTTTTCTACCCTTTTGGGGAACTTTCTGTCATTTTCATCAAATTTAAAATTGTTGTCTGCAAACTCTTTCAAATTGGACCAGTCTAAATTTTATCGTTTGGGAAAGGGTTAAATAATATGTGGACGTGTATGATATTCTATACGCGTACGATGCATGTATTTGAGTAAGACATTTTTAGGTATGAAATAAAGTCTTAACTTATGGAAAATCAGCATTTGTTTAATTTTACTACATATATGAGCCATGTTCTGGCAAAAGGGGGGTCTAATGTATCTCCGTGGTGCATTATACCAAGCAAGTCATCACATGATCATGAATCCATAAAATCCATTTTGTCTAACAACCGACTGAATCACAAGATAGACTGGTCCTTTGACATGCAGAAAATTGACCAATAGCAAGAAATTTTGACCCAGGTCAGCTTCTGCTGACTGCGCAAGCCGACCGCATCGATATATTTTGCAGATGCATTTAAACCACCTCCTTTCACAGAGCATGTCTCATATGGAAATGGAAACATTGTGAAAAAAAAAAAAAAAAAATCCGGGAGACTCAGCTATCGAGCGAGAACTTCAACATCTCAGATTCGAGATTCCGTTTCAAAACCCCGTGACGAGAGGTGTCAATCTTTTGACGTGCCAATAATTGGCGTGCAACATACGAAAAGGGGCCTTCGGATATATGCGTAAAAGTGTGTCGTCCAAGATCAGCCTGTGCAGTCTGTGACTAATCCGAGACGACACTTCCCTTTTTTGTTCGATTTTCTGTTTCACGAAAGTCTACTGTATGAAAAAATCTTATGTAGTCGTAAAGTGCCGTTCTCGGATTAGCCTACGCGGACTGCGCAGGCTAATCGAGACGGCACTTAAATACGCAAATGTTCGAAGGTCTCAGTTTGCATGTTGCGGGCCACTATCGAGTTACTGAATTCTTATGGGTTTGCGTGGCTTAGTGGTAGAGTACGGGAGTCGTAACCTGAAAACACCGTGTTCGAGTCTCACTGGAAGCACTTTGTTTTTCATTAGAGTGCCTTTGGATAAGACAATTCACACCCTAGCCTTGTACAGTTGACACCCAGGACAAACATGAATAAGCTGTCGCCCTGATATGAATGAAATGATGTTGACAGCGGCGTAAACACCAGATAATCAATCAATCAATACTGAATAAGTAGCAATCATTGAGTGTTAAATATGAGACGAGTAATTTCAGGACTTGCTTCCTTTTCGATTTAATCCTTATACCAAGCCACAAATTTTGAATTGTCTAAATTGAAAGAATTTTCAGACGACAAAAATGTGACCCAAAAATTTTGAATTGTTTTTGGAAGGGTACTGCGTGGGCTTACCTGGGTAGATCCTTTTGGCAGAAGTAGAGTATAAAAGGCTTGTTCTGGCTCACCCCCTTATCACCCCTTAACCCATTTTTGTGGGCTGGCTCACCCCCCCTCACCCCCCTCACCCCCCTTATACAACAAAATAAGCTTATTTCTTGTTCTATCTTAACCCTCACCAAAATTTCATGTAACACGCCTTCTAAGCCGCATGCTCATAAAATCATAAAATCATAAAATCACATGCTCATAAAATCATAAACCAACGAACCAATAGGTTAAGCATTCATAAAACAAATGACTTAACCTCTATCTTAATCCTTTTACCTTTAATTCAATTATTATCACCCCTCAACCCCCCACTCAGTAAATAAAAAATTTTCGAAAAAAAAAAAAATTTAATTTTTAAAAAAAAATTTCATCATCACGCATCATTACATCAGGCTAACCGGGTGCATCATTACATCAGTTAATTATTGCATCAGGCTAACCGGCTGCATCATTACATCATTGCATCAGTTAACCAGCTAACCAACGGCATCAGTTAACCAGCTAACCAACGGCATCAGTTAACCAGCTAACCAACGGCATCAGTTAACCAGCTAACCAACGGCATCAGTTAACCAGGCAAACCCTTACATCACTTAACCCCCGGAAACCCCCCATCAACCAACGCATGACGCAATGGCTAGCGGGTTTATATATTGGTTAGTGGGGTGGCTTAAGATGATGGTGAAAAAAAAATTTAATTGCATAACATCATAACGCAAATCATTGCTTAAGGTGAAACGAAAACAACAAAATCAAAAAATTTTTATTTTATTAACAAATAAAAATTTTTATTTTATTTTTGGTTGCCCCTATGCTTCATCTGTCAGCTTATAATGACCCCATGATAAAGTTCTATAACTACCATCCCTCAGTATCAAACCCTTTTTATCATTTTCAAAGCTTAATGCTATTTTTTTCATTTTTATAGTTATTAATTCATGAAGTTTACTTTTTATTCCTCCCATAGTTACACAAAAATCTTTTTCAGTATCCAAACAATCTTTATAAGTTTTAAATTTTAGGTCTTTTTTTATTACTGACTTTTTAACTCCTTTACATTTTTTAGTTTCTGCTTTCTCATTTGTTTTATAAATTTGTTTACCATCTTTATCTTTAGCTTCAATAGGCTTAATATAAATAAATTTACCATCTTTATCAGTTACTGCTTTACCTTCTTTATCCTTTTTTAAGACTAATTTTTTCATAGCATAAGTTTTTGCTCCTGGACTTACAAATCCAGTTAAAAGATCTCCTTCCATTTCATCCTTAAACTTACCTAACACATTACAATTTTTATCACTATATAATGGATGATTTTTTGGATAATTGCTAAAGTCAAACAAATCATTGGCATCCTCTTTTAAATCTTCATACAAATCTTCAGTTTCTATTTTTAAAACATAACTATCAGTATCAGTATAGCACATAAATACTTTATCTTCACCAAATTTATTTTTAAAATAGTTATAATAATCTTCTAACATAGTTGTTTTGCTAATATCAAGTATACTTACTCCTAAATAAATTGGCTTATCATATTTAATACTTGTTTTTTTCATATGAACAGCAACCAAATTTTCATCAAATATAGTATGATTATGAAAGTTATGTTTTGCTGTTAACTTTTTAAAACGTTTACTATTTTCTCCATTAACTAATTCTATGTTTACTCTATTTCTTATATTTTCCATGGTTTTACCAAAAACAGAATTCATTGCTAACTTCCATAAATTATCTAAAAATTTATTTTTATCCTTCTTTGCTTGTGTTCTTAAAGCCACACACTTATCAACATATTTTTTAATAGCGGTACTCTCTTGATATTTAATTCCACGATGTATTTTTTTAATTTTTAATCCTAATCTCAGGTAAGTCTTTAAAGCTTCATGATGAAGTATATATTTTTCCTTATCATTTAAGTTTGGTATTAACTTTTCTACTTTACTAACTTTTAATTTTTCTGCTGCTAAAGGCATTTCATTATGCAAATCATGTAAATTTTTAGGATACTCTAAATCAACCTCCAGGGTACACGGATATTTTTTCCAATTATTTATTTCTTCTTCTGTCATCCATTTAAAACCGCCTACAGGTAAAGGCTTACTCATAGCCCAAGGATAAAGACTGTTTTTATCGATATAAAACAAATATTTACTAGGTTTTGTTACCTGATACTCATCACCCATATACTTATTGTTTGCCTCTGCATATCTAATACTTGTCATGCATACGCCACCCCTTTTTGACGCTTCAAAAAAGTTAAGCATATTAATATCAGTAAGTTTTTCTAATTTTATTTCGCTTACCTTAAGCATAGCATCCCATCCATATCCAGGTAAAGTATAATACCAAGCAGGATCTAAACCAAATTCTTTAAGCATAGAAAATCTAAAGTTTTCCATAACATCAGCTAAAAGTACAACATCTGTTTCATTGTATAGTTGTAAATAATCAGACATAGTTTTGCAACCAAAAACATCCCACACTTTTAACGCGTGTGTTAGATCTTTTTCTTCAATTCCTTCTCCATTTAAGCTTGAATAAAATTCTTCTATAGGTGGTAGTTGTGTTTCTTTTAACTTATCAAAACTATCCATCCATTCATAAGGAAAGATACCCTTTCTACTTAACAATTTTAATTTTTCTTCTGTATAACCACCACGATGATTTTCTAAATAATTTTTTAAATTTTTAAAATTTTCATCTTTTAAATTTTCTACAATTTTTTCTAAACTACTAGCTAAAAACTTAAAACTATCAAGAAATCTTAAATTAATATGTTTATTTCCTACCTTTAGATGTTTTGTAAAACTAATATATTTTTCTTCTGTGTTAGGTAAACAATCAATTCTACCACTAGTTTTACCAAGATACTTAATAAAAATATGTGCATCATAACCAGATAAATTATGAAAGATAACAGGTATAAAATCAGGAACTTTTGCTTTAAGATTACATTCATTATGTGCGGCACCTCTATACTCACCAGTAAAATGACAATGATCTCTTACTTTATAATTTTTATGCGTAAATTTACCACCACATATCCAACATTTTACTTCATTTTTATGTTTTCTAACTTTATCTTCAGTTAATTTTTCTATTTCTACTGGGTTTTTATAAAATTCATTATAGAGTTGTTTGACATCCTTAGTTAAAGTATCTATAAAATGTTTTTCGGCATCCTCTCCTACATATCCTCTTAATACTGGTTTCATAATTTTATCATTAAAAGGACAAATTAAATAGTTATAACTTACAGGTATATGCTTTTGTGTTTCAATAGTA
Source organism: Tridacna gigas (assembly GCA_945859785.2). NCBI lineage: Eukaryota > Metazoa > Mollusca > Bivalvia > Cardiida > Cardiidae > Tridacna > Tridacna gigas. The sequence goes on from OX244028.2 coordinate 30,279,071, forward strand.
TTACTTTTTTGTTGTGGTTCTATTTTTTGTAATATACATTCAAAATCAGCAATAACTGCAAATGGTACCATAATTTTTCTACAATAGTTTTTAAACTTTATTAAAATTTCTTCAGGATTTTCAGGATCAAACTTAGGCATTATTAAATCAACTCCATCATGATCTTCACAACGCTCCATATGTTTTTCTAAAAGTTCTTCACTACCAAAATGATTCATACAAAGCATACAATACTTTACATTATGATTAGAAGCCGCTTGTGTTCTCAGTAAAGCATTAGTATTTTTTATTAAAACATAATGTGTTTTTTCTTCTTCATCTTCAATATATAACAAATTTACATGATTTTCTTTTAAACTTTTTATAGCTCTAATACGTTTAATTTTTTCCTTACCTTCTACTATCCCAAAAACATTAACACTAATTGTTGGATTAAGCCTTTCAAACTTATCTATATCCTGTAAAGAAACAGGATATTTAATTCCTTTCATATTTAAGCTATTTTCCTTAGATTTTAAATCACCAATTCTTTCATTATTATCATTTTTTGGATTTAAATGCCTTAAAACACACCATTTAAAACATTCTTCATCCTTACTTTTCATATTAATACATGCCTTTTTGTTAGCAATCCACTTAGGTAGGGGTAACCAACCACCTGCTCTTAATGGTTCATAAATAACACTATGTAACTTTAAATGAACCACACTATTAAACGACCAACCACTACCATTTGAAGTAAATTTAATAAAATTTTCTATAATTCTTTCCACCATATTTAAGTATACTTCTGTTATATTGGTTCCTTCTAAGAAAATCTCATAACTACCAGAAGAAAAATTTGCTTTTACTATTTGTCTATTATTATCCTCTCCTCTTTCCATAAAACATTGAAGATTTAATTTTACTTTATGACTATGCATGCTACTTAAAAGTTTTTCAATTGTTGGTTTTGTTAGCATTAAAAACTCTTGTAACGTTTTAACAGGTATACCGTCTATTTTATGTTCAGTTGCATAATTATTTAAGGCAGATCTATTTTGTAATATTTTTATTTTTTTCTCTCTTTCTTCATCATATATACTTTTTATTTTATTTTTTAAAGCATTAAGTTCTGGTGTTATACTTGGTTGTTCTACTCTTACATTTTCTAAACTCCTTAGCAAATCATTAACTGAAGTAGTTTGTTGCCTGGTTGGTCTTTGTCTTGGTGGTATATAGGGTGTTGGTTGTAATATTGGTGCATCAATGGCAACGTTATCCCTATCTAATATTGAGGGTCCCGTATTAATCAAAAGAGTTATCAGTTCATCACGTCTAAGCCTTGAGTATCTTCTTAATCCCCTTTCCCTTGCTAAATTTCTTAATCCAGTTACATTATATTTATTAAATTGACGATCCATTTTTTTTAAATAAAATATTCTTTCCTTAAGTCAAATTTTATTATTTTTTCATTAAATAATAAAATTAAAGAATATCAATTCTATATTTACCATTCCATACTCTACCATTCCAATTTTCAATCGTTTGTGGGCATTTATCAATATACTTAGAAGCCTTGTAAATTGATGGAAACTCTTTCACCTCTTCAGTTTCAACATCCTTTAAGGTAACCCTCTTTGGGTTTTTAGCAATATCCTTTAATCTTTCATAATTAGGAATTTTTTTAAAAAATTTTTTTTCTTCCTCTTCAGGATACAAACCATGCTCTTTTAACACATCAATATACTTTTTCTTGTTCCAATAGGAATACCACTTAATATTGTTATCTGTTAATATTTTCTTAAAATCAGCAACCTTTTTCATTTTATTTAAGTAAAAAATTACTTAATATACTACACTCATCTTATTCCCATCACTCTGAAAGTTGATTAGTCTATCACTAAGTAAAACTGCATAAGCTATAGTATTTGCTGGAACAGCTGGATTAAATGTTGCTTTAACATGAATATCAGTTACAGAATACTTAAGCCTTTCACTTTGTTTTGATAAATCAAACACAAACAAAGGATAAATAAATTTAAAATCATAAGGGTTAATATTAGGGTTTGATACCAATTCATCCATATTATAAAATTTCTTTCTAAAAGAGGAAGCCTCACCATATATTCTACCAAATTGATTTTCAATAAAATTTATATCATAATCATATGCAGGATATTTTTTTGAACCTAACATTACATAAATATTTTTAATATTTACGCTGTCAAATATAGCAGGGTTTCGTTCTTGGTTACCACTTTTGTCAGTTTGAAAACCAATAATTAAGAAACGTGGCACCTCAGGAGATGATTTAGATGATAACCTCCAAGTAAAACCTGTTGCTTGTGGAACCGCAATAGAGTCGCTTTGTATCATTCTATACCCAACTGGGAATTTTTCTTTCTTCTCAATAAATTTAAAAAGTTCCATCCTATTACCATCTTCCGGTGTTACATGAGGCATAAACCAAGATACTTTAGTTAATTCAACCCTACCAGGTTCATGTCTTTGATTTCCACCCACTAACGCTTGGGCAAGTCTATAAATTGCATCATTATTACCGTTTCTTGTTAAGGTTATTGTTTGTTTCATACCATATAAAACTTTGTTGTAATCTTCACAAAAACCAAATATATGCTTTAAGGGCACCTTAAAACTAAATTTTCCAGTAGGTTGTGAAGAAAAAATTAATTCTTTTCTAAATTTATAACCAGTATTTTCTAAATTATTAACATTTCTAATAACATCTAGCGTATCCTTTTTCCAAAACTGATTTAATCCTTGGGATTTAGAAAAGTCATCAGGGTATTTTAACAGACCTAGCATTGTGGTAGTTTGACCAGGGTAATTAATGCTTTCTATCTCTTGTCCACTAAGTTGATATCTTATATTTTTAAACAAAAACATTAAACCATTGTTTGTTAAGTTAACCATATCATCATTTACATAATTAGGATTAGCAACAACAAGAGACTCTTTTAACAATCTTCCTTCAATTAGTAGATATGATTCTGAAGGATGATAAAAAATATCTTGTGTTTCAATATCAATCCTAATATTTCCTCCAGAGTTGTTTAGATTAGTCCCTGTAATAGGAAGATATTCATAATATTCATATTCATCAATACTATCGTCTTTAAAAATTGGCGCTTTAATATTTAAAATATCCATTTTTATTATATGCAATTATAATTTTAAGTCAAATTATAATTGTTTAAATTAATTTGCCCATAGTTGAGGGAATGACTTGTTTTCATCATTTACATACACACCCTTTAGTTTAATATTTTTAATTTTTTCTACTGAAAGGTTTTTTTTCATTTTTAGATAAATTCTATTTCCGTAAAGTATGGTTACCTTAGACATATTATTTTTTTTAAGATATTGATTTACATCTTCTTCAAATTCCTTAATGATATCAGCTTTTTCAGGTGACAATTTTAAAGCAATCTTTTTATAATCATAATTTGTATCACTGCTATCTATTACTTCACAATCTTCATCAAGTTTTAAATTAGCATAAAGGATACTAACCTTTTTTGTATTGTATTTTTCATAATGCGTTAAATTAAATTTTAGATTAGTCATTATTTTATTTAATGTAATAATTTACTTAACTTAAATTTATAATACTTTAACTCCGGAACCCTTTTTACTATTTAACTTCTTAACTAAATCTTGTATAGCAATGGCACCACCATCCATTAACTTACTAATATCTTGCATTACAGGTTGAGTTGTTGTAGTAGGCTTTTGAGAATATTTTTCTAGAATCTTTTTAGATTTTGGTGTTAAAGCCTTTTGAACTAACTTTTTACCTGCATCAACCGCGGCACTCTTTCCAACCTCTAACGCTTTCTTTGCTCCTTCCTTAGCTACACTCTTACCAACATCAACTGCTGAAGATGCAATTTGTTTAGCTGCTTGGCTCGTAAAGAGTTTTGTAAGAAAATTGGTTAAAGTATCAAATATTCCTGCCCCTCCATATGCATAACTTCTTTTAAATCCTCTCTTTTGTGATGTAATCATTTTTATATTATAGACATTAATTTTTTATAAGTTTTTGTATTTAAAACATGTTGTCTTTTTAATTCATCACAAATACTTACCAACTCATTTCTTACGCCTGTATGACCGGCTTCTTTACTTGCTATTAAGAGGTCTAATCTTTCTAATAGTGCATTGGGGTCAGATGGAATTACCGTAATTCCACGACCTTTAATCTCTTTCCAAAATTTACTAAGTATTTTTTTCCACTTAAACCTAAGCGTATTATCATAATTTTTGGGTATACCTACTAATGGGTTGTTATTGAAATAAAGAGCATTGGATTTTATCATTATATCCTTATAAAAATCTAAATCGTATGTATCATATTTTTTTTCATTTGGTTTTTTAGAAATAATTAATTCCCACAAACCTTCTGTATCTGTTTCATAATCTTGTTCACCAATTAATACAAAGTAATTGTCATAAATATCAACTTCTTTATCACCAATATATAATCTTCCATTTTTATCATAAAACCCAAACGTTGTATCAACTTCATCTTCATTATCATATCTTTTTAACTGCTTTTTTGCAATTCTTCCAAGAAAATATGGTTTTTTGGTACCTTTTTCTTTACTTTCTAAATCAATACTAGTTATTTCTTCAGAGCTAAATCTTTCAAAATCATATGCTGTTATAGAAGGAAAACCTTCTAATTTAATTCTTGCAATATCATGTATTGATTTTTTAATAGGGTCTAGTTTTTCTGAAACAGGTCTAAAAAACCTAGAAAGTTGTTGTTGATATTTTAATTTACCTTCTTTCTCTGCAAGTTGATTATCATGAATTCTTTTCTTCAGTGCAATGAATTCTTTTACTGTTTGCTCCCTTTTTAAAGGGTCTCGTATCTTCAAAAATGACATTTTTTAAAAGTAAAATAATTTTTTTAATTTGTATTGTCTATCTCACATGCACAAGAACACTTAAACTTAAGAGGTTTTAATTTTAATTTGAATGCCTTTCTACAAGCCTCCTGAATTCCTCCCGTGCTTCTATTCGTCCCTTCTCTATTAAACTCTCCGATTCCTCTAGCTTGCTTTTTTTCTTAGACTTACTCCTAATTTCTTCCTTCATTTGTTTGTATTTTTCCAATTCTTCCATAATTAAAGTAAATTCTGAATGATCTATTTTGTTGTCTGTTATTGCTTTTGATATATGTGTAAGTAGTGTGTTTAGCTTTGAATCAGCCAACATTTTAATCTGAAGATGTTTTTCAGATTTTGTTCTGGTTCTTCTAACTACAAACTTACCAACTAAAGCGGCTAACCCAACAACTAAAGCACAGCCTTCTAGAACCATAGTTGCAGGTATCGCTACTACGGTTGATAGTAAAGCGATTCCCCCTGCTCCGGCGCCTAGTGCTATAACGGTTAGTCCAGCTTCTACATTGTCCACATTCTTACTAATCTTTAAATACTTTTTACTTAGTTGCTCTCTTTCCTTAACTTCATTTTCTAGAAAAGTCTGAATTTCTGATATCTTTTGTAACCTGAATGATTGACCATTGTCTCTTGAGAATACTCCTAACGTCGTAGATGTTATTACTGGCTCTAATGATGGTGCATTTGGTATATTTCGTTCTTCTGGTAGCTCTGGATATATCTTTTCTTTTAGTTCCATTTTATTAACAACAACTATTTTTTTAAATTGAGTAATAAAGACGACACAAAAATGTGTTTTCTTGTATTTTTTTTTATTTTATTAGAGTTGTTTGTAATTGTGGTAACCATGTCATCCACCTCTTCTAATGTAACTTCATTTGTAATAGTTAATTGATTAAGTTTTAAAGCATAAGATAGAGAAACTAAAACAAAGCCTTTACTCATATTGAAACCAATACCTAAGGCTATCGTCTTCGTTTGTCCTCCTTCTAATACTAACGGTTGTTGGGTAAAAATATCCCATGTAACAGGATTAACTTTTTTAGCTGGATACTTAACTTCTACAGGTTTCCAAAAAATAGTTTTTGGTTGAACTATTTTATGTTTTCCATTTCCAAATTTATGCACATTCATATTTTTTAATTTACAATATTGCACCTAATATAGGAATATTAGCAAATGGGCTATTAGGTCCTAAAAGAAGACCTTTTCCATCATAAATTTTACCACCTTGTTTTAAATACAATCCATCACCAACGGAATAGAATCCTTTACCTTTGTATGGTTTAAGATATAAACCTTCACCATCAGTTTCTACTTGACAGACGCAACCACCTTTCTTAAGATATAAACCATTACCAATTGCTTTTTGAACTCCTGAAGATGCCAAACCAGATAGTGCACCAATTCCTATAGCAGGTAAAACGGTTCTTGCTAATGTAGGTAGAACTGATGAAGCTAATCCTGCTAATAGAGGTAAAAATCCACCTTCTACTTTCATATTTTGCTTAAGTTGTTTAGTTGACATTCTAAACGTTGCCCCCTTACCACCTTTATAAGCTTTTGTAAGTTTATTTACTTGTGGTTTGGTTAATGCAATTACATCATTACCATGAATATCCTCATGCTTTAAACGAATACTTGCCGGAGCTTTGTTTCTAAAAGAATGTAAAATTTTTTCCTTTTGTCCGTCTGATATATTTATTTTAGCGTTAATATAGTTTGTCATTTTTTATATCTATCTTGCTTCTCTTATATGAAATCTAATTGTTAAATTTTCCCCTCTAAGATTGAGTAATGTTCCATCTTGGTCTGTAATTGATACATTTAAATTATGTATTTCATTTAATGTTAATGGAAGGTAAACAAGGTTTACCGGATTTTCTATAATTTTATATCCTGGTGATACATTTGGAAAAAAACTATAAATTGTATTTTTTTGTGAACCGTTAACATAACTACCCGAAATTAAATCTATATTAACTAGTAAGCTATTAATACTAAGAATATTTACTACATTTTCTGATTCATAAAATCCTTGTGTATATTTAGCACGAGAGAACCCTAATATTTTAGCAATAGAATGTTGTTGGTTAAAATCAACCTGATATCCATTTTCTATAACAAGAATAGACTTTAAAGTGTTAGTATTTGCTGAGATGCTAATTAAATATTCTTCATTAACAGCATCATAATGACCCTTTTTTCTCATTTCTTGTTGAATTACATCATTAATATCAACTAGATCATAACTTCCTTCAGGTATTCTTATTTTTACCCATGTTGCACCATTATCTGGTGTATAAACAAAAATGTTATTGCTTGCATCAATATTAGGAAATGAATAATAAGTTTCAAGATTAACCAATGCTATTTCATATTCTTTATCTTTTTCTAATTTAAGTGGAGGAGTAAATCTTGTTGTAAACTCTGTTTTGTTATCGCTTACGATAATTTGAAATGATGTTTTATGGTTAGTGTTTTTTACTATCTTTTCAAGTAATTCTACTTCCATTTTATAATTTGTAAAATATATTTTTTAAATGAAAATATATTTTTAATTGTAATCCTTGTAATTTCGTGGTATGTAAAAGTTATCAAAACCACATCTATATTTTCCATCGTTAGGGTTCTTAGTTAAATCTAACACTACAAAACCATGAGGTATTTCCCAACATTTTTTACAAAAATTGATAAACTCTGTTTTAGTCATATCATCTCCTACATGATCACTATAAATATGATTAAGATTTTTTAAGTCTTGTCTAAACAAGCATATTAAGTTAGCATTTTCTCTAATAGTTTGACGGGGTAGTCTAAAATAATTTTGTGCTAGATAAAAACAATCAGCATTACTATGTCTACCCCTTACATAATAGTTTTCACACTTGTTTTGCCTTTCTAAAAGTAAGTCATCAAATATCATTAAGTTTTTATTTGATGCATTTAAATCTCTTGGGTCAGGAACATCACTAGCATATTCAAAAAATTCACAATCGATATCAGATTTTTCCTTAATTGTTTTTGCCCATTCTTCAACTAATGCAGTAGGTGAAATATCTCGGTTTTGAACTTCATCTTTAAGTGAGAACAACCTTAATATGTATTCTTTTGGTATTTTTTCTTCAAAAGCTTTTTTAAGTATGCGATATTCTGGTTGAAACAAACTTTTACCAAAAACGTATAAGTTACCATAATCTAACCAATCAGGTCTTAACAAAAGGTTAAGTAAAAGTGTAGTTTTACCACATCCTGATTTGCCTACTATTAAACCTCTGATACTCCTAGGTAAAAGAGGATGATTAAATCTTTTTGCTAATGTTTCATTCCAAGATAAATTAACAATATCCATATTTTAATTAAAAAAAATTATTTTAATATATAAAAAATGTATTGCGTTAAATGTAAAAAGAAAACTGATACTATTGATATAGAGTATACGGTAAGTAAAAATGATAAAAATATGGCACGAGGAAAATGTGTTGAATGTGGAACAACAAAAACACAGTTTATTAAACAACAAGAAGGTGGTTCGTTGTTAAACAAAGCAATCAATAACTTACCTGTTGAAATGCACTTACCTGGACATAACTTTACTGGTCCCGGTACCAAGTTAAAGAGAAGATTAAATCCTGATTTAACACCTAAAGAATGGTCAAAGCCTGTTAATCGCGTTGATGAAGCGGCATATCATCATGATATTTGTTATCTTAAACATAATGATACTAAAACACGTAATGATGTGTGTGATGCTAATATGCTTAAAGAGTTAAAGGGTATCTATAATCCAACTATTAAGGAAAAAATGGAAAGAGGATTGGTTTCTTCATTGATAGGAACCAAGAAAAGATTTGGTATGGGTGTCGGTAAAAAAAAAAATATTCACTAGCAGAAGAATTACATAAACCTGTAAAAAGAAAATTTAAGAAAAGGAGAGTTAGAGTAGGGGGTGTCGATAGGATATGGGCAGCAGATTTAGTAGATATGCAAGCATTTTCTAAACTTAATCAAGGAGTAAAATTTCTTCTTGCTGTCATTGATATCTTTTCAAAATATGGATGGCTGGTCCCCTTAAAGGATAAAACAGGAAAATCTGTTTCTGCTGCACTGAAGAGTATTTTTAAGGAAAGAAAGCCTGAGAAAATGTGGGTAGATAAAGGTAAAGAGTTTTATAACAAAGATGTTAAAGATTTGGTTGAATTGTATTCTACTGAAAATGAGGAAAAATCAAGCGTTGTTGAGAGATGGATTAGAACAATGAAAGAAAAAATGTGGAAGTATTTCTCTGCTCACTCAACAAATGTATATATTGATGTATTACAAAATCTTGTTAAGGAATACAACAACACGAGGCATTCTTCTATTAAGATGTCGCCAATTGAAGCAAGTAAGAAGAAGAATAAAAATAAAGTTTGGACAACATTGTATCCTGATTATGACCAAGTAAGGGAGGATATCAAACCAAAGTTTTCTGTTGGAGACAAAGTAAGGATAAGTAAAAAGAAAAAGACTTTTGAAAAAGGTTATACTACGAGATGGACTGAAGAGGTTTTTACGGTTATTAGAGTAAAACATACGACGCCTATAACGTATAAGATTGAAGATTTAAATGGTGAAGAAATAAAAGGTTCTTTTTATGAACTAGAACTACAAAAAACGAGCCAAGAGGTGTTTAGGATAGAAAAGATTATTAAAAAAGGTAAAAAGAAATCTCTTGTAAAGTGGAAAGGTTATTCTGATGAGTTTAATTCATGGGTTAACAACGATGCTATTGTAAATATTTAACTATATAAAAAATGGAAAATATTTTAATTGATAATATAACTTTACCAAATAAACCTTTAAGCAATTTTGAGCTTGAGGATGCCGTAAAAAAATTAAAAATAAAAAATTTTAGAGGAACATTTTTAAGAGATGTCCTACCTAAAAAAGTAAGAAATAAAGAATGTGGTATATTAAATCTTGATGCTACTGGCGGACCCGGTACTCATTGGGTTGCTTGGTTTAAAGATGGAAAGAAAAAAATTTATTTTGATAGTTATGGTATTCAACCACCTCTCGAAATTATAGATTATTTAAAAAGTCCATTACAATACAATACGGATCAATTACAACAAGCAGGTGAAGTATTTTGTGGACATTTATGTTTATACATTCTTAAAGAGTTGTGCTTGGGTAATAAATTTCAAGATATTTTAAATAAACTTTTTTAACAATATTAAAAACTATGCCTGTTGATAAATTTGGAAGAATGGATGAAGTTAAAACAAGCGGTGATGGTGTATCACTTGCTTACATTACTAACAACTTTTTACGTAAAGATGGAACAACCACTGTTACCGGTTCCATAAATATGGATGGTAACACATTAACAAGGGTTAGTAATCCAGTAAATCCTCAGGATGTTGCTACTAAGAGTTATGTTGATGGTAGTAGCTCAGGGTTGTTAGATGAAAACGGGGGGTATCATATAGAGGGGTATCTAAACATGGGTTTTAATAAAATAAAAAACTTAGATGAACCTGAGGGGCCCAGTGAAGCTGCTACAAAAAGATATGTAGATGGTATTAATGCAATACGAAAACAACAAGATGGTACCTGGTCTGCTGTTGCAGATATAAGCATGAAGGGGTATCATTTAATGGATCTTATAGATCCTGCATCCCCGATGGATGCTGCTACAAAAAGATATGTAGATTATGCTAATCGCGCATTTATTCATGATGGTGATACATATACATCAAGTAGTGACATTTCTATGGGTGGATGGAGGATTAATGATGTTGCTTCACCTATAAATAATCGACAAGTTGCAAATAAGTTTTATGTAGATAGCATTGTTAATACGGCCACCGCAGGAAAAAGAGCTTTAAGACAAAACCAAGCTGGGGTTTTCTTAGCAATGAACACTCACCCACTTACCGGCTTACCAAATCCAATAGACCGTGATTCTGCTGTCAATAAAAATTATGTTGATAATGGGGGTGCCATTGTAAAAAATCCTGATGGAAGCTTTACAGCTTCTGCGGATATTTATATGCAAGGCTTTACTATAAAAAATGCTGTGGCTCCCGTAGAAGAAAGAGATATAGCAACAAAATCCTACGTAGATGAAAAAATAGGCATTAAACCAAAACCTATAATTACCGTGTGGGCTGAGGAAAAGGGAGAACTTAAGAAAAACAGCTTTCAGTTTTCATTTGGTAATGGTTTATCCGGTCCATCTCATGCATTGGGGGGTTATTGTTTATCCGCGTCAGGAAGAATATTACGTGGCACATTAGTTTCTTTACCAAAAGATGATGATGATAGTATACTTGAAATAACCATATCATCTGCTGAAACTGGAAAAAATATTATTAAAAAACGTGATGAGTTATGTACTTGTACCGAGTTTAATCCTCCTATTGAGGTCAACCAATGTGATGTTATAAATTTTAAAACTGTATCAAAAAATCCAAAGGTAACTAATTCTTATGTAGCTATATTGATAGAATTGGATATGTAAAATATATAACCCAGAAAAAGGGTTAAATATTTATAAAAACTTAAAGTTTATGCTATATTCTTCAATGTCATTAATACAACTTTCAAGGAAACTGTGTTCATTTGGGCAATCTATAAATCTTTGTTTAAAGAGAGATAGCAAATTGGTTAAATCTTTACTGTAGAAATGATGTTTAACGCGTATGTTGTTACCACCAGCATAAAATGTTATGTTTAAAGTATCTTCTTTAGGTTGTTCATAAAACATTTTACTGCAGTAATAGTAGATATCACTAAACCATCTTTGATTTTTATAGGGCATTAGACCGGTTCCATTTGTGTAAATGATTTTGTTTGTGTTTATAGGATGAATATTTGATTTATCCTTAAGTAGGTCATTTAACTTCTGCTTGAAATCTGGCTCTAGTTCTAGCATTTTATTTTATGAAATTTTTTTTTAGTTAATCTATTTTTGCTATTTCATCCACGATGTCTTCTTCCACCACAGCTTTCAACTGTTTATCTGGTTTTGCACTGAATTTTACAAATCCGTTAGAACAACTTGCTGTAAATTCTGTTACACCATAAATGGTACCTAACATTTTAAATTTAGATACTATTTCCCTTCTTAGTTTTAAATGATGTTTATTAGTTTTATCTTCTTCCTCTTTATCAAATAAAGTAGCTTTCTTTTTCATAAAATTATATGTATCTTTTATATACTCATCAATAAAATTTATCATTTCATCTTTTTTGCTTTTCCCTTTAAATTTCTTTTTTCTATCAACAATACTACAAATATTACTAAGTTCTTTACTACCACAATTTTCATTAACTCTATTTATAATTTTTTCAATAAAATCATCCGTATACTTCATTATTTCTAAAATGCTACGATCATTTAAAGAGCCAAAAACAAAATTACCTTTAAGTAATCCTTCTTTTTCTGTATATAAACTAGCAAATTTATTCATGTTTTATATATCTCTGGTTCTTTAACTAACCATGTTTGCGAACTTTTAAGAGTAAATTCAATTTTTTATTTCTATCAAAGGAATAAAAAATTAAAAAATTTTTTTAAAATTTTTTTTATTCATCAATGTTTATTAAACCGTTTTCTAGATCTTCTCTTTCAGATATTAAATGATCTAGATAGAAACATTTGTCTGCAAATTCACAATTTTTATCAAACCATTCTTGCATTACACCACCGTATATACTGTGGGTTAGGAAGTAAGTATAACAATTTATTTTTTCATAAAACTTTTCTAGTTCTCTAAATTCTTTTTCCAGATTTACCACATGTTTGTATTCTTCTTCCTCTACGGAAAATGCTACACATGCTCTGTTTGTTATTTCTTTAAATAACTCATATTTATGATCAATATCATTATATGCTCTTAATTGGAATTTGTCTATTACCTGTTTGTCTTTTACAGTTTTACTTGCTTCTATTTCTTCCTTTATTTTTTCCATATTTCTCTTTTAATATGGGTTATATATCATCTTAAGATGAAATATATACCATGGATTATCATTTAAGTCCTATTTTAACATGTTTTTTTCATAGTCTTATTCAACAAACACTTCAGCTACTTTCTCTATTATTTGTTTTTTAAAAACATCACAATCCTTGTCTAAATATGAATGTTCATCATTTAAAGCATGTTTAACTTCATCTTCTATATCCTCAAACACTTTGTCTAAAGTTTCCTCCATCCGTTCTCTTATCTCATCAACATCTGTATCTAAAGCTATGTCGTTTTTTAAATCATCTAACCTAAACTGAAGATCCTCCTCTTTCACAGCGTTAAAGTAGCGGGTAAGATTTTTTATTGCTTTTGCTATTATATCCTCTGCTCTACTTTCAAACAAACCGTTGATGATGCTTGCCTCTTCATAAAACAAGTCATCAAACTCTTCTTGTGATCGTATGACGACACCATTGTTATCATTATTATCACTCATGTTTTCTCTAGTTTCAGTAAAACTTGTCATTATTTTACCTACTTTTTACTTAGGATTTTTTAATCTTAAATTCAATTTTTATTTAATCATGGCAAACGATTTTTAAATTTTTTTTTTTTTTTTTTTTTTATTGAAAATCCCAACCCACCCCACTAACCGATATATAAACCCGCTAGCCATTGCGTCATGCGTTGGTTGATGGGGGGTTTCCGGGGGTTAAGTGATGTAAGGGTTTGCCTAGTTAACTGATGCCGTTGGTTAGCTGGTTAACTGATGCCGTTGGTTAGCTGGTTAACTGATGCCGTTGGTTAGCTGGTTAACTGATGCCGTTGGTTAGCTGGTTAACTGATGCAATGATGTAATGATGCAGCCGGTTAGCCTGATGCAATAATTAACTGATGTAATGATGCACCCGGTTAGCCTGATGTAATGATGCGTGATGATGAAATTTTTTTTTAAAAATTAAATTTTTTTTTTTTTCGAAAATTTTTTATTTACTGAGTGGGGGGTTGAGGGGTGATAATAATTGAATTAAAGGTAAAAGGATTAAGATAGAGGTTAAGTCATTTGTTTTATGAATGCTTAACCTATTGGTTCGTTGGTTTATGATTTTATGAGCATGTGATTTTGTGATTTTATGATTTTATGATTTTATGAGCATGCGGCTTAGAAGGCGTGTTACATGAAATTTTGGTGAGGGTTAAGATAGAACAAGAAATAAGCTTATTTTGTTGTATAAGGGGGGTGAGGGGGGTGAGGGGGGGTGAGCCAGCCCACAAAAATGGGTTAAGGGGTGATAAGGGGGTGAGCCAGAACAAGCCTTTTATACTCTACTGGCAGATGCATTAAATCGCCCTTTCATAGAGCATGGCTTATATCTGTTTGCCTGATAGATACAAGTCATTTCATTTCTTTGTCCTTCAACTTTTTATCAAACAACCTCAAGTTTTACGACCCTGAGGAAAAAGACTTTACAAAATTGTGGTAAAAGAGAAAAAACTCTGGTGACCAGCATTCTGCCCTTGTTTTCCTTCCCCTTTTTATTTCTTGTATCCGCTCAAAGACAAAACACATCACTTAAGCCAAAGTTAATTTGCCGTCTGCAAATTCTTCCAATTTGGACAGGTCTTAAATTCTGCCGTCTGCTATAGCGTCAACTTTTTACTAGCCAACAAAATATTAAACTTGTCCATATTTAAAGCAGTTGCTGAAGACGAATAAAATACGACCAAGAAACTAAAATTTTCTCTTGGGAAGGACAGAAAACATTGTTGGAAAAGGCGAAAGTGCTGGTTACCGCCATTTTCTACCACAAAGTTTTCAAAGGCCTTTTTCCCTTGGTCGTTAAAACTTGAGATTAAGAGTCAACCCTTTGCCACACAATCTCGAGTTTTAAAGACTCTCAGGAAGAAGCCTTTCGAAAACATTGTTGGAAAAGGAGGAAATGCTGGCAACAAACACAGCTTTGCTCCTTTTTCCACAATATTTTTTACCCTATCAGAGACAAATTTCATCATTTAAGCCACAGTTATATTGTAGTCTGAAAATGCTTTGAATTTGGACAAGTCTAAATTTTTGTCGTCAGGTAAAGAGTTAGAGTTAAGTATAAACTAAGAGGAACAGGCTTACCTGTATAGAAATACAACACAGACTAAGCCGAATGCAGTAGCGACTCTCATGGCTAAATTCTGCAGGGAAACAACAAAAAAATAATTCGTAGAGGTAGAACAGTACAAGGAACATTTTCAAGAAAGAAATACTACAACGTAGAAAAAAAGGTCTTCTTTACGCAATATTCCCTTTTAAATAAGTCAAACAAAGGAAAATTATGATACTGATCATTGTGATGATAAAATTGAATAGAAAGAATTAATGGACTCAAAATGATTTTGAAATAAAAAAAAAAAAAAAAAAGAGAGAAATAAAGGCAAAGAAAAGGACGGCATTCACAGCGTAAAAGATATATTTCAAAAATAAAAAAAAGTGTGTATACCTTGTGTTGGCTTTGTACCTTGTAATGGTGCTTTTGTCCACTGCTTGTTGAATCTTCCATCTATATACTGAATAGCTATGACGAAACTGGTCACGTGACATGTTTTTGATTACGTGACTTGTTTATTTGCATACAGAAGATATTGTCACTGCATTTTAACTCTTTCACTTCCAGTGGCGAACTGTATAGTTTTTGTGGATGGTTTAGATAAAGATCTGGCTGCAGCAGAGAAGGTGCAGTCAGATCTTGATCTACACCATATTCTTTCTAATGATTTACTATTGACTAAATCATCTTTGAAATCAGCGAGAGTCACTGTTTAGACCCCAAAATAAGTCGAGTTAATTCAGTTGGTAGCCAGAGAGTTAACCATCCTGAATTTAACTCTGTACCAAAAGATAAAATTTTGGACTTGACGCAACTGAAAGCATTTTCAAACGACAATTTAAATGTGGCTTGATTGATGGAAGTTTACTTAAACGGGGTAGAAAATATTGTGGGAAAAGAAGAACATGCCTTGTACCAGCATTTTCTCCATTTCCCACAATGTTTTTTTCAAATCCTTCTTTTTCAGGGTCGTTAAAACTCGGAATAGTGTGGTAAAGGGTTAAACAACCTTACGGGAGCGGGCTCTTGAAAAGCTTGTGGGAAAAGGAGAAAATGCTGGTGACAAGCCTTTTCTCACGATGTTTTCTTTCGCAGATTAATCCCATCATTCGAACAACACTTAATTTGTCTTCTGCAAAAGCTTTAAAATTTGGATGAGCCTGAATTTTGTCTTCCGGTAAAAGGTTAAAAAGCATTAACCCTTTATCATATAATTCCGAATATTAGCGACCCTTAGATACAAGGCGTTGGAAAACGTTGTGGAAAAGGGAGAAAATGCTGGTAACCAATATTTCCTCTTTTCCCCACGAATGTTTCTACCTTTTCAAGACAAATTTTCATGCTTTCAATCTGAACGAGTTTGAAGTTTTTTCAACAAGAATTTAGACTCGACCACATTGAAACCATCTACAGACAACATAGTAACGGTATGTCAGTTATAATATCTCCCTTTTCCCATAATGTTTTCTACACTTTTCAAGACAGAAGTCCAGCAGTACAGCCAGATCTAATTTGTCGTCTGCAAATACTTTCAAAGTGGACCAGTGTAAAGTTTTGTCATTTTATAAAGAGAAAACTGACTGCACTCGACAAATGTAGGCCCTATTCATGTTGTTTCATGCCAGGATAGGTACCGGTTGGCTATGACATTCTAGGACATGAGATGAGACTTAACCTATGACTCCCACTGGATTTACTCTTTTCTAGACGACAAAATGTTGAACTCGACCAAATTGAAAGTATTTGCAGACGACAATTAAATATGGCTCTAATGATGACATCTGTCTTTGATGATGTAATTTTGTGGCAAAAAAAGGAGAAAATGCTGATTACCAAAAACCTTCTTCAGGGTCGGGATTGTCTGGTAAAGGATTGATAAAAAAAAGCAGAACATCTAAACGGCGTAAACGCCTATCCCAGTCTAGTCTGTCCGTATGGGACCCTCAGAAGTTGCGATTTCAGGCAGATAGTAGTGGTCAAAGTCCTTTGATTTCAGTTGGATGCATATGGTGGCATATTTCTGCCGCGAGATACGAGATAGCTATCGTGATAGTTTTAGAAAACTTTCACGATAATTCGAAGTTTCCTGGAAATTTTATCAAGATAGTGAAAAGTTTTCTGAAAAAAATATCACGATAAACTTTGTTATCTTGAAAATTTTATGTTGATTATTTCTCATTCGTGCACGAAGCTGACATCGAGGTAAAATTATCACGATAGTTCTACCCGTTTCTCCATATCTATAAATAGAAAAATCACCATTTGGATGAACTGGGAAGTTTTTGACTGTACAGGAGACAAAGATGATCCGAAACCATATCTAATTATAGATACCGTGAATGTCAGTTGTGGGCACGAGCGTAAAAAAAGATCCTGATAACAGTTAGAAATTTCGCGATATTTCTATCGTGAAACTTTTTGTTATCTAGATAATATTTCCAGGAAAGTTTGTTTTATCGCGATAGTTCTCTCAAATTATCATGATAGCTATCTCGTATCTCGTGGCAGAAATATGCCACCATAGATGCAGGCCATGTTTAGAACTACCTACAATTAAAACACAACAAAAACACGTGCCAGAGAGGAATCATTTTTAAAAGATATGGAAACATCCAAATGTAGGTTAACTCTTTACCACACAATCCCGAGTTTTAACTATCCTAAGGAAGAAGCCTTTTGAAAACATTGTGGGAAAAGGAGAAAATGCTGGTAACCAGCATTTTCTCCTGTTCCCATAATGTTTTCTACCCCACAATCCCGAGTTTTAACTATCCTAAGGAAGAAGCCTTTTGAAAACATTGTGGGAAAAGGAGAAAATGCTGGTAACCAGCATTTTCTCCTGTTCCCACAATGTTGTCTACCCGTCCCGAAACAAATTTCAATTTTTGAGTCACATTTATTTTGTCGTCTGCAAATCCTTTCAATTTGGACAAGTCTAAAATTTTGTCGTTTGGTAAAGAGTTAAGTAGACGGACAGATGGGGCGAAAGGGAAAGAGATAAATGAATACTAAGAAAACTAAAACTAACTGAAACCCAAACAAAATTACTTTACTTTTAAAAGTTTGTTCTTTTGTATATCGGATGGTTATGATGCAATATTCTAGAGCCACAAAAGAAATTCGACTTAAGTTCATGTGTCAGAATTTTCATTCATGAGCCATGCTCTGTGAAAAGGGGGCTTAATGCGTCTGCAAAAAATTATCGACACAGGTCAGCCTGCGCAGTCCACGCAGGCTGACCTGGACCGAAACTTTTCGCTATTAGTCATTTTTTCGGTATGTCAAAGGACAGTCTACCCCATGATTCAGTCGGTTGTTAGACAAAATGGACTTTGAAGATCCCTGATCGTATGATGTCTCGCTTGGTATCATGCATCACGGAGATGCATTAGGCCCCCTTTAGCCAGAGCATTGCTCACTTGATATTGCAAGATTTGGCTTCAATGGAAATGTTGCATTCGCGCAAAACAAAGTATAGCTTCACTAAAGCTTGTTCGAAACCTATATCAGTAAACTAAAAAAAAACGTACAAACGTGCACAAAAGAAATTACTAAATGAATAATACTTTGAGAATGAATATAAAGTTAAGTACGATTAATTAAACGTGAATTTAATCGTTTTGGAAAAGTATAAGGAAAAAAAGAGTTTGTACTAGAAATGACCTTTTTTCGATATATTTGTCATGTATTAGTGAAATAGAACGACATAGAAGCATATTTTTAGGAATAGTACCTTATTTGAACCTACGGACACAATAGCTTGACTTTTATAAATCCGAAGATGATGGTGCATGAAACATCTTTTTGCAGTGTACAGCATGAATTCACAGTTTGAGCACATGTCATTACAGCAGCTGATGTCTCAGTGATAAGCCGTTAAGTCTTTCCTTACTGTAGACGATACAAAAAGCTTTTGTGGACAAAGTAGATCAAGACCTGACTGCACAGAACGTGCAGTCTGATCTCTGATCTACACTGTCCACTGCTGTATTCTAGATTATGACCAAAGTGGGACTTCATCTTGCAGCCGAAGTATATTATTGGCCTTTGAAAAGGTGAAGCTTATTAGTGGTGAAAGACTTAGTGATGCTTCTTTTCATATTTGGTCACTGTATCGTCTCAAGTCCATCGTGATTTTTCCGGCAGCAAAGCTACTGTGCTGTACTGATTTTAATCTGTATTGCAGCGAAATGCAATTAATTTTAGTGACACACATGACCAGGGACAAATTACGAAATACTTCATCACTTAAAGTGCTTTTAGAAGTCCTTTATAACATGTATATTTCGAAGGGGGAAAAAAACGAAATTTGTTTTGTTTGGCGGCCATTTTCATTTTGTGTCTATTTTCCGGAATGTAAAAATATTGAGTAATAAATGAATTAAACTGTTTTATGTTAAGCGTTTAAATTGAAAATATTTGTATTTGAAACGAAGAATTATTGAATACGCAAGCAACAGGTATGTTCAAATTCTAGTGTTGTCGTATATTTGTGAAAAAAGTGTGCGGAGATTTCAGACATTTTTTTTCACCATCGTCTCTACCCGGAGGCGACCCATCAAAAGCTAAAATCGCCTTTGGACAGTTATCTGCACTACTATAGACTGGTGCTTTGAAATGCAGGTGATAACTAATCCAGATTAAAAGTAGATTCAATATGGCGGCCTCCATGTTACAGCATTCGGCATACCTCGGGTGATCCGGTTATCAAATCCATCGGCTGTATCACGTAGCTTGATATGCACCTACATGGTACATTTCGCACATCTCCGGAAGCACACCGCTTTACCGTTATTGAAATTGTAAGGCTCCTCTTAAAAAAGAAAACATAAGTAAATTTTCTATCGTTATCTTTCTAAGAATATTTCAGTCGGCAAACAGTTTGTACATTCAATTTTTAGCGTGGTTTATCAATTCCGTTTGGAGCTTTCATCGACAGATCGATAGAAGTGAATAACTTCACTGTGGTTGTTCATGTCGTTGCTAAGCGATCTACAGGGGCGCCGCAATGTTTAAGATCATGTGATTGGTAGTTCAAAATGGAAGCCTCCTTTATACGGACGAGGTTAGATGTAGACACGGAATCGGCCGAGTTGTGACGAGTGATGTTACAGAGGAGGTTGTCACGGAATCTACCGAGTTGTGACGAGTGTCTGTGTAAGTTCCTGGTGAAACTGATCATATGCACAGATTCATTTGATTATCCCTTTCTCTTTCTTGCGTTACGGGAACAAAAATCGTCGCTCGGCGCGGACCTATGAAACTCTCGTTTAACCCTTATCCTGCTAACAAAAAGTTAAATAAAACCTTCAAACCGACAGTAAAACTCCAAATGATGTTATTCCAAATTTATTTTCGGAGAAAAAATATCTCCTTATCGGACAGTGTAGATCGAAAATCAGACTGCACGTTCTTTGCAGTCTGATCTTGATCTACACTGTCCGCAAAAGGTCAGTGAGTCGCGATTAGCAGCTTAAGGGTTAACTCTTTACCAGACGACAAATTTTTGCCTGTCCAAATTGAAAGCACTTGCTGGCGACTATTTCAATGTGGCTCAAATGGTGCAATTATTCTTTGATAGGATTGTAAACATTGTGGGAAAAGGAGAAAATGCTGGTTAACAGCATTTTCTCCTTTTCCCACAATGTTTTCAAAAGCCTTCTTTCTCAGGGGTGTTAAAAGGTGGCATTGTGCGGTAAAGGGTTAACCATTTTCCCCTTACTTTCTGCACAAAGTTCTCCGCCTTCCACACGAGGGGAAACGAAACTATATGTATCGAAATTTTTCGAAATGATGAAAAGAAAGTATGTGAGCAAGTTACTGGTTAACCCTTTCCCAAACAAGCCCTGGTTTTCACGTGTCTGCAGTACAAGTCTTTTGAAAACACTGTGGGAAAAGGAGAAATTGCTCGTAACGAGCAATTTCTCTTTTTCTCACAGTGTTTTCTACCCTTTTGGAGAACTTTCTGTCATTTTCATCAAATTTAAAATTGTCGTCTGCAAACTCTTTCATTTTAGACCAGTCCAAAATTTGTCGTTTGGGAAAGGGTTAAATGATTTCTACATCGCTATTTAAAAATAATTTTACCTTGTTTATATTTATCTTACATGTGCTCAAGCAAAGTAAAAAATGAAACATCTGTGAACACCTTGTGGCAATAAAATAGTTCAAAACCAAAAACTACAAAGTTCTTTGAATTGCCCCATTACTTTACAAATGAGCCTGGTTCTATGAAAAGGGAGTCTAATACAACTGGAGGGGAAAAAAATAATCGACCCATGTCAGCCTGTGCAGTCTGCAAGCTGATATGAATAGAAACCTTCTGCTATTTGTAAATTTTGTAAGGGTCAGTGATAACCTCCAGATTCAGTCGGTTAAGCCTTTACTAGACGACAAAATTTTAGCGTTGTCCAAATTGGAAACATTGACAGACGACAATTTTAATGTGGCTCAAATGGTGCAATTTTTCTTTGATAAGGTAGAAAACATTGTGGGAAAAGGAGAAAATGCTGGTTACCAGCATTTTCTCCTTTTCCCACAATGTTTTCAAAAGGTTTCTTTCCCAGGGTCGTTAAAAGTCCGCATTGTGCGGGAAAGGGTTAACAGACTAAACGGATTTTATGAGTCCATAACTATGTGACGACTTGCGTGGTATAACACACAGTTGCAACAGACGCCCTTTTGTCAGAGCATCCCGCATATCTATGTCATTGGTATCAAACCCGCCGGTTTTCGTGGCCCTTCCAAGATATCTCATCTTTTCTGGAAAAAAGAGCTTCCGGAAATTTCATCTAGTTATTATGGTTGGATATCAAAATGAGTCTTTCAGTGCAGAAGTCGATTTAAGATTACCCAAAACAGGCATACCATCATTCGACTCTCTTCAGAGGTTTAGAGTACATCTCCGGTAAAGTCTTTTGGAGAAAACCGACTGTGTGCATGAACAGGGCCCGTAGCAACAAACATGCTTAAGCGTATTCTTAGTCTTTTTCTAAATAGTTTTCTAAATTTGAAAGTAACGCAACGTGTGATTGGCTAAACCAAATGGCATAGTCCATCAGAAGTTGCGTTGCTTTCTGAATCTAAAATAAGACTAAGAATGAAACTATGGCTGGTGATGACGAGCCTTGACTTTTTTAAATAGACTCCCATTTCTTAATTATGTACCTTTTTACATAAGATGCCACCTTCAAATGAGACATGCTCTGTGAAAAGAGTGCTTAATGCATCTGCGAGAAGAATCGGTCCAGGTCAGCCTGCGCAGTCCTGGTCAAAACTTTTCGCTATTGGTCAGTTTTCTATCTGTCCAAGGACCAGTCTACCTCATGATTAAGTCGGTTGTTAAAAAAAGTAACGATTATAGATTATAGGCGTTGGCTTTCTTTGTACCATGGATCAGGGAGATGCATTAAGTCCCCTTTTGCCAGAGCGTGGCTCATCAATATTTTAGGCCAAGCCACATGATTAAAGCTGCAACTGGTTTTTGGACTACTTACGTAATGTGACAAATTTCGGTGAAGATCTGACCGCATGAATTCTTTTTTTTTTCTGTTTAGTGACCCTTAAAAATGCAGTGCAAGCTGGAACGTGTATAACTCCTGCCGTTGACAAAGTGTCAAAATAAAATGTTAAGAAGCTCTGAAGAGTTCTTCAGAAACACGGGGAAAAATGATTATGTAAAATGACAAAATTTCGGTCAGTGTCTTAGGGCTGCACCAGACGGTGGTCATGGCTTAGTTAGCACTATCGTCAGATGCAACTGTTTATACCCGTGGTGCTGAACAGGTTTTAGGATTTCAAACTTTATAAGTGGCTCTCTAACTCTTTATCATATGGACAGATATTGAGGAGTGGGGATATAAGATATCTTTCATTAATTATATCGGACAGCAGCACTTCAGACACCAGCGGCAGACTGCAGTCACAGCTTGATCGGCCGTGTCTACAGATGCAGTTGTCATTACCCGTAGAGTTGTACAGGTTTACCCTTATCCTATTAAATAAGTGAAATGAAATTTTCAAACCTGTAGTAAAAACACGAATAATGTTATTTTTGGGAAAAAATCTCCTTGTCGGACAGTGTAGATCCAAGATCAGACTGCACGTTCTGCGCAGTATGGTCTTGATCTACACTATCCGCAAAAGGTCTGTGAGTCGCGCCTAGCAGCCAAAGGGTTAAACACTTGGTTATTTATCGGCGACGTCCTAACTCTTTGCCATTTAGATATAGACAAGCGGTCTGTCTGTCTGTCCGTCTGTCCGTCCGTCCGTCTGTCTGTAAGTATGCATACATGTCTGTCTGTACATATGTACGTGCTCACCCACGCAGGTAAATAATAATTATATAAAAGTCTTACCTCGGGAAAACGAGTTTTGTTACCATCTTACAGCAGTAGATACCTTACGGAAATAAGTTGGCAAAAGGAGATATTGCTCTAATTAGCAGCTTCTTTTTTTGCCACAATGTTTTCACAAATATTTGACACATTCAAGCTTACCCCATGTTGATTACTCATAACGATTAACACAGGTGTTATCGAGCTTAAATCTCTCTGTCTTAATGTTTCCATAGAGTATATGAGTTACTCTAACCCTTTACCAGCTATGTGTGTTAATGGACCCTAAAGACGAAGCTTTTTGAAAAATATTATGGGAAAAGAAGACAATGCCGGTAACCACCTTTTTTTCCTTTCTCAGAATACTTTACACCATTTCAAAGGCAAATCCTATTAATTGAGTTGTCGTTTTTTACCGTGTCGTCTGCAAATGCTTTTAATGTGAACGAGTCCAGCTTTTGTCGTCTATCAACCCCGTTCCTAAACAATCCCGTGTTTTCACGACCTCTAGGAAGAAGTCTTTTGAAAACATTGTGAGAAAAGGAGAAAATGCTGGTAATCAGCATTTTCTCCTTTTCCGCCAGTGTTTTCTACCCTCTCTGAGACAAATTCCACAGTTTTAATCACATATAATTTATAGGCTGCAAAAGCTTTCAATTTCGAAGAGTCTAAAATTTTGTCGTTTGGTTAAGTTTTAAAGAGAGAAAAAAAAAAAAAACCGTCAAGAATCAAAGCACTGACGATACTGTATCATATCACCTGCTCTTACATAACAAGAACATGTTGCCCTCAAAGGTCCTACATCTCATATCGATTCGATAACGTAAACAGAATATTTTTAACGTTGTTTCCTCCCCCTTTTTTAGGGGATGGGGTTGGGGTGGGCGCTGGGCTTTAACGTAAAAAGAAGGGCACTTAATACATTTGCAAAAAGTATCGACTCATGTCAGCCAGCGCAGTCCGTGCAGGCTGCCATGGGTCTAAACTCTTTGCTTTTTCTAAATTTTTTGCATGTCCAAGGACCAGTCGCCCCGTGAAGTAGTTGATTAACCCTTATCTTGCTGAATAAAGGAAATGAAAATTTATAGTAGATAGTAGAAGCCCAAAACTTTCTTGTTTCAAAGGTATTTTTGGAGGAAAGATATCTCCTTATCGGACAGTGTAAATCAAAGATCAGACTGCACGTTCTGTGCAGTCTGATCTCGATCTACGCTGTCCGCAAAAGGTCGGTGGGTCGCGATAAGCAGCCTAAGGGTTAAGAGACAAGATGGATTTATTGATCCATGACTCACTCGGTATAATACACCACGGGAATGTATTAAACCCCCTTTTTACAGACAATGGCTCATATTTGTGTTGCATGTTGCAGTGTACTCGAAGTGACACCCTTTTTTGATGTTATATATACGATTTTACGAATATCAGCCGCCTTTGTTTTCTACAAATACTTTTGATATGAATTCGTCTGATAAAGGGTAAAGGTAGAATTCAGTAGCTCAAAAATGTATGCTTCTACCGATTTTGAACTTTTTTTTTTTTCACAAGAAAATTTCAGAAATAAAAATCAAAGAAGTTGAACGTTCTTTAGTCTCACTATAATTCGTGGGATTTGAAGCTGCAAAATTTCAAAAACCTGAAAAGTTGTGTGGATGATTCAAAATTTAGAAAGATGTCTGGAAACTTAACTACATTGATCGGGGCAGGAGAAAAGATTGAAACGGAGATCGTCAAAAAAGTAAAGTAGGTATACAGTATTTAGTCAATTGATGATAGAAGAAAGATATACTAATTTTCCCAAATTAAGATGGCGCACAAAAGATATTTCAGTTGTCGTTTACGTCATAAGGGTTAAAATTATAGGTTTGGACAGTACAAGGGAACTGAACTGTGAATTATATCAGCTTTGTAACACGAGATCAGGTATTGAGCATTTTCTCAGTACGACAGTCTGTTTTGTAAAATTAATTTGCGTCATTTGAAATTCTACACCTTCAACATGACAAAATAACAGCATCTGCTCTTCAAAATCAACCCACAGGTCCAGCAGGTCTCTGAACCAGAATGTTGAGAAGCTGAAAAATTGTAAAATGAAATGTGGTTAAAAGTCTATGGGAATCGACCCATCCTGTCTTTGCGAGCCCGAAATGGAAAGATTTTGAAAAAAAAAAAAGAAAATATTGGAGACTGCAGTTGACCAGAGTTTTGTCCTGGTTCTACTATTGTTTCCTACCTTTTCGAAGACATATTCCACCATTAAAGACATTTTGTTTGCTATCTACCAATGGGCCCTGGCTCTGTGAAAAGGGGCGGAATGCATTTGCGAACAGTATCGGCCCATGTCAGCCTACGCAGTCTGCGCAAGCTGACATGGGCCGAAACTTTTCGCTGTTATTTAATTTTGTTCATGTCAAGGGATAATTCTACCTCATGAATCAGTCAATTGTTTGACAAAAATGGATTTTATGGGTCCATAATTATGTAATGTCTTGCTTGGTAAACTGCATCACGGAGATGCATTAAGCCACCTTTTGCCAGAGCACGGCCCAAATATTTTCAATGTAGAAAGGTCAAAACGCTTGCCTTTTGATGAAGAATTGACTTGATGCTCCGTAAAAAGGGGGTTTAATGCATCTGCAAAAGGTATCGATTTGGAATCTAGGTGAACATTTTTGTATGAGCCTTACTCTGCCAAATTTGGGTTTAATGCATCTCCGTGTTGCAGTGCATCAAGCAAGTCATCACATAATTATGGATCCATAAAATCCATTTTGTCTAGCAACCAGTTAAATGTATGTCAGCGTCAATTTTTACATTAAGTCAGTACGGGTAGGGCGACCTCACCTGTCCCAACACGCAATATAGTCAGTCGCATGCTCTCAAATAAGACGTCTAACAGCGCTATGTAAGATATTTTGCCATGCCTTCTTCTGATGATGTACCGCGCTCACGATGGATTACGCCTAATAACACGTAAATGCTGGATATGTGCTTGGTCTGGCAGAGCTCCAGACAAAGGGAGTGATTTTGATTTCAAAATTGGAAATATAGATTATTCTCCATTAAACCCTATGTAATGGGTACTCATTAGAATCGCCTCATCAAGACGATTCTAATGAGTACCCACAACATAGGCTTTGGAAGATTAATAATGGATTTAGAAAACCATCATTCCCACTTATCTGAAGCTCTGGGTCTTGGCTCACCACTGGCAATGACAAATGCCAGATAATTTTGTCCTGATGGTAATATCTAACAACCATTGCACATTAAGCCCTTGCATTATCGGTCTGGAAGATGAACAAAGGCAGTGTCTTAGAGAAAAAGGGACAACGAAAGGAAGAAAGATGTTATCGCGATAGTACGTCTACCTTGACACACATGCAAACCTATTTCACCCGCGATTGTGGTTATATGCCATTTCATAAAAGAATGCATCCACCTCCACAGACGTTGCATAGAATTCCAAGAAACAACAGATCCCGCATAACATTATTAGACGTCTCACTGGGAGCATTTATAAAGATGTCGCTGTGTACCATCCTCGTTAACCCAGTTGCAATGTATTCTTTTTAGCTCATGGGTTAGTGTATTGGTCTTTTGAACCTCGATAAACGAGGATCTTTGCACGCGCGGGTTCGAATCCCAGCCGTTGCGGTTTGTATCTGAGCTATGCATATGTTGCGGACTTTAATGTTCGTAAGATGGGGGTTCGTCCGGGATTGGCCATTGAGCCATTTGTCTGCCCGTTATTGGCCGTTGAGCCATTTGTTGTCTAATTAATAGACTTCCTGCCTAATAAGGCTTTCCGTTATCAAATATGACGACTTCTCTTCCTTACGGCATAGCTTTCCCGTATAAAATCAATACCTGACAACTGCGTTGGGGAGAATTCCCTTTAGCTCAGGGGTTAGTGTATTGGTCTTTTGAACCTCGATAAACGAGGATCTTTGCCCGCAGGGGTTCGAATCCCAGCCGTTGCGGTTTGTATCTGAGCAATGCATTTTGTTGCGAACTTTCATGTTCGTAAGAATACAAGGATTTGTAATGTCTGCCCTGGGTTGTCGTAAGGCAAATGCCACAGAAAGAAGGCCCACCGCGGTTCGAATCCCAGCCGTTGCGGTTTGTATTTGAGCTATGCATTTAGTGCGAACTTTCATGTTCGTAAGAATACAAGGATTTGTAATGTCTGCCCTGGATTGTCGTAAGGCAATGCCACAAGGTTTTGTAATTCGGGGTGACGCCGAATGTTTTTTGTAAACTTTTGTCAATGAAGTTCACGGCCTCAGCCATATTTAAAGTATCGCCAAGCTTAATTTGAAACAAGCGATTTGATTGGTTGTAGACGAGGTAAAAATAGAAATGATGACATATGGTTAATAAAAATAGATTAATTTTTCTTCCATCTGTGGCTTTTGCCTTACGACAATCCAGGGCAGACATTACAAATCCTTGTATACAAAGGCAAATATTCAGAAATAAAGCGTGATGTTGCAGTCCATAGGGGTATGTAGCAGTGGTGACGTCATCCTCGTTGACCCAGTTCCGATGTATTCCGTAAACTACATTCATCGACTTGAATGATTATAGACGAGGTAAAAATAGAAATTATGACATATGGTTGATAAAAATAGATTAAATTTTCTCACTGAAAAACTGTGATTACCAATCAAAATACCTCATGAATAATTCACGAGAACCGAGAAAACATACGAGAGATAACCCAGAGGCGATGAATGTAGTTTACGGAATACATCGCAACTGGGTCAACGAGGATGACCCAGGGGCAATGAATGGAGTTTACGGAATACATTGGAACTGGGTCATCGAGAATGGGTATTTTTACGACGGTCACTTAACGCACGTGTATGCGTAAATGGTAATAAAAGTTAACCATAGTTTGCTAGGTAAGTTAAATGAAACTTTTCAAGCTGATAGTAAAAACCCGAATACACTGTCCGCAAGAGGTGCTTGAGTCGCACTAAGCCTTCTAAGGGCTAAAACAACACTGAATGCAACCTTAGATCGCCAAATAAACCCATCTGGCACGTTTCTAATGAAAATAAGACCCAAATAATATCAATTTGATGGTTCCTTTTGTCTTTGGCAAAGCGGACAGCATAGATTAAAGGCCAGACTGCGTTTTTTGTGCAGCCTGATCTTGGTCTACACTCACCGCAAAAAAAAAAAAAAAAAGAAAGAAAAGAAAAACCTAAAGTTGTGAAAGGCCCTCTAGGGGTTGGTATGGACATATATTGATACAATTTGATTGTTACTAGATCTACAAAAAGAAAAAAAAAAAAAAGTTAACAACTTTATAAAATTTTCCCGTTTAAAACGAAATATTAACTCTTTTTTGTGAACAGCATAATGTTCATAACACGAGGAAGACATGACTGTCGAAAATTGAACAGATTTCTTAAAAATCTTTATAAGTAGTTCTCCCCCCTCTCTCTCTCTCTCTCTGTGTCAAATTGTTTGTTATCTACCTAAAGATAGTATTATTCAATATTAATAGTATTATTCAATTATTTAAACCGAACGGTTAAGCCAGTTAGAAATTGTGTTACAGTCTGAATCCTAGAATTTAATTACGAATGACATTCAAAAAGGCTGTTTCTTTTAGTCACTTTTGTCGTGCAAACTTTCTGCCTGAGTCTCAGCCGTTGAACTCTTTACCAAACAATCAAGAACTTAAAAAAAAAACCTGTGAAAGAAGGTTTTTCCAGATATTATGGAAAAAGGAGAAAAATCTGGTTACCTGCATTGTTTTATTTAACCTATAGTAAATTTTGTTGTCATTTGGTAGAGACAAGAGTTAATGCAAGAGAACCAGCAGGCAGGTCGAAATTCGGTTAATGTCTTTAACTCTTTGCCAGATGACAAAATTTTAGACTGGTTCAAATTCATAGCATTTGCAGACTACAAATTGACTGATATTCAAATGATGGGCTTTGTGTCAGAAGGGTAGAAAACATTGTAAGAGAAGGAAGAAACATCTGCTTACCAGTCCTTTCTCTTTTTTTCACGATATTAAAATAGTTTTTCTATCTAGGATCGTTAAATCTTGTGAGTGTCTGATAAAGGGTTAAACCAAACAACCCCTTGTTTCAAGGACCTAGAGAAGAAAAGGTTTTGTTAACATTGTGAGAAAAGAATATGCTGGGTACCAGCATTTTGCCCCTTTCCCCTCAAAATGTTTTCTATCTTGTCATATACATTTTCATAATATGAGCCTTGTGCACTTTGTTGTTAGGAATGGTCCATACCATATATGCCTAGAGCACGGAGGGACTATAATTCTACAAAGTCATCATCATCATCATCGCTTTGTTGTGAAGCAAATGCTTTCCATATGGACAAGTCTAAAAATGTGCTGTCTGGTAAAGTCTTAGACTTTAACAGATAGCAAAAGTTTAGACTCTTCCAAATTGAAAACATTTGCAGACGACAAATGATATTTAGCTCAAATGATTGGATTCGTCCGAGTGAAAAACAATGTGGGAACCGAGAGTATGCTGGTTATCAGCATCTCATTTTTCATTATTGTTTTTAGATAATTTCTTCGGCAACCCACTTCGCACATGGACCGGCCTTTTAGTTTGTCACTTACTTTTGCGAGTTCTAGGGTTGATCTGGGGCTTCTTGGCATACGATCTGGAAGTCCCTTTTGAGAGGAAAGTTACCTTTAAATACATTAGAGTCATGGTCTGTGAAAGGCTGGTATACTGTAATATATATGCAAAAGGGATCGACCCATGTCAGCCTGCGCATTCTGCACAGGCTAACATGGGTCGAAACCTTTTGCTTTTTGTAAATTTACTGCATCTCCAAGGACTGTTCTACCTTATGAGTCAGTCAGTTGTCAAGTAATCTGGATTCCGAGGATCAATAATTATGGTAGGACTTGCTTCGTACAAAGCATCACTGGAGTGTATTAAACCCCTTTTCAAGGAGCGCCCTTTGTTTCTTGTGCAGCCCTTCGTTGCTGAGTGGTAAAGTTTTAAAACTCGTCACCTTGAGGCCCCGGGCTCGAGACTCACTGGAGGCATTTGGTTTTTCGCGGAAGTGTCCTTTGGACAAAACACTTCAGAGCCCTTATACAATACCGTGAAAAACAGCACTTACATAATTATGTGTGCTGTCGCTGTGATGTGATTTAAATAATGTTGTGAGCGGCATCCATCCATCCATCCGTAGATCAACCAACCAACCAATCTATCAATATTTATTGAATTTTTATTTATATCATCGTCAAGTGACAACTATCGTGCTTCAGGTATAGGGAAAAAACAGAACATATATAAGCTTGCTATTATAGATAGTTTCTTCTGAATCCATGTTACAGGAAGTGACGTCAGATAAAGCCAGGCATGCGCAGTACCAGTCCTATTCAAGGTTTTCCAGTATGCTGATCAGGGTTAGCATCTGAAAATATTCAGACTCAAAGTTTACCCTTTAACTTGCAGACCTAGTAGATCAAGTTCAGAAGACACAGAACATGTTTTCTGAGCTCGGATCTACTGCAATCGCGATATGATTGTAAACAAAGATGGTTCTTTCTCTTATTGTATTTAACTCTTTGCTATAGAACTCAATCCTTTTTTAGACCCCTAGAATGGAAATTGTTTTGAAAACATCGTAGGAAAAGGAGGAACTCCTGGTAACCAGTATTTTGTCTTTCCCATCAATACTTTCTTCCCACTGACTGACAACGCTCATCATTGATTTGGTGTCAATTTGTACTTGACTCCATTTCAAAAAACCGTCTGTTAAAGAGTTTAATAACCTAGAAAATTCAAAGCCAGACATAACAGACCGAAGCTCTGGGCCATGCTCCGAGAAAAGGGGGTTTAATTCATCTGCAAAAAGTAACGACACTTATCAGCCAAGGAAGTCTGCGCAGGCCGGTAAACATGTGTGGAAACGTTTTGCTATTGGTCAATTTTCAGCATGCCCAAGGACCATCCTACCTCATGATTCAGTTGGCTGTCAGGCAAAATGGATTTTATGGATCCAAAATTGTGTGATGTCTTTCTTGGTATAATCCATTAAACACCTTTTTGCCAGAGCATGGCTCATCTATTTCACTGAGTTGGTTATGGACATAAGCGGCATTACCGGGGTTTTGGAACCATTATGCATCCGGAATCTATGCTAATATTTAAATGGTTATCAAAGAAGTGGTGGTACTTTGAAAATTTCTGAGAAAAGGACTAAGAATGATATTAAGAATGGTTGGTGAATACTGCCCAGAATTTGAACACACACGTTTCCCTGACAAAATTAGAATAGTGTGCTCACTCTCCAACCTTAGCTTAATGGTTCACGACCTCTGCTACATATAAGTGAACCCAATAATACGTCGATTTTGAAATCTGGCCAAGAGAGAAGTGAGACTGTAAACCAACAACCCTTACTTATTGACATCTTTTTCCTACAGTCGCGGTTATTACACCTCCAACAAGCTCTGTCCTTAGTAAATGAGCGGTCAGTCACAAACTTCAACCACCTTACTCAACAGATGTCTCACAGTCTTCCAAAACCACCCATCAATCCTGTTTTTCAGCCAGTCAGTCAATTCTTCTTTCTTTTTGGTCACTTTTCTATACATCCTCAAAGTTCATAACTAGATTGTAAACGCTAAGACCAATATTTACTATGATGTTTACATTTGTTAGCTGGGCACGTTCAATTGGTCATGGTATCAACCTACCCATCTATGAAAAGATAGAAAAAGACCCAATTTTCGAGTATAACCCCGAACGTATTAACTCACTTAAAAAACCATACTCTCAGGAAATCCCAAACTTTACCTTAAAATATAATTTGGATAAAGACGATAACGTGAGACCATCTTTTAATGGGGAAATGAACTTAATCATGTCAAACATTGACTTGGAACTAACAAATACTATTTCGAAGAAAGATTGTCCCGATCAAAATCTTTGTGATGCGGAAGTGCATATATCGAAATATAAACGAGCGATGCAGCTAAAAACGGGCAAAGGTTAGATGAGCTTATTGACATCAAATTATCAAGGAAATCACTTGATAGAACAAACAATTAAATACCTATTTAGAGAAATAAAATTCACACCATATGAAAGCATTCTGAATACAGTGTTTGCCCATCATCTCTAACAGTATACAGCAACTTGAGTACTCGTGACACAGTTTATACGAAGTTAAGACCAAGGGTAAGTCGACTGGGAGCAGAAAACTATCCGAAAACTAATGATATACACTGTGGGGTTATTGAGACATTTGATTATGTATTTTTTGAGTGTCCGCATCATATAGACCAAAGGATGAATTTCAGAGACCAGCTTCAAAAGTTAGATATTCCAATAATAAACAGGGGTACATTGCTCTTCCCAGAAAAAAAATGTGTCTTTGAGATAATAGCTGCCATATTCACTTACCTATTAAGTATCGGGCGCATCAACACCCTGTAACTATTTCGCCGCAAGTAAAACCCCTTTTATCCCCGATTTGCTAGATTCTTTTCCAAGGCAAAAGGGAATGCTTTTACTTTTAAAAAGGTCCAAGATCACATAAGAAAAGTCTTTTTTTTTTCTTAAGTCAGGCTTTTGTAAGTCAGAATAAGGCCAGTACACAGCCTGACAATATTATTTACATTAAATTTTGCTGCAAACTTCCACCAAACAAACATAAGGAAAATATCAAAATAAGAAGCTAGGATAAAAAGATGAAATAGAAATTAAAAAGAAAGTCTGGCTGTTGTATGCCCACAGGGATCGTAATTGATATCAGCAGTGTAGCTAGTGCACAACCTGGTAATATAATGTTTGTCAAACTTTACAGAAAACTTTCCCTAAACGAACAAACGGAAAACGGAAAAGATCATAAGAAGAAACTAAGCTACAAATACAAAATAGAAATTAAAAAGAAAATAGGGTTGTTGTATGTCAGCAGTGTGACTGGTACACTGTTACGGGAGATCACTCCTTCCTTACAGCATACCTTCTTCCCGTATAAAATCAATACCTGACAATTGCGTTAGGGAGAATTCTCTTTAGCTCAGCGGTTAGTGCATTGGTCTTTTAAACCTTGATAAACGAGGATATTTGCCACACAGGTTCAAATCCCAGCCGGGCGGTTTGCATTTGAGATATGCATTTGTTGCGATCTTTCATTTTCGTAAGATGCGGGCTCGTCCGGGATTGGCCACTAAGCCATTTGTTGTCTACAAAATTGCCCGTTATTGGCCATTGAGCCATTGACTTAATGCCTAAAAAGGCTTTCCGTCATCAATGATGACTTCTCGTAAGAGGGGGTGTGTTACGGGAGATCACTCCTTCCTTACAGCATAGCTTTTTCCCGTATAAAATCAATACCTGACAACTGCGTTAGGGAGAATTCTCCTTAGCTCAGGGGTTAGTGTATTGGTCTTTTAAACCTCGATAAACGAGGATCTTTGGCGCACGGGTTCGAATCCCATCTGGAGTGATTTGTATTTGAGCTATGCATTTGTTTCGAACTTTCATGTTCGTAAGAACACATACTGCCAATCTTTATGTAATTAATCGTCACTGCCAACATCATTAATCAAACTAACATGAACTAGGTGAAGATAAGAAAATAGGATGAAAAAAACAAAGCTTGCACATATAATCCCTTAAAAATGTATATACAATCAATGAAGAATATTCTAAACAATAATAATAATAATAATAAAACAAATAAAAAAAATATATAAATTAATAAATAAAATGTACAATATTTTTGAGGTTGTGGGATTGTAGAACTAGGCGAGTTAAATGTAAATAGACCATGCTCTTTGAAAAGATGGCTTAATGCATCTGCAGAAAGTATCGACTCGGGTCAGCCTGTGCAATCCGCGCAGGCTGATCCGAGTCGAAACTTTTTGATATTGGTCAATTTTCTGCATTGTCTTAGAACCATTTTGCCTGATGATTTAGTCGAATGTAATAAAAGCACAGACTTTATGGATCCCCAATCATGTGATGACTTGCTTGGTATTATGCATCACAGAGATGCATTAAGCTAACTTTTCACAATGCATGGCTCATATACTGTGTCAGGCTTGTGAAATGTTCTTGTTTGTTTGCTCTTGTACATAATGGAATTATCTGGTAAGCTTGGCATCTTGAATCAAAACAATAGTAGCAAACAAAACTATTTAAACGGAAAAAGTAAACGAGGATCTCTATGTCTAGTATAACCGCACAGAAAGTCTAGTCTCTCGTCAATTGATAGTTAGGTCTGACACCAACTAATACAGCATATTAACCGTTGCAATCGCTGTAAAAAAACATCCATCCATCCATCCTTCCTTTATTCCATCCTTTTTTCCTCCCTCTCTTCCTCTCTCCTTCCGTTGTCCCATATACATACCTTGTCGAAGCTTTTTGTGAAATCCTCTCTTGTCACTACTTATCTCCCTATGCCATAACTGTAATGAAATTAACATTACCCCAAAAATGCTGGAAAACATCATTTTTCTCTTTGAGCCTTAATGTCGGCTATCCGGCAAATTTAAATCTACATTATTTGTTGCCTGCAAATACTTTCGATTTTGACATGTCTAAAATCTTTTGACCGGTTAAACAGTTTCGAGAGAATTAGTTTCTAGATCCTATAATAAGCCATGCTCTGGCAAAAGGTGTTTAATACATCTCCGTGATGCTTTATGCCCCGCAGGTCATGATATGCCAACACACGAAAAGGGGCCTTCGGACACATGCGTAAAAGTGTGTCGTCTCAGATCGGCCTGTGCAGTCTGTGACTAATCCGAGACAACGCTTCCCGTTTTTGTGCGATTTTCTGTTTCACGAAAGTCTACTGTATGAAAAAACCTTACGTAGTCGTAAAGTGCCGTCTCGGATTAGCCTGCGCGGACTGCGCAGGCTAATCCGAGACGACACTTTACGCGACACTTTACGCCATATAGTCATGGATTCATTATGGATCAATAATTATTATGTGATGGCTTGCTTGGTATCATGGATCAGGGAGATGCATTAAGACCTCTTTCGCCAGAGCAAGGCTCATTTCTAATGGTTTGCCACAGGGTAGCCGTTATTGCTTAATTCCTATAGATGGGTACATTCTAAACACACAATGTGAGTGGCTCTCCAACAGTTATTAGTCAGTACGGTTTGAAAGTTGCTCGTTCAAAATGAAGCAATGTCAATTTATATATATATAGTATTCTTGTTGTTTCTCCCAATTTAGGATAAAAAGACACAAGGTCTGAATCTTTTTGCTATTGATAAATGTTCTGGCTGTCAGAGAACCATTCTACCCTATGATTCAGCCGTTTTTTTTTTTATTTAGACGAATTGATTCATTTCATTGGACGGCTTGCTTTGTATAATGCATTAAGTCTGCAAGAGTGCAGGTAGTTGCAGAGGAATAGGCACTATCCATTCAGAGATAGTCGCTATATCGCCGGAGGCTTTATATCATTTTCTATCCAAGCAAAATACGTCGGCTGCTAAACAGGGTGTCTGTACCAGGCAAAACACATTTAACTCTAAATCAGCCCAGTTCAGCCAATATCTTTCCGAACATTGATGATAGTCCGTTGTATATCTTTTAGTCGCCGTGGGAGGCAGACGTGTTTTTCAGTTCTCTTGTGAGATTTTAGCTAACATAGTGCTTTCTAGCTAGATAACTGGATTATGACTTTGAATCTGTTAAATAGATGATCTTACATGAGTGTTTATGTATTATCATTTTTATCAAACGAGTTGACTGAAACTATATGACGCGAGCCTTGGCGAGCGTCATATACATTTTAGTCGACGACTTTGATAAAAATGATAATACATAAACACGAATGTGAGATTCTATTTATCACATAAAACGAATGACAGACCAATAATTATCCTGCATCATCACCTTCAGCCTTTACACCGTTCACGACTCCGTGTTTACATTTGTAGTTCGGTTTAAAATGTGTATATACACAAGTAGATAGCTCTTTGACATTCAAACCGAAAATAGAATGAAACAATTTCTAGAGGGGATAATTCCACCTACTTCCGCAATTTTGTTGATTTTAAAAAACTTCTGCTGCACTTTTTTGGTTTTCATTACACATGAAAATAAAAAAAAAAAACTTTTCACGCGTATACGCCTTAGCGACAATGACGTCATTTTTCCGCGAAACGGCGTAGTAGTATAAATTCCGGCACGTGCTGTGGCTGGTTTCTTCGGCTCCATGTGTTCATGACTAAAAACTGATCAGAAACGGGACCCAAAAAACGATAATACACTAGTGTATTATCGAAAATAAGTCATGGGTTTAACACACTGCTGGAGGAGGTTTCATGTGATAATATGAAATAAACGCGGAACATCTTTAGATTTTATTACTTGAATACCGTGATAGTTTTTCACAAAGTCGTGCATGAAATTTGTATCGAATTGTGAAACTTTCACCTGTACAATACAATTATAATAGTGAGCAATTAATGACTACAGGAAAAACAAATACCATCAGTATAGGATTAAATCGGTAGACCAGAGTGTTCATTATATCATATACGGCATTTGCAAGTGCTTGAATCGGAAAAGTCCAAATTTTTATGTAACTACTTCCTTAGATAGCCAAGCACAACTTTGTCGTTTTTTTATATGAAAAGCAGAGAAAGTGCAATCATTGTTTAAGGAATGACAAAATAGAATCAACGGTGTATTATCCTTTTTCAATACAGTAAATACTATCCCGAGTACAGAAATTTGTTTCTCTAGTTTACCCTTCTGATTTAGAAAATATTCACAAAGGAAGAACTACAGTTCTTTTGTGACCCAGTATGCTACAAACATTTACAAATTGGAAAACTACAGTTCTTGTGTAACGGGTAAGTAATCATATTATAGGCAATAATTTGTGACCTGTGTGTGACAAATATTAATGGTTTAATAGCTAAACATCGTACTAATTCGCACTGCTGAAACGTCAGCGACAATATGTACTAGGGGCACGTAAAGCCTTGAAAAAAGTAGTTTTAGACCAGAGTGCTCAAAATACCATCGCATCAAAATACAGGATTGAAATTCTGAAGCATACGATTTCTTTGTTATACCTTAAAAGCCCACAAGACGCCAAATATAAACAATTCGGTGGTCAAATTGCAAAATGTAACTCAGAAAACTTTGAGATTGTTATATTTTTACTATACATTTTCCAGCGACTTGAGCTTTGGCATATCGCATGTAACACATTATTTGGGCTCCTAATAATATCCATAATTTGAAATGGTATTTATTAAACTTGTCTGCATTTTGACGCTCGAATTGTTCAATTTTGGCCGCTGGTGTGCTTTTAAGTATTATGTACATTAAACATGCTTTTCCATGGTTTAATTTCTAGGAACTTACAATTCGAGGAAAATCGCCATCGGTGTACCAGGGAAATGTAGAAATTCGTGTACTGGGGATACTTTTGACAAGTTTTCATAATTTCAGGCTAATGGTGGGTGATTTCTTATTACTGTGACTGCAAAATAGCCTACATGTCATTGATTTCAAGAAAGAATTACTTTTCTGGGAGTAGGTTCCTAATAAAATTCACCCCGTTATCATAGGTTTGACTCACGATTGCTGCTACTATTTCAAAACTGTACCAAAATTAGACACACTGGAAAAAAGCCTTTTTACAGAGCAAATATTTACAGAAGGGAGATACTTTTGGTTCTCTAAGCATACCCAGCTGGCCTGCAAAACAAGAAAAAGACTCAATTTTATTTCAGTAACACGGAATGAGCACAAGATCATCGGAAGTAGCCCTCTGGTCCAATATACTAGTATATTTACAACTCGCCATCGGTGTACCGGGGTATGGATATTTTGCGCATCTATGGTAGCTAAATTTCCAATCGTAGTTTCGTAATGGGCCATCGTTTCTAAAACAATTTTTTGAGTTTTTGACATATTGACTCTCCTCTGCCAGTTTCCTTGCAGTAATCAGAGATAATATTTAGCCGGGGTTGTAGGTTGTTAACTGTATCTGCACAGTTAGCAACGTAGTCTGCAAAAAAGAGGACCGTAGGGGGTTGTTCGTGGAATTTTGTTGTAAAAATAAGTCTAGACGACTAATTAAGATAATGTTTTGCATACATATTAAACAATCTATACCCGAAACATCTCCAAGTTTCAAACAAATTCATATAGAAATACATTTTCAACGGAGAATTACAAGGCACATCTAAATGTAAATTGTTCCAGACGTGCAAAAATAACGTCAACGTCGTTACACGTCAAGAGATCGGCGTATACGCATATTTTGCGGTTGAAATATTTTAAACGTGCAATATTTTTAAATCAAGCTTATATATTCATGCTATTTCAGGAAAATTTTAAGCTCAGAACATCAAGAAACGTGGTTTTTACAGCAACATTCCACGTATTTATCGAACAGCCCTTGTAGACTTCGGGTACATTGTCTGTAATAAAAATTCCATTTTTAGGCCAGGGAATCCCTCTCAAGGGATTCCCTTGCCTATAGCGATCGTAAGCTGACTTTTCCGGACTACTTTCAGACAAAATGTTGTACGGTGTGTCCACTCTATATCGCTGAGTCCGCCAAAACAAGTAGTTTCCGAAGTACAGAGATTGCTTATCACACGGCGTGAATGTTTTCCCTTTCCTCAAAGCTTTCCGACATCTGCATAGTGCTATGGAATTGCAAGGGTATTACAGCCCTTTAATAACTAACGAGTGTGTGTTTTAAGGGTTGTGTCCCTGTTGAATACACAACAGACGGTCAATAACTTTTCCATCACTGTGATTGGATACTGAAATCCTATCTTATTATAGACATGATTACTGCCCCTGATATCACTTTCTAGGGTACTAGCGCGAGGGAAAAACCCGAGAACCAGTTTTCTATTTTTAGTTTCCATTGTCACTTGCTAGTTACTGTCCGCGTTTCAAATAAAGATCAAAGGGAACCGCGCGCCGCGTCTCCTTTGACTGCCTGGTGAAAAATTGAGATATACGATTTTCCATGGAAATATCGATAGTTGAATGAGATTATTGGTGTATTAACTGCGTTTATTATCAGTTTCTTTTAATCATTTAGAACTGAACTTGATTTTCTCTATATATTAAAAAAAAAAAAAAAAAAAGAAAAAAAAAAAAAAAAAAAAAAAAAAAAAAAATTCGATAGAATTAAGAAATATGCAGAAATTAAAAGAAATTATACTCTCTTTTTTCTGTGTGAATCGATTTAAAACATACCTCTTTTTGTCAGAAGAATAAGCAAACATTATGGAAAAATAAGAATTTTTTGTTCTATCTACATTTTCCGATAATCAACCATGTTATCTGCTTATATTCTTTCTTTTTTTTTTTGTGACGACTGTTGATTGATTACAAATCATGAAAGTGTTGTGTGATCCTTGGACATTTTATAACTTTCAAACAAAATAATTTGAAAATAAAAGGTGTGTTTAAAAAATTAGGCTTTAATTTATCAGTTATTCATCACATTTACACACCTAGAGTTTCATTCATATAACTGGTAGTTTCCGAAACATTGTTAGAAAATGAGAAATGAAAGTTTAAGAATATTTATTTCGAAATACATCCCGAATGTGCAAATTCATTTTAAGCGCCAGAAGCCGTTGTTGGAATCTCTCTCTCTCTCTCTCTAATGCGACGAGAAGGGCTAGTGGACGCGTCGTTGTATGATATAGTCAAAAGAATAGATTTAGATCGACTGTTTGAGAACAAAACTGCGATGTATTGACATCACCCTGCCCTGCGTTTGCGATATTAAGCGTTGGCATTTGCGTTGTGTCCAATTTTAAATTGTGTCTTATCTTTCTTATCATTGACGGTATTTATTTGAAACTTGGAATATATGTGCGTTATCATAAAGGTCAACCTTAACCAATAAGCCAAATAACTTAAAGATGAATTTGCTTGATTTAAGCCCCTTTTCGACTTAGAAATTTTTAGAGCCATTATCATGCACCCTATAGCCGAGCGTTGGTATCCATTACTTTGCTTCGGTTTAATTATAGAGTCTGGCTTCTGAGCACTGCTTTTTTTTTTTTTTGCATTAATTTAATTTTTCCTGTTGATTATTGTATTATTCCATATTATGCGTGACAGTACCCCTTTACCAATGAATTCTTTTGGCATAATTGAATTGGCCTGACTGTCTGTATGGTAGTGATAATTAGAAAATGAGGTCTCGTGTGAGTTCGTATCCTTCGTTCTTTAGAGATTACAGATCACCAGATTTCCTGGCCTTCAGTACTATCAGTACTTTGATTGCATTTAGTTTTTAGCGTGGTACATAGATCATATATGTAGAAGCTAAATATCAAAGGTGACAATAAATCTCCTTGGATAGTTGACAATCGTAGTGTGGGAAGGAAGCAAGTGGCTTCGGACGAAAATTTTGGGAAGTTACAGGTTAAAAAAAAAATCCAGGAAAGCATGGATAGGTACAATGGCCACCAAGATATACGGCATTTTCAAGTGCTTGAACTGGACTAGTCAAAATGTTATGTTACTTTTGTAACTACTGTCCTAGATTGCAAAGCACAACTGTTATTTTTTTTATAGAAAAGCAGATTACGGTCACACTGCAAGGAACGTGTAGTCCTCATGCCTAATGGAAGGACAAAATACAATCAACGGTACATTATGGCTTTTTCGGTACGATAAATGCTATCCCAAGCACAGTAAATTCCTACCCCTAGTACAAATTTCTGACTTAGAAAATATTTAAAAGTGGAGAACTATATTCCTGTGTAACCGTTTATGCAACAAATATTTACAAAGGGAAAACTACAGTTCTTGTGTAACTTTTTCTTCAAATCTTTTGACATAAATCTGTGACATCTGTCTGACTAATAATGGTGATTATAACTGCATAAACTTTTTATCAATTCGTACTTCTAATATGTCGGCGACAATATTTTTAAAAGTGCGCAATGCAAAAGGTATATTTTTAGATCCGAATGCTTGAGTAACACCATACCGAATTACAGATATTAATTGAATTCTGAAGCGATTCCTTGTCATACCTATATGGCCCATATAAAATCAGTTCGGTGGTCAAATTTTAGACAGATATAACTCAGAAAAATTGTCTTTTGTCCTAGGTTTACAATACTTTTTTCCCCACGACTTGAGCTTTGATATACCGCAATTTAACATATCTCCAGGCTCATAATGATATCCGTACTTTTAAATGGTATCAATTAAATTGACCGAATTTTGACTCTCGAATTCTACATTTTGGGCCGCTAGTGTGCCTTTACGTATTCTCTATACGAACATGCTGTTCCATATGGTGGCATATTTCTGCCACGAGATACGAGATAGCTATCATGATAATTTGAGAGAACTATCGCGATAAAACAAACTTTCCTAGAATATTATCTAGATAACAAAAAGTTTCACGATAGAAATATTGCGAAATTTCTAACTGTTATCAAGATTTTTTTTACGCTCGTGCCCACAACTGACATTCACGGTATCTATAATTAGATATTGTTTCGGATCATCTTTGTCTCCTGTACAGTCAAAAACTTCCGAGTTAATCCAAATGGTGATTTTTCTATTTATAGATATCGAGAAACGGGTAGAACTATCGCGATAATTTTACCTCGATGTCAGCTTCGTGCACGAATGAGAAATAATCAACATAAAATTTTCAAGATAACAAAGTTTTATCGTGATATTTTTTTCAGAAAACTTTTCACTATCTTGATAAAATTTCCAGGCAACTTCGAATTATTGTGAAAGTTTTCTAAAATTATCACGATAGCTATCTCGTATCTCGCGGCAGAAATATGCCACCACAGTTCCAAGGTTTACTTTCCACAAACTTACACTCCGAGGAAGATCGCCAACGTACCAGGGATATACAAATGGTAGTAACTCGTGTACTGGTGATACTATGGACGAGTTGACAAAATTTCAATATAATAATGAGTGATTTCTTATCACCGTTGTTGCATGTCATTCTTTTGATTAAAGAATTACATTGACATGCACAAAAAGAAGTACTTTTCTGAGACTGTTTCAAAACAATACCAAAATTAGACTATGAAATTTATTAACACGGTTGGAACAC
Organism: Tridacna gigas; assembly: GCA_945859785.2. NCBI lineage: Eukaryota > Metazoa > Mollusca > Bivalvia > Cardiida > Cardiidae > Tridacna > Tridacna gigas. The sequence goes on from OX244028.2 coordinate 30,321,464, forward strand.
GTACATAGGGAATAACCTTTTGACTGGGCAAATATTTACGAAAGGGGGATATCTTCGGTGCTATACATACCTGCCTGGTGCATAATTACCACCGGGGTTTCTGAAAAGTCGAATCTGGTCTGCAAAAGAAGAAAAAAACAACTTTCAGTAACACGGTATGAAGACGTTCACCAGAAATAGCCCTCTTGCTTAGCAAATATTTACAACTCGCAATCGGTGTAGCGTGTATGGATAATCTTGTGCATCGATGATAGCTAAATAGTAATTTTCTTGTATTGTGGATAGTAATGATGTGTTTCTATTATTTCAGACTGAAGATGAGAGCTTTCCTAATACAGCTGGTGTAAAAAACCTATTTGCCATCATTTTGAAGAAAGAATTAATATGGCATGCGGAATCAGGAAGTTCCATTTTGTGAGTAATGAGAATTATTCTTTCTTAACAAGTTTGGCTAACAAGTGCTTCAACTTTTGTATAACATAACCAAATATATGTACTTTCAAGACACAATAATGAGTCCATTTGAAGGTAGCGAGACCATAGAAATAAAGGTAAATGAATTTAAGGCAAATCGAAAACACCTGTAAATTAAAATATTTGTTTCCAACTGTATTTTTGAACAAGAAAGGACAACGTCCACTGATGAAGAAAACAAGAACTTAAAAGATAAATTCGATTTAAAAATGTTAGCAAAAAGACCCTTTGTACTTTCGATATTTTCTACCAATTTCTACTTTAGGGTGTAACAAAGAGACGAAATGCAAAAAGCTTCTTTTGGACAATGGAAATGGGTTTAGCAGACTTGTACAGATAGTAAGATTGGCAGAGCTTTAGTATATGCCTTTATATTCAAACGATGTAGGGTTCGATACGACGTCCAGACTGGTTTCAAGCAAAATTAGCTGACATGGAGAAGACGCCTCAACACTTTTAATAGACTCGTTTCATGGAGAATAGTTTCAAACAGACCCAGTTATGAAACTAAAACGCTCTTCTCTAATACGTGCTCCAAACCTGGCGGAAAAACTGCAGTGATCTTTCGAGCAAATCAAATGAACGCGTGGTTTTGAATTTGTAAGATCGTGAAGGGCGAAAAGCAAACTTGGTAATTGCGCAGTAAGCGCATGATGCGATCTGAGAGGTCCCAGAAAGAGCATAGTAAAGTCGAAGAACCAACTTGAAATCTGTGTATTTTCCTGCATTTCATACCGTTTTCGCTTCGTTTGCCAAGTTTTGGGAACGCAGTAAGGTTTTAGAAAATTTTAGCTGAGCTTAACTTCGGCCTTAAGGGACTTTAAACCAGATTTCGTTTTGCAAGTCTTTAAGAAAATATCAACAAAGACTGCTATCTTCATTGGTTAGAAATATATGATATATAGACGTAGAAAACACGAGGCACTAATCTTTTTTTTTTGTATTTTTACTGTAACATTTTCTATATATCTTTAGTGAAGGTTTAACAGTTAATACATAGCAAAAGATATACAAATTTTAACCAGCAAAACGTTACTGGCACAATATCTCAGATGTTAAGTCGCCGACTGTAGTCTTGAGGGTTGTGGGTTCGAGACCTACCAGAGACTATTTTTTCAGCTCTTTTTTTTTACCAAGAGGAAGATCATTTAGCCTGTTCATAACAAACAATCCATGACTGTTGGTATTTTAAATAAAATGTATAATGGTTTTTTACCCCGAAGGAAATGTTATTCAAAAAATAATTTGTATTTGTTTAAATGCCTTAGCTGGACTTTTAGGCACTTCAAAAATTTAAACGAGAAAAGAAATGGCAGTATGCTTTTTGATTCTTTCATGAGGTTTTTTATTTAATCAAGTAAAAATGATAAATTTTGAATTTATATTGCTAGAGCAGGAACAGTCATGTGCTTAACTTGGGCCACGTTTTTTTTTTTATTTTTTGTTTTACCTATCTTCTTCGTGAAAAGTTAGGGACGGAGGACGAAAAAAACCACCACGACTATCACTCTATCACTCTGTCACGTCATTGATATTGCAGCTACAAACAAGGACACATTTAAATTGCTTTCTTTTGAACTCTTTCTCTTTCCCCCAAAAATCCTGTTTTTAAGCAACCCCTAGGAAAAGGGCTTTTGAAAACATTGAGGGAAAAGGAGAAAATGCTAATGACCAGAATTTTCCGCTTTTCTCTCTTTGCAAGACAAATACCATCATATGAGCCAGATTGAATTTGTATCTGCAAACTCACCATACCCTACCAGACTTTCCTTTTAGAGCAAGAGGATGGCAAGATAGTGAAATTTTAACAAAACACTCGTGGCTTTGTGTCGCTTATAATGTTATTAGCGTCCAAAGTGTCTTCCTGAAAACCTTATTAGTCTTTAAGAAAAGGGAAGTGAGACCCAAAGATATGAATTTACACATATACATACCCGCTTGTTGTTGTTTCAAGTCTGCAAAAGAATAAAAAGACACAACTTCAACTTCATTTCAATAACACGGTGGGAAGACAGTCACTGGAAATAGCCCTATCACTGAGCAAATAGTTACAAAACGGAGTTTATCGTTTTTATTTAACGGGTACGATTTCACTTTTTATGCAAAGTTAAGTTTCTTACTAGTATTACTGGGTTAAATGCCCAAATGTTGTATCGACTTTGCGAATACATCAGCGAAAACTGTTCTAAAAAATATTATCTGTCATGGAAAGGGTGCGTGCTCAGAAAGGCCTTAAACATAGGTGCTGAAAAAAACATATATTTATGACCAAAGCATGGCGGTAATAAAGTTCTGAAGCACACAATTTCATTCATTATTAGGTCGTAAATATTTGTATAAAGAAATGATGTTCCAAGGTTTCCTTTTTGCAAATATACACACAGAGGAAGATTGTAATAATCGTACCAGGCATAGATATTCTGTAAACTGGGGATAGCTAGATCGTAGATAAATACTAGAAGGTAATGACGAGTTCCAATAATTTCGAGAAACTGATGTGTAATTTTTGAAATTGGTGCTGCAGATGCCATACAGTTCTGTAAACTGGGGATAGCTAAATCGTAGATAAATACTAGAAGGTAATGACGAGTTCCAATAATTTCGAGAAACTGATGTGTAATTTTTGAAATTGGTGCTGCAGATGCCATACAGGGCATTATTTTGAAGTAAAATTTTATGTGGAGTGCGGAATGAAATATACCAGTCTGACAGGAAATTCCGAATTAACCTTTGAATTAACCTTTTCTGTCAGGTCTGACTTACGGATGATTCAGCTGTTGTAAAACATTACAAAATACATGTACTTTCAAAACACAGTCATGGTTCTATATAATAGCAGCACACTCTTGGAAATAAAGATTAGTTAACTAGTGGAAATAGAAAACAGTTGAAAATCACAATATTTGTTTGGAGCTGTATTTGTGACTAAGAAACGATCATTGATGAAGAATACATGAAAGTTATTAATGCAAAAATAGATGTGGAACCCAAAGGCAACCCTTTACAGAATCAATTCGAATCAAAAGTCTTGGTGAATTAGACCTTTCGCACTTTCGATAGTTTCTATCGATTTCTAGATTAACAAAGAGAAGAAATGCTTTTAGTTGAAATTTTACCTAGCATGATACAGTCATTATTTTAAAACGAAAGGGAAGAGTGAAAAATTATCTACCATACAGCAGATCTGTATTCATTAACGTCTTTACCTTAAATAGCAGAGTACTCTTACAAGTTTGAAGTTATGAGATGCTTTGCTTTAAAGAGGTGTTATAACGTGGAGCTTTTTTTTTTCCAGATGCTGTGAATATTAACAATCCCAAAAATGCAACCGTCATTCCAGTTTGTTTCATAAACAGAAAGAAATCAGTAAAAATGTGGTTCAGCAAACTAGCTGAGAATTCGTGAAATCTTGGCAAAATTCTACACATTTATTTCGGCCAGGGCGTATGGCTTCTTATGATCTTTAGATGACCCTTCTTGTCACATACTAAGTAAGCACGTGATGAGATCTGAGACGTTTTGGAAAGAACGAAATAAAAACGCAAACGATGTGCTGCGTTCTTGTTCAAGGGCGCGACAAAACTTTGCTGGGACGTGCTACACGCAATGACATCTTGGCAGAGGCGTAGTAAAAACGTAGAACTAACTTGAAATCTGTGTATTTTTCTGCATTTCATACCATTCTAACTGCTTTAAGTTTTAAGATCGCAGCGAGTGAGGTCTTGATAAACTTTGTCTGAGCTTAACTTCGGCCTTAAATGGCCTTCTAACAAGATTTCAATTTGCAAGCCTTTTAAAAAATCTTAGCAAAGATTGCTCATTTCCACTGGCGTACTAAGGTGACTAGTAATACATTTATGGTTATTTCTTGTATTCTTACTCTTACATTTTCTATACCGTTGGTAACAGTATAACCGTTCATGCAAACAAGGGATAAATATATTTTCAATGCAGGTAAATGGAAGCTCCCTCCATAGCTCAGTAGTAAAGTCCTCGACCATGGTTTTGAAGATCGTGGGTTCGAGACCGACCGGATAATTTTTTTCAGCAGTTTTCGTCTTCCCCAAATTATGATTTTTCCTTACCAAAAAATACTTTCTCCTCCCCCATCTGATTAAATGCCCTATTAATAACAAAAGGTTTTTCTCAACACACATTCGTCGTCAAAACTCTTGGATTTCCAGATAATTTTAAAACGGGATGCAGCAAACTTACGATAACCTCGTGAAATTGATCTAAAATATAGACAAATTGATGCTTTTTATTGTTTTCCTATTGTCCCAAATACTTTCAGAGATGAAACGTGTCTTGAAATCTCCGAGATCTGTCGTGAGCAACCACCTTCTAGACCATTTTTTCTCCATTTCGATGGCTATATACACCAATCATTGTACACCATATAGTCAACAAACTTTTTAAGACTTGTGTCTCGAAAGGCAGTAACTAATCAAAACCGACGATATTTTTTCCGAAATACTTGATGCAATATCTTACCATCACTAACAGGTGATAACTATTAATACTCAATCAGCGGCAAACATACGTTTACCTACCATGATTATGAATGATTTGCGAAAAGAGACCATGTAATGCTTACCCGGCCTGTCTGTGATGGCGAAAAGTTGGTAAAATGTGCGTTTCTTGACGCAGTTCTCCTTTTTATTATCCAAGAAGTTGTAGATAGACTCGGACACATCAGCCGGGATATGGGAACTCAGCAGGAATTCATCGAGACTTAGGCATCCATCCTCTACAGCGAAAAACAAAAAGGCAAAGATAAACCTTAATTCTTGAAGTTCCATGCAAAATTATGCTTGCAATTGAGACCAGTGTAGATCAAGATTAGAATGCACAAAACATAATGCCTGATCTTTGATCCACATTGTCCACTTTGCTGAGACATTCAGGACAAGAGCATCCTTGAAACTGCAATTTGGAGGGTTACTAAAACTCTGAAAATGTCTGTTAGGTTTTTCGCTGCTTTAGCCCTTTACCAAACGACTTGTCCAAATTAAAAACATTTGCACACGAAAAAAAAAAAATGTGTCTCAACTGATAAAAATATGTCTTGGAAGGAGCAGAATGCGGTATTGGAAAAGGCGAAAATGCAGGGGCCAGTATTTTCTGTTTTTTTTTTTTCCCACAAGGTTTTCAGAGACATTTTTCTTCTGGGTCATTAAAACTGGACATTGTTTTGTAAAGGGTTATGGGATAAAATCTAAAGGAAAAAATCAAATTGAAAAGCCATAAAACAGGTATTGGCGTTGGAGCATGAGGGTAGCTACAGCCCCCCCCCCCCCCCCCCCCGCCACTATATCTTTCTTTTTCTTCGCATTTTAGAGTAGATCTTTTTTTCTTTCTTCCCCGTTGATAGTAAATCTAATTTTGTGCCCAAACGATAATCTCTAGACTATTTAAAATTAAAAGCATCTGCTATTTGGATCTGCACGAAATCGGTACAGATAAGCTAAATTTGTCATCTATTGTAGAAATAGAGGATCTTACATGAGTGTGTAAGTGTTATCATTTTTATCAAACGTGTTGACTAAAATTGTATGGCGCGAGCTTTGGCGAGCGTCAAATACATTTTAGTCAACGAGATTGATAAAAATGATAGTACATAAACACGAACGTGAAATTCTATTTATCACACATAACAAATGACAGACAAAAAAGTATCCTGCATCATCACCTTTAACCTATAAACCGTTCACTGGTCAATGTTAACAGTTTTAGTTCGGTTTGAAATTATACATACACAAATAGATAGGTCTTTGACATTTATACCGAAAGCAGAATGAAACAGTTTCTAGAGGGGTATATCGACTATTTCCGCAATTGGGTTGATTTTAAATTACGTCCGCTGCATTTCTTGTTTTTATTTAACGTGAAAACCAAAAACAAGTATACTTCTTAACAAAACAATGACGTCATTTTCCCGCGAATTTTTATTTGGCGTAACAGCAAAAATTTTAGCACGTGCTGTGGCTGGTTTCTCTGGCTTAACACGCTCATGACTAAACAATAACCAGAACCGGGACCCAAAAAACGATGATACACTAGTGTATTATGACAGACAGACGGATACTTTTATTCTCAGATCTATAACAGAGATACAAGAGAAAACAGATAAGTAGTAAATAACCACTGTGTCACGTGGCAATGGGTATTTTCAGGATCATGGGAAGGCACGTTCTTATATGAACATGAATGAATGATAGGGATGAGGGCGATACCAATCCTCAAAATATGTCGCGTGGTTCTGACCCTCATCTCTACCAGTCATGAGTACCCTTCCCCTTAAAAGCAGGACTGAAGACAGAAAGTAGTTATTTAGAGTGGATATGCACTGTAAAAATAAATCTATGTACATAGTAATAGAATAGTTTCTGAAAGATGAGTCTTTGATATTACAAAGTAAAGGTCTTTATGCAATTGAATGGGTGTCCGTTTTCTAAAAATAGCACCGATTGCATGGTTATATTTTTGCTATACTGCCTAACTTAAGCACGTAGTGGTTTAATGTTTGAATGGAGTATACCTTGATTGCATAATGTTCGGTTATGTCTAACTTTAAAAACATCGCAATAGAAGTTCTGTGGTCAGGGACAAGACTCTACACGTTTGTTCAGAAATCAAAATAGAATTGCCTTGATATATGAGACAATCGGATTAATGGAGGAATGATCATTTGTAAGTTGCTGTATTTAATTTAATGGTTAGGGAACAAAATTAATGACATATGCAGTTATTTCATTTTATCATGTGTTTTTTGCATGTCATCTTCAAGTTCAGTCATCATGGCTTTGTTGTTTGATACTTATAATATAGAAAGTGTATGATCGCAAAAACTACCTAAAGAGTGTCTAACGGACTATGTGATACAAACATGTAATGTGCTTTAACTCACCTAAACTGGTACATAATGATGTTTACAAACTATGACAATTTTATCAATTGTTTAGGTGATTGTGTGCTCATTAGCTCTTCAAACTTAATAGTATTTGGATATCTATAGTAATAGGTTTTTATTAAATTAGTTCTTTGATAATGAAAAATAAGGAAATTTTAAAATGTAATGATATTCGTCACCTGTACCATTTTGATTGCATATTGTACATTTTCTTTCCCCAATCTCTATATTATTTCACCTCCAAGTTTCAGCTGGTAACTTATGATTTGAAATTCTGAATTTTATCGATTTCAGATAATTTTGTATGTTCAATACAAGTAAATATTTCTCAGGGTTAATGCTTTTTTTAACATATATTATAATTTATCCCTTTGCTTGAATGAAGTAAAGATCCATGCCAGTTTTGTTGGTATTGATCTGATAGTATTGCATTGACTATGAATTTCGAATTTATGTCCATATTTAAATTTTGGTTTAACCATAAATCTGGTCTACCAATTTCAAATTAAATACTTTTGATTTCATTTATTCACTTAGATTCAAAGTTGGTGTTTTAATGTGATAAAACATGGTGGAAAAGGACATATTGCTTTGCAAAAGGAATTTCATATTTTCCCAGGGGAATTTCAATAGCCGTATAAAAAAAATATGTTAAAAAATGATTATTATCATTTTTCCCAAATCAACCCCTCCCCCAAAAATATTAGGACGCATTTACGTAGCCCCTTCCCGGCCATACACAACTATGCGTAATTTTGCGAAGCTTGTGGATAAACCCTTTACCAACCAATCCCAAGTTTAAACGACTCTTAGAAAGACGCCAACTGAAAATATTGTTAGAAAAGTACAAAATGCTGGAACTTATCATTTTCTTCCGTTCCATTAATGTTTTCTCTATGTTCAAAAGTAAAATCCATCACCTTATTGGTATTTAATTTGTCGTCTGCGAATCCTTTAAAATTTGATGTCTAAAGTTTTTGTTGTCTGGTAAAGAGTTGTGAACTGATACAAAGATATCTACAGCAAGCATGAAGATAATGTTGTTTTGTCAAAATAAGATATGGGCCATGGGTTTAACCCTTTACCAAACGACAAAATTTAAGACTTGTCCAAATTGAAAGCATTTGCAGACGACAAAATAAATGTGACTGAAAATTTGATATTTATTTCGATAAAGGTAGAAAACATTGTGGGAAAAGGAGAAAATGCTGGTTACCTTTTCTCCTTTTCCCACAATGTTTTCAAAAGGCTTCTTTCTCAGGGTCATTAAAAGTCGGGATTGTGTGGTAAAGAATTGGTGCATCTCCACGATGCATTATATTAAGCAAGTCATATGGTCCCATAAAATCTGTCTTGTCTAACGATTTACTCAATCTGGAGATGGACTGGTCCTTGGACGTGCAGAAAATTTACAAATAGCAAAAATAGTTCGACCCATGTCAGCCTGCACGGACTGCGCAAGCTGACATCGGTCGATACTTTTTGCAGATACAATAAGCCCCCTTTTCTCAGAGCATGATTTATATACATAGAGCGAGGCTCTGGGATATAGGAAAATGCATATTTGTATTGTACCCTTGTCACTATACGAAGCAAGTAGTCGCCTGATGTCGATGCACCTTCTCTGAAAATACTGGCTGAATCGTAAGGTTAAACATTCCTTTGAAAACGCAGAAAATTAACCGAAAGGTTTCGATCATGGTCAGGGGTTCTGCGTGGCTCAGTGGTAAAGTGTGGGACTCGTAACCTTGGGGCCCCGGGTTCTAGCCCCACCTGACCGTTGGTATGTCCTTGGGCAAGACGCCTAAGAACCCTTGCCTAGTACAGGTAAAACTCAGGAAATACATGAATATGTGAGCTGTCGCCGTGATATGACTGAAATAATGTTGAAAGCGGCGTAAAACACCATTCAGTTCGATCATTGTCAGCATGCGCGGACTCCTGAATATCGACAATTGCCTTGCTCATTATGGGAACATCTGGTATATGAAGGTCATGGTATAGATACACAAATACATGTCACTTTTGTGGGTTAAGTTATTATATTAAGTTTGAAATTTTTGCATAGTTGCCAAGACTTGCTTGGTATAATGCATTACTGAGATGCATTAAACCCTCTATTCCCAGAGACCCACTCATTTTGACTAACAGATTCAAGCTATCCCCTGAACTAAACACACATTATTTCATGCTTTTCGGCAGTTTATCGAGAAATAATGGTGGATTATGGTGTGATATTTCATGGTTACGACCACTGATAATACCGATTTTATATTTTCTAACTCTTCACTTGATAGCGGAAAGTGTAGTTCCCGCGCATTAGTTACCTAGGTAATCATTCGGCATACCTCGGGTGATCCGGTGATCAAATCCCTCGGCTGTATCACGTAGCTTGATATGCACCTACATGGTACATTTCGCACATCTCCGGAAGCACACCGCTTTACCGTTATTAAAATTGTATATCTCCTCGTAAAAAAAGAATACGTGAGTAAATTCTCAATCGTTATCTTTTTTAGAATATTTTAGTCGGCAAACAATTTGTACATTCAATTTTTAGCGTAGTTTATCAATTCTGTTGGGAGCTTTCATCGACAGATCGATAGAAGTGAATAACTTCATCGTAGTTGTTCATGTTGTTGCTAAGCGATCTACAGGGGCGCCGCCATGTTTAAGATCATGTGATTGGTAGTTCAAAATGGAAGCCTCCTTTATACGGACGAGGTTAGATGTAGGTACGGAATCGGCCGAGTTGTGACGAGTGCTAGGTAATCAGCGCGTGGCGTTCAAATGGAGAGAAATATGACGTAATTTGAGTTATATTTCTCGCGTTTTACGTATTATTACAACGCGTTGTTATGTGAGGGGGACACGCCACGGGGAATTACCGAAAACAACTGTCCTGGATTTTGATGAAAGTTCCAACAAAATGGGGGTTAGAAGCGTGAAATAAATAGAATATTTGTTTTTTTCGGTGAAAGATCGAAATTTATTACATCGAGTGAATGTCATCGCTCATATATTTTCACGAGTGCTGCGCAGCAATCGTGAAAATATTAGGGATGATGTTCACTCGATGAAATAAATTTTGATCTTTCACCGAAAAAAACAAATATGCTCTATTTCGTTTTTTTTTTTTTCAGATACTCCTGGTTAAACCGATTTTGTTTCAGCATATTTTGTAACCATATTACAAAAGGGTTGGGACAAAAGTCTTGTTACCATCCAGCCATCCACCAGTTTAGTCATCCTAATCGCCCGAGTTATGAAGAAGGGCCAATTTAGACTGATTATTCTCATATGTCCCCTTGAATAGCTTTTGCGTTCAGCGTAGATCAAGATCAGACTACACAAAAAGTGCAGTCTGATTGTTTAATACCGTACGCTATCTGATACTAATCTTTGAGTCAGCTTCAAATTTACACAACTTACTTTTAGAGCTCGAGAACAGTAAAACCCATTTAGTTGGCAGCAAACGAAACGAAAGAGAAAACATATTTGGTCCCTGTAATAAACAGGTAACTCATCGTAATAAGTAAAACCCTTACTGTTGGCGTCTGCGTCCATCAGAAACTTATCCAATTCAGCTGCTGCCACCTGTAGGTCATTGTTTAAGTCCAGGGCTTTGAAGACATCATCTATCAGTTTTGGCCACTCAGAAAGGGAAGGCAGCTTGGCATCAACAGCAGCGCTGTCAAATAATTACCAGTAAGTTCTCAAGTTAACTCTTAACCGAACAATCCAGAGTTTTCAACGACCCACTGGAAAAAGATCATTGAAAACATTGTGGTTAAAAAAAAGGAGGAAGTTCTGGTAACCATCATTTTCTCTTTCATTTCCCAATTTTTCAATATTTCAAAAGATAGATTCCATCTTTTACCTGCACCTGATTTGCCGTCTCTAATGCTTAAAATTGGAACAGTCTAAACGTACCCAAAGAGTTCGGTATTTCAACAACTCTCTCTCTCTCTTATACAAAACTAAAACAATACCTTTTTCTGCCCAGGCGAGACGCATATATATTCTAATAACATGAGCCACTTGCGATACATGAATACAAATAGTAACAAAAAAAAACTTGACTTATGAACCATAAAGAAATGCACTTTTGTAATTTTCAATATGCATCCTGTCTAGTTGAATGCTAACTTTAGACTAATTAGTTACTTGAAAATAGCAAACGAATTGATATTCATTATCGGAATACTGGTCGTACACGAAAAACCTCTCCGTTTTTCTCTTTTTGTTTTAATATTATTCTTTCGTTTTGGAAGGAAAAGGAATCGTGTGTCCGCATTATGCGCGAAACATGACCAGTGATCGGCATGTTTCTCAGATTATTCCTAGAATATCGGACGTGCGGATCTTACGCCCTTTATGCTTCACGTACATAAAATTTAAATTTACATATATGTAATAACGAATGAATGACTTACTATACATGCATGCCCGCACCAAAATTGAAGTTGAACGTAAAACGATGTTGCTAGTTGAACAGTCTCGTTAGATGTGACCACGTATGCACAATATCTCTATAATTTGACCAGACTGACCAAAACTCGCATAACCGGTTTTGGTTCGAACGCTTGAGACAACAATTCTCCGCTATATGATGTGACGCGGAGAATAATATGTCTGAATTCTCTCGCGTACAAAACCAAAACAATGCCTTTGTTTTGCGCAGGCGAGATGCATATATACATAGTAAAATAAGTGTTGCACCCCCTGTGTTTTAACTGGGTTTGATTTTTTGGCGTGAATGATATGAAATAGGGTGGAAATTAGAATCTAACTACTGCATGCACCAACAAACCAGCTTGTTGCCCCTGAAATGAACTGAAATGAGGTATCCCTTCACCTCATGGCAGCGGCCACTGATTGAGCTGTTTCACCCTTTTGTGAGAGGTATGAGACGAAGACTGCAAGCTTTTCTGCAAACCCTCGACAGAAGTATGCAACATTGACTGATTGCGTATGCCTCTTTTCTGTAGTTCACTCAAAACTTGTCATAAGTTTTATTTCGCCATTAAATTCCTAGTTTTAACCAAACTTAAAAGCTTCTCATTTTCCTTAAATTTGAAAGCAATATAATGACAAGAAATTCCTACTTACCATAAGGTCAAGGGACACCTCAGTTCAGTTCATGTCACAGGTAAAAGACTGGTCTTTTGGTGTATGCAGCAGCTGGATTCTAATTTCTACCTCCGTTTATATTATTCATATCAGAAAATGAAAGTCGATAAAAAACACAGGGGGTGAACAACTTTTTTTTACTGTGTATAGAACAAATTCCAGTACAAAGCATTGAGAGATACGCTCAAGTTAATTTTTTCATAATAAAGAATTATGTTTCTGTAGATCTAAATATGGTAATTAATATTACAAACCAAGAGACTTCGAAAATAATTAACACTTTTCTAGAGAATCAGCAATATAACTGCTTTGAAGTATCAGTTTTCCATCTACCGTGCACTTCATCTTTTTGAAACAGTACCCGTATTTGCAGCGGACGTTGCCCTGCTGGCTCCTAGCGAGTGCGTACCAAGCTTCAAATCAGGGGTTACTTTTATCAGTTTACTTTAACTGAAATCAATTTTCGGAAATCAATTTGCTGTTTTTTTTTTTTTGTCTTCAACAATGGTCTGAACAAAAAGGTATCCATGGTAACTACAAGATTTGCTGAAAGCATATATCTGTTCAACATTCTGTAAGGAAACATGATCACAGGTCCATAAAATCCATTTTGTCTAATCCCAACGGAACAGGGTTATAACAGCGGCGCTCAGTGAAAAGGAAACTTACTGCATCTTAGAAATGCAAAATAACAAGCAATGGTGTGATAATATGGAACTATTTTGTCGGAAAATGGAATATTATGTCGTGGCAACTTTTCTGGTGTTTGTATTTGATTCGAGCAGCATTTGACATCGTGCGAGACCGAAGGTCGAGCAGGAAGGTAAAATTTTTAAATGCTTCAAAACGTTCGATGCATGTATTTGAGGCAGAAAAAATTCAGTTATATGGCCAGCAACATGCGAAATTAGACCTTCGGACATTTGCGTAAAGTGTCGTCGCGGATTAGCCTGCGCAGTCCGCGCAGGCTAATCCGAGACGGTACTTTACGACTACGTAAGATTTTTTCATACAGTAGACTTTCGTGACACAGAAAATCGCAGCAAAACCGGAAATGTCGTCTCGGATTAGTCACAGACTGCACAAGCTGATCTGGGACGACACACTTTAACGCATATGTCCGAAGGCCCCTTTTCGCGTTTTAATGAATAAGTTTCCAGATACATGTAGCTATCATTGAGTGTTAAATATGAGATACGAGTTACGTGAACGTGAGGACTTCGATTTAACCCTTTACCGAACGACAAAAGTTTTGAACTGTCTAAATTGAAGGCATTTGCAGACGACAACATAAACGTGACCCAAAAATTTTGAATTGTTGTTGGAAGGGTACTGCGTGGGCTGACCTGGGTCGATCCTTTTGGTAGATGCATTAAACCCCCCTTTCACAGAGCATGGCTTATATTTGTTTGCCTGGTAAGCAAAGGTCATTTCATTTCCTTAGTGCTTCAACTTTTTATCAAACAAACCCAAGTTTTACGACCCTGAGGAAAAAGACTTTACAAAATTGTGGTAAAAGAGAAAAATTCTGGTAACCAGCATCCTGTCCATGTTTTCTTTCCCCTTTTTATTGTTTTATCCGCTCAAAGACAAAACACATTACTTAAGCCAAATTTAATTTGCCGTCTGCAAATTCTTCCAACTGGACAGGTCGTAGATTCTGCTGTCTGCTAGCGTGTCAACTTTTTACTGATCAACAAAACATTAAACTTGTCCATATTCAAAGTAGTTGCAGAAGACGAACTAAATGTGACCTAGAAGCATTTTCTCTTGGAAAGGACAGAAAACATTGCTTGGAAAGGAGAAAATTATGATTACCGGCATTTTCTACCACAAAGTTTTCAAAGGCCTTTTTGCCTTGGTCGTTAAAACTTGAGATTAAGTGTCAACCCTTTGCCACACAATCTCGAGTTTTAAAGACTCTCAGGAAGAAGCCTTTCGAAAACATTGTTGGAAAAGGAGGAAATGCTGGCAACAAACACAGCTTTGCTCCTTTTTCCACAATATTTTTTACCCTATCAGAGACAAATTTCATCATTTAAGCCACATTTATATTGTAGTTTGAAAATGCTTTGAATTTGGACAAGTCTACATTTTTTTTTTGTGAGGTAAAGAGTTAGAGTTAAGGATAAACTAAGAGGAACAGGCTTACCTGTATAGAAATACAACACAGACTAAGCCGAATGCAGTAGCGACTCTCATGGCTAAATTCTGCAGGGAAACAACAACAAAAGAAATAATTTGTAGCGGTAGAACAATACAAGGAACATTTTCAAGTAAGAAATACTACAACGTAGAAAAAAAGGTCTTCTTTACGCAATGTTGCTTTTAAAACAGGCGAAACATACAAAAATCATGATATTGATTATTTCGATGATGAAAAGAACGTGTGAATGGAATTGAAAAGCCATTGAAATAAAAAAGAACAAGAGAGAAATAGAGACGGAGGCAAAGATAAGGACCGCATCCACAGCATAGAAGATTTATTTCAAAAATAAAGAAAAAAGTGTGTATACCTTCTGTTGGCTGTGTACCTTGCGATGGTGCTTCTGCCCACTGCTTATTGAATCTTCCATTTATATACTGAATAGCTATGACGAAACTGGTCACCTGACATGCCTTTTGATCACGTGACTTGTTTATTTGCATACAGAAGATATTATCAAAACGTTTTAATTCTTGCACTTCCAGTGCCGATTGTATAGTTTTTGTGGATGGGTTAGATCAAGATCTTGCTGCAGCACAAAAGGTGCATCTTCTTCTTTCCAATGATTAACTGATGACTGAATTTTTCAATCATCCTTGAAATGAGCGAAAGTCACACTTTAAACCCCGAAAAAAGTCATTTGGTAGCGAGAGAGTTAACCCTTTACCGCACAATCAAGAATTTAAACGACCTTGAGGGAGTGGGCTCTTGAAAAGCTTGAGGGAAAAGGAGAAAATACTGGTAACCAGCCTTTTCTCACAATGTTTTCTTTCGCAGATGAATCCCATCATTCGAACCACACTTAATTTGTCTTCTGCAAAAACTTTAAAATTTGGACGAGCCTAAATTTTGTCTTCCGGTAAAAGGTTAAAAAGCATTAACCCTTTATCATATAATCGCGAACATTAGCGACCCTGCGGTACAAGGCTTTAGAAACCCTTGTGGAAAAGGAAAAAAAAAAAAATGCTGGTAACCAATATTTTCTCGTTTCACCACGAATGTTTCTACCTTTTCAAAGACAAATTTTTATGCTTTTAGCTTGAACGAATTTGAAGTTTTTTCGACAAAATTTTAGACTCGACCACATTGAAACTATCTGCAGACAACATAAAAACGGTATCTCAATCATTATATCTCCCTTCTCCCATAATGATTTTTACACCATGTTTTCAAGACAGAAGTCCAGCATTACAGCCAGATCTAAGTTGTTGTCTGCAAATATTTTCAAAGTGGACCAGTGTAAAGTTTTGTTGTTTTGTAAAGAGTAAACTGTCTGCACTGGACAAATGTAGGCCCTACTCATGTTGTTTCATGCCAGGATAGGTACCGGTTGGCTAGGACATTCTAGGATATGAGATGAGACTTAACCTATGACTTCCACTGGATTTACTCTTTACCAGACGACAAAATATGGAACTCGACCAAATTGAAAGTATTTGAAGACGACAATTAAATATGGCTCTAATTATGAGATCTGTCTTTGATGATGTAATTTTGTGGGAAAAGGAGAAAATGCTGGTTACCAAAACCCCTCGTCAGGGTCGTTAAAGCTCGGGATTTTCTGGTAAAGGGTTGATAAAAAATAGGCAGAACCTCTAAACGCCTATCTAGTCTAGTCTGTCTGTAACGGGCCCTTAGAAGCTGCGATCTCAGACCGATGGTAGCGATCATAGTCCTTTGATTTCAGTTGGATGCAGGCTATTTTTAGACATAACACAAGAAAACACGTGACTGAGAGAAAAATATTTTTGAGCGATATTAAAAATATTGTCTAGATGTAGGTTAAGTAGACAGACAGACGGACAGACAGACAGACAGAATGCTATATTTCAAATCTCGTTCCGAAAGAGTGCGAAAATGATATATGAACACTAAAAACCACTAGAATTAACTAGAACCCAAACTATGTTACCTTAATTATAAGTGTGTTCTTTTGTATAAGGGTGGGTATGGGGCAACATTCTAAAGCCACAAAAGAAATTCACCTTAGGTTTGTGTGTCAGGATTTTTCGTTTTCGTTTAAAATTGCCTGCATGGGCTTTAATGAAACTGTTGCATTCGTGCAATATAAAGTTTAGTTTCACCAACGCTTGCTTAAAACCTATTTCATTAAACTTAAATAACAGTATAAACGTGGGTATAAACGTACATAAAAGAAATTACTGAACAAGCTATAGTTTTAAAATGAAATTAAATAAACGTGCAATTTAACCCATAGGCTGCTAAGCGCGACTCACTGACCTTTCGCGGACAGCATAGATCAAGATCAGACTGCACAGAACGTGCAGTCTGATCTTGCACTTACACTGTCCGACAAGGAGGTAAGTCTCCTTCAACCTTTGAAATAGGAAAATTTGGGATTTATTATCGGCTTGAAAAGTTTCATTTCTATTATTTAGGATAAGGGTTAATAGTTTTGAACAACACTGAGAAAAAAAAAAGAGCTTGTACTAGCAATGGATTTTTTCGATACATTTGTCATGTTTTCGAATTAGCGAAATAGAACAACAAAACAAACACGCTTTTAGGAATTTTTTGTACCTTGATTTGAAGCTATGGACAAAATAGCTTGATTTTTATGAATCCAAAGATGATGGTGCATGAGTTTTTGCAGATTAAAGCATGAATTGACTTCACACTTTGAGCATATGCCGTTGCAGCCTACGCCAGTAAGATAAACACGATACGGCGACTTCCTTGATACAGACAAGGTTAGATGTAGTTACGGAAGGAGCGAGTTTTGACGAGTGAGTGTCAGTTTCTGATGAGCACAGACTCATTTCATGTCCCCTTTTCTTTCTTGCATTGCGAGAACATACATTGTCGCTCGGCATGGAACTATAAAACTCTCGATCAACTGTTGTTGTTTTTTTTTACGTCCCATACAACGTTCTCCGCCTCCTATACAAAGGGAAAAGAAAAAAAAAAAAAACTAATTTTTTGTTGAAAGCCAAAAAGAAAGTGTGTGAGCAAGTTACAAGTTAAATGGTTGCTAAATCGCCGTCTGTCTAATTTCATCTCGTTTTCTTCGTCTAACTTGTCTCAAGCAAACTAAAAATAGACTATCTTCGGGACATTCTGTGGCAAGAATATATTTCAAACGCAAAAATCGCTACGTTGTTTGAATTGTCCAAATATTTTACATAATTGAGCCATGCCCTGGCAAAATGGGTTTAATTCAGCTCTGTGATGCAACATAATTTTGTATCCATAAAATTCTTTTTGTCTAACAACCAACTGTGCAGACTGCGAAGGCTGACCTGGGTCGATACTTTTTGCAGATGCGTTAGATCCCTTTTGACAGAGCATGGCTCATAGCTATATGATGGGTATCAAACGCAGCAGTTTTTGATGCCCCGTTTCAAGATATTTCACCTTTTCTAAAATAGAACTTTCTTAATTTGAAAGTAACACAACGTCTGATTGGCTAAACCAAATGAACCATGCTCTGGCAAAAAGGGGCTTAATGGATCTCGGTGATACATGATACCAAGCAAGTCGTCACAGAATTATGGATCCATAAAATCCATTTTGTCCAACAAACAACTAGATATGGAGGTGGAATGGTCCTTTGCCATGCAGAAATCGACCAATGGCAAAAATTATCGACCCATGTCAGCATGCGCGGACTGCGCAGGCTGAAATGGATCGATCATTTTTTGCAGATGCATTAAGCCCCCTTTTAACGGAGCATGGCTCAAAGAGTTTAGCCAGTCAGATATTGTGTTACCTTCCAAATCTAGAATAAGATTGAAACTAAGAATGGTTGGTGAATACGAGCCCTGAATTTTTTAACGACCTTAATTGTCTTTATTCAGCACCCTTTTTA
Source organism: Tridacna gigas (assembly GCA_945859785.2). NCBI lineage: Eukaryota > Metazoa > Mollusca > Bivalvia > Cardiida > Cardiidae > Tridacna > Tridacna gigas. The sequence continues at coordinate 30,340,019 of OX244028.2, forward strand.
CGTAAGATGCCATCTTCAAGTCTTTTTGGCCAGGCCACATGATTAAACCTACAACTGGTTTTTGGTTTACTTATGTAATGTGACAAATTTCTGTCATGAACTGATCGCATGAATTCCCGTTTTTTTTCTGTTTAGCGACCCTTAAAAATGCAGTGTAAGCTAGAACGTGTATAACTCCTGCCATTGACAAAGTGTCAAAATAAAACGCTAAGAAGCTCTAAAGAGTTCATCAGACATACGAAAAAATTCGGTCAATGTCTGAAAGCCTTCTTGATGTTGTTTACTCTTTACCAAACAACAAAGTTTCAGACTGGTCCAAATTCAAAGCATTTGCAGAAGACAATTTAAATGTTGCTCAAATAATGGAATTGGTTTAGATAGGGTAGAAAACATATTGGAAAAGGAGAAAAAGCTGGTTACCAGCATTTCTCCTTTCCGCACTTTGTTATCAAAAGACCTCTTTGATCGGGTCGTTAAAACTCTGGACTGTTTGGTAAAGGGTTAAACTGTTAAAGCATTACACCAGATTGCTGTCACGCCCTGATAAACCATATTACTGTCGTCAGATCCAACTGTTATTACCCGTGGTGCTATATAGGTTTTAGAACTTGAAACTTTATAAGTGTCTCTCTAATTCTTAATCATAAGGTCAAAAAAATGGGGCGAGGGATGTAAGATATCTTTCATTAATCATATCGGACAGCAGCACTTTAGCCCCCATCTTGATGGTTAAGTATTTGAAGTTTTAATAGCGATCTCATCTTTTCCGTTGAGTGAAAGACACTTACGCTGTCTGTCTGTCTGTCTGTCTGTCTGTCCGTCCGTCCGTCCGTCCGTCCGTAAGTATGCATACCTGTCTGTCTGCCTGTACATAATACGTACGTATGTACGTATGCATATAAAGGTCTCACCTCGGGAAAACGAATTTGTTTTCATCTTACAGCAGTAAATCCCTTATGGAAATAAGTTGACAAAAGGAGATGTTGCTCTAATTAGCAGCTTCTTTTTTTTTTCCCCACGACGTTTTCACAAGTATCCTATGCATTCAAGCTTAACCCATGTTGATTACCCATAATTAACACAGGTGTTTTTCAAGGTTAGCTGTCTCATTGTTTCCATGGAGTAATGAGTTACTCTAACCCTTTACCAGCTATGTGTGTTAATGACCTTAAAGACGAAGCTTTTTGAAAATATTATGGGAAAGAGAGAAAATGCAGGTAGCCAGCATTTTCCTCCTGTCTAACAATATAATCTACCATTTCAAAGACAAATCCTATTAGGTGAGCTTCTTTGTCTTCTGCAAATGTTTTCAATAAAAATGAGTCCAAAGTTTCGTCGTGTGTTAAAGAGGAAATACGTCAATAATCAAAGCACTGACGATGCTCTATTGTGTCAACGACATTTAAGCGGCAACAACATATCGACCTCAAAGGTCCTACACCTCCTTGTGATTCTGCTAAGTAAACGTTATTATTTGAGTTTGTTTCTCCCGCTTCTTTTTTGAGGGGGGGGAGGGCTTTATCGTAAAAAGAGATAAAGCACGATGATAATCTTCGATGCTATATTTAACCCGTTATCAGCTCCTGTAAATATATATGAGCCATGCTCTGGTAAAAGTGGGTTTGATGAATCTTTAATTAATTAATGGTACATCGTACCAAGGAAGTAAACATATAAATTATGGATCCATAAAATTCATTTTGTCGAACAACTGGCTGATTTCTGAAGTAGAATCGTCCTTCGACATGCAGAATAATGACCAACAGAAAAAGCGTTCGGCCCAGGTCAGCTTGCGCGGATTGCGAAGGCCGACCTTGGTCGATAGTTTTTGCATATGCACTAAACCCCCTTTTTACAGGGTATAGCTCATAGATGTGTATTTCATGTTGCAGTGGATTCGAAATGCTACCTTTTTGGGTGTTATATGCATATATAATCATACGAATATCAGCCACCATTAATTTGTTTTCTAAAAATGCCTTTAATATGAATGAGTCTTATAAAGAGTAAAAGGTATGATTCAGTAGCTTAACAATGTGTGCTTCTACTGTTTCGAGCGTCTGTGCGACAAAAGGACTTAAAAAATAAAATCAAAGGAGTTGAACATTCTTTATTCTCATTATAGTTTATGAGACCTAAAGGTGCAAAATTCACAAAAAAAAAAAATCTGAAAAGTTGTGTAGATGACGTGGAAATATATCTGGACACTAAACTGCAGTGATCTGGAATTTTTTAGGGCAAAGAATCTTTACTGAAAGGGAGGTCGTCAAAAAATAAAACAGATATACAAAACAGATGTATTATTTTGTTTTCCCAAATTAAGATGGCGCACATAAGATACCAAAGTTGTCGTTGACGTCATAAAGGTAAAAAGAATACACAGATCTAGGCAGTACAAGGATACTGTGAATTATATTAGTTTTGTAACATGAGATCAGGTCTTGAGCATTTTCTCAGTGCACCAGTCTGTGTTATAAAAATGATTTGCGTCATTTGAAATTCTACACCTTCAACATGACAAAATAACAGCATCTGCACTTCAAATTTAACCAACAGGTCCAGCAGGTCTCTTGAACAGAATGTTTAGAAGCTGAAAAATAATAAGATGAAATGTGGTTAAAAGTCTAAAAGAATCGACCCATTCCGTCTTTTGCTAGCCCGAAATGCAGGGTTTTTATAGAAGGAAAATATTGGAAAATGCAGGTGACCAGAGTTTTGTCCTGGACCTACCACCGTTTTCTCCACTTTCGAAGACCAACTCCACTATTTGAGCTTCATGCAAATGAGTCGTGTTGTTTGAAAACGGGGTTTAATGCATCTCCAAAATAGTATTGATCCATGTCAGCCTGCGCAGTTCGCTCATGCTGACATGAGTCGAATCTGTGTGCTGTTTTAAAATTTTCTGCGTTTCCAAGGACGAGTTTACCTCATGACTAAGTCAGTTGTTAGACAAAAAAGGATTTTAGGGATGCATAGTTATGTGTTCACTTGCTTGGTATACAGATCATGAAGATGCATTAAACACCCTCTTGCCACGGCGCCGCTCAAATGTTTCAATATACACAAATTAAAACGCTTGTTTTCTGGTGAACAAAAATAAAATCATATGACATGCAGAATTTTGAACAACTAGAAGGAAAGCCGAGTCATGCTCTTGCAAAACGAGCTCTAATGCATCTCCGTGATGCATCATACCATGCAAATCATCATAATGGACCCATGCAATCCATTGTGTCAAACAACCGACTAAATCATGAAGTAGACTGGTCCTTTGTCGCGCAGCATATTGACTAATTGCAAAAGGTATCGACGCAGGTTGAATTTCAACTTTCTTTTTTGTAGATGCATTAAACCCTACTTCTCACAGAGTATGGCTCAAATTTATATTCCATTCATGTTAACAGCAAATCTATTTGATTGGCTGCCCTCTCAGCCAAATGACAAGAAATGAATGATGTTACAAATGCCGAAATCAGAGAGTATAGTGATTTCGTACAAAATATCAAGAAAAGAAAATGGATGAATACCCAAAGGATATTTCACCTTGATTTTCAAAACACTATTATGCACTGTTCACAGAAACTAGGGGGTATTTCATTTCAAACGGAAATAATTCATTTCAAATGGAAAATTTTGAAAATGTAAATTTTTACCTCTTAGCTTTATACGAGGGTTAAGATATTTACGGGGATTCTTGCTGTACAATAGCCAATTTACACTGAAATTTTATCAAATTCTCAGAATATAATCCCCTACATTTTTGCAAAATAATGCATAACGATAACTGCAGAAAAGAATTTAGAGCAACATTTCTTTTAACGAAATTGATACCATGGTAACGGTGTACGGAGCAGTGTACGAAATTGTATGTATTTGGTAGATAAAAATGTCCATTGCTAATCACACGAACATCAAATTCGGGCAGGAATTTATCACGTGATTTGGCGTAACGCCCACGTCATTTCTGGAAAAAATCGATGTTCTGTCTTGTTTGAAACTGTCGCTGAGTGAAATTATTTCTCTTCTATACGAAAAACTATGACATCAAGCTTGGGCCCGAGACACAAATTAGCCATGCCAGGAGAAAAAGGGTCTGATTGTAAAGCATCATGTTCGATCAGCGCAAACTAATCCGAAGCGATACTCGCCAGCCATAGGTGTGATAAAGATACAAGGTAATCCCTCCTCAAACAAAAATCTACATGTATGTATGATGCAGACATTGTCAACCCAGGTAAACATACGAGGATTGCATAAGCAGGCTGGTCCTTACCTATACTCGAGATAAATGCAATACCGATTATTTTCTCTCATTTCAAAGTTATTATTATTATTATTATATACATATAAATTATATTTCTGGCTCAAACACACGCGTCTACACGCGGATAAAACACCATACACAGCAGAAACAAGTCCATCTACACAGTGTCAAATACGGTTGCAAAAGTGGTATGATGACGTACCTCACGCTCGAAAAGCGTACGTAATGATTTGCGGTCTGATTGGTCAAAACGCTATAATATTCATCTGCCAGTCATAAAAACGAAGTTACTAACCACCACGCCGTTGTTTGTTTTCTTTTGTCCACTGTTTTCAAATAAAATGTCAATAATTGCAATTGTTTGTCGTTGAAAGTTGTGGCAGGTAATAATAGTAATATCAAGTTGTAGTAACTTTCCTGGTGCTTGTATTTACTTCTCGTTGCGTGAGAAAATTTTGACGTCTCGCTCGACCTTCGGTCTCGGGAGATATCAAATTTTCTTGCGCTCCTCGAATCAAATTAAAGCATCAGGAAAGTTACAACGACATAATATTCCGTAGACACACGACTCTTAACATGTTTTCTTTTATACTAAATCTCAGGACTAGCCTATGATCGGCTAAATATTTTGCCACTGCCAATCATATGGATAGCGTTGAAATTCGGAATTAAAATTTGCTACAAGTCATAGCCTGCTCATAATATTTCTCTTTCAGCTTACACGGAATATTTATCATTCGTAACGCTAGGTTATGTAAATGACACAATCTGTTAAAATCTTATTATGATAATTAATCAGCAGATATCTTTTGAAGTCATTGGTATAGATGAAATCGCTTAAAATATTCCCTTTTTTCTCCACTATATTCAGGGTTGTTTCAATTTCAAGCCATTAGTATTTTTTTTCCCAATAAGTAGTTTTTGCAGCTTACGTTGTTTTCAATATGGAAGAATCTAATTAACCCATTATTGCATAGACTAATTCCAGATAATTGGCCAATTAATATAAGAAACAGAAAGGGGGAAACTTTGACAGAAAGGTGACACTGCCAGATGATACTGAAAACTTTGTTGGATAAGGCTTGATTACATCTTACGAGAAATTCCCCCCTTTTCCATTATGTTTTTGAACACAATCATCTACAGGGTCGTTAGATGTCATACTTTCACAGCTGGAATTCTAAATCAGTTATTCAAGTGTTACATTTCTCCATTCAGCAATCCCAAAATTAACGAAAACCATGGTGTCTTTGACTGGTTTATGGCTATAACTAGAGGTTTTTTTAGTAAATGACTCGGAAATAAAAAGAACGATTCCCATAAAATTGACGCGTAACCTTTTACAGTACAATGACGCCTTTTAACGACCCTGGGAAAGAATCCTTTTGAAAACTTTGTGGGAAGAGGAGAAAAATGCTGGTTCCTTTTCCACAATGTTTTCTACCCTATCAAAGAAATTTGCACCATTTGAGCCACAATGACATTGTCGTCTGCAGATGCTTTCAATTTGGACAAGGCTAAAATTTTGTCGTCTGGTATAGAGTTAATGGAACCAAAGGGTGTCCTATTATTTTAAGTGTAGTCTGATATGAAATCTACAAGATACATAACAAAACACCGTGAAAATGTCAAGATCAAACGATCTGGGTATAAAGTCCAACTCCATATGTGGCTACATCATAGAGACAGCAGGGTCTGTATGACAATAACACTACGTAACATGTATTAAAACTCCGGTAAGGCAGCTTATCGTACAGTGACGCTCGAATATCATCGGAAATATCCGCCACAATCTCAACGTTCACAGAAAAAGAAAAAATATGGGATAGAGGTATTAAATACCCGTCTGAAGCCCGAAGATTTATTTTTTGAGAACTGGATCCAGCTTATGGCATTTTAAAAAGCAATAAATAAACTTACAAGGGAAAAAAATTAAACAAATACTTAATAATTTTTAACCTTGGGAAAATGCATTTTTTCTCTATATTCTACCAGGATCCTTCATAATTCTAAATTAAAAAAAAAATACAGGTAAATTGGGCAGATATCGGATTTTACATGGGGCCGTGAAAGTTGGCTTTTTCTGTTGAAACGCGGACAAACATGAAGTTCGTCGTCGCTTAGGGACGCACAAGTCTAGCAAACCTTTGAATTACTTTGAATCGAAGGGAACATGCAGGTGGTCGTTTGATGATAGATGTGGAAGACACCAAACCATATCAGAGTCATTAAAAAGAAAAATTTGCAACTCGACATTGATCGTCGCGTCACTGTTCAGGCCAATGCGAATGATGCTATGGTGTCCTTGCACACTGTCAAAAAAATTACGACGAACTGAGGATGAGAAAATATAGCAAGAGATGGGTGCCTGCACTTTTATCTTCAGACGACAAGTCAAGACGCTTGTCTGCCTCCATGGAGTTCCTTCGCCGATGCAGACGAGATGGAGATGACTTTCTCAATAGGATCATTATGACTTTTGAAACGTGGTTGTTACATTATGACTCAGAATCAAAACTGCAATCAGCTGTATGGAAAATGCCGGTAGAAATGGCACCGTGAAAAGCCCAAGTTTCAAAATCCAGCAGAAAACACATGTTCGTGTTTTTCGCAGATTGGTGAGGTAAAATCTTACAGCGCTGGGTATGCCGGTTATTATGCGAAGGTAATCCTTTCCTATATATAAACACACAACTAATAATGAGGATAATGATAAATGAAAAAAATATATCAAACTTAAAAGTTTGTTCCCGCGTTGACGTCTTTCATAACATTTCCGACGTCGTGTTCCGTGAAGTGTAAGTGTACTTTGGTGTGATTTCATGTATATTGCTACTTGTAAAGTTAGTTTGTAGTATATTTTTTGTTGTATCATAATTGGATTGAATTAAGGATCAGGTAGGTATAAATTCTATGTTTTTGTGCGTTGTTTTTGCTTGTTTACCCGCCTTGTCTACGAACTTATCATACAACCCTTGTATGATACATGCATTTGTAGTAAGAATTGAAATGCATCGGTAAATAAATAAGTCCAGTGAAATCGCCGTTCACGAATAGGTTACCTCAACGTCAATTTTCACATGAAGTCAGTACAGGGTAGGACTACCTGGATTGGCACATTATACAACACAGCGTCATGTCATGTTCCCAATGAGACGTCTATGCCATTGCTCCGCTAATGCTGCACCGCGCTCACCAAACGTCTATGGAAGTCGATCACGTCACATTACATTTTTTCCATTGACATCTCATAAATATTGATATGTGATTGGTCTGGGCTCATCGCTGGCAATGACAAATGCTAGATAATTTTATCCTGATGATAATATCTAACAACCATTGCACGTTAAGCCCTTGCATTATCATCCTTGAAGATGAACATAGGCCTTTGTCTTGGAGAAAAAGGAACAACGAAAGGAACAAATATGTTATCTCGATAGTACTGCTCAATAAGTCTACCTTGAAACACATGTAGATCTATTTTACCCACGATTATGGTTTCATGCCAACCCATAACGGAAGGCGTAATTCACCTTCACAGACGTGGAATGAACACGGCATAAAAATTCGAGTGGCAACAGATCCAATATAACACTATAAGAAGAAGTATAGTCTGCACGCCAGCTACCTTTATTGAGGTTAAGGTAAAGGTGTACATTCCTCGTCTTGGATGACCTAGCCTACACATAGCCTAGGGAAAATGATCATTCAATTTCTACCTCTTTATTAATCTGACGGTTATTTATCACTCAGCACAAGAACGTGATTTCCACCTCATCAATCAATGCCAAGGCCGTCTCTAGTTCCTCTATTAATTATAGGATCATGCTGCGTCTGTTGTTCGAGAACGTGATATCTGCCTTTTCAACGAAAGTTAATCTTGTTATTTCCTCGAATAATGTCGCGCAAATTGGCTGAAGTCAATGTCAAGTCCGCAATTTCCTTTAACAGTTAAGAAAACATAGAATGAATGACTATTTACTAATGGTCTTTGACATACTCAAGGACTTTTGGTAGCCTCAGGGCAATATTGATAACTTTCTCGATAAATTACCCTATCGAAACCAAGTTAGCTGGTCTGCGACGGTGTTTGATACACTGGAAGACTTTTGGGAAACTTGGTGGCAGTGGAATTCTGACTCGTTTCATGATCAATGACCATTTAGAAACCAAAATCGGCTGTTCTGCGATCGTCTTCGATACACTATCAGACTTTCAGGAGACAAAGAGCCAATTGAATTCTATTTGTTTCGTGATCACTGACCTTTTGGAAATAAAATAAGCTAGTACTCGACGGTTTTTGACACACTTGCAGACTTTCAGGAACCTGAGTGCCGATAGAATTTTGACTTGTTTCATGACCAATGATTTTTAGAGAATCAGATTAACTTAGGTGGAATGGTCTTTGACACAATCGCAGAAGAACCTCGGTGCCATTGGAATTTCGACTTGTTTCATGATCAGTGAGCCTTTGGAAACCCAATAAGCTGGTCAATGACAGTCTCTGACACACTCGTAGACTTTCAGGAACCTCGGTGCCAGTGGAATTTCATGATCAATAAATCTTTGGGAATCAAAATTGAATTATATGCGACGGTCTTTGACAGACCTGCAGACTGTCAGAAACCTGGACACAGATAGAATTTCAACATATTTTATGATCAATAACCCTTTGGGAATTAAATCAATTCAGTTTGACGGTCTTTGACTCACCTCCATTTGTCCTGAAGTTACTGAAAGTCTTTGAGTATGTCAAAGAATTCTAGTAAATAGAGTCATTGGTTCTACCATTTATCAAGGAAATAACAGGGTTGACATTGACTGCGGATATAGAGAACGTTACTCGGGGAAAAGGCGGGTTTACATTGATTGAAAAAGCGGATATCACGTTCTCGAACACCTGGAGCAGCATGATCCCATAATTACTCAAGGAAATAGAAACGTCGTTGCCATTGATTGATGATGTAGAAATCACGTTTTTGTACCGCGTGATAAATAACCGTCAAGTAAATAAGGAGGATGGCATTCATTGATCACGTCCCCCGGGCGCCTCGTGACCTAGGTCATCCAAAATGGGGGTGGGGCACCTTAGCCTCAATACAGGCAGCTCGCGTGCAGACTATACTACTACTAGACTCACGCTGGGAGCACGACACGTCGCTGTGTTGCATTCTGCGACAATCGAAGGGGTTCATACCCGGAAGTGACTTCATGTGAAGATTGTCGATGATCACGTAACGTATTCGGAAACGGTCATTCAAGTTAAAACTACACTGTAATTTACCCTTAGATCGCCAAATAAACCAGACTACCATATTCGGTCTAGAAATAAGAGCCAAATAATTGCAATTTGATTGTTGCTTTTTTTCTGTGCTGTTTAAGCAAAGCGGATAGTACAGATTAAAGATCAGACTGAACGTTTTGTGCAGTCTGATCTTGATCCACAATGGCCTTAAAAGCAACTATAGTTGTGAAAGGCGCTTTAAGGATTAGTTTATATTGATGTATTATGATTGTTACTACAACAGTTACTGTGAAAAAAACACAACACCTTTTCAAATTCTCCCCCTTTTGAAATGAAACATCCACTACTTGTTGTGAACAGTGTCACGTTCATTACAAAAGGAATAAGCGTCAAATATTGAATAGATTTTTTTTTTATCTTCAGAACAACTATTCTCTCACTCCCTCTTTCTCTCTCTGTTACCTACTTGAAGATAGTACTGTTCAAATTCGTGTTTGTCAACTTTTCCGTCTTCTACAGAATAAAAAGAAATACAGAAGACATTTATTAAAAAAGAATAAAGTACATGAGCGGTGCTCTGGGTACAGGCGCATCTTGGTATTTAGCATTATACCACGCAAGTCATCACAAACTTATGGTTCCATAAAGTCCATTTTGTCTAACAATCGGCTGGAGTATGGTCGAGTGGTCCTTTGACATACACATACAAAAAAAATATTGATAGCAAAAAGTTTTCGAGATATTTCGAGCCTAGGGGGGACTGCGCAGGCTGACATGGGATGGTACTTCCTCTTTTCACAGAGCGTGATTCAAATACATTTGAGCCATGTTCTGGCTAAAGGGGTTTGATGGATCTCCGTGATGGATTACAGGTATACCAAGCAAGTCATCAGTTCACATACTCCTAGAACCTTTTAGTCTGTGTTGTTTATCAACTGACTTGATCATACGGTAGAATGGTCCTTTGACATGCAGAAAATTTAAAGATAGTAAAAAGTTTCGGCCTATGTCAGCCTGTGCGGACTGCACAGGCTGACATGGGTCGATACTTTTTGCAGATGCATTAAGCCCCCTTTTCGCAGAGCACGGCTTATTTATTGATTTTCCACCTCCCGAAGTCAAACACATGCAAATCAATTCATGACCTCCTGAATGCAAGATTTGAAGCAGACAACGCTAAAGCTCTCCTCGTAAAATAGAAAAGATCAACATGGATTCAGGTTCAATATAGGCCTATAAATGAGTCATGCTCTGACTGAATAGGGCTTAATGCATTTCTCTGATGCATGATACAAAGCAAGTCATCACAATATTATACATCCTTAAAATCCGATTTGTATAACAGCCTGTTGAATTATGAGGCACACTGGTCCTTTGCCATGCAGAAAGTTGACCGAAAGCAAAAAGTTTCGGCCCAGGTCAGCCGAATTCCACAGACAAATTCCAACCACTGAACTTCTCTTAATTTGTCGTCCGCAAATGCTTTCAATATGACTGTGTTAAAAAGATTACACTCGTCTATCAAAAGGGAAATACGTCAAGAATCAAAGCACTGGCGGTACTGTAATTTATCTCGAATATACCCTTTTGCAATTTTCCTTTCCTCACAATGTTTTCTACCTTTTTACGGATAAATCCGATTATTTTATGCTTTTCGGTAGTTTATCGAGAAATAATGGTGGATTACGGTTTAATATTTCATGGTTACGACAAGCGAAAATACCGATTTCATATTTTCTAACTCTTGAGTTGAAGGCGGAAACAGTAGTTCCCGCGCACTAGTTACCTTAGTAAACAGCGCGCGCCATTCAAACATAGGGAAATATGATGTAATTTACGCTATATTTCTTGCGTTTTACGTAATATTGTAATGCGTTGTTATGTGAGGGGGGGGGGGGGGGAGTATGCCACGGGGAATTACCGAAAACAACTGTACTGGATTTTTATGAAAGTCCCAAGAAAAAAAGGATTAGAAGCATAAAATAATTAGAATATCTTTTTTTTTTTTTTTGGTGAAAGATCGGAATTTATTTAATCTCGTGAACATCATCGGTAAAATTTTCAGTCGTGGCAGCTCTACTCGTGAAAATATTACCGATGATGTTCACTCGATTAAATAAATTTCGACCTTTCACCGAAAAAAACAGTTATCCTCTACTTGAGACATATTTCATTTGTCGGCTGCAAATACTTTATTAGAAAATATATTTTGGCATTTGAGATAAGATTTTATTAACTTAGCCCAGAAAAAAAAATATTATTAAGCGAGCATCTAGCGAGCATAATAACTTTTTTTTTTTTTTTGAAAACGGGTTCAATAAATATCTCAAAAGACAACAAATGTCAGATTGTTTTATCACATAACAATATCTAGTGAATGACAGGTCAGAATATGGAAAATTTGTATCAGGAAAACTGCCCCACCCCCCCGGTAATCTGCTCCCAGGAAAACTGCCCCCGGGACATTTTTAGCTTTGTGATACTGATGCTGATGTTGTTGATTGTTATTTTAATGCATTTAATTTTCACTGATTGAATTTATTTCCCATGAATGCACATTTCTGGAGACATTAGGATTCCCTTCGAAAGGTTTAACCCTCTTAAGGAGAAGTGATTCTTTTGAAAAATTCAGTCCTATTAAAGCTAATTGATTGCTTTTAAGTATTTATTGTAAGAGTTTTGCGCTTCAAAATGTACTGTGAACATTTAAAAATGCGATGTAAATATAAAGTTTAATTTAAAAAACAGTAGATGCACCATATTATTCTTGAAAAGTGCTTATATTTATTTGTGTATGTATGTATGTTCCCTTTTGTTTAGTGTTCCATTACAGCATTAGAACTATAACAATAAAATAAGATAATTGAAAAAAAAACTTGATAAGGCGCGGATATCTATGGCAATTACTATTTTTTTTATGGAACTTACCGTTACAGCCTGATGAGTCTTGTACGTGAGCCAAAATAGTTTTTTTTTTTTTTGTAAAATGAGAAATACGCATAAAAGTGTGGGCGGAGGCAGTTTACCGGGGGCAAATCTCCTGGGGGCACTTTTCATGGGGCACTTTTCCTAGAACCTGCAAAACTATAGAACTAGACAAACAAGGGATAATTTCGACGAATACAACTCGAGTCACTTCTCTGAAAGAAGCATAAAATGATGTCATATATGAAGTCACAAACTGCTTATTCCAAACGTGTGTAAAATAATAAAAATAAATAAACGTAATGAGTGTACTACTTCGAAGACATGGGGGGAGGGGGGGGGGCGTCGGTAACGTGATATTTGATGTAAAAAACTCACTACTCATATCCATTTTCTGGAACTCGTCATACACTTTGTCCACGGTGATGCAATTAGAGTTGGTTGGATCAAAGTACTTGAATATTCTTGTAGCAATCACTGTACCTCCAGCAGAAAATCCTTGGTATTCGTTAAGATCCATGCAGCCATCGTCTGTTCGTTAAATAAAACAGATTACCAAAGAGAATCAATACGGACAATATGAGCGAAACAAATGTCTATCTTTCCGCCGCGACATTTTTTTTTTTTTCGACATTTTTTTTTTTTTAAATTTATTAAGTATAACTACGTGAGGCTTTTTACGAGCGTGTAACGCCCATAACACACATTTCAAATAACGCAGGTGTGTCATTTTGAAAAAAAAAGGACAGAGATCGAAGATGATTATTGTCACTTTAAAGCATAAAGTTACTCTCATGATTAACCGTGAGAGCGCTGTGCACATCTTTGCTTGTTTTTTAACTCTTTACCCAACACGACAAAATTTTAGACTTTTCTAAATTGTAATTATTTGCAGGAGACAATATAAATGTGGCTTACATGACGGGTAGAAAAAATGTGGGAAAAGGAGCAAATGCTGGTTACCAACATTTTGTCCTTTTCCCACATTCTTTTAAAGCTTTCTTCCTTAGGGTCGTTAATACTCGGAATTGTGTGGTAAAGGGTTAAGACAATGTATAGTCTGGCCTTGGATATGCAATTAATGCTGAAATCAATTCTAACCCGCATCCCTGGTTTTCGTTGGAATGCCATCGGGCAAGTGAACGCAGAATCCCAGACAAGGCTGATAAAACTGAAGAAAACATTAATAATTGAGCTGTCGTCGCGATACAGTTGCAGTATAGCTGGAGGCAGCATAAAACACCAATCAGGTAATTAAATAACCAGTTGACTTACTATTCGTATCGGCAGAAATTATAAATGAGTCAAACTCCCATCTTTCGACAAAGGTGTTGTGATCTATGTCGATGTTGGCGAAACTTCCGTCGATAATCTTGTCTAGCTCATTTCCGGTCGGAAAGGTAAATGTCCTACAGTAAGACACTCATGGTAAATGTATGCAAGAAAACAGACTAAAACATTCGCTTATTAACAGACGTTACTCAATGAAAATGTCATATCAGTTAACCCTTTCTCTCGATAATTTTGATATGATAAATATCAGTGTTTTCGAAACTTCAGGTGACAATCTTGTCTAGCCTATTTCAGGTCTGCAGGGTAAATAAGTACAGATAACTGATGCTTACCTTTCCCAAAATGGCTGCCAAACAAAATTTGGAAAGTCTTTTTGAGATTTACGTATGTTAAAGGGCTGTAGATAATGAAATGTGTATTAACTTGTCCTTCATCATGTGTGTCACCAGAAGTTAAATTTTATGCGTTTTGCTACAATACAGATTAACCGACGAAACATAGAGTCAGTATAGCGCTGTAGCTTTTCTCCAGGAAAGTTAATGATGGACTAGAGATTGTACGGTGCCCAATAAATGTCTAAATATGAAAAGAAGCGCCGTAGACGTCTCACTATTGAGACCACTAAAAGACATCGACTCTTAACCAAACAACAACGTTTCAGGCTTGTCCAAACTAGAGGATATCTTCATAGTCGTCTGCAGCGAATTTGCTTCAATTTTAGACACATTTAATTTGTCGCCTGGACATACTTTCAAGTTGGATAAGTCTATTTCTTTCTGTATGGAAAAGGGTTAAGAAAATCAAGTAAGACAAGAAGATTTTCATACATACCCAGTAGTTGTGGTATCTTGTCTGTGGAAAAAGGAAAAAGACATAATAACTGTACTTTCAGTAAGCCTTCATCATATCTGTTTAAATTGAAAGAACCAATAATAAGAAATTATGGAATGGTATGATGTAATGACTTTCCGGGTGCTTGTATTTAATTCGAGCAGCTTAAGAAAATTTGATATCGCGCGAGACCGAAGGTCGAGCGAGATGCCAACATTTTCTTACGCAGCGAGAAGTAAATACAAGAACCAGGAAAGTCACTACGACATAATATTCCTTTTAATATATACCTACCTCTTCCAAAGACAAGATTTTGTTATTATTGATATTTTATTCAAAAACAGTAAACAAATAATGGTGTAGTATCCAATAACTTCCTTTTTATGCATGGCGGATTAATATCACAGCGTAAGATTTTGACCAATCAAATTGCAAATGAATACAAATATATTCCGTGCGTGAGTTACGTCATCATTACGTCATCCTACCACATTTGGAAACATTTCATTGTGTGTAGATATAGAGAATACGTACATAGTGTTGTCGTAGATCAAAAATATCTAACGAGGTTGGGAGAATTGATAATTGTCGAGCCTTGGCGAGACAATTATCAATTCTCACAACCGAGTTAGATATTTGTGATCTACGACAACACTATGTACATATTCTATTTATCTTTTAACCTATGATTTGTACTCATTGTGAAAAGATGTGAAAAATGTTGCTGACAAATACATTTTAAAAGTTTTAAAAGTTTATTTATGTCGGAACTCCTATTTTAAAACTGCATTACCCACACACATGGTACTTTATCGTAGTAATTAAACGTCCGAAAATTGCGATTGAGATCGCTTGGGATTATTCTATTTGAGAAGACGCGGTAAACGAGCATTCAAATGACGTCACGGGCAGGAATTACGTAGGAAGATCATCGGAAAGTAGCGCGCGTGCTATGACATCGTTCTTTTTTCGCGGGCTTTATGTAGTAATAGTTACTATTTTTGGAATGCATTTCATTCATAAATGGTGATAGGGGGCGGAGTGAGTGGAAATTACTGTTCTATAAATATCCGTGGTATATCAAAAATCTATAAATATCCGTGGTATATATAGAGAATACGTAAATAGTGTTGTCGTAGATCAAAAATATCTAACGAGGTTGGGAGAATTGATAATTGTCGAGCCTTGGCGAGACAATTATCAATTCTCACAACCGAGTTAGATATTTTTGATCTACGACAACACTATGTACGTATTCTATTTATCTTTTAACCTATGATTTGTACTCATTGTGAAAAGATGTGAAAAATGTTACTGACAAATACATTTTAAAAGTTTTAAAAGTTTATTTATGTCGGAAATCCCATTTTAAAATTGCATTACCCACACACATAGTACTTTATCGTAGTAATTAAACGTCCGAAAATTGCGATTGAGATCGCTTGGGATTATTCTATTTGAGAAGACGCGGTAAACGAGCATTCAAATGACGTCACGGGCAGGAATTACGTAGGGAGATCATCGGAAAGTAGCGCGCGTGCTATGACATCGTTCTTTTTTCGCGGGCTTTCTGTAGTAATAGTTACTATTTTTGGAATGCATTTCATTCATAAATGGTGATGGGGGCGGAGTCAGTGGAACTTACTGTTCTATAAATATCCGTGGTATATCAAAAATCTATAAATATTCGTGGTATATCAAAAAAAAAAATATCGCATGGGTGTTATTGCATGGATATCCGGTTAGTTGAAAGATAAAAGAAAAAAAAATATATCGCATGGGTGTTATTGCATGGATATCCGGTTAGTTGAAAGATAAACTGATTTTTTATTGTCATGTGTGATGTTTTATCCGCGTGCGACGCATGTATTCGAGTCGGATATTTTTAGATAGGCGTATGTAATAAAGCAGTTTACCACATCCTCTCTGGCCAAGGATGACGACCCACGGCACTCCTCTACCAACCTTGGTTTTTCGAGTCTGTACTTGCAATTTACGCGAAATGTGCGGCTTCAGATGGCACATTTACCACCTTTACACTTTACCACACGACAAAAACGTAGACTTGTCCAAACTGAAAGCATCTGCAGACGGCAACTTAAATGTCGCTCAAAAGATGGAATTTGTCTATGATATGGTAGAAAACACAGTGGGAAAAGGAGAAAATACAGGTTACCAGCATTTTCTCCTTTTCTCACATTATTTTCAAAAGTCTTTTTAAAGGGTCGTTAAGATTCGGGATTGTATGGTAAAGGGTTAAATCAATTCAGAACGACATGTGCGCTTTGGTCTAGTATTCTGTGGAGCTTCGGCAAACGTCTCTCATTCTATATTCCTTCTTTGACCAGCATTTCTAGATAAGTCGGGTTAGTTCAAAGCACACTGTGAAGGAAGGTCCTAGGGCTTGTTAAAAGCTATTCTAAATTCTACTGTAACTTTTAGGCTGCTAAGCTCGACTCGGGGACCTGTTGCGGACACTGTAGATCTAATATCAGGCTGCACAGAACGTGCACTGATCTTTGATGTACAGTGTCCGAAAAGGAGATATCTTTCCCAAAAAAACCACCTTTGAAATAGCAAAATTTGGGTATTTACTATCGGCTTGAAAGTTTCATTTCTTTTATTTAGCAGGATACGGGCTAATATCAAGAAAAGCCCCTTGCCATCCTGACTGCCTAAGGCAGACTTTATAATACGTGTATTAAACTTCTTGAATGGTGCATTAGATTTCAGACTCTTGCGCGCTTCAAGTCTGTAACCCTTATCCTGTTAAATAAAAGAAATAAAACTTTCAAACCGACGGTATAAAACCAAACTTTCCTAATTCCAAGGTATTTTTGGAGGAGAGATATGTCCTTATCGGAGAGTGTAAATTCAAGATCAACGTGCAGTCTGATTTGGTCTACACTGTCCGCAAGAGATCAGTCAGCAGCCTAAGGGTTAAGAAGGACTCTTACATCGCAAAATCAACACTGATTTGTAGGTAAAATATGGGCAATACTTTGTGAAAAGAGGCTTTCATGCACTTGCGAAAAATGTCGACTCATGTCAGCCTGCGCAGTCCGCGCAGACTGACATGGGTCGAAAAGTTTTTGCTATTTTTAAATTTTATGCATGTCCAAGTGTAACGTTATGAGTGAAAACTCATTTATCAACAACTCTATGACTCTCCGGATAGGTGTGTGTTTTGAGAGCCTAGTTTGCTTAGAATTTTGGCTACTGATGCCTTATGAATATTGATATTGACCGTGGGAGTGTTTTGACTCCCTATAAATGTAGTGTGAGATGCGCGATCGGGGAGAGAGAGATGTGAAGACAGAGAGATTGGTACCATCAGGTTGCGTGACAAGATCTAGTGGAGAGAGCTG
This sequence comes from Tridacna gigas, assembly GCA_945859785.2. Lineage (NCBI taxonomy): Eukaryota > Metazoa > Mollusca > Bivalvia > Cardiida > Cardiidae > Tridacna > Tridacna gigas. The sequence continues at coordinate 30,357,945 of OX244028.2, forward strand.
TGAAGACAGAGAGATTGGTACCATCAGGTTGCGTGACAAGATCTAGTGGAGAGAGCTGTGAAGACAGAGAGATTGGTATCATCAGGTTGCGTGATAAGATCTGGAAAGAAGGACTTAGGAAAATACAAGAAAATGTTTTAAAATAAATGTTGTTTGTGAAAACCTTTGACTTGGTTGTTTAAAGGAAAAATCCACTATACGATCTAGACAGAAGTATAACGTTACACAAGAATTACTCTACCGCATGATTCGGTCGAATTTCAGACAAAATTGATTTTATGCATTCATTATCATGTGATGACTCAGAGATACATTAAAACTCTCTTCTGTCAGAGTGCCACTTATGAGTATACTGAAGTAAATTGGCAGTGTAGATGTAAAATGATATTGCGGCCTAGACTGGTTACCTTCTCTGATACAACAAGTGTATAGGGCTGAAGTATGTATAACTACAACGGGGATCAGTTTAATTGCGGGTTCAGTATTGTCTAAACTTGACATGCACTGTTCATGGTTCTTTGCCTTAACTCTTTAACAAACAATCCCGTGTTATCATGACCCCAAGGAAGAGGCCTTTGAAAAACATTGTGGGAAAAGGAGAAAATGCTGGTGACCAGCATTTTCTCCTTTTCCCACAATGTTTTCTACCCAGTTAAAAAACTCAAGTTCATATAATCCACTTTTAAATTTCTCGTCCGTATATGCTTTCAGTTTTGAATTTATAAGAATTTGTCATTTGGAAAAGGGCTAAAGCGCTCAAACCTACAATGTACCAAAGGTGCCTTTGCAGACGGTATAAATTAAGATCAGACTATACACAAGTTGGCTTCTTTAAAAAAGAAGCCAGGAGAGGTCGGCATCAATGTTTTCAAATAGTTTATTGGCTTTTGATTTCAATATATTTTGGTAGATGTAAACAAACAAGTTAGGCATTAAATGAATGAGAAAAAACGTGTGTGTTTTTTTTTAATTTTGCTGGTGTAAAGGCACAAAACAGTACATGTTCCACATTGTTATAATATTCTAGGAACAAGAGGCCTATAAGGACTAAAAACAACTCTACTGGTATTTAAATACAGACTCGGATTTTTACAAAGAGTTGTGGAGGTATAATGAAATTGAGAGCTGATATGAGCAAAGCTATTCTTTTTCATGTTAGTTTAAAAAAATACATGCGGTAAGCTCTTGACAGGCTCATAATGCATTTTATAAATTTAAGGGCAAGGAATTTCTGACCCACTAATCCGACGGTTTGCAAAAAAATCCAGCTCCCATGAATATCTATAAACTGTGTGGGTTTTGTGGGGATTGACAGTAAAATCAAGGCTGTAAGCTGTTCACAAGCTAAAAATCTTTTTTTTTTTAATTCAAGAGCATGTAATTTGTGACTCCATGACCCGTTTTTGCTCAGTTTGGAAAGGAACCAAGCTCTCATGAATATCTAACAACGCGACTTTGGTATAAGATTTGAAGAAATTGTATGCCATATGCCATTAACATGCTCAGAAATGCATATTTTTTTCAAAATTCAAGGACACAAAACTCAAGATGATGATCCAATTTGGCTCATTTTCAAAAGGAACAAACCTCTAATCAATGATTGTAATGTGTACTCAGATAAATCAAAATATTTTTGAAAAGGAGAAATCGTTCAAATAAAATTTGATACAATTTGCTAATTCCACCGAATAGGCAAGAATCTTACCTGATGACAATAAATAAAGGTGGCCTATACAAAATACTAATACCAGACATGTTAGAAATAAATGTAACATTTTTTAATCTTTTAACGAACAGCAATTTTTGGACTGTCCCACACAGAAAAAGCATGCAGACGACAATTCAAACTTTGATAATTAAACTGGAAGATGGTGCTTTGATGTGATGGAAAACATTGTGACAAAAGGAGAAATTGCAGTAACTAGCAGCTTCTCCTCTTCCCACAATATTTTGAAAAGTTGTCTGCTGCAGACTTGTAAAATGAAGAGGTTGTTTGTCTAAACGTTAGAAATTTAAGAAAGTAGATAAATGAGCCATGCTCTGAGAAAAGGGCGGTTAATGCATCTGCACAAAGTATCGACCCATGTCAGCCTGAGCAATCCGCCCAAAACCAAAGGACCAAGGCGAAGGGGCACGACTTTTTTGCGCTTATAAGTTGATTTTCGCGGAATTCTCGCAATCCCGCATCCTAGAAGCAACTCTGTGTGTTATTTCATCAAATCGATTATAAACCCATAGAATTTTTGTATAAAACTGAGCAAAATGCTAGAGTCTAGTCAGTTTTGAAAAATAAAACTTGAAAACATACTGATCAACCTATTTATATCTATTTGTGGGGTACGAGTTCTCCAGAAAACTCGTGCTCTCGTGATAAGGGTACAAGTTCTCCAGGGTACGAATTCTCCAGATAGTATCAAGTCACGTGATCTTTTCCCGCGGTGTTCTTTCTTTTTTTTTTAACGAAATTTTTCTTTTTGCTTAGATTTATTTGTTTAATGAAAAATTGCAATTATTGGAGAGGTCATTTACAATCAATATAGTATAATAAATCTTTTTGGAAATCCGTCATATAAAAAAACACGTTTATTTCCTATTTCAGTTTTTTGATTTCGGTTTATTTATAAAACCATGACGAAATAGACTGTGTATCAGAACAATTTCGCAAAAACAAATGGATTTAGACAGCGATTTCTGTGGCAGTCTGCCTTTTAAACTCAAAACTGTTGGAGAGGTCTGATGACCTCTCCAATAACTTACAATCTGATCTTAGATCTGCAGTGTCCGCTACTTGTTCTTACGCATTCTGGCGGAAACATGAAATCAAGTTAAAAGGTGTAAAATTTTACATCGGGCGTTAGTAGATCTGAGTCATATTTCTGACATTTTTTCTGCTCAATTATCATGTCTGATACGACTTTTTTTTAATGGTAAATGTTTACGTGCATAACTCGAACTCGGTTTTCGATTCAAACTAGAACTGTCGCAAAGCGGACAAATACCCCCCCCCCCCACACACACACACAAGCACCTTGTCACTGAAGCGGCAAAATCAGAGAAAACAAAGTGCACCTGTAACATTGACCTTTGACCCATGTGACCCTAAAACAATAGGGCAGGAAGGAGAGTGAAATGGCGGGTTGGAAGGAGGAACGGAAGGGTGTAGAGGAGGGGAGATGGGTGGGAGGAAGGGAGTGGGGAAGGAAGTCAAAGAGAGATGGAGTTGGGAGAGAGAGAGAGAGAGGTACATACATACCCTCTACACAAAGATGCCCATGTCAACACAACCATGAAAACTGTCACCAGCATTTTGCACTGTCGGATCTATTCTGAAATTGAGATGACGTGTTTCCTTACGATGTTCCATGAGTGGATAGCTTACTCGTGTTGACCCAGCTCGTCTCCGAATTCGAACCTTGAACCTTGGCTATGAGATACCGATGCTGTTCACTGACACCAGCGACTCCCACAAGGCTTTGACCCTTGGTTGTTGTTAATGCAGATAGCATAGGTCGAACCTGGGGTCTCTGGGTCCGCATTCCTGACGTGTTCTAAATTGCATCCTTATTCTAAATTTAGATTTGGTTTAGCCGACCACATAAAGTGTTCCTTCGCTTGATTGGTTGATTATATAGTGTTAAACGCCGTTTTCAACATCATGTCAGTTATATCGCGGCAGCCAGTGCACCTATCCGCGCTTTCCTGGGGTTTCTTTTACCAGTACTACGCACAATATTCTTTCCAAACCATTGGCTGCTTTCCCATATAACCATCGTTGAAAGAATAGTCAGCGTTGACAGAGGAATGAACCATGTGGCAATGACTGTCACCAGTCCTCGGAAAGAAATTGGCTGAGGTTGGGATCGCACCACCGACCACCTGTTCTCAAGTCCTGTACGCAACCGACTGAGATATCGGGGCTCGACAGTGTTCTTTTGAATATCAGAAAATCCTTGTAAATTAGAGATAGAAAGCAATTAAGAAAGGTAGATAAATACAGTCCCTGTTATTCAATGGCATTTAACCCTTAAGCTGCTAAGCACTACTCACTGACCTTTTGCGGACAGTGTAGATCAAGATCATACTGCACTGATCTTGGATCTACACTGTCCGGTGGAGGAATAAGTTAGAAGTAACATTATTCGGGTTTTTTTCTTGCTATCGGCTTGACAGTTTTATTTAACTCTTTACTAAACGACAAAATTTTAGACTGTTCCAAACTGAAAGCATTTGCAGACGACAAAATAAAGGTGACTCAAAAATTAAATTTTCATTTGGGAAGGGTAGAAAACATTGTGAAAAAAGGAGAAAATGCTGGTTACCAGCATTTTCTCCTTTTCCCACAATGTTTTCAAAAACTTTCTTTCTCAGGGTCGTTAAAAGTCGGGATTGTGTGGTAAAGGGTTAAGTTATTTAGCAGGATAAGGGTTGACCTTTAATTTCTCAATCCCGGTGTTTCACGACCCTAAGGTAAAGGGCTTTTGAAAACAATTGTGGAAAAAGGAGAAAATGCTAGTAACCAGCATTTATATCTTTTCCCACAAAGTGTTCGATCCTTTCAGAGATAAATAATGCCCTTTGAGTCACTTCTAAATTTTCGTCAACAGTGCTTCCAACATGGATGACTGCAAAGCTTTGACGTGAGGCAATGGATTGATATCTATAGGGTTTTCTGAGGGAAAAACCCATCTGAAACGGAAATGAGCCATGCTCTGTGAAAAGGGAGCTTAATGCATTTGCAAAAAGTATAGACTCAGGTCAGCCTGCGCAGTCGGCACAGGCTGACCTGGGTCGAAACTTTTTGCTGTTGGTGAATTTTCTTCGTGTCAAAGGACCAGTTTTCCTCATGAATGAGTCGTTTGGTAGAGAAAATGGATTTTATGGATCCATGATTATGTGGTGACTTGCTTGGTATGATGCATCACGGAGATGCATTAAGCCCCCGCTTTGCCAGAGCATGGCTCAAATTATAAAGGTCTGATTCAACCTTTTGAAGTTTTAGATTGGTCCAACCTGAAAGACTTTGCAGACAATAGATTAAATGCGGCTCAAATGATTGACTATTTTCTTAAAAGAGTAGAGAGCATTGCGGGGAAAGGGAGTAAATGCTGGTTATCAGCATTTTCACCTTTCCCCTCAATGTTTTCAAAAAACTTCCTCCAAAGGGTCATTAAAATCAGGATCGTTTGGTAAAACGGTTTTGGTTTTGCCGACAGTGTAGATTAAGATTAGACCGTACAGAATGTGCGGGCTGATCTTGGATCTGCGTTTTTCGATATAGTTTGAGTTTTGCCAGAGAAAAAGAATTTTGAAATCGCAATAATTGAGTTTTTAGTATTGACTTTAAAAGCCAGTTTAATTTTTTTTCTAGCAATTTTAGCTAAAAAAAATTAAACAGGTTTTTTTTTACAGTCAATATTAAAAAAAGCGGATTGAATCGCGTTCAGCAACCGTATGTATATTTTTCAAATAATATGTTTTTTTTAAGAGTTTAATTTTATAGTCATATTGCATTTTCATGGTTTTGCGTCAGCTACTGATATAACAAGAGCACCGCATGCGGGTGCCACCGCTCGGCTGCAAATGCTTTCAGGAATAGATTGATTTTTAGTGAAAATTCTATGTCAAAAAGGGGCATAACTGTGTCAAAAATGTCGATGGTTAACTGTCCCTGTTGTAGGGGTTTCCCTTTGATAGGTAACAACTCGTTCGAGTTTGAAGTAAATATCTTCAGTAATGACAAAGATATTATAAAAAGTCAAAGTTTTTGCACAACGACGACGCAAACGACGGAGACAACAACAGGGTCCGTATTCACCAACCATTCTTAAGAACGTTCTTAGACTTATTCTTCAAGATTTTCCAAGTTTGAAAGTAACACAACTTCTGATTGGCTAAACCATTTGGTTTAGCCAATCAGATGGTGTGTTACTTTCAAATTTGGAAAATTTTGGAGAACAAGACCAAGAATATTCTTAAGAATGGTTGGTGAATACGGACCCAGGGCTATGACAACACCTCGACGTTTTCTTCGACAACAGCCGAGCTAAAAATTCTCACCTAGATTCTAAAATCCCACCGAAAACTGTCGGTTATGCCAAAGAACGGTTTAGACTCCGTGACCTTTAATAATAACCTTTCTTTCTGATACGGAAAACATTCTATGAGTGCTTGTTCGGAACATCTGCACTTAAACAAGTCGCATCGGAACATGATGCATTAAACCGCCTTTTCCCAGAGCATGATAATTTTATGTTTTAATTCCAAGTATGATCGACTAAACCGTTGCGACTCGTTTAAGTGAAGATGTTTCTGACAAGCAGTCATACAGTGCTTCCCTTTTTGAGGCAGACTGGTCCTTTGATATGTATGCAGAAAGTTGATCAATAGCAAAAAGTTTCGACTCGGGTCAGCCTACGTGTACTACGAAGGCTGACCCGAGTCGATACTTTTTGTCGATGCATTACACCCCCTTTACATGGAGTACGGATCGTAGATCGTCCAGCTTATGGACCAACGTGTATTTTAATTCAAGTTTGTTTGTATTTGAATGTTGTTATTTTATAACGTTTTCACCAAACTGTGACGTCAGGGACACGCCAGCGGTAAATTTGCGAGGATATCGTCGATAATCATGACCGAACTGAGCTTCCGTAGTAGAGGCCTTTGACTTTTAGATAAGACAAAATTAATGAAATTCCAACGTCGTCAGTTTATCAGGACTAAATCCTGGTTGCACTAGAAATTCGTCTATACATCTTCTGATTACAGTACGGAAGGAATTTGCTCTACTTGTATAGAAATTAATAGAGAGACGGTGTTTTAACTCCTTACCAAAAGACAAAATCTTAGACTGGTCCAGATTGAAAGCAATTGCAGACGACAATATAAACGTGGCTCAAAATTTAAAAAACATGTTTGTAGAAAACATTTTGGGACAAGGAGAAAATGCTGGTTACCAGCATTTTCTCCTTTTCCTACAATGTTTTCAAAAGGCTCCTTTCCTAGTGCCGTTAAAACTCAGGATTGTGTCGTTAAGAGTTTTAAATTAAGTTATTTGCGTATTGTTATGTTCCAACCTGATAGTGATATAAATATGAAAAAAAAAAATAATTACCATTTCATCAACTTCTTAGCAAACAACAAAATTTTAAACTCGTCCAAATTCAAAGCTGTTGCAGACGAAAACTTAAATGCGATTCATTTGATGAAATTTATCTCTGAGAGTGTTGAAAACATTGTGAGAAAAGGAGAAAATGCCGGTCCAGCATTCTCTCCTTTTCCCAGAAATTTTTCAAAAGCTTTCTTTCTCAAGAGTGGTGAAAACTCGAGATTATTGACCCTTTACGAATTAATCGCTTGTTTTAATGACCCTTGGGAAGAAGATTTTGAAACCATTGTGGAAAAAGCAAAAATGCTAGTTAGCAGCATTTCTGACGAATCAAATAAATTGCCTCAGGGCAACACTTTGTTTGTTGTATGCTAATGCTTTCAATCTGGGCAAGTCAACAGTTTTGTTGTCTGGTTCACAGTTAGGAAAGGGTTTAGAACAGAAACTTAACTATCAAGTCTGAAACTGTTCCTATCAAAATACATAATTGACCCATTCTCTGGCAAAAGGCGGGCATAATGCATCGCCGCGATCCATGATACCAAGCAAGACATTATATACATGTAACTGGGATCCATAACATTAATTTCTCTAACAACCGACTGCATCATGAGGTATACTGGTCCATAGGCCTGTAGAAAATTGATCAAAAACAAAAAAGTTTCGGCCCAGGTTACCCTGTGCGGACTGTGTAGGCTGATCTGGATCGACTGCATCATGAGTTATACTGGTCCTTTGGTATGTAAGAAAATTGACCAAAAACAAAAAGGTTTCGGCCCAGGTTACCCTGTGCGGACTGCATAGGCTGACCTGGGTCGATACTTTTTGCTGATGCATTAAGCCCCCTTTTCACAGAGCATGTCCCATATATTTTACACCCCCCCCCCTTAACCCTTTACCACACAATCCTACGTTTTAATGAAGGCTTAAAGGAAACAGGCCTTTCGAAAGGTGGTCGTACAGAAGAAAATTTTCCTCCTTCCTGACAATGTTTTCTACCCTTCAGAAGGGCAAATTTTAGTTTTTTGGTCATAATTAAATTGTCATCAACAAACGCTTTCAATTTTGAGCAGTCTAACATTTTGTGGTTTGATAAAGAGTAAATTCTTTGAGTACCTAGCACAACATGCACGACATGCACAACATATTGTGCTCTTGCAGACAGGTAGATCAAAGTTGAACTGTACAGATAATGCACTCTGAATTTAGGTCTACAGTGTTCTATTTTTTCGTTGTATCTTAAAAACTGCAATGGCATTACAGCACCTGTTCTCTCTATGCTGATTAACAGCAAGGAATTCATTATTCAGCTTTCTAATGGTCACATCATCAACAACAACATGAAAATAAAGTACTGCTTTTTACTTTACAGTGTTTTACCAACAAAACTCCAGCTATGTCAAAATCAGCAGCATTTGCTGACAACAAATTAAAGGTAGCTCAAATGGTGGAAAATGTCTTTGAAAAGGTAGAAAACATTATGGGAAAAAAGTGAAAATGCTTGACACTAGTTGTTTCGTCTTTTCCCACAATGTTTTCAAAAGTTTTTTTTTTTCTTTTTTCAGATTTTTTTGTAAAAAATTAAAAATCTTTGAGCATTAAATAAAACCTACTGATTGTCCACTACACATACACTAGTCCTTCATTACATGTACTTAACTCTTTAGCACAAATCCCGACTTTCAACCGCCCTGAGAAAAACGCCTTTTGAAAACATTGTGGGAAAGGGAGAAAATGCTGGTAACCAGCATTTTCTCCTTTTCCCACAATGTTTTCTACCCTTCCCAAACCGAATCTCAATTTTTCAGTCAGATTTATTTTGTTGTCTGCAAATGCTTTCAATTCTAACTACACTGAAATTTTATCATTTGGTAAGGAGTTAACCCTTAAAGCACCTTTCACGACTATAGTTGCATTTGCTGCCAATGTAGATTAAGATCAGGCTGCACAAAACATGCAGCCTGATCTTTGATCTACACTGTCCGTTTTACTGAATCACTGTAGACAAAAGCAACCATGAAACTGCAATTTTTTGGGCCATATTTCCAGGATGAAAATGTCTGGCAGGTTTATTCGGCGCTCTAAGGGTTAATCCACTATCAAACGACTCTCTAAGATCCTTAGAGCTCTTTTGAAAACATAGTGGAAAAGAGAAAAAACTGCTGGTTACAAGCATTTCTAAAAAAGTTTCTACCATTTCAATAGACAAATTTTTTGCATTTGGGCCACTTCAGATCTCTTGACTGAATGTGCTTTTAAATTGAATTGTCTATGTTTTAACCCTTTACCATACAACAACAAAATTCTAGACTGGACCAATTTGAAAGCATTTGCAGACAACAAATTAAATGTCGTTAAAATAATGATTTCTGCCTTTAATAGGGTAAAAAACATTATGGTTACAAGCATTTTCTCCTTTTCTCACATTTTTTTTGAAAAGGCTTCTCAATCAGGGTCGTTAAAAGTCGGGATCGTGTGGTAAAGGGTTAAATGACCAATGAATCTGATTCTGATTTATGTGTCCTTACTTTGACTCTGACTCGGAGTCAGACGACCATGGTGAAATTGCCACTGGGCAATACATTCATCCCCAGCCTAGGTATATGTCAGTTACACAGATAGTATAGATGAAAGTATCGTCACTGTGACAATTGATTTGATTAGACAGAAATACAAACGAAACAGGCATTGAATGCCACCAAATGAAAATTAAATACATAGATTCAAGCCACACTTGGGCAAAAGGAGGTTTAATGCATCTCTGTGATGGATTTATTATACCAAGTTTGTCATCACATAATCATGGATCCTTGAAATCCATTTGTCTAACAACCAACTGAAACATAAGGTAGACTTGTCATTTGACATGCAGAAAATTTACCAATAGCAAAAAGTTTAGACTAAGGTCAGCTTGCATGGACTGTGTAGGCTGACCTGGGCCAATACTTTTTGCAGATGCATCAAACTTCCTTTTCATACATATTGCACAGACCCATATTCAAAATATATAGAATAAATGAACTGTCATTTTTTTTTTTTTTTTTAATAGTTTTTACAAACAAGTCATTTTAAAACCAGTCAAGACCAGGCTTTGCAGAGTTTTTCTCCTTTTCTTAAAACAAATACAGAAAAAAATAAAAAAAATTAATACAAAATCAACACCAATGTCATGTTGTTTATACCTTATCCTTTTAAATTACATATTCCCTTGATAAGAAGGATAAACATGTATCTAGATGCTTTTACTCCAACAAAACTACAGCAAAAATGTGTAAACTCTTTACCAAACAACAATATTTTTGACTGGTCCAAACTGAAAGCATTAGCAGACAACAGAATAAATGTGATTGAAACCTTAATATTTGTTTTGGGAAGGGCAGAAAACATTGTGGGAAAAGGGAAAAATGCTGGTTACAAGCATTTCTCCTTTTCCCACAATATTTTCAGATTTCTTTCACAGAGTCATTAAAAGTTGTGATTGTGTGGTAAACGGTTAAGTAACTTGAAGCCACCAGCTACAAAAAAACAGACTGTAAACTGGAACAGTCTGGTTCTATAACTGTATCCTTTCAACTATACATAAATGTATCCTTTCAACTAAAAACTAGAGCTATCACTAAAAATGATCATACCCCCCACCAGCTCCTTGTCACAAAACAGCTCTTTGTCACAGAATGCAGAATGGTTTCGTAAAAAAATAAGAGTTGAAAAAAAAAGTGGGAAAAGAGTTATGGTACTTGTAAACTGCGCTTCTCATTAATGTGGTCTATCTGTATATGAAGTTTGATGTCACTAGCTTAAATGATTCAGAAGTTATGCCCCGGACAAATATCCAAAGTTAAAACTTACAAAGGGCAATAACTCGAAAAATAAATGGAATAGAGTTATGGTTCTTGTACACTACACTTTGCCTTATAGTGATCTATCTGTGTGTGAAGTTTGAAGTCATAAGCTTGTATGCTTTGGAAGTTATGCCCTGGACAAAAATCCAAAGTTAAAATTTACAAAGGGCAATAACTCGAAAAATAAATGAAATAGAGTTACTGTTCTTGTGCACTGCACTTCTCCTTAATGTGATCTAACTTTGTGCGAAGTTTGAAGTTCCTAGCTTATATATTTTGGAAGTTATGCCCTGGACAAAAATCCATAGTTAAAATTTACAAAGGGCAACAAGCTTAAGGGGAGATAATTCGGCAACCAAAGGCAGCAAGGTCGTGAAAATTGCACATGCACAATTTCATATGTACCCAAACATTATGTGTAAATTTCAGTGCAGTACTTGAAAAACTGTAGGAAAAAAGCTCCAGACAAAATTGTGTCTACAGACAGACGGACGGACAGACTGACAGCCATGGCGATTCCAGTATACCCCCCTCCACTTCGTTGTGGGGGGTATAATAACTCTATCCTTTCAACTATAGATAATTTGTATCGTTTTAACAATAAGTAACTGTATCCTTTCGAGTTTAAAAAACAGTATCCTTTCAACTATAAATGAATGTACTCTTTCAACTATTAATGTATCCTTTCAACTATAAATAACTGTATCCTTTCAACTAGAAATAAATGCATCCTTTCAACTATGAATAACAGTATCCTTTCAACTTTAACAGTATCCTTTCAGCTATAAATAACTGTATCCTTTCAGCTATGAATAACTGTATCCTTTCAGCTATAAATAACTGTATCCTGTCAGCTATAAATAACTGTATCCTATCAGCTATAAATAAATGTATCCTTTCAGCTATAAATAACTGTATCCTTTCAACTATAAATAAATGTATCCTTTCAACTATAAATAACTATCCTTTCAGCTGTAAGTAACTGTAGCCTGTCAGCTATAAATAACTATATCCTTTCAGCTAGAAATAACTGTATCCTTTCAGCTATAAATAAATGTATCCTTTCAACTATAAATAACTGAATCCTTTCAACTATGAAAAATGTATCCTTTCAACTATAAATAAATGTATCCTTTCAACTATAAATAACTATCCTTTCAGCTATAAGTAACTGTATCCTGTCAGCTATAAATAACTGTATCCTTTCAGCTAGAAATAACTGTATCCTTTCAGCTATAAATAAATGTATTCTTTCAACTATAAATAACTGAATCCTTTCAACTATGAAAAATGTATTCTTTGAACTATAAATAACTGTATCCCTTCAGCTATAAATAACTGTATCCTTTCAACTATAAATGAATGTAACCTTTCAACTATAAATAACTATCCTTTCAACTATAAACAAGAGCGGCAAATTGTCGCAAGATACGCCCGTCTTACCCCAAGTTGTAAAGTTGGGGCATAATAATGATAAAGGGGAGGTATAGAAAAATAGTAGTGCAGAATATTTTTTTTACTGTTGATTGAAGATAATGGCAGTGTATTTGTGTTGACGGAACTCTTGTTTATTATTGTATTACTATTAACTCTTTACCACACAGCAAAAGTTTGGACTAGTCCAAATTGAAATCATTTGCAGTTGACAAACTAAATGTAACTCAAAAATTGAAATTTGGTTTGGAAAGGGTAGAAAACATTGTGGGAAAAGGAGAAAATGCTGGTGCATAAAAAATAAGCAATTTATATTTCATGTGCACTGCACTACCCCTTGATGAGATGTATCCAGCCCTAAAATTTCATAACCCGAGGTAGTATAGTTTGAGAGATATGCATCATACAAAATTCAAGTTCGAAAAAAAAAAAACAAGAAAGGGCAATAACTGAAAAATTAAGCAAGCAAGAGTTGAAATTTATATGCACAGCACTTCCCGTTGATGGAATGTATCCACGCATGAAATTTCATATCCTTAGCTAGTATAGTTCTGAAGATATGCACTGGACAAAATTAAAGTTTCAAAATAAAGAAAGAGCAATAAGTCAAAAATTAAGCAAGAGTTATGGTTCATGTGCACTGCACTCCCAGTTGATGAGATCTATCTACGCATGAAATTTCATAGCCATAGGTAGTATAGTTCTGGAGATATGCTCTAGACAAAATTCAAGTATGAAAGTAAGTCAAAAATTAAGGAAGGAAGAGTTATGATTCCTGTGCACTGCACTCCCCCTTAATGAGATGTATGCAGGCATGAAATTTCATAACCCTAGGTAGTATAGTTTTGGAGATATTCACCGGAGAAAATGCAAGTATGAAAAACAAGAAAGGGCAATAACTCAAAAATTAAGGAAGCACGAGTTATGATTCCTGTGCACTGCACTCCCCCTTGATGAGATCTATCCATGCATGAAATTTCATAACCGTAGGTAGTATAGTTTTGGAGATATGCTCCGGACAAAATTCAAGTATGAAAAACAAGAAAGGGCAATAACTCAAAAATTAAGGAAGCAAGAGTTATGATTCCTGTGCACTGCACTCCCAGTTGATGAGATCTATCCACTCATGAAATTTCATAACCCTAGGTAGTATAGTATTGAAGATATTCACCGGACAAAATTCAAGTATGAAAAACAAGAAAGGGCAATAACTCAAAAATTAAGGAAGCAAGAGTTATGATTCCTGTGCACTGCACTCCCCCTTGATGAGATCTATCCACTCATGAAATTTCATAACCATAGGTAGTATAGTATTGGAGATATTCACCAGACAAAATTCAAGTATGAAAAACAAGAAAGGACAATAACTCAAAAATTTAAGGAAGCAAGAGTTATGATTCCTGTGCACTGCACTCCCCCTTGATGAGATCTATCCATGCATGAAATTTCATAACCGTAGGTAGTATAGTTTTGGAGATATGCTCCGGACAAAATTCAAGTATGAAAAACAACAAAGAGCAATAAGTCTAAAATAAAGGAAGCAAGAGTTATGATTCCTGTGCACTGCACTCCCCCTTGATGAAATCTATCCACTCATGAAATTTCGTAACCCTAGGTAGTATAGTATTGGAGATATTCACCGGACAAAATTCAAGTATGAAAAACAAGAAAGGGCAATAACTCAAAAATTAAGGAAGCAAGAGTTATGATTCCTGTGCACTGCACTCCCCCCTTGATGAGATCTATCCACTCATGAAATTTCATAACCCTAGGTAGTATAGTATTGGAGATATTCACCGTACAAAATTCAAGTATGAAAAACAAGAAAGGGCAATAACTCAAAAATTAAGGAAGCAAGAGTTATGATTCCTGTGCACTGCACTCCCCCTTGATGAGATCTATCCACTCATGAAATTTCATAACCCTAGGTAGTATAGTTTTGGAGATATGCTCCGGACAAAGAACTGGACGCCGCCCGCCCGCCCGCCCGCCAGCCACGGGTGATCCCATAATACGTCCCGTCTTCGACGGGCGTATAAAAATGTATCCTTTTGACTATAAAAACATACAGTTTCCTGTCAGCTATAAATAACTGTATCCTATCAGCTATAAATAAATGTATCCTTTCAGCTATAAATAACTGTATCCTTTCAACTATAAATAAATGTATCCTTTCAACTATAAATAACTATCCTTTCAGCTGTAAGTAACTGTAGCCTGTCAGCTATAAATAACTATATCCTTTCAGCTAGAAATAACTGTATCCTTTCAACTATAAATGAATGTAACCTTTCAACTATAAATAACTATCCTTTCAACTATAAAAAATGTATCCTTTTGACTATAAAAACATAGTTTCCAAGAAAAATGGTTAGTATTAACCCTTTACCACACAATCCCTAGTTTTAACATTCCTGAGGAGGATACCCTTTGAAAACATTGTGGGAAAAAGAGAAAATGCTGGTAACCATCATCTTCTCCTTTTCCCACAGTGTTTTCAACCCTTTTAAAGACAATTATTTGAGTCACACTTAAACTATTGTCTGGAAATGCTTTGAATTTGGACAAGCTACTTTTTTGTCATTTGGTAAGGAGTTAACCCTTTAACGCACAATGCCGCCTTTTGACGCCCCTGGGAAAGAGGCCTTTTGAAAACATTGTGGTAAAAGGAGAAAATGCTGGTAACCAGCATTTTCTCCTTTTCCTACAATGTTTTCTATCCTATCAAAGAAAAGTTGCACCATTTGAGCCACACTAAAATCATAGTCTGCAAATGCTTTCAATTTGGACGAGGCTAAAATTTTGTTGTCTGGTAAAGGGTTAAAGAACTGAGGTGTGAAATTTTGGTAAATTTGTCTACAAGGTGGCTTTATACAATGTCAGTATAATGATATCATGGATTACCTTATTCATGTCATGAATACTTTTCACTGCAGAAAAATATTGTATCAAAGGATGACAAATACATCTTTTTCCACTGTAACATGTTCCAACATGCCAGAAAAAGAAAAAGCTGATTTTAATGCTTGAACTATTAATAGATATAAGCAGTGTTCTAGCAAAAAGAGGGTATACTGCATCTACCTGATGCATTATGTCAAGCAAGTCATCACATCATTATGGATAAATAAAATCCATTTAGCCTAACAACGGACTGAATTTGGAGGTTGAATGGTCACCGGACGTGAAGAAAATTTACAAAAAAAAAAAAAAAAAATCAAACCAAATCAACCCCAGAAGTCTGTAGAGCCTGACATCGGCCAATATGTTTTGCAGATGTACTACATCCCCTTTTCACATAGCATTACTCATATATTTTCTGTTTGTTTGTAATATGTTAAGAACTCATTTGAGGATTTTGATGATGTTTTTCAATAATTGTCATAGGACTGGTGGAATATAACAAATGTTATCCGACAATATTCCACAGTCTTTTCAATTTACATGCAGTTAGAGAGAGGTATTTTTCATTCCATCAAAAGTCTCTCCTATAAGCTAATTACCATAGTTTTTAACCTTTAACCCTGGACCGAAAAAAACCAGAGTTTTAATCACTTAGAGCATGAAACCTTTTGAAAACATTGTGGGAAAAGGAGAAAATGCTGGCAACCAGCATTTTCTCCTTTCCCACAATGTTTTCTCCCGTTTCAGAGACAAATTCTACAATCTGAGCCACATAAAGTTAGTCGTCTGCAAAACCTTTTAATTTCGACAAGTCTAAAGTTTTGCCATTCAGTAAAGAGTTAAGCTGCTAAGCGCAACCTAATATGCTTTTGTAGACAGAATTGATCAAAATTAGAAGGCACAGAATGGTGCAGTCTCATCTTTGATCTAGACTGCCCAATATAGGGAGACTTGTCCCGTGGAAAAGGGCTATAAAATAGATGTAGCAATATTTGAGTGATTACTTTAAGCATGAAATTCTGTTTTGATTTATAAAGTAGTTTACCCCTATGCTACTCCTTCCTGGGTTTCAACAACTCCAAGGCAAAAGGTAAACTTTCGAAAACACTGTGAGGAAAAGAAGAAATTGCTGATAACCGGCATTTTCTCCTTTTCATTTTATGTATAATACCCTATCAGAGAAAATTTCCATCATCTTGGCCACATTTTATTTGTCATATCCAAATGCTTTCAATATGGACCAGTCTAAAGTTTTGTTTTCTGGTAAAGAGTTAAGGCTTAATACTTTCCCAACAGATCCCACATGTCTGAAAACACTTTGAAGAGGTATAATCACTGAAAATATGTGTGATAAAGATACCTTTTATCCACAAATGTTCTCCGGCAAGCATGAATAGGCTTTTGACATAATACTCCTTTCATAGGTAATGCCTCCGTAAGTGATGACCTCAAATTGACCTTGACAACGCTTCCCAACTGACCTTGACTTTCATCATTTTCCATGACAAATAACATATCCCCATAATGTTGAATCACAGCCAGTATCTTCCCATTAGCTGGAACTTCAAAGCCAACATCCTCAAAACCCATGGAAGAGTTCATCTTCATGATTAAGTTGGTGTCTTCATCTATGAGGGTTACAAAAATCATGTCATCTATTTTTGTGCAGTAAACTGGATTCCCAGCAAGGGGTGTGTGTGAAATTACAGTAACCTCTCTTGTCCGGGAATGAAAACATTGAACTGTGTGAATCCTCTGTCCATCTTTACTTGTACCACCGAACACAAGAATGTTTTCACCAGATGCTGCTGCTGTTGCTGAATGTACAGGTACAGCTAGCTCTCCGACTGACATCCATCTCTGTCCGGGTATATAATACTCTTCCATCAACCCAAGAACTTGCATGTTGTCAGGCAACCTCATATTATTTCCTCCAATACAGAACAAGGAATTTCCAATGGCCACCATACAGTGACTGCACCTATCCTTCTTCAGCTGACCTGAGGTTAGAAGAAAGATGATAAGTTCTCTTATTTTCTTTGAAACCAGATGACAAAACCTTTTACTTACACGTTTGAGTCTAGCTCTGCATCTTCCAAAAGATCAGTGTCAGCCTGCATGGTGCAGGCTGACATGTGTCAAATCTTTCTACTATTTGTAGATTTTCTGCATGTCCCAGGACCATTCTACCTTACGATTCAGTCTGATGAAATGGATTTTATTGACCCATAATTATATGATGACTTGTTTGGTTTAATACATCACAGAGATGCACTAAAGCTTTTTTTTCTTAAGCCTTTACCACACAATCCCGACTTTTAACAACCCTAAGAAAGAAGCCTTTTGAAAACACTATGGGAAAAGGAGAAAATGCTGGTAACCAGCATTTTCTCCTTTTCCCACAATGTTTTCTAGCCTTCCCAAAACAAATTACAATTTTTTAGTCACATTGTTTTGTCTTCTGCAAAATGCTTTCAATTTGGACCAGTCTAAATATTTGTCCTTTGGTAAAGAGTTAAAGTGCCACTCATATACTTGAAAAGATTTGCAGACATCAAATAAAATTTGGCTCAAATTGATGATTTGATAGATTTTGATAGAAAGACAACTTCTGATTGGCTAAACCATTTGGTTTAGCCCATCAGACGTTGTTTTACTTTTCAAATAATAAAATTCTTGAGAATAAGACTAAGGTTCTAGGAAAACTGCCCCCTGGAAAACTGCCCCAAGGAACCCCCCTCCCCCCACTTTTTGATCCCACTTTTTGTGTATTTCTTGTTTTACAAGAAAAAAAGAAACTATTTTGGCTCATCTACAAGCCTCACCAGGTGGTGATGGCAAGTTCTATTAAAAAGATAGAAATTGCCATAGATATCCCCCCTTTATCTAGTCATTTTTTTTTAATTATCTTATTTTATTGTTTTAGTCCTAATACTGCAATGGAAACATTAAACAAAATGAAACATACACACACATATATACATGTAATACATAATAATAATAATACATACACACACTTATATAAATATAAGCACTTTTCAAGAATGATATGGTGCATCTACCGTTCTTTTTTTTGTTTCTAATTCAGCGCATCTTTATTGGGCAATGGACAAATCTTGTTTTTCCTTTTTTAGTACTATCATCTTTATTAAAATTTATATATTCAATGCATCTTTAAATGTTCAAAGTACAGTTTGAAGCACAAAATTCTTTACAGTAAATACTTAAAAACAATCAATTAGCTATAATAGGATTACCCTTTCAAAGGAATCACTTCTCCTTAACAGGTTTAAACCTTTTAAATCTTAATGTCTCCAGAAATGTGCTTTCATGTTGAATAAATTCAATCAATGAAAATGAACTTCATTACAATAAAAATCAACAAAGTCAGCATCAGCATCACAATGCTGAAAATTTCCCAGGGGCAGTTTCCTAGGAGGCAGTTTTCCTTGGGGCGCAGATTTCCAGGGGGCAGTTTTTGCCTAAGACTAAGAATGTTGTTACGATTGGTTGGGGAATACAGACTCATATTACCAACTCAGCTTCAAGACTCAATGCAATGTTAACCCTTTACCACATGATCACCAGTTTTAACATCCCTTAAAAAGAAAGCTTTTGAAAAAGTTGTCGGGAAAGGAGAAATGCTGGCAAACAGCATTTTCTCCTTTTCCCACTATGTTTTCTACCTACCAAAGAGAAGTTTAAAATATTTGAATCACATTTATTTTGTTGTCAGCAAAAACATTCAATTTGGACAATCCTAAAATTTTGTTGTTTGGTAAAAGAGTTAAGTACGTGTAAACTAGCCTGAGCATGGGGTCCACTCATTTCTCTCACTTTCAAACTTCAACATGGATTTAGGATTCTTCAAGCCCCCAGATACATACAGATCATAACCATAGGTACAGACAGCAAAATGTGGCCCTGGGGAGAAATGCAGGGGAATGGGAGCCAGGGTAAACCATCGGCACTGTTGTAGACTGAAAGCCCACAAACACCAGCTATTCTCGTAGAAACCACTGCTTTCTTCATTATTTTCTGTTATAACCTGCATAAAGAATGAAGAAGACCTGTTATTTTACTTTTCTCTTTTCTTTAGACTTGACCCTTTTGCAATATAATCTTGTGTCCTTATGACACTACAGAAGAGGGCAAGTGAAAGAAATGTGGAAAAATGAGGAGAAAATATTGGTAACCGGCATTTTCTCCTTTTCCCACAATGTTATCTACACTTCCACTTACAAATCCCATCAATTCAGTCTCATTTTACATGTCATCTGTAAATGCATTCAACTGACCAGTGTAAAGTTTCTTTTTCAGCCTGCCAGTCTAAAGCCTCATGAAGAGATAGTTTAAATACAATATTGCATTTCTCCAAAAACTATGTTTTAACCCTTTCCCAAACGACAAATTTTGGACTGGTCCAAATTGAAAGAGTTTCCAGATGACAATTTTAAATTTGATGAAAATGGCAGAAAGGTCTCAAAAAGGGTAGAAAATACTGTGGGAAAAGGAGAAATTGCTCGTTACGAGCAATTTCTCCTTTTCCCACAGTGTTTTCAAAAGACTTGTACTGCAGACACGTGGAAACCAGGGCTTGTTTGGGAAAGGGTTAAAACTTCAAGTAAAAATGAAAGTAGCTCTAAATGACCATTTATCCATCTTTATCATTCCAAGAAATAGCTGCAAATTAGTCATTATAGGCAATGACATTCCTTTTTAATGCCCTAAAAGGTGAAGGTTTTATCACAAGTTAGCTTTTTTATCATGTTTTATCACAAGTTAGCTTTTTATCATATCAAGTAAGCTTTTAAAGAGAAAAAAGCTTTTTTCAATGAAGGAGGGATGAGAGAGGTGCCTTCAATTCTGCCTGATTTCTTACACATGACAGCACATTTTTGGACCTATCTGTTTTGAAAATTTTTACTGACAGAAAAATTAAATATGGCTTTTAATCCTTTACCGAAAAATCCCGTGTTTTAACGACCCTGAGAAAAAAAGCTTTTGAAAACATTGTGGGGAAAGGAGAAAATGCTGGAAACCAGCATTTTCTCCTTTTTCCACAATGTTTTCTACCCCTCCAAAAACAAATTTCAACTTTTAAGTCATATTTATTTTGCTGTCTGCAACTTCTCTCAATTTAAACCAGTCTAAAATTATGTTGTTTGGTAAAGTATTAAGAAAACATATCTTGGGAAAAGGACAATACTCTGGTCGGCACCATTTGCTCCTTTTCTTGCAATGTTTTCATACACTGTCTGTCTCAGGGCTTGAAAATATGGGATAGTTTGGCAAAAGATTTACAGTTTACCAGAAAACAAAATTTTACATCGGTCCAAACTGAAAGCATTAGCAGGTAACATAATAAATGTAGCATGAATAATGAGATTTGTTAGTAAAAGGTAAGGGTCAGTAAAAGGTAAGAGAACATTGTGTGAAAAGAAAAAAATTCTGTTCTTTAGCATTTTCTCATTTTCCAAGTATATTTTTAAAAGCTTTATTTCTCACAGTCATTAAAACTTGGGATTGTGCACGGTAAAGTTTAACAAATTTTCATCCATAGACAAACTCTATGTCTTGCAGCAATTTCATACTTTTGTAAACAATGTGCTTGTGAAGATCAATTTCTTCTCTTGCAGCAATGTTTTCATATGTGCACCAATACCTGTCTTCACTCTTTACCATACAACAAAATTTTGGACATGACCAAATTGAAAGCATTTGCAGACGACAAATTAAGTATTCCTCAAATGATGATCTCTGTCTTTGATACTGTAGAAAACATTGTGAGAAAAGGAGAAAATGCTGGTTACCAGCATTTTCTCCTTTTCGCACAATGTTTTCAAAAGCCTTCTTCTTTCAAGGTCATTAAAACTTGGGATTGTGTAGTAAAGGGTTAAAGACCAAATGTTTTATGCAACTCACTGCCTTAGCTCTTGTATTTAATTCTATTTTACACCTTCACCAAATGACCATGAGTAAAAGGGCCTTTAAAAACATTGCAGGAAAAGAAGAAAATCTTGGCAACTAGCATTTTCTCCATTGCCATAATGCTTTCTACCTTTTCAAGGGCAAATCCCATCGTTTGAGCACATTTATTGTCTGCATATGCTTTCAGTTAAGACAAGTCTAATATTTTGTTGTTTGATCCAGAGTTAACTCTTCACCAAACAATCCCGAGTTTTAACAACCCTGAAAGAGAAGGCTTTTGAAAAAATTTTGGAAAAGGAAAAAATGCTGGTAAGCAGCATTTTTTCTTTTATCCATGTTTTCTATCTTATGAAATACAGAAATCACCATTTAAGCAACATTTAATTGATAGTCTGCAAAGGCTTTCAGTTTCAGCCTGTCCAAAATGTTGTCTTTAGAAAAAGTGTCTACCCTCTTCCAAACAATCTAATATGGTTATGACCCTGAGTAAGCAGGCCTTTGAAAAATTTCAGAGATAAGGGAAAAATGCTGATAACGAGCATACTCTCCTTTCCCTACAATGTTTCAGAAGATAATACTTTTATCTGAGCCATTTATAACTCTTTACCAAACTGCAAAATTTTTGTCTTGCCCAAATTCAAAGCATTTGCAAACAACAAACTAAAACATCCTGGGAAAAGAAGAAAGTGGTAGTTACCAGCACTGCCTCCTTTTCTCACAATGTTTTCCATAGCCTGCACCCTCAAGGTCATCAAAACTCTGGATTTTGTGATAAAGGTTTAATATATCGTTTGCACTGGCTTTCAGTTTCGACAAGTGTTTAAATCTAGTCATCTAGTAAGAAATGAAAAGGTTTCAACAAAAAGTAAAACTGACAAGCCACATAAGAGAACAATACAATCAGGTTACCAGGAGCACTGCTTCAATCTCGTCATCATCCCTATATTTCATTCTGTGGCTACTCCAGTCAAGTTTTCGCGCCGGCAGCATATGATAACTCTGTGCCTCTTGCAAAAGCCTCTGGCAGTCCGCACTCTCAGTCAAACTTGATACTTTCGATAACCTAGTTACTAGATATTCCGCTGAGACAAGTGGAAGTCTAATACATTGAAAGATCTTGTAGATATATTGTTTCCGTTTCACGACATCAGCTTCAATCCATTTAAAGGACGCCTCACAAACCTGCTCTTCGTCAATTCTAACTAACTTATCATTGCTTATGATTCTAATGAAATCCTCAAGACCTAGTTCGGTAAATTCCTCCCTCTTGCACAGGTTTGAAAAATGATCAAGCACTGCAGGCCAGCATTTCTTTTCCAGTTTTTCACAAGAATACATGGTAGAAAGTCTGTACAAGTCCAGGCAATTCTTGTAACATACTGTGTCCATCAGTAGTTTTTCACAGTGTTCTTGTAAACAATCCACCTGTTAAAAATATCAACTCTTTTTCAGTCAACAAAATTTCAGACTTGTTCTCCAAATTGAAGGAAATTGCAAAGGACAATTAAAACATGGCTAAAGCAATGGGATTTGATAAAGTAGAAAGCACTGGAAAAAAAGAGACGATGCTCCTTTTACCACAATCTTTCCAAAAACCTTCTTCCTCAGGGTTCTAAAAAGGTCTGGGGATTGTTTGGTAAAGGGCTACAGGGAAGAAATCCCTACCACTTGGTTTTGTTTGTTAAGTAATGAAGGCTGTGTTCAGCACTATTTCAGTTTTATCACTGCAGTCAGTGCACCTATTTGTGTATTTCTGGAGTTTCTTTAACCCTTTACCAAACGACAAAATTATAGCCTTGTCCAAATTGAAAGCATTTGCAGACGACAATTTCAATGTGGCTCAAGTGGTGCAATTTTGCTTTGATAGGCTAGAAAACATTGTGAGAAAAGGAGAAAATGCTGGTTACCAGCATTTTCTCCTTTTCCCACAATGTTTTCAAACTTTCTCAGGGTCGTTAAAAGTCGGGATTGTGTGGTTAAGTGTTAACTCTTGCAATGCTTGCACTTTGGACAAGTCAACATTAACTGTCCTTTGGTAAAGAGTTAAAAAGATTCCTTTCACTGTTTAACCAAGAGCTTATTTAGTACAGGATTGACCCACTTCTGTACAAACATTCCAGAGCATTATTACTAGTTCCAGACCCTTATTACAAGTACAAGACAAAGTGTACTACACAAAAGACACTGATCTGGAGGAAGGGAAGGAAAGCTGTTGAAAAGCATGGAAATCAATGTTGGGAAAAATGAATAATTGCTTGTTACAAGTCACTGCTCCTCAATCAAAAGTTTTTTGAAAAAAAAAAAAAATCACACTAGTACCTTTTTTTGTACTGTAAATAGATAAATACATGTATTATAGTCTTACAACATGAAGTGTAAAAAAAATTAGAAAAATGGCGACAAAGCTCGAAAGTTTCATACCTTTTCGTCTCAGCCTATGGCTGAACAACTACTTCAGACCCAAAGAAAATACGGACCAATGACAACCAAAGACCTATGGAGAGTACACAACCATGTCAAGTAAAGATCTATGACTAAAGATAGGGGATTATATCATCCAGCCACACTGAATTCAATTTCTCATTCCAAATTCGAAGAATAGCCATCTGATTGGTTGAGACATGTTGTCTCTAAAAGCCGATCAGGGCCTGTATTCACCAACCATTCTTGAGAATGTTCTTTGTCTTATGCTAGATTTAGAAAGCAAAACGGTTTCTGATTGGCGAAAACAAATGGTTTAGCCAATCAGAAGTTGTGTTACTTTCAAATTTGGAAAACTATTGAGAATAGGACTAAGAATTTTCTTAAGATTGGTTGGTGAATACGGACCCAGATGGCTAGACTTTGAATTAAGAATCAAATTAACACTTAGAATTGTTGGTTGATATGATCCATAGAGCGATATATTGATGGAATTTACCTGAAATAGGCATGCAATCTTTAATATCTCTACCACATCTGTGTCTGCTTGGTCTAGTGTACCTGTGTAGGCAAACTGTCGAAACTTTTCAAAGGCCACATCATCTATATCCTGAAAGATATGTTTCATCATCATCATCATCATCATCATCATCACTATTACCATTATCACCACTATTGTGACCATCATCATAATCATCATCATTTAATACCATTGTCATCATCAATCGTCATAGTGATAATCATCATTCATACTAAGAAAGAAATATTTTGTTAAGCATCAATCTAGAACTGTGTGGAAATGAAACAGATGCCCCTACCCAAGGAAACAGAAATTAAATTTGAAAAAAGGGCAATGACTCCAATAATATTATTTTCTTTTTGTAACATTCTGCTTTCCTCTTGTTATCTTTTCAATACCTGAAAGTGTATTGGATTGATATTCTGTAAACAGATATGAGCCAAGCTCCAGACAAGGGTTGTTTAATGTATCTGCAAAATGTATCTAGAGTAGCCAGGCTATAGGTTTGACAGAAGCAAAAGCCTATTTTTTTTCTTTAGCAAAATTAATCCTTTCCCAAACGATGAATTTTAGACTGGTCCAAATTGAAAGAGTTTAAAGACGACAATTTTAAATCTGATGAGAATGATAGAAAGTTTTCCAAAAGGGTAGAAAACACTGTGGGAAAAGGAGAAATTGCTCGTTACGAGCAATTTCTCCTTTTCCCACAGTGTTTTCAAAAGACTTGTACTGCAGACACATGAAAACCAGGGCTTGTTTGGGAAAGGGTTAATGGGGATTATGCCTTTCAAGACATGTCTCTACCCAAGTATCTAAACTTTTATCAAATTTCTACAACAAAAAATTCCTAAGGACAGGTCTAAAATTTTGTTGTATGGTAGACCGTAGAGTTAACAATTACCGCACATGGTAACCAGCATAGAAAATTTAGTTTAGCCTTTTACCACACACCAAAATTTCAGACTCAACCTTATTGAAGAAATTTACAGACAACAATTCAGATGATTTTTAAATGCTGGAACTTGTCCTTAAATAGGTAGAAAACATTGTGGGAAAAGGAGAAAATGCTGGTAACCAGCATTTTCTCCTTTTCCCATAATGTTTTCCGAAAGTCTTCTCCTTTTCCCATAATGTTTTCAAAAGGCCTCTTTGTCAGGGTTGTCAAGTGGTATTGTGTGGTAAAGGGTTAAAGCAACTTCAAAACTGGATCATAAAGAGGTGAATTAACCCTTTACCGTACAATCCCAAATTTTAACAACCCTGAGAAGGAAGACCTTTGAAAACATTGTAGGAAAAAGAGAAAATGCTGATAACCAGCATTTTCTCCTTTTCCCAGTTTTCTACAATTTCAAATACAGAAATTATCTTTTGAGTTACATTAAATTTACCATCTGTAGAAATACTTCCAATTTGGACATGCCTAAAACTTTGTCATTTGGCAAAGAACTTTAACACTTTACCAAATGACAAAATTTTAATCTTATTCAAATTGAAAGCCTTTGCAGTCGACAATGTAAATGTGGCCCAGATGATGAAATTTGTCTTTGATAAGATAGAAAACATTGTGGGAAAAGGAGAAAATACTGGTAAACAATATTTTCTCCTTTTTCAACAATGTTTTCAAAGGGCTTTTTCTTCAGAGCTGTTAAAACTTGAGATTGTGTGGTAAAGAGTTAAAACTGGATGACACAGCTTTAACTCTATACTACACAGCAAAATTTAAGACTCCAAAGTGAAAGCTGTTGCAGAAAATAATTGTGACTCAAAAACAAATTCCCCTACAGAAGGATGGAAAACATTGCGGGAAAAGGTGAAAATGCTGGTTATTTGCAATTTTCTCCTTTTCTTCCCACAATTTTTTCAAAAGGCATCTCTTGGACTGAGTGGTAAACAGTTAAAATTGGGTAATGAAAAGATGCCTTATATTCATTTTTTCATGTAAAGCATAAAATCTTCAAAGTTTAACGCTAAAAAGGCACATACATGTATTTCAATCTGTTTTTGCTGGCTTTCTTTCATACCCCTTGTAAACATGGCCCTGAAGTAGGGGGAGACAGCTGCCAGCCAGGCCCTATGACATGGAAAACTTCTGTCATTTACAATGATCTCAACATCTGCTAACTGACAGTCTTCTAAGAAAGCTTGCATACCAGACTGAAATGATTCCAAAATCAACATGTCAGTGCACTGAACTGATAATCCCCCTTGACACAAAAGGGAGGGTTACTTTTACCACAGACAAACAACTAAAGCAAGGCATATCAGTGCCAAAACTCAGCTGCAGATGCCTTTCCAGTGAATATTATTTAACCCCTTTCCATACAATGCTAAGTTTTAACAAGCCTTCACAAGAAATCTTTTGAAAACACTGTGGGAAAGGGAGAAAATGTTGGTAACAAGAATGTTCTCCTTTTCCAACAATGATTTTTACCTGTCCTAAAACAAATTTCAATTTCTGAGTCACATCTACATGTATTTTGTTGTCTGAAAATGCTTTGAATTTGAGAAGTCTAAAATTTTGTTGTTTGGTAAAGAGTTAAACCACTGGCTGCTTTCAAAGATAACCATAATTGAAACAATGGTCAGTGGTGAGAGAGGAATGAAACCTGTTGCAATGATAATCATCAATTCTCGGAAAGAAATCAGCAGAGCTGCAGATTTGA
Source organism: Tridacna gigas (assembly GCA_945859785.2). Classification (NCBI taxonomy): domain Eukaryota; kingdom Metazoa; phylum Mollusca; class Bivalvia; order Cardiida; family Cardiidae; genus Tridacna; species Tridacna gigas. The sequence continues at coordinate 30,384,768 of OX244028.2, forward strand.
GCCAGCAACCCTCTGGTTTCAAGTCTTTGTATGTTACCCACTCAGCTGCCAGGCTCAGCCGCTAAGTCAGAGGGATATTATGGACAGAAAGATGGACTGCACATATCAAAACAAATATCACCCCACCTTTCAGTCCAGTAGATAAAAAAAATAACAACTTAGTATTTGGGCAAAAGTCATAGCTAAAATCTGTAACCTTATAACGTATGATCTTGTATTTCTAAAACCCTGAGGAAGATGGCAATCGTAAACATTCTGGCAAAAGGAGAAAATGCTAGTAACCAGTGTTTCTCCTTTTTCCATAATATTTTCTACCGTCAAAGAAAAATAGCATCATTTGAAACACATTCAATCAGTCATGTATACAAATAGCACTCAATATTGCCAGGACTATGATTTTCTCTCCACTAAAGAGATAATGAAATATCTACCAGATGACTGCCCAATATATTGAATACATCCTTACAAGGACCATGGCAAATTTGATCTGAATTTCTTGCGAAGTATCAGACAGTGTAGATGAAAGTCAGACTGCATACAGTATTCTGTACAGTCTGATAAGTCTGATATTTTAATCAAAGCTGTCTGCAAAAGTAAATGTTATTGTTATAAGGCAATTTAATTTTTGCCAAAGAAATTTCTAGTGTCTATCAGAACATCACATGCCAGTGCCACAGCTCAGAAGTCTTCAATGAAATTCTAAAAGCCCAGCCAAGTAGCATAGTCACATACAGGACTTCAGACAACGGGGTTGCTAGTTCAAATCCCCAGAAAGGGAAAGCAGTGGCTTGGTAAGAATATCATGTGAAGTACTGGTAATAGAAACTACAGGAAAGCATGGATAGGTGTACTGGCCACTGTGATATAACTGAAATAATTTTGAAAACTGTGTTAAACAAGACAATAAAACATGAAGTTCTAAGTCAAAAAATGAGCATAACTGTGTCAAAAATATTTTAGGTTACTTTCCCTTGTTGTATAGGTTCCTGTTTTAATAGTGAACAGCAAAGGTTTTGGCCCAGGGCAGCCTGTGCCGATTGTGTAGGCTGATCCGGCTCGATATTTATTACAGCTTCATTAGGGCCCCTTTTCATAGCTGACCCCTGTAAGTCTGTGCAGTCCATGCAGTCTAACCAGGGTACCCAATAATGATTGTACTTTTTTAATTTTATTAAAAACATTAAGTTGAAAAAAGTAACCTATGAAACATGTATCTGCATCTCATTTCACACAAAAAGATACCTTAAACTGTCCTTATGAATAAAAATAACCTTAATTATTCAGGCCCAAGAAAATTATGATACTTTACATATTTCTGGGTGGTTCTAGAAATTGGATAATAAATCTTATCTTAATTTCAGCAAAGTTTTAAAAAGGAATTCTGAGTGAAATTTATTAATCATATTTTTTATTGATTGGTTAGGTCAACAAGGTTTTAACTTTAACCTGCTTGAACATATTGGGAGGGGGGGAGGAAAAAGGGGGGGGGGGGGGGGTCCTCTTTGAAATGTAAAATTTTACAAATCAGTTATTAACTTCACATCTTTATTGAATATTGATAATTTTACATAGTCTATTGATAAGGAAGAGCTAGAAATTGTAGAACACTTTTGTTATCTCGGTATCAAATTTTCAAAAAACGGTTTATTCAAACAAGCAGTTTCAGTGTTACACGATCAGGCCAATAGAGCGATAATGAATTTATTTCAATTATTTAAAAGAACAAAATTTGATATTAAAACAAAACTACATTTATTCGATAGATTGATATCACCGATTTTGCTATATGCCGCAGAGGTATGGGGAATATATGGTTTAAAACAGGTCGACAGACTGCATATGAAATTCTGCAAAAGTATCCTAGGTGTTCATACACAGACCCCAAACTTTGCGGCATATGGTGAACTTGGTAGGTATCCTCTTTCTATTTTAGCAAGAGAGAGAGCTATGAAATATTGGGTGAAGGTAAGAAGTAGTGATGAAAGCCTAATATCTAAAATATATAACGAGCAAAATTTAATCACTAATCAGTCGAGCACTTTATGGGTCAATAAGATAAGGCAGATTTTGAATAATACAGGTCTAGCATACCTTTTAGAGAAAAATAATTTGAATAACGTGGATTTTTTACTAATAAAATGTCATCTGAGAGATAATTTTATACAAGAATGGCACAGCAGTATATATGATTGTTCTAAATTAGAGTATTACTGCAAGTTTAAAGATTGTTTCGGGTACGAATCATATTTGAATAATGTGTTTAATGAAACACTGAGAATAAAACTTACGCAATTCAGATTAGCATCGCACAAACTCGAAATTGAAACGGGGAAAATTCTCAATATAGATAGAAGCCAAAGAATATGTAAACTCTGCGATCGTTCGTTAATTGAATCTGAGTATCACTTTCTTTGCATATGCGGTAAATTTGGTGATCTTAGAACTAAGTACTTTTCATGTACTAGGCCTAATTTCAATAAATTTATCCGCATCTTATCGTCAAAAAACAAGAGAACACAAATCAATACAGCAAAATATCATACAGGAAGCTATACAAAGGAGGAAATGTTTAATCGCGTCGATCAATTAGGAATAATCTTTTTTGTATAATGATAGTTAATGTTAAATGTATTTGTATGTATACTTTGTATGTCTGTCATTGCCATACATCCATGTTTTATGTAAATGGCCAATGGCATATTTGTTTGCCAAATGCCTAATAAAGTTGAGTTGAGTTGAGTTGATAATAAATCCAACAACAACAATAAATTGTTGACTAAAGACTCTATAATTTTCCATTCTGACTCTTGAATTTTTTTGGTTTGACTCTTGAAAAATTAGATTTGACCCCTAAAATTTTAGGGTCAAATGGTCAATGACTCCTGCATTTCAGAGGCTAGCTAAAGCCCTGTGGGTTGAAACATTTTGCTCTTGGAGGACTTTCAGTTTTCCACAGGACATCTGTAACCCACAAAACAGCTGGTTTGACACAAAAAAGGATCAACATTGTGCCAAAGTACTTGATATAATGCAGAATTAAGATGCATGACGTCCCATTTTCCCAGAATGCAACTCACACAAAGTAGATATTGTTAGAACAACCAGCATAAGCAGGTTACTTACCCTTAGTGTTTCCATGTGTCTTTGACCTAATGATTCCATTACAAATATGAATAAACCTGAAAATCTTTTATAGAGGTCTATCTGAAAATAAACAGATATGCTTATAGAAGATTCACATTTATATTTGAGCCATGCTCTGTGAAAAGGGAGCTTGATGCATCTGCAAAAGGTATCAACCCAGGTCATCATGCCTAGATTGACCTGTGCAGAAACCATTTGCTTTTGGTAAATTTTCTGCATGTCAAAAGACCAGTGTACCTCATGATTCAGATGTTTGTTCTATATGCTAGTATACGGGCTTGTGTTTTGGATTTGATTGGTTAAAATGCAAGGTGTATTCTGCGGCACCAAATTGATATTGAAGTAATAAAACCCCTGCGTAAAGGATTTTTTTTTTTTCAGATTACTAATTTAATGATTGAACAGATATATTTATTTCAATTCCCGTTGTTGTATATAATAATTTTTGTACATATGTAGTTTTTGGATGACAATGTACTGTGTACAAGTCTTTCAATAAAATGTTCTGTCTTCTGTCTGTCTGTTAAACAAAATGGATTTTATGGATCCATAATTCATCCATATGTGATGACTTGCTTGGTATTATAATTATGGACCATGGAAACACAATAAGCCCCCTTTTGCACGAGCATGACTAATTTATATCAATAAAATGTAATGAATATTCATCAAAATAAAATCTAGAGGTATCACAAGCTGACAAATACCCCTAATCTGCTACCTTGTAAGTGCGTCAGGTATTTTCTTTTTAGCCCTTTACCACACAACAAAATTTTTGACTCATCTATAACGAAAGCATTTGTATAAGAGGAAACTAAACATGGTTCAAATGATGAGATTTGTAACTGAAAGGGAAGAAAACAATTTGTGAAAAGGAGAAAATGCTGGTTACCAGCATTTTCTCCTTTTCCCAAAATGTTTTCAAACGCCTTCTTTTCTCAGGGTCGTTGAAAGTCAGGATTGTGTGGTAAAAGGTCAAGGTGTAAATCCTATAATAGCAGTAGCATAATGAATGCTGCATATTCACCTATTCCTATAGTAAGAACTGATTAATTGATTACATGGTGTTTAATACCGTTTTTTACATTATTTCAGTTATATCACTGCTGCCAGTGCACCTATCCATGCTTTCCTGGAGTTTCTTTCATCGTCCTTTGTACAATATTCTTCCCAAACCACTAGTTGTTTTCCCACAAGACCATTTTTGCAACACAATATCAGCAGTCAGAGAGGAATGAATCCTGTTTGGAACTGATTGATTGTACCATCAATCCTTGTAAGGAAATTGGCCAAACTGGGAATTCGAACCAGCAACCTCTTGGTCTCAGGTCCTGTAAACCACAGACTGCACTACCTGGGCACTGGTGCTTAAGTTAGAAGGTTTCTTTTAATTTTCCTGCCATATTTAATTTGGTTGAAACTGTAGGAAGAGAAGAAGGCAAAATTTCATTACCACACAATCCAGTGTTTTAACAACCCTGAGGAAGAAACCTTTTGAAAACATTGTGGGAAAAGGAGAAAGTGCTGGTAAACAGCATTTTCTCCTTTTCCCACAAAGTTTTCTACCCTATCAAAGACAATTTGAGTCACATATAAAGTGTTGTCTGCAAACGCTTTCAATTTGGATGAGTCTACAGCATTGTCATAATTATGGTAAAGAGTAAACAATCTTGTTCCTATATTCTGTTTGACCACTAATGCAGAAATTGTTTCCATGCTTACCACACTATTCTGTGTTTACTCCTTTACAACAAATCCCAAATTTTGATCACCCTAAAGAAGAGGACTTTGGAAAACATTGAAGAAAAATGAGAAAATGCTGGTAACCAACATTTTTGCATTTCCAACAATGCTTTCAACCATTCAAAATAAATAAATATAACCTTTGAGTCACATTCACTTTGTACTTGAAAAATGCTTTCAATAAGGACAGGTCTAAAATTTTGTTGTATGGTAAAGCGTTAACAATTACCGCACATGGTAACCAGCATTGTCTCCTTTTCCCAAAATGTTTTACTTCCACCCGCTGAAAGATACACCCTATCTTTTAATCTGTCATGGTAATGATCTTCTAATAGATAATCTATCAGCATGTCAAGCACAAAAATTTACAAAGTCTGTAACAGCCTCTTTAGAGGGAGGTTGTCTTAAGATTCAAACATGACCTCCATGTAACAGTAGACACCAGTATCCGGTTACTGCACCGTCCGGTTAATCTTACATATTAGTGAAAACCGCAATTCTTTTAGCCCCACCCCCAAAGAAACAACTGATTTCACAAAACTTTGGGAATAGGATTTTATGTCTGAAATAATTACCACAATTTCTTCGATGTAAATCTGTTATAATCCAATGCATAATGATAACAGATATCGAAATATTGATTTGCAGCGGGAAGGTGTGATTCTGTCATCTCTGGTGCTTTGATCTTTTGCAAGGGAGGTCATTGTGGTAAATATGAATAAGAATGTAAAAACCACGCTTTTTCCCGAAGTTAGGATGTAGCTAAAGAAGAAAGACTAACCAACGCCAGTTGAAGTAAACTCTATATCTATTTTCTACTACAATTCCCGCCTGTATCGCAATGACATGTTTCATTTCAGATAACTCGGTCCACTCTTCCAACTTTTTTTTCCAAACTGTAACTGTATTCGGACAGATCGGTAAAGGATAAATAGTTCAAATACACATGTATACGGTTCTGGATATAGCTAAACGTAGGCATATCCTTCCTGGTTTTTGCTGGTTTTTTTTTTTGTATTTTTCAGAGCAGGTTAAGGAGGAAAATAAGTTTAAAAGATGATAGGTTTGTGTATATTGGGTACCTTCAGTCTGAAGGTGTCTGCTCCGATGCTAATTTTGTGACTGTTCTTCGCATTCTGAAGGTGTCTGCTCCGATGCTAATTTTGTGACTGTTCTTCGCATACACCTTCAGACCAACCTTCATTTAAGGTATCTGGAAAAAATACGATTTTACCCTCATCTTTTCGAACAGCTCTATGCGACATAATTTCCAATGACAACTAATAAAATGGGCATGGATCGATAGATAAATGATTAATCTTTACAAAAAAACTGTTAGTTAAAATCTAAATCTTACCTTCGTGCAAATCTGTACTTTTCAACGTAAATAACCGTTGACCTACTTCTCCGGAAATCAAAACATGGTGATATCATCAATGCGCATGTCTCGGCAGGGTTCGGTGGAAATCGCAATAGCTCTGACACGCTACAGGATGGTTCATTTGAGAATTCCAGTGTGGACAAAGGCACCTTGTACGTAAAACGGTCTTTTATGCTAACTTAGTTTTTATAGGGGGGAACAAAATAATGTAGAAGATTTAGGTACTTTTATGTAAGGGAAATAATGTATTCTGATTGTTTCTTGAAACAAATTTTAAATGCTTATTTACAACAGAAATGGCTATTTATGTTTATCCAGCTGTTAGAATATTGAAAATATTGTAGACAAAACGTACGACAAAATGTTACATTGGTGTAAATATATTTTGAATGGGTTTTAAGAAGACAAAGAGATTACATTTTAAATCACAAAACAAACAACTGTGAACTAGAAAACGTTGATTAAGAAAAAAAAAATAAATAAATAAAACTGACATACAGTATCTGCTGTGATCATAGCATTTTCTGAACGTCTTTATCGTGTCAATACAGTGTACATATACATGCCATGCTCTGGCAAAAGTGGGGCTTAATGCATGCACAATGGCAGGCAAGTCATGCACTTGTGGATCCACTGTAGCCATCTTTTAAAGAATGGACTAAATTATGCGGTAGACTGGGCCTTGGACAAACAGAGAATTGACCGATAGCGAAAAGCTTCGATCCAAATCAGCCTAGACGGGCTTACCTTGGTCAATAGTTTTAGTAGAAGCATTAAGCCCCTTTTTGCCAGAGTATGACTAAAATCAGACTTCTCTGTCTTGACCGTACCCCAAATCAAGTGAAGTAGTGAATCTCGCTTTTAGTGCCATCATACAACCTCTTTTCTATTTGCCAGATGATAGAAGTAATTGGCTGTAAAATATTTCTGATACATATATATATATATATAACAGCATGAACAAATTACCTTTAATCACGAAAAAAACAAACAAACAAAAGCCAAATACTGCATATTCCATGCAGGCGTAAGTATTTTAGGAATTCAAAATTTCGACAGTCGAGTTGTTTCTTTAAAAACAAATGCTGTAAGTGCAGTGAATCGATGGATTTGGCTTCGTCACTCGCGACAGCAGACGATATATCTAGCATTGCATTTATTTTAAACAATAAAATGTACACATCACGTATGCTGAGCACTTAAAAATTTTCACTGACGGAAGTAAAAACGAAAATCTAGCAGTTTCCGCGGCAATGGTTATACCAGCCCTTAAGGTTAAAACATCAAAAAGACTCAGCGACAGGTTATCTATGTATGCCGCGGAACTGACTGCTATAAATTATGCATTAGACTGGATATTGGTCAACAAACCACACAAAGTTGCTATTCTATCTGATTCTCTTTCGGCCCTGCAATCTTTATCTTTAAGGAATAGCAACTCCCGGCCTGATCTTTTAGAAAATATTCTGTCCATTTATGATCAGTGCCACCTGAATAACTCAGAGGTTACCTTTGTGTGGTGTCCAGCCCATGTCGGTTTTGTTGGGAATGAGGTAGCGGACGATGCGGCGAGGCGCGCTCTGGAGGGACCCGTTGGAGATAAAATACCCCTGGCAACCACTGAAGTATACTCCATTTTGAAAACTTCAATTAAAAAAAAGTGGTCAAAGGGGCAGGTGGACAGACTTAAGAGCCAGCCCTTTTATGGAAATGGAGTGAGTTTCAGACCGCCACACAGGTATTCAACCAATAAAAGGGTGGATAAATGTGTGACGCGTCTGAGGCTGGGCTATAATTTATTGCCAGGGAGCCTAGGGCACCACATATTTGGGGGTTCGTCCATTTGCCCCACATGTGGTGTCCGAAACTCCACGGAGCACTTTCTGCTGGACTGTGGCGTCCACCTGGTTGCGAGGCAGAAACTCTCAAGTGCGATTTTTTGGGAGGACGTAGACTTCAATATCCAAAACATTTTATTTCCATCCAAAGCTCTACGGTCCTCCACTTTCAAAGCACTTGAGACATATTTATTGGACTGTCAGATGACGGACGAGATTTAAGTCCCAAGCCCATTCAAACCGGAGCACGCCTTGAAAATCGAAATTCTCAGGCATTTTTTTTTTTTATACATATACTTTTATTTCATAACAAGGCGCTCCCCAACAAATCCGCCCCAGTTCAGTTCCCAATTTTTTGACTGAGATTTCAGAGAGCTCTCATGACCGTACTTTTTCCTTTTCTTTCTCCATATACCAATTTTTCATATTGGTATGGTTTCTTTTATATGCATTTTTTAAATTTGTATAGCCCCTTGTGTTCATTCATAAACTAAATCTTGTATTATAAAACACAGGGACTCCTTTCATAATTATATATTATACCCCCATATACTAAGTATTTGGGGGGATTTACAGGTCACCAAGCCAAGCATGGGTGTTCCCCTATTTACAAGGGAATTTTACTTTTTCTTCCTCCTTGCTCAACCCATGCAGGTTTTTGTTTCTGTTTTTGGTGACTAGGTATAGAAATTTTCTTTTATTTCTTCTTTTTTTTTTTTTTTTTTTAAATCCTTTGATTTATATCTCTAACTGTTAAGTGATCGTCAGTCAATTCGCCACGGATCTGATCCGTGTCGATAATTGATCTTTTAAGCTATTTTTTATTGACACGGGGGCTTTTATATATGTCTGCTCTGAGCCCCCGTAGTCCTACCTTTCAGGGTTGTATTTTTGGTGAAACTTTACCTTTTCTTTTTATGGCAGTTTTTACTCCTTGTGGGACCTGCAGTGGATAGGGCGGCAGGGAAAGAACTAGCACCCCAGTAGTCTTGGCTTTATGCCCCTACTGAGTGGTGTCGTCCTGATTGCCCTGCACAGCAGGCAGGACTGACGGTCGCTCCACAGTTTTTACGTGTATATATTTTTGTCTTGTATAATTTCTTTTCTTTTTTGAGAGAGAGCTCTCTGAAAAATCTTGGCCTCGACACAATATGAATTTAAACTATTTAGTTTAAATTTAATTTTTTGTCATTATCAAAAATTATGGGAAAAGCATATTATTTATCTATCATAAAATAGTACAACACAATGACCTTTTTACACGACATTTATGAAGCGCCAACACTGTAGAATCCAACACTTTCACGAAAAAGAAAATAGACAAGTTTAAAATGTAGTGATAAAACGAGACCGGCAACGCTCCACGAGTTGTACATCTTGTAAATATGTGTGTATATATATATATTTTTTTTTAAATTAATATTTTAAAAGTGGTCCTGAAAGGGTTCGTTGCGGCTAGCCCGGTGTTACCTTTTACTTGTTTTTCTTATTTGCGTCTTTTTAAACCGTGGAGCGTTGCCGTTTGAACAAAATCTAATTTAATTGAAAAAGTATTTATAGTCTCGCAATAATACGGAGAAAAAAACCAATAGCTGCTCGCCACATGTCTTTATGCCGCATGGCGAGGGTAAATAAGCCCCCTCCCCCATAGCTGAGCAACCCGGCGAAGGACCCTGGTCGTCAGGGGGGATAGCCGGGTCAGCAACCAGGGGGAGGGGGGAAACGAACGAACGAACACATCACGTAGTGGATAGTGTCTATTCAGGATCAACTGGCATGTCCTGTACAATTTGATCATTATATTCAATACTCGTAACAGGCAGTCTAATCTAGATCTAAATCATATACCAGATCATCTTGATTAAACACATGCACAATATAAACACAAGGTAAAGAGTTACGGCACATTTCAGCCTGCGCAGAATGCGCGGGCCGACATGTGTCGGTGTTTTTTGTATTTGCCCTTTCTTCTCAGAGCATGGCTCATATATCGAACACTTGGATCAAGGATCCCGGAGAGTTGGGTTGTCATTGATTTTAGTTCGACGATGAAGTCCGCTTTTTGCCGGAAAAATCCGATGTTAAAAGAACCAAGATGGACTTTATCGAAAAGGACTCCTTTCCTTCTAATTTCACATACAATTATTGGCAGCATTTACCAAACATCAAATTAGCTTGAAAAACGGTAATAGTGTTTAAAAGGGTAGAACATATGGTGGGAAAAGGATAAAATGTCGGTCATCTACATATTTTCTTTTCCCACTATTTCATCAGGGTTGCCTAACAAAAGATTGTTTGGTTATTTTCTTTTCGTGATTGTTTTACCTAACCCTTCACACAGTATCCCGGATTTGCACTATCCTGTGGAAGAAAGCTTTTGAAGACACTGTGTTGCTGGTAGCCAGAAATTTCTCCTTTTCCAACATTTTCTTTACCCTCATAGAAATAAATTCCATTATTTATATTGTCGTCAGCAAACGCTTCAAATCTGGCATTTCCTAATTTTTGTTGTGTGATAAAGGATTAGACCTAGGGTTATGTTATTTACTCCTTTCATTTCCCAATTCACCTGTTATTACCATATTGAAAATACAGAAAATCTTGAATATTTAACATGGACTCGAATTTATGTTTAAAAATGATCGATCTAGATACAGATCTAATGAATATAAAAGTTTAATTTGCTTTTTTCACCCGTTAGCAAATTAAAGTGAACAAAAGAACGAAACATCCAGGCTTCTTAACGGTTACCCATTCTTGGTCTTATTGAATGATTTTAACTATTTCTAAACAAAAACTCGGCATTTCCAACTGTATTTCATATCAAAGTTCGTAAACTGAATGAGTTCAGGGCTAGAAATTGAACTAGATATTTTCGTGTAAATACGTGGAATGCATATTGTGAACCTGACTGTACAAAATTCAAATTCCTTTCAGTGCACATGTCTGTTCAACGGAAGTCGCCATGTAAGTTGTTTACAAATGATACTGGATTTATTTACGTTGGGAAAAAGGTAAATTTCCATCGATTTTATTGGTATTTTGTAGCACAGTTTGTGTGATGTTAAAGATTAATCATTTATCTAACGATCCATGCCCATTTTATTAGCTGTCATTGGAAATTATGTCGCATAGAGCCGTTCGAAAAGATGAGGGTAAAATCGTATTTTTTCCAGATACCTTAAATGAAGGTTGGTCTGAAGGTGTATGCGAAGAACAGTCACAAAATTAGCATCGGAGCAGACACCTTCAGACTGAAGGTAAAAATACTCAAAGTTACCTGTTCGTGGGCATTTTCCTCTTTTTTGCTTATGGAAACTACAGAAGATTTTCACAATTTATGTCACTAGCAAGTCTAAAAGGTGTAAAGGGTTTAATTTATTCAGGTACCCTATTTAGCAATAAATAAACTCAGCATATAAATTCAGGTCCAGAAGCCCAGGTGAATGGCAAGCGACAATGTAAAATCCTATATTACACACTAATATACTCAGTGTATTAGTGTGTAATATAGGATTTACATTGTCGGTGAACGGCAAGCGACAATGTAAAATCCTATATTACACACTAATATACTCAGTATATTAGTGTGTAATATAGGATTTACATTGTCGCTTGCCGTTCACCTGTGTCCAGAAGCAGGACCTAAATGATTACAGTTTCAATTACAATTTGCTCCTTAATGTCACAGTAAAGTGGACAGTGTAGATCAAAGATTTTACTACATATTTTGTGCAGTCTGATCTAGATCTACACTGGATGTAAAGGAAACTAAAGTTGTGACAGGCACTTCAGTGGTCATCCTCTGATTACTATAGTTTCAATAATGAGACTTTTACGGTGCTTCTTTTCATATTTGGACATTTACTGTGCAACAAATCTGTCTGTAGTAAATCTGGAATTTTCAAGTAGCAAAGCGACAGTGCTGTACTGACATTATGTTTCGTCGGTTTGGTCTGTGTTGCAGTGAAATGCAGTTAATTTCTACTGACACACATGACCAAAGACAAATTACTACAGGTTCCATTACCGAAAACGCTTGTCAAAGTCATTTATAGGATGTTATCTCGAAAGAAAAACTTAGGGAATTAATTGTTTGGGGGTCATTTTGTGACTATTTAGGTGAATGTAAACATCTTGAGTGACAGACGAATTAAGCTGTTTTTTTCTTAAATGTGTAGCATTTAAATTGGAAATTTTTGTGTTTGAAACACAGGATTATTGAATACGTAAGCAACAGGTGTGTTCAAATTCTAGTTTTGTCCTCTAGTTGTGAAAATAAGAGAGTTTCAAAGTGCACAAAATCTGTGCACAGATTTCTACTGTTTTTTTTTTCACGATCTTCTCTGTAGCCGGAGGCGACCAGTAAAAATTAAAATTGCCTTTGGGAACAGTTACATGTATCTCTACTACTGATTATTAATAAACTTAAAACTGTTAAATATACATTTCAGGTATCTCATTAAAAACAAGGGAAAAGGAAAAAGATTTAAAGTAAACAAAAACATAATGAAGATCAGTAGAAACCTCTGATTTTGTGAATATTTCAAGGAATGGATTACTGTCCAGAGATCGCTGTTTTTCACTCAGCATTTCAGCTTGTGCATAAACAGGTAATTTTCAAACAGATGTACAGCCTGCAATTGAGATACTTTGAATATGGGTCAAATTTAAGATTAGGTTAAATTGCATAATTATGTATACAGATTATCTAAAACTCACTTGTAATACATGTATTTAAAGAAAATGGACATTGCATAACTAACACATAACCAGGTGCATTTTTTTTATTACACCTGAAAGACCTATTCAGCTTATTGAATAAAACCCAATTTTAGACTCATTCATATTGAAAGCATTTATAGACAACAAATTGATTGTGGTTCAAATGGTGGGATTTGTTAGCTCCACTGGCCAGAGGTCAGAGGGCTAATGTCATAGCCTAGTGTCATCATGCATCACCTGTCCGTCCATGCATGTGTGTGTGTGTGTGTGTGTGTGTGTGTGTGTCCGTCCATTCGTCCACATGTGCATTAACTTTTGTTTCAAACATCTTCTAAGAAAGTACCCTTCTAATTTTAGTGAAGTATCACAGAAATAACCAAAAAATAGTAAAAATCTTTAAAAATCTTCTTGTCAGAAACCATAAGCCCTAGGGCTTCCAGACTTGGCATGTAGCTTCATCTAACAGACTTCTACCAAATTCCTTGAACTATGGCCCTGAGGTAAAAATTGGCACCGCCGTGGAGTTCACAAGTTTTATACGGGCTTATATTGTGAAAATTTAAAATTCTTCTTTTTTTCTAAACCATAAAGCATAGGGCTACCAAATTTTACATGTAGCTTTATCTAGTGGACCCCTCCTACTGTTATTCAAAATTGGCCCCACCCCAAAGGTCACAAGTTTACATGGGCTTATATAGTGAAAACTTCAAAATATCTTTTGATCCTAACTGTAAGGCCTAGGGTTACCAAATTTGGCATGGTGTTTCATATAGTTAACCTCTACCACAATACATGGATCCGTGGAAATCGATATTTGACCAATCAGGTCGTCGCATTTTTTCTGCCCGATGCTTCGCATTACTATCCGCCATTTTGGCTCAAAAACAAACGACAGTTTACGTGTGAGACATTCGGTAGTTCAGATTTGTTTTGTCTATAAAAGGCTTGTAATTCAGAAAATGGTTAAAAGATGTGCATGGTAAAGGGTTAAATGCAGCATCTGGTTAGGAGGACAGTAACTGTACATTGCCCTATAACAGTCATCTCGATATAATTGTGCAGAGAAAGATTATGATTAACAAATTGTATAATGTGCAGAGAGTTTTAGCAACTCTATTCAAACGACGTATCCATGCTAGTTAAACCTAGGCATATAGATATGTTTAATACATGGGGTGGGTGGTGGAGAAAGGGTTAAAAGAAATTAATGACAGACTTATTAATTAATTAATTGATTAATTAATTAACCAACATCTAAATTTAGACAAAAAGTAAATTTAAACAAACCCAAATATTAAAAGGTGTTGTTGATTTCTTTCATCTGACTCAGTTGCAGGGATCTATTTTTTTTTTTCTTTTTGGAAAGGGTAGAAAATATTGTGTAAAAAGGAGGAATTCAGGCTATCAAAGTTTTCTTACATTCCCACACTGGATTCGAAAATCTTTATTCTCAAGTCGCTAAAATACAGGATTTTTTGGTAATGGGTTTCAATGAAGTATATTCATATCTAATGCGGTTTAATAACCTCTGCACAAACTATTCATCATCAAATTACCAAGTTCTGGTTGGATCTTATGTCGCAGTTAGTGAAGAAACAAAATGCTGAATGTCTACATAAAGATCAAACTTCAGAGAACAAGCATTTTGACCGTGTGTCTACACTGTCTCCTACTTAAATTTCATCTTGACACAGAAAGTGTAACCGCAAAATTTATAGATCTATGTAAGTTTACTTGTTATCCTCTCTAAGTATGTTAATGTAAATAGTGAAACGGACTATGACTAAGGGAAGACTCTGTTCAAAAGACAAATTAATTAAATCAAACTTTGATTTGGCGAGATTTAATATAGGATTACCGAATCTTAATTTCAAAGGGTTTGTCGGCCGTTTGCCGGCGAACTGTTATTTAGTAGGTCGCGTGTCTAACTGTAAACCAACGTGCCTGCTTATCAAACCCGACCACCCCTTATCAAGATTAAACAAACAACCATCTACCGACAAATTTGTTAATTGGCAGCACATTAAAATCATAAAACGTCGGGTTTTCCCTTAACCCGAAAACGAATCTGAACAACTGCCAAGCGACAGAATTTTGGACATCTCGAAAAGCAGTTGCAGACAGTTACCTATCATCATAAAATATGGTTCAAATATTGGGGTAACATGTCTTTTTTGATGGGCTGGAAGTTACTTCTGTGAAAAGGAGAAAATACACGTAACCAGCATTTACCCCTTTCGCCATTTTGCTTCCAAACGCACTGTTTGTCAGTGTCGTAAAAACCTAAGACTGTTTGGTCAAGAGTTATGAAGACTAAAAATCCTTCCATCTCTGTTGACTTAGACAATGCATAAAATGTATCGCATTACTCATATTCCACTGAAATTATCAAATAAAATTCAAAGACAATTTACCCTGCCTTACAAGAGCAAAAAGCATCTTTGATTGCACCATTTTTTACGCCAAACTGAAGTTTATGAGGTGTTTCATTCTTTCTCATCGAACGCCAGCATTTGGCAGAAACAAGTATTTCGTCGTCTGTAGCTTCCGAAATTCGCACGTCATGCACATATCCTTGTGTATAATAGTTTAGTCCTCTCTCTAAATTCCTTCCCGAGACTTTAACATCGGCAGGCAAGTATGATAAAGTAAAATTTTCCGGAATTTTGTCAAGAGAATCCGTCATGACGGCACCGCGTAACTAGTCTTTCCGTTATACTGTATACATGTAAACTGCGAAAGCTTGGGAGCCTATAGCAACAGTAACCAATGGAGACGGTTTGTCTTATCTCCACGGATCCATGTATTGGCCCATTTATAGACCTGGGGTCAAAACCAGCACTGCCTCTGGGGTTACAAGCTTTACAAATTGAAAACTGAAAGAATTGTGTTTCATTACTGTAAAGTCTAGGCTTACAAAAGTTAGCATGTAGCTTCATCTAGTGTACATGTAGCAAGATTGTTAAAACTGTACACCTGGGGATAAACATTTTACAAAGGATTAAATAGTGAAAATTTTATGAAATATTCTGTTAGTATTATGAAGTCATTATTTAAATGGATGTTGTTCTGATCAAGGGAGATAACTCCTGCTATAACAGACATATAGTATGTTAACATTTACCTCCCTTGATTATCACACTGCACTAATACATGATTAGTGTTTGGTATTTGAGTTTTTTTGCAATTAAAATGTTCAGTTTTCAGTGAGAGTGATTTATTTTCATGTTTATATTTATGCTGAGATGATTCTAATATTTTGTATAAATTTAGGTTCTAAGGTTTTTATCTTTCAGTTTTTTGTTCCAGAACATGACTATTCATGCCATTAAAAAATTGTTTCCTGCTTCTAAGATATGGGAATCTTATTGTCAAAGCACTCTTTTTTAGAGTTCATTGATGTTATGAATGAATAATACTTGTTTAGACTGTCTTGTATTCAGTGGTAATATCTTTACATTTGAATAAGATATGCCCTTTTTTGGGCTATTTTTTCTTCTTCAGACTTCTTATGATTTAAGTCTCTGTTTAAAAGGCAGTGGGGCGATACAGGATACAGGGCCATCATGACCCTCTTGTTTTTGAAATTTTAGAAAACAGTGGAAGAAGGATAAAACACTTAATGCCATCATTTTACTTCTCTTCCAACTACATTTTCAGAAGCTTTCACCCTCAGGGTTGTTGAAATATAAGATGGTTTGGTTAAGGCTTATTGATTAGGCAGAATTAATTCTATAGATTTTGATTTACATTTATCAGATTTTAGTTTACTTTCATTTTTTTACCCCTTAAAAATCCATTTTACAATCACAACTACACTACAGGCCAATGGATGTCTGTCTTCTCTGTCAAAAGAAAACAGTGGGAAGCACATGAAAATCATAAAAACAGCAGTAGAAGAAATCTGCCGGGGTTTGGAACAAGACATAGATCAGACAGAGTCTGAGGCATGGAACCAGAAACTCCATTTGATGTGTCTGTATTCAGTGATTGAGAACAACTACAGGGCACCAATGGTAAATTTTTTTATTTAAGATATGTCGGTCATTTTCATCGATGTGGTATTTTTTGTCTTAACCCTTTACCACACAATCCCGAGTTCTAACAACCCTTAGGAAGGAGCCTTTTGAAAACATTGTGGGAAAAGGAGAAAATGCTGGTAATCAGCATTTTCTCCTTTTCCAACAATGTTTTCTACCCTATCAAAAACAAATTCCATCATTTGAACCACATATGATTTGTCATCTGCAGAAGCTTTCAATTTGGACATTTCTATATTTTTGTTGTGTGGTAAAGAGTTAATCCTTTACCAAACAACAAAATTTAAATGTTTCCATATTGAAAGCTTCTGCACATGACAAGTTCACTGTGTGTCAGCTGCTGAAATTTATCTTTTTAACCCTTTACCAAAAGACAAAATTTTAGACTGGTTGAAATTGAAAGCATTTGCAGATGACAAAATAAATGTGACTTTAAGATCGAAATTTGTTTTGGGAAGGATAGAAAACATTGTGGGAAAAGGAGAAAATGCTGGTAACCAGCATTTTCTCCTTTTCCCACAATATTTTCAAAAGGCTCCTTTCTTAGGGCCATTAAAAGTCGGGATTGTGTGGTAAAGGGTTAAGGGTAGAAAGCATTGTTGGAATAGGAGAAAATGTTGACCACCAGCATTTTCTCCACTTTCCCAGATGTTTTCAAAAGCCATTTTCCATAGGATTGTTGAAATTAGGATTGTGTGGGGAAAGGTGAACAGAATTTGGAGATGTGGCTTGTACAGAAAAAGATTGTACAGTGCTCTGGCTAAAGGGGGTTTAATGCATCTCTGTGATACATTGCACCATGCACATTGTCACATAATTATGGATCTATACAATTCATTTGTCATCAGTTGATCTGTGGACAACCAACTGAATCATGAAATAGACTGGTCCTTTAACATGTAGCACAGTGACAAATAGCAAAACAAATTTAACTTGGGTCAGCCTACACGGACTGTGACCTCAGTCGATACTTTTTGTTTCGCAGATGCATTAAACCCCCTTTTTACAGAAGATGACTCATTTTTATTTGAAAAGGTAGAAAACATTGTAGATGGAAAGAAAAACCATGGTTACCAGCCCGGCATTTTCACTTTCTCACTAAATGTTTAGAAAGCCTTTTACTGTTGGTAGTAAGGGCATGGATCATTTATTAAAGGGTTGACCCTTTACCAAACGACAAAATTTTAGACTGGTCCAAATTGATACCATTTGCAGACGACAAATTAAATGTGGCTCAAATCTGGGAATTCGTCTGTGATAGGATAGAAAACACTGTGGGAAAAGGAGAAAATGCAGGTTACCAGCATTTTCTCCTTTTCCTACAAAGTTTTCAAAAGCCTTTTTTCTTTGGGTCATTAAAACTTGGGATTGTGTAGTAAAGAGTTGATTCTTTACCAAATTACAAAATTTTAGATCAGTCCAAATCGAAAGCATTTTCAGACGACAAATAAAATATTGATCGAATGGTAAGATGTGTCTGTTTGAGGATAGAAAACATTGTGAAAAAATGTGAAAATGCTGGTTACCAGGATTTTCTCCCATTGCTACAATGTTTTTTTGAAAGCCCTTCATCCAAGGGTAGTTTAGAGTTCGGAATTTTTGGTAAAGGGTTAAACTCAATTTGCAAGTGGTTTTGTCACTTGTAGCCCTGCATCGGAGCTGAATTCATGTTGGTTATAGCTGTTTTACAAGGATGTTTTCAAAGTGGTCTGCTACAATTATATTTTGGGAGACAAACAATCCAGGGTTTGCAAGACCTGTGGAAGAAGGCCCTTAACTCTGTACCCAATGACAAAATCTTAGACTAGTCCAAATTAAGAGCATTTGCAGACAACAAAAAAGTGTGACTCAAAAATTGAAATTTGTTATGGGAAGGGTAGAAAACATTGTGGGAAAAGGAGAAAATGATGGTTACCAGCATTTTCTCCTTTTCCCACAATGTTTTCAAAAGATTTCTTCCTCAGGGTTGTTAAAAGTTGGGATTGTGTGGTAAAGAGTTAAAAGTAAATTCCACAATCTGTTTTAAAATCAATAATTTTGTAAAAGGTTTAACTCTTTCCCAAAGGACAAATTTTGGACACTTTAAAATTGAAAGCATTTGCAGACGAAAAATTTGAAATTGGTATAAATGAGCTGATGTTCTCTGATAGGATAGAAAACATTGTGGGAAGAGGAGCAGTTGCTTGTTACAAGGGATTTCTCCTTTTCCTACAATATTTTCAAAAGCCCTTCTCGTCTGGTTCGTTAAAACACGAGATTTTTTTTGTAAAAGGTTAAGATTTTGCAAATTCTTAGCTATTTTCTTACCAACTGCCCACCACTTTAATAACATAATGGACATAGGAGAAAATGTTCTTAAAAAGCAATTTCTGTTTTTGCCACAATGGTTTCACACATATTCTTCTATTGAGCTTGAAAGGCCCACTGGCAACCAAAACGAAATGATGCATGGTTTAAAATGCATTTAAATTTAAAAGATACCATTTAAAAGTATGGAAATTGTTGTGAGGATGACATTTCAGTTATTTTACTACTGGTACAGGTGTAAGCTGTTTGCAGAAAAAGAATTTTAAAACCAGGTAAAAAGTTTAAAACAAAAGATAGATTAATGTGGTAACTTTTTAGCTAGTTTTACAATTTGTATTTCTGCCACCGACTAACACTTGGACTGGCTGTTTTGATCAATCAATTTTCTGCATGTCAAAGTACCAGTCTACCTCATGAATCAGTCGGTTGATAGACACACTAGATTTTATGGATCCGTAGTTATGTGATGACTTGCTTGGTATAATGCATCATGGAGATGCATTAAACCCTCTTTTGCCAGAGCATGACTTTTGTTGCAGGAGAAGCAGCTGGGAAGAGTACCTGTATGTAGTTCATTAGAGATGGTTGCAGGAGTGTTACCCAAATTTAGTTCCTGGTTCTACTTTGAAGTCCTGAAAACCTGCTCTTGGACCCATCTGTTTGTGGAGGTAGTATAAAGTTATGAAAATGCTGATCATGACTGAAAGGATTTTAAAAGTATTGATTTTGATAATGATAGCATTGATGATGATGATGATGATGATCGTTTGTTATTTAGCAGTGTTTTTAAGAGAATTTTTCTCTGGAAAAAAAAGCTGCCACCCTCAGAGCTGGAATCAATATACTCCTGTTTTTAGCTCACCTTAGCACAACGTGCTAAAGGTGAGCTATTGTGATCGCCCTATGTCCGTCGTCCGGCGTCCGTCGTCCGTCAACAATTTCTTTAAACATCTTCTTCTCCTAAACCATTGGGCCAATCTTGATGAAACTTGGCAGGGATGTTCCTTGGGTGAAGCTCTACCAAAATTGTTCAAAGAATTGAATTCACCCACAACTCTGGTTGCCATGGCAACAAAAAGGAAAAAAAAGCAAAATCTTTGAAAATCTTCTTCTCTGAAACTAGAAGGCGCAGAACTTTGATATTTGGTATGTAGCATCTCCTAGTGGACCTCTACCAAATTTGTTCATATGATGCCCCTGGGGTCAAAACTGGCCCCGCCCCAGGGGTCACAAGTTTGAGCATACTCACAAAGAAGGAAAACTTTAAAAATCTTCTTCTCTAAAACTTGAAGGCGTAGAGCTTTGATATTTGGCATGTAGCATCTCCTAGTGGACCTCTACAAAGTTTGTTCATATGATGCCCCTGGGGTCAAAACTGGCCCCGCCCCGGGGGTCACAATTTCCAACATAGGAACAAAGAAGGAAAACTTTAAAAATCTTCTTCTGTAAAACTTGAAGGCATAGAGCTTTGATATTTGGCATGAAGCATCTCCTAGTGGACCTCTACCAAGTTTGTTCATATGATGTCCTTGGGGTCAAAACTGGCCCTGCCCTGGGGGTCACAAGTTCGAACATAGGAACAAAGAGGGGAAACTTTAAAAATCATCTTCTCTGAAACTGGAAGGCGTAGAGCTTTGATATTTGGTATGTAGCATTGCCTAGTGGACCTCTACCAAATATGTTCATATGATGCCCCTGGGGTCAAAACTGGCCCCACCCCGGGGGTCACAAGTTTGAGCATAGTAACAAAGAAGGAAAACTTTAAAAATCTTCTTCTCTGAAACTTGAAGGCGTAGAGCTTTGATATTTGGCATGTAGCATCTCCTAGTAGACCTCTACCAAGTTTGTTCATACGATGCCCCTGGGGTCAAAACTGGCCCCGCCCCGGGGGTCACAATTTCCAACATAGGAACAAAGAAGGAAACTTTTAAAATCTTCTTCTGTAAAACTAGAAGACATGGAGCTTTGATATTTGGTATGTAGCATCTTCTAGTAGATCACTACCAAGTTTGTGCATATGATGCCCTTGGGGCAAAAGTTGGCCCTGCCCCGGGGGTCACAAGTTCAAACATAGGAACAGGGAAGGAAAGCTTTAAGAATCATCTTCTCTGAAACTGGAAGGCTTAGAGCTTTGATACTTGGTATGTAGCATCGCCTAGTAGACCTCTACTAAGTTTGTTCATATGATGCCCTTGGGGTCAAAATTGGCCCTGCCACGGGGGTCACAAGTTCAAACATAGGAACAAAGAAGGAAAACTTTCATTTTTTTTTTTTCTCTTAAATGGAAAGGCATAGAGCTTTGATATTTGGTATGTAGCATCTCCTAGTTGACTTCTACCAAGTTTGTTCCAAGGATGCTGCTTTGGTCAAAACTGGCCCTTCCCCTGGGGTCACAAGTTCGAACATGGGAACAAAGAAGGAAAACTTTAAAATTCTTCTTTTCTGAAACTGAAAGGTGTGGAACTTTGATATTTGGTATGTTGCATCTCAGAGTGGACCTCTACCAAGTTTGTTCATATGATGCCCCTGGGTCAAAACTGGCCCCCCCCCCCCCCCCCCCCCCCGGGGTCACAAGTTTGAAGATAGGAACAAAGAAGGAAAACTTTAAATTTTTTTTTCTCTTAAATGGGAAGGTGTAGAGCTTTGATTTTTGGTATTTAGCATTTCCTAGTGGACCTCTACCAAGTTTGTTCATATGATGCCCCTGGGTCAAAACTGGCCCAGCCCCGGGGGTCACAAGTTCGAACATAGGAACAAAGAAGGAAAACTTTAAAATTCTTCTTTAAAACTGGAAGGCGTAGAGCTTTGATATTTGGTATGTAGTAATTCTCTTCTAAGTTTGTTTGCCCATCTAAGCGCAACAAGTTCATTGAGTTCAAAATTGGGTCATCTTGGGTCATAAACTAGGTCACTAGGTCAAATTAAAGAAATACCTTGTTGGCACTCTCGAGGCCACATTATTTGCTCAATTGCCTTGAAAATTAGTTAGAAAGTTTGTCTTTATAAAGTCTCACATAAGATTAATTTGAGTCAACTTGGGTCATAAACTAGTTCACTGGGTCAAATTAAAGAAATACCTTGTTTGCACTATGGAGGCCACATTTATTACTAAAATGACCTGAACTTTGGCCAGAATGTTTGTCTTGATGAAATACCAGATGAGTTTGGATTTGGGTCACCTGGAACCATAAACTAGGTCACTAGGTCAAAATAAAGAAATACCTTGTGGGCACTCTAGAGGCCACATTCTTTGCTTAATTGCCTTGAAAATTGGTCAGAATTTTTGTCTTTGTAAAATCTCACATGAGTCTGAATTTGGGTCAACTGGGGTCATAAACTAGGTCACTTGGTCAAATTAAAGAAATAGCTAGTGGGCACTCTAGAGGCCACATTTATTATTCATTTGATTTGAAAATTGGTTAAAATGTTTCTTCTGATATAGTCAATGACCAGTTCAAATTTGGGTCACCTGGGGTCATAATCTAGGTCACTAGGTCAAATTAAAGAAATATCTTTAGGGCACTCGAGGCCACATTTTTTGCTCAATTGACTTGAAAATTCGTCAGAATGTTTGTCTTCATGAAATATGAGTTTGAAATTGGGTCACCTGCAGTCAAAAACTAGGTCACATGGTCAAATAAAAGAAAAACCTTTAAGGCACTCTACTAAGGTGAGCGACCCAGGGCCATCATGGCCCTCTTGTTTTTTTTTTTAGATTCTTTTTTCAGTGTAATCATTTAAATTTGGTTTGTATTGGAGTTTACCACCATTTTAATAGCTCAGGTCATATCATGGCGGTCAGTGTCGCACCCATGTGTTTCCTGGCTTTCTCACACCAGTTCTGACACATTTTTCTTTCCAAAGCCACCGACTACTTTTCTCACATGCATCAGAGGTGAGAGGCAAAAAATCACCAGAAGGAAAGTTTTTGCCTCAACTGGGTATTGAACTTGCAACCACCAGGTCATGAGTCAGACACGCTAACCATTGAGCTACCCGGGTGGGCATTTTAATCATTTAAAGCTTTACCTAATGACAAAATTGTCAACTTTTCCAAATTGAAAGCTTTTGCAGATGACAATGTAAATGTGGCTGGAATTACAAGATTTCAGTATGAATAAGTGTAGAAAACATTCTTACCAGCATTTTCTCCATTTCTCACAATGTATTCAAAAGCCCTTCTGTTAGGGCCACTGAACCACTGGATCATTTTGCAAAAGGTTAACCCTTTATCAAATGATCCTGGGTTTTAATGACCCTAGGAAAAAGGCCTTTTGAAAACATTGAGGGAAAAGGAGTAAATGCTGGTTACCAGCATTTTCTCCTTTTCCCACAATGCTTTCTAACCTTTCAGAAGCAAATGCAATCATTTTAACCACATTTAATTTGTCGTCTGCAAATGCTTTCAGTTTGGACAAGTCGGAAATATTGTCATTTGGTAAAGAGTTAACTGATGCATTATTAATGATTGTTCATATGGGGGAAATGTCTGGAAGTTTTTATCGTATTTTATTTAATGCAATTAAGAAAGTTAAGGTGTAAGATGAATTGACCGTTCACCAGACAACGAAATTTTGGACTCGTCCATTTCGATAGCATTTGCATAAGGCCAGTGGAATGTGGTTCAAATGATGTAATTTGAGGAGAGTAGAAGACATTAGGGGTACCAGAAGAAGTTTTCATTATCAGTATTTTCTCCTTTTCCCACAATGTCTTTTTACAATGGCTGTTTACAATGTGTTTTTTTTTTTTTTTTTTTTTTTTTTTTTTTTGTAAAGGATCAAATGGTAAATTATCTTGATTTTCTGATTTTCTAGTTTCTTTGGGTTTATTGTCATATTTCAGTCAGAATATTTTATGGTATAGTTCAAAGATTTGACTGGTTAACCCTTTACCAAATGACAAAAAATTGCACTCACCAAAATAGAAAGCATTTGCAGACAACAATTCATATGTAGTTCAGTGGATGATTGCTGCATTTGAAAGGGTAGAAAGCATTGGTGGAAAAGAAGAAAATGCTGGTTACCAGCATTTTCTCCTTTTCCTACAACAATTTCAAAACACCTCTTCCTGTGGGTCACTAAAGCACTTGATTGTTTGGTAAAGGCTTAATTCTGTGCAGTATAGTTTGTCTTACTTTTATCTGCACTGCTTTCTTGACTTACAGTGTTTGGAACATATAGATAGAAGCACAGCTGCAACAGTTCTGCATGATTATCTAGACCACAGTAAAAGTGAGCCTATCAACCAATGGGACACTGAGTTGATAACCATGGTAACAGAGAAAATTCTCTGCAACTGTTTTGTTATCCCTAATCCGATGAATACATTTGTGGCAGATTTATTAAAGCCACTTACCAAGGAGAGGAGATATGTGCAGATACTGTATCCGGACAACAAGGACGAGAAAATAGCAGGAAAGGATCACCTAAAACACTCGAAAGAGATAAGAAATGATGCCAGATGTGAAGATTTTCTTGATGATACTGCTGATAATGATACTGAAGCAACATTCTGGGATTATTTTTTTAACAAAAATCCAGATATAATTAGAGATATTCTTGATAACTTTGACAAGTCCTTAGACATGGCAGAAAGTCAAGGAACCCAAAGAATAGAAACTGGTGTACCTAGTGGATTGTACAATATTGCCAACGTTATCCTGTATTGGTACATACATATATCTATGAATGATGGCCATGGAGACTCATATGATAACTCCTGGTTTGTTAGTAACTTTTTTCAAGTAAAAAAGGATGGAATCAGTTCTGCATGTACATCGATGGGAAAAGAGGCTTACTGTTATTACTTGAACATTGGTACATTTGAACAGGTAAGAGACTCTGAAACTGGAGAGAGGTTATTGGATGTTGTCATCAGAGCAATAGATATATTACATGAGCAGCAAACAAAACATGTAAATGAAGAAAAGTGTTTCTTGCCAGAAGATGTATGTGTTCTGAGAAGTGGTCAAGACAATCTGTTTGTTAAAACCAATGTGATGTTAAGAATGGTAAGGGAAACTCTGAGTACTACCTGTACAGAAAACACAACTTGTTTTGAAAAACTGACTGATCTTATATCAAGTGTAAAGGTCCAGAGTGAAACTACATCTTTCATTCTTGGAGATGATTGGTCAAGAGATGTGACACTAGAGGCACTTTTATGGAGAATTGAAAATAGATTGAACTCGCATGATGGTAAAGTTTCAGCTTGTGTAATTCTTCTTTTTTTTCTCTCACAAAGCTGTACACTACTTTCAAAAAATTTTTGTTCAAGCATAGAGCCAAGTCCCAGTGGCCCAGTCAGTAGCGTACATAACACATTAATTCCTTTCTCAATCCTAATCACTGTTTCAATGATGATTATATGAGAAAGCAGCCAGTGGCTTAGGAAGAATGTCGTGGGAAGCAATGATACAGAAACTCAAGGAAAACACGGATAGGTGCACTAGCTGCTGCAATACAAGTGAAATAATGTTGAAAATGGCATTAAACACAGTGCAATCAATCAACCAGTACAACAATGCATAAAGCAATCAGAGGAATAATTATATTGACTATATGAACCAGAAACTCCAATCCCTTGTGCAAAGGTTATGAGCCATACTCCGGGAAAAGGGGGCTTAATCCACCTCCGTGATGCATTATACCAAGATAGTCATCACATATCCATTTTGTCGAACAAATTGACTAAATCTTAAAGTAGATTGGTCCTTTGATACGCAGAAAATCAACCGATAACAAAAAGTTTGACACAGGTCAGCCTGGTGTGCAGGCTGACCTGGGCTATACTTTTTGCAGATGTAGTAATTCCCCTTTATACAGAGCATGACTCATTCCTTTTATCTTTGTGTTGTCTGTTGGCTGCCCATCTATCTCTCCATAGTTCAAGTCCTTCCTTGTGGCCCTACTGTCTGCTCATTCTCTCTGATTGTCCTTCTTTTAACTCTCTACGAAATGACAGAATTTTAGACTGGTCCAAATTGAAACCATTTGCAGACAACATATCAACTGTGGCTAAAAAATTGAAACTTGATTAGGGAAGGTTAAAAAACATTGTGGGAAAAAGAGAAAATGCTGGTTACCAGCATTTTCTCCTTTTCCCACAATGATTTCAATAGGTTTTTCCTTCAAGGTCATTAAAAGTCAGGATTGTGTGATAAGGGTTAAAGCATATGCCTTCTTACATAAGGAAAAAATGTTCATGATGGGGCAATAACAGGATCAGTTGTTAAAGTTTTAAGTATAGTATAGTTTTAGCTGATTATCTATGTATCACCAGGATGGGTTTTTTTTTTTCTTTTCAAATTAATTTTGTCTGCTGCAAATTTACTTCAGGAGGTTATATGTTCAGTAAAAGCAATTTTCCCCTTGCTGTTGTTCAAAATCTTGAGGCGCTTTACCCAAAGTAATCAGCATTCTCTCTTTTATCCACAATGTTTTCTACCATTTCACAGACCATTTTAGTCACATTGATCATCTGCAAATATTTTTGATAATGGCAAGTTCCAGCTTTTGTTGTTTGGTATGGATTAGCTCTTTACTAAACATCAAAATTTTAGACCTGTCCACATTCAAAGCTTTTGCAGAACACAAATTAAAAGTAACTCAATAAATATATGTCTCTGAAAGGTAGAAAACTGTGAAAAAAGGAGAAAATGCTGGTTACCAGCATTTTCTCCTTTTCTCACAATGTTTTCAGAGGCCTTTCTCCCTTGGGGCTGTTGAAACACAAGATTGTTTGGTAAAGGATTAAACATATTCAATTGTCATACATTTATGATTAACATAAAAAAACATGAAACATTCAGTGCATACAAATTTATACATATATGTTGCCAAAAGACCTGGACACAAGCTCTACCAACCATGGTTTAGGCAATCCACAGATTTTCATTGACATTGCCAATTTTGTTCTCAGATTTCTCCCTTACATTTTCAGAGTGTTTGAAGAATCTGTTGTCAGAAAGATGCTGGTCATTTTGGAAAAGTGATAGGTAGTACTATGCTACTGAATGAATATCAATAAGTATTTTTTGGTCTTAATCTTCTATTCTTTATTCATGTGATGTCAGCATTTACAAGTTACCAATAAATGTTCTGAACAAATACATGTTCAAATACAAACAAATACAGATCCTTGTTACTAGCATTTTCCCTTTTCCACAATGTTTTCATTCACCTTCTTCTGTAGGGGCGTTAAAACTCAGGATTGCTTTGTAAAGGGTTAAGGGCTAATCAGCATTTTCTCCTTTTCCTACAATATTTCCTAGCATATCAGAGAACTAATGCTCTTATATACTATGGGTATTTCAAATTTGTCCCCGTTAAAACTCAGCGATTGCTTTGTAAAGGGTTAAGGGCTAATCAGCGTTTTCTTCTTTCCCTACAATATTTCCTAGTATATCAGAGAACTAATGCTCTTATTTACTAAGTGTATTTCAAATTTGTACCCTGCAGCAGCTTTCAGTTTAGACAAACCTAGATTTGTTCTCTTGGAAAGGATTAACTCTTTACCATGCAAGAAAAAGGTAGACTTGTTCAAAAATTTAATGATGGAATTCCTCCTTGACAAGATAGAAAACATTGTTGGAAAAGGAGAAAATGCTGGTTACCAGCATTTTCTCCTTTTCCAACAATGTTTTCAAATCGCTTTTTCCCCCAAGGGCTATAAAAGTCAGGACTGTGAGGGAAATGATTAAATACTAAACAAACATGTATTACAGGGTATATGAAGTCACGGAAGAAATGAGCAGTTTACTGAACCAAAAATCCCATATATTGAAAAGCATTAATATCACAAAATTTCTACTGAGAGAAGAGGCATGGCCAGCCATTCCAAAGATGAGAGGAGTTTTATGTTTAGCATTTTCCAAGTTGTCTTCATCGGATAAAGATTTTGTCATAGGATCAACATACCTGGATGAAAGTTTGGATATGCGGTGGATTATGGGTGTCGACAGCAGGGCGTCTCTTTACTCGAAGGTTACAAATACTTTTAATAAAGTGACTTCGCAACTAGATGATCAGGTGAGTGTTTGGTAATCACTGTTTTCTGGAAGAATACTTACTCTTCACCACACGACAAAATTTTAGACAAGTCCAAATTGAAAGCATTTGCAGATGACAAAATAATTGTTCCTCAAAAATTGAAAATTGATGTTTGGAAGAGTAGAAAACATTTTGGAAAAAGGAGAAAATGCTAGTTACTGGAATTTTCTCCTTTCCTACTCTGTTTTCAAAGGCCTTCTTCCTCTTGGTAGGTAAAATTTGGGATTGTGTGGTAAAAGGTTAAAGGAAATAGTTAATTTCTTCCTCTACTAGACATCCCTTTATTCATTATGACACAGATCAAGAAAGCTTTTTGAAAACATTGTGACAAAAGGAGAAAATTTTGGTAACCAGCGTTTTTTTCCTTTTTTCACATTGTTTTTATAATCCAAAAGGTAAGGGGCATTGAAAGCATTGTAGGAAAAAGAGAAAATGCAGGTAATTCCTTTTCCCAAATCGTTTTATACTGTTTCAGAAACAGGGTAAACAGCAGGGTCAGTATTCACCAACCATTCTTAACCCTTTCCCAAATGACAAATTTTGGACTGGTCCAAATTGAAAGAGTTTGCAGACGACAATTTTAAATTTGATGAAAATGGCAGAAAGGTCTCAAAAAGGGTAGAAAACACTGTGGGAAAAGGAGAAATTGCTCATTACGAGCAATTTCTCCTTTTCCCACAGTGTTTTCAAAAGACTTGTACTGCAGACACGTGAAAACCAGGGCTTGTTTGGGAAAGGGTTAAGAACGTTCTTAGACTTATTCTTCAAGATTTTCCAAGTTTGAAAGTAACACAACTTCTGATTGGCTAAGGTTTAGCCAAATGGTTTGGCCAATCAGAAAATGTGTTACTTTCAACTTTAGAAAATTCTGCAGAAGAAGACCAAGAATGTTCTTAAGCATGGTTGGTAAATACAGACTGTGCTCATTAAACTTTGGGTGTTGCCTGTTGTTGTGACAAACATCAGGAACAAGCTACCACTTTATTGTCAATTTCTGTATTTGCAGGTCTTGAGTGAAATTTTTCTTCAGTGTTTGGTTGACCCAGTGGCTGTATTTCATGCTGCTCTTGAAATGTGTGTCAAGAATGAGGATCAAGCTGTCAACTTTGCAAAAGTAAATCCTTTGATATAGTCCTTTTTCTCTAGAATTTTTACAAATCATCTTGAATAAATTTTTTTAATTTATCCAGAAAGAAGATTGAGGTTTAAAGAACATTTTAGAATAGCATAGAAAACTTAACTTCTTACCATACTATCCAAGTTTTAACCTCCATTCAGAAGGATGGTTTTGAAAACAATGTGAGAAAAAGAAGGCTTGAAATATTGTGGCAGAAAGAGAAATTGCACATTACAAGCAATTTCTCTTTCTCAAACAGTAAGTGATCTGCTATAGGGAACTCTTTCAGGTTTGATTGTGTTATGGGTTAACTCTTTACCACACAATCCGGAGTTTCAATGACCCTGAAAAAGCAGGCTTTTGAAAACATTGTGGGAAAATGAGGAAATTCTGGTAACCAGCATTTTTTCTACCCTATCAAAGACAAATTCCTCCATCGAGTCACATTAAAACTGTTGTCTGTAACTGCTTTCAATTTGGACAAGCCTACATTTTTTGTTGTCTGATAAAGAGATAACTCCTTCACTTCTGACATGGATTTGGCTGCCGGGGTAGCTCAGTGGTTAGCATATCTGACTGGTAACCTGGTGGTTGCGAGTTCGATACCCCGTTGAGGCAAACTTTCTTTTGGCGATTTTTCGTCTCTTACCTCTGATGCATTTGAGAAAAGTAGTCAGTGACTTTAAAAGAAAGTTGTGTTAGGACTTGTGTGAGAAAGCCAGAAAGCACATACGTAGATGTACTGATCAATCTAGTGGAGATTTAACTCTTTACCAGTCAGCAAAATTTTAGACTTAGTTAAAATTTAAAGTATTTGCAAACCACGAATTGAGTGTGGTTCTTAATATGGGATTTCTTTTGAAAAGGAAAGAAAACATTGAGGGAAAAGGGGAAAATGCTGGTTCCTGCATTTGTAGCTCAGCTGTTTTCGAAGAAAACTTCAGAATTATTGCCGTAGTGCTGCCGTTGTTTGTGTCATTGTCCTTGTGCAAAAACTTTGACATTTTATAATAGTTCTGTTAAAGCTGAAGGTATTTACTTCAAACTTGGACAAGTTGTTAATCGTCAAAAGGGGAAGCCATACAACAAGGGAGGGTAACCACCAAAGCACTTTTTTACACACCTATCCCCCATTTTTGACTTTGAAACTTCGCTGAAAATCAAGCACCAGCAGCTGAGCATTGGCACCCGCATGCATTGCTAGTGTTTTTCATTTCCCACAATCTTTTCAAAAGCCTTCTTTCCAAAGGTTGTTAAAACTTTGGATTGTTTTGTAAAGATTTAACCCTTTACCACACAATCCCAACTTTTAATGACCCTCAGGAAATGACCTTTTGAAAACATTGTGGGAAAAGGAGAAAATGCTGGTAACCAGCATTTTCTCCTTTTCCCACAATGTTTTGTACTCTTCCCAAAACAAATTTCAATTTTTGAGTCATATTTATTTTGTCGTCTGCAAAAGCTTTCAATTTGGACTGGTATGAAATATTGTCGTTTGGTAAAGGGTTAAAGAAATTTTGTGGAAGAGTACATGTATATCAAGATTTTGTGCAGTCTGATCTTCATCTACATCATAGCTCCAGATAAGAGGGAGTGATGGTATTCTAAATCCATTATTTCTCTTCCAGACCCTATGTTGGGGGTACTCAATAGAATCGTCTCGATGAGACGATTCTAATGATCACCCATAACATAGGGTTTAGTGGAGAATAATTAATATTTCCAATTTTGAAGTCAAAATCACTCCCCCTTTCTTGAGTTCTGTCTACATTGTAGCTATGTCATGCTAAACTGTAAGGCCTTTGTCTTGGATAGGTGTAGCTCAATAGTGAAGGGTTAGGATTTGCACCCTGGAAGCCCTTGGTTTGATCCCCTACAGAGATGTTTGTTATTATGTCAAAGACTTCAAAGCCCTGGACTAGCACTGGTGAAACCCAAGATGTAAATGAATATGTATGTTCTGGCAGTAATATGTGAAATAATGTTGAAAGCATTGTAAAGCACCATTCAACCAAAGCCTTGGAAATCTTATTTTAGACCCGCAAAAAAGCAAAATTGATGTAGTAGCAATGAAAGAGTAAATGTGAAAACATGTTTGTAATGTTGTACATGTATTTTTAGATTCTGTGCCATATGCCGGTGACATGCAAAACCCAGCACAGAGATGAACAGTCCGATTACTCTTTGATAATGAAGGTGGTTGAAGAGTTTTTGAGAGAGAAGATACTTACTGAAAAGGAGGAAAAGTTCTTCCTTGTGTTTTTAAAAATTTTATTGAAGGTTAGTTGAGTTTCCTGGTTAACCTCTTTACCATTTGACCAAATTTTGGACTTGTCCAAATCCAAAAAAACTTAAATAATTATTGAAGTGGTTACAGTAAATTGCCTGAATTAGTGCTTCACATTTTATCAGTGCAGACTACTCTTGATCTTCAATGTTCAGACAGGCATTTAATTTCTATTTTTTGAAAACATTTCCTGCTATGATTGTCAGAACTCCAGATAGAGGGAGTGATTTTGATTTCAAAATTGAAAATATTAATCACTCTCCACTAAAACCTATGTTATGGGTACTCATTAGAATCGTCTCATCAAGACGATTCTTATGAGTACCCACAACATAGGGTTTGGAAGAGATATAATCGATTTAGAATACTATCACTGCCTTTTATATGGAGGTCTGGATTGTGCCTGATCTAATCATCATAACAAGATATAAACCATATTTAGTATTGATATACCATAAATACTTGTATGTCAACAGTAAGTCAAAATGGGTCTGGCCACTATGAATGAAAAGAATGATTTATTTTTACTGTAAGTTATTTCAAGTGGAAGGCCATTATTTTTTCAAACACTTTTTCTGTAGAAATTATTTTAAGTAGAAGGTTGTTATTTTTTTCGACTTTTAAGGGTATGCAAAATCCAAATATTTACAGAAATGAGAGGGTCATTGAATTAGGATGGAAGTAAAACCCTCATTACTGTCGTGGATGTCTGTGTCTTCTTTATCATTACTGATTTACCGAAGAATTCAAAGCCAAATTCACACATTTTTGTATTTATCTCAAAAACTACTTTGCACACATTCCTAATATGTGTAAATTATGTGCTTCAAGATAGGTTTGAAATATTGAAAAGAAAAAGTGGTGGGTAACCCAGGTTGATTTTTGATTAAACTTTTTCCACACAGCAAAATTTTAGACGTTTAAATTCAAAGCAGACGACAAATCAAAGGTGGCTCACCTTGCAGTAATTAAATAGAAAACATCATGGTAAAGGGAGAAAATGTTGTTTACCAATATTTTCAAAAGCTTTCTTTCTCAGGGTCATTAAAACTTAGGATTTTGTGGTAAAGGGTTAATATGGGGGTTTTGTATCAAGTATAGGAAAATTTCCACAAAAAACTGATCACAAACAAATACTTGTAAAACTGAACAAGATTTTAACACTGATTTAATTGCTATTCCAAGGTCTTTTCCTCCAAACATATGAAGGCAAGATTAAACATACTGACAACAGTCCTTTTTTTATTATATACCTAAAATTGATCTAAAATATGGATGTTATCTACAACAGACGGAATATACCCCTATCCATGCCTGTGGCCAAAAGGTCAAGATTGAGCTGTCGCACTAACCCTAAGAGTTGGTCTTGGGTTTTCTGCCCAAGCCTGGACCCTGTTGGTTTTTCAGGGCACTGCTACCCAAACAAATAACTTTTCCAGGCAAGCTTTGCTATCTGATGACAGTTCTCAGAGCTCCAGATAAGAGGGAGTGATGGCATTCTAAATCCATTACTTTTCTTCCAAACCCTATGTTGTGGGTACTCATTAGAATCGTCTCGATGAGACGATTCTAATGAGTACCCATAACATAGGGTTTAGTGGAGAATAATTAATATTTTCAATCTTGAAATCAGAATCACTCCCTCAATCTGGAGCTCTGAGTTCTGGTTTTGTTATTTATTTTGTGATGTGTTTTTTCAGTGATAAAGAGGAGGTTATAATAAGAGGAACACTGCAACAGTGTGTTTCTTTTTGTCTATGTGTGTTCAAAACAGGTCTTGTTGTGTGTGTAAATAAATTTGCATCAGATTTGACCTTCAGTCTCGTCCAATACAAACTCTTTTTACACATGCAACTCATCTTGGTATGACCATTTTAAAATGAAGTCTGTTGTAATATTCCTTTCCACTAACACAAAATAGATAACTCAGAACCCATTTCTGAAATTTTTTGTCTTCATTTTTCAGGAAACCAGTAAGGAAAACCCCTCAGTTGTTTTTCCTCCCACTGATTTTATGTCTGAATACTTACTTGATGCAGTG
Organism: Tridacna gigas; assembly: GCA_945859785.2. Taxonomy (NCBI): domain Eukaryota; kingdom Metazoa; phylum Mollusca; class Bivalvia; order Cardiida; family Cardiidae; genus Tridacna; species Tridacna gigas. The sequence continues at coordinate 30,418,444 of OX244028.2, forward strand.
AGTGTAAGGAATTTCCTGTCTGCAGACTACTGTCCAATCAGATGTGGTTTTGCATTGTCTCTCATTGTTACTGCTCTTGAGCGTGGAAGTACTACTAATTCTGATTGGCAGAGTTGTGGATTTGAACCTGTTGTCTTGATTGCTAACTTGGCTGGAATTTTGCATGAATGTACAGAAGTTTGGGAGGAAGAATTCAGAAATTCCGCCATCAGCTTCAGTGAAGATGAATCCAAAACAGCTGTTACCATGGTAACTGGATACCAAAAGTTATCTATGAAAGAAAGAGTTCATTACTGCCTGGAATTGTTGATAGATATGATATTGGCAGGATATATGGCAGCGCCAGATAGTATGTATCGTTCGTAACTTCCTCGTACAAATAAACCTGTGCTCTACCTTTTTTCTTAGGAAAAAGGATTTTGTCGTAGGAAAAGGAGATAATGATGGTTATCAGCAGTTTCTTCTTTTCCCACAATGTTTTCTACCCTTTTAAAGATAATCCTCAGATTGGAGCCACTTTAACTCTTCACCAAGCAATCCCGACTTTTAAAAACCCTGAAAGAGAAGGCTTATGAAAACATTATGGGAAAGGAGAATATGCTGGTAACCAGCATTTTCTCCTTCTCCAACAATGTTTTCTACCTTTTCAAAGACAGAAATATTATTTTAGCAACATTTATTATCTGCAAATGCTTTGAATTTGGTCCAGTACAAAAATTTGTCGTTTGGTAAAGTGTTAATCTGACAGTGGACTGCAAAAGCTTTCAATTTGGACAAGTGTAAACTTTTGTCATCAGGGTCCTTATTCACCAACCATTCTTAAGAATGTTCTTTGTCTTGTTCTTCAGAATTTTCTACATTTGAAAGTAACACAACTTCTGATTAGCTAAACCATTTGGTTTAGCCGATCAGGAGTTGTGTTACTTTCAAATGTAGAAAATCTTGGAGAATAAGACTAAGAATATTCTTAAGAATGATAGGTGAATATGGACCCTGGTCGAGAGTTACCGGCTTTTTCACTGTTATAGAGTAAAATAAAACTCCAGAGTTGATTCTAGGATGCGGGATTGCGGGAATCCCGCAAAAATTAACATCGGGGCGCAAAAATGTCATGCCTCTGCGCCCAGTGTGCCGCAAATTTAAGGAGAGTCCCGCAATTTTCGCTGTTTGTTGCGCCCAGTGAGATAAATTTTATAAGTGGAGTGCAGCCTCCAGTGTTTCCATGGGACCTTGTGTCGACAGCAGCGACTGGTTAGAAAATTGACTCCTCTTTGTAGCTGAACATTTGTTGATTTCGTTACATATTTGAAATTCCCTTATATTTACTTAGTATGCGAGTAAAAATTAGAAACTGCGAGCTGAATGCAAATTGTGGAAGATCAGTTATGCGAATGAAATAAATTGCACGTGCGAATATACAAATAAAGTAACCCTTTTCGTCCACAACAGCGGTAATATCACACTGAAAATTCCTTCGACGGCTATTTATAAATTTTCTGGGAATTTACGAGAACTGTAAAATGGTTCTCGGCTGTAATCAATTAAATGTAAAGAGTCTGAAAAAAAAAACGAGAATCCTGTAATCGTCTAGCAACGGCGGATGGATCAAAGATTGATCATCGTGTCAGAAAAGATTAGCTACTCTCTTTTTATATAACATTTGTGTCCGCATAAAATAAAAGGATGCCAAAGAAGTATCGTTGCCTATAAATGATTATTCAAAGATCTAAACTCTGAAATAAAACAATATGAATCAAGTGTGAAGGATGCACGCGTCGCTGTTATCACCGCTGAACGAGCTGGCCTGTCATCAATGAAACACGCTACAGAGATGTAAATCCGCTCATCTAGAGTAAAATGACAGGTTTTGAATTTAACTGCTACCATTATTGGCAATTTTATATGCCAAAAAGTTCCATCCAAAAATTACCTGAAATGAAAAATAGACCGCAGAAAAAAAAAAAAAACGCGAAAACCCATGACACAACCAAATGTCAGTTTTACATTGTTCGATCAGAGGCACTTTAGACTGTCTTTTCAGGTTTAATAGTGACTTTAAGCAGAAAATTTACACAAGTATATGTATAAAACGATAGTTGGGTGTTAAAAATCTCCCTCCTAATATGAGGAAAAAATTTGGGGGATTTTTATGAAATGAAAATATTGAACAACCTACAAATAAGATGGGGCGGTAGGCCACCTTGTCTTACATTGCTAGCACTAGAACACGTTTTGAAGAGGTATAGGACATTAACAGATATAAAGTTGTTATGTGCATGCTGTAATTCATTTCTCTCATTGGTTTAAAACTTACAAAAAATAACAAAATGAGTAATGTCAAAAAAGAAAACAAGCGTCTGAAATGGTTCTAAAGTAATGCCAGTCCTGTAGTCACTTTGTCATTAGGAAAAACAAGCCACTGACAAAATGATAAATTTGAGGGCCCCTTTTCGGGGAGTAAGGGCCCTTTTTTAGGAAGTTAGGGGGCCCCAGGGCCCCACTTCAGAAAATCCTAGATGCAACTCTGAAACTCTTCGACATGGTATTTGACCAGAAATCAAATACATCTATTTCAAATATATATCCTTTTCCTTTCTCTTTTGCATGTTTAGGAAAAAGAAAAGAAAAAAAAACCAGCACTGTTTCATACAAGTAGTCTAACCCTTTACCAGACGACAATATTTTAGACCAGTCTGAACTGAAAGCATTTGCAGACGACAATGCATCATTGTGCGAAAACTTTTATAACATTTCTGTTATAACTGAAGATATTTGCTTCAAACTAGAATAAGTTCTTATTTATCAAAAGGGGAACTCATACAACAGGGGCAGGTAACCATCAAAGTATTTTTGACAGAGTTATGCCCCTTTTACTACTTAAAAGGTTCACTGAAAATCAAGCATCCACAGCTGAGCATTAGCACCCGCATTCAGTGCTCTTGTTTTACTCTATCACAGACAAACTCTATCATTTGAGCCACACTGAATTTATTTTCTGCTTAAATCTGTGCACTGTGCAGTCTGATCTTAATGTATGCTGTTCACAAAAGCCACAGTTTTTTACCTAAGGCTATAAAAGGAATAAGGATTATCCATGATATCCAAGGATATTTTCAAAGTTCACGGCTGCAGATTTTTGGAGTTTGAGTTAACTCTTTACTATACAATCCTGAGTTTTAACTACCCTAAGCGAGGTGGGTTTTGAAAACAATGTTTTCTGCAAATGCTTTGAATTTGGACAAGTCTACATTTTTGTTGTGTAGTAAAGAGTTAAAAACATGGTTTACAAACAAAAATAAACAAAATAGCTTTTTACATTTTTTTGTCTTTTCTATAATTTCATAATTCAATTAAAATTAGCCATGCCCTGTAAAAAGGGGGCTTAATGCATTTGCACTTGCAAAAGGTATCAACCCTGGTCAGCCTGTGCAGGCTGACCAGGGTGGAATGTTTTTGCTTTTGGTCAATTTCCTACATGTCAAAGGACCAGTTTACCTCATGATTCAGTAAGTACTTATACAAAAGGCATTTTAGGGATGTATAATACTGTGATGACTTGCTTGGTATAATGCATCACAGCCATGCATTAAGCCCTGTTTTTACAGAGTGTGGCTCAAATTATTTTATTGTAGATCAAGCTGTGTACTGGTTATTGGCTGTGACTGAAGATCTGAACTGGATTGTTAAAGTTAAAATTGCAATGCTACTACACAAGCTGGGATACGTTCAGGTACGAAGCTTAACCCATTGGCACACAATGCACAACCTTGAGGAAGAAGGCTTTTGAAAATGTTGTGGGGAAAGGAGAATATGCTGGTAACCAGCATTTTCTCCTTCTCTCACAGCATTTCTAACATTTACATCTTTGTAGCTAAATTCCATTTGTTTTCTGCAAATGCTTCCAATATGGACCTGTCAAACACTTCTTCATTTAATAGTGAGTAAACCCTTTACCAGACGACAAAATTTTAGGCTCGGCCAAATCGAGAGCATTTGCAGATGACAATTTCAGTGTGACTCAAATGGTGTAATTTTTCTATGATAGGGTAGAAAATACTGTGGGAAAAGGAGAAAATGCTGGTTACCTGCATTTTTCCTTTTCCTACAATGTTTTCAAAAGGCGTCTTTCCCAGGGGCGTTAAAAGGCGGCATTGTGCAGTAAAGGGTTAAATGTTGCCCATGCCATAGGACAATGTTTTAGCAGCTGTTCTGGTTACTCCTGAAATATTGTGGAAAGTGGCTTATAGCCCAGTTCAAAGAAACAAATCTGATTGCATATGTTAATGATGAGGTCTGCCTCTGCCACACTTTTTCTCAAGGAGCAAAGTAATTCATATAAGAGAACCATGCTTCCTGTAACTATATGCATGATTTGGCAGTCAACCTGTTACAGTATATGATAGTTTTTGACTTGCCAAAACCTAAAACGACACACACATAGGACAACTATAAGAGAGGAAGGAATGTATCATTTTGCTATGATAATGACCACATTGTGGAAAAAGGAGCAATTGTTTGTTACAAGTGATTGTTGTTTTTCCCCTACGATGTTTTCAAAAGCTCTCCAAAGCTAGGGGGACCTGTTACAAACCATTGCTGCTTTTCTAACAATGTTGTGCAACAGCCTTCTCCCTTACAGTTATTAAAACATTGAATTATTTGGTAATGGTGTACATTTATATTCAAGTCTATGACAAGCTGGCGATTGACGTTCCAACAGATGACATCCACCTGGGCTGATAATTTGCCCTCGGTTTTGCTTATGGCTGCACAGAGTGCTGAGTTCAAGGAGGAACTATGTAGATCTGAGGGAACCAGTTCAGTATGTTATGATGACCTTATAGCAGCTTTAGTACAGGTACCTTAAAGTTCCCTAGCAACTCATTTTAAGCCAAATATAGAAATGTGTTTAAATCAGTGAATCAAGATCTTTGACCCCAAAGAATGTAGAGAAGTTTCAGATTTGTTATTGGAAATCAGTCTTGGTCGGGACAAAATTACTAGTATATCAGGTCAAAATTGATCGTTGCGACATTGCACCTGTGTAAAGTATCTTAACTCCACTTTTCAGCCACATGAGTATGCAAGGTAAAGGTCGTACACAGTCACATGACAAGCATCATGTAATATCCTCAATTGAAGAAGTGGATAGCAGCCAAGTCCAAAATTGCATTTTCTATCTGTCTATGCAATCTCACAACTGCCAGGTGTTAATATTTGTCATGAAGCCACAAGAATGACTTTAGTTTGACAAAATATCAACGAAATTGGTTAAATGTATTTGGCTTAAAATGAGTAGTTACCTTTTACCACAGACATCTTTTGTTTTAACAACCCTGAGGAATAAAGCTTTTGAAAACATGGGAAAAGGAGAAAATGCTGGTAACCATCATTTTTTCCTTTTCTTACAATGTATTCTACCCTTTCAAAGGGAAAGTTCATCATATGATCCAGATTTCTTTGTAGTCTGTAAATGCTTTCTACTTAGACTAGTCTAAATTTTTGTTATGTTGTAAAGTTTTAACCCTTTAACTAACAACAAAATTTTTTAACCATCTGAATTTATAGTGTTTGCAGAGGACAATTGTGGCTTAACTGATTTGTCTTTGATAGGGTAGAAAACATGAGAAAAGGTGAAAGGGCTTATTACCAGCATCTTCTTCTTTTCCAACAATGTTTTCTATGGCCCCCTTTTGAGGGGCCATTTAAAAAAGTGACTTAATGGATAAAGGCTTAATCCTAAAACAAATGATCCATTGTTTTTATGAAAGATCCATTGTTTCATGATCCTTAAGAAAGAGGCTTCAACAATTGTTTTGGAAAAGAAAGAATTGCTATTAGCCAGCATCTTCAACAATTTCCAGCAATGTTTTTCTACCCTTTCAAAGAAGTAACTGGTCATTAGAGCAATATTCGTTTGGTCATCTGTGTATGGAGGCCTTGAAGTTTTGTTGTCTGGTAAACAAATTATCATTCGTGTATTTTATGGTGAGATTGAAGGAGCTTTAGCACAAGTTCAAGTTCTGTATTCGTAAATGAAGGCCACCGGCCCAAAATACATGTTACATAGTACAATAACTGTATTTACAAGAGTTGCGTACAAGCAATAAACGAGATTTAACTTCCACAGACTTAACTCTTTTTCACACAATCTAGATTTTAAACAACCTTGAAACCGACCGTGTTTGAAAACATTGCTGAAAAGGAGAAAATGGTGGTGACCAGCATTCTCTCCTTTCCCAATGCTTTCCAACACATCAAGAATAACAAATATTCAATCCCGCTGTCTTTATATATCATGAATACTGCAAATATTAGTGCTTTTTATTCAAGAAACGGACAAAGAATGTTTTAACAATGGCATGTGGATGCGGACCGTCATTTCTACCATGTCATTGAGTCATTTGTTAAACAAAATGGATTTTTCGGATCCATAATTATATACATAGCTTGCATAGGTACACCGAGTCTGATAGCTGAGTTTGTAAGGCGCAGGCCTTGAAACCCAGGGGTACCAGGTTCTAACAAGAATTGATTATACTTATTGGGACAGGCAGGATTTATTCCTCTCTCTTGGCTGAAAACTGTTTTTGCATATTAAGGTGGGAACGCAGCCAAGTTTTGAAAGAATATTTTGCTTAGTAGTGTAAAAGAAACTCCAGTAAAGCATGGATAGGTGCTTTTGCCATAGTGATATAAGTGAAATAAGTAATATTAAACACTAAAAAAAAATGAACAAAAAATTAATCATGTAGAAATAGAGGATCTTACATGAGTGCTTATGTATTATCATTTTTATCAAACAAGCTGACAAAAATTGTATGACGCGAGCCTTGGGGAGAGTCATATATTTTAGTCAACAAGTTTGATAAAAATGATAATACATAAACATGAATGTGAGATTCTATTTATCACATAAAACAAATGAGTGATAAATAAGTATCCTGCATCATCCCCTTCAGCCTCTATACCTTTCACAGGTCCATGTTGACATTTGTAGTTCGGTTTCAAATATGTACATACACAAGTAGATAGCTCTTTGACATTTACACTGAAAGTAGAATGAAACGGTTTCTAGAGGGGATAATTCTACCTATTTCTGCAATTTTGTTGATTTTAAAAAAACTTCAGCTGCATTTCTTGGTTTTTATTACACATGAAAATGAAAAACTTTTCATGCTTTAGCAACAATGACGTCATGTTTCTGCGAAGTGGCATAGAAATACAAATTCCGGCTTATGCTGTGGCTGGTTTCTCCAGCTTTACGCACTCGTGACTAAAACCTGATCAGAACCGGGACCCAAAAAGCAATAATACAGTAGTGTATTATCGAAAATAAATCATGGTTTAATACATTGCTGGAGGAGGTTTTATGTGATAAATTTGGATCTTTAGTGCATCCTTATATTGCTGAAGTACATGCATTTGAGCCATGCTCTTTGAAAAGGGGGCTAAATGCATCTGCATAAAGTATCGACCCAGGTCAGCCTGCACAATTTGTGCAGGCTGACCTGCGCCAAAACTTTTTGCTTTCGATCACTTTTCTGTATGTACAAGGATCATTCTACCTCCAGATCCAGTCAATTATCAGACAAAATGGATTTTATGGATCCATAATAATGTGATGACCTGCATGGTATAGTGTATCACGGGGTGCATTAACCCTTTACCACACAATCCTGAGTTTTAACGACCCTGAGAAAGAACATTTGAAAACATTGTGGGAAAAGGAGAAAATGCTGGTAACCAGTGTTTTAGAACTTTTTAAATATAAATTTCAATTTTTGAATCACATTTAGTATGTCGTCTGCAAATGCTTTCAAGTTGGACCCGTCTAAAATTTTATTGTGTGGTAATGTCCCCTTTTGCCAGAGCCTGGCTCATTTGTATTTGACATTAAAAGAACAAGTTGCCAATGAAGTTGGTCAAACTTGGTTTATTCCACTTTAACCTATAAGAAAGGTGAGGGGGGCCCATATCAAGTTCCCAGAAAATGCAAATATCTTTAAATGTACCTCTGCTAAACAAGCACCTCTCAGGGAAAGCACTTCCTGAGTGTCCCTTAGGTGCTTCCCTTATACAGGTTGGCCCTAATGGAGAGGTTACTTTGCACTGATTTATGCTCTTATACCTTTCAGGTACTACCAAATTTACTGATATCAGAAGTACAACAAGTAGTGTGTGTCCTAGAGTTGTTTGTTTCAGAGGGTGGTGTGTCCATATGCTATAGATCATCAAGTCAAACCCCTGTACCCCTTACTGATTTAACATGTAAGTATTGTCTAGCCCCAAACTTACTTATAACAGACATACAACAAGGAGTAGAGATCCTAGAGTTTTTTATAACAAGGGTTATACGTTGATTTGCTATAGATTGTCAAATCAAACCTCTCTACCCATTACTAATTTATCATGCAAGTTCTGATAGATTTCAAAGTCATTGGTTTCATAGTCATTGGTATTAGAAGTTCAACAAGCAGTGAAGATTCTTATACTTGTCAACATAAACTGATTTGCCTCTTACTGATTTATCACGTAAGAACTGACAGGCTCGTAGCTTACTGGTTTCAAACATACAACATGTAGTGTAGATCCTAAGATGTTTTAACAGAAGGGCATGTGCCCATATGCTATAAATTGTCATGTAAAACCCGAGTACCCTTAACTGATTTATCATGATTGATTGGGTTTTCCACACATACTGGTATCGGAGGTACAACAAGGAGAGAGGGTCCTAGAGGGACCTAGAGAGATTTTTAATCAAGGGGTTGTGTCCATATGCTATAGATCAGCAACACAAAAAGCTTTACCCCTTACTGATTTATCATGTAAGTACAGACAGTTACTTGTATCAGAAGTACAAGAAGTGAAGATCCTAGAATTTATAATGGAGGGGCAAGTACCCATATGCTTAAGACTGTAAAGTCAAACCTTTGTGCCCCCTACTGATTTATCATGCAAGCACTGAAAGTCTCCAAACTTACTGGAATTGGAAGTAAAAGTGAAGATCATTATTATTATTAGAGGGATAAGTGTCTGTATGCTACAGGTCATGAAGTCAAACCTGTGTATCCCTGACTTATTTATCATGTAATTAGTGTTGATGGTAAATCCTCTTAGTGTAACTTGTCACCAAACAGTCCCAAGTTTTAACAACCTTAAGGAAGAAGGCTTTTTATACGCCCGAAGGGTCGTATTATGTTATACCCCCGGTCGTCCGTCCTTCCGTTAGCAATTTCTTGTGTGCGCAACTCCTCCTACAGTTTCCATCGGAATTATTTGAAACTTGCCACAATGAATCTCCATGATGTCTAGTTGTGCACCTGACTCTTAGAATTTGGATTGCTGTTTGCGTTCTAAAATTATCTGCCCTTGATTTCTGAAATAACCAACTTTTCACTTTGAATTTTTGATCAGGCCATAACTTCCATACCATAAAAGGTATCAACTTGAAACTACATACACTGATAGAACACATTATGGAGAAAAGCAGTGCACAAGAACCATAACTCTGCTGCTCTTGTTTTTTGAGTTATTGCCCTTTGTTAATTTTCAGTTTGAATTTTTGTCCAGGCGATAACTTCCAAACTATAAAAGCTATTAACTTGGAACTTCATACACTGATAGAACATTATGGAGAAGTGCAGTGCACATGAACCATAACTCTGCCACCTTTATTTTTTGAGTTATTGCCCTTTGTTAATTTTCAGTTTGAATTTTTGTCCAGGCCATAACTTCCAAACTTTAAAATCCATCATCTTGAAACTTCAAAGACTAATAGAACACATTATGAAGAAGTGCATTGCACAAGAACCATAACTCTGCCATCCTTCTTTTTGAGTTACTGCCCTTTGTTAGTTTTCACTTTGAATTTTCGTCCGGGCCATAATTTCTAAATTATAAAAGCTATGATCTTGAACCTTCAAAGACTGATAGAACACCTTGCAAGAAGAGCAATTCACAAAAATTATAACTGTGCCACCCTTATTTTTTTAGTTATTGCCCTTTAATATTTTTCACATTAGATTTTTGTTTGGGCCAGATCTATCAACTTGAAACAATAAACACTAATAGAACAGATTGTGGAGAAGTGCAGTAAACAAGAACCATAACTCTCTCACCCTAAGATTTTGAGTAATTGCCCTTTAATAACTTCATTTTGAATTTTTGTCCTGGCTACATCTTCCAAACTAGAAAAGCTATCAACTTGAAACTTCATACACTGACAGAACACATTATGGAGAAGTGTCATGCACAAGAACCATAACTCTGATACCCTTATTTTTTGAGTTATTGACCTTTATTTATTTTTAAATTTTTACTTTGAATTTTTGTCTGGGCCATAACTTCCAAACTATAAAAGCTCTCAACTTGAAACTTCAAACACTGATAGCAGTAGAGGGTTAAATGCTTTTTTTTCCTTCAATAAACTGTTACAGACAATCAAGACTTACTTTCTTTATCATGGAGAATAACTACTCTTCATTCATGGCCCATCCTTCATTTCAACTCATTTCACTGACAAGCCCCTTCGGGCGTATATGCACCGCTCTGCGAAGCTCTTGTTAACTCCTTATCAAACAACAAAGTTTTCAACATATTGCAGACAATAAATGGTCAGTGTCTGAAATGATGGAAGTTTTCCCTGAAAGGTTAGAAAACATTGTGGAAAAATGAGAAAATGCTGGTGACCAGCATTTTCTCCTTTTCCTACAATGTTTTCAAAAGGCTTTTTTTTGTCAGAGTCATTAAAAATCGGGATTGTGTTATGAAGGATTAAAACATTTTGGGAAAAGGAGAAAATGCTGGTAACCAGCAATATTTTCTGCCTTTTGTGAAACAATGTCATCATTTGAGTAACACTGAATTTGTCGTCTGTAAATGTTTTCAATATGGATAAGTCTAAAACTTTGTCCTAAAGTAATCATTTAACTCTTTACCAGACGACAAATATAGCCTTGTCCAAATTGAAAGCACTTGCAGACAACAATTTATATGCGACTCAAACTGTAGAACTTGTATTTGATAGGGTAGAAAACATTGTGAGAAAAGGAGAAAATGTTGGTTACCAGCATTTTCTCCTTTTCCCTACAACGTTTTCTAAAGGCTTTTTCCTCATTGTCGTTAAAACCCGGGATTGTATGGTAAAGACTTAACCCAATCCCAAGTTTTAACGACCCTTCCGAAACAAACCAATCATTTGGGCGACAGAAGTTTTTCCTCCTGCAATTTTTTTTTCGATTGAGACCAGTCAAAAGTTTTGTTGTTTGGTAAAATGTTAACCATTTACTACACAATCCCGACTTTTAACAACCCTGAGAAAGAGGCCTTTTGAAAACATTGTGGTAACCAGCATTTTCTCCTTTTCCCACAATGTTTTCTACCCTTTCCAAAACAAATTTCATTTTTTTAGCCACATTTATTTTGTCATCTGCTAATGCTTTCAATTTGGGCCAGTCTAAAATTTGTTGTTTGGTAAAAAGTTAAGCATGAGTTATGGTGCCAAGCTATGACCAAAGCATTTCATCAGTTGCAACTTAACTTTAACCCTTTCCCAAACAACAAATTTTAGACCCTTCCAAGCTGAAAGAGTTTGCAGACGACAATTTTTAATTTGATGAAAATGGCAGAAAGTTCTCCAAAAGGTTAGAAAACACTGTGGAAAAAGGAGAAATTGCTCGTTACGAGCAATTTCTCCTTTTTCCACAGTGTTTTCAAAAGACTTGTACGGCAAACACGTAACTAGAAGGCCCTGAAGGGCCTGAATATGCTCTACTGGCAGGGAATGCAGACTTTATCATGTAAACAAGAATTGGAAATTTTCAACATGAAATGGCTACTTTTCCCACATTGTTTCTTCGATTTTTTTTTCAAAATCAATAGGGTTGAAGCTACTGATGAGATAAACAAACTGTGTGATTTTCATGAAAATCTGACCAGAAATACAGACTTTATTGCGTAAACAAGAACAGAAAATTTAAATTTTCAACTTTAAATGGCTACTTTTCCCATACTATTTGTTGGATTTTTTTCAAAGTCGATAGGGTTGAAGCTATTGATGAAATAAACAAACTGTGCAAGTTTCACGAAAATCTGAAGTTATTTGCAGACTTTATCGCGTAAACAAGAACTGGAAATTTTCAACTTGAAATGGCTACTTTTCCCATACTGTTTGTTGGATTTTTTTCAAATTCAATAGGGTTGAAGCTATTGATGAGATAAACAAACTGTGCAAGTTTCATGAAAATCCGGCAACAAATGCAGACTTTATCGCGTAAACAAGAAAAAGACTAACGGACGGACGGACAGACAGACAGACAGACGGACGGACGGACGGACGACGGAAACCCCGCCATGACATAAGCTCTGCTGGCTTTCAGCCAGTAGAGCTAAAAACCAGGGCTTGTTTGGGAAAGGGTTAATTATACACCTCAACAAAGAGTACCAATAATAAAGTAAATAATTAAGCTCTGTTAAATAGGGAAACCTTACAATATACATCCAATATTTTAGCCAAGCTCTGTAAAAAGGAGGTTTAATGCATTTGCTAAAAGTATCGACCCAGGTTAGCCTGCACCGTCCGCAGTCTTTTTGCTGTTGGTCAATTTTCTTCATTTCAGATACTAATCTACCTCGTGATTCAGTTGTTTGTTGGACAGAATGGATTTTATGGATCTATAATTGAGCCATGATCTGTGAAAATGGGACTTAATACATCTGCAAAAAGTATCGACTAGGGTCAGCCTGCACAGTCCGCGCAGGCTGACCTGGGCTGAAGCTTTTTGCTGTTGGTCAATTTTCTGCATGTCAAAGGCCCAGTCTACCTCAGAATTCAGTTGGTTGTTTGACAATCTGGGTTTCATGGATCCGTGATCATGTGATGACTTGCTGGTTATCATGCATCATGGAGATGCATCAAGCCCCCTTTTATCAGAGCATGTATGACTTGCTGAGTGTAATGCATCATGGAAATGGGTTAAACCCCCCCCCCCCCCCCCCCCCTGTGCCAGAGCATGGCCTTATTTGTGCTTTTTATTTCAGCCATAGAAGCCACTCTGTGCACCTCACAGGTACTGAGAGATGTAATATTGACCTTAGCTGTTATCCAAGGAAAAAGAAAGGCTATGCTTAAGCATGTGTTACAGTGCTTTGTCACAGTATTGAAGGTACATTTTAGCCCTTTACTTGCAATAATTTCCACCCAATAACAGGGTGCCGTATATTGTTTATGTTATCACTTGGTCATGTGACCTTCGAAGAGGTGAGCTGCAAACTGGGACTACTATTCTTAAGCATCTCGGTAAGTAAATGAAAGAAAAGCCAGTGAAAATTTTCACAAATTGTCAAATATAATAGTTAAACTTCCCATACCTTGCCCAATAAACTCTTCCTCTCTGTCATTACTGAAGATGTTTACTTCCCTGGTAACACAGAAGGGCAGGTAGAGTTATGCTTTTAACTCAAAATTTGCACTGAAAAAGCAGCTGTAGCAGAGCCTTGACCAAGGCATTGGATGCTCTTGTTTCTTTGCCTTCAAATGCATGTGAGCCATGCTTTGGAAAAGGGGGGCTTAATGCATCCCCATGATGAATGATACCAAGCAAGTCATCACATGTTCATGGATATGTAAAGTCCATTATATATAACAACTGACTGAATCATGAGGTAGAATGGTCCTTTGACATACAGAAAGTTGACCAATAGCAAAAAGTTTCAGCCCTTGTCAGCCTGCGTAGGCTGACCTGGGTCGATACTTTTCGCAGATGCTTTAAGCACCCTTTTCACAGAGCATGGCTCATTTTGTGGGATCCCGTGTGGCTCAGTGGTAAAGTGTTGGACGAGTAACCTGGAGGCCCCAGGTTCGAGCCTCGCTAGAAGCACTGGGTTTTTTGTGGGAGTGTTGTTGGGCAAGACACTTCAGAGTCTAGTACAGGTGAAAACCAGGACATGCATGAAAAAGCGAGCTGTTGCTGTAATGTGATTGAAATAATGTTGAAAAAGATGTTAAACATCATTCAATCGATCAATCGAACCTCATTCTGGGATAGTTTTTTGTTTGTCAAAATAGAGCCTTCAGTTATGTAAACAATTTCTGATGCCTCCTCAGTAGACATTCTGTGAAATAATTAACCATTCTCCAAACAATAATTTGACAACCCTTAAGAAGAAGGCATCTGAGAATTTTGAGGGAAAGGAGAAAATTATAGCCTCCAGTTTTTTTTCTTGTTTCTACAATATTTTCTACATTTCACAAACAAGATCCATTGATCATTTAGAAATGCTTTCAAAGATGGAGTAGTCTAAGATTTTGCAGATCTGTTAACTCCTTACTAGACAACGAAATTTTTGACTCATCCATTTTACAGCATTTTCAGATGACAATTTTCATGCGGCTCAAATGATAGGACCTGGTTACCAGCATTTTTTTTCTTTTCCCACTATGTTTTTTATAGCCTGCTGTCCGAGGAGCGTTAAAATGGGATTGTTTGGAAAAGGGGTTATAAATGTGGGTACTGACTTATATATTTCAGGCAAAGTGCAGTCAAGAGTATAAAACAGCTGACCTGTTTTTGTTCACCATGTCTCAGTTATTTCATCATGTGTGTGTTGTTGTGGAGACACTGCCCCAGGATTGTGTGGACAATGGCCTTGTCCTCCTATTACATCTTCTTACAAAGTTCAAGGATGTAACCAAGGGAACAGCATCTTCGAAAAATAGACAGAAAGAGGCTATGAAGGAGAGGACAAGACACAGAGGAAATGTTAGAGAAAAATTGAATTCAAAACTGGTGAAGAACTTAGACAATTCTATGTTGAATTCAGTTGAGGCATTACCAGACATTTTTGAAGAAAAGCATATGTTGGTGAAGAAATTGAATGAATAAATGACAATTTCAAATGTTTTGATGAATTACCCGATAGATATGAGTTTTTTATGCAGCATATTAATTTAGAAAGCATTGTGGGAAACAGAGAAATTGCTCCTGTTTCCAAAGTGATTCATTCTTTCAATTTGATCAAACAATGTCACTTTAAGGAAACATCAGCAAAGAGGGAGTTTGATGCATAGGTGCTCATTTTTTTGGAGGGGGGGAAATCATGGTAAACAGATGAAGTCCTTAGAATATTTCCCTTGATTCAGGCACATTTTTAGAAAATCACCCTTGGTACTGGTGTACAAGTGTTAATATGGACAGTTGAGATGATATGACCCAAACAATATGGAGTTAAATATTTTCAAAGTCAAGTCTGTACCTCCATTAACTCTTTACCACACAATCCTGCGTTTTAACAACCCGTGGGAAGGGGCTTTTTAAAAACATTCTGGGAAAAGAAGAAAATACTGTAACCAGCATTTTCTTCTTTTCCCACAATGTTTTCTACCATTTGAAAGACAAATTTTATTTTTTGAGTAACATTTAATATGTCGTCTGCAAATGCTTTCAGTTTGGACCATGCCAAAATTTTGTTGTGTGGTAAAGAGTTAATCCTTCATCAAACAATCCTGAGTTTTAACAATCCATAAGGAAGATTCTTCTGTAAACATTGTTGGAAACAGAGAAAATGCTAGTTCCTATTATGTCAATGGCACTTTGTTCATTTGTATCACTTTCCAATTTGTCGTCTGCAGATACTTTCAATATGGAAGTGTCTAATATTTGTCGCTAAGTCTTTGCCAGATGAAAACAATTCAAATCTTTCCAAATTATTGTAAACAATTTAAACCTTTCCAAATTGTTGTACCATTTCCTCCTTTTCTCTCTGTAAGAGGTCATTAAAAGTTGGGATTGTGTGGTAAAGGGTTAATAAGGCAACAGTTTGCAAACCTTTAATGAACTGGAGAAGTGCAAGAAAGAAATGTCAGTAGTATTTCCTCAAAGTGATGCATTGCCTCTTAACCCTTTACCACACAATCCTGAGTTTTAATTGCCTCAAATTATTAGACTTCAAGAACACAGGCTTTTGAAAACTATAAGGGAAAAAAAGAAAATGCTGGTAACCAGCATTTTCTCCTTTTGTCAAAAAAAGACTAATTTCATCCATTTAGCCACATTTAAATTGTTGTCTACAAATACTCTTAATTTTGACATGTCTACATCTTTGCTCTGTGATTAGAGCTTGTGGCCTTTTACAGATTTTGTGCCAGAATATTGCAATGTCTTGTAGGAATGACAAATAATTAATAACATGCATAGGAATAGGTTTGATAGCATCATATCTGATCTCGTAAAAGTAGACAGAGTTACCAGTTGCAACCATCTAATTACTGAAACATCAAAATTGCACCCTATTACTGATTTTTACCAATTTTACTAATTTCTTTTCCCAAAAACAGAAAACTAACACAGTATTTAGCAGTATTATACAAGCAATTTTGATCTGCAGCAAAATAGTCTAAATAGGTCCCTTTAACTCTTTACCAAAAGACAAAATTTTAGACTGGTCCAAACTCAAAGCGTTTGTAGATGACATGTTTAATATTGCTCAAAGGGTGAGATCTGTCTTTGATAGAATAGAAAAAATTGTGGGAAAAGGATAAAATGCCGGTTACCAGCATTTTCTCCTTTTCCCACAATGTTTTCAATAGCTTTTTTCCTCAGGGTCATTAAAACTCTAGTGTTTGCGGTAAAGAGTTGAACATTAAATCTAAGATTTTTCATGAATCACCCTCCATTGCAACCTCTGCTTGCACTCTCACATAGAATGGACCTTGTGCACAGTATGCCTTTAAGTGAACAACATAGGGCTGTCCAAAATTTTCAACAACAGTTGGTGAATTTGCTAGAGTTGCAACAATGTTGTATTTTCCTTCCTTTCCTTCTTTCCTTTTCTCTGTTGATCTGTCCAGAAGATATTCCTTGAAACCTGGGTGATCATTCATTAACCTCTGACCCCAGGGTTGTAGTGCAAGGGCTTGCATAAAGCCTAAAATGGCAGAACGAAGGTCAGGAAACGGTTGTTCAGAAAGTTGCATGATGTAGTCAAAAGTGCGAGTACCAAGATGGGCAAACCAGTGTTCTGTTAATTTTAATAGTTCTGAGGTTTGATCTGCTACCTGAAATAGAAATAAAAATTTACCATAAGATCAACCAACTGTTAGAACTTGAGGAATTTGTTTCATTCAGGCTGAATTCTATTTCAATTCGGTCATTTGGTTGACTGATTCTTCAACCCCATTTCCAATACTGAACTGGACCAAATGAGATCTACATGTTTTCTTTGACTATTTTTCCACCCATATTGACCAGGAATTCTCTTTTAAAAAGATTAAGAAAAATGAGAATATATTAATGATAAATCCTTTTACAATTTGTCACAATGTTTTCACACGACATTACTAAACAACAATAGATTACAATGTTCACCTTACTTCAAGTATTTTTGTCACTCTGACCAGGAAACTTTGTAAGCCTATACTACACAATCTCATCTTTCAGCAACCCTGATGAAGAAGGCCATTCAAAGCATTGTGGGAATAGGAGAAAATGCTGGTAATCAGCATATTTTTCCTTTTTCCCAAGGTGTTTTCTACTGAATTAGAGACAAATGTCACTTGAGCTATAATTAATTTGTTGTCTGCAATTGCTTTCAGCTTGAACCGGTTTACAATTTTCTCATCTGGTAAAGAGTCAAAACCCTGTGAACATTGAGGAGATGATAGTACAGTGTCCTTGTACCATTTGTTACTCTGTTTTCACATAAACTACACTTGATAGGCACCCACTTGTTGGAAAGATTGTAACTCTTTACCAGACAACAATATTTCAGACTCATCCAACTTTAACCTTTTACCAAAAAGACATTTGTGCAACATTTCTTTTTTTTTGTAAATGCTATCAATTTAGACAATTCTAATTCTTTGTTACATGGTTAACTCTTTACCACACAATCTTAAGTTTTGAGAGAGAGGCCTTTTAGAAACATTGTGGGAAAAAGAGAAAATGCTGGTAACCAGCATTTCTCCTTTTCCCACAATGTTTTCTACCCTAACTTTGAAATATCTTCAATAATAATAGAGTGTCAGTCTCTCACATCAAAGGTTCCAGTTTGAAATTAATTGATGAATGGGTTCAACCTTTCAAACTACCCATATCTCAGGGCAAGTACTGGTTAAGGTTTTGAGGGAGCAATCAGCAAGATTGACTAAAGTAAGTTGTATGAACTTGTCTTACAATCAATGTGAAATAAATAAGTTTTACTCTTTACCACACAATCCTGGGTTTTAATAACCCTAAGGAAGAGGTCTCTTGAAAACATTGTAGGAAAAGGAGAAAATGCTGGTAACCAGCATTTTCTCCCTTTTCCCACTATGTTTTCTACCCTTCCAGAAACAAATGTCAATTTTTGAGGTACATTTATTTTGTCATCTGCAAATGCTTTGAATCTGGACTGGTCTAACATTTTGTCTTTGGTAAAAGAGTTAAAACTGATGATAATAGAGGTAACAGAAAGTTTTCTCATATCAACCACGACACGGACAATGACAAAGCGATGAAATTATGTGTACCCAAACATTTTCTACAAAAAACAGCCAATAATAAAATATACCTGTAACTTTAACAAGTTTTCAAGTGCCTGCAAAATCAATACTTTGGTCCCTTGCTGCCCTTCCCTAAGGGCTTTTCCAAGGCATCTCACACCATTGTCTATCCTTGTGCCTGAATATCAAAGAAGCACAATAGTAAACAGGCAATTTCGTTGAAATGATATCCCCCGCTGAAAATGCCCCATTTTTCCATGACATGGCATTAAATCAAAAAACAGAAAAAAACATTTTGGCGGACTACCATAAGGAACACACGTAATAAACTATGAAGTTTCATCAAATTTCATCATGGATTTTAGAAGATATCTGTCCGGATGGACTTACAATGCAAAAACTATATCCCCTTGCCTTTAGTAGGGGATAATAATGGGTGACTTTCTTTCTAACTTTTTATCTTACAATCCTGAATATTGACAAAGGAGAAGGTTTTGAAAACATTGTGGGAAAAGGAGAAAATGCTGAAAAGCAGCATTTTCACCTTTGTTTTGTGCAATTCAAACAGATATGCAATAATAAGAATCTTCATTTAATTCAATTTAAACCTATTTTGTTAACATCGATTGAGAAACGAGTTCTTTCAACTCGGACTAAATTCTGTTTGGACTCTGCTCCCTGGAAACCACACCAGTACAGGTGCCAAAAGTGTGGGCCAATGAAAAGTCTGAAAGTTGACACCCTCTTCTGGGAATAGAATATGGGACCTTGCGGTTGCAAGGCCGACACTCTGCGTCATGACCAAGAATGTCTAATTTATCACACAATCCCATGTTTTGAAAATTTCAATTAAAAGGCTTTAGAAAACATTGTGGGAAAAGGATAACATCATGGTTAGCCATTTTCTCATATTCCCACAATTTTTTATACCCTTTTGATAACACTTTTTATACCCACTTGAGCCAAAATTGACTAGTCGTCTGCATATGATTTGAATTTGGAACGATCCAAAATTTTTATCTTTTGGTAAAGACTTGACACTTAGAGCGCCCAAAAAAAACCTATCGGACATTTTCAACCTAGAAATATGACCCAAATAATTTCAATTTCATAGTTGCTTTAGTCTACAGTGTTTCAGCAAAGTGGACAGTGTGGATCAAAGATCAGGCTTCACATTTTGTGCAGCCTGATCTTGATCTACTCTGACTGCAAAGGCAACTCTAGTCTTGAAAGGAACTTTAAGGGTTAGTGAAGCCAATATTCATGTTCCTACCTAGTTTTTCCAAAGCCATTTTTCCTTCCACTGTATCACCAATAAACCCAACTGTTTGAATGGCCAGACTGTGAAGGGTCACTGACTCCGGGGATTCCAAATTTCCAAGTACGATAGAAACAAACACATCATTACTACTCAAGACTTCTTTTGGATGTAACCTAGCAACACTTCCAAAGAATTTCACCAAACCTGGAACAAAGAAATTTCAACATAATTGAGCCGCACTGTCAAAAAAGGGGACTCAATGCATCTTCATAATAAATCATACGAAACAAAGCATCACATAAAACAGATATTTTTGGTCTAAAAACCAACTGAATTTCAAGTTAGAATGGTCCTTCCAAGTAGAGATAGTTTACCAATAGCAAAAAGTTTCAACTCCGCTCAACCTGCACAGAGTGTTCAGGCTGACATGGGTCAATACTTTTTACAAATGCATTAAACCCCCTTTTCACATGGCATGCACAAATTGCATGAGCCATGCTCTGGAAAAAAAAGGTTTAACCCTTTACTGCACAATGCCGCCTTTTGACGCCCCTGGAAAAGAAGCCTTTTGAAAACATTGTGGGAAAAGGAGAAAATGCTGGTAACCAGCATTTTCTCCTTTTCCCACAATGTTTTCTACCCTATCAAAGAAAAAATGTACCATTTGAGCCACACTGAAATTGTCATCTGTAAATAGTTTCAATTTGGACAAGGCTAAAATTTTGTCGTCTGGTAAAGGGTTAACCCTTTACCAAATCACAAAATTTTAGACTGGTCCAATTTGAAAGCATTTGCAGACAACAACATAAATGTGAGTGAAAAATACGAAATTGTTTTGGAAAGGGTAGAAAACATTGTGGGAAAAGGAGAAAATGCTGGTTACCAGCATTTTCTCCTTTTCCCTCAATGTTTTTAAAAGGCTTCTTCCACAGGGTTGTTAAAAGTCGGGATTGTGTGGTAAAGGGTAATACATCTCTGTGATGCATTATACCAATCAGGACATCAATAATCATATATTATGGATCAATCATAGCCAGGTTTTTTAACAAGAGCACCACATGTGAGTGCAAATGCTTAGCTGTGGATGCTTGATTTTCAGTGAAATTTCTAATTGGAAAAAGGGACATAACTCTGTCAAAATATTTTTATGGTTACCTGCCCTTGTTGTATAGGTTCCCCATTTGATACCGATAACTGAGAACTTGTCCAAGTCTGAAGTAAATATCTTCAGTAATAACAGGGATACTAGTGTATTATAAAATGTCCAAGTTTTCGCACGATGACGCTGGGGCTTCCACAATACCTCAATGAAAACAGCCAAACTAACAAGCAACTTTATCATAAGATAGGATGGTCCTTGGACATACAGAAAATTGACTTATAGTGAAAAGTTTCAGCCAAGGTCAGCATGCGCAGGCTAACCTGGGTCAACACTTTATGCAGATGCATTAAGCGCCCTTTTCACAGAACATGGCTCTTATATGTATGTACAGTAAACAGGTCTTGAATCTTTGAATAGAAATTTGCCCATGGTGCCTACCATTCCTGTAAATCAAAATACAAAAGATCTAAATATCACTATACCACATACAGTGACACGGGAGTGAAAAACAATGATTAGATAAATTTTTGCCATATTCCACTAGTGTTGTAACATCTCATGAATATTCAAAGAAAAATCATAATCCAAAGTTGGGAATGTTAAGTACAGGGTTAATTTGTCGCCTGCAAATGTTCTGGATTCGGACAGGTCTGAAAATATTAAAAGTTAAATGGCATGCAACACACGAAAAGGGGCCTTCGGACATATGTGTATAAGTGTGTCATCCCAGATCAGCATGTGCAGTCTGCAACTAATCCTACAAGACACTTCCCATTTTTGTGCGATTTTCTGTTTCACAAAAGTCTACTGTATGAAAAAATCTTATGTAGTCGTAAAGTGCTGTCTCAGATTAGCCTGCGCCGACTGTGTAGGCTAATCTGGGACAATGCTTTACGCAAATGTCCGAAAGCCCCTTTTCGTGTGTTGCACGCCAGTTAATAAAAAATGATCCATGAAGTTGAGTATTTCAAGAAGAACAAGAGTACCCGGTATCAAGAAGCCCCCCAGAGGATCAGACTGGGATAACTGCAGCATGCTCTCTAACTTTGACACCACCCCCTGTTGGTCTAAATAGGCTAGTCCATGCTCCACCATGGCAAGGTCAGACAATAGTTCCAAACAGTTCAACTGCAGCAGTATGTCATCTTTGTGCAGCTCATTTATAAACTGTTGTAATATGCCTGTTTCTGCACTTTTTTGTAAGCCTGGTAAGGATTTCTGACTGATTTTTACCACAGTCTGAAAGTTAAATACATTTGACTGAGACATCTTGCAATTTAACCCTTTACCACACAATCCTGATTTTTATTGACCCTGACTGGAAAAAGCAGAAAATTCTGTTAACATTTCTTGATGATCTTTGATGAATGAGACAGAAAATGCTTTTCAAAACATTGTGGGTCAAGAATAAAATGCTGTTAAACACCATTTTCTCCTTTTTACAATATTATTTTCTACCCTATCAAACAAATTAAGCCCATTTGTATGTATATCAACATCTGCAGATGTTTTGAATTTGGAAGAGTCTAAGAGTAGTCAATTGGGAAAGGGTTAACATGGATGTGTCTACAAATTTAAGTCTTAACTCTTTACCAAACGACAAAATCTTTGACTGGTCCAATTTGACAGTGATTGCAGACGACAAATGTGACTTAATGAGATTTGTCTTGCCAAGGGTAGAAAACGTGGGAAAAGGAGAAAATGCTGGTAACCAGCATTTTCTCCTTTTCCCACATTTTCAAAAGCTTTCGTCTTTAGGGTCGTTAAAACTTGGGATTGTGTAGTAATGGGTTAACCTAACAAGAAAAGTTTAGACTTGTCTAAATTGAAAGCATGTGCTGATAACAAATTAAATATGACTCAATTTAGTCAATTAGTGATATTTTTCTTTGAAACAGCAGAAAAAATTGTGGGAAAAGGAGAAGATGCTGGTTACCAGCATTTTCTCCTTTTCCCACCATGTTTTCATAAGCCTTCTTAGTGTTAAGGTCTTGTAAAGCATTGACCCTTTACCAGAGAATCCAGAATTCAACTCTTTACTAATTTCAAAATTTTTGAGTCAACTTCACTGAAAGCATTTGCAGATGACAAATTAAATGTAGCTTATAATGCCGATTTCTGTCTTTGAGAGAAAATATTGAGGGAAAAGGAGAAAATTCTGGTTTGCATCATTTTCTCCTTTTCCCACAATGTTTTCAAAAGCCTTTTCCTTCAGGGTCGTTAAAACTTCGAACTGTGTTGTAAAAGATTAAACAACCTTGAGGAGAAGGGGTTTTTTTTTACATATTGTGGGAAAGGGAGAATATGCCTGTAACCAAAATTTTTCCTTTACCCAGAATGGTTTTTACCCTTTTACAAATTGAACCAATTAAGTTTTTCGTCAGAAAGCCGCTCCCCAGAGGTGCTTTGTTTCTTCGCATTGGAGTTTAATGGCTTTTTAACAGATACGGTCATATCACAGTGGTCAGTGCACCTATGCATGTGTTTCCTTGCCTTCTCACACCAATACTGACACAACCTGATTCCAAAGTCACTGACTACTTTTCTCATATGTATCAAAGGTGAGAGCCCAGTAGTGTAGTCAGTAGCTTACTGGACTTAAGACCACGAAGCCTCCTGTTGGATTTCCCACCTCAGCCAATTTCTTTTGGAGGATTCATAAAAGTCACTGTGACAGGATTCATTCCTCTCTGACCACTAATCAATGTATGGACAATGGTTACCTGGAAAGGAAGCCAGTGGCTTGGGAAGAATATTGTGTAAATTTAAAAAAAAAAAAAAAAAAAAACAAGAGGACCATGATGGTCCTATATCGCTCACCTGAGTACCTAGCTTCTACAATGAAGATAAATACCAAATATCGAAGTGCAAGGCCAAAGCTCTAGGTCTTCTTGGTTTAGACAAGAAGATAATCTTTCTTAACCAAACCCAGTTATATAAATATTTGTGAGAAGTTTGAATGATATTTGTCCAATAGTTGTTGAAAAATAGGGAGAACAAGAAATTTCATCAAAGGAAAATAACTCTGTAAAAAAATTCAATGAACCGTCACCAAAATATAATATGCACATTCTTGCTTGGCACCGAGTCTCTCTAAAGTTTGAACGAAATCTGTCCTGTAGTTGTTGAGAACTAGCTCTGAAAGAAAATGCTACTGAAAGACTGATGGATGGATGGATGGATGGATGGACTGACAAGCTGACTCCTATATACCTCCGGAACAGAGTTTTGAAGGAATAATAACAAACCCCTAGGCCTTTTGGTGTGTGGCAAAAAGTTGCCTCATTTGAACAAACTTAGTAGAGAATGTTTGCCGATTCAAGACTTTCTATACAAGTTAGTATTATAATGTTGTTAAATACACCAACAACTACAGTGGTTGTCCAGGGACATGTTCATGGGTAATTGCTATTGTAAACACATAAACAATGTATTTACACTTGCAATAGTCTTGCACCAACCTTTCAATGCATCCAGCTTAAAAAAATTTGACCTTCAAGTGTGACATTGACCTTGGCCCTACCTGAACAGATCTTTCAAATGGTACGCAAGACAGGATAATTTATCAGACAGTGTAGATAAAGATCAGACTGCAGTTGGATCTTGGATATATATGCCTTATATTCTGCAAGATAGTATTGCCTACACCATGGTCTTGAAATGCATATTACTTGGTCCATCTTAATCTCTTTACCAAACAAAAATTTTAGACTGGTGTATAATTCAAAGCATTTGCAGACAACAAAATAAATTTGTCTCAAAAAATGAACTTAGATTTGGGATGGGTAGAGAACATTGTGGAAAAAGTTAAAAAAATCCTGGTTACCTGAGCACTTGGCCCAACTGAGATTTAAACTTGACATCCCTGCATAGCTAGCCTTGTAGGTAATGAGCTAACAGGCTTGGCTCAAATCATTAACAAACAACAAAATTTAATCCTTAAACCCAAAGGCCATTTTCATTCCAGAATGAGTCCAAGATGATAACAACTGCGTGGGTGCCTTTTGTCTGCAGTGTTTCAACAAAGCAGACAGTATAGATCAATGATCGGACTGCACATTTTGTGCAGTCTGATCTTGATCTACACTAGACACAAAGGCAACTATAGTAGGGAAAGGTACTTAAAGGGTTAAGACTTGTCCAAATTCAAACCATTTGCTGAGAACAAAATAAATGTGACTCAAAAATTTGAATTTGATTTTGGTTGGGTGGAAAACATTGTGGAAAAAGGAAAACATGCTGGTTACAAGTATTTCCTCTTTTTCCCACAATATTTTCAAGAGCCTTATTTCTCACAGGCGTTAAAACTTGGGATTGTGTGGTAAAGGGTTAAATAGAACAAGACTTTTAATGTTCATTCTGTATACCTTTATGTTCTGTTTTGACCCAGGGGCATCATTTGAACAAACTGGTAGAAGTCTACAAGGAAACGCCACATACCAAATATCAAAGCTCTAGGCCTTCTAGTTTCAGACAAAAACATTTTTAAAGTTTGCTCTATATATAATTTTGCCCAAAATTGTGACCCCTGGAGTTAAAGGGTTAATTAAATTCTTTTAATAACTTTGGTAGAACTTCACCCAAGGAATATGCCTGTCAAGTTTCAACATTATTGGTTTAGGAGGAGAAGATGTTTAAAGGAATTGTGGAAAGACGGACGCTGGACAACAACGAATCACAATACCTCACCCAGCACTTCATGCTCAGGTGAGCTAACAAATAGGCCTAACCATTGTCTGTGGCTTGTGATAAACAACATAAAGATGAAGTTTCATAACATTTTGTCCTGTAGTAAAAGAGATATTAATCCACAATGAAAATATATGTGAAGCCCCCTTTTTCCATGACACGACATTTAATCAAAAAAGCTAAACTAATGATATTGGCGGACTATCATAAGGAACACATGTATGAAGTTTCACAAATTTTTGTCCAGGATTTTGAGTTGAAGATACATGTATATTGATCCTTAACAAAAATATACATGAAGCCCCTTTTTCCTATGAGACAGTATTTGATACCAAAAAGGAAAAAAAAAAAACCACTAAATATCAGCGGACATCATTAGGAACACCTGTATGAATTTCTATTAGTTTTTGTCAAGGATTTTAGAAGATATCTGTCCTGAAAGATGGACAAACAGATGGTCATTGGTCCATGACGAAATTAAACATTTAGCACCCTTTTTTCATGACATGGCATTTCATGAAATAAAAACAATTAACTATTGTCTGTGGCTTGCAATAAACAATAAAAAGATGAAGTTTCATGACATTTTGTCTTGTAGTTAAAGAGATATTGGTCCACAATGAAAATATATGTCAAGCCCCCTTTTTCCATGACACAGCAATAACTGGTCCTATTAGACCTACAGTCAAACTCATTCGAGATCTTACAGTCATATATATTTTGACCAAGTTTGGTGCTGATTGTTTACACTCTAGCATCTACAAATTTAAACCAAAGTCAAATATAGCAATTTTTTTAATTCAAGGGCAAACAACTCCAGTCGTTCTGGTCCGATTAGACACATAATCGAACTCATCCGAGATCTTATGGTCATATATATTTAGACCAAGTTTAGTGCTGATTGGTTAATATTTGTAGATGCTAGAGTGTGAACAAAGTCAAATATAGGAATTTTTCTAATTCAAGGGCAAATAACTCCAGTCGTTCTGGTCCGATTACACCCATAATCGAACTCATCCGAGATCTTATGGTCATATACATTTTGACCAAGTTTGGTGCTGATTGGTTATTATTTGTAGCTGCTAGAGTGTAAACAAAGTCAAATATAGCAATTTTTCTAATTCAAGGGCAAATAACTCCAGTTGTTCTGGTCCGATTACACCCATAATCGAACTCATCTGAGATCTTATGGTCATATACATTTTGACCAAGTTTAGTGCTGATTGGTTAATATTTGTAGATGCTAGAGTGTAAACAAAGTCAAATATAGGAATTTTTCTAATTCAAGGGCAAATAACTCCAGTCGTTCTGGTCCGATTACACCCATAATCGAACTCATCCGAGATCTTATGGTCACATACATTTTGACCAAGTTTGGTGCTGATTGGTTAATATTTGTAGATGCTAGAGTGTAAACAAAAAAAATGTGGACGGACGGACGGACGCCGGACGGACGCCGGACGGACGACGGACGGACATCGGATGGACGATGGACGGACGGACGACAGACGGTGAGTGATCACAATAGCTCATCCTGAGCACTTCGTGCTCAGGTGAGCTAAAAAACAGGAAAGCATGGATAGGTGCACTGGCCACAACAACATATTTGAAATAATGTGGAAAATGGTGTTAAACACTATAAAACCAGTCATCTCAAAATGCCTATTATTCAGACAAGTCTACAATACTGTTGCCTGGTAAAGAGTTATGATAAAAACTGTAATAAGTAAAGTTCAGAATCTTTTACATGAGGCATGTTTTGGTAAAAGGGGGGCTTAATGCATCTCTGTGATGCATGATACCTATCAAGCCATCACATGATTATGGAACCATAGAAGTCACTTTTCTAACAACTGACTGAATCATGAGGTAGAGTAGACGGGTCCTTGGACATGCAGAAAATTGACTTAAAGCAAAATGTTTCGGCCCAGGTCAGCCTGCACAGACTGCGCAGGCTGACCTGGGTCGAAACTTTTTCGCAGATGCACCAAGCCCCCTTTTCACACAGCATGGCTCATATATTTGCACCTACATCATAAACTCTCACTCTGATGATGTCATTCAGCGAGAGAACACCTTGCAATGCCTCTAAACAGTCACCCTGATACAGAATGTCAAGTCCCTCTTCCACATTTCCTGTGAAGGAAAAAAAATGTTGAAGCCTAACCTTAATCTTTTACCAAACGACAAAATTTGAGACTAGTCCAAACTGAAAGCATCTGCAGATGAAAAAATAAATGTGAATCAAAAACTGAAATTTGACTTTGGAAGGGTAGAAACATTGTGGGAAAAAGGAGAAAATGTTGGTTACCAGCATTTTCTCCTTCTCCCACAAGATTTTCAAAAGGCTTCTTTCTCAGGTATCCGACAAATCACAAAATTTTAGAGTTGTCCAAACTGGAAGCATTTGCAGACAACAAAATAAAGATTGCTCAAAATTTTTTAATGACAAAGTTTGTCATTGATAAGAGTAGAAAACGTGCAAAAAGGAGAAAATTCTGGTAAAATTCAAATTCCCCTTTTCATAGTGTTTTCAAAATCCCTCCTTGTCAGGGTTGTTAAAACTAGTGATTCTGTGGTGATGGGTTATCATTTACCAGTGCATTTACAATATTGAGGATAAAGGCTTTTGAAACAAGACACTGTATGTGGGTACCAAAACTTGGCTGCAGGCTGCTTTTTCAGTGAAAATTGCCAGTCCAAAAAAAGATGCATAACTCTGTCAAAACTATTTCAGGGCTACCTGCCCTTCTTGTTAGGGTTCCCTCTTGACAGTTACTAAGAAGCCAAAGTTTGAAGTAAATACATAATATCTTCTGTAATAATAGAGATATGAGAAAATTTTGAAGTTTCCACACCACAGTGACACAGAAGACGACAGGGCTAGTTTTTTTTTTGAGAACAGCCTAGCTAAAAATGATACGGTCTAATGTCAATCCTTAACCCTTTACCACACAATCCTGTCTTTTAATGTCCCTGAAAAAAGAACTTTTGAAAATGTTGAGGAAAAAGGAGAAAATGCTGGTAACCAGCATTTTCTCCTTTTCCAACAATATTTTCTACCCTTCCCAAAACAAATTTTCAAGTCACATCTTTTATGTTGTCTGCAAATGCTTTTAATTTGGACTGGTCTAAAATATTGTTGTTTGGTAAGGAGTTAACTATTGTTTTCAGAACACTGAGGATGCATGCTTTTTAACTCTTTAACAACCTACAAAATTTCAGTTCTGATTGGCTAAATCAAATGGTTAGCATAGGCATAGCCAGGACTAAAATATTTATATGCACAGTGAGGCACAAAGTGCAAATGGGGGATGGAGTAAGAGCAGGCATACCCCTTCTGCCGGTGGGATTTAACCCTTTACCACAAAATCCAGAGTTTTAACGACCCTAAAAAATAAGCCTTTTGAAAACATTGTGGGAAAAGGAGAAAATGCTGGTAACCAGCATTTTCTCCTTTTCCCACAATGTTTTCTACCCTATCAAAGACAAATTCCAGCATTTGAGCCACATTTAAATTTTCTTCTGCAAATGCTTTCAGTTTGGACAGGTCTAAAATTTTATTGTTTAGTAAAGATTTAACCCATGTAATTAATTTAACCCATCTGTATGTATTTAGTATAAAAAAGCATGCAGATCTAGAGAAAAATCGATATGATATCGTAATTTGCAACTTTTGTTGCCAATTTTTTTAATACACACATGCGTATTGTGTGTAATGGGTGCTAAGCTCTTGGTTAAGATTTGGTTTAGCCAATCAGAAATTGTGTTTCTTCTCTGAATGTAGAATTAGACTAAAAATGCAACTTAGATATCCTTGACGAATGTGAATCCTGGACGTTCCAATATGTTGTCAAGTGTTTTATAAATCTAGATCTAAATCATGCTACCATAGTCCTCTTAACTCTATACCACTGGAAAAATTTATACTTGTCCAAATTGAAAACCCTTTGTAGACAACAATTTAAATTTTGCTCATATGATGAAATTTGTTATTGAGAGACTTGAAAACATTGTGGGGAAAGGAGAAAATGCTGGTTACAAGCATTTTCTCCTTTTCCCACAATGTTTTCAAATGCTTTCTACCCAATGGTCAATTAGTGTGTGGTAAGGGGTTAACTCTTTAACACACATTAAAATTTTAGATTTGCCCAAATTGAAAGCATTTGCAGACAATTTAACCCTTTCACAAACAACAAAAATTTGGACTTGGCCCAACTGAAAGTATTTGCCAACAACAAAATTAACCCTTTACCAAACAACAAAATTTTGGACTGGTCCAAATTGAAAGAGTTTGCAGACGACAATTTTAAATTTGATGAAAATGGCAGAAAGTTATCAAAAAGGCTAGAAAACACCGTGGGAAAAGGAGAAATTGCTCGTTACGAGCAATTTCTCCTTTTCCTACAGTGTTTTCAAAAGACTTGAACTGCAGACACGTGAAAACCAGGGCTTGTTTGAGAAAGGGTTAATGTAGCTCTGTTGATGGTTTCTGTCTTTGATAGGGTAGGAAAGACTGTTGGAAAAGGAGAAAATGCTGGTTACTAGCTTTTTCTCCTTTTCCCGCAATGTTTTCAAAAGCCTTCTTCTGCATCATTGTTAAAAGTCTGATTTGTGTGGTAAAGGGTTAAATGTGGCTCAAATAATGGAATTTGTCTTTGATAGGTTAAAACACATTGTGGGAAAAGGAAAAATGCTGATTACCTACCAACACTTTCTCCTTTCCCTCAATGATGTTTTCTGCTCTTTCACTCACTCATTCCATCATTTGAGCCACATCTAATTTGTTGATTGCAAATTCTTTAAAATTTGACAAATCAAAAATTTTGCTGCTTGGTAAATGGTTAAAACTCTGGATTGTAAGGTAAAAGGTTGACTGCAGATTTGCTTACCTATGTATGTAAGGATCTGCCCTGCACACTGGGCTATGTCGGTGCCGCTATCAGCCAGTAGTTTGACTGTTTGCACTAAGAGAGCATCACATTGTGCAAGCTCAAAGGAAGACTCCTCTGCCACTCTTTTCACCTTAAAGGATTTTAATTCAACTCTTTACCAAACATTAAAATTTTAGACTGGTCCTAATTAACCCTTTACCAGATAACAAAATTTTAGCCTTGCCCAAATTGAAAGCATTTTGCAGATGACAATTTCAATGTGGCTCAAATGGTGCAATTTTTCTTTGATAGGGTAGAAATATTGTGGGAAAAGGAGAAAATGCTGGTTACCAAAATTTTTTCCTTTTCCCACAATGTTTTCAAAAGGCTTCTTTCCCAGGGTCATTTGGCATTGTGCAGTAAAGGGTTAAAGCTTTTGCAGAAATCAAAAATGTGACTCAAGCCTCAAAACTGCTTTTGGAAAAGGTGAAAACAATGTGGGAAAATGAGAAAATGCTAGAATACGGATTTTCTCCTTTTCCTATGTTGTTTTCCATTGCTCATTTTCTTACTTGTCTGAGATATCATCACAAGAAACATTCTGACCAGTTTTCATGAGTGTTGGACTGAAAATGTGAACTCTAGATTGTGCACAAGGTTTTTCTAACATTTGACGCAGTGACTTAATATTTGACCCAATTTCAAACTCATACGAGGTATAATCAGGACAAACATTCGCACAAACTTTCCTATGTATTGGACTAAAAATGTGGAGTAAAGAGCTTACGGACAGTTTTTAAGATTTAACCTAATGACCTAGTTTTGGTTCCAATGTTGTCTATTTTCAAACTCATCCAAGATATTATCAAGACAGACATTCTGACCAAGTTTCATGAGTATTGGACTGATAATGTAGCCTCTAGAGCCTACATTATGTAAAAGTTGATGACACACAATGCAAAACGGACACAACACGATCACAAAAGCTCACCTTTTATACTTTGAGCTCAGGTGAGCTAAAAAACAAATCGCATCATTTGAGCCACATTTAGTTTGTGCCAAGCCCCCGTAGCTCAGTCAGTAGCGTACAGGACATGAGAACAGGAGATCGCTGGTTCGATCCCCGGCTTGGCCAATTTCTTTCCGAGGATTGATGATAGTCATTGCGACAGGATTCATTCCTCTCTCACTGCTGACCATTGTTTCGACGATGGTTATGTGGGAAAGCAGCCAGTGGCTTGGAAAGAACATTGTGTGGAGTACTGGTAAAAGAAACTCCAGAAAAGCATGGATAGGTGCACTGGTCGCCGCGATATAACTGAAATAATGTTGAAAACGGCGTTAAACACCATTCAATCAATCAATCAACATTTAGTTTGTTGTCCAAAATTTTAGCACTTGGTAAAGAGATGAATTTCACAACACTCCAGTAAAATATGAACAAGTAATTTAACACTAGAAAATGTGAGAACCTAAAGGCAAAAGAACTAATTATTTATTACATCCAATTTTTCCCTTTTCCATGTTTTTTTTTTCAGAATTTGTCTGCTGCAGGATAAAGAATGTCATCTGACGCATGTCATTTACAAAATGACATTATGGACTTGTCAATCACATTAAAAGCATCTGCAGAAAACAAGACGGTTACCAGCATTTTATACTTTTCCTACAATGTTTTCAAAAGCCTCCTCTTTCAGGGTTGTTTCTTAAACACTTTGACCCAGTAACCTAGTTTATGACCCCAGCTGACCCAACTTCCAACTCACCCAATATTTCATCAAGACAAACATTCTGACCAACTTTCAAGTCAATTGAGCATGAAATGTGACATCTAGAGTGCCCTAAAGGTATTTCTTTAATTAGACCTAGTGACCTAGATTATGAGCCCAGGGGACCCAATTTTGAACTCATCCTAGATTTCATCAAGACAAATATTTTAACCAATTTTCAAATCAACTGAACTATAAATGTGGCCTCTAGAGTGCCCACAAGGTATTTCTTTAATTTGACCTAGTGACCCAGGTAATGACCCCAGGTAACCCAATTTTGAACTCATCCTAGATTTTATCAAGACAAACATTCTGACCAATTTTCAACTCAATCGAACGATAAATGTGGCCTCTAGAGTGCCCACAAGGTATTTCTTTAATTTGACCTAGTAACCTAATTTAAGACCCCACATGACCCAAATTCAGACTCATGTAGGGTTTAATCAAGACAAATACTCTGACCAATTTTCAAGTCAATTGTGCAATAAATGTGGCCTCTAGAGTGCCCACAAGGTATTTCTTTATTTCGACCAAGTGACCTAGTTTATGACCCCAGGTGACCCAATTTCATCAAGACAAAGATTCTGACCAATTTTCAAGTCAGTTGAGCAAGATATGTGGCTTCAAGACTGACCACAAGGTATTTCTTTAATTTGACCTAGTGACCTCGATTATGACCCAGGTGACCCAATTTTCAACTCATCCTAGATTTTTTCAAGAGATTTTATGAAGACAAGCATTCTGAACAATCTTCAAGTCAATTGAGCAAAAAATATGGCCTCTAGAGTGCCCACAAGGTATTTCTTTAATTTGACCTAGTGACCTAGTTTATGATCCCAGTTGACCCAAATTCGGACTCATGTGAGATTATATCAAGACAAACATTCTGACCAATTTTCAAGTCAACTAAGCAAAAAATTTGGCCTCTAGAGTGCCCACAAGGTATTTCTTTAATTTTACCTAGTGACCTAGTTTATGATCCAAGGTGACCCAAATCCAAACCCATTCGAGATTTTATCAAGACAAACATTCTGAGCAAATTTCAGGTCATTTGAGCAATAAATGTGGCCTCTAGAGTGCCCACAAGGTATTTCTTTAAATTGACCTAGTGACCTAGTTTATGACCCCAGGTGATCCAATATCACACTCATCAAATATTTCATCAAGACAAACATTCTGACCAATTTTCAAGTCAACTGAGCAAGAAATGTAGCCTCTAAAGTGCCCTCAAGGTATTTCTTTAATTTGACCTAGTGACCTAGATTATGACCCAAGGTGGCCTACTTTTGAACTCATCATAGATTTCATCAAGAGAAACATTTTTACCAATTTTCAAATCAATTGAACAATAAATGTGGCCTCTAAAGTGCACACAAGGTATTTCTTCAAATTGACCTAGTGACCTAATTTAAGACCCCACATGACCCAAATTCGGACTCATGTGAGATTTTATCAAAACAAACATTCTGACCAATTTTCAAGTCAATTGAGCCAAAAATGTGGCCTCTAGAGTGCCCACAAGGTATTACTTTAATTTGAACTAGTGACGTAGTTTATGATCCCAGGTGACCCAAATCAAAAATCATCCAAGATTTTATCAAGACAAACATTCTGACCAAATTTCAGGTCATTTGAGCTATAAATGTGGCCTCCAGAGTGCCCACAAGGTATTTCTTTAATTTTACCTAGTGACCTAGTTTATGATCCCAGGTGACCCAATTTCAAACTGACTGAACATGTTGTGCTCAGGGGGGCCAACAAACTTAGAACAGGTTCACTACATACCAAATAATGAAGCTCTATGCCTTCAAGGTTTAGAAAAGAAGAATTTTAAAGTTTTCCTTCTTTGTTCCTATGTTTGAACTTGTGACCCCCAGGGCAGGGCCAGTTTTGACCCTAGGGGGATCATATGACCAAATTTGGTAGAGGTCTACTAAGAGATGCTAGATGCCAAATATCAAAGCTCTACGCCTTCCAGTTTTAGAGAAGAAGAATTTTAGAGTTTTCCTTCTTTGTTCCTATGTTCGAAACTTGTGACCCCCCAGGCTGGGCCAGTTTTGACTCCAGGGGCATTGTATGAACAAAGTTGGTAGAGGTTTACTAGGAGATGCTACATACCAAATATCAAAGCTCTACGCCTTCCAGTTTCAGAGAAGAAGAATTTTAAAATTTTCCTTCTTTGTTCCTATGTTCGAACTTGTGACCCCCAGGGCAGGGCCTGTTTTGACCCCGGGGGATCATATGAACAAATTTGTTAGAGGTCCACTAGGAGATGCTAGTTGCCAAATATCAAAGCTCTACGCCTTCCAGTTTCAGAGAAGAAGAATTTCAAAGTTTTCCTTCTTTGTTCCTATGTTCGAAACTTGTGATCCCCCGGGGCGGGGCCAGTTTTGACCCCAGGGGCATTGTATGAACAAACTTGGTAGAGGTCCACTAGGAGATGCTAGATGCCAAATATCAAAGCTCTACGCCTTCCAGTTTCAGAGAAGAAGAATTTTAAAGTTTTCCTTCTTTGTTCCTATATTCGAAACTGTGACCCCCGGGGCGGGGCCAGTTTTGACCCCAGGGGGATCATATGAACAAACTTGGTAGAGGTCCACTCGGAGATGCTACATGCCAAATATCAAAGCTCCATGCCTTTCAGTTTCAGAGAAGAAGAATTTTAAAGTTTTCCTTCTTTGTTCCTATGTTCGAAACTTGTGACCCCCGGGGCGGGGCCAGTTTTGACCCCAGGCGCATCATATGAACAAACTTGGTAGAAGTCCACTAGGAGATGCTACATGCCAAATATCAAAGCTCCACGCCTTCCAGTTTCAGAGAAGAAGAATTTTAAAGTTTTCCCTCTTTGTTCCTATGTTCAAACTTGTGACCCCCAGGGCGGGGCCAGTTTTGACCCCAGGGGCATCATATGAATAAACTTGCTAGAGGTCCACTAGGAGATGCTACATACCATATATCAAAGCTCTACGCCTTCTAGAATCAGAGAAGAAGATTTTCAAAGATTTTGCTATTTTTTTCCTTTCCGTTGCCATGGCAACCAGAGTTATGGGTGGAATTCAATCTCTTGAACAACTTTGGTAGAGCTTCACCCAAGGAACATCCCCGCCAAGTTTCATCAAGATTGGCCCAGCGGTTTAGGAGGAGAAGATGTTTAAAGGAATTGTGGACAGACGGACAGATGGACGCCGGACAATGACCCATCACAATACCTCACCTGAGCACTTCGTGCTCAGGTGAGCTAAAAAAACATAGTGGGAAAAGGAGAAAATACTGATTACCAGCACTTTCTTTTTTGAAGTACAGTTTTTTTCCTCTTCCTAAGTGTTGTTAAGACTTGGGATCGTTAATTAAAGGGTTAAATAATGATATTGCAGCTTGCCTGATTTAAACAGAGTTTCTTTACAGCTAACTCAGTACTGGTTAGGCCTGCTAACAAATCATTCTGGAAGTGGGTCAGAATCACTGCTGCTGGCAGAGAAGTTAACAACTTCTGTATCACATCACATGCTAATTCAAGCTGCTCCCTGCAACATAATATATAACATGCACATGTATGTATAACATTTTAGTTTCAAGTCCAGTCAAACAGTTCAGTAATTGTTGGTAATACAATTTGGTGGTGTTTAAAATGAATATGCATAGAACCATAAGGGGGCAGAAGAGGCTGTGCCCTAAATAACTTAGGAGGGTTAGGAGCGTGGGCTAAACTGGTCCTAACTGAATAGGCAGCATCTCTGGATACTGTACCATTACTATACCTCTATCATCAGAAGCTAGGGATATAGTACCATACCCAAAACCTCTAAGGAAAGATATGGTACCATACCTGGACACAACCCTGGTGGGACCAGATGCAGTACCGTACCCCTAGCTTCAGAGGTACCCGGATACACTGCCAATCTAATAAGATTCTTTAGGTTGTATTACAAGACTCATTTGAAATAATCCCCTTCAATCCCACAGCCATTCATATCAAAACAGATTGGTGTAGAATAAGAATGAATTTAGCTCATAAAAAGGCCACTTTGGCACAAATAACTTTTATTGATATATAAGATAAGTATTCTCATCTGATCATATGTTTTGACAGTCATAAGTTTTCTTGCCCTTTTTATTATGCTCTTTCTACGGTGGCACAAAAGTGACATGGAAGATATATTTTATACTACGTGCGCACGTAATAGTTATTACGTGCGCATGTATTAGTTAATACGTGCGCACGTATTAGCTACTGCGTGCGCACGTAATAACTAATACGTGCGCACGTATTAACTAATACGTGCGCATGCAATAGTATTACGTGCGCACGCAGTAGCTAATACGTGCGCACGTATTAACTAATACGTGCGCACGTATTAACTAATACGTGCGCACGTAATAATCGACCAATCAGTTTATAAGGAACAGAAGCCATATTGTTGCGAGGGAAGGGCAAAATTACATTGGTCCAACACGGCAGTAGTACAGTAACTATTAATACTCTAGCCTAAGGTCCATCGAATTACCCCAAACCACCCCAAAACACCCCAAACCACCCCAAAACATCCCAAACCACCCCGAAACACCTTTTATATGATATAAAATTATTAATACAGTAAGGGTTGGTTGAATTGTTGGGTAAGGATCACTTTTAACAAAAAATATCTATGTTACGTCCTGTCACGTTAGCCTAAGGATAAAAGGACTACATGCATTACATGCGCTAGAGACTTTTTGGCCCCACTGAGATCTGGGACCATAATGTCTGACTGTCTGAAAAAGTTCGTTCATGCCTCCAAACTATATGTAATCAGAATGGCAAACATTGTGGACCCGCATCCGACTGCCCCTTGAAAGAGCAGTCTGATCTGGGTCCATTATGTTTGGTCATGTCTGACTGTCTGAAAAAGTTCGTTCATGCCTCTATATGTAGTTAGAATGGCAAGCATTGTGGACCCAGATCCGACTGCCCCTTGAAGGAGCAGTCTGATCTGGGTACATTATGTTTGGTCATGTCTGACTGTCTGAAAAAGTTCGTTCATGCCTCCAACCTATATGTAGTCAGAATGGCAAACATTGTGGAACCAGATCCGACTGCCCCTTGAAGGAGCAGTCTAATCTAGGTACATTATGTTTGGTCATGTCTGATTGTCTGAAAATGTTCGTTCATGCCTCCAACCTATATGTAGTCACAATGGCAAGCATTGTGGACCCAGATCCGACTGCCCCTTGAAGGAGCAGTCTAATCTGGGTACATTATGTTTGGTCATGTCTGTCTGTCTGAAAATGTTGTTTGTTCATGCCTCCAAACTATATGTAGTCATGCTGTCAGAATGGCAAACTTTGTGGACCCAGATCCGACTGCCCCTTAAAGGAGCAGTCTAATCTGGGTACATTATGTTTGCTAATGTCTGACTGTCTGAAAAAGTTCGTTCATACCTCCAAACTATATGTAGTCATCCTGTCAGAAAGGGAAACTTTGTGGACCCAGATCATGCGCGGATCCAGATATCTTTCTCAGGGGGGGTCCCACCGCAAACGCACTCTTCTTATTATATGATACTTTGATTTCGGATTTCAGTGGATGTAAGTCAACGTTTCCAGTTCTAACCATGAGGAGGTCTCCACATTTAGAACCGTTTATTTTTTATATTCATGACTGTATTTTACATAAATGCTGTGCAATATCAAACCAGTAACATTTCACGAATCCGATAACCACATTTTTCCAAAATTCCAGGGGGGGTCCGGACCCCCGGTCCCCCCCTCTGGATCCGCCCATGAAGATCCAACTGCCCCTTGAAGGAGCAGTCTGATCTGGGTCCATAATGTTTGGTCATGTCTGACTGCCTGAAAAAGTTCGTTCGTGCCTCCAAACTATATGTTGTCAGAATGGCAACAGATACCGTAATTTATATAAGTTTTAGGGAAGTTAGATATATGCAAACATTGTGCAGCCAGATCATCAGACTGCTACTAAAGTAACAGTCTGATTGGGGTCCACAGTGTTAGGCATTCAAACTACATCTTTTGAACCATAGATATTTCAGTTTAAGGAAAATTAATTATTGTGTATGCCATTTTCAATTTGATTTATACTGTTCCTGCATCTTAAACCGTTGTAAAATGATATCACTTTAAACGCCTTTTTTGTTTTCTTGAGGTGTTTTGGGTAGTTTTCGGTGACAAAACTCCTTGTATAGCTCATCAGTCTTTCGTACCCTACAAATCATTCCACCCCCAACCCCACCACAGTATTAATTTTATATGATAAAAGGTGGTTTGGGGTGTTTTGGGGTGGTTTGGGGTGGTTTGGGGTAATTCGATGGACCGTAGGCTAGAGTATTAATAGTTACTGTACCGTACCAAGGTACAGATACTTAAAATAATCGCAGTATGCCTAAACGATTTAAGAAATAATAGCTCTACTTGATTTTTTACTTGGGTGTCAGATGTATGCACATCTGTTGCCGTGTTGGACCAATGTAATTTTGCCCTTCCCTCGCAACAATATGGCTTCTGTTCCTTATGAACTGATTGGTCGATTATTACGTGCGCACGTATTAGTTAATACGTGCGCACGTATTAGTTAATACGTGCGCACGTATTAGCTACTGCGTGCGCACGTAATACTATTGCGTGCGCACGTATTAGTTAATACGTGCGCACGTATTAGCTAATACGTGTGCACGCAATAGTATTACGTGCGCACGTATTAGTTATTACGTGCGCACGCAGTAGCTAGTACGTGCGCACGCAGTAGCTAATACGTGCGCACGTATTAACTAATACGTGCGCACGTAATAACTATTACCTGCGCACGTAGTATAAAATATATCTTCCATGTCACTTTTGTGCCACCGTATCTTTCAGTTGGTGATGGCATCCTCTTTTGAAATCATACTCTGCTCAGCTGCACTTGATAACACCATGTACTACACCGTTTATAACCATATGGAAAATCAGAGATTCTTTGATAGATGTTCCATATTTTGTTACCTTTGGTCACTTTTTCTGTTCTGTCACTAATGTCAAAAATATATGCACTTGCAAAGGTCTTCATTTTGTATAAACATCCATGAGAAAAAAAAAGTTCTAGAAACTTGGTATCCTCCTTTATTCTCAAAGTCAGATTACAGCCATATATGGTAACCAAAAGTTTACTGATTGCACTAGATTTCAGTATACTCTGAGGTGTTCACCTTAATCATTGCAAAGCTTTAATTGCATTTAAAATCAAAACTGATAATGTATCGATCGGCACATGGATCCTGCAATAGGGCGTACAGTAACCAAAATGCTAAATTCTCAATTTATTTTTTGAAACTCAAAGTTGTGGGTACTCATTAGAGACATCTTTGGCCAACAGAGTTAGAAGAAAAACTGTATACTAAGCATACGATTACCCCCATTAACCCTTTACCGAACTACAATATCTTAGACTAGTCCAAATTCAAAGCATTTGAAGACCCCAAATAAAATATGACTTAAACAGTGGGAATTACCTATAGATGTGAAAACATTGTGGGAAAAGGAGAAAATGCTGGTAACCAGCATTTCTCCTTTTCCCACAATGTTTTCAAAAGGCTTCATTCTCAGCGTCGTTCAAACTTGGGATTGTGTGCAAAGGTAAAGGATTCATAAACTTTAGCAATGTGAATATTCAAAATAGAGTATCAAGAATCAGATTAAATAAGAAAAAGTTTGTATGTCTGAAAGAAGGTAAACATTGCACATATTAAATTTCTGGTTTGCTTGTCCAGCTATCAATTTTTGTTGTTTGGGTTACAAATAGTGATAAGTCAACTAAAAATATCCAGCCGATTCAAAGGCGTAATTTTATATTGAGTCTTAAAACACATGGATGCCTCCATGAATTTTTGAGTAATATACAAAAATTGGACAAATATAGATCACAAACAACCATGATAAAAATTTGTAGTGATATTTAACTAACATGCTCTAGCTTCTAGACATTCCATTTATTTATAAAAGTGTTGATGGAAACATAAAGATACAGAAGCTGTTCAAAATGCTTAAGATGTCAAAACTAATGACATTGGGGTAATCTTATTCCCAATTTGGTGGCCTGCTCTGATAAAAACGTATATATGCCCCTCGAGGGGCAAGTCTAAAATTTAACAAGAGCGGCAAATTGTCGCAAGATACGCCCGTCTTACCCCAAGTTGTAAAGTTGGGGCATAATAATGATAAAGGGGAGGTATAGAAAAATAGTAGTGCAGAATATTTTTTTTACTGTTGATTGAAGATAATGGCAGTGTATTTGTGTTGACGGAACTCTTGTTTATTATTGTATTACTATTAACTCTTTACCACACAGCAAAAGTTTGGACTAGTCCAAATTGAAATCATTTGCAGTTGACAAACTAAATGTAACTCAAAAATAGAAATTTGGTTTGGAAAGGGTAGAAAACATTGTGGGAAAAGGAGAAAATGCTGGTGCATAAAAAATAAGCAATTTATATTTCATGTGCACTGCACTACCCCTTGATGAGATGTATCCAGCCCTAAAATTTCATAACCCGAGGTAGTATAGTTTGAGAGATATGCATCATACAAAATTCAAGTTCGAAAAAAAAACAAGAAAGGGCAATAACTGAAAAATTAAGCAAGCAAGAGTTGAAATTTATATGCACAGCACTTCCCGTTGATGGAATGTATCCACGCATGAAATTTCATATCCTTAGCTAGTATAGTTCTTAAGATATGCACTGGACAAAATTAAAGTTTCAAAATAAAGAAAGAGCAATAAGTCAAAAATTAAGCAAGAGTTATGGTTCATGTGCACTGCACTCCCAGTTAATGAGATCTATCTATGCATGAAATTTCATAGCCATAGGTAGTATAGTTTTGGAGATATGCTCGAGACAAAATTCAAGTATGAAAATAAGTCAAAAATTAAGGAAGGAAGAGTTATGATTCCTGTGCACTGCACTCCCCCTTAATGAGATGTAGGCAGGCATGAAATTTCATAACCCTAGGTAGTATAGTTTTGGAGATATTCACCGGAGAAAATGCAAGTATGAAAAAGAAGAAAGGGCAATAACTGAAAAATTGAGGAAGCAAGAGTTATGATTCCTGTGCACTGCACTCCCCGTTAATGAGATGTATGCAGACATGAAATTTCATAACCGTAGGTAGTATAGTATTGGAGATATTCACCGGACAAAATTCAAGTATGAAAAACAACAAAGGGCAATAACTGAAAAATTAGGGAAGCAAGAGTTATGATTCCTGTGCACTGCACTCCCCCTTGATGAGATCTATCCATGCATGAAATTTCATAACCGTAGGTAGTATAGTTTTGGAGATATGCTCCGGACAAAATTCAAGTATGAAAAACAACAAAGGGCAATAACTCAAAAATTAAGGAAGCAAGAGTTATGATTCCTGTGCACTGCACTCCCCCTTGATGAGATCTATCCACTCATGAAATTTCATAACCCTAGGTAGTATAGTATTGGAGATATTCACCGGACAAAATTCAAGTATGAAAAACAACAAAGGGCAATAACTCAAAAATTAAGGAAGCAAGAGTTATGATTCCTGTGCACTGCACTCCCCCTTGATGAGATCTATCCACTCATGAAATTTCATAACCCTAGGTAGTATAGTATTGGAGATATTCACCGGACAAAATTCAAGTATGAAAAACAACAAAGGGCAATAACTCAAAAATTAAGGAAGCAAGAGTTATGATCCCTGTGCACTGCACTCCCCCTTGATGAGATCTATCCACTCATGAAATTTCATAACCCTAGGTAGTATAGTATTGGAGATATTCACCGGACAAAATTCAAGTATGAAAAACAACAAAGGGCAATAACTCAAAAATTAAGGAAGCAAGAGTTATGATTCCTGTGCACTGTACTCTCCCTTGATGGGATCTATCCACTCATGAAATTTCATAACCCTAGGTAGTATAGTATTGGAGATATTCACCGGACAAAATTCAAGTATGAAAAACAACAAAGGGCAATAACTCAAAAATTAAGGAAGCAAGAGTTATGATTCCTGTGCACTGCACTCCCCCTTGATGAGATCTATCCACTCATGAAATTTCATAACCCTAGGTAGTATAGTATTGGAGATATTCACCGGACAAAATTCAAGTATGAAAAACAACAAAGGGCAATAACTCAAAAATTAAGGAAGCAAGAGTTATGATTCCTGTGCACTGCACTCCCACTTGATGAGATCTATCCACACATGAAATTTCATAACCGTAGGTAGTATAGTTTTGGAGATATGCTCCGGACAAAGAACTGGACGCCGCCCGCCCGCCCGCCCGCCACGGGTGATCCCATAATACGTCCCGTCTTCGACGGGCGTATAAAAAGGAGTCCTTCCCACAAAAAGGAGTCAACATGACTCCTTTTCGCGAAAAGGACCTAAGA
Source organism: Tridacna gigas (assembly GCA_945859785.2). Classification (NCBI taxonomy): domain Eukaryota; kingdom Metazoa; phylum Mollusca; class Bivalvia; order Cardiida; family Cardiidae; genus Tridacna; species Tridacna gigas. The sequence goes on from OX244028.2 coordinate 30,461,017, forward strand.
TTTTACCAAACGGAATCAGCAAAGATGACTCCTTTTTCCAAAAAGGACTATAGATTTTACAAAAAGGAGTCAGTCCTTTTCGTGAAACGGACTTTAATTTCCCCCAATAAAGATCCCTTTTCAAATAAGGACTTCTTTTCACGAATACATTAATTTATCTATAGTCAGGTAAATCACCCATCCCCTCCATATTTCAAAAAATAACGTAATTTCAGGGGCAGGTAATTCAGACTAAATTTGTATAGTATTTTCAACATTTAGTTATATTGCTGCGGCCAGTGCACCTATTTATGCTTTCCCGTAGTTCAAAATAGGAGTGTCTTAAATGTGAAAAGGACTCCTTTTGAGCGATAACTCTCATCTGACGAAAAAGACTCTTTTTCACGAGGAGTCCTTTTCTTGAAGTTAGTCAGACATACGAAAAGAACTCCTTTTCATGAAAGAAGAAATTGATTTTTATGACAAGGACTCCTTCAATAAGAAATTTCTCGAAATTTTCTCAACAATTTGGGGACAAATGTTCTGGGTATGGTCAAGGCACATGTATGTATTCAAAACGGTCCAAAGCGATGAGATGAAATCAGTCACGGCAGAAAGAATTATACAAGAAACTAGAAGTATATCTGCTAGATATGGGTTACTAAAGCAAGTATTGGAAGCCAATTTATGGAAGAAAACCTTTCTTTTATGAACGGTAAGAATTAGTAGAGACAATTTATTATTAGAGAGTATAGCGCTGTAGCAAAACTGTCCACAGAAAGCCCTGTAATAGTACAGATAACAGTCCCGGAGGCAATTTTAGTTTTTGACAGGTCGCCTCCGGTGCACAGTAAATGTCCAAATGTGAAAAGAAGCACTGCAAACTGTAGGAACTAAGTGAGCCACCTTAGTACCAAATTCCAAAAAGAAAAGCATAAATGAGAGCAGTTTCAAGGGATGGACCACTGCGTTACATTGCAAATTAATTATAGGAAGATGGCATATGTAATGCAGAAACTGAATGTCGATAGAATAAGAACGAGGAGATTTCAGGTTAAATGGATGGGGTGAAACTTCGATTCCACGTATACCATTTAGGGATGCCACGGAACGGGCAGAAACTGCCAGCCTAGATGTCAATGACTTAGTCCCACGAAAATGGTTTAATAAAAATAACTTGACCATAGAAAGGAGATGTCTGTTATGAAATAGAACAGTACCAGACTGTCTTTAGAATGCATAAATAGTTCTTTAATATGCAATAGTGTTCTTATTAATAGAGTGCCAGTTCATCTGACCTGGAGGAAAAGAAAGACAAATCAATGTCTGAACATTTCTGTCCAAATGTCATGGCTGATTGGGACCTTGGTTCTAGTCTACTGATAAGCCGTATACTGTCTGTTTGTACAATGTTAGTCTAAAGCCACTAAAACTGGCGTGTGCAGAAGTTCCCTATTGTGGGAAGGCCTCCATCAACAATACAATAAAATTAGTTGAAAACTCCAGGAGGAGAAGAGGACACAAAAAGGACAAGCGGACAACCTGATTTCAGTATACCCTCTAACTTTGTTGTGGGGGATATAATAAGTGTAAGAATCAGTAGCCTTGTTCATATGATAAGGTTGATTTTGTCCTTTTATTGGGACAAAGGGGCACAAAGTATTGTTTGCTGTGTTCTGTATGTTACAATGTGTACGTTGTCAACAATTGCTTGAAACAGCTTCTGCCCTAGACCTGTCGGACAGATTTTATGATAAGTTTACTGTTCACCCATTAAAATATCTATAAGAGGTTCCACTCCACAAAGGTGGCCGCCAGAGCTTTAAACAGAAAAAACTCTTAACAGCCTCTGTGGCTTTCTTCAAGATACGGCCGGAGGTGACAAGTACACCTTTTTTAACAATGTTTCATACTAAATTGATTGACAAGTTTACTTTTTCTATGATTTCACGGAGATAGTCCTTGTTTTACCACATATGATAATTGTTCATGAAAATGCAGCATGGAATGTTTAAACATATTTAAATGTTTCAAAAACTGTTTTAAGCAATTGATTTTTTTTCTTACATTTACTTGATCTAAATGGAAGCACAAGCAGAACATGCATTGTTTGAGAAAAAAACAAAACAAACAATAAGTATACGAGCCACGCTCTGGCAAAAGGGGGGCTTAATGCATCTCAGTGATGCATTATACCTGGCAGGACATCATACAATTATGGATCCATAAAGTCAATTTTGTCTAACAACTGACAGAATCATGAAGTAGACTGGTCCATTGATATGCAGAAATTGACCAACAGCAAAAAGTTTCACCCCAGGTCAACCTGGGCAGACTGTGCAGGCTGATCTGAATCGATATATTGAAAAAGGATAAAAAAACATATAATTTTACGCCATATGGATTTAAAAGGATTCGATATGGCCAAGTGTGGGTATCCTTTTTAAGTGGCTCTGGAACACATTGCAGAAGGTTCACCTTAGGTATTAGACCGTGACGGTGCTAAAGATGAAACAATATGACTCATTATCAAATTTGAGAGTAAAGTTTAAATTTAATATGCTGTCGATAGGTGCAGTTAAGAACCCTTGAAATCTGACATGATAGATTGGAAAGGATCTACCTGTGAAATGATTGCAAAAGAGTGAATGTAGTTCTAAGCAGAAAACATTACATTGTATACAAAGGCCATTGCTCGCTACGACTTACAACTTATGACCTCCTTTTCTACAATGATTTCGGAGGCTAAACAGTACATTTCTTTGGAGAGCACCTGATAACAAAAAATTAATACATGTACATAAAATTATTGATAGAAGCCGGCTGAAAACGGAAATGTTGGTAATTTAATCCTGATCCTGCCAAGCCTGACCTTGTATGTAGGCGTATATCGTGGAAGATGTATATCACAGTTGGTTTTCACATATGTGCAGTCTGACTTTGGTGTAACCCTCCACCTCTCTTTTAAAAACTGATGCTCATAAATTAACTTGGTGATGTTAAAGTTTTATTGTAAGCCTTCAGCCAGTTAGGATATGGATTATTTGCAATAAAAATATTCATTTGAAAACAAAATTAAACCATAATTGGTATAACAACAATGCCCCCTTCTTTTATAAATAATGCTTTGGATTCCTTTCATGAAATCTCAAGTTTTTTTCTTGAAAGCAATAATTTTATTATATCTTTGTCACGAAAAGGAAAAGGACTCCTTGTTGTGAACTCTAATGTTTTGTGCATTACTGTTCCTATTACAAAAAGGAGTCCTTTTTGTAAAAGGGAGTTCTGTTGTGAGAAGTATTCTTTTTTGTTGGGTGAAAAGAGGTAGTGCGAAATGGTGTTAAAAGTTCCTTTCCTAAAGCCAAGCCTGGTAACACAAAAGGACATGAGATCAGTGGTCACTGATTCGGATCCCCAGCTTAGCAAAATTTCTTTCCATGGACCAATGATCAATTACTGCAACAGGAATCATTCATCTCTCACTGCTGATCATTTGTTTGATAATGGTTATCTGGAAAAGCAGCCAGTGCCTTGGTAAGAATATTGTGCAAAGTATTGTTAAAGGAACTCTGGGAAAGAATAGGTAGGTGCACTTGCCGCCGCCGCGATAAGGCAGAAATGATGTTAAAACCACCATACAAGCAGATCTGTTGTAATTGGCTTTGAGTAGACTCATGACCAGTTGCTAGCTCAGTTGGTAGAGCTGGGGTACTAGTGTTCCGGGTCTGAGGTTCAAGTCCCACGCCGGGTACACTTTTCTCCCCTGATTTACTTCATTGGCAATGAGGTCAATTGGTGAGCGCGGGTATGCGGCACTGGTGGTCCGTGGGGACCGGAAGGGGTGTTGTTGACTCCCAAGAAATCAGGAGGGGGAGGAGTGTTGTAATCGGCGTTGGGTAGACTCACGACCAGTTGCTAGCTCAGTTGGTAGAGCTGCGGTACTAGTGTTCCGGGGCCCTGGGGTTCGAGTCCCACGCTGGGTACACTTTTCTCCTCTGATTTACTTCAAATCTTTTCGTGAAACTCAAAAGAAGTCCTAAACTGAGGACTCTTTAAAAGGGTCTTTTTTGTGGAATGTCAAGTTCTTTTAGCGAAATGGGCTGACCCACTTCGTAAAATGTGAATTCTTTTTCGCAAAATGGAGTCAACTTGAACAGTCTTTTTCGCGAAAAGTAGTCCTTTTCGTAAATTAGAAGGACCCAAGAAACATCATTAACATGACACAGCAATTTCTTTTCTGCATACCGGCTATCTGTTGAAAGACATTCAAAGACGCTATCAAAAGAGGTATTTGCAACTATTCCGGCAACGTGTGAACTAGGTAAACTGCTTAGAGCTGTCTTCAAATCTTCCAAAACAGCAATTTTGTTTTCCTCGTTCGGTAGCGAGTCCAGCAGTGCCGCAAAGGAGGCTGCCATATTTCGTTGACTGGTACTCCGCTTTATCCAAAATTGAGGTTGCGCTGACAATACCCATATACTGGTACCCAAATCGTCTGAGGACGGGTTTATCTAAATGACAACTAGCGAGAAGTGGTGGGTGTGACATGGGTGTGCTTAAGCAGTCAGAGGTTGTTATTAAACCCGCCTTGTAATGCCAATCTTAAGCGGTTTCCCGCCTATTTTGGCTAATGACTGAAAACAACCGTCATAAACTACTCAAAGTTAAACTGGCAGCCTATTATCGATCTTCATATCATCAACAGACTTGTTAGCATCGGGTGTTATCGATCTTCATGTCTATCGGACGGTTACGGGAGAGCTATACAACGGGTACCAGTTCATAATATGTACCTATCTACAACGGGGACCAGTTCAAGTGTGAAGCTTAAACTGGCAGCCTGCTATCCATCTTCGTATCAATATCGGACGGCTACGGGAGATACAACGGGTACCAGTTTATGTGCATCTGTTAAACTGGCAGCCTGTTATCGATCTTCGTATCAACTATCGGACGGCTACGGGAGATACAACGGGTACCAGTTTATGCAGCTTTGCGACGGTTGCTAGAGAACGCATACCCTGGAGAACTAGTACCCTGGAGAACTCGTACCCCAATCTGAAGTGTACGAGTTCTTTGGAGAAGTCGTACCTGACTTATAATATTTCGGAATAAATTATTTTGAATTTATTCAGATATATCATCCTCTTGTGAAATAAAAAGGATATCTATAAACCAAGCACATACGGAACAATGATTTATGGTATATGCAGCGAAACACCGGTTTTGTTCGGTTTTGTTAACGGATTTTTGGTGAATTTAAATGGAAAGGAGGGTAAGGTAAAGGGGTAGACCTGCAGATTTTAGAAAAAAGGAACTATGACGTAGATCTACAATATCTGGACGTCTTAAATGTTTCGATGATATGATTTTGAAATACTTGATATTGATGATTCATTTATGGAATGTGTCAGTTTATTCGTGTCAAAGGGGTTGGGTACAATAAAGGCAAGTACACCTATCAGGTGTGATAAATCCCACTGTATATACATGCGCTTGTCATTTATCGACGCCTCCATAAATAGATGTAGTATATTGCAGGCTCCTTTAACCCTTTACCAAGCAATCACGTATTTTAACGAAGAAAAAGGTTTCTGATAACATTATGGTAAAATGAGTAACTGTTGATAATCGTTTTTCATGTAAGGTAGAAAAAAGATATATATGTTTTTTCTTCTTTTTTTTTCACCCACAATGTTTTTTCCACCCTATCAGAGAATTAAAATCCATTTGTACCAAATGTGCAACAACAACGAATGTAGTTTCCAAATTTCCCATTACTTTCCTAAAACAAAGCATTGTATTTAACATCCGACAAAACTTTAGACTCGTCCATATTGAAAACCTCTGCAGACGGGTATTTAACTCTTTCGGCGCCAAATATATACAATGGACCCTATTGATGGCTAAATTTACGACTCACCAAGGCGTAGAAAAGGATTTATGTGGATTTATGTGAAAGGTTTAACTAGGAACTTGGACGGTATAGATCCAAGCTCAGACTGCACAATCTGTGCATTTTGATCTTGATCTTTGCCACCCATTTTCCCCAATGGCGCCAAAAGGGCTATGGGTCCAATATTGAATATCGTCATTATAAAATGTTTGCAATGTAATAAATCTATGAAAAGTGCATCTTTTTTGCTCTCTTTCTTCAGGAAATGTGCCCTTAAACCAAGAGTGAAAATTTTATTATTTGCGTGTTTATTTTAACCACTTATTCTCATTAGGGATTGTGAATTACATTTGTTATATACGACCTCTGTTATCATTGACAGTTATCTAATACAATTAATTTATTGATAAACTGTTCCCACACATTCCAAAATAATCCAATCAATTCCAAACTTATTTCAGTTCCATTAAAGGTTGTCCGATATTAATATTGCAATCATCAATATACTATACGCTATTGTTTTAGTAGGATACGATTTGATCACAGTTTCTTTATGTTCTTCCTTTCATGATATTTCATATACAACAAACACTACTCTCTTTGAATGACAGTCATTTCGACACCCGGTCATTTGGACACCCGGTCATTTCGACACTTTTTGGTCGTTTCGACCCCCGGTGAAATTTTTTTTGCAAAATTTGGTCAGTTCGACACCCGTTTTTTTTCCCCGAGCATTATCTATATTTGAGTTCATAGAATTAAATTACTCTAAATGTTTACTGTATAATTTTGTTGTAAGTGTGTGTTCAAAATATGTGTTTTTGTTCTATATGAAGATTCAAATAATGGGCATAATAAATTGGCAATGTCAATACTGATAGCGGGTGTCGAAATGACCAAAGTGTTTATCACCTAATTTCCTAGACAATTAAAATTACTTACGTTTATTAATGTTCTGCTTTTGTATTGATCCCGAGTTTTAACGACGTTGAAAGAGGAGGCTTTTGAAAACATTGTGGGAAAAGAAGAAAATGCTGGTAACCAGCATTTTCTCTTTTTCCCACAATGTTTTCTACTCTATAGAAGAGAAATTTCATCAGCTGACCCACATTGAAATTGTTGTCTGCAAATGCTTTCAATTTGGGCAAGGTTAAAATTTTGTCGTGTGGTAAAGAGTTATAACGCGCCGACCACTGCACCTATCAATGCTTTCCTCGAGTTTCTTTTAACAGTTATTGCTGTTGTTGAATTGGAGTTTACCGCGGTTTTAACAGCTTAGGTCATATCACCGCGGTCAGTGCACCTACACACGTATTTCCTTGCTTTCTCACACCAGTACTGACACAAGTTTCTTTCCAAGTCACTGGCTACTTTCTCGTATGCATCAGAGGTGAGAGGCGTAAAATCGCCGGAAATAAAGTTTGCCTGGACCAGGTATCGAACTGACAACCACCATGTCCACTTCAGATACGCTAACCACTGAGCTACCCAACCTGCCCTTCTATTAACAGTACTCTGCATATTACTCTTTCCGAGCTTATGATTCATAGATGTAATTCACAGTGGTCAGAGTCTCGCAAAGACTTGATGGAATGATGCATTAGTTAAATGCCGTTTTCAACATTCTTTCGATTATTTTGCGGCAACCATTGCATCTCTGCATGCTTTGCTGTAGTTTCTTTTACCAGTATTTCGATACAGTGAGCAAAATCACGCGTAATCCTCGGCTAAGTTGCAGTCCGATCCTGATTTAGGTCGGCAATAACTACATGTACAATAATATGAAATTTTCCATCGAAATAGGTCTCATAAATAATTGCCTTGCAAAGCTTATTTTAGTCAGCAAAATTCAACACGTGGAACAGTGTTGAGTCAAGATAGGGCCGCAGTTTTCTGCAGTTCGATGTCGCCCCACACTGCTCGCAAAATATGGTTGTAAAATCAGTAACGGAGAGTCATGTATGTTAAATCAAATCTTCCGACAAAGAAGAAAATCATAAGGCTGCTTTTTGAAGGTTGTGCAGAATCTAGGTAGACCGGACCTTTATGCAGTCCGTTCTCAGCTCGCATCTATCGTATCTAAGAGTTTATCACGTTTCCTTTAACGATTATGAAATTCATCAAGCAGGTGTCATTAGAATATTTGCATCGTTTTGCGCGGTGTGTGACCGGTGGTTTTCACACCCTGGCCCGGTCTACTGATGGCACGTGCACCTACCGCTGTTGATAATTTCATCAATGACTTTCGGCACTGTTAATGATGCGAATCAATAAAATCATAGATAAGCAGGAAAGAACAATCGGCTGAAAAGACAAAAAAAAGGGGTGCGGCCGATAGCATAAATGACCAAAACAGTAGTCTGGCTTTGCCTGTTGTCTCCTCCGACTACACTTTAAACAGTTATCAGCCATTGCAGAACAATAAAACAATGAACCACCATCTTTACAAACTTAAGTTTATTTACAAAACTTCAATAGTAAACAAACACGAAACAACGTCTACAAATTTGACGTTACTTTTTATCTTTCGTACCCTTCAGATTAGGGTACGAGTTCTCCAGGGTACGAGTTCTCCTGATACCTGTGCGACCAACCACCCCTAAACTGGCAGCCTGTTATCGAACTGCATATCAGCAACATTGTCTATCGGACAGTTACGGGAGAAATAACGGGTGCCAGTTTAAGTCACCCATCTAGATTTAGACTAAAACCCAGAACTAAGTCGGAATTTTATTTTTTAAAAAAATCTAGAACGGTGTTACCGCAAAACGAGCTTCACTTTTTAGCAGGCCATAGCGAAGATCGATAACAGGCTGCCAGTTTAAGCTGTGAGGAGTGTGGGAAAAGATAGACAAATGCCAAAGGTTGTAAAATCATATATAAGTGGCATATGACGTCTTCAAAAGGCGGGGTTTAACGACCACCTCTCACTGCTTAAGCCTACCTACGTCACACCCACCTCCTCTCACTAGTTGTGATTTAGACAAAGCCACGCCCTGGTAGGACGTTTCCTGAGGCCTTTTCTAGTTTCGTTTTCGAAACTGCTTTCTGTGAGTAATAAATCAATATTTAACCTTTTTTTTTAACATCAGGTTTAGGCTTTGGAAATGTTGTAACCTACGTTGTGCATTTACTCCAGTTTTAGCATAAATAATAGTAATTACTATTTTGTTATACGTTGGTAAAAGTGAGCGATACAATTGAGACTAACGGCACGGTAGTCTCGGAAGACCGTTCCGGTTAAAACGTCCTTTAACTTTTTACCACACGACATATTTTTTGACATGTCCAAATTGAAAGAATTTGCAGACGACAAAATTAATGTGACTCAAAAATTTGAAAATTATTTTGGTAACCAGCATTTTCTCATTTTCCTACAATGTTTTCAAACGGCTTCTTTCTCAGGGTCATTAAATGTCAGGATTGTGTGGGAAAGGGTTAAGGCTTGCAGGGTTTCCCTTGATGCACGATTTTGTGCATATTGACGCTTTTTGAAGGAAAATACCCATATTGTTTTCAAAAATGCGTCATTGTCGGACACACAAATAGAATAAGGGTTACTTACTGTCGTCTTTGCTACCCATAATGTTACACCTAGTACGAGAAGAAAATGGGATGAAACACTAGACAGTGTATTGGGGCTGTCACAATTACCGGTATACCAGTATAGTGCAATATAATTCAAAGTCAATACATACCGTGATACAAACTTCACATATCGTTTTTTTTGCGATATTTTCTAGTTTCAGTGTTTTTTTTTGGTTTATATTGATTGGTCGTTTCTAAAATGTCGCGGTAATGCAAACGCTTATCACTATTGTAATTGTAGTGTGTATGAAAGTAAACTAGCAGCCTGGTGTCTATCGGACAGTTACAGGTACCAGTATGGAAGCAGACTAGGGCATACTTGATTCATGATTGTCAATGTTTTATGGTCACAATCAATTCAATCCAAACTACGCAATGCCAAGTCTTCAATGTGACGTTAAAAACATCTAAAGTTACATAGTTTTAAAAAACAGGAATACGAGAATAAAATTCATTAATACGATAATTAAATTGATGGAAAATGTGTGCAAATGATACTGAAGTATTTTCTTATAATCCTACTTGATTGTGTCTGCATTTTCTGAATCGAGTACGACCATATAAACAATTGCTGCCAGTGCTAATGCTGTAGACGCGACCAAGGACGGTTACAGTAAAATACCAAATAAGAAGGCAAAATCTGATATTTGGAATCACTTTTGTTGAGATTGGGTGATTTAATTGATCCACCTTCACTTTTTTTTTGGAAGAATCAAGCTTGAATTATGAATAGCAAAGGTATTTTTTTAAAAAAATATTAATTTTAACATGGACGCAATATATTGTGGTACATATCGTAATATGGTTTCTGTGTATTGCAATATATTGTGGTACACTTGAGGCATATCGTGACAGCCCCACTGTGTATCAATTTTACTAGAATACCGTAGTTTTTAAACTCGTCTAAACCAGTCGATCTCTAATAAAAACAATATGGCTCAGTCAAAATTGGTGTCATTCTTGCCGTCTGCAAGGAAAAGAGACCTTGAACACAAATCGGACGATGATCGCCTGGTACAGCACCGAGAAAAACATTTCAAGGCCCAGAGGGTTTACTGAAAATTGGCTTAAGATATACGCTTAATTATTCAGCGGAAATGGCGGCATGAATGTGACCTGTGTATCAAAACATAAATCGGCACTTTAATTGGTGAAAATAGTTTGTTGTTGGATAGAATACTCTCTATTCAAACAATAGAGGTTATCAAATCCGGCTGAAAACAAGCTATTTGTTCCAATTTAACAGTTGATTCATGTGATGAAAACAAAACACAATAACCATTTTACCACAGAGAGTGGCTGCACAAACTTGCGCAATTCAATCCTTGTGCATCACTAAAATACTAAAGGTCACGTTGATGCCCTTGAAAGGTTAAACTGATATAAAGATAATTATGACAGCTTGTCTGCAGCTGGAGCATCCTTGCCTATTAAGAACTGCTTTTGATAAAGCATACTCAAAATGCTCTGTATGAAAAGAGATGCCATCTAGACTGTAAGCCCCTCTATATAGAGATTCCCTGATGTTACAATGTATCTAACATCATGCACTAATACATACATAGGTTACATGAAGCTTTGGGGTGAGTAAGAAATGCAAAAACACACATCGTTTCATAAATAGTAGTCTTTAATGTCTTACCTAATTACATTTTGTTGTGACCCCCACAAAGTCCAGAATGATCCCCATTATTTATGACTGAAGTGTCTTGCCAAAGGACACTCCCAGGAAAAAACCCAATGGATCCAGTGGGGCTCAAACCTGGGGCTTCAAGGTCACAAGTCTTACACTTTACCACTGAGCCACGCAGGACCTGGTAGGAAACAGCCACATGGCCAGTGGAGATGGAACAAGAATACTATGAAAAATATTTTCATATAAAGATACAGATTTCTGAATGTGTATTCTGAGGCAAAAAATCATAAGATTCTTAACTCTTTACCACACAACACAATTTGAGACTGGTCCAAATTGAAAGCATAAGCAGACGACAAATTAAAGTTTGGCCAAATGACAAAATTTGTCCTTGATAGGATGAAAAGCATTGCAGGAAATGGGGAAAATGCTGGCAACCGGAATTTTCTCCGTTTCCCATAATGTTTTCAATAGCCTTCTTCTTCAGGGTTGTTAAAAGTCGGGATTGTGTGGTAAAGGGTTAACCAACCAAATAGTTATTTCAGTTTTTCAGTGTTGAATGATTCATCCAAACAGAAATTACATTTTTGCAAAATCAATGTCCACATCAAATAAAAGGAAGGTTGAAGAAGCATTGTTGTCCAATGACAATCTGTTAGAGCAGCTCAAAGAACAAAACAACCCAATGTCATTATCACATTTTTCATTAATGTCATGGCAGCTTCAGCTTGATTAGCTGTGATTATGCATGAGTTCTTCATACCTGATACTCATTGTTTATGTTGCAGTTTAGATCCCTCAGGAATCTTGTATCTGTAGACAGAACTTGTCACCAGTAGATTGCCCAGTGCTTCATTTTAGGAGAGACAGACTCTTTTTCTAAATTGTCGCACTTGGCTCCAGCGTGAGCCCTGCATTTCAAGTTGTGCATTCTAGGGAAAGGAAAGACATCATTCATAACCAAGCAAAAAGTTTTATCTCGTAGAATGATTTACCAGCATGAAAAAATAAGAAGAGGGCTGATGGCCCTAAAGCGCACACCTTCAGGAGTAAAGTCGTCTAGGATTGTTAACTCTTTACCACACAATCCCGACTTTTAACGACCCTGAAAGAGAAGGCTTTGGAAAACATTGTGGGAAAAGGAGAAAATGCTGGTAACCAGCATTTTCTCCTTTTCCCACAATGTTTTCTACCCTGTCAAAGACAGAAATCATCATTACAGCAGCAATTAATTTGTCGTCTGCAGATGCATTTATTTTGGTTCGATAAAAAATTTTGTCATGTGGTAAGGAGTTAACATAGAAGAGATCCTGGTTGTGATGTAAAAAATGAATCACGTGAAAAATATACTCAGTGTGCAAAATTGGATGTATTGTTTTTCTAAATTTAACTTTTTTGTGTGTGACATTTATTGAAACAAGAAGGCAGTCTGAAGGACAGCTATATCTCATGCCACAGAATGACAGTCAGAGTAATGGGACCTTTGGTTGTAGAAGCGACCAGGTGGCCAAGCAATTAGTGCTCCCAACTTTGGATCATGGAGTTCTGGGTTGATTCCTGCTGGACCTATACAGCACTTCATTGCGCTGAGCCTTCTATAATTACTCTTCCATCGTCATATCATGTTTGAAATACTGTTGACAGACAAAAAACACAAAGCCATAAATCCATCCATGTGTTTGGTTGCTTTGATGTTTTCAAAGAAAACCAGTATACGGATACAATGTCTTGATATATCTACAAACACAAAATCTACAAACATGAATGCTGCAAACACGGAAGACAAGCTTCAAACTTCAGACCCTTGAGTGGGACATTGGCCACAGAATATGTGTTCTGCAAACTTTCTTTTACTAGGTCAATATGGGGGTATGGACAATTGCCCACCTGGACATTTGCCCACTTAGACATTTGCCACCTGGACAAAAGCACATCCATAATAGTACTTATCATTAGTAGCAACCTGGACATTTGCCCACCCACCTGTTTCTGCTTGATTTCACATAATTATTTTTATTTGGTTTTATGTTAAATAGTTTTTCACCATTTTTCCCCAAATAGATGATTTGCATTGCATTGAAAAGGCTGCACGTATAAATTAAATTCCTTTAATCTTAAATACATGTATTACAAGAGAAGCTTGCCCAAACAATGTAATTGTTAAATTTCTGAAATAGTCACTAAATTGTTTTTATTATGAATTAAATTCCTGTAATTTTAATAGCAAAATGTAATGGGGAGGGGGGCACAAGTCTTGAATAAAGTATGGTGGTTGTTCATAATGTGTGTTTGAGGTGTACTTTTAGTAACATTGGGAAAAGGGAGGGGAGGCAAACCCCTTCCATGCCATGCCCCCGCCGCCCCTCCCCCTGCCCCTGGCCTGTTTTCCAACAAATGTTTTCTACCCTGCAAAAGAAAAAATTCAGATTTTGAGAAGCTTTAAATATGTCATCTGCAAATGCTTTCTTATTGGGCAAGTCTAAAATTTTGTTGTTTGTTAAAGAGTTAACCCTTTACCACACAATCCCGACTTTTAACGACCCTAAGAAAGGAAGCTTTTGAAAACATTGTGAGAAAAGGAGAAAATGCTGGTAACTAGCATTTTCTCCTTTTCCCACAATATTTTCTACCCTTCCCAACACAAGTTTCAATTTTTAGTCACATTCATTTCGTCGTCTACAAATGCTTTCAGTTTGGACTAGTCTAAAATTTTGTCGTCTGGTAAAGGGTTAATGCATTCATAAAAATCATCAACCTATGTCAGCCTGCACAGTCTGACATGGGTAAAAACTTCTTACCATTTGAAATTTTTCTGTATGACCAAGGACCGTTCTACCCCATGGTACAGTCAGTTGTTAGACAAAACGGATTTTATGGATCCATAGTTATGTGATGGCTTGTTTGGGATAATGCATCATGGAGAATCATTTACCCTTTACACCATAATTTCGACCTTTAATGACGCCGAGGAAAAAAACTAAAATTTTGTCTTCTGGTAAAAGGTTGAACATGCTTTCCCCAGAGCATGGCTCATTCTTATTATCAAGGGCTTTAACTCATTACTAGACAACAAATTTTTCCTTGGTCAAGAAATATGTGTAGCTCCCTGTATAATGCATGACTGATCTTATGAGGTACCTTGCTCACATGCCAAGCTCCATACATCTGACCTGCTTCCATGCCCACTCGGATAGCTCAGTGGTTAGCTTATCTGACTTCTGACCTGATGGTTGCAAGTTCGATACCTGGTTGAGGCAAACTTTCTTTCCGGCGAATGTTTGCTTCTCACCTCTGATGCATGTGAGAAAAGCAGTCAGTGGCTTTGGAAAGAAAGTTGTGTCAGTACTGGTGTGAGAAAGCCAGGAAACATATGGGTGCGTCACTGACCGCCATTATGACCTGAGCTGTTAAAATGGCGTTAAACTCCAATACAAACCAAACCAAAACCTGCTTCCATACAAAATTGTCCACCTTTTGGCTGGGAATATCAGCCTAAGCCTGCATTCACCAATCATTCTAAATTGTCTTCATGGACTTTTTCTTATCTTAGAATTTGAAAGAAACAGTTTCTGATTGGCTAGACTAAATGGTTTAGTCAATCAGAAATTTGAAATTTGGAAATTTTATTGAGAATTAGACTAATAAAATTGTTAAAAATGGTCGGTGAATGTGGGGCAGTTCAATACAGTTACTTGTTTGATTTACACTTTGTTTGAAAGATTTTGCATGACCATTGGAGACTTTTTTGTCCTCATTGATACCTTGTTTCATTTCAGTACTACAATTTTGCAGATGTTAAGTTCGTGACCATGGCTGATGAAGAAAAACCAGAGTATTTTTACAGACTTGTAAGTCTTGTTATAGACCTGGGAACAGAAGGCCTGTGGAAAGTATTGCTTAAAGAAATACATGGGCAGACTATTCAAAGTTTTCTTGCAGAGAATGGAAAAGAAATTAAGAAATTGAAAAAGAGGAATGTATTAAATGAAATGCAATGTCGCATATTACAAGCAGGAAATGAATCAGAATTTGATATTTCATTGCTGTATGTTTTGATACGAAACCTGACAGGTCTGCAGCAACCTGTAGGTGGATGGGATACACAGTGTCTGATACCATCAGATCGGTCACCTGGAGCAAATATAGTCAGACTAAAAGTGGTTCGAAATGAAGCCATAGCACACACATCAAAGTGCTGCATGAAGAAATCTGATTTTGACAAGTTCTGGATTGATACTGCAGAAGTTTTGCTGGAGCTTGCAGGATCCGTGAATCACGATGAGAGAGACAGTATGGAAAAGAAAATTGACCAAGTTAAAACAAAAGAACTGATTGAAGAGGAAAAGAGCCAACTTGATAAACTGCTGAAGTGGACATTTGAAGAGAAATGTGCAGAAATGATGACACAAATTGAACAGTTGAACCAGAAGGTTAGGTGCTGATTATCACTAATGTTTTAGCTTTATTGAGTATGAAATACATACAAGTCATGCTCTGTGAAAAGGGAGTTTAATGCATCTGCAAAAAAGAACTGACTCTGGTCAGCCTGCGCAGTCCTCACAGACTGACATAGGTCTAAAAGTTTTGCTTTTTAGCTCACCTGAGCACGAAGTGCTCGAGGTGAGTTATTGTGATTGTGCAGTGTCTGGCATCTGTCGTTCGTCGTCCGTCGTGCGGTGTCAACATTTTACCTTGTGTGCACGCTAGAGGCCACATTTTCAGTCAGATATGCATGAAACTTGGTCAGAATTTTTGTCTTGATAAAATCTTGGACAAGTTAGAAATTTGGTCATTTCCGGTCAAAAAGTAGGTCACTGGGCTAAATCTAAGAAAAACCTTGTGTGCACTCTAGAGGCCATATTTTCAGCCTGGTACTCTTGAAACTTGGTCAGAATGCTTGTATTGATAATATCTTGAACAAGTCTGAAATTGGGTCATTTTGGGTCAAAAAGTAGGTGACTGGGCTACATCTAAGAAAAACGTTGTGTGCACTCTAGAGGCCATATTTTCAGCCTGATTCTCTTGAAACTTGGTCAGAATGTTTGTATTTATCATATCTTGGAGAAGTATGAAATTGGGTCATGTTGGGTCAAAAAGTAGGTCACTGGGCCGAATCTTAGAAAAACCTTGTGTGCACTCTAGAGGCCACATTTTCTGCCTGAAACTCATGAAAGTTGGATAGCATGTTTGTCGTGATGAAATCTCAGACAGGTTCTAAATTGGGTAATGTCGGGTCAAAATGTAGGTCACTGGGCAAAATGTTAGAAAAACTTTGTGTGCACTCTTGAGGCCACATTTTCAGCCTGATACTCATGAAACATGGTCAGAAAGTTTGTCTTTTTGATATCTTGGACAACTTCCAAAGTGGGTCACATTGGGTCAAAAAGTAGGTCACTGGACCAAATAATAGAAAAACCTTGTGTGCATTGTAGAGGCCACACACAGTAGGTCACTTACACTCATATGTTTTACATCATTAAAACCAGGCTCTCTTCAGCTTTATCAGTTGTAGATGACTTTACTCAGGTGAGCGCTTTAGGGCCAATGGCCCTCTTGTTGTAAATTTTATACATTCCAAGAACCATACCCCCTCCATATTCAGTGTATTAATGGATTTTATGGGATCCCTAATCATGCAATGACTTTGTCTAATGCATCACATAAATGCATTATTTGTAGTTAGGAATAAAGACCAAAAAAGGCATTTTCAAGCCTGTTTTGAGTGCATTGTTAGAAAAATGTTAGACTTGTCAGGATAAGCCCTAATCTTGACTCCTTTTTTAGCACAGAATTTTCAACTTGTCCCAATCCAAAGCATTTGCAGACGACAAATCCAGTATGGCTCATATGGTAGGATTTTATTTGGAAAGGGTAGAAAACTTTGTTTGGAAATTAGAAATTGTTGTAATCAAAAGTTTCATCCCTTCAGGTTGTTTGAATTTGTGATTGTGTGGCAAAGGTCTATATACAGCATTTCTAAAGGCACCATTTTTTAGCCTAGCTTACCATTATAAACCTTTGCCACAGAACCCTGTATCTTTATGACCCTGATTAGGATGGCTTTTGAAGACAATTGTAGTGAAAGGAGAAGATGCAGGTAACCAGAATCCTTTTCTTTGCCTACAATGTTTTTTGTTCATGGCATTAACAAACCCAAGTATTTTAGCCACAAAGTCATTGTTTTTCACAAATGCATTCAACTTTAACAAGTATATTTTTTTTTGTCTGATACCACAGACATTTGGAGCTCCATTGGTCCACCATGAAACACTAAAATTTTCCTTGGTTGATCATCAAACACTTTTGCACATTGGTGCATTGCCTGTATGGCACCGAATACTAAAATTTTCACTAAAACTGTTACTATAAATAGCACATTGGCGACTGCCTCTATATTATAAGACAGGGTGTGCAATGAAATTGAAGAAAATTTGACCCCTGACCCCTTTCAGAGATAATATTGAACAAAAACCGGAAAAAATACCTAGTTACTATTGCAAATGAGTTCACAGATTTTTTTTTTTTTTTTTTTGAGTGCCCTGACCTTCAAAAGTTCCAAGCGGCTATTACGATCGAGCAATTAACCAAACGCCAGCTGTCAATCAAAAAAATCAATAAGCCAATCAGCGATCAGTATTTTTCCATCCAGAGCGGAAGCCGTCTTGCCGTTATAAAATCTAGACATTCTGAATCATTAGGAGTTATAACTATATAGAAATGTATAGTATATTTATTAGAAAAAACTGATGGATAACTTTAAACTTGATATCCATTATTAATCCTTACGAATGCAATTTCAAGATGCAGAGTTACACCAGGTAAAACTATTGTTGCAGAAGACAAATTCAGATTTAAAAGGAGAAAAATAAATGAATACTTCTTGTTAACATGCTTTTTTATTGTCATAAATTTTCCAGAATTTCAATCTTGGCAACAGATTCCTGTTTCTTTACTAAAAGAAATGTATAGATAGTATTTCAGACAACTGATTGGATTTTATCATGTTCAGTTATTTATTTCCTTTACCTTATTTTTCATTTAAATATATACTCAGTAATTCATTTTCTTACCAAATTGGTTGACTTGTTTTTTTTGAATGCTGGTTACATCTCTTTTGTTGAATCTTTTTCCCCCTTGCAAATTATCCTTAAATAAAATTTGAGTCGACGAAATTCGGATAAAAATGCTTTTCATATAGTCTTCATAGAAGTCAAACCTAAAACGCCCCCCCCCCCCCCCCCCCCCCCCCCCCCCCCCCCGCTTTTAAAGTAAATGCAATGTAGGCACAGTTTTGACAGTTGTTTAAATTAAAGATAAATGCCATCTTCCTCCATCAGTAAACCATTAAGAACGTTGTTCCCATTGGTCTTTGTATTTTAATATATGAATGCAAACTTAAAGCCTGTTAAATTAAAAGACGATATGCCACCCTATATATATAGCCATCTTTCCCCTCCCTTTATTTTCAATCTTTTAATCTCCCTTAAACTATTATTTATTTATCGAAAATCAATTAGGTACCAATCAAGCCGTTTTCGTTTGGTTTGTTGTACATGTTGCCACTTTTTACGCAAAACGTGGAGCAAGGGTTTATGCGGTATTCCTTTGATATCGGTATACCACCCCCAAAAGCGTCTGGTACTGTCCTACTTGTAAAATTACACACACGTGTCATATCAGTCTGACTCTTTGTGACCGTCAGTAACCCCTTTCAACGATTATTAGTGTTTGAAATTTGGATTAAACATGTTCAATGTGTAAGTCAATTTATTTTTCTATTGCTCTTACAACATAGTATTTACCGGCGAATGTTTAGAAATATATTCATGTTTTTATTCTTTTTATTCTTCTCCTGGGGTTTTTCCCTCAAACTTGAAAAAATCAATTTGGTAAACCTATCATTTGTTAATGTATCTTCTAATTTCAATTCAAACATCTGGTAATCATATTGCCCTGTTAAAAACATGTATATTTCATTTGGTAATGTAAAAGTCTTGCAATTTGTGGTGAAATTATTGAAGAATATATCACAGACTAAGTAATGGAAAAATCTCTGTAACTTTGAAAAAGCTTATTTTTGTCCAGGTAAAAGATGAATTGCATTTGAAGAGCAATGACTTTAAGAAATATTTAGGAAGCATGAGTTACATGTACACGTATTGTACCTACATTATCAAAAGTAAGTGGCGTAAAAGGTGCATGTCAACTGACTTCGAAATAGACAGTCTCTATTTCAATTTTCACCTATAAAACTTCGAAAAACCTAAATCCAAAAGATGTAACTACCTTTTCTCAAATTGTTCCCATGCTTATTTTATCTTGAACAATTATTTTGTGTTAAAGTATCTTCTGGTAACTTGCATATTTCTCCTAGCTAAGCCCTCGTGTCTGGGTAATGTTTGTCTAGGTTTTTAGATTCGCGGGTCACATGACATCAGTGGGAGGAGCGATCTATCGTCTGTCGTTTGGTTAATAGCTCTGATCTAAAAATCTTTGAAAAGTTTTCACATTTTCCGGATCACCATGACATCACACAATTCATTGTGAAGCAGCAAATTATAACTAGAGTGAATTCACTATCAAGGTTTTTGACCAATAAACGGTAAATACAGGTTTGAAAATATGCAAAATGGAAGATGAAAATCAAGATACTGGATTAGATGAACGGTTAAATTATAACAGACCAAAAGTTAATGATTTATCAATTATCAACAAAAAAAATTTAGATCTTTGTTCGAAAAAAATATTTTAGTTATGATTCGCTGCGGAATAATAGACGAAAATCCATTTTTGATCACTTTTCTTTGTTTACATCATATCTAAATGTATATTTGAAGCAAGGCAGTTGGAGATTTGAATCCACAGTTTGGCAAGTTTCTTTGTGAAGTTGGATGATAGTCATTGGGACAGGATTCATTCTGCTCTCACTGCTGATAAGTGCCACAATGTAACTGAGGTAATGTTGAATTCGGTGTTAAACACCATACGGGCAAACAAAATCAAAATGCATACTTTTTTTTACTTTTTTAAAGATTGCAAAGAATGACAGAGTACCAGAAGATATCAATGCCATGAAAGTATCCATCACAAGTATTCAAGAGCAGCTAAACCAGCTTGGAATGAATAGTTCAACAGACGGGCTATCAGGTTTTGAGGTATATTTAACCTTTTACTACACAATCCTGAGTTTTAAGGACCCTGAGGAAGAAGCCATTTATAATGTGGGAAAAGGAGAAAATGCTGGTAATCAGCATTTTCTTCTTTTCCCACAATGTTTTCTATCTTGACATAGACAAGTTTCATCATTTGAGCCGCATTTATTTTGTCTTCGGCAGATTGTCTCAATTTAGACAAGTCTAAGATTTTGTCATTTAGTGACGAGTTTGGTAAACCTTTTCAGAACAATCACGACTTTCAACAATCATACAGAAGAAGGCTTTTGAAAACAAAAAGTTAATGTCGTGGGAAAAGGCGAAAATGCTGGTAACCAGCATTTTCTCCTTAAACCACAATGTTTTCTACCCCTTCAAAGACAGAAATCATCATTTGAGCTACATTTAATTTGTCATCTGCAAATGCTTCCAATTTGTAAAATTTTGTCTTTCGGTAAGGAGTTAACACAGTAAAGTACTAGTTGAAGAAATGTTAGGGACTATATCCACGTGGCATTCATAATAATGTTCTGATTGTGTTTATTATTATATTTAAATTCAAGCATGGATGAGCTATTTCAATGAAATTTCACATGTTAATATAATCTTGTTGTTCAATAGAGATTGAGAACATCATGGTCATCTTGTTCCTTTTGCCGGTTGTTTAAAGGCTGTTTAGATCATGGTCACAAAATAGTGGATTTACCTTGAACCAAACTGTTTGTGAAAGGTTATGAAGCAGTGACTGGGAAAGGCTTGCGCCATGCGCCATAGTCACATTAAAATCCAAAATGTCACATCGTTTTCGCTATCGAGAGCGCCCGTGTCCCATTCAATTTTCGACTTCGGAAAAAGTACGAAAAACCGTGGGGCGAATCTATTTTGATCGGATCCGATTAGACGCTCTATAAAAATGAGTAGCGTAGATGCGCGTGACGTCATCAACTTGTAAATCATGAAACGCTCATTGAAAATTTGTACCTATGTCGTCGTCGTGAATTCGTCTGTTTAGCTGCCTGAATTGAATAGTAAGATTTAATTTTCAACGTCTAAAATGCCCTCGAAAAAGAAATTAAAGTTGCCTGAAGGCCAGGGCTCAATTAGTAGTTTCTTTCCCAAAACAAACGTTCCTCAAGTTCAACAGACTCGAATAGACGACGATCAGACCGAAATGAAGGCAATGAAAATTTTTGTGTTGTTGAAATTGTCACATTGGTTTTCAAAATGTCACATTGAATTTCCTGACCAAAGGGACATTGTCCCATTGCAAAAAAATCCTTTCCCAATCACTGATGAAGTTGTCCTTGATATTACAAGGCTTTAAATTAGATATAATCCCAGTGACAGTTTTATCTCTCTCATATAGGCTAAATCTGTGGCTGATGGTGGACCTCAGACTTCAGAGGTTGATGCTCTGAAAAAAAGAGTGGAACAGATGGAAAACAACATACATGGTCGCATGAACGAAATGTGTAGTAAGAAAAGAATTAGTCTATTTTTCATATAAATCTTTAGCCATGCAGACAGGATCCTTTTACATCCTAGCACAAGACAGCTGTTCAAAACTGATGGAAATTTTTCAGATATCCCGTCTGCTTATTTTACAAAATTATATTTCAGCTGCCTTGTCCCAGTCTTTGTTGGAACGATGTTAGCTGCCATTGGTTTTTAGCTCTACTGGCTGAAAGCCAGCAGAGCTTATGTCATGGCGGGGTTTCCGTCATCCGTCCGTCTGTCCGTCCGTCTGTCCGTCCGTTAGTCTTTTTCTTGTTTACGCGATAAAGTCTGCATTTGTTGCCGGATTTTCATGAAACTTGCACAGTTTGTTTATCTCATCAATAGCTTCAACCCTATTGAATTTGAAAAAAATCCAACAAACAGTATGGGAAAAGTAGCCATTTCAAGTTGAAAATTTCCAGTTCTTGTTTACTCGATAAAGTCTGCAAATAACTTCAGATTTTCGTGAAACTTGCACAGTTTGTTTATTTCATCAATAGCTTCAACCCTATCGACTTTGAAAAAAATCCAACAAATAGTATGGGAAAAGTAGCCATTTAAAGTTGAAAATTTAAATTTTCTGTTCTTGTTTACGCAATAAAGTCTGTATTTCTGGTCAGATTTTCATGAAAATCACACAGTTTGTTTATCTCATCAGTAGCTTCAACCCTATTGATTTTGAAAAAAAAATCGAAGAAACAATGTGGGAAAAGTAGCCATTTCATGTTGAAAATTTCCAATTCTTGTTTACATGATAAAGTCTGCATTTGTAATCAGATTTTTGTGAAATTCACCCAGTTGTTTTGTCTCATCAACAGCTTGAATCCTATTGATTTTGAAAAAAAATCCAAGAAACAATGTGGGAAAAGTAGCCATTTTTTTTTTTGTTGAAAATTTGTCTTTTTGCATCATGAATTCATAATGTATGCTAGCATAAAAGCAAGATTTAATTCCCTGCCAGTAGAGCATATTCAGGCCCTTCAGGGCCTTCTAGTTAGCACAAATGAGCATGTACTGTTATTCTGTTGGCTCAATGTTTGTTGTATATTTGTCAATAGCTTTACAGATCTCAGAATCTGTAGTTGAATTGTGCTCACATTTTCTGTGCAGTCTTGCTAGGTTGGCTAGAAAAGACTGTTGTTTCTTTCATAATTGTCATGAAAGTAGCAGTAAACATTCCTAAAAATGAAAACTGTTACAAAAAACTTGAGAATGAAAGATATGCAAGACAAACAGGCCTTCCGAAATGGACAAAGTGGTAGCCTGTTGTCGATCTTCATCATGTCTATCATGCGGTTACGAGAGACACAACTTACAATGTAACATTTCAGCAAACCCATTGTTTGAGGGAAACAATAACTGTTAATTAGAAATCTAGTATTTGATCTTTATAGTTGGATTATAGTGTTGTTCAAAAGCTTCAGAAAGACTGATAGTCTGACATATTAGACTGAAGGCATTTTTCATTGTACATGTATTTTTACTCCATAGGGAGAGTATGTACCTTAATTTCAAAGTGAGGTAGACAAGAAAAATTTAGGGGATATGTATCTGTTAAATCCTGATATAGCATGATTTTTCTATTCAAATTTAGGGGATAATTTAATGAAGTTGCACAGAATATCTTTGCTAGGTCAAGGTTGGTCCATGCTGTGTTTGTGCTATATATCCACATTACAGTGGGAAAACTATCAAGATTTTCTTATCTTGAATACAACAGCCCTTGAGTTTCCAAATTTATAATGCGGAAGTTATGCCTTGATATCAAAAGCTGGTCAATTTTTGTCCTTATGCTAAAGATTGCTTGTTATCAAATGTATATAATGTACAGATAAAAGAATTATACTTTTGAATCTTTCATAAGGGTTTTGAGATAAAATTTTACAAAGCCAGTCTAGAAAAGTGTTATTTGTCCTAACTTCTAAGGTAAAGAATGTTTTGAAGGTTGGAAATCAAGCTATATAATATTTTTATGAAAGCATGTATAGTGATATAATAAAGGACTATCAAGGTCTTCATTTTCTGTTTACTGTTTGTTCTCTTTTTGATTAAAAATTGTAAGTTTTGGAATTTGAATCCATGTTCTATCGGTCAGGTGTTTACAGTGATGGAGGAATGTACTTTATGCAACAAATGGAGCCCCAAGAACCCCCTACTGACAATCCCAATGCTCTGACAGATGACGAAATAAAGATATACTCTGAAGAATTAGGTAAGGATGAACCTTTGACAGGAATGAAAATATTAATTTCAATTCATTTGTAAATTATAGGTACATTTATACATTTCAGCCAGACTATAAACTATAATCATACTTGTATCTTCAGGCCAAATACTACCTCTGGCAGTTGCAAGGTCATGCCAAATGTTACCCCTAAGGGTT
Source organism: Tridacna gigas (assembly GCA_945859785.2). Taxonomy (NCBI): domain Eukaryota; kingdom Metazoa; phylum Mollusca; class Bivalvia; order Cardiida; family Cardiidae; genus Tridacna; species Tridacna gigas. The sequence goes on from OX244028.2 coordinate 30,485,148, forward strand.
GGAAGGTTGCATAGATTACGACCAATAGAAAATGCATTTTATTAGCTCACCTGAGCATGAAGTGCTCCGGATGAGCTATTGTGATCACTCACCGTCCGTCGGCGTCCGTCTGTCCGTCCGTCGTCCGTCCGTCCACATTATTTTGTTTACACTCTAGCATCTACAAATATTACCCAATCCGCACCAAACTTGGTCAAAATGTATATGACCATAAGATCTCGGATGAGTTCGATTATGGGTGTAATCGGACCAGAACAACTGGAGTTATTTGCCCTTGAATTAGAAAAATTGCTATGTTTGACTTTGTTTACACTCTAGCATCTACAAATATTAACCAATCCGCACCAAACTTGGTCAAAATATATATGACCATAAGATCTCGGATGAGTTCGATTATGGGTGTAATCGGACCAGAACAACTGGAGTTATTTGCCCTTGAATTAGAAAAATTGCTATGTTTGACTTTGTTTACACTCTAGCATCTACAAATATTAACCAATCAGCACTAAACTTGGTCTAAATATATATGACCATAAGATCTCGGATGAGTTCAATTATGTGTCTGATCGGACCAGAACGACTTGAGTTATTTGCCCTTGAATTAAAAAAATTGCTACATTTGATTTTGTTTACGCTCTAGCATCTACAAATTTAAACCAATCAGCACCAAACTTGGTCAAAATATATATGACTAAGATCTTGAATGAGTTTGATTGTAGGTCTTATAGGGCCAGTTATTGCTGTCATGGAAAAAGGGGGCTTGACGTATATTTTCATTGTGGACCAATATCTCTTTAACTACAGGACAAAATGTCATGAAACGTCATCTTTTTATTGTTTATTGCAAGCCACAGACAATAGTTATTTGTTTTTATTTCATGAAACGCTATGTCATGAAAAAAGGGGGCTAAATGTTTAATTTCGTCATGGACCAATGACCATCTGTTTGTCCATCTTTCAGGACAGATATCTTCTAAAATCCTTGACAAAAAACTAATAGAAATTCATACAGGTGTTCCTAATGATGTCCGCTGATATTTATTGTTTTTTTTTCTTTTCTGATTTAAAATACTGTCTCATAGGAAAAAGGGGCTTCATGTATATTTCTGTTAAGGATCAATATACATGTATCTTCAACTCAAAATCCTGGACAAAAATTTGTGAAACTTCATACATGTGTTCCTTATGATAGTTCGCCAATATCATTAGTTTAGCTTTTTTGATTAAATGTAGTGTCATGGAAAAAGGGGGCTTCACATATATTTTCATTATGGATTAATATCTCTTTAACTACAGGACAAAATGTTATGAAACTTCATCTTTATGTTGTTTATCACAAGCCACAGACAATGGTTAGGCCTATTTGTTAGCTCACCTGAGCACGAAGTGCTGGGTGAGGTATTGTGATTCGTCATTGTCCAGCGTCCGTCTTTCCACAATTCCTTTAAACATCTTCTCCTCCTAAACTAATCATGTTGAAACTTGACAGGCATATTCCTTGGGTGAAGTTCTACCAAAGTTGTTAAAAGAATTGAATTAACCCTTTAAATCCAGGGGTCACAATTTTGGGCAAAATTGTATATAGAGCAAACTTTAAAAATGTTTTTGTTTGAAACTAGAAGGCCTAGAGCTTTGATATTTGGTATCTGGCATTTCCTTGTGGACTTCTACCAGTTTTGTTCAAGTGATGCCCTTGGGTCAAAACAGGACATAAACATATACAGAATGAACTTTAAAAGTCTTGTTCTATTTAACCCTTTACCACACAATCCCAAGTTTTAATGCCTGTGAGAAATAAGGTTCTTGAAAATATTGTGGGAAAAAGAGGAAATACTTGTAACCAGCATCTTTTCCTTTTTCCACAATGTTTTCCACCCAACCAAAATCAAATCTAAATTTTTGAGTCACATTTATTTTGTTGTCAGCAAATGGTTTGAATTTGGACAAGTTTTAACCTTTTAAGTGCCTTTCACTACTATAGTTGCCTTTGTGTCTAGTTTAGATCAAGATCAGACTGCACAAAATGTGCAGTCTGATCATTGATCTATACTGTCTGTTTTGTTGAAACACTGCAGACAAAAGGCACCCACGCAGTTGTTATCATCTTGGACTCATTCTGGAATGAAAATGGCCTTTGGGTTTAAGGATTAAATTTTGTTGTTTGTTAATGATTTGAGCCAAGCCTGTTAGCTCATTACCTACAGGGCTAGCTATGCAGGGATGTCAAGTTTAAATCTCAGTTGGGCCAAGCACTCAGGTAACCAGGATTTTTTTTTAACTTTTTCCACAATGTTCTCTACCCATCCCAAATCTAAGTTCATTTTTTGAGACAAATTTATTTTGTTGTCTGCAAATGCTTTGAATTATAGACCCAGTCTAAAATTTTTGTTTGGTAAAGAGGTAAAGATGGACCAAGTAATATGCATTTCAAGACTGTGTTGTATGCAATACTATCTTGCAGAATATAAGGCATATATATCCAAGATCCAACTGCAGTCTGATCTTTATCTACACTGTCTGATAAAACATCCTGTCTTGCGTACCCCTAGCCTTGGTTCCCACCTGATCATTTTTTCCTTTTATCTATTTAGGACGGACGGATGCAGTTTAAATTTGACATGAAGCCCCCCTTTTTCCATGACACAGCAATAAATTCCAAAACCCTAACAAGATGCGCTAGGTCACTTGATGTGTGAAAATTTCATCCAAATCTGTTGAGATATGTCCAGTAATTAAAGAGATATTGGTGAAAAATGAAATATAACATGAAGACCCCTTTTTCCATGATGCAGCTATAAATTGCAGAACCTTGACATTATGCACTAGGTCTCATGATGAGGAACATTCTGTGAAAACTTTTGAAAACATTGTGGGAAAAGGAAAAAATGCTGGTAACCAGCATTTTCTCCTTTTTCCCACAAAGTTTTCTACCCTATCAAAGAAATATTGTGTCACTTGAGCCAATATGAAAATGTTGTCTGCAAATGCTTTCAATTTGGACAGATCTAAAATTTTGCCATGTGGTAAAGAGTTAAAGGCTTTGACAGCAATTTTCTCCTGGCTGTTAGGATGTATCTTTGAACATTGTGTTCATTGTATTTTGAGTTCATTTTTGTTCATTCATTTAACTCTGTAGTACAGATTTTATCTTGTAAATCTTAGAAGTCATTATAATTTTTGTTCTTCAGTTTGTGGTGTTTGTCTTATTTATGAGTAAGTTTATGACCCCCCCCCCCCCCCCAATAGATTTTGGGCATATACTCCACCATGAATTGAAGTACCATTTGCAAGATCTGTTCAGGTAGGGCCAAGGTCAATGTCACACTTGAAGGTCAAATTTTTGTAAGCTGGACGCATTGAAAGGTTGGTGCAAGACTATTGCAAGTGTAAATACATTATGTGTTTACAATAGCAATTACCCATGAACATGTCCCTGGACAACCACTGTAGTTGTTGGTGTATTTAACAACATTATAATACTAATTTGTATAGAAAGTCTTGAATCGGCAAACATTCTCTACTAAGTTTGTTCAAATCTGGCAACTTTTTGCCACACACCAAAAGGCCTAGGGCTTTGTTATTATTCCTTCAAAACTCTGTTCTGGAGGTATATAGGAGTCAGCTTGTCTGTCCATCCATCCATCCATCCATCCATCCAGTCTTTCTGTAGCATTTTCTTGTCAGAGCTAGTTCTCAACAACTACAGGACAGATTTCATGCAAACTTTAGAGAGACTCGGTGCCAAGCAAGAATGTGCATATTATATTTTGGTGACGGTTCATTGAATTTTTACAAAGTTATTTTCCTTTGATGAAATTTCTTGTTCTCCCTATTTTTTAACAACTATTGGACAAATATCATTCAAACTTCTCACAAAATATTTATATAACCGGGTTTGGTTAAGAAAGATTATCTTCTTGTCTGAACCAAGAAGACCTAGAGCTTTGGCCTTGCACTTCGATATTTGGTATTTATCTTCATTGTAGACCTTTACTGCTTGGTACTTAGGTGAGCGATATAGGACCATCATGGTCCTCTTGTTTTCTTGAAGCCATCAAAGAAATCACTATTGACGTTTCTGTTGTTTACTCAAAGGTTTCTGATGTAATATTCCTATATACAGAATATTGCATGATAATTACGCATTCTGTCATGTGACTGTATATGACCTTCACCTTGTTTATGGTGGGGTTAACAAAGAAAATGGATACTAAGAGGGATGGAAGAATGAAAGTTAAAGAAAGGATGAATAAAGTTCTGTGACACATTAACATTGTTTACAGCTTTGACTGTGAACCAGTTTCTACACACCAAGATTCGGGTCCTTAGACTAATCCCTTGAGTTTCTTTATTCCTTACACAGTATATATTGGTATTCTATCAATGTGTACACAATTGACGTAACTCTTAGCCATTCTACAGTTTGTCAAATTTTAGCCACATTTTTTCTATGTTGCTGTAAGGGTGAATCTTTGACTGTTACATGTTTTCATGATTGCACAACTGGGCATGTACACATGTGCAGTCATTGAAATTTCAAAATCTTTTGACATGTAGAGAAAATAATACTTACCAGTATATGCATGCACTGGCAAAGAACATGGTTTTAACTATTAGTATAGTAACAAATTCTCATTTTCAGATCACTCTCATTTTACCAAAGTGCATTTTTGGTAAAGTGTAAATCCTAATTTTAAATATATCTCCTCAGCATCAATGAAAACTTACCATATACAAGAGATTACTACTTGTCATTTTGCCAAAGGGACTAAACTTTATCTTTATGTCACAAAAACTGAGCTGAAAGCCATAAATGGCAAGCTTTATGTTTATGTTCATCTCTCTTAATCTGTATATTTAAAATTGAGTTTTGATTATTTTAGGGGAGAAAATCTGCTCAAGGTACACTCTATTTTTGTTATTCCAAAGTGCAACAGAGTTGCAAAAGGACACTAGATGAGCATGTACTGCTGAAGGCCTGCAAGCTTATGTCATGGCCCAGTGTCCATTGTGTGTCTATGCCTGCATTAAGTTTTATTTCGAAAATCTTCTTCTCTGAAACCACCCATCCAATTCTGATGAAATTTTACCAAAAAAAATTCTGCCGTGGCCCTCTTCAGAATTTCTTCAAAGAATTTGATTCCAATAAAAACTCTGCTTGCCGTGGCAGCAAGACTGAAAAATATTGAAAGTCTTTAAAAATCTTCTTGTCTGAAACCATAAGGCCTAGGGCTACCAAACTTAGCATGTAGCTTCATCTAGCAGAGTGTTACCAAAATTCTTCAAATGATAGCCCTGGGGTCAAAATTGGTCCCGCCTTGGGGATCACAAGATTTACTTGGGCTTATGTAGTGAGAAAATTTGAAAATATTCTTGTTTCTAAACAATAAAGCTTAGGGCTACCAAATTTTACATACAGTTTTATCTAGTCGACCCCTGCTAATATTAAGTTATAGCCCTATGGTCAAAAAAGGCTTCACGCCAGGGGTCACAAGTTTCTCATGGGCTAATACGGTGAAAACTTCAAAAATCTCTTTTGATCCTAACTGTAAGGCCCAGGGCTACCAGGGAATCACAAATTTTACATGGGCTTTTAAACTGAAAACTGAAAGAATCGTCTGGTTCCTAACTGTAAGGTCTAGACTTAACAAATTTTGCATGTTGCTTCGTCTAGTGGGCCTGTTGCTAGATTGTTTAAAGTACAGGGGTTAAATATGGTAAAATAGAAAAATGGAATACTCTTCTGTAGTACAATGACTTAAGCTTATATGCTAACCACTGAGCTACCCGAGCAGGCTCTTAGCTTCAGGATCAGTTTAGGACCTCTGTTTGAACAACTCCAGAGAGTTTAGGAAATTTTTTATCCAGGGCATTTGTGTATCCACAGTTTGTGTACATTTAAGTGAATGTTACTTTAGGAGCTACAAGACATGATTATTAGTGTATAGTTCTGACACCGGTTCAACAGCAAAGCCCCTATAGTTGGTGTATGCAACATCTGCCTTAGACAAAGGTATTTGTTCACAGATGAGTCTAGATTCTGCATCAAAATGAAGGACAGCAGTCCTAAGGTGTGGTAAAATGTGGTAAATATTATGCAGATTGCTATGAAGAAAGGGCTTCACATCGGAGGCACAGGGAGTGTGATGGTGAGTCGCATGGTGCTACAGGGTACTTATTGTGGTTATTAACTTTTTGCCACACAATCCCAAGCCTTAACGACCCTAACAAAGAAAGCTTTTGAAAACATGGTGGGAAAAGGTGAAAATGTTAGTGATCAGCATTTTCTCCTTTTCCCACAATGTTTTTTAACTTATCAGAAATAAATTCCTTCACTTAAAGGCCCATTAGCGGCCAAAAGTAAGAAATGGGTGTGGTAAAATGCATCTTATTTTATGCCATATCATATATAAATATGGAAATTATTGTGAAGAAGACAATCTAGTATTGTACGGTCAGTCCAGGTGTAAGTCTCTGGCAGAAAAATAAATTTTAAAACTAGGTCAAAAGTTGCAAGGTCGTTCTATCTTTTGTTTGCTTTTTACGTGGTTTTGAAATTCATTTTCCTGCCAGTGACTAAAGGTACAATAATAGATTGTCATCTTCACAATAATTCCCATACTTTTAAATGGTAAGAATTAAATTTAGATGTATTTAAACTCCTCATTGTTTACTTTTGGCCACTATTATGACTTTAAGCCACATTTAAATGTTGTCTGCAAATGCTTTGAATTTGGACTAATCCAGAATTTTGTCGTTTGGAAGAGAGTCAATGGATATCTGACTGCAGATGCTTTAAGGCTGAGGTGTTGCAGCCAGTTTTATTGCCTGTCTTGAGAAATTTAGCCATTGTTTGGCTTTATGAGCAAGATAATGCCATACCTCATGCCGCAAGATCAACAACAAACTTTTTCGGACAAGATGATGTGAAGTTGTTACCCTGGCCTACCTTCTGCCCTGGTTCAAGTACCATAGTACATCTATAGGACCAGCTAGGATGTCGCAAGTTTGATTGTTGATGACGTATATGTAATTACCAGTGCCTGATTGAGGCACTTACCAAAAAGTTAGAGGGAACTCTTCAGTACAGAACCTGTTTGTTTCACGGTATGAAGCACACATCTAAAGAATTCCTAGATGTTGCCGGAGAACAAAAATCAAATCTTCAGATTTTGAACTTGTAATGTAAGGGTGCAACATCTTCAAATTCAATTCCAGTTATGAGAATGACCCTGTGCTGCTGTGCTTCAGGTAGAAAATGCAACATTGCCGTGAAAATTAGTATAACTACATACTTCAAAAATCACTTCAAATTAAGAATCCAGAATCACTTGGGATAAACTGCCTGGTTTCTTCTCATTGATGCTGAGTATTTATGTACATTTTTTTAGCTTACCTGAGCTCTTAGTGAAATTGTGCTATGTCCAGCACACATTGTCAGTCATCTGTCATCAACCATCTGTCTTGTTTGCATAGTTTAGGCCATATTTATTGTATAATACTTTTGAAACTTTGTTATTATTATTGTTTTGGTAATATCTGTGATGAAAATGAATCACCAGTAGAAAAGCAGGTCACAAGATCAAAATGTAGTTAAACCATACATGAGGTCACATTTTCAGCCAAGTGCTCATGTCATGAAACTTCGTTCAAAATGTTTGTATGGAAATCAGTGAATGAGTTCGAAAACAGGTCTGCACTAGTCAAAAAGTAGGTCACTACTTCAAATCTTAGTAAAACCATGAGTGCGTTCTTGGGCTTACAGTTTAATTCCAAAGCTTATGAAACTGTCAGTATGTTTGTCTTGACATGTTTAACCCTTTACCGCACAATGACGCCTTTTAACACCCCTGGGAAAGAGGCCTTTTGAAAACATTGTGGGGAAAGCATTTTCTCCTTTTCCCACAATGTTTTCTATCCTGTCAAAGAAAAATTTCACCATTTGTGCCACATTGAAATTGTCTTCTGCAAATGCTCTCAATTTGGACAAGGCTAAAATTTTGTTGTCTGGTAAAGGGTTAAGGTGTATGACAATTTGTCTCCAGTGGTCAAAAAGTGTATCATTATTTCAAATTTTAGAAAAAGCCATGTGTGCATTGTAGAAAAGGCATTTGCAGCTGCTCATGAAACTTAATGTTTGTTATGATATCTCTTACACATGTGGAAATCGATCACTTCTGGTGAGAAAGTAGGATGCAAGGTAAAAGTCTAGAAAAACTTGGTGGTTATTGTAGAGATAGCAAATTTAGCCCAATGCTAATGCAAATTGGTTAGAATACTTGTCTTGATAATATTTCAGGCAAGCTTGAAAATAGGTGACCTGAGGTCAATGCAAATTGGTTAGAATACTTGTCTTGATAATATTTCAGGCAAGCTTGAAAATAGGTGACCTAAGGTCAAAATGCATATCACTAGGTAAGACTGCACAAAAATTTAATATGCATTCTAGAGTTTACACCTCCTGTTCAGTGCTGATGAAACTCGGATAGAATAATTGTCTTGATCATATCAAGTAAGTGTTAGAAACGGGGTCATCTTAAGATGAACAGTTAGTAGGTAGAAAAATACTGTTTGCACTCCTAAAACCCTGTTTTAGTATATGATGTTCTGTTTGCAATATTTTATAACAGACTTTAACTCTTTACCAAACAACAAAATTTTAGACCAAGCCAAAATGAAAGCTTTTGCAGACGACAAAATAAATGTTACTCAAAAATTGAAATTTGTTTTGGGAAGTGTAGAACACATTGTGGGAAAAGGAGAAAATGCTGGTTACCAGCATTTTCTCCTTTTCCCTTAATGTTTTCAGAAGGCTTTTTCCTCAGGGTCGTTAAAAGTCGGGATTTTGTCGTAAAGGGTTAATATATGTATCTGTAGTTTTCCATTAATCTTTGGACATAAAGCTCCACATTCTGATACAGCAATACAAAACTTTATGGACTGGGTTACCCTGAAAATAATCTCAGTGAAACCTGATTATAGACATTTTAAAGTTTGCAGACAACTAATTTAATTTGTCACAAAAATGATGATTTTGGTTGTTGGAGAAATTAAAAAACATAGTAGGAAAAAGTGTTTTCCTACCTTGTTTTTGAAAGTTCTCTTCTTTAGGCTTGATAAGAACATGGATGCTTTGGTTAAGAGGCTATCAAGAAATATGCTTTTCTTGCTTTATAAGCAAATATGTATTTAGTAGCTGACTTATGAAAGTACACGTGTGTAGAAAGACAAGTATAGTTATTGACTGCAATTGTTTGAAATTTTGCAAGCTCTCGGCACTCAGACCTAATCTGTGTATATGAGTGCCAATTTGGCAAAAGGGGGTTTAATGCATCTCTGTAATGCGTTATACCAAGCATGTCATCACATAATTATGGATCCTTAAAATTCATTTTGTTTCACAACGGACTGAATCTAGAGATAAAATTGGTCTGTGAACATGCAGAAAATTTACAAATAGCTAAAAGTTTTCACCCATGTCAATCTGTGTTGAATGTGCTGACTGTCATGGGTAAAAGCCTTTTCCAGATGTATCACACCCCATTTTTAGCTCACCTGAGCACAACATGCTCAAGGTGAGCTTTTGTGGTTGTCCGATGTCCGTTGTCTGTCGTCAACATTTACCTTGAGGACACTCTAGAGGCCACATTTCTTACTCAATTGACCTAAAAATTGGTTAGAATGTTTGTCTTGATAAAATCGCGGACAACTTTGAATTTGGGTCACCTGGGGTCATAAACTAGGTCACTAGGTCAAATTAAAGAAATACCTTGTGGACACTCTAGAGGCCACATTTCTTGCTCAGTTGACCTGAAAGTCAGTCAGAATATTTGTCTTGATAAAATCTCGGATGACTTTGAATTTGAGTCACCTGGGGTCATAAACTAGGTCACTAGGTCAAATTAAAGAAATACCTTGTGGACACTCTAGAGGCCACATTTCTTACCCAATTGACCTAAAAATTTGTCAGAATGTTTGTCTTGATGAAATCTCGAATGAATTTGAATTTGGGTCACCTGGGGTCATAAACTAGGTCACTAGGTCAAATCAAAGAAATACCTTGTGGACACTCTAGAGGCCACATTTCTTACTCAATTGACCTGAAAATTGGTCAGAATATTTGTCTTAATTAAATCTTGCATGAGTGTGGAATTGGGTCACCTGGGGCCATAAGCTAGGTCACTAGGTCAAATTAAAGAAATACCTTGTGGACACTCTAGAGGCCACATTTCTTACTCAGTTGACCTGAAAATCAGTCAGATTGTTTGTCTTGATGAAATCTCAGATGAGTTTGAATTTGGGTCTCATAGGGTCATAAAGTAGGTCACTAGGTCAAATAAAAGAAAAACCTTGTGGGCACTCTAGAGGCCACATTTCTTACCAGTTCACTTGAATATTGGTCAGAATGTTTGTCTTAATGAAATCTCGGCTGAGGTCGAATTTGGGTCACCTAGGGTTATAACTAGGTCACTAGGTCAAATTTAAGTAACACTTTCTGGGCACTTTAGAGGCCACATTATTTGCTCAACTGACCTGAAAATTGGTCAGAATGTTTGTCTTGATAAAATCTAAGATAAGATCAAAATTTGTCACCTCGGGACATAATCTAGGTCACTAGGTTAAATTAAAGAAATACCTTTTGGACAGTCTAGAGGCCACATTTATCGCTCAATGGTCATGAGAGTTGGTCAGAATCTTTGTCTTTATAAAATCTTGGATGAGTTTGAATTTGGGATACCTTGGGTCATAAACTAGGTCACTATGTAAAATTAAAGAAATAACTTTCGGACACTCTAGAGGCTGCATTTCCTACTCAATTGTCCTGAAAATTGGTCAGAATGTTTGTCTTGATGAAATTTTGGATGAGATTGTATTTAGGTCACCTAGGGTCATAAACTATGTCTCACTAGATCAACTTTACAAAAATTCCTTGTGGGCACTCTAGAGACTTCAATTCTTACTCAATTGACCTGAAAATTGATCAGCATCTTTGTCTTGATAAAATCTTGGATGAGTTCAAAATTGGGTCACATAGGGTCATAAACTAGGTCACTAGGTCAAATTGAAAGAAATATCTTGTGGGCTCTCTAGTGGCCACAATTCTTGCTCATTTGACCTGAAAATTGGTCAGCGTGTTTGTCTTGATGATATCTCGGATGAGTTCAAGATTGGGTCACATAGGGTCGTAAACAAAGTAACTGGGTCACATTGAAGAAATACCTAGTGGGCACTCTAGAGGCCACAATTCTAGCTAAATTGACCTGAAAATTGATTTACATGTTTGACTAAATGATATCTCTGATCAATCAGAAATTGGGTCTCATAGGGTCATAAACTAGGTCACTAGGTCAAATTAAAGTAATGTATTGTGGGCGTTTTAGAGGCCACAAGTTTTGCTCAACTGACCTGAAAATTTGTCAGCATGTTTGACTTAATGATATCTTGAATGGGTTTGAAATTGGGTCACGTAGGGTCATAATCTAGGTCACTAAGTCAAATTACACTTGTGGGCACTCTAGAGGTGGCAATTCTTGCCCAATTGACCTGAGCCTTGGTTAACAAGTTTGTCTTGATATCTTGGATGAGTTTGAAATATTGTCACATAGGGTCATAAACTAGGTCACTAGGTCAAATTGAAGAAATGCATTTTGGACACTCCATTTGCCACATTTTCAGCTCAATTGACCTGACAATTGGTCAGAATGTTTGTCTTAATAATATCACAGATGAGTTTTAAATTGGGTCATTATGATCCTGGGGTGAAATTTCGCTTACTGACTCAGGTGAGCAATCCAGGGCCATCATGGCCCTCTTGTCACAGAATATATTCATGTAGGATATTAAATCCCTTTTTGACTGTTTGTAACAGGTCGAGACTGGGAGATATTTGCTGTTTATCTTGGATACAAACAGGTCCAGATAGATCGTATGAAACAAACCTATCCACGTCAGGTAAGACAAAAGTACATGTTGAATCGTTTGAATCACATTCAATCTGTCGTCTGCAAATTCTTTCAATTTAGACCATTCTGAAATTTTTTCCTTTGGTAATGAGTTAAGATACTTGAGTTTTTTCATTCGCATATTTCATTTAGACAGTGTTCTCATTGTTGTTTGAAGATATTTTAATATTTATAAACTGATCTGTCCATTGCATCAGCAGTTTTTTTTTACATTCAGAAATGGATATCATGGTTGCAAAAAATACCTGTTGCATTCAGGTTGATTTGTTGACTGTAGTAGGACTTTGTAAACATTCAGATTGACCTGCTGGTTGTAATAAGCCTTTTACATTCTGATTGAACTGCTGGTCGCACAAAAGTATTCTAAATTCTCATATTGATCTTTACGTTGCATTTACACACTGTTAAACTAAGACTGTTGCTCATTCAGACTGATTTCTTTGTTGCAAAAGAAAAAAAAAAGGATATGACAGACGTTGTTACATGAGTACAGATTTTGGCCTCCTGGTTGCTCTTATAGACTGTTACATTTAGATTAAGTTGCTGGTTGCATGAAGTCCTTGTTACATTCTAGATGTTGTCCGGGTTACATGAAGATATTGTAACATTTAGATATTGACCTTCTTGTTGCATTAACCCTTTACCGCACAATGCCGCCTTTTAACACCTCTGGGAAAGAAGCCTTTTTTAAAACAATGTGGGTAAAGGAGAAAATGCGGTAACCAGCATTTTCTCCTTTTCCCACAATGTTATCTACCCTATCAAAGAAAAATTGCCCCATTTAAGCCACACTGAAATTTGCCGTCTGCAAGTGCTTTCAATTTGGACAAGGCTAAAATTTTGTCGTCTGGTTAAGGGTTAAGCATATTACTTTCATATTAATTTGCTTGTTTCATAAAAATTGAAATTTGTCTGTTGGTTTTCTTAAGTATTTGCTGAAGCCAGATTGTTGTACTGTTTGCATTAAGATATCATTTCCTTCGGATTGTTCTCCTAACACACTGTTACATTCTCACTGATCTACAGGTTGCTGATATGACAAACAATGTTGAAAGCAGCGTCAAACACCATTCAATCTATCAGTCTCCTGGTTGCACTAAGACACTATTGCATTCTGAGTGATCAGCTGGTTGCTGTTAGGTCTCCTTATTGCATTCAGACAATGTGGCATTTGAATAGATTTTCTGGTTGCATAAAGATATTAATACAATCAGCTTGATCTGCTGGTTGCATTAACCCTTTACCAGACAACAAAATTTTGGCCTTGTCCAAATTGAAAGCATTTGCAGATGACAATTTCTGTGTGGCTCAAATGGTGCAATTTTTAGCTCACCAGAGCACAATGTGCTTAAGGGGAGCTATTAGGATCACTCGGTGTCCGTCGTCCGTCGTGCGTTGTTCGTCGTGCATCGTCAACAATTCTTTAAACATCATCTCCTCCTAAACCACAGGGCCAATTTGGACCAAACTTGGCAGGAATGTTCCTTGGGAGGTCCTCTTTAAAAAGTGTTCGCAAAATTTGATTCCATCAAAAACTATGGTTGTCATGGCAACGAAATGGAATTTTCTAAGAAATTCTTTAAAAATCTTCTCCTCTGAAACCTCTGGTAATATTTTGAAATAATTTCACAGGAATGTTCCTTGGGTGACCCTTTTCAAAAATCGTTCGCGAAATTTTGATATGTCGAAAAACATGGCTCTGGTGAATGGGTGCTACTTGCACTATATGGATATGAAGAAATTTTTAAAAATTCTTCTTCTCTGAAACTGCTGGTCAGATTTTAAAATAATTTCACAGAGATATTTCTTGGGTGACCTTTTTCAAAACTTTTTTGTGAAATTTTGATCCGTCAAGAAAGATGGCTCTGGTGAATAGGGACTACTTGCACTATATGGAAATGAAGAAATTCTTAGAAATTCTTCTTCTCTGAAACGGCTGGTCAGATTTTGAAATAACTTCACAGAGGTGTTCCTTGGGTGACCCTTTTCAAAAAATTGTTCGCAAAATTTTGATCCGTCAAGAAACATGGCTCTGGTGACTGGGGGCTACTTGCACTATACTGCCAAGGAGAAATTCTTAAAAATTCTTCTTCTCTGGAACTGCTGGTCAGATTTTGAAATAATTTCACAGGAATGTTCGTTGGGTGATCCTTTTCAAAAAGTGTTTGCGAAATTTTGATCCATCAAGAAACATGGCTCTGGTGACTGGGGGCTACTTGCACTATAACTAAATGAAGAAATTCTTAAAAATTCTTCTTCTCTGAAACGGCTGGTCAGATTTTGAAATAACTTCACAGAGATGTTCCTTGGGTGACCCTTTTCAAGAATTGTTTGCAAAATTTTGATCTGTCAAGAAACATGGCTCTGGTGACTGGGGGCTACTTGCACTATACGGCCATGGAGAAATTCTTAAAAATTCTTCTTCTCTGGAACCGCTGGTCAGATTTTGAAATAATTTCACAGGAATGTTCGTTGGGTGATCCTTTTCAAAAAGTGTTCGCAAAATTTTGATCCATCAAGAAACATGGCTCTGGTGACTGGGGGCTACTTGCACTATACGGCAATGGAGAAATTCTTAAAAATTCTTCTTCTCTGGAACTGCTGGTCAGATTTTGAAATAATTTCACAGGAATGTTCGTTGGGTGACCCTTTTCAAAAAGTGTTCGCGAAATTTTGATCCATCAAGAAACATGGCTCTGGTGACTGGGGGCTACTTGCACTATAAGGATATGAAGAAATTCTTAAAAATTCTTCTTCTCTGAAATGGCTGGTCAGATTTTGAAATAATTTCACAGAGATGTTCCTTAGGTGACTCTTTTCAAAATTTGTTCGCGAAATTTTGATCCATCAAGAAACATGGCTCTGGTGACTAGGGGCTACTTGCTCTATAAGGAAATGAAGAAATTCTTAAAAATTCTTCTTCTCTGAAACGGCAGGTCAGATTTTAAAATAATTTCACAGAGATGTTCCTTGGGTGACCCTTTTCAAAAGTTGTTCGCGAAATTTTGATCCATCAAGAAACATGGTTCTGGTGAATGGGGGCTACTTGCGCTATACGGAAATGAAGAAATTCTTAAAAATTCTTCTTCTCTGGAACCGCTGGTCAGATTTTGAAATAATTTCACAGGAATGTTCGTTGGGTGACCCTTTTCAAAAAGTGTTCTCGAAATTTTGATCCATCAAGAAACATGGCTCTGGTGACTGGGGGCTACTTGCACTGTAAGGATATGAAGAAATTCTTAAAAATTCTTCTTCTCTGAAACGGCTGGTCAGATTTTGAAATAATTTCACAGAGATGTTCCTGGGGTGACCCTTTTCAAAAAGTGTTCGCAAAATTTTGATCCGTCAAGAAACATGGTTCTGGTGAATTGGGGTTACTTGCACTATACTGAAATGAAGAAATTCTTAAAAATTCTTTTTCTCTGAAATGGCTGGTCAGATTTTGAAATAATTTCACAGAGATGTTCCTTTCGTAACCCTTTTCAAAAATTGTTCGCGAAATTTTGATCCGTCAAGAAACATGGCTCTGGTGGTGACTGGGGTTAAATTAAAGCAATACCTTGTGGGCATTCTAGAGGCCACATATTTTGCTCAATTGACTTGAAAATCATCAGAATGTTTGCCTGAATTAAATCTTGGATGAGATTGAAATTGGGTCATCTTGGGTCATAAAGTAGGTCATTAAAGAAATACCTTGTGGGCACTCTAGAGGCCACATTTTTTGTCTTGATGATATCTCAGAGGAGTTCAAAATGGGGTCACATAGGGTCATAAACAATGTCACTGGGTCACATCGAAGAAATACCTTGTGGGCACTCTAGAGGTCACAATTCTAGCTAAATTGACCTGAAAATTGGTCTGCATATTTGACTTGATGATTATCTCGGATCAATTAGAAATTGGGTCTCATAGGGTCATAAACTAGGTCACAGGGTCAAATTAAAGAAATGTATTGTGGGCACTGTAGAGGCCACAGTTTTTGCTCAACTGACCTGAAAATTTGTCATCATGTTTGACTTGATGATATCTTAAATGGATTTGAAATTGGGTCACATAGGGTCATAATCTAGGTCACTAGGTAAAATTACAGAAATACCTTGTGGGCACTCTAGAGGTGACATTTCTTGCCCAATTCACCTGAACCTTGGTCAACAAGGTTGTTTTGATGTCTCGGATGAGTTTGAAATATGGTCACATAGGGTCATAAACTAGGTCCCTAGGTCAAATTGAAGAAAGACATTTTTGACACTTCGGAGGCCACATTTTCAGCTCAATTGACCTGACAATTTGTCAGAATGTTTGTCTTAATAATATCTGAGATGAGTTTTAAATTGGGTCATTATGACCCTGGAGTGGAATTTCGCCTAATGACTCAGGTGAGCGATCCAGGGCCATCATGGCCCTCTTGTTCTTTGATAGGATAGAAAACATTGTGGGAAAAGGAGAAAATGCTGGTTACCAGCATTTTCTCCTTTTCCCACAATGTTTTCAAAAGGTTTCTTTCCCAGGGGCATCAAAAGGCGGCATCGTGCGGTAAAGGGTTAAGACTTTTTTACATTCAGAGTATTGTCCTGGTAACATCTGCTGGTGGTATTTAGACACTATTACATTTCAGATTTATCTGCATTAGGATTTCGTGACATAAGAATTGTTGTCCTTGTTACATTAGCCCGCCCAGGTAGCTCAGTGATAAGCATATCTGACTGCGACCTGGTGGTTGTGAGTTTGATACCTTGATGAAGCAAACGTTTTTTCTGGCGATTTTTTGCCTGTCACCTCTGATGAAAGTGAGAAAAGTAGTCAGTGGCTTTGGAAAGAAAGTTGTATTAGTACTGGTGTGAGAAAGCCAGGAAACACATGGATGCGTCACTGACAGCCATGATTTGACCTGAGCTGTTAAAATGGCGTTAAACTCAAGTACAAACCAAACAAACAAATCTTGTTACGTTAAGGCATTTTTACATTCATAATGCTTATTGCATTAACTCTTTACTACACAACAAAATTTTGGACTTGTCCAAATTGAAAGCATTTGCAGATGACAAAGTGAATGTGACTCTAAAAAAAGGAAATTCTGATTTGGGAAGAACAGAGAACATTTGGGAAATGGAAAAAATGCTGGTTACCAGCATTTTCTCTTTTTTCCACAATGTTTTCAAATGCTTTCTTTCTCAGGGTTGTTAAAAGTCGGGATTGTGTGGTAAAGGGTTAAGACACTGTTACGTTTCATATTGATCTGCACTAGGATTTTGTGACATTCAGATTATTGTCTTGGTTGCATTTAAGACATTGTTACATGATCTGCTGGTGACATTAAGACACTATTACCTTAAGTTTGATCAGCATTAAGACATAAGGTATTCAGATTGTTGTCCTGCATTAAATCATAATTCTTATTTCAGTCGTTGATCTACTGGTTGCATTTATCTTGTTACTTTTACATTAATTTGCTTGTTGCATAAAGACTGCCAAATTTATACTAATATCCTAGTTGTATTTAGATGGTGTTACATTCAGATCTTGATATGATGGCTGCACAAAGACATTGGTAAGTTCTAGTTGATCTGAGGGGTCCTGCATGGCCCATTGGTGGAGTGCTGGACTAGTGAACTGGAGGCCCAAGGTTCGAGCCTCACTTGATCCACTGAGTTTTTCCTGGGAATATCCTTGAGCATGACACTTCAGAGCCCTAGCCTATTACTGGTGAAACCCAGGACATACATGAATATGTGAGCTGTCTTCGTGATATGACTGAAATAATGTTGAAAGCGGCATAAAACACCATTCAGTCAATCAATCTAGTTGATCTGCTGGTTCATTTAAGATTTTTCTTACATTCAAATTGATCTGCTGGTTTTAAAGAATAGTGTTACATTCAGATCCATAATTATGCTTATTGCATTTAGACACTGTTGCACAAAGACATTCGTATATTCTGATAGATATGCTGGCTCAGTATAGAGTTTTGTTACATTCAGATTGATCTGCTGGTTAAATCAAGATTCTTTTACATCCAGATTCATCTGCTAGTGACAATAAGACAATGGTAAGTAAATTCAGATTGATTTGCTGTTTGCATTTAGACATGATTATATTCAGATATTGATTAGCTAGTGACGTTTAAAGTGTTCATTTAAATTAGTCTGCGGATTTCATTTTAAAAGACACTGTTACTATGGGACATTGTATAAACTTTTACTTGGTTTTTCAGATTGAAACATTACTGAACAACATGTTGAAAAAATGGCATAACGTAGTAGCACGCTGTGATGAGAATCCAAAGAAACTTTTAGCTGCTGCCTTTACAGGTATCCGTGACAACAGAACTGCATTTCGAATTTTGGGAAACAGAGAATTAGTGGAAGGTATCATTATTTAGCTCTTATTGTAAATCTGGAATTAGACTCAAAATGAATTTAGGAATGATTGGTGAACAGGGACCCTGTTTCCCAACCATTCTAAGTTAAATTGTAACTTGTAGTTCCAAAACTAGCCTTCCATGTGGTTGATTACAACTTATGCCACATATCCTTATCCACTGTTAAGTTTGTTCATTTGTTATGACTAGCCTTCCAGTTGATTGACCACAGTTTACATGATATGTCATTTCGAGTGTATTCATATGTCACACCAAACTTTGCTTGCTAGCATTTTCTGCTTTTCCCACATTGTTATAAAACACCTTCTTCTACAAGGTCAGTATAATTTTGAATTGTTTGTTAAGTCTTTACCAAATGACAAAATTGTAGACTGGTTCATATTGAAAGCATTTGCATATGACATGATAGATGTGGCAGAAGTAGTGGGATTTTTCTGTTAAAGGACAGCATTTTTCTTTTTCCCAAGCTGGAAGTTTTAGGGTTGTTAAAACTTGTGATAAACGAAAACAATGCTCAAAGAAAGACTGGAATGCTGAGATAATGATGTATAGTCCTTTATTTTCTCAAGAAAAGGAAATTTGTTTCCCCAACAGTCAGGAAGAATTAGATGAACACTGTGTAATACCCATGAATCTTGGTTGGGTTATTTGTCTGGATGATGTCTTGGACAAGTTTGAATCTGGGTCATGTCAGGTCAAAAGTGACAAAATGACAAATGACAAAATTTTAGCCTTGTCCAAATTGGAAACATTTGCAGACAACAAACTAAATGTTATACAAATCAGAAGAAAAGGTGAAAATCATTGTGGGAAAAGGAGAAAATGCTGGTTTCCCTTATTGTTTTCAAAAGACCACTGCCTCAGGGATGTTAAAAGTTGGGATATATGTTAACTCTTTACCACACAACAAAAATATAGACTTGTTCAAATTAAAGGCATTTGCAGACGGCAATTCAAATGTGGCTCAAACTATGAAAGATGTCATATAGAAAGATAGAAAACATTGTGGGAAAAGGAGAAAATGCTGGTTACCAGCAGTTTTAGGTTACCTGAATACGAAGTGCTCAAGGTGAGCTAATGTGATCGTGCTATGTCCGTTGTGCAGTCATCAACAGTTACCTTGTGTGCACTCTAGAGGCCACATTTTCAGTCAGATACTCATGAAACTTGGTCAGAATGTTTGTCTTGATGAAATTTGGGACTATTTAGAAATTGGTTCATGCAGGGTCAAAAAGTAGGTCACTGGGCTAAGTCTTAGAAAAATCTTGTGTGCACTCCAGAGGTCACATTTTCTGCCTGATACTCTTGAAACTTGGTTGGAATGTTTGTCTTGATAGTATCTCAGACAAGTTCGAAATTCAGTCACGTCAGGTCAAAAAGTAGGTCACTGGACCAAATCTTAGAGAAACCTTGTATCCACTCTGGAGGTCACATTTTCAGCCTGAAACTCCTGAAGGTTGAATGGAATGTTTGTCCTGATGATATCTCTGACAAGTTTGAAATTGGGTCATTTTGGGCCTAAAAGTAGGTCACTGGGCTAAATCTTAGAAAAACCTTGTGTGCACTCTAGAAGCCACATTTTTAGCCTGATACTCATGAAACTTATTCAGACTGTTTGTCTCGATTATATCTTGGACATTATCAAAATTGAGTCATGTCGCGTCAGAAAGTAGATAACTGGGCCAAATCCTAGATAAACCTTGTGTACACTCTATAGGCCTCATTTTCAGCTTGAAATGCGTGAAAGTTGGCTAGAAAGTTTTTCTTTATGATATCTTTGACAAGTTCAAAATGGGTCACATTGGGTCAAAAAATAGGTCACGAGGGGGGCCAAATCCATAGAGGCCACATTTTCAGTCTGATTGTCATGAAACTTGGTCAGAAAGTTTGTCTTGATGATATCTTGGACAAGTTCCAAAGTGGGTTATATCTGGTCAGAAAGTAGGTCACTGGACCAAATCTTAGAAAAACGTTGTGTGCACTGTAGAGGCTACTTTTTCAGCCTGATACTCATGAAACATAGTCAGAATGTTTGTCTTAACCCCTTACCACACAATCTTGACTTTTAATGACCCTGAGAAAGAAGCCTTTTGAAATCATTGTGGGAAAAGGAGAAAATGCTGGTAACCAGCATTTTCTCCTTTTCCCACAATGTTTTCCGATCCAACTAAGACAGAAATCACCATTTTAGCAACATTTAGTTTGTCGTCTGCAAATGCTTTCAATTTGAACAAATGCTTTCAATTTGTGTAAAATTTGGTAAGGAGTTAATGATATCTTGGACAAGTTTGAAATTGTGTCACATTGGTTTAAAAAGTAGCTCACTTACACTCATGTGTTTTACATCATTAAAATCAGCATCTTTTCAGCTTTATCAAGTGTAGATGACTTTACTCAGCAGAGCACTCAGCTGAGCACTTTAGGGCCAATGGCCCTCTTGTCTCCTTTTCCCACAATGTTTTCAGAAGCTTTCTTTCTCAGGGTCGTTTAAACTTGAGATTTTGTGGTAAAGGGGAAAAGGGTTAAAGGGATAAACCTTTTTAGCTCACCTGAGCACAAAGTGCTCAAGGTGAGCATTTGTGATCATGCTGTGTCCATTGTGCGTCGTCCATGCATCAACAATTACCTTGTGTGCACTCTAGAGGCCATATTTTCAGTCTGATACTCATGAAACATGGTCAGAAGATGTGCTGCAATAATATCTAGGACAAGTCCAAAATTGAGTCAAAAACTAGGTCACCAGGTCAAATCTTAGGAAAACCTTGTGTGCACTCTAGAGGCCACATTTTCAACCCAATTCTCATGAACTTGGTCAGAATTTTTGTCTTGATATCTCGGACGAATGAAATTTGGTCACTGTGGGTCAAAAACTAAGTCACCAGGACAAATCTTGAAAAAACCTTGTGTGCGCTCTAGAGGCCACATTTTCAGTCTGATACTCATGAAACTTGGTCAGAATGTTTGTCTTCATGATATCTCTGACAAGTTTTAAATTGTGTGCACTCTAGAGGCCACGTTTTCAGCCGAATACTCCTGAAACTTGGTCAGAATGTTTGTCTTCATGAATCTGGGACAAGAATAAAATTGGGTCATGTCGGGTCAAACAAAGGTCACAGACAAATTTTTGAGAAACCTTGTGTACACTCTAGAGGCCACATATTCAGTAGGATACCCACGAAAATTGGTCAGAATGTTTGTCGTGATATTTTCTGGGACAAGTTCAAAATTTGGTAATGTTGGGTCAAAATGTAGGTCACAAGGACAAATCTTAGAAAAACCTTATATGCATTCTAGAGGCCATATTTTCAGTCTGAGACTCATCAAATTTGATCAGAGTGTTTGTCTTGACGATATCTCAGATAGGTTTGAAATTGGGTCACATCAGGTCAAAAAGTAGGTCACTGACACTCATGTGTTTACATCATCACAATCAGGATGTGTGCAACTTTATCAATCTTAAATGACTTTACTCAGGTGAGCGCTTTAGGGCCAATGGCCCTCATGTTATTTCATAGCAGAGGCCTTAGCCTCAGTTTTTAGCATACAGAACTTGAAACCCAAGGGGTTATTAAGTTTATTCACAGCTCAGCCGAATCTTTTCATAGTGATGATAATCATTGCGACAAAATTCATTCCGCTCTCACTCCTGACAATAATTTTGATGATTTTTGAGAAGAAAAGCCACCAGTGACTTGAACAGAACATTGTGCAAAGTACTTTTAAAAATTAATCAGGAAAACCTTAGATGCAATGATGTTCACTGAAATAGCATTGAAAACATTTTTTAACATAAAACAAAAAGACAAATGAATCTGTATTTCACATTAATTGTGAAACAAGTTCTAAAACTTTTATTAATCACTCAAAAATTATTTCTCGCTGGAAATACAGCCAGCACTTCCACTCTTGGTAGCTCTAGATGTTGACCCTGCTTGTCACATGATTCAAATCTTGCTATCCTTACTTCTTTGTTCCCCATGCAGTGCTCCAGATAATTTTCATTGACATGAGTACAGTACTGATGAAAATGAAGATGAATCAGTACCAGCATATGGGAGTCAGTACCAACATTTTGTTAACGAGATTGATTAAAATCAAAATTTGTTTTCTTTCCTTTGCTTATATATAAGCATTACTGTAAAAGTGCACAACATTTTACATAGTAACAGTATGATGTTTACTATACAAAAAAGTGTGAAGCAGGCTTGTAGAAACAATTATGCAACTCATAATCTGAAAAAAAAAATAGCACTGTTTGTAGTTCAATGTGATAGAGCTACAAACAGAGCAACTGCTCAGTTCTTGCTACCCAGATTCGTATGGTTGTGCAAGTCTAGTGTCTCTCCTTGCTTTAGTTCTCCATAATCTGATAGCAGGGCAAGGAACAAAGTTGTTAAAATCTGGTCCTTCACTACAAATCCTCATTAAGATATCTAATTTTTTTTTTTTTTGTCTTGAGAAAACGTCTGCACTTGTTTTTCTAATCTGTTTTGAATTGAAAAAGATCTCTGCAGTGCCAAACTGGTTACAAACATGCAGAGAGCAATTTTGCGAACTTTGAAATATTTGGGAACATATCTGAATGCACAATTAGCACATCTTTCATCAACATCCTCATACTGAAATTTCTGTAAGTCCCTTTTACCATTGCCTTAACCCTTTCCCAAACAAGCCCTGGTTTTCACATGTCTGCAGTACAAGTCTTTTGAAAACACTGTGGGAAAAGGAGAAATTGCTCGTAACGAGCAATTTCTCCTTTTCCCACAGTGTTTTCTACCCTTTTTGAGAACTTTCTGCCATTTTCATCAAATTTAAAATTGTCGTCTGCAAACTCTTTCAACTTGGACCAGTCCAAAATTTGTCGTTTGGGAAAGGGTTAAGGGTATTCCCAGAGTTTTGGGGGAAGTGCACGCACTCCCTGATGTACAAGTTTTGGAGTGCAAGATAAATTCTAGAAGTGCACTTAATTTTATATGAACAATTTTAGAGCTTCTATGGAGGAAAATAAGGGTCTGTTAAATTGAAGATTTGTTTAGATTAATCTCACTCTGCAGTCATCTACTCTTGAAAACAATATGGGTTATTTAAAACAGAAGCTAATCATAACGTTTCCTTAATGATACTTACGGGACTATGTTACAAGGGACAACTTTCAATCTGATGGCCAGCAGAATTTTCCATTTCACTGTCAATTTCAGACACTAATTAGCTTTTACTTATTGTTTTATAGAGAGATTCATGTAAATTCACTGTTTAAAGTAATTATTCAAGCTGTATAGACAGTTTGAAATGCCTGTGGTCGGATGATGTCAGACTGATCTTTGCTGTGTAACTTCAAAAGCTGTAATTTTTCACTAGCAAAGCAGATATAATAAATACTTTTGAATTTACCAGTGATTCAGTTTTGGAGACATTTTTTCTAACTTGTCCCAATTGGCGCCACTGACGATCGACAGCAGGAGCTCTGTGCGTGCATGCGCTTTTCACTTCATTACTTTTGTGCATGATTATTCAATTTAGAGCATGAATTATTGCACATTATGTACATAAATGGGAACAGTGCTCAAGTCCTGGCCAGTCCGGTTTTATCTTTCAACGATTCTCAGTTTTGTTAGGGCTAGTTGGTTCTGGAGATGAATGAAAAACTAGCCAAAGGTTTCTGTGTTTTCCCCGACATTTTCAAGGCACAAACTATTCATGTACATAGTACGATTATCCCACTGGTCCCACGCCATAATCGATAAAAACTTGACTAAAGCCTTGATGCAGGATCAAATTCCAGTCTGAGCCGATTTTATATTTTTAGCTCCACTGGCCGAAGGCCAGCGGGCTTATGTCATAGCCCGATGTCCGTCTTGCGTCCGTCTGTGCGTCTGTCTGTCTGTCCGTGTGTTAAGTTTTATTTCAAACATCTCTGAAACTACCCATCCAATTTTCATGAAACTTCACAGAAATGATCCTGCCATGGTCCTCTTCAGAATTTCTTGAAAGAATTTGATTCCTTCAAAAACTCTGGTTGCCATGGCAACAAAACTGAAAAATATTGGAAATCTTTAAATATCTTCTTGTCTGAAACCATAAGGCGTAGGGCTACCAAATTTGGCATGTAGCTTTATGTAGTAGACCTCTATCATGTTTCTTCAAATTATAGCCCTGGGGTCAAAATTGGCTCTGCCCCAGGGGTCACAAGTTTTACATAGGCTTATATAGAGAAAACTTTAAAAATCTTCCTATACCTAGCCATAAGGCCTAGAGCTACCAAAATTTGCATGTAGCTATATCTAGTGGGCCTCTACCAAGCAGGCCAAAATTTTAGCCCTGGGGTGAAAATTGGCCCTGCTGCAGGGGTCACAAGTTTTACATGGGCTTACATAGTGACAACTTACGAAATCTTCCAGTACCTAGCCATAAGGCCTAGAGCTACCAAATTTTGCATTTAGCTTGATCTAGTGGGGTCTACCAAAAATGCCCAAAATTACAGTCCTGGGGTCAATTTGGCCTCATGCTGGGGGGGGGGGGTAGAGGTTTACAAGATTTACATGGGCTTATATAGGGAAAACTTTTAAATCTTGGTGTACATAGCCATAAGGCTTAGGGCTACCAGATTTTGCATAATTATAGCACTATCTACTGGACAACTACAAAGAGGGCCCAAGTTACAACCCTAGGATTAAGTTTGGCCCTGCACCAGGGGTCACAAGTTTAACATGGGTTTATGGAGTGAAAACTTGAGAAACCATCTTGTTACTAGCCATAAGGCCAAGAACTCCCAAATTTGGTCATAAACATGTGCTTATAGGGTGAAAATTCAAAAAATCCTTTTGCTCCTAACCGCAAACCCAAGGGCTACCAAATCTGGATCACTTTTGATTTTTTTTTTGAATTAGCCTTGCATTAGGGCTCTTATGTTTTACAGAGGCTTCATATGGACGAAACTTGAAAATCACCTTATTTATAACCATACAGCATAGACTTGTATCAGTGCTCCAGATAAGGTCCGTATTCACGTAATTTACGGATGACGATCTGATTGTTATGCATCTTTTTTTACAAAATTCCGTACTCAATACGGAACGTTTTTCCAGGTACGTAAAATATAGGGTACGAATCCGTACACAGTGAAAGGGAGCTTACTCTTTCTCAGACAAACATTCAGATATCTTCGGGATTGCCGAGCGATTTTCCAATTTTTTCCCGTTAAATAAAAAGGGAAAATTGGCTCGGACCGGAATTAGACCCTGCATCTCGGATTTAGTCAAGTTTTTATCGATTACGGCATGGGGCCAGCGGATAATCGTACTATTAAACTGGCAGCCTGTTATCGATCTTCATCTATCAGACGGTTACGGGAGACACAACGGGAACCAGTTTATCGTACTATGTACATGTATGTTCCGAATGAATAGTTTGCGCTTCGAAAAAGTCGGGGAATACACAGAAACGTCTGGCTAGGTTATTTCATCCATCTCCAGAACCAAATAATCCTAACAAAACTGAGAATTGTTGAAAGATAAAATCAGACTGGCCAAGACTTAAGCACTGTTCCCATTTATGTATAAATTTGCAATAATTCACGCTCTAAATTGAATAATCATGCACAAAAAATATGAAGCAAAAAGCGCATGCACCCAGATGGATCTCTGTCGATCGCCAGTGGCGCCAATTTGGGCCAAGTTAGAAAAAATGTCTCCAAAACTGAAGCACTGGTAAATTCAAAAGTATTTATGATATCTGCTTTTCTAGCGTAAAATTACAGGTTTTGAAGTTATTTGCGACCCTATTTGACAAATTTGTGTCAAATCCTGCACAAATATTTTTCCAAAAATTAAATAGCATGAAAAAAAGATCGCTTCAAAAAAAGATTGAGTTGCATATTTGTTTCTACAAACCTGCTTTACACTTTGTACAGTAAACATCATACTATTACTAGGTAAAATGTTATGTAGTTTTACAGTAATGCTTATATAAAAGCAACTGCAAGAAAACCAATTTTGACTTTAATCAGGCTCGTTAACCAAATGTTGGTACTGATCCCCATATGCTGGTACTGATTAATCTTGATTTTCATCAGTACTGTACTGATGTCATTGAAAATTATCTGGAGCACTGTTGTATTATTTTGGCACATGGCTTTATCTTGTGGACCTCTACCAGGGTTCAAGTAATTATCGCTCTGGGATCAAAAATGGCTTTGCCCTGCGGGTCTCAACTTTCACATGGGCTTTTACAGAGAAAACTTTGTAAGTCTTCATTTTGAAACCATTTGGCTCAGAATTGAAATGTTTAGTATTTATGGTTTATATTTGTCAACCGGGGTATAAAGATGGAAGGAGTCCGGTTGTCTTGATACTTGATTTAATGAAAGTGTATGAATAAGACCTGCAAATATAAATACAAACGAAGGTCTTAGCAACTAGATCTATGTACAAAGAGAGATAAAAAAATATTTATCTCTCTACGGTAAGACAATAAATAATAACAATGAAATATTCTTACCGAAACAGTACAAGTAGTTTTCTTCCAAAGTGAAATGGAAGAAGTAAGATGATGTCGAGATACAACAGTG
The DNA here is from genome assembly GCA_945859785.2 of Tridacna gigas. Classification (NCBI taxonomy): domain Eukaryota; kingdom Metazoa; phylum Mollusca; class Bivalvia; order Cardiida; family Cardiidae; genus Tridacna; species Tridacna gigas. The sequence continues at coordinate 30,512,056 of OX244028.2, forward strand.
CCAAAAATATGTCTCTAACTGGTGAAGTACAGAGCGAGAGTGCTGAGCGGTGAACAATGTTAGTAAAAGAGCGGCGAATAAAAGAGCGGGAAGTAAAAGAGCGGGAAAGAAAAACACGGGCAAAGCCAACTTGCACACATCCGCATACTAAAAAGTACTCACAAGCATAAAAATACATGGGACATATACAAGGGCATATATTCATGATATGGAATTGCACAATAAAGTAAAACCCTGGTTACATATTTCCCCCCCTTTTGGGAAAATGGCACCTGCCATTTCAAATGTTATCTGAAAGGAAGAATAGTATTGTTCATTAAGTTAGCTGGAAAAACAAATTAAGAATGTAACTCTTTGAACCATGGCTAAGGGAAACATAACTAACATGGTTGTCCTTCAACTTGGGTTAAAACCTGGGAAAAAAAACACAAATTAATGCTTAAAACAAAAACCTCTTTTCTTGCAATGTCTGTTCCTCTTTCAGATCTGGAAAATCCTGAAAACATTTCATCCCTTAAACAATCAAAGGAGTCGAAAAACGAGAACAATATGCAAATATCAACCTGTGAAGGTGAAAAGCAAAAGAAAAAATAAAAAAAGAAATGGGATCCCAGACACAAAAACAGAACAGTATGAGGACACCTCAAGAAGTTTGCAATACAGGAAAAAAAAACTTAAACAAAAACTTCCTGGTCAGAACAGTCCTGAGAGGTGCTGAGCAAAGGAGTGACCCATTCCCAATATCTATCAGGTGGTCTACGATTACGGATTGGACGAGATGGCTGTGGACTGGAATTGGGTGGTTGATCGGAAAGTACGGAATCATCGATGGACGTGCTAGGTCTCAGCTCTGGCTCCTGATCAAGCCGTCTTAAATCGGTCCTGGGAGGTGAAATGGCTGAGGTCTGAGTAGTAGGACGCTCTACTTGGTCATGAGTTCGAGCCTCTGAAGGATCTCTTGATTTATACCTTTTCTGTGGTATAATATATCGGGGCACACGAGTGTCTGACTCATATTCAGATGTATCGGTGGAGGTACTGGAAATGAGCTGCTTCCGTTGGCGTCTTGGAGGATCCTTGCGGATATCTCCAGGCTCTTCACTGGGGACACAGTTAAATGGAAGAAGCATGATCCGATGAAGACATCGTATTGGACCTACTCGGTCTCACCGTCTTGACTCTGTAGACCGGAATATCAGTGTTGGGCATCTCCAGAACAACATAGGCATGTTGATCCCAACGATCGGCAAGCATATGCTTTCCCTGGAGACCCACGTTTCGTACAAGAACAATGTCTCCGACCTCCAATCTTGTCTCCCGGACCTGCTTGTTGTAGCTGTCCTCGTTCTGGGCGGCCTGCTTGCTGGCTTCTGCTGCTGCAGCTTTGTAGGCATATTCGTGCCTCTTTTTCAGTTGTGCTGCATAGGTTTTCCGATCGGCAGTGCGATCCTCCAGGGCGCCAGTACCCACACCGAGGTAGGCGTCGACCGGAATTCTGGGGTGCCAACCAAACATCAAGTAATGTGGCGAGAAGCCAGTTGCGTCATTTCTGGTGCTATTGTATGCTTGAACAAGTGGAGCGACAAATGTCTTCCAGTCAACTTTTTGCTCATCTGTCAGAGTTCCAAGCATCTTGAGTAAGGTCTGGTTAAACCTCTCCACCGAACCGTTTCCCATAGGATGATATGGAGTGGTCCTGGACTTCCTTATCCCTGTAACTTTGCAGAGTTCCCCTATAATGGCACTCTCAAAATTATGACCTTGATCACTATGTAAGCGCTCAGGAAAGCCGTAATACTGAAAGAAACCATTATAAAGGGCCTTTGCAGTGGTCTGGGCGGTCTGATTCCGACACGGAATGGCTTGAGCAAAACGGGTGAAATGGTCCGTGATCACAAGGATATTTTCAATAACACCCTTGCTGGGCTCTAGGGAAAGGAAATCCATACACACAAGCTCCATGGGGCGAGTGGTGCGAATGGGCACCAGTTCATCAAAGGGTCGCGCAGGGGTTTTCCTCAAGATGCATCGCTGGCATTTGTTGACCCGCTGGTTCACAGACTTTTCCATTCCTGGCCAGTAAAAAAGCTGCCGGGCAAGCCAAAGGGTCTTCTCTTTTCCTTGATGTCCTGCCTCATCATGAACGCCCCTTAATGCTGTTGAGCGGTGCGCTTCAGGCAGCACCAGTTGCTGCAGCTTCTGTCCATCTACTGTAGCGGTTCTGAACAAAATTTGGTTTGAAAGTACAAGTCTGTACCATTCTCTAAAATAGCGTTGGACGTCAACGGGTTCAGACTTGATACCTCCTCCCCTGGGGTGGAAACCGCTACGTAGTAGGGACAACACACGGGAAATGGCTGGATCTTTTGTCTGCTCTACAACCCAATTGACGGAACTAATGCCTTTAGAACACGGGGCCTCCTCACTCGCGACATGAGGAGCCACTGTGTCAGAAGTGCAGTCCATCAATGGAGCAGACGTAATGGCAGCCTGGAAAACAGCTTTAAGTTTGTCGTTAAAAACATAACGACGAGACAAACCGTCAGCGTCAGAGTTGAGCTTACCGCTACGGTATTCGATTCTTAAATCGAAATTGCTCAGTTCTGCTAACCAATGGTGTCCAGTGGCATCAACTTTAGCTGTGGTAAGGACATAGGTTAGAGGATTGTTGTCTGTGACAACTTTGAAAGTGGATCCATACAGATAATCTCTGAACTTGTCAGTCACGGACAACTTCAAAGCGAGGAATTCTAACTTGTGTGCTGGATAACGTCGTTCAGCATGTCTCAATCCTCTGCTTGCATAAGCAATGACCTTTTTGACTCCGTCTTGGGTCTGGTATAAAACAGAACTGAGACCCAAAGAACTAGCATCAACATGGAGTTCGAAAGGTAATGAATAATTGGCATAGGCCAGAATAGGTGGGGATGTCAACTTTTGTCGAATTAAATCAAAGGCTTGCTGCTGAGTCTGACCCCAAATCCAAGGAGCAGCTTTCTTATTTTTAGCCTTTGACAATTTTGCCTGTTTAGCCGATAGATGACCTTCAAGTAGGCAATTAAGTGGCTGAACTATCTTGGTGTAGTCTTTAACAAAGCGCCGATAATGTCCAGTAAAACCGAGGAACTGGCATAGCTGCTTAACGTTCTGTGGAACAGGCCAAGTTTTGACTGAAGAAATCTTCTCTGGATCAGTTTGGATACCATCCTTGGAAACAATGTGACCTAAATATTTGACGGATGACTGGAAAAATTCACATTTTGAGGGTTTTAGGCGCAGGTTATGTTGATTCAGCCGCTTGAAGACAGATTCAACCCTCTCAATGTGCTCCTCAAAAGTAGAAGAAAAGATAAGGATATCGTCTAGAAAAATTAGACAATCCTTTAGGTGCATGTCACCCATGCACTTTTCCATTAATTGCTGGAAGGTTGCTGGTGCATTAGTCAGACCGAAGCCCATCCGGTTCCACTCATAAAACCCGAGTGGTCTGACTGAAAAAGCAGTTTTGGGCTTGTCTTCCTCATTGACTTCAATTTGCCAATATGCAGAATTAAGGTCGATTTTGCTAAAGAACTTAGCAGAGGAAAGGACGTCTATAGCGTCATCAAAACGAGGAAGCAAATAAGCATCTTTCCTGGTGCGATTATTAAGTTTTCTCCAGTCCACACAAGAATGAAGGGATCCATTGGGTTTCCTAATTAAAACAATGTTGGAGGAGTATGGTGATTCAGATTCACGAATAACTCCAGTGTCAAGCATTTCTTTCACATGCTGCCGAACCTCTTCAAACATTGCTGGTGGAATCGGCCTGTAAGGTTCCTTAAATGGTGTAGGATCTTCCAAGACAATCTTGTTTTTTACTAAGTCAGTTTTACCAATGTCCTTGGTACTGGAAGTAAAAATGTGTTTCCAATTACCCAGAACTAGCTGAAACTTTGTAATCTCCTCTGGAGATAAGTTAGACTTGTCAAATGTGACATCAGGCAAATCTGCAGATAACTGGATTCTAGAAGAGGATAAACTAGAACAAAAGTTGTGGACAACACCAGCTTTGGTGACTTCACAAAGTAAAGACCTTGGCTTAATAGTTAAAGTCTTTGCTGTAATGTTGCAGATTCGAACTGGAATCTTACAACTAGAGACAGAACTGTCTAACTGTAAAACTCTAGGACAAACAGTATAGGAAATGTTGGTATCCTCTGGAGTTTCTGTTACTCCACAAACTACATCTGGGGGTAAGTTCCTGACAATGCCGTTAATGGTAGTTGTCTGAAAGGGACCAACAGTGACTGAGTTTGCGGCCTAAACATTTGACAGGAAATGTTTTACAGTCTAAACTGTTAATTGCAGATGACCAAGCATCATCAACTGTAGCAGACTGCAAGATGACATCTTTGCAACGACGTAAAACATTTGTTCCTATAATTACTGGGCAAACAGAATTAAAATGGTTGTCAGGTATGACTAAAATAGGAACATCAAGAACAATTTCAGGTAGCGTAGGAACAGAAATATGAGCTTCAAAATAGCCAATATATTTCATTGAAGTTCCATCAGCAAAGGACAAAGTAAGTCCCAAAGAACCAAGATTCTTCAGAGGGGGACAAGTAGGTAAAGATCTGAAACTAGATTCAGACATGGTAGTTACCATTGACCCACTATCTAAAAGTGCTTTGAAAGTGCAGTCATCTATGGTAACATGGCTCATTAGTCTCACCCACTAGCCTGTAAATCAAAGAAGGGTCTTTAGAATCACCGGCCTCAGTTTGACCCTCAACGGAGGCGGTTACTCTTTTGGCTGAGACGAAGGCGTGGGCCTTTGATTCTGTTTTTGCTTCCATTTACGCCTTCTACCTCTCCATTGCTGTTGAGATTGGGTATTAGAATTCCCACTATCAAGCTTTTTCATTATCTGATCAAATTTATTATCAATGCCATCTAGTCTAGACTGCATGGATGAAAACTGGTTCGTGAACTGTGAATCGAGACGAACTTCTAAATCCTTCAATTTCTGATCAAATGAAGTGTCAGATGCTGAAGTAACAGGGTTGTGATGAGCCTCCTTAGAAGAAGCAGTAGAGGACTGATTACAAGAAAGGAGCTCTTTTTCTTTGATCCGAACTTTACGGAGTAATTCATCAAAGTTGGTACAGGATTCATAATCCTTCCTTGTTTTATCCTTTAAAATTGATGAGGACAAGCCAGTCCAAAATCTATGACGGAGCATATCATTCCGTGCAATAGGACTCGTATCGGTTCCGTTCATAGCTGAGTACAAAAGTGATTCCAGTCGACAAGCGTATTCAGTTACACTTTCCTCAGGGTTCTGTGCATGAAAGAATTCCTGCATGGTAAGTACTCACAAGCATAAAAATACACAGGACATATACAAGGGCACCTCGAGAACATTTCACAAAGGTTCTCTGTCTCCAGAATTCGGGACAAATTCTAAATTAGGAGGGGGTATATGTAGCCGGGTACAGGTATTTGGTGATATATCGTGCGGCCGTATCGACATGTGGTTCGGTAGCTCAGTTGGTTAGAGTGCAGGAATGGTATTCCTGAGGCCCTGGGTTCGAATCCCGGTTGAGTGGTAAGTATCCCCACCTGTCACAAGGGAAACCGGGGTTCGATTCCCCGTCGGGGAGCCATTGTCGACCGGGGTATAAAGATGGAAGGAGTCCGGTTGTCTTGATACTTGATTTAATGAAAGTGTATGAATAAGACCTGCAAATATAAATACAAACGAAGGTCTTGGCAACTAGATCTATGTACAAAGAGAGATAAAAAAATATTTATCTCTCTACGGTAAGACAATACATAATAACAATGAAATATTCTTACCGAAACAGTACAAGTAATTTTCTTCCAAAGTGAAATAGAAGAAATAAGATGATGTCGAGATACGACAGTGCCAAAAATACGTCTCTAACTGGTGAAGTACAGAGCGAGAGTGCCGAGCGCTGAACAATGTTAGTAAAAGAGTGGCGAATATAAGAGCGGGAAGTAAAAGAGAGGGAAAGAAAAACACAGGCAAAGTCAACTTGCACACATCCGCATACTAAAAAGTACTCACAAGCATAAAAATACACAGGACATATACAAGGGCATATATACATGATATGGAATTGCACAATAAAGTAAAACCCTGGTTACATATTTATAAGCCAGTGGAGCGATACAGGGCCATCATGGCCCTCTTGCTTTTTCTTTTAACGGAAAAAATTTGGAAAATCGCTCAGCAATCCCGAAAATATCCAAATGTTTGTCTGAAAGAGTAAGCTCCCTTTCAGTGTATACGGATTTGTACCCTATATTTTACGTACCCGGAAAAATGTCCCGTATTGAATACGGAATTTTGTAAAAAAAAATGCGTAACATCAGATCGTCATCCGTAAATTATGTGAATACGGACCTTATCTGGAGCACTGCCCATGATTTTTTGAAAATGTAGAATATAAATTACAAATAGTTTGTATTGTAAATAATGGAATCTGTAGCAAACCCCTGTCAAAAACGGCCACCTTGTTTTCTTCTAGGTAACTGAAACTTTTTGATTGGCTAATTCAAATACCAGAAATTGTGTTAGTTTCATATTTAGAAAACTCTTGAGAATAAGATAAGAATGTTGCTAAGAATGGCTGTTGAGTATTGGCTTAGGATCTAAGACCCTTTATTTTAGTAAAAATTTATTTTACAGAAGTGAGGAGAATGAAACCGAAAATGGAGACGGAGAAAAAAATCCAGCAAATAAAATTTGAATCTTCATTGACATGTATTGGTGCACCTTTTGCTGTTAATGTTTTCCCAGGTGCCTCACTCAGAAACTCTGGTACAATTAGCTTTAACCCACCACAATGTGAGTATATGATTTCTCATTCTATTTCCCCCAATAAACTAATTAAATAGTTTATAGCACCAAAAAGGACCAAGAAATGTACTGTGTTATAGTCTTATATTGGTTCTACAGTTTTCAGTTAGTTGCTGATATAGTCTGACCAACCTAGGATTGAAACTGCAGTATCATGGTCCTTTCTACAAACTGAAAAATGCATTTTATTTGGCTTTTTTAATCGTGAAGACCTGTAGATTGTCTTACTTTTTTTTTAAATGTTCCATTTACTCATTACCAAACAACAAAATTCTAGACTAGTCCAATTTCAAAACAGATTAATTAAATGTGGCTCAAGTAATATGATTCATTTCTAAAAGTGTAGAATACATTATGGAAAAAAGGAGAAAAATGCTGGTTACAAGTACTTCGTTCTTTTCTCACAATGTTTTACCAAAGTCTTTTTTCTCAGGGTCATTAAATATAGGAGAATATTATCCCCCAAAGAAGGCAAGGGGATAGTTTTGGCATTTTCTGTCCATCCATTTGTCCATCGATCATCTGTCTGTCCATCCAGAGAGATATCTTATAAAATCCTTGACAAAAATGAAACTTCATACCTAAGTCCCTTATGATAGTTTGCAGATATTATTATTATCATTATTATTTTTTCTTATTTAATACCCTATCATGGAAAAAGGGGGCTTGATGCATATTTTAATTCTGCACCAATATCTCTTTAACTACTGGACAAAATTTTATGAAACTTCATATTTATATTGTTTATCATAAAGCATAGACAGTTTGTTTTTATTTAATTAAATGCAATGTTATGGAAAAAGGGGGCTTACTGTATAATTTTATTATGGACAAATAACAAAAGGTCATGTGTACTTGCAAAACACAATATCTCTTACATGTTTCTATCAAAAAAAGTCTTTTTCAGTGGGGGATATCATTTCAAAGAAATAAATTGTTTGGTAAAGGGTTCACCCATAATTTGTAATTCTATAAAGGCATTGTCATAGTATTAGATTTCTTGAGTCAAACATGGTTTGATCAAAGATCTTAGAGAGATTGATCCTTTCATTGAACCATGTTTAAATTAAAGAATCATTTGTACATTTATTATAGCCCCTACCTACGAAGTAGTGGGTGGTATACTGCTTTCACCATGCTTGTCTGTCTGTCTCTCAATCCGTCAATCCAGCTGTCTTGTTTTCGTTTCTGTGCTTTAACTTGAAAGCTGTTTGACCTAGGACCCTGAAACTTTATACCAGTGTTGCTCATGGCCCTTGAAGGTTTCCTAACGTTTTGGGGTCACATGAGTCAAAGATCAAGGTCACAGGTGAACTTTGTTTGAAACTTGTGTCCATGCTCTAACTCAATATCCATTTGACATAGGACCCTGAAACTTTATATAAGTGTTGCTCATGACCCAAGGAGGCACCTTGGCATCTTTGGGTCACATAAGGTCAAGGTCACAGGTGAACTTTGTTTGAAAATTGTTTCTGTGCTCTAAGTCAATAGCTGTTTTTTTACCTATGACCCTGATATTTTATACAAGTGTTGCTTATGACCCAAGGAGGTGCCCTATTACTTTTTGGGTCACATGGGTCAACGGTTCAGGTCAATGTTGATCTTTGTTTTGAAAATCAATACTGTTCACTGATTGTGCTGCTTCAGTGAGAAGGTGCTGGTGGGGGGTATTTTTCCGCTTTGTGACAGTTCTAGTTAATTCATAGACAGAAAGGGTTTTGCTTTACTTTTTGTTACATTGACATAAACTCGGGCAAAAATGACACGCAAAAGCACAATCAATTGCGGTTAAAATACATGCATTATACAGTGTTCCACCAAGGTAAGGATTAGGGAACGTTTTTTCCCTGAGTTATGAGATGGAAAAATGTATATAGAATGATCATGTTTTGTTCATTTAACCCTTTGATACACAATCCCAAGTCTTAACAGCCTAGAAGGAAAAGACTTTTGAAAACATTGTGGTAACCAGCATTTTCTCCTTTTTCCAAAATGCTTTTCTACCATTTCAGAGACAATTTGCATCCTTTGAACAATAGTTATTTGTCTGCTAAGGCAAATTGTTAATACATAAACAACTTGCCATGGGCCAGTCTGAAAATGAGGCAGCTTTTGTGACAGAAAGAAATGGGGCATTGCTATGACAAACTGTACTGATACCTAGTTGGTATTTCTCTTCGCACCCTCTTACCATTATGTACAGCAAATACCAAGATGCTGTGAAAGCAGTTATCAAAAAAATATACAGTGGAGCAGATGGGAAAATATTTGGCTTTAATTTGTCAACGGTTTTACTTTATTTCAAGGCTCTACCATGCAACACAGTTTGTGCTGATTGAAGGCATTTGCGTGCTACAAATTAAATATGGCTGAAATTGTGGGATTTGTCTTTGATAGGGTAAAAAACATGGGAAAAGGAGAAATGCTTTTTAACAGCATTTTCTCCTTTTCACACAATGTTTTCAAAAGCCTTAAAGTTAAGGTTGTTAAAACTCATGATTCTGTAGTGAAGGGCAAAGAAATGCCCAATCTGTAGTAGAGCGTTGTTGGGTATTCACGAACCATCGGTAGTTTTGGGACACATCGTATAATTTCTTTTATGAGTGTTGTTCGATTAATGTGATGAACAGAAACACACAAACAAATCGTCCATTTTTTTCAGTCGTCTGATCCGTCATCTGCACGTCCATGTAAATATCAACATTTTTACAAAATAATATAAAAACAAATGTAGAATTTTTTTTAAGTACATCGCTAAAAAAATATGATTAACTCTTAACACTATAAGTCAACAAAAAGCAGCCCTTTGCCATTTTAAAGTCATATTTACTATATACAAACATGCTTAGAACACTCACAGAGCATCTGCATTCTTCTAGCTACACTCGATTCTGCTTTCTAAGTTCCAAAACACCCGACATAATTTTGATGGAATTGGGTATTTTTGAACCAGGAATCATGTTGCATATTTTATTATGCAAAAATCGTGACTGTCCTTCGTTTTTCCAAACAATACTGATTCCTATGGGTTTTAATAAAGCTCAGTCCAGACAGCAAATTTTTGGCCGTGGTAGAGGGATTCAGTGTTCAATCACGGATATATATATATGTGTGGAAAAGTGGTTATTTCTCGCACTATGGTGAAGAAACTATGGTGTCATATTTCAACCAGACAGTGGCATATACCATTTTAAATAATGATAACAATGGTAAAATGAAAAACACATAATAATAATAATAATAACTACCATAAGTTTGTTATGGAGTTTAGCACCGTTTTAAACAGCTTAGGTCATATCACGGCGGTCAGTACACCAATTCATGTGTTTCCTGTCTGGCTTTCTCGCACCAGTTAAAGACACAATTTTCTTTCCAAGCCATTGACTACTTTCTTAACTTAACTGCCTTAATGTGTAAACGCCAGTCAGGTAACTCAAAACGTACCTATAAGAGAAAAGTCTACCCCGTTGCGTAGTGGAGTAAATTAGCGATGCAAAACTACAACTGAAAGTACTTTGTTGCAGACAGTATCCGCATTAGATATAGCCAGAAATATATCAGTATGCTTCCTTTCACTTCTATAATTAATGGACTAGGAATTACACTTTTTAGCTCACCTTAGCACAACATGCTAAAGGTGAGCTATTGTGATCGCCCTATGTCCGGCGTCCGTCATCCGTCATCCGTCGTCCATCGTCCGTCAACAATTTCTTTAAACATCTTCTTCTCCTAAACCACTGGGCCAATCTTGATGAAACTTGGCAGGGATGTTCCTTGGGTAAAGCTCTACCAAAATTGTTCAAAGAATTGAATTCCACCCACAACTCTGGTTGCCATGGCAACAAAAAGGAAAAAAAAGCAAAATCTTTGAAAATCTTCTTCTCTGAAACTAGAAGGCGCAGAGCTTTGATATTTGGTATGTAGCATCTCCTAGTGGACCTCTACCAAGTTTGTTCATTTGATGCCCCTGGGGTCAAAACTGGCCCTGCCCCGGGGGTCACAAGTTTGAGCATAGTAACAAAGAAGGAAAACTTTAAAAATCTTCTTCTCTGAAACTTGAAGGTGTAGAGCTTTGATATTTGGCATGTAGCATCTCCTAGTGGACCTATACCAAGTTTGTTCATATGATGTCCCTGGGGTCAAAACTGGCCCCGCCCCGGGGGTCACAATTTCCAACATAGGAACAAAGAAGGAAAACTTTAAAAATCTTCTTCTGAAAAACTAGAAGGCATAGAGCTTTGATATTTGGCATGAAGCATCTCCTAGTGGACCTCTACCAAGTTTGTTCATATTATGCCCTTGGGGTCAAAACTGGCCCTGCCCCGGGGGTCACAAGTTCAAATATAGGAACAAAGAGGGGAAACTTTAAAAATCATCTTCTCTGAAAGTGGAAGGCGTAGAGCTTTGATATTTGGCATGTAGCATTGCCTAGTGGACCTCTACCAAATTTGTTCATATGATGCCCCTGGGGTCAAAACTGGCCCCACCCCAGGGGTCACAAGTTTGAGCATAGTAACAAAGAAGGAAAACTTTAAAAATCTTCTTCTCTGAAAGTTGAAGGCGTAGAGCTTTGATATTTGGTATGTAGCATCTCCTAGCGGACCTCTACCAAGTTTGTTCATTTGATGCCCCTGGGGTCGAAACTGGCCCCGCCCCGGGGGTCACAGAAGCATGTGAGAAAAGTAGTCGGTGGCTTTGGAAAGAAAGTTGTGTTAGTACTGGTGTGAGAAAGCCAGGAAACACATGTGCGTCACCGACCGCCATGATATGACCTTAGCTGTTAAAAGTGGCGTTAAACCCCAATACAACCAACCAACCAACCCGGGGGTCACAATTTCCAATATAGGAACAAAGAAGGAAAACTTTCAAAATCTTCTTCTGTAAAACTAGAAGGCATAGAGCTTTGATATTTGGCATGAAGCATCGTCTAGTGGACCTCTACCAAGTTTGTTCATATGATGCCCCTGGGGTCAAAACTGGCCCCGCCCCGGGGGTCACAATTTCCAACATAGGAACAAAGAAGGAAAACTTTCAAAATCTTCTTCTGTAAAACTAGAAGGCATAGAGCTTTGATATTTGGTATGTAGCTTCGCCTAGGAGACCTCTACTAAGTTTGTTCATATGATGCCCTTGGGGTCAGAATTGGCCCTGCCCCGGGGGTCACAAGTTCAAACATAGGAACAAAGAAGGAAAACTTAAATATTTTTTTTCTCTTAAATGGGAAGGCATAGAGCTTTGATATTTGGTATGTAGCATCTCCTAGTGGACTTCTACCAAGTTTTTTCCAAGGATGCTGCTTGGGTCAAAACTGGCCCAGCCCCTGGGGTCACAAGTTCGAACATAGGAACAAAGAAGGAAAACTTTAAAATTCTTCTTTTCTGAGCTTTGATATGTGGTATGTTGCATCTCAGAGTGGACCTCTACCAAGTTTGTTCATATGATGCCCCTGGGTCAAAACTGGCCCCGCCCCGGGGGTCACAAGTTCGAAGATAGGAACAAAGAAGGAAAACTTTAAATTTCTTTTCTCTTAAACGGGAAGGTGTAGAGCTTTGATGTTTGGTATGTAGCATTTCCTACTGGACCTCTAGGAAGTTTGTTCATATGATGCCCCTGGGTCAAAACTGGCCCAGCCCCGGGGGTCACAAGTTCGAACATAGGAACAAAGAAGGAAAACTTTAAAATTCTTCTTTAAAACTGGAAGGCTTAGAGCTTTGATATTTGGTACGTAGTGATTCTCTTCTAAGTCTGTTTGCCCATCTAAGCGCAACAAGTTCATTGAGTTCAAAATTGGGTCATCTTGGGTCATAAACTAGGTCACTAGGTCAAATTAAAGAAATATCTTGTTGGCACTCTCGAGGCCACATTATTTGCTCAATTGCCTTGAAAATTAGTCAGAAAGTTTGTCTTTATAAAGTCTCACATAAGATTAATTTGGGTCAACTTGGGTCATAAACTAGTTCACTGGGTCAAATAAAAGAAATACCTTGTTTGCACTCTGGAGGCCACATTTATTGCTCAAATGACCTGAAATTTGGCCAGAATGTGTGTCTTGATAAAATACCAGATGAGTTTGGATTTGGGTCACCTGGAACCATAAAATAGGTCACTAGGTCAAAATAAAGAAATACCTTGTGGGCACCCTAGAAACCACATTCTTTGCTTAATTGCCTTGAAAATTGGTCAGAATGTTTGTCTTTGTAAAATCTCACATGAGTCTAAATTTGGGTTAACTGGGGTCATAAACTAGGTCACTTGGTCAAATTAAAGAAATAGCTAGTGGGCACTCTAGAGGCCACATTTATTATTCATTTGATTTGAAAATTGGTTAAAATGTTTCTTTTGATATAGTCAAAGACCAGTTCAAATTTGGATCATCTGGGGTCATAATCTAGATCACTAGGTCAAATTAAAGAAATATCTTTAGGGCACTCGAGGCCACATTTTTTGCTCAGTTGACTTGAAAATTGGTCAGAATTTTTGTCTTCATGAAATATGAGTTTGAAATTGGGTCACCTGTGGTCAAAAACTAGGTCACATGGTCAAATTAAAGAAAAACCTTAAAGACACTCTACTAAGGTGAGCGACCCAGGGCCATCATGGCCCTCTTGTTTAAATTTGACCCCAAATCTGGAGGTTAACCCCTTTAAAAGTTTCATGATAACTATTTTCTAAAAAATTACAAAGTGTCCAATATACCCTCCATTGTGTCCGAAAATTCCAGACGTGTCCCAAAACTAACTCCGTACATTCACATTTAAGCTTGTTTATATTACATCGATTTTAGTTATGCTAACATTGAGTTCCCAAAATAAATGATTGGATACAGTAGGGTTTTCTAAATTTTCATAGTTAAAAACGTTTCGCACATAATTAAAATAGTTGTGAAAACAAATCCTTAACTGTCCCAATATACCTGACAACACTCTCTGTTTTTAAAAAAAAATGAAAATTTGGGATCAACATTACCTTCAAAAAGGACCATTAGCCAAGCCCCTGTAGCTCAGTCGGTAGCATACAGGACTTGAGAACATGAGGTCGCTGGTTTGATCCCGGGCTTGGCCAATTTCTTTCCAAGGATTAATGGTAGTCATTGCGACAGGATTCATTCCTCTCTCACCGCTGACCATTGTTTCGACGATGGTTATGTGGGAAAGTAGCAAGTGGCTTGGAAAGAATATTGTGCGGAGTACTGGTAAAAGAACTCCAGGAAAGCATGGATAGGTGCACTGGCCGCCGCAATATTACTGAAATAATGTTGAAAATGGAGTTAAACACCATACAATCAATCAATCAATCAAAAAGACCATTATGGTCTTCTTAATGTTTCTTTTTTTTTCAACTTCTTCCTTTATTTCCATCATAATTCATTTATTGCATTACACATTTTAGAAAAGTCAAATTTTGATGAACTTGTGTTGAAAACTTCATATTGAATTCCATTTTCAAATTTTTTTGAACTGCCAAACCTCTTAAAGTGTGATGTATGTTCTAGTATACTTACATGTATGTAAAATCTTTAAATGTGACAACTAAAGGAAAGTTGCCATTCAAAGAACAGAGCTGAAAGTACACAAGAAAATAATAAATTCATGATATGGAATCATGTTTAACTTTTTTACAGAATATATTATAATTTATGACTGGTTTCCTTCACAGCAAGGTTTATTGGCAAGTAGCTACATGTACTAGTAGCTGAGTCCCAGTAGCTCAGTTGGTAGCATAAAGGACATGAGAACAGGGGAGTCGCTGGCTCAGTCCCAGACTCGGCCAATTTCTTTCTGAGGATTGATGATAGTGATTGCGACACGATTCATTCCTCTCTCACTTGATAGTGATTGCGACACGATTCATTCCTCTCTCACTGCTGACTATTGTTTCGACGATGGTTATGTGGGAAAGCAGCCAGTGGCTTGGAAAGAATATTGTGCGGAGTACTGGTAAAAGAAACTCCAGGAAAGCATGGATAGGTGCACTGGCAGCCGCGATATAACTGAAATAATGTTGAAAATGGCGTTAAACACCATACAATCAATCAATCAATCAAAAAGGACCATTATGGTCTTCTTAATGTTTCTTTTTTTTTTTTCAACTTCTTCCTTTTATTTCCATCATAATTCATTTATTGCATTATACATGTTAGAAAAGTCAAATTTTGCTGAACTTGTGTTGTAAATTTCATATTTAATTCCATTTTCAAATTTGTTGAACTGCCAAACCTTTCAGATGTTTAGTATACTTACATGTATGTAAAATCTTTAAATGTGACAACTAAAGGAAAGTTTCAATTCATAGAACAGAGCTGGAAGTACAAAAGAAAATAATGAATTCATGATATGGAATCATGTTTAACTTTTTTACAGAATATATTATAATTTATGACTGGTTTCCTTCACAGCAAGGTTTATTGACCAGTAGCTACATGTACTAGTAGCCAAGTCCCAGTTGCTCAGTTGGTAGCATAAAGGACATGAGAACAGGGGGTTGCTGGTTTAATCCCAGACTGGGCCATTTTCTTTCCGATGATTGATAATAGTCATTGCGGCAAGATTCATTCCTCTCTCACCATTGTATCAATGATGGCCATTTGGGAAAGCAGCCAGTGGCTTGGAAAGAATATTGTGTGTAGTACTGGTGAAAGAAACCCCAAGAAAGCATGGATAGGAACTCTGGCTGCTGCAATATAACTGAAATAATGTTGAAAACGGTGTTAAGCACAAAACAGTACAAAATGCATGTATGTTTTAGTATACTTACATGTATGTAAAATCTTCCAGTATGACAACCAGAGGAAAGTTTCAATTCATAGAACAGAGCCAGAAGTATAAAAGACGGTTCTGAATTCATGACATAGAATCATGTTTAATCTTTTTACAGGATTTGTCATAATTTATTACTGGTTTCCTTCACAGCAAGGTTTAATGGCCAGTAGCTACAGGTACTAGTAGAGCAAATCAGGCCTGATGGGCATCTGGTTAATCCTTTCCTAAATTACAAAATTGAGACTTTTCAAAATCGGAAGTGTCTGCAGATGGGAATATAATACTTTACACAAATGACCTGAAGTTTTCTGATAGGGTAGAAAAATTGTAGGAAAATGAGAAAATGCTGGTAATCTGCTGTTTTCAAAAGTCTTCTATAGAGTCTTTAAAACACAGGATTGATTGGTTAAGGGTTAACCCTATCATAAATGACAAATTTTAGACTCCAAATTCACGACATCTGAAGACGGCAATTTTAAAATTGGCACGAATGAGCTTTAGTTTTCTGATGGGGTATTTTCTCCTCTTTCCTTAATGTTTTTTTATTTTTCTAAGGGTCCTTAAAACTTGTATCGTAAAAGGTTAATGTTCGAAAAGCTGTGTATTGCCATGGCATGAAAATAGTAATGTTATTTATCATTACAGATAGTGCCATTGGAGGAATTCCACATCAAGTTCCTGCATCTAATATTTGTCGAGGTATAATATAAATTTGATCTCTTGAAGACAGGTATAGACACTTATGCAGCCAATGAAATTCAAAAAATGCTTATTAAAATATTTCAAATGTTCTACTTATTAGAAATTTTCCTTTATTCACAGAATTGCATGACATAACTTCTGTGACCATTCTGTGACAAAAACAATAGAATCATACATAGCCTACTATCAGGGATATGGAGATGGAGGATATATATTTGTTGGGAAAAGAGCAGTTGTACTGTAAAATCAATTTCACCTGTTCCCATGATGTTTTGCCTTCAAAGCAATGAAAACCCTATGGTATGACAATTGTAGTATACATGGTATTTGTTTCACCCCTAGAGTGCTACATAAATGAATCGAAAATTATAAGTCATTACAAACATTGCAGATATTCGTGATTCTTGTCATCAGGGTACTTTTGCTAAATCGCAATATCTCGCACTCGGAAATTTTTACTCGGTGATAAACTTAGTGTGTACGCGTGTAATCGGACACTGCATGTAATCGGACACTGTGAGCATCTTATTTGTTCAGTAAAATTCTGTTGGATTTCTCGGGCAATTGTGATAAAGATTTCTAAAACTTTTTCCAGTTATAAATACTATCACTTTGGAAGAGACAAAAAAGAAATGTCATATTATCAATATCACGGTAGAGCCTACAGAAAGAGGAGTCCTACAAGTTTAAGACAAGTCCTGTCTCCTGTCAGGCGGTATGATAAAAGTTTTCGTGTGCAGACTACATTATTATGGAATCAAAACGAAGCATTGAGATAGAAACATTGAACATTACGGCAAACTGCCTTGGTTGTACAGGGCTAGAATTGAGAAAAATATTGAACCTCGGTAATCAATACTACTGCATTTGAAAGAAAAATGTGTTTGGACAAAAAAAAATGCATCGTTAAATTTGGGGTCAGGAATTAAAATGGACTTACCTTCTGTAACAGATTTTAATAATTCCAGATCCTGTATTTACAAATGATCAAAATACGAATGAAAACGATAGAAACTTTATCATGACATGTGTGTGTTAATCTGCCTTTACCAAGTACATCACAGCTCTTCTACTCACCCACTTTGGCAGTGAAATACAGAGATGAAAAGAACACACGGCTAACCCTTTATCAGCTTTTCAGTGAAAACAATTATAACAGATTTTCCCAATTCAAAATGAAGCTGAAATTACCTTTTTTGGAGGATGAAAGGAAGGTTTGAAATTTGACCCGATCTTCATTTTTTACGATAGTCATCTTAAGGTAGTTTAAAAAGGAACGTGACAAAAAATGAAAAAAATATATATTTTTGGGGTCGGGATTTTCTCAATAATATGGTGTTTTTGTAAATGAACACTCCGTCTTTTTGCAGACACTGAAATGCCTTTTTTTTTTTTTTAAGAGGAAAAAAACCAACAACAACAAATTGACAGTTTTATATAGGTCTAAATAAATCGAACCAACGATCCCAAGGTGTCAAGCCCCACAGATATGTTACTGACTTCTACCAGGTTCGGCAAATATGAAAGCTACTGGGTTCTGCAAACATGAATTTAACAATCAGAATGTATAATAGAAAAAAAAATACTATAGTACTTCAACTATTTTTGTCTTCTTTCCCCCTTCCCCCTTTTTTTCACGACGTTGGATCTTCATAAGTTAAACAGTAAAAGTGAGAGCTTATTTGATCAAAACCTTTCACCAAATGGCCAAATTAGGACTCGTTCAAATCCAAAGAATTTGAAGCGAACGGATTAAATGTGGGTGAAATGGAGGAAATTGTCTTTGAAGAAGTAGAAAGTATTGAGGGAAAAGGTAAAAATGCTAGTTACAAACGTTTCCTCTTTTTCCAATATTATTTAATAACACCTTCTTTTTCAGGGTCGTTAAAACTCGGGATTGTTTAGTATAGGGTTTATAAGCTTCTCAACTAAACTTACAGCACTATATGCATAGGACAATTTCCACCATTTCATCCACATTCTTTGGACATAGAAGAGTCCTAATTTGGCCATTAAGAAAATTCCGATCTAAAAAAAAAATCGAACCTTTTTTCTTGCAACTGTAGTCAAGTTCCTACAGTCGAATAACTATAATAGAGTCTAGATCATGAACATAAGAAAAACAGCTTGAGCTCAAATTTTACACCTTCCATTCCAAGATATTTATATTCCATCTATATTTTTCAGATATAAAGGAAACATGTGTCATATTATTTTTCATGAAAATTGGATGAAGGGTTAACTTGGTGCTCCTTTGATCTTGGTATCACACAGCCAGGTGGCAGACCTTAGAGCTGTAATGTGATTAATTGATTCATACAATTTAACAGACACATGTCACTTTAATCCGTTACTTCTTACAAGTTTTTGATCTTAATTCACCCTTATCTTGATTATTAGCTCACCTGAGCACGAAGTGCTAAGGTGAGGTATTGTGATGGGTCATTGTCCGGCGTCCATCTGTCCGTCTGTCCACAATTCCTTTAAACATCTTCTCCTCCTAAACCGCTGGGCCAATCTTAATGAAACTTGGCAGGGATGTTCCTTGGGTGAAGCTCTACCAAAGTTGTTCAAGAGATTGAATTCCACCCATAACTCTGGTTGCAATGGCAACAGAAAGGAAAAAAATAGGAAAATCTTTGAAAATCTTCTTCTCTGATTCTAGAAGGCGTAGAGCTTTGATATTTGGTATGTAGCATCTCCTACTGGACCTCTACCAAGTTTGTTCATGTGATGCCCCTGGGGTCAAAACTGGCCCCGCCCCGGGGGTCACAAGTTCGAACATAGGAACAAAGAAGGAAAACTTTAAAATTCTTCTCCTCTGAAACTGGAAGGCGTAGAGCTTTGATATTTGGCATGTAGCATCTCCTAGTGGACCTCTACCAGGTTTGTTCATATGATGCCCCTGGGGTCAAAACTGGCCCTGCCCCGGGGGTCACAAGTTTTGAACATAGGAACAAAGAAGGAAAAATTTAAAAATCTTCTTCTCTGAATCTAGAGGGCATAGAGCTTTGATATTTGGTATGTAGCATCTCCTAGTGGACCTCTACCAAGGTTGTTCATATGATGCCCCTGGGGTGAAAACTGGACCTGCCCTGGGGGTCACAAGTTCGAACATAGGAACAAAGAAGGAAAACTTTAAAATTCTTCTTCTCTGAAACTGGAATGTGTAGAGCTTTGATATTTGGCATGTAGCATCTCCTAGTGGACCTCTACCAAGTTTGTTCATATGATGTCCCTGGGGTCAAAACTGGTCCCGCCCAGGGGGTCACAAGTTTTGAACATAGGAACAAAGAAGGAAAACTTTAAAAATCTTCTTCTCTGAAACTGGAAGGCGTGTAGCTTTGATATTTGGTATGTAGCATCTCCTACTGGACCTCTACCAAGTTTGTTCATGTGATGTCCCTGGGGTGAAAACTGGCCCTGCCCTGGGGGTCACAAGTTCGAACATAGGAACAAAGAAGGAAAACTTTAAAATTCTTCTTCTCTGAAACTGGAAGGCGTGGAGCTTTGTTATTTGGCATGTAGCATCTTCTAGAGTACCTCTACCAAGTTTGTTCATATGATGCCCCTGGGGTCAAAACTGGCCCCGCCCCGGGGGTCACAAGTTTGAACATAGGAACAAAGAAGGAAAAATTTAAAATTCTTCTTCTCTGAAACTGGAAGGCGTGGCGCTTTGATATTTGGCATCTAGCATCTCCTAGTGGACCTCTACCAAGTTTGTTCATATGATTCCCCCAGGGTCAAAACTGGCCCTGCACCGGGGGTCACAAGTTTCAAACATAGGAACAAAGAAGGAAAACTTTAAAATTCTTCTTCTCTGAAACTGGAAGGTGTAGAGCTTTGATATTTGGTATGTAGCATCTCCTAGTGGACCTCTACCAAGTTTGTTCATACGATGCCTCTGGGGTCAAAACTTGCCCTGCCCCGGGGGTCACAAGTTTTAACATAGGAACAAAGAAGGAAAACTTTAAAATTCATCTTCTCTGAAACTGGAAGGTGTAGAGCTTTGATATTTGGTATGTAGCATCTCCTAGTGGACCTCTACCAAGTTTGTTCATACAATGCCTCTGGGGTCAAAACTTGCCCTGCCCCAGGGGTCACAAGTTTTAACATAGGAACAAAGAAGGAAAACTTTAAAATTCTTCTTTTCTAAACCTTGAAGGCATAGAGCTTTGTTATTTGGTATGTAGTGAACCTGTTCTAAGTTAATTAGCCCCCCTGAGCACAACATATTCAGTCAGTTCGAAATTGGGTCACCTGGGGTCATAAACTAGGTCACTAGGTCAAATTAAAGAAATACCCTGTGGGCACTCTAGAGGCCACATTTATTGCTCAAATGACCTGAAATTTGGTCAGAATGTTTGTCTTGATAAAATCTCAGATGAGTGTGGATTTGGGTCACCTGGGATCATAAACTAGGTCACTAGTTCAAATTAAGGTAATACCTTGTGGGCACTCTAGGGGCCACATTTTTGGCTCAATTGACTTGAAAATTGGTCAGAATGTTTGTCTTGATAAAATCTCACGTGAGTCTGAATTCGGGTCATGTGGGGTCTTAAATTAGGTCACTAGGTCAAATTAAAGAAATACCTCGTGTGCACTCTAGAGGCCACATTTATTGTTCAATTGATTTGAATAATGGTCAAAATGTTTTTCTTGATGAAATCTAGGATGACTTTTAAATTGGGTCACCTGGGCTCATAATCTAGGTCACTAGGTCTAATTAAAGAAATACCTATAGGGCACTCTAGAGGTCACATTTCTTGCTCAATTGACTTGAAAGGTGGTGAGAATGTTTGTCTTGATGAAATATTGGGTGAGTTTGAAATTGGGTCAGCTGGGGTCTTAAACTAGGTTACTGGGTCAAATTTAAGAAACACTTCGTGGGCACTCTAGAGGCCACATTTATTGCTCAATTAACTTGAAAACTGTTCAGAATGTTTGTCTTGATAAATTTTTTGATGAGTTCTAAATTGGGTCACGTGGGGTGATAAATTAGGTCACTAGATCAATTTACGGAAATTCCTTGTGGACGCTTTAGAGGCCACATTTTAAGCTCAATTGACCTGACAATTGGTCAGAAATTGAATTATGCACGTTGAGTGAATTTCGCCCATTGACTCAGGTGAGCGATCCAGGGCCATTATGGCCCTCTTGTTTGTGGATAGGATTTGGAATTTTATACAGGTCACAGAGGTATGTTTGTTCTTATTCTCTGTACTGAATTCAATGCAGATCTATTTGATTATGATCCCCTAAAAGGATTCTCGCAAATGCCGGGATGTCCTACGTTGCTAATATAATAATTTCTCTGGTTTTGGCTGTGATATGAATCTGAAGTAGTTGAGAGAAATATCAATGAAACCTTCGATTATTCTGAGGGTAGACAATAGAGTTATTTATTAACATTCATCAGATCCAGTTACACCGTGCTTGAACTACATTGGAAGACGGCCATGATAATTGTACATCATGTTCAAATACAATTTTGACTCGCAAATAATAATTTGCTGACGAATGCAGCTTCTTTTTTTACAGTAGCAACTTGCCCATTATGGGTAGGGTCCACCGAGTTGTGCGTTGCTATGGCATTACGAAACAGAAATAGAATCTGTAGTATTCAAAATTCGCCGGATATGGTGTAGGGCAAGAATCATGAATTGCTCTTTCAAACCCATCTTTGTCAGGATATCTGGCAAACTCATGGACAGGGCAGATCAAAGATAAGAATGTTTTGTGTATTCTTATATTTGTCTACACTGAATGTAAAAGTAGGTGACATCAGTCAATGTTCAGCTTGACAAGTGTTAAGAAATATGATCATTGTTACAGCCCCTTTTCAAAATAGATAAGCTTTTGGAAGAATGTGGAGGATTAAAGTAAAAGAGAAAGTCATACTTGGAAATATTTTCAGAGTCTTTTAACAGAAATCTCAATGCTTTACCACATAATCCTGAGTTTGATGACTTTGAGAAAAAGGATTTTTTGAAAACAATGTTTGGAAAGTAGAAAATGCTGGTAACCAGCAATGTTTTGTACCCTTTCAAAAACAGACCATGTCATTTGAGCCACTTCTCATTTTTTGTTTGCAAGTGCTGTCAGTTTTGCAGTAATTAAAAAATGTATTGTTTATTATTTACAGTAATTAAAAAATGTATTGTTTACTATTTACCAACAAATTTTCCGTCTTAAATGCAGAGTACATGCAACACACACTGATAAAGTCAGCAACATGGCATAAAACCTGTATTGTCACAGTGTCAGATACACTTCCAAATAGACATGATGACATAACTGCATGCAGACTACTTTCTGCTCGGTTGCCTCTTTGATTCATCAAAATGTTAAAATATCCATCCGCCATTCATAATAAAAGTGATTACCAAGTAAACAAGTATTTGAGCCATGCTCTGGTAAAAGGGCCCTGGGGGTTTATTGCATCTCTGTGATGCATGATACCAAGCAAGTCATCATGATCATAGGTCCAACTGACTCAATCATGAGGTAGACTGGTCCTTTGACATACAGTATATTGACCAATAGCAAAAGGTAATTGTCCGGGGGGGGGGGGGGGGATAAAAAAAAAATGTGAATGAAAACCTCAAAGAGACAAGAATTTTGAAATGCCATATGTGACATGTAAAAATAGGTCAAAGAGTCAAAATGTCAAAATTTGTTAGTTGGAATCTAAATCTTCCTGTCTCATAGTGATTTGGGGTATCTGATATCTTCTAAAGTCCTTCACAAAATTTGATGACATTTGTTCCTTATGATAGGCTGCCAGTAGGTTTTTTAGCTCCACTGGCCAAAGGCCAGTGGGCTTATGTCATGGCCCGGTGTCCGTCATGCGTCCGTGCGTCCGTGCGTTAACTTTTATTTCAAAAATCTTCTTCTCTGAAACTACCCATTCAATTTTCATGAAACTTCACAGAAATGATCCTGCCATGGTCCTCTTCAGAATATCTTGAAAGAATTTGATTCCTTCAAAAACTCTGGTTGCCATGGCAACAAAACTGAAAAATATTGGAAATCTTTAAAAATCTTCTTGTCTGAAACCATAAGGCATAGGGCTACCAAATTTGGCATGTAGCTTTATGTAGTAGACCTCTATCAAATTTCTTCAAATTATAGCCCTGGGGTCAAAATTGGCTCTGCCCCAGGGGTCACAAGTTTTACATAGGCTTATATAGAGAAAACTTTAAAAATCTTCCTGAACCTAGCCATAAGGCCTAGAGCTACCAAATTTTGCATGTAGCTATATCTAGTGGGCCTCTACCAAGTGGGCCAAAATTTTAGCCCTGGGGTCAAAATTGGCCCCGCCACAGGGGTCACAAGTTTTACATGGGCTTACATAGTGACAACTTCAGAAATCTTCCTGTTTTGATTTTTTTTTTTGAAATTAGCCTTGCATCAGGGGTCTTACGTTTTACAGAGGGTTCATATGGACAAAAATTGAAAATCACTTTATTTATAACCATACAACATAGACTTGTATTATTTTGGCATGTGGCTTTATCTTGTGGACCTCTACCAGGGTTCAAGTAATTATAGCTCTGGGATCAAAAATGGGTTTGCCCTGCGGGTCTCGACTTTCACATGGGCTTTTACAGAGAAAAATTTGTAAGTCTTCATTTTGAAACCATGTGGCTCAGAATTGAAATGTTTAGTATTTATGGTTTATAAGCCAGTGGAGCGATACAGGGCCATCATGGCCCTCTTGTTTTAGCTCACCTGAGCACGAAGTGCTCAAGGTGAGCTTTTGTGATCGTGCTGTGTCCGGCGTCTGTCAAGCGGTGTCAACATTTTACCATGTGTGCACTCTAGAGGCCACATTTTCAGTCAGATATGCATGAAACGTGGTCAGAATGTCTATCTTGATAAAATCTCGAAATTGGGTCATGTCGGGTCTAAAGGTAGGTCACTGGGCTAAATCTAAGAAATACCTTGTGTGCACTCTAAAGGCCATATTTTTAGCCTGATGCTCTTGAAACTTGGTCAGAATGTTTGTCCTGATGATATCTTAGACAAGTTTGAAATTGGGTCATGTCGGGTCAAAAAGTAGGTCATTTGGCTAAATCTTAGAAAAACCTTTTGTGCACTCCAGAGGCCACATTTTCAGCCAAATACTCTTGAAACCTGGTCAGAATGTTTGTCTTGATGATGTCTTGGACAAGTTTGAAATTGGGTCATGTCTGGTAAAAAAGAAGGTCACAGGGAAAATCTAAGAAAAACCTTGTGTGCACTAAAATCTCAGACAAGTTTGAAATTGGGTCATGTCAGGTCAAAAAGTAGGTCACTTGGCTAAATCTGAAAAACCTTGTGTGCACTGTAGAGTCCACATTTTAATCCTGAAAGTCATGAAAATTGGTTAGAATGTTTGTCTTGATATCTGGGACGAAATCGAAATTGGGTCATTTCGGGTCATATCTTGGACAAGTTCGACATTGAATCATATCAGGTCAAAAAGTAGGTCAGAGGGCCAAATCTTAGAAAAATCTTGTGCACACTCTCGGGGCCACATATTCAGCCTGAATCTCATGAAAGTTTGGTAAAATATTTGTTTTGATGATATCTCTGACAACTTCGAAATTGGATCAGGTCGGGTCAAAAAGTAGGTCATGGATATCTTGGACAAGTTTGAAATTCGGTCCCATTAGTTAAAAAAGTAGGTCACTTACATAGATTTGTTTTTCATCTTTAAAACCAGGCTCTCTTCAGCTTTATTAACTGTAGATGGCTTTACTCAGGTGAGCGCTTTAGGGCCAATGGCCCTCTTGTTTTTATTTAATGCTGTGTCATTGTATCATGAAAACGGGGCTTGATGCATATATCCATTATGGACCAATATTTCTAACTACTGGACAAAATTTTATTAAACTTCATATTTATATTGTTTATCATAAGCCACAGACAATCATTATTAGCTCACCTGAGCACATAGTGCTCAGGGTGAGCTATTGTGATCGGTCAATGTCCGTCGTCCGTCTGTCTGTCTGTCCGTAAACAATTACTAAAAAATCTTCTCCTTTGAAACCGCCAATCAGATTTCAGTGAAACTTCATAGAAATGATCCTTAGGTGATGCACTTTCAGAATACTTCAAAGATTTGAATTCCATGAAGAACTCTGGTTGCCATGGCAACCGAAAGAAAAAACTTTAAAAATCTTCTTGTCCCAAACTGTAAGGGCTAGAACTTTCATATATGGCATGTAGCATCATCTAGTGGCCCTCTACCAAAATACTTCAAATTATGGCCCTAGTGTGGAAATTGGCCCTATGTTGTGGGGTCTCGGATTTCACATAGAGATAAAGAAGGAAATCTTTAAAAATCTTCTTGTCCCAAACCGTAAGGGCTAGAGCTTTCATATTTGGCATGTAGTATCATCTAATGGCCCTCTACCAAAATATTTCAAATAATGGCCCTAGTTTGGAAATTGGCCCTATGTTGTGGGTTCTCGGATTTCACATAGAGATAAAGAAGGAAATCTTTAAAAATCTTCTTGTCCCAAACCGTCAGGGCTAGAGCTTTCATATATGGCATGTAGCATCATCTAGTGACCCTCTACCAAAATACTTCAAATTATGGCCCTGGTGTTAAAAATTGGCCCTATGTTGTGGGGTCTCGGATTTCACATAGAGATAAAGAAGGAAATCTTCAAAAATCTTCTTGTCCCAAACCATAAGGGCTAGAGCTTTCATATTTGGCATGTAGCATCATCTAGTGGCCCTCTACCAAAACACTTAAAATTATGGCCCTGGTGTGAAAATTAGCCATATTTTGTTGGTCTCGGATTTCACATAGAGATAAAGAAGGAAATCTTTAAAAATCTTCTTGTCCCAAACCGTAAGGGCTAGAGCTTTCATATTTGGCATGTAGCATTATGGTGTTGAGTCTTCTTGCAAGTGGTTGTTCCATTTCATTGTCCAAGAGAATGGAAAAAGGAATTGAGTACAACGATATAAATGCCCACAAAGTTCTAATAAATTGCTTGGACTATTACCATACAAAAACATTTAGACTATGCTCCTAATAACCGAATTATAAAACACAGTAAACGCCGCATATGACGATATCGCTTTATACAATATACCGCTTATAACGAAGTTGGTTTGAGGTCCCAATGGAGTAATTTTCTTAGAATAAGCATTATTACGATATTTGGATATAACGATATATTTGCTTCGGTCTGTTGTGTATCGTTATAACCGGAGTTTACTATATTTCCATTTCCTATCAAATGGAGACTTTCTGATTCAGTTGTTTCAAAAAAGCTTATATTTATAAAACACACAGATTCTTTTTTGACCATCTTTGACTCAAACACTGCATCATGAACTCCTTTAAACCATGCACAAATGTTAATACCTTTGTAAAACATTGCAGTATACTAAAAACATAACTACCTTCATTACCTATGAGAAAACATGGGTAGTGGTTAGTACATGCATTGTGTTATCTATGCTTGAAAGACTCAACTTAAGGATGACGTGAAGTTATGTGATCAATGACTGTCCGTCATACATTGTCTTTGAGGTTTGGAAACAAATGTAGGCTAACCAACACATTCTGACCATAATTAAGAGATATAGTAAAGCATCTATTAAGCAACCACTCAAGGGACTGCCAAAATTGGTCACTTTAGAAAATGGTCTCTTAATGCAACAAAAACTTATTCAGATTACATGGAGTGGCAACATTTCTTGCACTCAAATAATACCTTACTTTCAAGAAAAGCCTTTGTTGGTAATACTCATTACAATACTCTCACTAAGATGATTGTAATAAGTACTAACAACATAGGATTTAGCTCAGCATAAAGGCTTTAATCCATGGGGCATTCAATTCCAGCTAGTCTTATATATTTCAACAGAGACATTGGAATTCCTATCGCTTAATAAAAGTGTTGGCTTAATAAACGTAGTCGCTTAGCTAAGCAAGATCAACTGTATTGCCCTTTGACAAATTGGAATTCATGAACAACTCTGGTTTCCATGTCAACTGCTGGAAAAAAAAAATCATTCAAAACACAAAGCCTACAACTTAATTGGCAACAGTAGCACTCTACCAAAGTACATCGAATTGTGACCTTAGGAAAAAAAGTAATTGCTTTGTTGTTGGATCCCAGTTTCCACATTCAAATAAAAGATCTTTTAAAGTCCTCTTTCATCCAAACATTAACCCTAGAACTTTCATATTCAGCATGGACTGGTGGATAGTTATGCTTCTGTAAGGGCGAGCATATAGTCGCCACTTCGTCTTTCTGTCTGTCCGTCCGAAGTAATTTCTCAACAACCACTTGACAGCTCTTGTTTGCTAATAGCATTTACCAAATTTCTTCCTTGGAATCACAAAAGGTCCTTTGTAGTCACAATGTGGGATCAAATATGTAAAGAGTGTATTCTTGGAATCCTCCTGTTCCATATTGTATGGCCCACAACATACATTTGGCATGTGATTCTGTCTGAAAATCCATTTTCAGCTCAACAGGGCATAACCTACTCATGGTTAGCTTTTATGTATCCTTGAATATGCGTTGCCAAAATTCCACTGTTTATTATATAAGTATCTAATTTGAGCATAATCTTGATCCATCGCCCAAAATGTTTGTAAGGTTGTGAACATGAACATGAACACCCTCAGCAACCACAATTCTGGCTCGGTCATACTCAAAATTTCCCTGGATGTTCATAATGACCTAAGGACAAATCTGATCAAAATGGGGACAAGCTAAAATCATCAAAATAGGGGATCTTGATGACAATTCCATTGTTTACACTTTAGGGCCTATAATTTCGACTATCATTTTCTTACCTGCTCTGATTGTTGGTATTGTCATTTGGATGAATCATTTTCAAAACTAAAACATTCCAGCAAAAAACAAGAGGCAAGTGGCCATAACAATGACAACTGAGTTGCATTTCAGGTGAGCGATTTAGGACCATCGTGGTCCTCTTGTTTCCTTGTATTATATACCTGAAAATTTTCCTGCTCAAATCCATGTGTTGCTGTCATTGAAAGTTGTAGGTATATAATAAAAGGAATAGTATAATGTAGTAGCTTTCTTGATGCTTGTATTTACTTCTTACTGTGAAAGAAAATTTTGACATCTATCTCGACGTTCAGTCTTCCCCGATATTAAATATTCTCACCCTGCTCAAATTAAATACAAGTACCAGAAAAGTTACTACAACAGAATATTCCGTATTTATTTAATGAAATTCCATGTCATGGAAAAAGGGGGCTTAAACTAATGTATGATTTCATTATGGACCAATAACCTATTCGTCAGTCTGTCCAGACAGGTATCTTATAAAATTCTTGTTGAAAATAGATGAAACTTCATACATGTGTTCCTGATGATAGTCTGCCGATATATGATTTTTGGGGGTTTTTTAGCTCACCTGAGCACAAAGTGCTCAAGGTGAGCATTTGTAATCTTGCTGTGTCCCCCGTGCGTCATACATCATGCGGTCGTCAACATTTACCTTGTGTGCACTCTAGAGGCCACATTTTCAGCCAGATCCTCATGAAACTTGATCAGAATGTTTGTCTGGATAAAATCTGGGACAAGTTCAAAATTGGGTCATGTGGGGTCAAAAAGTAGGTCACAGGGCCAGATCTTACAAAAACCTTGGGTGCACTCTAGAGGCTACATTTTCAGCCTGGTACTTATAAAACTTGGTCAGAGTATTTGTTTGGATAAAATCTTGGGCAGGTTTGAAATTGGGTCACAAGGGGTCAAAAATGCCACAGGGTCAAATCTTGGAAAAAGCTTGTGTGCACTCTAGAGGCTACATTTTCAGCCTAATTTGCATGAAAGTTGGTCAGAATGTTTGTCTTGATAATATCTCAGACAAGTTAGAAATTGGGTCTAGTGGGGTCAAAAAGTAGGTCATGGGGCTAAATCTTAGAAAAAGCTTGTGTGCACTCTAGAGGCCACATTTTCAGCCTGATACTCATGAAACTTGGTCAGAATGTTTGTCTGGATAAAATCTTGGACAAGTTCAAAACTGGGTCATGTGGGATCAAAAAGTAGGTCCAGGGCCAAATCTTAGAAAAAGCTTGTGTACACTATAGAGACAATATTTTCAGTCTGATACTCATAAAACTTGGTCAGAATGTTTGTCTGGATAAAATCTTGGACATGTTTGAAATCGGTTTATGCTGGGTCAAAAAGCAGGTCACAGGGCAAAATCGTAGAAATAGCTTGTGTGCACTCTAGAGGCCACATTTTCAGCCTGATACTCATTAAACTTGGTCAGAACATTTGTCTGGATAAAATCTTGTACTAGTTTGAAAGTGGGTCATGTCGAGTCAAAACAAAAAGTAAGTCACTGGGCCAAATCTTAGAAAACCTTTTAGTCACTCTAGAGGCCACAATTTCAGCCTGATATTCATGAAACTTGGTCAAATGATTGTCTTGATGAAATCTTGGACAAATTTGAAATTGGGTGACATCAGGTCAAGAAGTAGGTCACTGGGCCAAATCTTAGAAAAACATTGTGTACACTCTAGAGGTCACATTTTCAGCCTGATACTCATGAAAGTTGGTTAGAATGTTTGATTTGTTAAAGTTTTGGATACATAGAAAATTGGGTCATGTCAAGTCAAAAAGTAGGTCACTGGGCAAAATCATAGAATAACCTTGTGTGCTCTCTAGAGGCTACATTTTCAGCTTGATACTCACGAAACTTGGTCAGAATGTCTGTCTGGTTAAAATCTTAGACTAGTTTGAAATAAGGTCACATCAGGTCAAAAAGTAGGTCATTGGGCCAAATCTTAGAAAAAGCATGTGTGCACTCTAAGTGCCACATTTGAAACCTCATACTCTTGAAACTTGGTCAGAATATTTGTTTGGATAAAATCTCGGACAAGTTTGAAATTAAGTCATGTCAGTCAAAAAGTAGGCCAAAGGATTAAATCTTAGAAAAACCTTGTGTGACTCTAGAGGCAACATTTTGAGCCAGATTAGAAAGTCAAAAATGGGCTAACCCAGTCCAAAAAGTAGATCACGTACACTTGTGCGTTTTACATCATCACAACCAGGATCATTTCAGCCTGATCAATCCTAGATGACCTTACTTAGGTGAGCGCGTTAGGGCCAATGGCCCTCTTGTTTTTATTTAATACCATGTCATGGAAACAGGGTGCTTGATGTATATTTCCATTATGGACAAATATCTCTTTAACTGCTGGACAAAATTGTATGAAACTTCATATTTATATTGTTTATCATAAGCCACAGACAATCATTATTTGTTTAAGATGATAGAATTCCATATCATGGAAAAATGGGGCTTAATGTATGTTTTCATTTTGGACCAATAACAGTCAGTTAGTCTGTCCTTCTGGACAGATATCTTCTAAAGTCCTTGACAAAATTGATGAAACTTCATACATGTGTTTTTTATGATAGTTTGCCGATACTCCTTTTTTTTTTTTTTTTTAATTAAATGTATTGTCATGGAAACAGGGGGGCTTGATGTATATTTTCATTACGGACGAATATCCTTTTAACTACTGAACAAAAATTTATGAAACTTCATATTTGTATTGTTAATCATAAGCCACCAACAATCATTATTTGTTTTATATGATGAAATGCCATTTCATGGAAAAGGGGAGCTTAATGTATAATTTCATTATGGACCAATAACAGAAAAGGCCATGTATACATGCATCTCAATCAAAAAAGTTCTTTTTCGGCAGGGAATATTATTTCAACAAAATGACTTGTTTCAGTTGGAATTGCCCTCTTCCAAATTTTGTGAAAGCACCAGCTATTTTAGCTCACCTGAGCACAAAGTGCTCAAGGTGAGCTAATGTGGTCGTGCTGTGTCCAGCATCTGTCGTGCGTCGTGTGGTCGACAACATTTGCCTTGTGTGCACTTTAGAGGCCACATTTTCAGTCAGATACTCATGAAACATGGTTAGAATGTTTGTCTTGATGGAATCTTGGACAAGTTTGAAATTGGGTCATGTTGGGTCAAAAAGTAGGTCATGCTAAATTTTAGAAAAACCTTAAGTGCACTCTAGAGGCCACATTTTCAGCTAATACTTTTGAAAATTGGTCAGAATGTTTGTCTTGATAATATCTTGGACAAGTTTGAAATTGGGTCATGTCAGGTCAAAAAGTAGATCATGGGGCCAAATCTTGGAAAAAGCTTGTGTGCACTCCACATTTTCAGTCTGAAACTCATGAGAATTGGATGGAATGTTGGTCTCAATGATTTCTTGGACAAATTCGAAATTGGGACATGTGGGGTCAAGAAGTAGGTCACTGGGCTAAAGCTTAGAAAAACCTTGTGTGCACTCTAGAGGCCACATTTTCAGCCTAATACTCTTGAAACTTAGAATTTTTGTGTCCTGATAATATCTCGGACAAGTCCAAAATTGGGTCATGTCGGGTCAAAAAGTAGGTCACCGGGCCAAATCCTAGAAAAAGCTTGTGTGGACTCTAGAGGCCACATTTTGTGTCTGAAACTCATGACAGTTGATTAGAATGTTTGTCTTGATGATATCTCGGAGAAGTTTGAAATTGTGTTATGTAGGGTGAAAAAGTAGGTCACTGGGCTAAATCTTAGAAAAATCTTGTGTGCACTCTAGAGGCCACATTTTCGGCCTGTTACTCTTGAAACTTTATCAGAGTGTTTGTCTTGATGATATCTTGGATGGGATCTAAATTGGGTCATGATGGGTCAGAAAGTAGGTAACTTGGCCAAATCCTAGATAAAGCTTGTGCATACTCTATAGGCCACATTTTCAGCCTGAAATGCATAAAACTTGCGTTGAAAATTTGTCTTGATGATATCTTGGACAATTTTGAAATTGGGTCACATTGGGTCAGAAAGTAGGTCACTGGGCTAAATCTTAGAAAACTTTTGTGTGAACTCTAGAGGCCACATTTTCAGCCTGATACTCCTGAAAGTTGATTAGAATGTTTGTATGAAATCTTGGACAAGTTAGAAATTGGGTCACATCAGGTCAAAAAGTAGATCATGGGACCAAATCTTAGAAAAACCCTGTTTGCTCTGTAGAGGCCACATTTTCAGCCTGATACTCATGAAATTTGGTCAGAATGTTTGTCTTAATGACATCTTGGACAAGTTTGAAATTGGGTCACATTGGTTCAAAAAGTAAGTCTCTTACATTCATGTGTTTTACATCATTAAAAGTAGGATATCTTCAGCTTAATCAACTGTAGATGACATTACTCAGGAGAGCGCTTTACGGCCAATGGCCCTCTTGTTTTGTGAAAAAGTTATGTATATCCTACTTGTAAGCAGGAGCTAACTTAGGTTGCTTTTGGACAGTTTAGATCAAGATCAGACTGCAGAGAACTTACAATATGATTGAAGATCTTTACTGTTTGGTATTTTGTATTGCGCTGTATCTTGAAATGTTTGTTTTATTGGGGACATTAGCCCTTTACCAAACAATGCTGTGTTTAAACAACCATGAAAAAAAGATTTGAAAATGTGGGAACTGGCTTTTCTCATTTTCCCTTAATGTTTTCTTCCTTTTTAAAGACATAATGCATTTTTTGAGCCAAATTTAGTATGTCATCTGCAAATGTTTTCACAGGTTTAAAATCTTGTCTTCTGGTTAAGGGTTAAGGGATTATCCTCAGCTGGTTCAGGGGATGATTTTGAATTTCCAAAATCAATTGTTGTAGCTGAAGGTGTCGGCAAGAGTATGTCTTCAAATGCAACAACACAATCCAGTCTTTACCTGAGAACAGAGGATCTCACTTTATCTCAAACTGAAGTCAGTATTCTCGATCAGTTTATGAAGAGTGTTGGCTGTTTGGTGATATCCCAGCTTGGTAAAGATTCAGGCAGAGGAACAGTTTTTCGTGTTGGTGACAGATATGTGATAACAGCCTATCATGTCATTAAACCAATTGAGGGTATGTTTAGAATTGTTAAAGTATTGTCTTTCATCATAAGCTTAAACTTTCCTGTAGAGCCTTTTCCAGTAAACACCTCTGTCAATAGCAGACACAAATGTCTACTATGGTCACAAATTTTTGCTAAACTGAAACCATTTGCAGACAACAAATAGAATGTGGTTCAGATGATGAAATTTGTCTCCTTAAGGATAGAAAACATTGTGGGAAAAGGCGAAAATGCTGGTTACCAGCATTTTCTCTTGTTCCAACAATGCTTTTAAAAGTCTCTTTCTTTAGGGTCATTAAAAGTTGGGATTGTTTGGTAAAGGATTAAAGCACTGAACCCAACTGTAGGTTTTGGTGGACCATGTAGAGCAAGATCAGACTGAACTGCATTCTGATCTTGGATGTGCACTGAACAATAAACAATAATTTGTTATATGTTCTGGCCAAACAACCTTGAAATGGAAATTAAAGGTCCATTTCATTAATTCAGTGCTCTGAGGATCTAGCTAGCCATCATGCTTTCTTCTCTTTTTAGCTCACCTGAGCACAAAGTGCTCAAGTTGAGCTTTTGTGATCGCCCAATGTCCTTCGTGCAACGTCCATTGTCCGTCGTCCACAATTTCTTTAAACATCTTCTCCTCCTAAACCATTGGGCCAATCTTGATGAAACTTGGCAGGGATGTTCCTCGGGTGAAGCTCTACCAAAGTTGTTCAAGAGATTGAATTTCACCCATAACTCTGGTTGCCATGGCAACCGAAAGGAAAAAAATAGCAAAATCTTCGAAAATCTTCTTCTCTGAAACTAGAAGGTGTAGAGCTTTGATATTTGGTATGTAGCATCTCCTAGTGGACCACTACCAAGTTTGTTCATATGATGCCCCTAGGGTCAAAACTGGCCCCACCCTGGGGGTCACAAGCTCGAGCATAGTAACAAAGAGGGAAAACTTTAAATATCTTCTTCTCTGAAACTTGAAGGAGTAGAGCTTAGATATTTGGTATGTAGCATCTCCTAGTGGACCTCTACCAAGTTTGTTCATATGATGTCCACCCCCCAGCTGGGCGGGGGGGATAGAAATAGCTCAGCTGTCGCACTACAGCAGGGGTAAGACCCCCCCCACTGTGCCTGCCTATTTGCCGTGGGCTGCAACTCGTGTCGTTCGATGACGGGATCCTGGTGGTTGAATGGATTCAGAGCTCGGCCCTTTGATGGCTCTGTTTTCGCAACACACCACTTTGGCCTTGAATTGAATTAAACGAGGGGTCAGGAAGGCCCGTTCTGATCAATCGGCTGGTCATGCCGAGCCCTAGGGTGTTTCTCTGACTTTGTTTTCTTTTAATCATACACAGATACATCATTTCTCTGTCATCAGTTGCTGTATGTCAATACCATAGAAGGCAGTGGCTCATGGGCTAATCGGGTGAAGGTTGGTGTTTGATTGACATTTGTAACTGCCCAAAGTTAGTCTATGCTTGGTATGACATTCTGCGGGCTTACATTTGTCCGGTCTAGCCCTTTCACTTCGAGTATATTACCGACGTATCCCTGTCATGATCTGAGTTGGATTTCTCCAGATCATGTCCCCATGTTGGACTCCGAGGCGGGTGGGGAGCATCGGTGATGAATATTCAAAAACAACTATGGCTTCTCAAAAAAAGGCCAAGCGTTTACTGTCCGACTCCGATTCAGAATCGGATATTTCAAGACCAACAACATTTGCTCGCTTTTTAGTTATTGAATCAGTTGACTCTTCTAAACCTATTACAAAACTGTCTCCTTTCGTAATTGAAAAATCTATTTCTTCAATTTTAGGCACTCCTAAATCTGTAAAAAAGCTTAAGAATGAAACCTTGCTTGTTGAATGCTTCTCGCAACAACAGGCTAGAAACCTGCTTGGGCACAAAAAACTGTTCAATTGTGAAGTGAAGGTTTTTCCTCACAAGACACTTAATACCTCAAAGGGAGTCATCAGATGCAAAGAACTTTCCTACTGTGACTCCATAGAAGAGATTAAAACAAACCTACAACCTCAGGCTGTGTCTGACGTAAAAAGAATCTCCGTTTTTAGAGATGGAGTACGCAGAGATACCCATACATACATTTTAACGTTCTCAACTCCCTCCTTACCTGCTTCCATTAAGATAGGATTTCAGTCGGTGAATGTCGATGTGTATGTGCCAAACCCGCTGCGTTGCTATAAATGCCAGAGGTATGGACATCACGAAAGCAATTGCACAAACACCCCTGTTTGCCCAAAATGTGCTTTTGAGGGCCCCGACCATGATCCAAAAACTTGCGACAACCCAGTTCTGTGTTATAATTGCAAGTCTTCTCATCCAACCTTCTCCAAAAACTGTTCAGTATGGAAGGATGAGAAGGAAATCCTATCCATCAAATTTAAAGAAAACATCAGTTTCTTGGAAGCTAGGAAAACAGTAGAAAAACGCAAAAATGATGTGACCTTGTTGACTAGTGCAACATCTTATGCCAAAGTCACATCTCCCATATCTCCACAAGGACATTGCTCAACCTGTGAACTCTTGGCAACAAAACTTCTAGAAAAGTTTCCAGAAATGGCCACCAAGTTGAAAAGCCTTGTCCCTGACATTCAACCATCCAAACCCCTCAAACAGACACAACCTACACCCAAACCCACTACTGCATCCTCTTCTCAAAAAGCACCATCTCCTTCCTCCCAAAACAAAAAGAAAATCATTTCACAAGAAACAAACTCGTCATCTGACTCCCTTAAATCAACACCCCCAAAGCCCTCTTCCTCTTCACAAAATACTTCTTCAAAAACAGTTTCAAAGCCATCTGCCCCTTCAAAACAGCCTCCTAAGAAACCCCAACCTCCACCTTCACAGTCTACAAACAAATCTAACGCTCCACCTAAAGATAACAAATCGTATCATGTACCCAGATCACCAAAAAGATCTTCCTCAAAATCTAAACCACAGTCTAGAGATAACCATGAATCCTGTGAAATAGCAGTCACAGTAGATGATCCATTCCCTACCTCCAACAGATTTTCGGAGTTAGAGGACATGGATGCAGATACTGAAAATCTGGAAGGTGAGGCTTCAGATTCGGAAGCCTCTATCTGGTCCAGTTCTAAAGATCTTTGGAACAAGGACACTGATACTTGGCACACGTCCAAAGCCGAGACAACTGTAATTAAATCTTAATCTATTTTAAAATGTATTGGTTTACAGCTTCTTTTTTTACTTTAGCTTCTATACTCTCTTCATGCACTATGGATACCATAATCCAGTGGAATTGTCGAGGTCTAAAGTCAAACTTTGACGAACTTTCCCTTTTAATCAATGATCACAAACCAGTTGCTGTTTGTCTGCAAGAAACCTTCCTTAAGCGGGAGGATGATATTTCTGTCAAATATCATTCCATTTACAATAAAGTCTTTACCGAAGGCGAGAAAGCTAGAGGTGGTGTTTCTGTTATTGTTAATAACAACATACCTCATAAAGTTATCTCTCTTAACACAAACTTGCAAGCTGTTGCCATCAGATTATCTTTACACAGTGCCGTTACACTATGTTCTTTATATCTCCCCCCGAGCACACCTGTTAATGAGACCAATCTGAATGATCTCATTTCCCAATTGCCATCCCCCCATATTCTTGCTGGGGACTTTAATGGTCACAATGTTATGTGGGGTTGCGATGACACTAACCAGAGAGGTTTACAGTTGGAGAACTTCATTTCGAACAACTCTTTGTCTTTCATGAATGATAACAAGTCCAAAACCTACCTACATCCAGCAACTGGATCTTATTCATCTATAGATTTAACCTTATGCAGCCCAGTCTTACTTCCCAATTTCAGTTGGAAAGTGAAAGAGGATTTGAGTGGAAGTGATCACTTCCGTATTATCTTTTCATCTACACAACCATCCAGCAGCAAAAAACCGCAGAAATGGAAGCTCTCCAAAGCCAATTGGAATAGATTTGAAACCCTCTGTGAACAGACCATTACACATGACAAATTTGGAGATTCCGATGATCCCGCAAAACTTTTCACTTCCCTATTAATTGATGCAGCTAAACAGTCCGTCCCTCAGACCTCGACAAATCCAAAACGTCCTGACAAGCCTTGGTACAATGATGATTGTAAACAGGCTGTCAGAGACAGAAAACAAGCCCTTAGAAAGTTTAACCTCAGACCTACCAAAGAAAATCATAACTTATTCCGTATTTCCAGGGCAAAGGCTCGTCATACCATTAGAGAAAGTAAGCGCAAGGCTTGGAGACAATATGTCTCTAAATTAAATAGTAGAACTACTACAAAAAAAACCTGGGACATGATCAGAAAGATCAATGGCAAAGGCCAAACCCCTCTCAATCACCTTGAAGTTAACAATACTTCGTTGGAAACACCCCAGGATATAGCTGATGCTCTTGCCGACACCTTTTGCAAAAAGTCTTCCTCTGCAAACTATTCTGAAAAGTTTCAAAGGAATAAAGCCAGAGAAGAAAAAAAAAAATTTAATTTCAATTCTTCTAATTCAGAGCACTATAATAAACTCTTCACCTTTAAAGAATTAAAATCTGCTCTGAATAAAGCTCACGATTCTTCTCCTGGCCAAGATAAAGTTCATTACCAGTTTTTAAAACACTTACCTTTTACTTCTCTCTCTGTTTTACTTGATATTTTTAATGATATCTGGCAGTCCAGTGATTTTCCTTCGTCCTGGCGAGAGGCACTAGTCATTCCTATCCCAAAACCTGGCAAGGATGCTAATGACCCAGCCAACTATCGTCCCATAGCTCTTACTAGCTGTCTCTGCAAGACCCTAGAACGTATGGTCAAAGACAGGCTTGTCTGGTTTTTAGAGAAAAACAACCTTATCGTTGATGTACAGAGTGGATTTCGTCGCCAGCGTGGTACCATCGATCATCTTGTCCGCTTTGAAACCTTTGTCAGAGAAGCCTTTATTAATAGACAACATGTAGTATCTGTCTTTTTTGACCTTTAAAGCGCTTATGATACGACTTGGAAATACGGAATTCTTAAAGACTTACATGACTTTGGTCTTCGAGGC
Source organism: Tridacna gigas (assembly GCA_945859785.2). Classification (NCBI taxonomy): domain Eukaryota; kingdom Metazoa; phylum Mollusca; class Bivalvia; order Cardiida; family Cardiidae; genus Tridacna; species Tridacna gigas. The sequence goes on from OX244028.2 coordinate 30,550,349, forward strand.
CGTCTTCCTCTTTTTATCTCAGCCTTCTTGGATGAACGTCTTTTCCGTGTCCGAGTTGGTAATACTGTCTCAGGAGCCCGTGAACAGGAGATGGGTGTGCCCCAAGGATGTATTCTCTCTGTTTCACTTTTTAGTGTAAAAATAAACAGTATAGTTAAAGCTATCTGTCCTGGTGTAGACTGTTCTCTTTATGTTGATGACTTTGTTATATGCTTCAGATCTCGAAATATGAATATTATTGAGAGACAACTTCAACAGTGTCTCAACAAACTCCAAACGTGGTCTAATGAAAACGGCTTCAAATTTTCAAAATCCAAAACAAAATGCATGCACCTTTGTAATCTACGTGGTGTTCATCCAGACCCTGAACTGTATTTGGACAAAACCAAAATTGAAGTCGTATCTGAATTTAAATTTCTCGGAGTCATCTTTGACAGAAAGCTTTCCTTCCTTCCTCACATCACTGCACTTAAAAAGAAATGCAAGAAGGCTCTTAATCTTCTAAAGGTTGTGGCCCATTCTGAATGGGGAGCAGACCGTAAAGTCCTCTTGCGGCTTTATCGGTCTTTAGTTCGCTCCAAATTAGACTATGGATCTATCGTATACGGATCAGCCCGTAAATCTTGTCTTAAAATTCTCGATCCTATACACCACGAAGGCCTGCGTCTTGTACTTGGCGCTTTCAGAACTTCTCCCGTCAATAGTCTCTATGTTGAGGCTAATGAACCTTCTCTTTCTTACAGGAGGGAAAAACTATCGCTTCAATATCTTTTAAAACTGAAATCGAATTGTTTTAACCCAACTCATAAAGTTGTTTTTAAACCTCAGTATAAACGTCTTTTTGAAAGGAAACCAAATGTTATTCCTCCATTTGGTATCCGCATGGAGCCCATTGTAGATAAACTTGGCATAGACATTGAGTCTATTGCCGACTATAAAATCTCTGAAATCCCTCCATGGACACTAAACAGTGCAGAATTCAGATTTGACCTTGCATCCGACAAAAAGTCAGTCACGGATAGAACTGTGTTTCATGCTAGATACAACGAGATAAAGGAGCATTATTTTTCCTTCAAACCAATCTATACAGATGGATCTAAAGAGGGAAATTCTGTAGCAGCTGCCGCTATTTATGGAGAAAGGAGCTTAAAGTGCCGCCTTCCAAACAATTCCTCTATCTTCTCTGCAGAAATTAAAGCTATTGATCTTGCCCTTAATCTAGCTGAACATTCTAATTCCAACCGTTTCATTATCTTTTCGGACTCTTTGTCAACATTACAGGCCCTTTCAAATCAACGACTTGAGAATCCCTTGATCTGTACTTTACTTGAAAGGATCTCACAAATTTCTTCTATGAATAGATTGGTGTTCTGCTGGCTTCCAAGTCATGTAGGCATCAAAGGCAATGAAAATGCCGATAGGTCTGCCAAATCTGCACTTAACCTTCCCATTTCAGATTTTAAAGTTCCACACACTGATTTTAAATCCTCTGTTTTAACACATATCCAATCTTCTTGGCAATCCTCTGTTTTAACACATATCCAATCTTCTTGGCAATCCCAGTGGGATGCTGATGTTTTCAATAAACTGCATTCAGTTAAACCTTCCCTCGGTGAATGGTACCCCGTTTACAGGTCTGTTCGTCGAGAAGAAGTGATAATTGCACGACTTAGAATTGGCCATTCACGCATTACACATTCCTGGCTCTTGACCAGAGATGATGCCCCTGAATGTATTCCATGCAATGCACCCTTTTCTATAAAACACATTCTACTAGATTGCATTGACTTTCAGCCAATTCGTTCAAAATATTTCAGCGTCGATAGTTTAAAAAATCTTTTTGATTCTGTCAGCGTTGAATCTATTATCGCTTTCATAAAGGAGATTGGCATTTACAATAAACTGTGATATTTACTACTTTTGAGATGATAGGGACTGCCCTGTCACTCAATAATGTCCTTTATACATATTAAGATCATACACAATCCTTCTTAACTCAACTGGCCCCCAGCTGGGCGGGGGGATAGAAATAGCTCAGCTGTCGCACTACAGCAGGGGTAAGACCCCCCCACTGTGCCTGCCTGTTTGCCGTGGGCTGCAACTCGTGTCGTTCGATGACAGGATCCTGGTGGTTGAGTGGATTCAGAGCTCGGCCCTTTGATGGCTCTGTTTTCGCAACACACCACTTTGGCCTTGAATTGAATTAAACGAGGGGTCAGGAAGGCCCGTTCTGATCAATCGGCTGGTCACGCCGAGCCCTAGGGTGTTTCTCTGACTTTGTTTTCTTTTAATCATACACAGCTACATCATTTCTCTGTCGTCAGTTCCTGTATGTCAATACCCTAGAAGGCGGTGGCTCATGGGCTAATCGAGTGAAGGTTGGTGTTTGATTGACATTTGTAACCGCCCAAAGTTAGTCTATGCTTGGTAGGACATTCTGCGGGCCTACATTTGTCCAGTCTAGCCCTTTCACTTCGAGTATATCACCGATGTATCCCTGTCATGATTTGTGTTAGGTTTCCCCAGATCATGTCCCCATGTTGGACTCCGAGGCGGGTGGGGAGCATCGGTGATGAATATTCAAAAACAACTATGGCTTCTCAAAAAAAGGCCAAGCGTTTACTGTCCGACTCCGATTCAGAATCGGATATTTCAAGACCAACAACATTTGCTCGCTTTTTAGTTATTGAATCAGTTGACTCTTCTAAACCTATTACAAAACTGTCTCCTTTCGTAATTGAAAAATCTATTTCTTCAATTTTAGGCACTCCTAAATCTGTAAAAAAGCTTAAGAATGAAACCTTGCTTGTTGAATGCTTCTCGCAACAACAGGCTAGAAACCTGCTTGGGCACAAAAAACTGTTCAATTGTGAAGTGAAGGTTTTTCCTCACAAGACACTTAATACCTCAAAGGGAGTCATCAGATGCAAAGAACTTTCCTACTGTGACTCCATAGAAGAGATTAAAACAAACCTACAACCTCAGGCTGTGTCTGACGTAAAAAGAATCTCTGTTTTTGGAGATGGAGTACGCAGAGATACCCATACATACATTTTAACGTTCTCAATTCCCTCCTTACCTGCTTCCATTAAGATAGGATTTCAGTCGGTGAATGTCGATGTGTATGTGCCAAACCCGCTGCGTTGCTATAAATGCCAGAGGTATGGACATCACGAAAGCAATTGCACAAACACCCCTGTTTGCCCAAAATGTGCTTTTGAGGGCCCCGACCATGATCCAAAAACTTGCGACAACCCAGTTCTGTGTTATAATTGCAAGTCTTCTCATCCAACCTTCTCCAAAAACTGCTCAGTATGGAAGGATGAGAAGGAAATCCTATCCATCAAATTTAAAGAAAACATCAGTTTCTTGGAAGCTAGGAAAATAGTAGAAAAACGCAAAAATGATGTGACCTTATTGACTAGTGCAACATCTTATGCCAAAGTCACATCTCCCATATCTCCACAAGGACATTGCTCAACCTGTGAACTCTTGGCAACAAAACTTCTAGAAAAGTTTCCAGAAATGGCCAACGAGTTGAAAAGCCTTGTCCCTGACATTCAACCATCCAAACCCCTCAAACAGACACAACCTACACCCAAACCCACTACTGCATCCTCTTCTCAAAAAGCACCATCTCCTTCCTCCCAAAACAAAAAGAAAATCATTTCACAAGAAACAAACTCGTCATCTGACTCCCTTAAATCAACACCCCAAAGCCCTCTTCCTCTTCACAAAATGCTTCTTCAAAAACAGCTTCAAAGCCATCTGCCCCTTCAAAACAGCCTCCTAAGAAACCCCAACCTCCACCTTCACAGTCTACAAACAAATTTAACGCTCCACCTAAAGATAACAAATCGTATCATGTACCCAGATCACCAAAAAGATCTTCCTCAAAATCTAAACCACAGTCTAGAGATAACCATGAATCCTGTGAAATAGCAGTCACAGTAGATGATCCGTTCCCTACCTCCAACAGATTTTCGGAGTTAGAGGACATGGATGCAGATACTGAAAATCTGGAAGGTGAGGCTTCAGATTCGGAAGCCTCTATCTGGTCCAGTTCTAAAGATCTTTGGAACAAGGACACTGATACTTGGCACACGTCCAAAGCCGAGACAACTGTAATTAAATCTTAATCTATTTTAAAATGTATTGGTTTACAGCCTCTTTTTTTACTTTAGCTTCTATACTCACTTCATGCACTATGGATACCATAATCCAGTGGAATTGTCGAGGTCTAAAGTCAAACTTTGACGAACTTTCCCTTTTAATCAATGATCACAAACCAGTCGCTGTTTGTCTGCAAGAAACCTTCCTTCAGCGGGAGGATGATATTTCTGTCAAATATCATTCCATTTACAATAAAGTCTTTACCGAAGGCGAGAAAGCTAGAGGTGGTGTTTCTGTTATTGTTAATAACAACATACCTCATAAAGTTATCTCTCTTAACACAAACTTGCAAGCTGTTGCCATCAGATTATCTTTACACAGTGCCGTTACACTATGTTCTTTATATCTCCCCCCGAGCACACCTGTTAATGAGACCAATCTGAATGATCTCATTTCCCAATTGCCATCCCCCCATATTCTTGCTGGGGACTTTAATGGTCACAATGTTATGTGGGGTTGCGATGACACTAACCAGAGAGGTTTACAGTTGGAGAACTTCATTTCGAACAACTCTTTGTCTTTCATGAATGATAACAAGTCCAAAACCTACCTACCTCCAGCAACTGGATCTTATTCATCTATAGATTTAACCTTATGCAGCCCAGTCTTACTTCCCGATTTCACCTGGAAAGTGACTGAGGATTTGTGTGGAAGTGATCACTTCCCTATTATCTTTTCATCTACACAACCATCCAGCAGCATAAAACCGCAGAAATGGAAGCTCTCCAAAGCCAATTGGAATAGATTTGAAACCCTCTGTGAACAGACCATTACACATGACAAATTTGGAAATTGCGATGATCCCGCAAAACTTTTTACTTCGCTGTTAATTGATGCAGCTAAACAGTCTGTCCCTCAGACCTCGACAAATCCAAAACGTCCTGACAAGCCTTGGTACAATGATGATTGTAAACAGGCTGTCAGAGACAGAAAACAAACCCTCAGAAAGTTTAACCTCAGACCTACCAAAGAAAATCATGACTTATTCCGTATTTCCAGGGCAAAGGGTCGTCGTACCATTAGAGAAAGTAAGCGCAAGGCTTGGAGACAATATGTCTCTAAATTAAATAGTAGAACTACTACTAAAAAAACCTGGGACATGATCAGAAAGATCAATGGCAAAGGTCAACCCCCTCTCAGTCACCTTGAAGTTAACAATACTTCGTTGGAAACCCCCCAGGATATAGCTGATGCTCTTGCTGACACCTTTTGTAAAAAGTCTTCCTCTGCAAACTATTCTGAAAAGTTTCAGAGGAATAAAGCCAGAGAAGAAAAGAAAAAACTTAATTTCAATTCTTCTAATTCAGAGCACTATAATAAACTCTTCACCTTTAAAGAATTAAAATCTGCTCTGAATAAAGCTCACGATTCTTCTCCCGGCCAAGATAAAGTTCATTACCAGTTTTTAAAACACTTACCTTTTACTTCTCTCTCTGTTTTACTTGATATTTTTAATGATATCTGGCAGTCCGGTGATTTTCCTTCGTCCTGGCGAGAGGCACTAGTCATTCCTATCCCAAAACCTGGCAAGGATGCTAGTGACCCAGCCAACTATCGTCCAATAGCTCTAACTAGTTGTCTCTGCAAGACTCTAGAACGTATAATCAATGACAGGCTTGTCTGGTTTTTAGAAAAAAACAACCTCATCGTTGATGTACAGAGTGGATTTCGTTGTCAACGTGGCACCATCGATCATCTTGTCCGCTTTGAAACCTTTGTCAGAGAAGCCTTTATTAATAGACAACATGTAGTATCTGTCTTTTTCGACCTTGAAAGCGCTTATGATACGACTTGGAAATACGGAATTCTTAAAGACTTACATGACTTTGGTCTTCGAGGCCGTCTTCCTCTTTTTATCTCAGCCTTCTTGGATGAACGTCTTTTCCGTGTCCGAGTTGGTAATACTGTCTCGGGAGCCCGTGAACAGGAGATGGGTGTGCCCCAAGGATGTATTCTCTCTGTTACACTTTTTAGTGTAAAAATAAACAGTATAGTTAAAGCTATCTGTCCTGGTGTAGACTGTTCTCTTTATGTTGATGACTTTGTTATATGCTTCAGATCTCGAAATATGAATATTATTGAGAGACAACTTCAACAGTGTCTCAACAAACTCCAAACGTGGTCTGATGAAAATGGCTTCAAATTTTCAAAGTCCAAAACAAAATGCATGCACCTTTGTAATCTACGTGGTGTTCATCCAGACCCTGAACTGTATTTGGACAAAACCAAAATTGAAGTCGTTTCTGAATTTAAATTTCTCGGAGTCATCTTTGACAGAAAGCTTTCCTTCCTTCCTCACATCACTGCTCTTAAAAAGAAATGCAAGAAGGCTCTTAATCTTTTAAAGGTTGTGGCCCATTCTGAATGGGGAGCAGACCGTAAAGTCCTCTTGCGGCTTTATCGGTCTTTAGTTCGCTCCAAATTAGACTATGGATCTATCGTATACGGATCAGCCCGTAAATCTTGCCTTAAAATTCTTGATCCTATACACCACGAAGGCCTGCGTCTTGTACTTGGCGCTTTCAGAACTTCTCCCGTCAATAGTCTCTATGTTGAGGCTAATGAACCTTCTCTTTCTTACAGGAGGGAAAAACTATCGCTTCAATATCTTTTAAAACTGAAATCGAATCGTTTTAACCCAACTCATAAAGTTGTTTTTAAACCTCAGTATAAACGTCTTTTTGAAAGGAAACCAAATGTTATTCCTCCATTTGGTATCCGCATGGAGCCCATTGTGGATAACCTTGGCATAGACATTGAGTCTATTGCCGACTATAAAATCTCTGAAATCCCTCCATGGACACTAAACAGTGCAGAATTCAGATTTGACCTTGCATCCGACAAAAAGTCAGTCACGGATAGAACTGTGTTTCATGCTAGATACAATGAGATAAAGGAGCATTATTTTTCCTTCAAACCAATATATACAGATGGATCTAAAGAGGGAAATTCTGTAGCAGCTGCCGCTATTTATGGAGAAAGGAGCTTAAAGTGCCGCCTTCCAAACAATTCCTCTATCTTCTCTGCAGAAATTAAAGCTATTGATCTTGCCCTTAATCTAGCTGAACATTCTGATTGCAACCGTTTCATTATCTTTTCGGACTCTTTGTCAACATTACAGGCCCTTTCAAATCAACGACTTGAGAATCCCTTGATCTGTACTTTACTTGAAAGGATCTCACAAATTTCTTCTATGAATAGATTGGTGTTCTGCTGGCTTCCAAGTCATGTAGGCATCAAAGGCAATGAAAATGCCGATAGGTCTGCCAAATCTGCACTTAACCTTCCCATTTCAGATTTTAAAGTTCCACACACTGATTTTAAATCCTCTGTTTTAACACATATCCAATCTTCTTGGCAATCCCAGTGGGATGCTGATGTTTACAATAAACTCGCCCCCAGCTGGGTGGGGGGATAGAAATAGCTCAGCTGTCGCACTACAGCAGGGGTAAGACCCCCCCACTGTGCCTGCCCGTTTGCCGTGGGCTGCAACTCGTGTCGTTCGATGACGGGATCCTGGTGGTTGAGTGGATTCAGGGCTCGGCCGTTTGATAGCTCTGTTTTTGCAACACACCACTTTGGCCTTGAATTGAACTAAACGAGAGGTCAGGAAGGCCCGTCCTGATCAATCGGCTGGTCATGCCTTGCCCTAGGGCATCTAATATGTTCTTTCTGTTACACCCTTCTCTCTATTAAAATTACTGTCCTCTCCATATGTAATCCACACTCTTTCCAGATTTCATATTTCTTGTTCTGCCCTAGAAGGCGGTGGCTCATGGGTCAATCGGGTGAAAGTTCTTTGGTATTTGGCTGACATTTGTAACCTCTCAATGATTGTCTAAGCTTGGTAGAACTTTCTGCGAGAATGCATCTGTCCAGTCTAGCCCTTTCATACCGAGTATACCACTGATGTATCCCTGTCATGGTCTGCGAATGGGCTTTCCCCAGACCATGTCCCCTTGTTGGGCTCCATGGCGGGTGGGGAGCATCGGTGATGAAATTTTACACACAAACATGGCATCCCAAAAAAAGGCCAAGCTCAATGAAAGCAAACGCCCTTTATCAGACAGTGAATCCGAAACTGAACCTTCAATTTCTACTTCTTCTTTTCACTCTCCGCGTTTTATCGTTATCCAATCCCAAGATCCTTTAAAGCCCATAACAAAACTATCTCCTTTCGTAATAGAGAAACAAATTACCAGCATCCTTGGAACTCCAAAATCTGTTAAAAAACTCAAAGACCAGACCCTTTTAGTTGAATGTCTTACAAATCAACAAGCTGTGAATCTTTTAAAAAACACAAAATTCTTTGACACAGATGTTAAAATTTTCCCACATCCTTCACTAAATTCTTGCAAAGGAGTAATTAGATGCAAAGAGCTTACTTACTGCAACTCTTTGCAAGAAATTAAAGATAACCTGAAACAACAAGGTGTATCCGATGTCCAACGGATTTCTGTACGCAGAGATGGAGAACAGAGACTCACAAATACATACATCTTAACATTTTCTTCACCTGTTCTTCCAACATCAATCAAGGTAGGCTTTCAAATTGTAAAAGTAGATGTGTATGTGCCAAATCCCTTGCGATGTTTTAAATGCCAGCGGTACGGCCATCACATCAGTAAATGTCCAAACCAAGAAACATGCTCTAAATGTGCTCATCAAGGACCTGACCATGACAGTACTACATGTTCAAATCTTCCTCTTTGTATTAATTGTAAGTCTCCACACTCTACTTTTTCAAGAGAGTGTCCTGTATGGAGAGAAGAAAAAGAAATACTGTCCATTAAATACAACAATAACGTAAGCTTCCCAGAAGCAAGGAAAATATTTGAACAGCGCAAGAAAACCTCTTCTAGTCCTAGCTATGCAGGTGTTGTTGGCTCGTCAACTGAAAAGGACGACTGCAGCACTTGTAAAATTCTTGCGAAAGTTCTCCTTCAAAAATTTCCTGACGTAGCTACTGAGCTGAAAGAACTTCTCCCTCCATCCACCTTGTCCAAACTAATTCCTGACTCTCCATCTGCGTCTAAAACAAACAAAACCCCTTCTGCAACCTCAAAACCCACAAACTCTCAAAGTATTTCTACACAGAAACCTTCAAAGCCGTCTACCTCTTCGCAAAATATCTCTTCAAAAAAACCTTCAAAATCATCTCCCCCTTCACAACAGCCTCCAAAGAAACCCCAACCTCCATCTTCACAGTCTACAATAAAATCTAATGTTTCATCTAAAGATAACAAATCTAATCATACACCTCGATCCCCTAAAAGGTCTTCTTCCAAACCTAAACCACAATCTAGAGATTCCCATGATTCTTGTGAAATCACAGTCAGAGTAAATGATCCTGTCCCTACCTCCAACAGATTTTCGGAGCTAGAGGACATGGATGCAGATGCTGAAAATCTTGAAGGTGAGGCTTCAGATTCAGAAGCCTCTATCTGGTCCATTTCCCAAGATACTTGGAACAAGGACACTGACACTTGGCACATGTCCAAACCCGAGACAAGTGTAATGAAGTCTTAATCAACCTATTTTAAAATGCATTGGTTTACAACCTCTTTTTTTACTTTAGCTTTTATACTTTCTTCATGCACAATGGATACCATAATCCAGTGGAATTGTCGAGGTCTGAAATCAAACTTTGACGAACTTTCCCTTTTAATCAATGATCACAAACCAGTTGCTGTTTGTCTTCAAGAAACCTTCCTTAAACGGGAGGATGATATCTCAATCAAATACCATTCCATTTACAATAAAGTCTTTACCGAAGGCGAGAAAGCTAGAGGTGGTGTTTCTGTTATTGTTAATAACAACATACCTCATAAAGTTATCTCTCTTAACACAAACTTGCAAGCTGTTGCCATCAGATTATCTTTACACAGTGCCGTTACACTATGTTCTTTATATCTCCCCCCAAGCACACCTGTTAATGAGACCAATCTGAATGATCTCATTTCCCAATTGCCATCCCCCTATATTCTTGCTGGGGACTTTAATGGTCACAATGTTATGTGGGGTTGTGATGACACTAACCAGAGAGGTTTACAATTGGAGAACTTCATTTCGAACAACTCTTTGTCTTTCATGAATGATAACAAGTCCAAAACCTACCTACATCCAGCAACTGGATCTTACTCATCTATAGATTTAACCTTATGCAGCCCAGTCTTACTTCCCAATTTTAGTTGGAAAGTGAAAGAGGATTTGTGTGGAAGTGATCACTTCCCTATTATCTTTTCATCTACACAACCATCCAGCTGCCCCCAGCTGGGCGGGGGGATAGAAATAGCCCAGCTGTCGCACTACAGAAGGGGTAAAACCCCCCCACTGTGCCTGCCCGTTTGCCGTGGGCTGCAACTCGTGTCGTCTGATGACGGGATCCTGGTGGTTGAGTGGATTCAGAATATGGCCCTTGAATTGTTCTGCTTTCACAACACACCACTTTGGCCTTGAATTGGACTAAACGAGAGGTCAGGAGGGCCCGTCCTGATCAATCGGCTGGTCATGCCTAGCCCTAGGGCATTTCTCTTAACCTTGTATCTTTCCGTCATATACAAAATCTTTACAGAAGAAAATCATCCATCTCTCTCTGTTGTGGATATAAATAAATGCCCTAGAAGGCGGTGGCTCATGGGCTAATCGGGTGAAAGTTGGTATTTGATCGACACTTGTAACTGCCCAAAGACAGTCTATGCTTGGTGTGACATTCTGCGGGCCTACATTTGTCCGGTCTAGCCCTTTCACTTCGAGTATATCACCGATGTATCCTTGTCATGATCTGCGATTGGTTTCCCCAGATCATGTCCCCTTGTTGGACTCCGAGGTGGGTGGGGAGCATCGGTGATGAACCATAAAAAACAAACATGGCAACACAAAAGAAAGCCAAGCGTGTTCTTTCCGATTCTGACTCAGAAACTGAAATTTCATATCATACAAGTACTACATTTGCTCGTTTTATTGTTATTGAGGCAGCTGACTCTTCAAAACCTATTACTAAACTTTCTCCCTTCGTAATAGAGAAGACAATCTCTTCCATTTTGGGTACACCAAAATCAGTCAAAAAATTAAAAAATGAGACTCTGCTTGTTGAATGTCTTTCTCAACAGCAGGCCAAAAATCTCTTGTCTCATAAAAAGTTTTTCAATCTGGATGTGAAAGTGTACCCTCATAAAACTCTCAACACTAGCAAAGGAGTCATCAGGTGTAAGGAGCTCTCCTACTGTGACTCACTGGAAGAGATTAAAAGTAATCTTAAATCTCAGGCTGTATCTGAGGTCAAAAGGATCTCCGTGTTCAGAAATGGTGTACGTAGGGAAACAAATACTTACATCCTAACATTTTCTACTCCTATTCTTCCTACTTCCATCAAAATAGGATTTCAATCAGTAAAAGTGGACGTGTATGTGCCAAACCCTCTGCGTTGCTACAAATGCCAGAGGTATGGCCATCACGAAAGTAATTGTAAAAGCACACCAGTCTGTCCAAAATGTGCTTTTGAGGGCTTAGACCATAACCCTAATACTTGTAACAGCCCTGTGCTTTGTTTTAATTGCAAGCATTCTCATCCAACCTTTTCTAAAGACTGTTCAGTCTGGAAGGATGAGAAAGAAATCCTGTCTATAAAATTTAAAGAAAATGTTAGTTTTGTTGAAGCACGGAAGATAGTTGAAAAACGCAGAAATGACCAAACATTGTTGAATAGTTCAACAACATATGCAAAAGTGTCAACTGCAACGTCTGCACAGGAACATTGCTCTACTTGCGAACTCTTGGCCAAAAAACTTCTCGAAAAATTTCCAGAAATGGCCGATGAGTTAAAAAGCATAGTGCCAGACCTTCAACTGTCTAAATCCCCCATACATACACAGCCTGCAACAAAACCCAATACCTCCTCTTCTACCCCCAAAACACAAGCCTCCTCTGTTAAAGGTACAGAAAAACCTGTACTAAAGAATGATAAACCTACCACCGAGCCTAAAAAACCTACTTCAACACACAAACAACCACCAGCCCCTACGAAGCAAAAACAACAAACTCCTAAACCACAAGCTCAACCAAAATCACCAAAGAAAAAGTCCACAGAAATACAGAGGCCAAAAGCTTCCAGCTCCTCTAAAGACAAGATGCCTGTCCAGAAGGATTCATTACCTGTTTCAAACAGGTATGAACCTCTGAAGGACCAGGAAGAAAACATGGAAGAGGAGGAATTGGAGGGAGAGCTCTCCGATTCTGAACTCGCCCCTTCTCCAACTGACTGGGATAAGGATGTAGAATCCTGGTCAACCTCAAAACCTGAGACTGAAGTCATAGTCCGTATAAATACATAGGGTATATGAAATACCTACAGAAACATTCCATAACCCATGTTTACATTCTTTTAATGGGCATAATGGCTCACAATATTATACAATGGAACTGTCGAGGTCTAAAGTCAAATCATGAAGAAATTTCAGTTTTAATTAATGACCACAATCCTGTTGCACTTTGTTTACAGGAAACTTTCCTGAAGGAATCTGACACTGTCTCTTTCAGATATCACTCAATTTATAATAAAATATACAAAGAGGGTGATAAGGCCCAGGGCGGCGTGTCTGTTATTGTAAATAACAACATCCCCCATACACAAATACCGTTAAACTCCACTCTACAAGCTGTTGCTGTTCGTCTTTCCCTTCATAAAACCATTACTCTATGCTCTATTTACCTTCCCCCAAGTTCTCCTATCAATGAAAACAAGCTCAATGACCTCATCTCACAGCTACCATCTCCTTTCATATTGGCAGGAGATTTTAATGGTCATAATATTATCTGGGGTAGCAGTGATACAAATCAAAGAGGCTTACAACTGGAGAACTTTATCTCTAATAATTCTTTGTCAATTATGAATGACAATAATTCAAAAATATATCTTCATCCAGCAACTGGATCTTACTCTTCCCTTGATCTTTCTCTGTGTAGCCCAGCCTTGCTTCAGGATTTTAATTGGAAAGTGGGAGACGACCTTTGTGGAAGCGACCACTTTCCAATTTTTATTACATCTTCTGAGCCATCTACATGTGAACGTCCCAAGAAATGGAAACTCTCCAAAGCCAACTGGGACCTTTTTCAAGTTCTCTGTGAACAAAATATTACAAGAGATAAACTTGTAGATTGTGCTGACCCTGCAGAATTATTTTCCCGGCTGCTCATTGAGGTGGCAAAACAGTCAGTTCCACAGACCTCGACAAAGCCAAAACGCCCAAATAAGCCGTGGTTCACTGATGAATGTAAGTCGGCTATAAAAGAACGGAAAGAAGCTCTCAGAAAATTCAACCTGAGACCCACTTCGGAAAACCATAACCTTTTCCGTATTTCCAGGGCAAAAGCCAGACAAACCATTAAAAGTAGTAAGCGTAAGTCTTGGAGGCATTTTGTTTCCAGACTTAATGCTAGAACGTCTACAAAAAAAGTCTGGGACATGATCAGAAAGATTAAAGGCAGTGCTTCTTCACCTATTAAACATCTTTCTACAAACAATACAAATATTGAAAACCCTAAAGATATTGCAGATACTTTAGCCGATTCTTTCGCCAAGAAGTCCTCCTCTGAGAACTACTCTGAAAAGTTCCAGAGGAATAAAGTTAAAGAAGAAAAGAAAAGGCTGAATTTCAAATCCAACAATCTTGAGTTTTACAATAAACTGTTTTCATACAAAGAACTCAAGTCCGCTTTAGATAAAGCCCATGATTCCTCTCCAGGTCAAGATAAAATACATTATCAATTTCTAAAGCATTTACCAGATACCACTCTATCAATCTTACTTGATATTTTCAATGATATCTGGCAAAAAGGTGATTTACCTTCCTCCTGGAAAGAAGCTCTGGTAATTCCAATTCCAAAACCAGGGAAAGATACTTCCGACCCAAACAGCTACAGACCCATAGCTCTCACAAGTTGTCTCTGTAAAACTTTAGAGCGAATGGTCAACACCCGCCTTGTTTGGTTTTTAGAAAAACATAATCTCATTGTTGAAGTTCAAAGTGGTTTTAGACGTCAACGCAGTACAGTTGACCACCTTGTACGCTTTGAAACTTTTCTTAGAGAAGGCTTCATAAAAAAACAACATGTTGTATCAGTATTTTTTGACCTGGAGAGTGCTTATGACACTACCTGGAAATACGGAATTTTAAAGGACTTGCATGACTTCGGTCTCAGAGGCCGCCTGCCTCTTTTTATATCTTCCTTTTTAAATAATCGCCTATTTCGTGTGAGGGTTGGCACAACCTTGTCAGATGCAAGGGAACAAGAAATGGGTGTGCCACAAGGATGTATCCTCTCTGTGACACTTTTTAGTATCAAGATCAACAGTATAATAAAGGCTATCAACCCTGGTGTGGATTGTTGTTTATATGTGGACGATTTCGTCATATGCTTTAGATCAAGCCATATGGCCATTATTGAAAGACAACTTCAGCAGTGTTTAAACAAACTGCAAATATGGTCTGATGAAAACGGTTTTAAGTTTTCAAAGACCAAAACAAAATGTGTTCACTTTTGTCAATTACGAGGTCATCATCCAGACCCAGAGCTACATCTTGACAACACAAGAATTGAAGTTGTACCAGAGTTTAAATTTTTAGGTGTCATCTTTGACAAGAAATTGACCTTCCTGCCCCACATTAAAGCACTTAAAAAGAAATGCTATAAGGCACTTAATCTTCTAAAAACAGTTGCTCATTCGGACTGGGGAGCTGATAGGAAAGTTCTTCTACGTCTCTATCGCTCCCTCATTCGCTCAAAGTTAGACTATGGCTCCATTGTGTATGGTTCAGCCCGCAAATCATACTTGAAGATCCTTGACACAATCCACAATCAGGGTTTACGTTTGGCCCTTGGGGCTTTTCGAACTTCTCCTATTAACAGCCTGTATGTAGAGGCCAATGAGCCTTCTATCTCTCACAGAAGGCTCAAGTTATCCCTTCAATATATGTTAAAGTTGAAAGCAAATCCATCCAACCCTACACACAAAATAGTTTTTAACCCTGGCTGCAAAAACTTATTTGCTAGGAAGCCAAATGCAATAACGCCATTTGGTATCCGCATGGAACCTCATCTGGACAATCTCCATGTTGACATGGATACCATTTGTGAAAGCAAAATTCCTGATACCCCTCCATGGTTGATAAAGGCTGCGGACTTTCGTTTTGACCTTCTAACTCACAAGAAATCAACCACAGATAGAGTTGTTTTCCAAAATCAATATCAGGAAATCAAAGAACTGTACAGCTCATATAAACCCATATATACAGATGGATCTAAGGATGGGCACGCTGTTTCAGCAGCAGCAGTATTTGGTAACGAAAGTAAAAAATGTCGCCTTCCTGACAATTCTTCAATATTTTCTGCTGAAGTGAAGGCAATTGACCTTGCTTTGAGTCTAGCAGAGGAAAGTAGGTCTAACCGCTTTCTTCTGTTCTCAGACTCTCTCTCTACACTCCAGGCTCTTTATAATCAGAAAATTGATAACCCATCTATTTGTGCTGTTCTTGAGAGAATTTCCTCTCTCTCTGATACAAACAAGTTTGTATTTTGCTGGCTTCCTAGTCACATGGGTATTCGAGGCAATGAAAAGGCCGATGAACTTGCCAAGTCGGCATTGTCTCTACCCATATCTCATTTTAAAATACCTTACACAGATTTTAAAGCGTCCATTTTACCTTTCATCCAATCTCTTTGGCAATCCCAGTGGGATGCTGATCACTTCAACAAACTTCATTCTGTTAAACCAACCCTTGGCGAATGGTATCCCTCTTACAGGTCTGTTCATCGAGAAGAGGTGATAATCACAAGGCTCCGAATCGGACATTCTCGGTTTACACACTCCTGGCTTTTAACCAGAGAAGATGCACCAGAATGTATTCAATGCAACGAACACCTTACAATAAAACATATTTTATTAGATTGCATTGACTTTCAACCAATTCGTGAGAAATACTACAATGTTGACAGTATGCACAACCTCTTTGAAACAGTCAACATTGATTCAATTATTACCTTCATCAAAGAGATTGGTCTATACAACAAGCTGTGATATTTTCTTAATTAACTTTTTAACCCGTTGTGTAAACTCATATTTCTACTGCTTAAACCTTTTTATCTCCAGTTTGCATCTCCTTAATGGGAGGATTGGCTCTCTTGGGAGTATCTTATCTCATTGGAGACGGGCTCTCTTTAATGGGAGTATTTTGATCCCATTGGAGGCTCCACCCTTTCTCTATTCACATTCTTAACTTTTTCATCTAAAACTTTGAGTAGGCAGGGATTGCCCAGCCATTCAATATTATATTTTATGCACATTATCAGTTACACATAACCTTTCTTCATGTAAAGACTCCTTTATTATCAATTTAAGACTGTTCAAATCTTTTTATCGCAGTCTTAACATCATTATTCAAAACCTTTTTGAGTTAATAGGGAAGCCCTGTTGCTCAATTATATCTTTTATACATACTTAGATCACACATGATCCTTCTTAATTCAACTCTTTTACTGTCAGCATGCCTCAAATCTTTTTAGAAAAAAAAACCGTCTTAACCGTTCCTTCAACACAGATATGCGCGCTAAATGACCAAAGCTGTCGATGCGCCATAAAACAACATTCATTCATTCATTCATTCAACCATCCAGCAGCATAAAACCACAGAAATGGAAGCTCTCCAAAGCCAATTGGAATAGATTTGAAACCCTCTGTGAACAGACCATTACACATGACAAATTTGGAGATTGCGATGATCCCGCAAAACTTTTCACTTCCCTATTAATTGATGCAGCTAAACAGTCCGTCCCCCAGACCTCGACAAATCCAAAACGTCCTGACAAACCTTGGTACAATGATGATTGTAAACAGGCTGTCAGAGACAGAAAGCAAGCCCTTAGAAAGTTTAACCTCAGACCTACCAAAGAAAATCATAACCTATTCCGTATTTCCAGGGCAAAGGCTCGTCGTACCATTACAGAAAGTAGGCGCAAGGCTTGGAGACAATATGTTTCTAAATTAAATAGTAGAACTACTACTAAAAAAACCTGGGACATGATTAGAAAGATCAATGGCAAAGGCCAACCCCCTCTCAGTCACCTTAATGTTAACAATACTTCGTTGGAAACCCCCCAGGATATAGCTGATGCTCTTGCTGACACCTTTTGTAAAAAGTCTTCCTCTGCAAACTATTCTGAAAAGTTTCAGAGGAATAAAGCCAGAGAAGAAAAGAAAAAACTTAATTTCAATTCTTCTAATTCAGAGCACTATAATAAACTCTTCACTTTTAAAGAATTAAAATCTGCTCTGAATAAAGCTCACGATTCTTCCCCTGGCCAAGATAAAGTTCATTACCAGTTTTTAAAACACTTACCTTTTACTTCTCTCTCTGTTTTACTTGATATTTTTAATGATATCTGGCAGTCCGGTGATTTTCCTTCGTCCTGGCGAGAGGCACTAGTCATTCCTATCCCAAAACCTGGCAAGGATGCTAGTGACCCAGCCAACTATCGTCCAATAGCTCTTACTAGTTGTCTCTGCAAGACTCTGGAACGTATGGTCAACGACAGGCTTGTCTGGTTTCTAGAAAAAAACAACCTCATCGTTGATGTACAGAGTGGATTTCGTCGCCAGCGTGGTACCATCGATCACCTTGTCCGCTTTGAAACCTTTGTCAGAGAAGCCTTTATTAATAGACAACATGTAGTATCTGTCTTTTTCGACCTTGAAAGCGCTTATGATACGACTTGGAAATACGGAATTCTTAAAGACTTACATGACGTTGGTCTTCGAGGCCGTCTTCCTCTTTTTATCTCGGCCTTCTTGGATGAACGTCTTTTCCGCGTCCGAGTTGGCAATACTGTCTCGGGAGCCCGTGAACAGGAGATGGGTGTGCCCCAAGGATGTATTCTCTCTGTTACACTTTTTAGTGTAAAAATAAACAGTATAGTTAAAGCTATCTGTCCTGGTGTAGACTGTTCTCTTTATGTTGATGACTTTGTTATATGCTTCAGATCTCGAAATATGAATATTATTGAGAGACAACTTCAACAGTGTCTCAACAAACTCCAAACGTGGTCTGATGAAAATGGCTTCAAATTTTCCAAGTCCAAAACAAAATGCATGCACCTTTGTAATTTACGTGGTATTCATCCAGACCTTGAACTGTATTTGGACAAAACCAAAATTGAAGTCGTTTCTGAGTTTAAATTTCTTGGAGTCATCTTTGACAGAAAGCTTTCCTTCCTTCCTCACATCACTGCACTTAAAAAGAAATGCAAGAAGGCTCTTAATCTTCTAAAGGTTGTGGCCCATTCTGAATGGGGAGCAGACCGTAAAGTCCTCTTGCGGCTTTATCGGTCTTTAGTTCGCTCCAAATTAGACTATGGATCTATCGTATACGGATCAGCCCGTAAATCTTGTCTTAAAATTCTTGATCCTATACACCACGAAGGCCTGCGTCTTGTACTTGGCGCTTTCAGAACTTCTCCCGTCAATAGTCTCTATGTTGAGGCTAATGAACCTTCTCTTTCTTACAGGAGGGAAAAACTATCGCTTCAATATCTTTTAAAACTGAAATCAAATCGTTTTAATCCAACTCATAAAGTTGTTTTTAAACCTCAGTATAAACGTCTTTTTGAAAGGAAACCAAATGTTATTCCTCCATTTGGTATCCGCATGGAGCCCATTGTAGATAACCTTGGCATAGACATTGAGTCTATTGCCGACTATAAAATCTCTGAAATCCCTCCATGGACACTAAACAGTGCAGAATTCAGATTTGACCTTGCATCCGACAAAAAGTCGGTCACGGATAGAACTGTGTTTCATGCTAGATACAATGAGATAAAGGAGCATTATTTTTCCTTCAAACCAATCTATACAGATGGATCTAAAGAGGGAAATTCTGTAGCAGCTGCCGCTATTTATGAAGAAAGGAGCTTTAAGTGCCGCCTTCCAAACAATTCCTCTATCTTCTCTGCAGAAATTAAAGCTATTGATCTTGCCCTTAATCTAGCTGAACATTCTAATTCCAACCGTTTCATTATCTTTTCGGACTCTTTGTCTACATTACAGGCCCTTTCAAATCAACGACTTGAGAATCCTTTGATCTGTACTTTACTTGAAAGGATCTCACAAATTTCTTCTATGAATAGATTGGTGTTCTGTTGGCTTCCAAGTCATGTAGGCATCAAAGGCAATGAAAATGCCGATAGGTCTGCCAAATCTGCACTTAACCTTCCCATTTCAGATTTTAAAGTTCCACACACTGATTTTAAATCCTCTGTTTTAACACATATCCAATCTTCTTGGCAATCCCAGTGGGATGCTGATGTTTTCAATAAACTACATTTAGTCAAACCTTCCCTTGGTGAATGGTACCCCGTTTACAGGTCTGTTCGTCGAGAAGAAGTGATAATTGCGCGACTTCGAATTGGCCATTCACGCATTACACATTCCTGGCTTTTGACCAGAGATGATGCCCCTGAATGTATTCCATGCAATGCATCCTTTTCTATAAAACATATCCTACTAGATTGCATTGACTTTCAACCAATTCGTTCAAAATATTTCAACGTCGATAGTTTAAAAAATCTTTTTGATTCTGTCAGCGTTGAATCTATTATCGCATTCATAAAGGAGATTGGCATTTACAATAAACTGTGATATTTACTCTTTAGTTTCTTATCCACCTTTTTACATTCTTTACTTTGAGTAGGCAGGGATTGCCCAGCCACTCAATATTATATTTTATGCACATTATCAGTTACACATAACCTTTCATCATTTAAAGACTTTTTCTTATCATTTTAAGACTGTTCAAATTTTTTATCACAATCTTAAGTTTGCATCTCCTTAATGGGAGGATTACCTCTTTTGAGGGCATCTTATCTCATTGGAGACATTCATTCTTCATTTAAAGACTCCTTTATTATCAATTTAAGACTGTTCAAATCTTTTTATCGCAGTCTTAACATCATTATTCCAAACCTTTTTGAGTTAATAGGGAAGCCCTGTTGCTCAATTATATCTTTTATACATACTTAGATCACACATGATCCTTCTTAATTTAACTCTTTTACTGTCAGCATGTCTCAAATCTTTTTAGAAAAAATCCGCCTTAATCTTTCCTTCAACACAGATATGCGCGCTAAATGACCAAAGCTGTCGATGCGCCATAAAACAACATTCATTCATTCATTCATTGTAGCCCATTCTGAATGGGGAGCAGACCGTAAAGTCCTCTTGCGGCTTTATCGGTCTTTAGTCCGCTCCAAATTAGACTATGGATGTATTGTATACGGATCAGCCCGTAAATCTTGCCTTAAAATTCTTGATCCTATACACCACGAAGGCCTGCGTCTTGTACTCGGCGCTTTCAGAACTTCTCCCGTCAATAGTCTCTATGTTGAGGCTAATGAACCTTCTCTTTCTTACAGGAGGGAAAAACTATCGCTTCAATATCTTTTAAAACTGAAGTCGAATCGTTTTAACCCAACTCATAAAGTTTTTTTTAAACCTCAATATAAACGTCTTTTTGAAAGGAAACCAAATGTTATTCCTCCATTTGGTATCCGCATGGAGCCCATAGTAGATAACCTTGGCATAGACACTGAATCTATTGCCGACTATAAAATCTCTGAAATCCCTCCATGGACTCTAAACAGTGCAGAATTCAGATTTGACCTTGCATCTGACAAAAAGTCTGTCACGGATAGAACTGTGTTTCATGCTAGATACAATGAGATAAAGGAGCATTATTTTTCTTTCAAACCGATCTATACAGATGGATCTAAAGAGGGAAATTCTGTAGCAGCTGCCGCTATTTATGGAGAAAGGAGCTTAAAGTGCCGCCTTCCAAACAATTCCTCTATCTTCTCTGCAGAAATTAAAGCTATTGATCTTGCCCTTAATCTAGCTGAACATTCTAACTCCAACCGTTTCATTATCTTTTCTGACTCTTTGTCAACATTACAGGCCCTTTCAAATCAACGACTTGAAAACCCCTTAATCTGTAGTTTACTTGAAAGGATCTCACAAATTTCTTCTATGAATAGATTGGTGTTCTGCTGGCTTCCAAGTCATGTAGGCATCAAAGGCAATGAAAATGCCGATAGGTCTGCCAAATCTGCACTTAACCTTCCTGTTTCAGATTTTAAAGTTCCACACACTGATTTTAAATCCTCTGTTTTAACACATATCCAATCTTCTTGGCAATCCCAGTGGGATGCTGATGTTTTCAATAAACTACAATCAGTTAAACCTTCCCTTGGTGAATGGTACCCCGTTTACAGGTCTGTTCGTCGAGAAGAAGTGATAATTGCACGACTTCGAATTGGCCATTCACGCATTACACATTCCTGGCTTTTGACCAGAGATGATGCCCCTGAATGTATTCCATGCAATGCATCCTTTACTATAAAACATATCCTACTAGATTGCATTGACTTTCAACCAATTCGTTCAAAATATTTCAACGTCGATAGTTTAAAAAATCTTTTTGATTCTGTCAGCGTTGAATCTATTATCGCTTTCATAAAGGAGATTGGCATTTACAATAAACTGTGATATTTACTCTTTAGTTTCTTATCCACCTTTTTACATTCTTTACTTTGAGTAGGCAGGGATTGCCCAGCCACTCAATATTATATTTTATGCACATTATCAGTTACACATAACCTTTCATCATTTAAAGACTTTTTCTTATTATTTTAAGACTGTTCAAATTTTTTATCACAATCTTAAGTTTGCATCTCCTTAATGGGAGGATTACCTCTTTTGAGGGCATCTTATCTCATTGGAGACATTCATTCTTCATTTAAAGACTCCTTTATTATTAATTTAAGACTGTTCAAATCTTTTTATCGCAGTCTTAACATCATTATTCCAAACCTTTTTGAGTTAATAGGGAAGCCCTGTTGCTCAATTATATCTTTTATACATACTTAGATCTCACATGATCCTTCTTAATTTAACTCTTTTACTGTCAGCATGTCTCAAATCTTTTTAGAAAAAAATCCGCCTTAATTGTTCCTTCAACACAGATATGCGCGCTAAATGACCAAAGCTGTCGATGCGCCATAAAACAACATTCATTCATTCATTCATTTAAAGACTTTTTCTTATTATTTTAAGACTGTTCAAATTTTTTATCACAATCTTAAGTTTGCATCTCCTTAATGGGAGGATTACCTCTTTTGAGGGCATCTTATCTCATTGGAGACATTCATTCTTCATTTAAAGACTCCTTTATTATTAATTTAAGACTGTTCAAATCTTTTTATCACGGTCTTAACATCATTATTCCAAACCTTTTTGAGTTAATAGGGAAGCCCTGTTGCTCAATTATATCTTTTATACATACTTAGATCACACATGATCCTTCTTAATTTAACTCTTTTACTGTCAGCATGTCTCAAATCTTTTAAAAAAAAAAAAACCGCCTTAATCGTTCCTTCAACACAGATATGCGCGCTAAATGACCAAAGCTGTCGATGCGCCATAAAACAACATTCATTCATTCATTCATTACAATAAACTACACTCAGTTAAACCTTCCCTCGGTGAATGGTACCCCGTTTACAGGGTCCCCCAGCTGGGCGGGGGGATAGAAATTGCCCAGCTGTCACACTACAGAAGGGGTAAGACCCCCCCACTGTGCCTGCCCGTTTGCCGTGGGCTGCAACTCGTGTCGTCTGATGACGGGATCCTGGTGGTTGAGTGGATTCAGGATATGGCCCTTGAATTGTTCTGCTTTCAGAACACACCACTTTGGCCTTGAATTGGACTAAACGAGAGGTCAGGAGGGCCCGTCCTGATCAATCGGCTGGTCATGCCTAGCCCTAGGGCATTTCTCTTACCTTGCATCCATTATACACAAAATCTTTACAGAAAAAAAATCATCCATCCCTCTCTGTTATAGATATAAATAAATGCCCTAGAAGGCGGTGGCTCATGGGCTAATCGGGTGAAAGTTGGTATTTGATTGACACTTGTAACCGCCCAAAGACAGTCTATGCTTGGTTTGACATTCTGAGGGCCTACATTTGTCCGGTCTAGCCCTTTCACTTCGAGTATATTGCCGATGTATCCTTGTCATGATCTGTGTTTGGTTTCCCCAGATCATGTCCCCTTGTTGGGCTCCGAGGCGGGTGGGGAGCATCGGTAATGAATTAATTACAACTATCATGGCAACTCCAAAAAAGGCCAAGCGTTTACTTTCCGATTCAGATTCTGAATCAGATACTTCTTTTACTTCGAACACTACTTTTGCTAGGTTTATTGTCATAGAGTCAGCTGACACATCAAAAAGAATCACAAAATTATCACCTTTCATCATTGAAAAAACAATCTCTTCTATTTTAGGCACTCCAAAATCTGTAAAAAAATTAAAAAATGAAACCCTGCTAGTTGAATGTTTTACCCAACAGCAGGCAAAAAATCTTTTAAACCACAAAAAATTCTTCAACCTGGATGTTAAGATATATCCCCATAAAACCTTAAACACAAGTAAAGGAGTCATCAGATGCAAAGAACTTTCCTACTGTGACTCCATAGAAGAGATTAAAACAAATTTACAACCTCAGGCTGTGTCTGACGTAAGGAGAATCTCTGTCTTTTAAGATGGGGTACGTAGAGATACCCATACATACATTTTAACGTTCTCAACTCCCTCCTTACCTGCTTCCATTAAGATAGGATTTCAGTCGGTGAATGTCGATGTGTATGTGCCAAACCCGCTGCGCTGCTATAAATGCCAGCGGTATGGACATCACGAAAGCAATTGCACAAACACCCCTGTTTGCCCAAAATGTGCTTTTGAGGGCCCCGACCATGATCCAAAAACTTGCGACAACCCAGTTCTGTGTTATAATTGCAAGTCTTCTCATCCAACCTTCTCCAAAAACTGCTCAGTATGGAAGGATGAGAAGGAAATCCTATCCATCAAATTTAAAGAAAACATCAGTTTCTTGGAAGCTAGGAAAATAGTAGAAAAACGCAAAAATGATGTGACCTTATTGACTAGTGCAACATCTTATGCCAAAGTCACATCTCCCACATCTCCACAGGGACATTGCTCAACCTGTGAACTCTTGGCAAAAAAACTTCTAGAAAAGTTTCCAGAAATGGCCAACGAGTTGAAAAGCCTTGTCCCTGACATTCAACCATCCAAACCCCTCAAACAGACACAACCTACACCCAAACCCACTACTGCATCCTCTTCTCAAAAAGCACCATCTACCTCCTCCCAAAACAAAAAGAAAATCATTTCACAAGAAACAAACTCGTCATCTGACTCCCTTAAACTCAAATCAACACCCCCAGAGCCCTCTTCCTCTTCACAAAATATTTCTTCAAAAAAACCTTCAAAGCCATCTGCCCCTTCAAAACAGCCTCCTAAGAAACCCCAACCTCCATCTTCACAGTCTACAAATAAACCTAGCGCTCCACCTAAAGATAACAAATCGTATCATGTACCCCGATCACCAAAAAGATCTTCCTCAAAATCTAAACCACAGTCTAGAGATAACCATGAATCCTGTGAAATAGCGGTCACAGTAGATGATCCGGTCCCTACCTCCAACAGATTTTCGGAGTTAGAGGACATGGATGCAGATACTGAAAATCTGGAAGGTGAGGCTTCAGATTCAGAAGCCTCTATCTGGTCCAGTTCTAAAGATCTTTGGAACAAGGACACTGATACTTGGCACACTTCCAAACCCGAGACAACTGTAATTAAATCTTAATCTGTTTTAAAATGTATTGGTTTACGGCCTCTTTTTTTACTTTAGCTTTTATACTCTCTTCATGCACTATGGATACCATAATCCAGTGGAATTGTCGAGGTCTAAAGTCAAACTTTGACGAACTTTCCCTTTTAATCAATGATCACAAACCAGTTGCTGTTTGTCTGCAAGAAACCTTCCTTAAGCGGGAGGATGATATTTCTATCAAATATCATTCCATTTTGCCCCCAGCTGGGCGGGGGGATAGAAATAGCTCAGCTGTCGCACTACAGCAGGGGTAAGACCCCCCCACTGTGCCTGCCCGTTTGCCGTGGGCTGCAACTCGTGTCGTTCGATGACGGGATCCTGGTGGTTGAGTGGATTCAGGGCTCGGCCGTTTGATAGCTCTGTTTTCGCAACACACCACTTTGGCCTTGAATTGAACTAAACGAGAGGTCAGGAAGGCCCGTCCTGATCAATCGGCTGGTCATGCCTTGCCCTAGGGCATCTAATATGTTCTTTCTTTAGTAGCCCTCTCTCAATCAAAATTACTATCTTCTTCATATTTATCACACTCTTTTCATATTTCTTGTCCTGCCCTAGAAGGCGGTGGCTCATGGGTCAATCGGGTGAAAGTTTTTGGTGTTTGGCTGACATTTGTGACCTCTCAATGATCGTCTAAGCTTGGTAAGACTTTCTGCGAGAATACATCTGTCCAGTCTAGCCCTTTCATACCGAGTATACCACTGATGTATCCCTGTCATGGTCTGCGAATGGGCTTTCCCCAGACCATGACCCCTTGTTGGGCTCCGTGGTGGGTGGGGAGCATCGGTGGTGAAATTTTATACACAAACATGGCGTCGCAAAAAAAGGCCAAGCTTACTGAAAGCAAACGCCCTCTTTCAGATAGTGAATCTGAAACGGAAGCTTCAATTTCTACTTCTTCTTTTCACTCTCCGCGTTTTATTGTTATCCAGTCCCAAGATCCTTCAAAACCCATAACCAAACTATCTCCTTTCGTTATAGAAAAACAAATTACCAGCATCCTTGGAACTCCAAAATCTGTTAAAAAACTCAAAGATCAGACCCTTTTAGTTGAATGTATTACAAATCAACAGGCACTGAATCTCTTAAAACACAAAAAATTCTTTGACACAGACGTTAAAATTTTCGCACATCCTTCACTCAATTCTTGTAAAGGAGTAATTAGATGCAAGGAGCTTTCCTACTGCAACTCCTTGCAAGAAATAAAAGACAACCTAAAACAACAAGGTGTATCCGATGTTCAGCGAATTTCTGTACGCAGAGATGGAGAACAGAGACTTACAAACACATACATTCTAACATTTTCTTCACCTGTTCTCCCAACATCTATCAAGATAGGTTTCCAAATTGTAAAAGTAGATGTGTATGTGCCAAATCCCTTGCGATGTTTTAAATGCCAGCGATACGGCCATCACATCAGTAAATGTCAAAATCAAGAAACATGCTCTAAATGTGCTCATCAAGGACCTGACCATGACAGTACTACATGTTCCAATCCCCCTCTCTGCATTAATTGCAAGTCTCCACACTCTACCTTTTCTAGAGAGTGTCCTGTATGGAGAGAAGAAAAAGAAGTGCTGTCCATTAAATACAACAATAATGTTAGCTTTCCAGAAGCAAGGAAAATATTTGAACAAAGAAAGAAAACCTCTTCTAGTCCTAGCTATGCAGGTGTTGTTGGCTCGTCAACTGAAAAGGATGACTGCAGCACTTGTAAGATTCTAGCGAAAGTTCTCCTTCAAAAATTTCCTGATGTAGCTACTGAGCTGAAAGAACTTCTCCCTCCATCCACCTTGTCCAAACTAATTCCTGACTCTCCATCTGCGTCTACAACAAACAAAACCCCTTCTGCAACCTCAAAACCCACAAACTCTCAAAGTATTTCTTCACAAAATACTTCAAAGCCGTCTACCTCTTCGCAAAATATCTCTTCAAAAAAACCTTCAAAACCATCTCCCCCTTCACAACAGCCTCCAAAGAAACCCCAACCTCCATCTTCACAGTCTACAATAAAATCTAATGTTTCATCTAAAGATAACAAACCTAATCATACACCTCGATCTCCTAAAAGGTCTTCTTCCAAACCTAAACCACAATCTAGAGATTCCCATGAATCTTGTGAAATCACAGTCAGAGTAAATGATCCTGTCCCTACCTCCAACAGATTTTCGGAGCTAGAGGACATGGATGCAGATGCTGAAAATCTGGAAGGTGAGGCTTCAGATTCAGAAGCCTCTATCTGGTCCATTTCTAAGGATACTTGGAACAAGGACACTGACACTTGGCACACGTCCAAACCCGAGACAACTGTAATGAAGTCTTAATCAACCTATTTTAAAATGCATTGGTTTACAACCTCTTTTTTTACTTTAGCTTTTATACTTTCTTCATGCACAATGGATACCATAATCCAGTGGAATTGTCGAGGTCTGAAGTCAAACTTTGACGAACTTTCCCTTTTAATTAGTGATCACAAACCAGTTGCTGTTTGTCTTCAAGAAACCTTCCTTAAACAGGAGGATGATATCTCAATCAAATACCATTCCATTTACAATAAAGTCTTTACCGAAGGCGAGAAAGCTAGAGGTGGTGTTTCTGTTATTGTTAATAACAACATACCTCATAAAGTTATCTCTCTTAACACAAACTTACAAGCTGTTGCCATCAGATTATCTTTACACAGTGCCGTTACACTATGTTCTTTATATCTCCCCCCGAGCACACCTATTAATGAGAACAATCTGAATGATCTCATTTCCCAATTGCCATCCCCCTATATTCTTGCTGGGGACTTTAATGGTCACAATGTTATGTGGGGTTGCGATGACACTAACCAGAGAGGTTTACAGTTGGAGAACTTCATTTCGAACAACTCTTTATCTTTCATGAATGATAACAAATCCAAAACCTACTTGCATCCAGCAACTGGATCTTACTCTTCTATTGATTTAACCTTATGCAGCCCAGTCTTACTTCCCGATTTCACCTGGAAAGTGACTGAGGATTTGTGTGGAAGTGATCACTTCCCTATTATCTTTTCATCTACACAACCATCCAGCAGCATAAAACCACAGAAATGGAAGCTCTCCAAAGCCAATTGGAACAGATTTGAAACCGTCTGTGAACAGACCATTACACATGACAAATTTGGAGATTGCGATGATCCCGCGAAACTTTTCACTTCCCTATTAATTGATGCAGCTAAACAGTCCGTCCCCCAGACCTCGACAAATCCAAAACGTCCTGACAAACCTTGGTACAATGATGATTGTAAACAGGCTGTCAGAGACAGAAAACAAGCCCTTAGAAAGTTTAACCTCAGACCTACCAAAGAAAATCATAACCTATTCCGTATTTCCAGGGCAAAGGCCCGTCGTACCATTAGAGAAAGTAAGCGCAAGGCTTGGAGACAATATGTTTCTAAATTAAATAGTAGAACTACTACAAAAAAAACCTGGGACATGATTAGAAAGATCAATGGCAAAGGCCAACCCCCTCTCAGTCACCTGAATGTTAACAATACTTCGTTGGAATCACCCCAGGATATAGCTGATGCTCTTGCCGACACCTTTTGCAAAAAGTCTTCCTCTGCAAACTATTCTGAAAAGTTTCAGAGGAATAAAGCCACAAAAGAAAAGAAAAAACTTAATTTCAATTCTTCTAATTCAGAGCACTATAATAAACTATTCACCTTTAAAGAATTAAAATCTGCTCTGAATAAAGCTCACGATTCTTCTCCTGGCCAAGATAAAGTTCATTACCGGTTTTTAAAACACTTACCTTTTACTTCTCTCTCTGTTTTACTTGATATTTTTAATGATATCTGGCAGTCCGGTGATTTTCCTTCGTCCTGGCGAGAGGCACTAGTCATTCCTATCCCAAAACCTGGCAAGGATGCTAGTGACCCAGCCAACTATCGTACCATAGCTCTTACTAGTTGTCTCTGCAAGACCCTAGAACGTATGGTCAGTGACAGGCTTGTCTGGTTTTTAGAGAAAAACAACCTTATCGTTGATGTACAGAGTGGATTTCGCCGCCAGCGTGGTACCATCGATCATCTTGTCCGCTTTGAAACCTTTGTCAGAGAAGCCTTTATTAATAGACAACATGTAGTATCTGTCTTTTTCGACCTTGAAAGCGCTTATGATACGACTTGGAAATACGGAATTCTTAAAGACTTACATGACTTTGGTCTTCGAGGCCGTCTTCCTCTTTTTATCTCAGCCTTCTTGGATGAACGTCTTTTCCGCGTCCGAGTTGGTAATACTGTCTCGGGAGCCCGTGAACAGGAGATGGGTGTGCCCCAAGGATGTATTCTCTCTGTTACACTTTTTAGTGTAAAAATAAACAGTATAGTTAAAGCTATCTGTCCTGGTGTAGACTGTTCTCTCTATGTTGATGACTTTGTTATATGCGTCAGATCTCGAAATATGAATATTATTGAGAGACAACTTCAACAGTGTCTCAACAAACTCCAAACGTGGTCTGAAGAAAATGGCTTCAAATTTTCCAAGTCCAAAACAAAATGCATGCACCTTTGTAATTTACGTGGTGTTCATCCAGACCCTGAACTGTATTTGGACAAAACTAAAATTGAAGTCGTTGCTGAGTTTAAATTTCTTGGAGTCATCTTCGACAGAAAGCTTTCCTTCCTTCCTCACATCACTGCACTTAAAAAGAAATGCAAGAAGGCTCTTAATCTTTTAAAGGTTGTGGCCCATTCTGAATGGGGAGCAGACCGTAAAGTCCTCTTGCGGCTTTATCGGTCTTTAGTCCGCTCCAAATTAGACTATGGATCTATTGTATACGGATCAGCCCGTAAATCTTGTCTTAAAATTCTCGATCCTATACACCACGAAGGCCTGCGTCTTGTACTTGGAGCTTTCAGAACTTCTCCCGTCAATAGTCTCTATGTTGAGGCTAATGAACCTTCTCTTTCTTACAGGAGGGAAAAACTCTCACTTCAATATCTTTTAAAACTGAAGTCAAATCGTTTTAATCCAACTCATAAAGTTGTTTTTAAACCTCAGTATAAACGTCTGTTTGAAAGGAAACCAAATGTTATTCCTCCATTTGGTATCCGCATGGAGCCCATTGTAGATAACCTTGGCATAGACACTGAGTCTATTGCCAATTATAAAATCTCTGAAATCCCTCCATGGACACTAAACAGTGCAGAATTCAGATTTGACCTTGCATCCGACAAAAAGTCAGTCACGGATAGAACTGTGTTTCACGCTAGATACAATGAGATAAAGGAGCATTATTTTTCCTTCAAACCAATATATACAGATGGATCAAAAGAAGGAAATTCTGTAGCAGCTGCCGCCATTTATGGAGAAAGGAGCTTAAAGTGCCGCCTTCCAAACAATTCCTCTATCTTCTCTGCAGAAATTAAAGCTATTGATCTTGCCCTTAATCTAGCTGAACATTCTAACTCCAACCGTTTCATTATCTTTTCTGACTCTTTGTCAACATTACAGGCCCTTTCAAATCAACGACTTGAAAACCCCTTAATCTGTAGTTTACTTGAAAGGATCTCACAAATTTCTTCTATGAATAGATTGGTGTTCTGCTGGCTTCCAAGTCATGTAGGCATCAAAGGCAATGAAAATGCCGATAGGTCTGCCAAATCTGCACTTAACCTTCCCGTTTCAGATTTTAAAGTTCCACACACTGATTTTAAATCCTCTGTTTTAACACATATCCAATCTTCTTGGCAATCCCAGTGGGATGCTGATGTTTTCAATAAACTACATTCAGTTAAACCTTCCCTCGGTGAATGGTACCCCGTTTACAGGTCTGTTCGTCGAGAAGAAGTGATAATTGCACGACTTCGAATTGGCCATTCACGCATTACACATTCCTGGCTCTTGACCAGAGATGATGCCCCTGAATGTATTCCATGCAATACACCCTTCTCTATAAAACACATTCTACTAGATTGCATTGACTTTCAGCCAGTTCGTAGAAAATATTTCAACGTCGATAGTTTAAAAAATCTTTTTGATTCTGTTGGCGTTGAATCTATTATCGCTTTCATAAAGGAGATTGGCATTTACAATAAACTGTGATATTTACTCTTTAGTTTCTTATCTACCTTTTTACATTCTTTACACATCATTATATAAAATACCTTGTCAGCTGATTCATAATCTTACCTTTTTTAATCTAAAACTTTTGAGTAGGCAGGGAATGCCCAGCCACTCAATATCATATTTTATGCACATTGTCAGTTACACGTAACCTTTCTTCATTTAAAGACTCCTTTATTATCAATTTAAGACTGTTCAAATCTTTTTATCGCAGTCTTAACATCATTATTCAAAACCTTTTTGAGTTAATAGGGAAGCCCTGTTGCTCAATTATATCTTTTATACATACTTAGATCACACATGATCCTTCTTAATTTAACTCTTTTACTGTCAGCATGTCTCAAATCTTTTTAGAAAAAAATCCGCCTTAATCGTTCCTTCAACACAGATATGCGCGCTAAATGACCAAAGCTGTCGATGCACCATAAAAACAACATTCATTCATTCATTCATTCATCATTCCATTTACAATAAAGTCTTTACCGAAGGCGAGAAAGCTAGAGGTGGTGTTTCTATTATAGTCAATAACAACATTCCTCATAAAGTTGTGTCTCTTAATACAAACTTGCGAGCTGTTGCCATCAGGTTATCTTTACACAGTGCTGTTACACTGTGTTCTTTATATCTCCCCCCAAGCACACCTATCAATGAGAACAATCTGAATGATCTCATTTCCCAATTGCCATCCCCCTATATTCTTGCTGGGGACTTTAATGGTCACAATGTTATGTGGGGTTGCAATGACACTAACCAGAGAGGTTTACAGTTGGAGAACTTCATTTCGAATAACTCTTTATCTTTCATGAATAATAACAAATCCAAAACCTACTTGCATCCAGCAACTGGATCTTACTCTTCTATTGATTTAACCTTATGCAGCCCAGTCTTACTTCCCGATTTCACCTGGAAAGTGACTAAGGATTTGTGTGGAAGTGATCACTTCCCTATTATCTTTTCATCTACACAACCATCCAGCAGCATAAAACCACAGAAATGGAAGCTCTCCAAAGCCAATTGGAACAGATTTGGAACCGTCTGTGAACAGACCATTACACATGACAAATTTGGAGATTGCGATGATCCCGCAGAACTTTTCACTTCCCTATTAATTGATGCAGCTAAACAGTCCGTCCCCCAGACCTCGACAAATCCAAAACGTCCTGACAAACCTTGGTACAATGATGATTGTAAACAGGCTGTCAGAGACAGAAAACAAGCCCTTAGAAAGTTTAACCTCAGACCTACCAAAG
Source organism: Tridacna gigas (assembly GCA_945859785.2). Lineage (NCBI taxonomy): Eukaryota > Metazoa > Mollusca > Bivalvia > Cardiida > Cardiidae > Tridacna > Tridacna gigas. Next base: position 30,582,660 of record OX244028.2, read on the forward strand.
AAAATCATAACCTATTCCGTATTTCCAGGGCAAAGGCCCGTCGTACCATTAGAGAAAGTAAGCGCAAGGCTTGGAGACAATATGTTTCTAAATTAAATAGTAGAACTACTACTAAAAAAACCTGGGACATGATTAGAAAGATCAATGGCAAAGGCCAACCCCCTCTCAGTCACCTGAATGTTAACAATACTTCGTTGGAATCACCCCAGGATATAGCTGATGCTCTTGCCGACACCTTTTGCAAAAAGTCTTCCTCTGCAAACTATTCTGAAAAGTTTCAGAGGAATAAAGCCACAAAAGAAAAGAAAAAACTTAATTTCAATTCTTCTAATTCAGAGCACTATAATAAACTCTTCACCTTTAAAGAATTAAAATCTGCTCTGAATAAAGCTCACGATTCTTCTCCTGGCCAAGATAAAGTTCATTACCAGTTTTTAAAACACTTACCTTTTACTTCTCTTCCCCCAGCTGGGCGGGGGGATAGAAATAGCTCAGCTGTCGCACTACAGCAGGGGTAAGACCCCCCCACTGTGCCTGCCTGTTTGCCGTGGGCTGCAACTCGTGTCGTCTGATGACGGGATCCTGGTGGTTGAGTGGATTCAGGATATGGCCCTTGAATTGTTCTGCTTTCACAACACACCACTTTGGCCTTGAATTGGACTAAACGAGAGGTCAGGAGGGCCCGTCCTGATCAATCGGCTGGTCATGCCTAGCCCTAGGGCATTTCTCTTAACTGTGTATCGTTTTATCGTACACAAAAATTCACAGAAGAATATCAAATCTTTTTCCTCTCTGTCAAAGATATAAATAAATGCCCTAGAAGGCGGTGGCTCATGGGCTAATCGGGTGAAAGTTGGTATTTGATTGACACTTGTAACCGCCCAAAGACAGTCTATGCTTGGTGTGACATTCTGAGGGCCTACATTTGTCCGGTCTAGCCCTTTCACTTCGAGTATATTGCCGATGTATCCTTGTCATGATCTGTGTTTGGTTTCCCCAGATCATGTCCCCTTGTTGGGCTCCGAGGCGGGTGGGGAGCATCGGCAATGAATTAATACAACTATCATGGCAACCCCAAAAAAACCCAAGCGCGTTCTTTCAGATTCAGATTCTGAATCAGATACTTCTTTTACTCACTCTACTTTTGCTAGGTTTATTGTGATAGAGTCAGCTGACAAATCAAAAGAAATTACAAAGCTCTCACCTTTTATTATAGAAAAGACAATCTCGTCTATCTTAGGTACTCCAAAATCAGTTAAGAAATTGAAAAACGAAACCCTGCTTGTTGAATGCTTTACCCAACAGCAGGCAAAAAACCTTTTAGGCCATAAAAAGTTCTACAATTTGGATGCTAAAATATACCCACATAAGACCTTAAATACCAGCAAAGGAGTCATCAGATGTAAGGAACTTTCATACTGTGATTCTATAGACGAGATTAAGACTAATCTACAATCCCAGGCAGTGTCTGACGTCAAGAGAATCTCTGTTTTTAGAGATGGGGTACGTAGAGATACCCACACCTACATTTTAACGTTCTCTACACCCTCTTTACCTGCTTCTATTAAGGTAGGATTTCAATTGGTCAATGTCGATGTATATGTACCAAACCCGCTGCGTTGCTATAAATGCCAGCGGTATGGCCACCATGAAAGCAATTGCAAAAGTACCCCTGTATGTCCGAAATGTGCTTTTGAAGGAGAAAACCATGACCAAAAGACTTGCAATAATCCTCTTCTCTGTGTCAATTGCAAGTCTTCTCATCCTACCTATTCCAAAGAATGTTCAGTTTGGAAAGATGAGAAAGAAATCCTATCAATCAAGTTTAAGGAGAATGTTAGCTTTTTGGAAGCCAGGAAAACAGTTGAAAAACGCAGGTCTGATCAGGCATTGTTGAGCAAAAGCACAACATATGCAAATGTTGCATCTCCTTTGCCTGCAAATGGACATTGTCCAACATGCGAACTGTTGGCTAAAAAACTTCTCCAAAAGTTTCCTGAAATGACTAGTGAACTGAAAGCTCTCCTTCCCAATATCGAGGTTACAACACCTTCCTCTCAGACTCAGCTTGCATCTAAAACAAACAAACCCTCTTCTGCACCCCCAAAACCCACAGACTCTCAAAGTATTCCTTCACAAAAAACCCCAAAGCCCTCTTCCTCTTCACAAAATATTTCATCAAAAAAAGCTTCAAAGCCATCTGCCCCTTCAAAACAGCCTCCTAAGAAACTCCAACCTCTATCTTCACAGTCTACAAATAAATCAAACGTTCCACCTAAAGATAAATCTTCTCATGTACCCCGATCACCAAAAAGATCTTCCTCGAAATCTAAATCACAGTCCAGAGATAACCATGGATCCTCTGAAATTGCAGTCACAGTAGATGATCCGGTCCCTACCTCCAACAGATTTTCGGAGTTAGAGGACATGGATGCAGATACTGAAAATCTGGAAGGTGAGGCTTCAGATTCAGAAGCCTCTATCTGGTCCATTTCTAAAGATACTTGGAACAAGGACACTGACACTTGGCAATCATCCAAACCCGAGACAACTGTAATTAAATCTTAATCTATTTTAAAATGTATTGGTTTACGGCCTCTTTTTTTACTTTAGCTTTTATACTCTCTTCATGCACTATGGATACCATAATCCAGTGGAATTGTCGAGGTCTAAAGTCAAACTTTGACGAACTTTCCCTTTTAATCAATGATCACAAACCAGTTGCTGTTTGTCTGCAAGAAACCTTCCTTAAGCGAGAGGATGATATTTCTGTCAAATATCATTCCATTTACAATAAAGTCTTTACCGAAGGCGAGAAAGCTAGAGGTGGTGTTTCTGTTATTGTTAATAACAACATACCTCATAAAGTTATCTCTCTTAACACAAACTTGCAAGCTGTTGCCATCAGATTATCTTTACACAGTGCCGTTACACTATGTTCTTTATATCTCCCCCCAAACACACCTATTAATGAGACCAATCTGAATGATCTCATTTCCCAATTGCCATCCCCCTATATTCTTGCTGGGGATTTTAATGGTCACAATGTTATGTGGGGTTGCGATGACACTAATCAGAGAGGTTTACAGTTGGAGAGATTCATTTCGAACAACTCTTTGTCTTTCATGAATGACAACAAATCCAAAACCTACCTACATCCACCACGTTTCATAATTATCCAATCCAAAGATCCTTCAAAACCTATAACAAAACTCTCTCCGTTTATAATAGAAAAACAAATAACTAGCATCCTTGGAACTCCCAAATCTGTCAAAAAACTTAAAGACCAGACCCTTCTAGTTGAATGTCTTACAAATCAACAAGCACTGAATCTTTTAAAACACAAAAAATTCTTTGATACAGACGTTAAAATTTTCCCACATCCTTCCCTCAATTCTTGTAAAGGAGTAATTAGATGCAAGGAGCTTTCCTACTGCAACTCCTTGCAAGAAATAAAAGACAACCTAAAACAACAAGGTGTATCCGATGTTCAGCGAATTTCTGTACGCAAAGATGGAGAACAGAGACTTACAAACACATACATTCTAACATTTTCTTCACCTGTTCTCCCAACATCTATCAAGATAGGTTTCCAAATTGTAAAAGTAGATGTGTATGTGCCAAATCCCTTGCGATGTTTTAAATGCCAGCGATACGGCCATCACATCAGTAAATGTCAAAATCAAGAAACATGCTCTAAATGTGCTCATCAAGGACCTGACCATGACAGTACTACATGTTCCAATCCCCCTCTCTGCATTAATTGCAAGTCTCCACACTCTACCTTTTCTAGAGAGTGTCCTGTATGGAGAGAAGAAAAAGAAGTGCTGTCCATTAAATACAACAATAATGTTAGCTTTCCAGAAGCAAGGAAAATATTTGAACAAAGAAAGAAAACCTCTTCTAGTCCTAGCTATGCAGGTGTTGTTGGCTCGTCAACTGAAAAGGATGACTGCAGCACTTGTAAGATTCTAGCGAAAGTTCTCCTTCAAAAATTTCCTGATGTAGCTACTGAGCTGAAAGAACTTCTCCCTCCATCCACCTTGTCCAAACTAATTCCTGACTCTCCATCTGCGTCTACAACAAACAAAACCCCTTCTGCAACCTCAAAACCCACAAACTCTCAAAGTATTTCTTCACAAAAAACTTCAAAGCCGTCTACCTCTTCGCAAAATATCTCTTCAAAAAAACCTTCAAAACCATCTCCCCCTTCACAACAGCCTCCAAAGAAACCCCAACCTCCATCTTCACAGTCTACAATAAAATCTAATGTTTCATCTAAAGATAACAAACCTAATCATACACCTCGATCTCCTAAAAGGTCTTCTTCCAAACCTAAACCACAATCTAGAGATTCCCATGAATCTTGTGAAATCACAGTCAGAGTAAATGATCCTGTCCCTACCTCCAACAGATTTTCGGAGCTAGAGGACATGGATGCAGATGCTGAAAATCTGGAAGGTGAGGCTTCAGATTCAGAAGCCTCTATCTGGTCCATTTCTAAGGATACTTGGAACAAGGACACTGACACTTGGCACACGTCCAAACCCGAGACAACTGTAATGAAGTCTTAATCAACCTATTTTAAAATGCATTGGTTTACAACCTCTTTTTTTACTTTAGCTTTTAGTCCCCCAGCTGGGCGGGGGGATAGAAATTGCCCAGCTGTCGCACTACAGAAGGGGTAAGACCCCCCCACTGTGCCTGCTCGTTTGCCGTGGGCTGCAACTCGTGTCGTCTGATGACGGGATCCTGGTGGTTGAGTGGATTCAGGATATGGCCCTTGAATTGTTCTGCTTTCACAACACACCACTTTGGTCTTGAATTGGACTAAACGAGAGGTCAGGAGGGCCCGTCCTGATCAATCGGCTGGTCATGCCTAGCCCTAGGGCATTTCTCTTACCTTGTATCCATTATACACAAAATCTTTACAGAAAATAAATCATCCATCCCTCTCTGTTATAGATATAAATAAATGCCCTAGAAGGCGGTGGCTCATGGGCTAATCGGGTGAAAGTTGGTATTTGATTGACACTTGTAACCGCCCAAAGACAGTCTATGCTTGGTGTGACATTCTGAGGGCCTACATTTGTCCGGTCTAGCCCTTTCACTTCGAGTATATTGCCGATGTATCCTTGTCATGATCTGTGTTTGGTTTCCCCAGATCATGTCCCCTTGTTGGGCTCCGAGGCGGGTGGGGAGCATCGGTAATGAATTAATTACAACTATCATGGCAACTCCAAAAAAGGCCAAGCGTTTACTTTCCGATTCAGATTCTGAATCAGATACTTCTTTTACTTCGAACACTACTTTTGCTAGGTTTATTGTCATAGAGTCAGCTGACACATCAAAAAGAATCACAAAATTATCACCTTTCATCATTGAAAAAACAATCTCTTCTATTTTAGGCACTCCAAAATCTGTAAAAAAATTAAAAAATGAAACCCTGCTAGTTGAATGTTTTACCCAACAGCAGGCAAAAAATCTTTTAAACCACAAAAAATTCTTCAACCTGGATGTTAAGATATATCCCCATAAAACCTTAAACACAAGTAAAGGAGTCATCAGATGCAAAGAACTTTCCTACTGTGACTCCATAGAAGAGATTAAAACAAATTTACAACCTCAGGCTGTGTCTGACGTAAGGAGAATCTCTGTCTTTAGAGATGGGGTACGTAGAGATACCCATACATACATTTTAACGTTCTCAACTCCCTCCTTACCTGCTTCCATTAAGATAGGATTTCAGTCGGTGAATGTCGATGTGTATGTGCCAAACCCGCTGCGCTGCTATAAATGCCAGCGGTATGGACATCACGAAAGCAATTGCACAAACACCCCTGTTTGCCCAAAATGTGCTTTTGAGGGCCCCGACCATGATCCAAAAACTTGCGACAACCCAGTTCTGTGTTATAATTGCAAGTCTTCTCATCCAACCTTCTCCAAAAACTGCTCAGTATGGAAGGATGAGAAGGAAATCCTATCCATCAAATTTAAAGAAAACATCAGTTTCTTGGAAGCTAGGAAAATAGTAGAAAAACGCAAAAATGATGTGACCTTATTGACTAGTGCAACATCTTATGCCAAAGTCACATCTCCCACATCTCCACAGGGACATTGCTCAACCTGTGAACTCTTGGCAAAAAAACTTCTAGAAAAGTTTCCAGAAATGGCCAACGAGTTGAAAAGCCTTGTCCCTGACATTCAACCATCCAAACCCCTCAAACAGACACAGCCTACACCCAAACCCACTACTGCATCCTCTTCTCAAAAAGCACCATCTACCTCCTCCCAAAACAAAAAGAAAATCATTTCACAAGAAACAAACTCGTCATCTGACTCCCTTAAACTCAAATCAACACCCCCAGAGCCCTCTTCCTCTTCACAAAATATTTCTTCAAAAAAACCTTCAAAGCCATCTGCCCCTTCAAAACAGCCTCCTAAGAAACCCCAACCTCCATCTTCACAGTCTACAAATAAACCTAGCGCTCCACCTAAAGATAACAAATCGTATCATGTACCCCGATCACCAAAAAGATCTTCCTCAAAATCTAAACCACAGTCTAGAGATAACCATGAATCCTGTGAAATAGCGGTCACAGTAGATGATCCGGTCCCTACCTCCAACAGATTTTCGGAGTTAGAGGACATGGATGCAGATACTGAAAATCTGGAAGGTGAGGCTTCAGATTCAGAAGCCTCTATCTGGTCCAGTTCTAAAGATCTTTGGAACAAGGACACTGATACTTGGCACACGTCCAAACCCGAGACAACTGTAATTAAATCTTAATCTGTTTTAAAATGTATTGGTTTACGGCCTCTTTTTTTACTTTAGCTTTTATACTCTCTTCATGCACTATGGATACCATAATCCAGTGGAATTGTCGAGGTCTAAAGTCAAACTTTGACGAACTTTCCCTTTTAATCAATGATCACAAACCAGTTGCTGTTTGTCTGCAAGAAACCTTCCTTAAGCGGGAGGATGATATTTCTATCAAATATCATTCCATTTACAATAAAGTCTTTACCGAAGGCGAGAAAGCTAGAGGTGGTGTTTCTATTATAGTCAATAACAACATTCCTCATAAAGTTGTGTCTCTTAATACAAACTTGCAAGCTGTTGCCATCAGGTTATCTTTACACAGTGCTGTTACACTGTGTTCTTTATATCTCCCCCCAAGCACACCTATCAATGAGAACAATCTGAATGATCTCATTTCCCAATTGCCATCCCCCTATATTCTTGCTGGGGACTTTAATGGTCACAATGTTATGTGGGGTTGCAATGACACTAACCAGAGAGGTTTACAGTTGGAGAACTTCATTTCGAATAACTCTTTATCTTTCATGAATGATAACAAATCCAAAACCTACTTGCATCCAGCAACTGGATCTTACTCTTCTATTGATTTAACCTTATGCAGCCCAGTCTTACTTCCCGATTTCACCTGGAAAGTGACTGAGGATTTGTGTGGAAGTGATCACTTCCCTATTATCTTTTCATCTACACAACCATCCAGCAGCATAAAACCACAGAAATGGAAGCTCTCCAAAGCCAATTGGAACAGATTTGAAACTGTCTGTGAACAGACCATTACACATGACAAATTTGGAGATTGCGATGATCCTGCGAAACTTTTCACTTCCCTATTAATTGATGCAGCTAAACAGTCCGTCCCCCAGACCTCGACAAATCCAAAACGTCCTGACAAACCTTGGTACAATGATGATTGTAAACAGGCTGTCAGAGACAGAAAACAAGCCCTTAGAAAGTTTAACCTCAGACCTACCAAAGAAAATCATAACCTATTCCGTATTTCCAGGGCAAAGGCCCGTCGTACCATTAGAGAAAGTAAGCGCAAGGCTTGGAGACAATATGTTTCTAAATTAAATAGTAGAACTACTACTAAAAAAACCTGGGACATGATTAGAAAGATCAATGGCAAAGGCCAACCCCCTCTCAGTCACCTGAATGTTAACAATACTTCGTTGGAATCACCCCAGGATATAGCTGATGCTCTTGCCGACACCTTTTGCAAAAAGTCTTCCTCTGCAAACTATTCTGAAAAGTTTCAGAGGAATAAAGCCACAAAAGAAAAGAAAAAACTTAATTTCAATTCTTCTGATTCAGAGCACTATAATAAACTATTCACCTTTAAAGAATTAAAATCTGCTCTGAATAAAGCTCACGATTCTTCTCCTGGCCAAGATAAAGTTCATTACCAGTTTTTAAAACACTTACCTTTTACTTCTCTCTCTGTTTTACTTGATATTTTTAATGATATCTGGCAGTCCGGTGATTTTCCTTCGTCCTGGCGAGAGGCACTAGTCATTCCTATCCCAAAACCTGGCAAGGATGCTAGTGACCCAGCCAACTATCGTCCCATAGCTCTTACTAGTTGTCTCTGCAAGACCCTAGAACGTATGGTCAATGACAGGCTTGTCTGGTTTTTAGAGAAAAACAACCTTATCGTTGATGTACAGAGTGGATTTCGCCGCCAGCGTGGTACCATCGATCATCTTGTCCGCTTTGAAACCTTTGTCAGAGAAGCCTTTATTAATAGACAACATGTAGTATCTGTCTTTTTCGACCTTGAAAGCGCTTATGATACGACTTGGAAATACGGAATTCTTAAAGACTTACATGACTTTGGTCTTCGAGGCCGTCTTCCTCTTTTTATCTCAGCATTCTTGGATGAACGTCTTTTCCGCGTCCGAGTTGGCAATACTGTCTCGGGAGCCCGTGAACAGGAGATGGGTGTGCCCCAAGGATGTATTCTCTCTGTTACACTTTTTAGTGTAAAAATAAACAGTATAGTTAAAGCTATCTGTCCTGGTGTAGACTGTTCTCTTTATGTTGATGACTTTGTTATATGCTTCAGATCTCGAAATATGAATATTATTGAGAGACAACTTCAACAGTGTCTCAACAAACTCCAAACGTGGTCTGAAGAAAATGGCTTCAAATTTTCAAAGTCCAAAACTAAGTGCATGCACCTATGTAATCTACGTGGTGTTCATCCAGACCCTGAACTGTATTTGGACAAAACTAAAATTGAAGTCGTTTCTGAATTTAAATTTCTCGGAGTCATCTTTGACAGAAAGCTTTCCTTCCTTCCTCACATCACTGCACTTAAAAAGAAATGCAAGAAGGCTCTTAATCTTCTAAAGGTTGTGGCCCATTCTGAATGGGGAGCAGACCGTAAAGTCCTCTTGCGGCTTTATCGGTCTTTAGTTCGCTCCAAATTAGACTATGGATCTATCGTATACGGATCAGCCCGTAAATCTTGCCTTAAAATTCTTGATCCTATACACCACGAAGGCCTGCGTCTTGTACTCGGCGCTTTCAGAACTTCTCCCGTCAATAGTCTCTATGTTGAGGCTAATGAACCTTCTCTTTCTTACAGGAGGGAAAAACTCTCACTTCAATATCTTTTAAAACTGAAGTCGAATCGTTTTAACCCAACTCATAAAGTTGTTTTTAAACCTCAATATAAACGTCTTTTTGAAAGGAAACCAAATGTTATTCCTCCATTTGGTATCCGCATGGAGCCCATAGTAGATAACCTTGGCATAGACACTGAATCTATTGCCGACTATAAAATCTCTGAAATCCCTCCATGGACTCTAAACAGTGCAGAATTCAGATTTGACCTTGCATCTGACAAAAAGTCTGTCACGGATAGAACTGTGTTTCATGCTAGATACAATGAGATAAAGGAGCATTATTTTTCTTTCAAACCGATCTATACAGATGGATCTAAAGAGGGAAATTCTGTAGCAGCTGCCGCTATTTATGGAGAAAGGAGCTTAAAGTGCCGCCTTCCAAACAATTCCTCTATCTTCTCTGCAGAAATTAAAGCTATTGATCTTGCCCTTAATCTAGCTGAACATTCTAACTCCAACCGTTTCATTATCTTTTCTGACTCTTTGTCAACATTACAGGCCCTTTCAAATCAACGACTTGAAAACCCCTTAATCTGTAGTTTACTTGAAAGGATCTCACAAATTTCTTCTATGAATAGATTGGTGTTCTGCTGGCTTCCAAGTCATGTAGGCATCAAAGGCAATGAAAATGCCGATAGGTCTGCCAAATCTGCACTTAACCTTCCCGTTTCAGATTTTAAAGTTCCACACACTGATTTTAAATCCTCTGTTTTAACACATATCCAATCTTCTTGGCAATCCCAGTGGGATGCTGATGTTTTCAATAAACTACATTCAGTTAAACCTTCCCTCGGTGAATGGTACCCCGTTTACAGGTCTGTTCGTCGAGAAGAAGTGATAATTGCACGACTTCGAATTGGCCATTCACGCATTACACATTCCTGGCTCTTGACCAGAGATGATGCCCCTGAATGTATTCCATGCAATGCACCCTTCTCTATAAAACACATTCTACTAGATTGCATTGACTTTCAGCCAGTTCGTAGAAAATATTTCAGCGTCGATAGTTTAAAAAATCTTTTTGATTCTGTCGGCGTTGAATCTATTATCGCTTTCATAAAGGAGATTGGCATTTACAATAAACTGTGATATTTACTCTTTAGTTTCTTATCTACCTTTTTACATTCTTTACACATCATTATATAAAATACCTTGTCAGCTGATTCACAATCTTACCTTTTTTAATCTAAAACTTTTGAGTAGGCAGGGAATGCCCAGCCACTCAATATCATATTTTATGCACATTGTCAGTTACACGTAACCTTTCTTCATTTAAAGACTCCTTTATTATCAATTTAAGACTGTTCAAATCTTTTTATCGCAGTCTTAACATCATTATTCAAAACCTTTTTGAGTTAATAGGGAGGCCCTGTTGCTCAATTATATCTTTTATACATACTTAGATCACACATGATCCTTCTTAATTTAACTCTTTTACTGTCAGCATGTCTCAAATCTTTTTAGAAAAAAATCCGCCTTAATCGTTCCTTCAACACAGATATGCGCGCTAAATGACCAAAGCTGTCGATGCGCCATAAAACAACATTCATTCATTCATTACTTTAGCTTTTATACTTTCTTCATGCACAATGGATACCATAATCCAGTGGAATTGTCGAGGTCTGAAGTCAAACTTTGACGAACTTTCCCTTTTAATTAGTGATCACAAACCAGTTGCTGTTTGTCTTCAAGAAACCTTCCTTAAACAGGAGGATGATATCTCAATCAAATACCATTCCATTTACAATAAAGTCTTTACCGAAGGCGAGAAAGCTAGAGGTGGTGTTTCTGTTATTGTTAATAACAACATACCTCATAAAGTTATCTCTCTTAACACAAACTTACAAGCTGTTGCCATCAGATTATCTTTACACAGTGCCGTTACACTATGTTCTTTATATCTCCCCCCGAGCACACCTATTAATGAGACCAATCTGAATGATCTCATTTCCCAATTGCCATCCCCCTATATTCTTGCTGGGGACTTTAATGGTCACAATGTTATGTGGGGTTGCGATGACACTAACCAGAGAGGTTTACAGTTGGAGAACTTCATTTCGAACAACTCTTTATCTTTCATGAATGATAACAAATCCAAAACCTACTTGCATCCAGCAACTGGATCTTACTCTTCTATTGATTTAACCTTATGCAGCCCAGTCTTACTTCCCGATTTCACCTGGAAAGTGACTAAGGATTTGTGTGGAAGTGATCACTTCCCTATTATCTTTTCATCTACACAACCATCCAGCAGCATAAAACCACAGAAATGGAAGCTCTCCAAAGCCAATTGGAACAGATTTGAAACCGTCTGTGAACAGACCATTACACATGACAAATTTGGAGATTGCGATGATCCCGCAGAACTTTTCACTTCCCTATTAATTGATGCAGCTAAACAGTCCGTCCCCCAGACCTCGACAAATCCAAAACGTCCTGACAAACCTTGGTACAATGATGATTGTAAACAGGCTGTCAGAGACAGAAAACAAGCCCTTAGAAAGTTTAACCTCAGACCTACCAAAGAAAATCATAACCTATTCCGTATTTCCAGGGCAAAGGCCCGTCGTACCATTAGAGAAAGTAAGCGCAAGGCTTGGAGACAATATGTTTCTAAATTAAATAGTAGAACTACTACTAAAAAAACCTGGGACATGATTAGAAAGATCAATGGCAAAGGCCAACCCCCTCTCAGTCACCTGAATGTTAACAATACTTCGTTGGAATCACCCCAGGATATAGCTGATGCTCTTGCCGACACCTTTTGCAAAAAGTCTTCCTCTGCAAACTATTCTGAAAAGTTTCAGAGGAATAAAGCCACAAAAGAAAAGAAAAAACTTAATTTCAATTCTTCTAATTCAGAGCACTATAATAAACTATTCACCTTTAAAGAATTAAAATCTGCTCTGAATAAAGCTCACGATTCTTCTCCTGGCCAAGATAAAGTTCATTACCAGTTTTTAAAACACTTACCTTTTACTTCTCTCTCTGTTTTACTTGATATTTTTAATGATATCTGGCAGTCCGGTGATTTTCCTTCGTCCTGGCGAGAGGCACTAGTCATTCCTATCCCAAAACCTGGCAAGGATGCTAGTGACCCAGCCAACTATCGTCCCATAGCTCTTACTAGTTGTCTCTGCAAGACCCTAGAACGTATGGTCAATGACAGGCTTGTCTGGTTTTTAGAGAAAAACAACCTTATCGTTGATGTACAGAGTGGATTTCGCCGCCAGCGTGGTACCATCGATCATCTTGTCCGCTTTGAAACCTTTGTCAGAGAAGCCTTTATTAATAGACAACATGTAGTATCTGTCTTTTTCGACCTTGAAAGCGCTTATGATACGACTTGGAAATACGGAATTCTTAAAGACTTACATGACTTTGGTCTTCGAGGCCGTCTTCCTCTTTTTATCTCAGCATTCTTGGATGAACGTCTTTTCCGCGTCCGAGTTGGCAATACTGTCTCGGGAGCCCGTGAACAGGAGATGGGTGTGCCCCAAGGATGTATTCTCTCTGTTACACTTTTTAGTGTAAAAATAAACAGTATAGTTAAAGCTATCTGTCCTGGTGTAGACTGTTCTCTTTATGTTGATGACTTTGTTATATGCTTCAGATCTCGAAATACGAATATTATTGAGAGACAACTTCAACAGTGTCTCAACAAACTCCAAACGTGGTCTGAAGAAAATGGCTTCAAATTTTCAAAGTCCAAAACTAAGTGCATGCACCTATGTAATCTACGTGGTGTTCATCCAGACCCTGAACTGTATTTGGACAAAACTAAAATTGAAGTCGTTTCTGAATTTAAATTTCTCGGAGTCATCTTTGACAGAAAGCTTTCCTTCCTTCCTCACATCACTGCACTTAAAAAGAAATGCAAGAAGGCTCTTAATCTTCTAAAGGTTGTGGCCCATTCTGAATGGGGAGCAGACCGTAAAGTCCTCTTGCGGCTTTATCGGTCTTTAGTTCGCTCCAAATTAGACTATGGATCTATCGTATACGGATCAGCCCGTAAATCTTGTCTTAAAATTCTCGATCCTATACACCACGAAGGCCTGCGTCTTGTACTTGGAGCTTTCAGAACTTCTCCCGTCAATAGTCTCTATGTTGAGGCTAATGAACCTTCTCTTTCTTACAGGAGGGAAAAACTCTCACTTCAATATCTTTTAAAACTGAAGTCAAATCGTTTTAATCCAACTCATAAAGTTGTTTTTAAACCTCAGTATAAACGTCTGTTTGAAAGGAAACCAAATGTTATTCCTCCATTTGGTATCCGCATGGAGCCCATTGTAGATAACCTTGGCATAGACACTGAGTCTATTGCCGATTATAAAATCTCTGAAATCCCTCCATGGACACTAAACAGTGCAGAATTCAGATTTGACCTTGCATCCGACAAAAAGTCAGTCACGGATAGAACTGTGTTTCACGCTAGATACAATGAGATAAAGGAGCATTATTTTTCCTTCAAACCAATATACACAGATGGATCAAAAGAAGGAAATTCTGTAGCAGCTGCCGCCATTTATGGAGAAAGGAGCTTAAAGTGCCGCCTTCCAAACAATTCCTCTATCTTCTCTGCAGAAATTAAAGCTATTGATCTTGCCCTTAATCTAGCTGAACATTCTAATTCCAACCGTTTCATTATCTTTTCGGACTCTTTGTCAACATTACAGGCCCTTTCAAATCAACGACTTGAGAATCCCTTGATCTGTACTTTACTTGAAAGGATCTCACAAATTTCTTCTATGAATAGATTGGTGTTCTGCTGGCTTCCAAGTCATGTAGGCATCAAAGGCAATGAAAATGCCGATAGGTCTGCCAAATCTGCACTTAACCTTCCCATTTCAGATTTTAAAGTTCCACACACTGATTTTAAATCCTCTGTTTTAACACATATCCAATCTTCTTGGCAATCCCAGTGGGATGCTGATGTTTTCAATAAACTGCATTCAGTTAAACCTTCCCTTGGTGAATGGTACCCCGTTTACAGGTCTGTTCGTCGAGAAGAAGTGATAATTACACGACTTCGAATTGGCCATTCACGCATTACACATTCCTGGCTCTTGACCAGAGATGATGCCCCTGAATGTATTCCATGCAATGCATCCTTTTCTATAAAACATATCCTACTAGATTGCATTGACTTTCAACCAATTCGTTCAAAATATTTCAACGTCGATAGTTTAAAGGATCTTTTTGATTCTGTCAGCGTTGAATCTATTATCGCTTTCATAAAGGAGATTGGCATTTACAATAAACTGTGATATTTACTCTTTAGTTTCTTATCCACCTTTTTACATTCTTTACTTTGAGTAGGCAGGGATTGCCCAGCCACTCAATATTATATTTTATGCACATTATCAGTTACACATAACCTTTCATCATTTAAAGACTTTTTCTTATCATTTTAAGACTGTTCAAATTTTTTATCACAATCTTAAGTTTGCATCTCCTTAATGGGAGGATTACCTCTTTTGAGGGCATCTTATCTCATTGGAGACATTCATTCTTCATTTAAAGACTCCTTTATTATCAATTTAAGACTGTTCAAATCTTTTTATCGCAGTCTTAACATCATTATTCAAAACCTTTTTGAGTTAATAGGGAAGCCCTGTTGCTCAATTATATCTTTTATACATACTTAGATCACACATGATCCTTCTTAATTTAACTCTTTTACTGTCAGCATGTCTCAAATCTTTTTAGAAAAAAATCCGCCTTAATCTTTCCTTCAACACAGATATGCGCGCTAAATGACCAAAGCTGTCGATGCGCCATAAAAAAACAACATTCATTCATTCTTTGTCAACATTACAGGCCCTTTCAAATCAACGACTTGAGAATCCCTTGATCTGTACATTACTTGAAAGGATCTCACAAATTTCTTCTATGAATAGATTGGTGTTCTGCTGGCTTCCAAGTCATGTAGGCATCAAAGGCAATGAAAATGCCGATAGGTCTGCCAAATCTGCACTTAACCTTCCCATTTCAGATTTTAAAGTTCCACACACTGATTTTAAATCCTCAGTTTTAACACATATCCAATCTTCTTGGCAATCCCAATGGGATGCTGATGTTTTCAATAAACTGCATTCAGTTAAACCTTCCCTTGGTGAATGGTACCCCGTTTACAGGTCTGTTCGTCGAGAAGAAGTGATAATTGCACGACTTCGAATTGGCCATTCACGCATGACACATTCCTGGCTCTTGACCAGAGATGATGCCCCTGAATGTATTCCATGCAATGCACCCTTCTCTATAAAACACATTCTACTAGATTGCATTGACTTTCAGCCAGTTCGTACAAAATATTTCAACGTCGATAGTTTAAAAAATCTTTTTGATTCTGTCAGCGTTGAATCTATTATCACTTTCATAAAGGAGATTGGCATTTACAATAAACTGTGATATTTACTCTTTAGTTTCTTATCCACCTTTTTACATTCTTTACTTTGAGTAGGCAGGGATTGCCCAGCCACTCAATATTATATTTTATGCACATTATCAGTTACACATAACCTTTCATCATTTAAAGACTTTTTCTTATTATTTTAAGACTGTTCAAATTTTTTATCTGCGGCTTTATCGGTCTTTAGTTCGCTCCAAATTAGACTATGGATCTATCGTATACGGATCAGCCCGTAAATCTTGCCTTAAAATTCTTGATCCTATACACCACGAAGGCCTGCGTCTTGTACTTGGCGCTTTCAGAACTTCTCCCGTCAATAGTCTCTATGTTGAGGCTAATGAACCTTCTCTTTCTTACAGGAGGGAAAAACTATCGCTTCAATATCCTTTAAAACTGAAGTCGAATCGTTTTAACCCAACTCATAAAGTTGTTTTTAAACCTCAATATAAACGTCTTTTTGAAAGGAAACCAAATGTTATTCCTCCATTTGGTATCCGCATGGAGCCCATTGTAGATAACCTTGGCATAGACACTGAGTCTATTGCCGATTATAAAATCTCTGAAATCCCTCCATGGACACTAAACAGTGCAGAATTCAGATTTGACCTTGCATCCGACAAAAAGTCAGTCACGGATAGAACTGTGTTTCATGCTAGATACAATGAGATAAAGGAGCATTATTTTTCCTTCAAACCAATATATACAGATGGATCAAAAGAGGGAAATTCTGTAGCAGCTGCCGCTATTTATGGAGAAAGGAGCTTAAAGTGCCGCCTTCCAAACAATTCCTCTATCTTCTCAGCAGAAATTAAAGCTATTGATCTTGCCCTTAATCTAGCTGAACATTCTAATTCCAACCGTTTCATTATCTTTTCGGACTCTTTGTCAACATTACAGGCCCTTTCAAATCAACGACTTGAGAATCCCTTGATCTGTACTTTACTTGAAAGGATCTCACAAATTTCTTCTATGAATAGATTGGTGTTCTGCTGGCTTCCAAGTCATGTAGGCATCAAAGGCAATGAAAATGCCGATAGGTCTGCCAAATCTGCACTTAACCTTCCCATTTCAGATTTTAAAGTTCCACACACTGATTTTAAATCCTCTGTTTTAACACATATCCAATCTTCTTGGCAATCCCAATGGGATGCTGATGTTTTCAATAAACTGCATTCAGTTAAACCTTCCCTTGGTGAATGGTACCCCGTTTACAGGTCTGTTCGTCGAGAAGAAGTGATAATTGCACGACTTCGAATTGGCCATTCACGCATGACACATTCCTGGCTCTTGACCAGAGATGATGCCCCTGAATGTATTCCATGCAATGCACCCTTCTCTATAAAACACATTCTACTAGATTGCATTGACTTTCAGCCAGTTCGTACAAAATATTTCAACGTCGATAGTTTAAAAAATCTTTTTGATTCTGTCAGCGTTGAATCTATTATCGCTTTCATAAAGGAGATTGGCATTTACAATAAACTGTGATATTTACTCTTTAGTTTCTTATCCACCTTTTTACATTCTTTACTTTGAGTAGGCAGGGATTGCCCAGCCACTCAATATTATATTTTATGCACATTATCAGTTACACATAACCTTTCATCATTTGAAGACTTTTTCTTATCATTTTAAGACTGTTCAAATTTTTTATCACAATCTTAAGTTTGCATCTCCTTAATGGGAGGATTACCTCTTTTGAGGGCATCTTATCTCATTGGAGACATTCATTCTTCATTTAAAGACTCCTTTATTATTAATTTAAGACTGTTCAAATCTTTTTATCACGGTCTTAACATCATTATTCCAAACCTTTTTGAGTTAATAGGGAAGCCCTGTTGCTCAATTATATCTTTTATACATACTTAGATCACACATGATCCTTCTTAATTTAACTCTTTTACTGTCAGCATGTCTCAAATCTTTTTAAAAAAAAATCCGCCTTAATCGTTCCTTCAACACAGATATGCGCGCTAAATGACCAAAGCTGTCGATGCGCCATAAAACAACATTCATTCATTCATTCATTCAAATTTTTTATCACAATCTTAAGTTTGCATCTCCTTAATGGGAGGATTACCTCTTTTGAGGGCATCTTATCTCATTGGAGACATTCATTCTTCATTTAAAGACTCCTTTATTATTAATTTAAGACTGTTCAAATCTTTTTAACACGGTCTTAACATCATTATTCCAAACCTTTTTGAGTTAATAGGGAAGCCCTGTTGCTCAATTATATCTTTTATACATACTTAGATCACACATGATCCTTCTTAATTTAACTCTTTTACTGTCAGCATGTCTCAAATCTTTTTAGGAAAAAATCCGCCTTAATCGTTCCTTCAACACAGATATGCGCGCTAAATGACCAAAGCTGTCGATGCGCCATAAAACAACATTCATTCATTCATTCATACCTACATCCAGCAACTGGATCTTACTCATCTATTGATTTAACTTTATGCAGCCCAGTCTTACTTCCTAATTTCACTTGGAAAGTGAAAGAGGATTTGTGTGGAAGTGATCACTTCCCTATTATCTTTTCATCTACACAACCATCCAGCAGCATAAAACCACAGAAATGGAAGCTCTCCAAAGCCAATTGGAATAGATTTGAAACCGTCTGTGAACAGACCATTACACATGACAAATTTGGAGATTGCGATGATCCCGCAAAACTTTTCACTTCCCTATTAATTGATGCAGCTAAACAGTCCGTCCCTCAGACCTCGACAAATCCAAAACGTCCTGACAAGCCTTGGTACAATGATGATTGTAAACAGGCTGTCAGAGACAGAAAACAAGCCCTTAGAAAGTTTAACCTCAGACCTACCAAAGAAAATCATAACTTATTCCGTATTTCCAGGGCAAAGGCCCGTCGTACCATTAGAGAAAGTAAGCGCAAGGCTTGGAGACAATATGTCTCTAAATTAAATAGTAGAACTACTACTAAAAAAACCTGGGACATGATCAGAAAGATCAATGGCAAAGGCCAACCCCCTCTCAGTCACCTTGAAGTTAACAATACTTCGTTGGAAACCCCCCAGGATATAGCTGATGCTCTTGCCGACACCTTTTGCATAAAGTCCTCCTCTGCAAACTATTCTGAAAAGTTTCAGAGGAATAAAGCCAGAGAAGAAAAGAAAAAACATAATTTCAATTCTTCTAATTCAGAGCACTATAATAAACTCTTCACCTTTAAAGAATTAAAATCTGCTCTGAATAAAGCTCACGATTCTTCTCCTGGCCAAGATAAAGTTCATTACCAGTTTTTAAAACACTTACCTTTTACTTCTCTCTCTGTTTTACTTGATATTTTTAATGATATCTGGCAGTCCGGTGATTTTCCTTCGTCCTGGCGAGAGGCACTAGTCATTCCTATCCCAAAACCTGGCAAAGATGCTAGTGACCCAGCCAACTATCGTCCAATAGCTCTTACTTGTTGTCTCTGCAAGACTCTAGAACGTATGGTCAACGACAGGCTTGTCTGGTTTTTAGAAAAAAACAACCTCATCGTTGATGTACAGAGTGGATTTCGTCGTCAACGTGGCACCATCGATCATCTTGTCCGCTTTGAAACCTTTGTTAGAGAAGCCTTTATTAATAGACAACATGTAGTATCTGTCTTTTTCGACCTTGAAAGCGCTTATGATACGACTTGGAAATACGGAATTCTTAAAGACTTACATGACTTTGGTCTTCGAGGCCGTCTTCCTCTTTTTATCTCAGCATTCTTGGATGAACGTCTTTTCCGCGTCCGAGTTGGTAATACTGTCTCGGGAGCCCGTGAACAGGAGATGGGTGTGCCCCAAGGATGTATTCTCTCTGTCACACTTTTTAGTGTAAAAATAAACAGTATAGTTAAAGCTATCTGTCCTGGTGTAGACTGTTCTCTTTATGTTGATGACTTTGTTATATGCTTCAGATCTCGAAATATGAATATTATTGAGAGACAACTTCAACAGTGTCTCAACAAACTCCAAACGTGGTCTGAAGAAAATGGCTTCAAATTTTCAAAGTCCAAAACTAAGTGCATGCACCTATGTAATCTACGTGGTGTTCATCCAGACCCTGAACTGTATTTGGACAAAACTAAAATTGAAGTCGTTTCTGAATTTAAATTTCTCGGAGTCATCTTTGACAGAAAGCTTTCCTTCCTTCCTCACATCACTGCACTTAAAAAGAAATGCAAGAAGGCTCTTAATCTTCTAAAGGTTGTGGCCCATTCTGAATGGGGAGCAGACCGTAAAGTCCTCTTGCGGCTTTATCGGTCTTTAGTTCGCTCCAAATTAGACTATGGATCTATCGTATACGGATCAGCCCGTAAATCTTGCCTTAAAATTCTTGATCCTATACACCACGAAGGCCTGCGTCTCGTACTCGGCGCTTTCAGAACTTCTCCCGTCAATAGTCTCTATGTTGAGGCTAATGAACCTTCTCTTTCTTACAGGAGGGAAAAACTATCGCTTCAATATCTTTTAAAACTGAAGTCGAATCGTTTTAACCCAACTCATAAAGTTGTTTTTAAACCTCAATATAAACGTCTTTTTGAAAGGAAACCAAATGTTATTCCTCCATTTGGTATCCGCATGGAGCCCATAGTAGATAACCTTGGCATAGACACTGAATCTATTGCCGACTATAAAATCTCTGAAATCCCTCCATGGACTCTAAACAGTGCAGAATTCAGATTTGACCTTGCATCTGATAAAAAGTCTGTCACGGATAGAACTGTGTTTCATGCTAGATACAATGAGATAAAGGAGCATTATTTTTCTTTCAAACCGATCTATACAGATGGATCTAAAGAGGGAAATTCTGTAGCAGCTGCCGCTATTTATGGAGAAAGGAGCTTAAAGTGCCGCCTTCCAAACAATTCCTCTATCTTCTCTGCAGAAATTAAAGCTATTGATCTTGCCCTTAATCTAGCTGAACATTCTAACTCCAACCGTTTCATTATCTTTTCTGACTCTTTGTCAACATTACAGGCCCTTTCAAATCAACGACTTGAAAACCCCTTAATCTGTAGTTTACTTGAAAGGATCTCACAAATTTCTTCTATGAATAGATTGGTGTTCTGCTGGCTTCCAAGTCATGTAGGCATCAAAGGCAATGAAAATGCCGATAGGTCTGCCAAATCTGCACTTAACCTTCCCGTTTCAGATTTTAAAGTTCCACACACTGATTTTAAATCCTCTGTTTTAACACATATCCAATCTTCTTGGCAATCCCAGTGGGATGCTGATGTTTTCAATAAACTACATTCAGTTAAACCTTCCCT
Organism: Tridacna gigas; assembly: GCA_945859785.2. NCBI lineage: Eukaryota > Metazoa > Mollusca > Bivalvia > Cardiida > Cardiidae > Tridacna > Tridacna gigas. Next base: position 30,603,800 of record OX244028.2, read on the forward strand.
CGGTGAATGGTACCCCGTTTACAGGTCTGTTCGTCGAGAAGAAGTGATAATTGCACGACTTCGAATTGGCCATTCACGCATTACCCATTCCTGGCTCTTGACCAGAGATGATGCCCCTGAATGTATTCCATGCAATACACCCTTCTCTATAAAACACATTCTACTAGATTGCATTGACTTTCAGCCAGTTCGTAGAAAATATTTCAGCGTCGATAGTTTAAAAAATCTTTTTGATTCTGTTAGCATTGAATCTATTATCGCTTTCATAAAGGAGATTGGCATTTACAATAAACTGTGATATTTGCTACTTTTGAGATGATAGGGATTGCCCTGTCACTCAATAATGTCCTTTATACATATTAAGATCACACACAATCCTTCTTAACTCAACTCTTTTACTATTATAAATATATTCAAACCTTTTTCAGTTCATAATCCCATTTTTACTATCCTTTAACACAGACATGCGCGCTAAATGACCAAAGCTGTCGATGCGCCATAAAACAACATACATTCATTCTTAACTCAACTCTTTTACTATTATAAATATATTCAAACCTTTTTCAGTTTATAATCCCATTTTTAATATCTTTTAACACAGACATGCGCGCTAAATGACCAAAGCTGTCGATGCGCCATAAAACAACATTCATTCATTCATTCACAAGTTCGAACATAGGAACAAAGAGGGAAAACTTTAAGAATCATCTTCTCTAAAACTAGAAGGCATAGAGCTTTGATATATTGGCACGTAGCATCTCCTAGTAGACCTCTACCAAATTTGTTCATATGATGCCCCTGGGGTCAAAACTGGCCCCACCCCGGGGGTCACAATCTTCTTCTCTGAAACAGGAAGGCGTAGAGCTTTGATATTTGGTATGTATCATCTTCTAGTGGACCTCTACCAAGTTTGTTCATATGGTGCCCTTGGGGTCAAAACTGGCCCTGCCCGGGGGTCACAAGTTCGAACATAGGAACATAAAAGGAAAACTAAAAAAATCTTCTTGTCTGAAATTGCAAGGCGTAGAGCTTTGATATTTGGTATGTTGCATCTCCTAGTAGACTTGTACCAAGTTTGTTCATATAATGCCCCTGGGGTCAAAACTGGCCCAGCCCTGGGGGTCACAAGTTCGAACATAGGAACAAAGAAGGAAGACTTTAAAAATCTGCCTCTCTGAAACAGGAAGGCGTGGAGCTTTGATAGTTGGTATGTAGCATCTTCTAGTGGACCTCTACCAATTTTGTTCATATGATGCCCTTGGGGTCAAAACTGGCCCTGTCCCGGGGGTCACAAGTTCGAACATAGGAACATAAAAGGAAAACTAAAAAAATCTTCTTGTCTGAAATTGGAAGGCGTAGAGCTTTGATATTTGGTATGTTGCATCTCCTAGTAGACTTGTACCAAGTTTGTTCATATAATGCCCCTGGGGTCAAAACTGTCCCAGCCCCGGGGGTCACAAGTTCGAACATAGGAACAAAGAAGGAAGACTTTAAAAATCTGCCTCTCTGAAACAGGAAGGCATGGAGCTTTGATAGTTGGTATGTAGCATCTTCTAGTGGACCTCTACCAATTTTGTTCATATGATGCCCTTGGGGTCAAAACTGGCCCTGCCCCGGGGGTCACAAGTTCGAACATAGGAACAAAGAAGGAAAACTTTAAAATTCTTCTTTTCCGAAACCGAAAGGCGTGGAGCTTTGATATTTGGTATATTGCATCTCAGAGTGGACCTCTACCAAGTTTGTTCATATGATGCCTCTGGGGTCAAAACTGACCCCGCCCAAGGGGTCACAAGTTCGAACATAGGAACAAAGAAGGAAAAATTTAAATTTCTTTTTCTCTAAAACTGGAAGGTGTAGAGCTTTGATATTTGGTATGTAGCATCTCCTAGCGGACCTCTACCAAGTTTGTTCCAAGGATGCTGCTTGAGTCAAAAATGGCCCAGCTGGGGGGTCACAAGTTCGAACGTAGGAACAAAGAAGGAAAACTTTAAAATTCTTCTTTGAAACTGGAAGGCATAGAGCCTTGATATTTGGTATGTAGTGATTCTCTTCTAAGTTTGTTTGCCCATCTAAGCACAACGAGTTCATTGAGTTCAAAATTGGGTCATCTTGGGTCATAAACTAGGTCACTAGGTCAGATTAAAGAAATACCTTGTTGGCACTCTTGAGGCCACATTATTTGCTCAGTTGCCTTGAAAATTGGTCAGAAAGTTTGTCTTTATAAAATCTCACATGAATCTGAATTTGGGTCACCTGGGGTTATAAACTAGGTCACTGAGTCAAATTAAAGAAGTTCCTTGTTTGCACTCTGGAGGCCACATTTATTGCTCAAATGACCTGAAATTTGGCCAGAATGTTTGTTTTGATGAAATATCAGATGAGTTTGGATTTTGGTCACCTGGAACCATAAACTAGGTCTCGATCAAATTAAAGAAATACCTTTAGGGCACTCTAGAGGCCACATTATTTGCTCAATTGCCTTGAAAACTGGTCAGAATGTTTGTCAAAATCTCACATGAGTCTAAATTTGGGTCAACTGGGGTCATAAACTAGGTCACTTGGTCAAATTAAAGAAATACCTAGTGGGCACTCTAGAGGCCACATTTATTATTCAGCTGATTTGAAAACTGGTTAAAATGTTTCTTTTGATAAAGTCCAAGACCAGGTCAAATTTTGGTCACCTGGGGTCATAATCTAGGTCACTAGGTCAAATTAAAGAAATACTTTTAGGGCACTCTAGAGGCTACATTTTTTGCTCAGTTGACTTGAAAATTGGTCAGAATGTTTGTCTTTGTGAAATATGAGTTTGAAATTGGGTCACCTGGGGTCATAAACTAGGTCACTTGGTCAAATTAAAGAAATACCTTTAAGGCACTCTACTCAGGTGAGCGATCCAGGGCCCTCTTGTTTTTTTGTTTTTTTTTTCAGATGAAATGTACAGCCAAAGTGTACCAGTTAACACAGATTTCAGTGTCCCTGTGGTGTTTGTCAATTTTAATGAATGTCCTACAATTCCCAGCCAGTCTATTTATCGATTGAAACCACCATGCTTCAAAGATCCAAATATGGATATTGCCATCTTGGAAATTGACAATCCTGATAGTCACTTACCACAAGGACTTCCTCTTTGTAAGTCTGATAAAGTATTGTCAAGGGTATCCTGCATCACGTATGGACATCCAGGGTCCTCAAAGAAACATCTTGACCCAAATTGTGATGTGCTGCTACCAAACTCAAATAAAGTTGTAAGTGCTGTTAAAATTTTCAGGCAAAGAGTCGACGCAATTAGCCATGCTTTGAACTACAGGGGCAACAATTTGGATCTTGTAAACAGTGCATTCTCTGGATTTGATGATCCATTTGGTTTTCTTCTAAGCAGTTTCTTCGAGCATGGTGGATCAGGTGGACCAGCCATTGACCATAGCAGACCACTATCTAGCCAAGTTGTTGGCATCTACTTGCAAGGATATCCATCCTTCTTCTATAATTTACCAAAGGAGATGCAGATTAGTTACGGTGCAGATAATCGGTTTGAAAAGTGTAGGAGAACAAGCTCTCTGTACACAGCTCTTGTTTATCATGATACAGAACTTGCCAAAAATATATTTGGTTAGTCTGGAAGCCTTTGAGTGGTACTTGTTGGTATCTTTAATGAATTCAAGTTAAATATTAGATTCTGAAATAAATGTTTGAAAAAGGCCATTAAAGCTAGTGTCATGGCATGGCTCCCTGTATTCCTTCATAGGTATCTTTCTAGTTATGCATGACATCAACATTTGTGGGCAAATTTTTATGAAAATACATAGCTTGTTTAATTAATAGCTTGACCCTTTACCATAAAATCCTAAGTTCTAACGACCCTGAAGTAGAGGAAATTGGAAGACATTGTTGGAAAAGGAGAAAATTATGGTACTTAAGTGTATGAGGGGGAACAGGGCATTTTCCTCTCCTCTCACATTTTGTCAATCATATCCATGGTGTCTGACCAAATGACTGACTTAATGAGGTACTGCCTGACATAGTAACTGACTAAACAACTGACAGGTGGACTGAATAAACTACCAGCAAAACTTAGATTTTGCTGTAATCAAAGAAACCATTGTAAATAACACGGTGTTGGTTTTACGTCCTGCACAAAGAAAATGGTGGGATTTTGGAAAACCCTATGGATATCTTTTTTTGTTGTCTTTTGTACTCAATTCTGTACCAAAAGACTAAATTGTAAACTCTTCAAAATTGGAAGCTTTTCCAAATGTGACTCAAAAATTGAAATTCATGTTTGGATAGATAGAAAACACTGTGGAAAAAGGAGAAAATGCTGGTTACCAGCATTTTCTCCTTTTTCCACAATGTTTTTAAAGGCTTTCTCTCTCAGGGTTGTTAAAACCTGTGATTGTTGGTGCTTGTTGGATTGAGGGATGAATTTTGTATGATTTGTTTTGTGCAGTTTGACTTTGATCTACACTGTCTGCAAAGGTATGTTCAGTAAGTTGAATATTGCAGGATTGGGTTCTTTTTTGTACATACAGATCTATAATCCATAGACTTGACTCTACCAGATGACACCATTAAAGACTGGTCCACATAAAAGCATTTGCAGACATTATTTGTACAATGTTTTTGAAAGAGTACTAAACATCGAGGGATGATGAGAAATAAATATTCTCCTTTTCTCACAATGTTTTCTTAAGGATTTTATTCATTTTAACGCTTTACTGCACAATGCCGACTTTTGACGCCCCTGGGAAAGAAGCCTTTTGAAAACATTGTGTGAAAAGGAGAAAATGCTGGTAACAAGCATTTTCTCCTTTTCCCACAATGTTTTCTAGCCATCCCAAAACAAATTTTAATTCTTCAGTCACATTTATTTTGTCATCTGCAAATAGTTTCAATTTGGACAAGTCTAAAATTTGGTCATTTGGTAAAGAGTTAAACATGAAGGTTTTTTTTTTGTTTTAAGATATATATATTTTTCTATTATATACACATACATTAATACCATTCTTTTGTAGCATTGATGCTATATTTTGTTTAATTGTTATTCATCTAAGCTTTGTAAATGCTTATTTAAAATTATAGTGTGATTTCCCTAATTTCTTAGTACCCTATCAGTACAATTGTGTTAAGAGGTATACTGGAGTTGGCATTTTGCCGTCTGTCAGCGTTCAGTGTAAATGCTTACTTCAAATTTTAGTATGATTTCCTTTATTTTTTTAATACCCTGTCAGAACAATTGTGTTTAGATGTATATTGGAGTCGGCATTTTCCTCTGTCTGTCAGCATTGACTGTAAATGCTTATGGGTATATTGTGTTGCAAACTGCCGCTTTTCTTGTTACTGTAATATTTGTATTAAAGATTTTAGTATTGAAACATTTTAGAACTATCAACCCTTTAACATTCCCGAGTTTTAACGATCCTGAAAAAGGAGGTTTTTGAAAACAATGCGGGAAAAACAAAACTTCTGGTTGGAAGCACTTTCTTCTTTTTCCACAATGTTTTCTTGCCTTCTAAAAACAAATGACAGTTTTTGAATTGCTTGTAGTTGTTGCCTGTGAATGCTTTTATTTGGTCAAGTCTTAAGATTTGCCGTTTGGTAAAAGGCAGAAATTGAAGACAAGGCACAATTGTTTGATGTCTGGTTTTCACCCTTTATCTCTTTTGCTGCCAAATAAGTGGATTCTACATTTCTCGAGGTTTAAAAGTAACATTTTTGTTTCTTTTGCTTCTGAGTTTGTTAAAAAATTAGTATCAAGTAGCAGATCGTGTAGGTCCAAGATTAGACTGCACGCTTGATGCAGTCTGATCTTGATCTACACCATCTGCAAAAGATTTCCAATGTGACATTGGTAGTGAAAGAGTTGACAAACAATCCCAAGTTTTAATGACACTGCTAAAGAAGGCTTTTGAAAATATTGTTGAAAAAGGAGAAAATGCAGGTAAGCATAATTTTCACCTTTCCCCAACATGTTTTCTATGCTATCAAAAAACCGATTTTGTCATTTTAGCGATGTCCAATTTGTCTATAAATGCTTTTAATTTGGATAAGTCTGAAATGTTGTGATTTGGGAAAGAGTTATACACTGACTAATTATATCCCTTCGAACTTTGACATTTTTCGGTGTAATTCAGTTCGAAAATCTGACTACTCTATCAGAGCACTTGGTTGGGTTTTTGCATCACCTTTTGTAGCACTTAGAACTTGTTTTTTTCTCTGTTGTAGTGATAACCTGAATTATGTACATTTACCGGGTATGTCTGCTGTTGATCTTACCTGTTTGTGAGTACTAATTCTTTTAGACATACCGAAATTTGTTGAGTTTTTTGTATTCCACCTTTGGGACAAAGTTTGTCCTCCATCTGTCTGCATGTACCTGTATCCTTTTGCTTGACCAAAGATATTGTGTTTTAGTCAGCTCTCTTAACCCTTCCCCATAGGATGTGGACATCTGACGACCCTGAAAAAAAGGCCTTTGAAAACAATGTGGGAAAAGGAGAAAATGCTGGTAACCAGCATTCCTATCTAAAAAAAATTCCTTCGTTTGAGCCGCATTGGATTTGTCATGTGCAAATGCTTTCAGTTTGGATAAGTATAAAATTCAGGTGTGTGGTAGAGAAAGAAGGCCTTTAAAAGCATTGAGGGTCAGGCAGAAACTGCTGGTAAGCAACATTTTCTCCTTTTCCAATGAAGTTGTACACTTACAAAGATAAATCCTCATCATTGTGGTGGAGAGATAAATCATGATCATTCAAAAATTAAAATCGTGTTCCGGCCGACTCCATTTAATTTAAAAGTACAAAAAGACAAAACATACCAATGCTGGGTTGGACAACAAAAGGCAGATGTGTAATAGACAACAAAATGCAGGCCTTTGAATAGACAGCAAAATACGGATCCTTGGATACACTGGAAAAGGCAGATCCCTGAATATACAACAAAATACAGACCCCTGGATATACAACAAAACGAAGATCCCTGGATATACCACAAAAAGGCAGATGTGTAATATACAACAAAATACAGATCTTTGAATAGACCACAAAATATAGATCCTTGGATACCCTGCAAAAGGCAGATCCCTGGATATACACACCAAAGGGCAGATCCTTGGATATACAACAAAAGGCAAATCCTTCGATATGTAACAAAAGGCAAATACCTGACCCAAAATATAATGGCTTATTTAAGCCCTTTGTAATGTAAGCCTGTCTAACACATAACTTCATGTTCCTGACCCAAAAGATAATGGCTTATTTAGCCCTATGTAATGTAAGACTGTCTAACTCGTACATAACACATCACATACCTGACCCAAAATATAATGGCTTATTTAAGCCCTTTGTAATGTACGCCTGTCTAACACATAACATCATGTTCCTGACCCAAAAGATAATGGCTTATTTAGCCCTATGTAATGCAAGACTGTCTAACTCGTACATAACACATCACATACCTGACCCAAAATATAATGTCTTATTTAAGCCCTTTGTAATGTACGCCTGTCTAACACATAACATCATGTTCCTGACCCAGAAGATAATGGCTTATTTAGCCCTATGTAATGTAAGACTGTCTAACTCGTACATAACACATCACATACCTGACCCAAAATATAATGGCTTATTTAAGCCCTATGTAATGTAAGACTAACACGTACATAACATCACATACCTGACCCAAAATATAATGGCTTATTTAAATCCTATGTAATGTAAGACTCTAATATGTACATAACTCATCACATACCTGACACAAAATAAAACGGCTTATTTAACCCTGTGTAGTGAAGGACTGTCTAACACATACTTAAGACATCACATACCTGACCCAAAATATAATGGCTTATTTATGTATTGTAAGACTGTCTAACACGTACATAACTCATCACATACCTGACACAAAATATAATGGCTTATTTAGGTAATGTAAGACTGTCTAACACGTACTTAACACATCACATACCTGACCCAAAATATAATGGCTTATTTAAACCTATGTAATGTAATACTTTATAATACGTACATAACACATCACATACCTGACCCGAAATATAACAGCTTATTTAAACCCTATGTAATGTAGGACTGTCTTACACATAAAACATCGCATACCTGACCCAAAATATAATGGCTTATTTAACTCTTTACCACACAATCCCGAGTTTTAACGACAATGAAAAAGAATGCTTTTAAAAACATTGTGGGAAAAGGAGAAAATGCTGGTAACCAGCATTTTCTCCTTTTCCCACAATGTTTTCTACCCTATCGAATGCAAAAATCACCATTTAGATTACATTGAGATTGTCGTCTGCAAATGCCCTCAATTTGGTCCAATCCAAAATTTTGTCATATGGTAAAGAGTTATACCATATGTAATGTAACACTTTCTGACATATACATAACACATCACATACCTGACCCAAATTATAATGGCTTATTTAAGCCCTACATTATATAAGACTGTCTTACACATACCACGTACCTGACCCAAAATAATATTTGACGTCGGCAAGAGAAAGGGGTCTTACGGCTCCGACGTCAATTTCGAGAAAACACGTTTTAAAGTTTGCGTGTCGTATTTTTATACGACTACCGCCATAACTTTGGCTTTAAACACATATTTTTGTTTGTATATAGTCTCTTAAGTCTGTCAAAAGGTACTTCAGTCACAAATCTGAGTGATCCGATCGTATTACGGTAACCGGTCATTTCGTACCTAGGTCATTTCGTACGATTTTGGTCATTTCGTACCCACTTCTTCGGTCATTTCGTACCTAGTAGCAACCATTTCGTACCCAAGTCATTACGTGGCTTTTTCTCTATTCTGAACTCCCTAATCGGTACGAAATGACTTTTATCTGGTCATTTCGTACCCTGTCATGCTTTTGATAGAATCCGATTTTTCTTTACATGTTTCCAAGTATCTTGTGCACCTGTTTATATACAGCATATTTTATCATGGTTATGACTGCACCGTGGTCATCTGACACTCAGCTGTACCTAAGTTTTTTTTGTATTTGCTAGTTTTGTCTACACTTCTTGCATTTCCTACCCTTACGTCGACTGCTATATCGAAACTTATTACATATACTAGGTACGAAATAACCAGAGTGGGTACGAAATGACCAAAGTGGGTACGAAATGACCAAAATGAAAAATCCACTAGGTACGAAATGACCAAAATCGTACAAAATGACCTAGGTACGAAATGACCTAGGTACAAATTGACTGGAAACCGATGTACCAATCCACACCTTCTCCAAGTAAATATGATAAGAAAACCAGTCTGGTTAAAGGTCAACAAGAATGTAAACTTGGTAGAGGTTAAATGTATACCGAATAAGTCTGTACACCGAATAAGTCTGATGTCAGTCATAATACGGAAACGCCCTAATTTTCATTTTACCGAAACTCCGCCCCATTCGGCAGCCCTTATCGCATTGCTACGGTGCCAATTTTGACCTTTCCAAAATTGGCGGAAAAATGGAAAATGGCAAGACTTAAACGGTGTACAGACTTATTCGGTGGACGTTTAACTTTTACCCTAATCTGAATCAATTTGTACACCGTTTAAGTCTGTTATCTAGGAGACTGATCGGGGTCTATAATTGCAGCTTTCTACATGTTTTAAACACTTTTAAACCACGTACACCATTTAAGTCTGTTATCTACAAGACTGATCGGGGTCTATACTTGCAGCTTTCTACATGTTTTAAACACTTTTAAACCACGTACACCGTTTAAGTCTGATGTCAAGGAGACTGATCGGGGTCTATACTTACAGCTTTCTGCAGGTTTAAAATACTTTTAAGTCTGATGGCTAGGAGACTGATTGGGATCTATACTTACAGCTTTCTGCATATTTTAAACCACGTACACCGTTTAAGTCTGATATCTAGGAGACTGATCGGGGTCTATACTTACAGCTTTCTGCATGTTTTAAACACTTTTAAACCAGGTACACCGTTTAAGTCTGTTATCTACGAGACTGATCGGGGTCTATACTTCCAGCTTTCTAAATGTTTTAAATACTTTTAAACCACGTACACCGTTTAAGTCTGTTATCTAGGAGACTGATCGGGGTCTATACTTACAGCTTTCTGAATGTTTTTAATACTTTTAAACCACGTACACCGTTTAAGTCTGATGGCTAGGAGACTGATCGGGGTCTATACTTACAGCTTTCTAAATGTTTTAATGCTTTTAAACGACGTACACCGTTTAAGTCTGTTATCTACGAAACTGATCGGGGTCTATACTTACAGCTTTCTTCATGTTTTAAACACTTTTAAACCACGTACACCGTTTAAGTCTATTGGCTAGGAAACTGATCAGGGTCTATACGTACAGCTTTCAGAATTTTTTAAACACTTTTAACCCTTTCCCAAACGACAAATTTTGGACTGGTCCGAATTGAAAGAGTTTGCAGACGACAATTTTAAATTTGATAAAAATGGCAGAAAGGTCTCAAAATGGGTAGAAAACACTGTGGGAAAAGGGGAAATTGCTCGTTATGAGCAATTTCTCCTTATCCCACAGTGTTTTCAAAAGACTTGTACTGCAGAAACGTGAAAACCAGGGCTTGTTTGGGAAAGGGTTAAACCACGTACACAGTTTAAGTCTGTTATCTAGGCGACTGATTGGGGTCTATAATTGCAGCTTTCTACATGTTTTAAACACTTTTAAACCACGTACACCGTTTAAGTCTGATGGCAAGGAGACTGATCGGGGTCTATACTTACAGCTTTCTAAATGTTTTAATGCTTTTAAACCACGTACACCGTTTAAGTCTGTTATCTACGAGACTGATCGGGGTCTATACTTACAGCTTTCTTCATGTTTTAAACACTTTTAAACCACGTACACAGTTTAAGTCTGATGGCTAGGAGACTAATCGGGGTCTATACTTACAGCTTTCTGCATGTTTTAAACACTTTTAAACCACGTACGCCGTTTAAGTCTGATGGCTAGGAGACTGATCGGGGTCTATACTTACAGCTTTCTAAATGTTTTAAACACATTTAAACCACGTACACCGTTTAAGTCTGATGGCTAGGAGACTGATCGGGGTCTATACTTACAGCTTACTGCATGATTTAAACACTTTTAAACCACGTACACCGTTTAAATCTGAAATCTAGGAGACTGATCGGGGTCTATACTTACAGCTTTCTGCATGCTTTAAACACTTTTAAACCACATACACCGTTTAAGTCTGATATCTAGGAGACTGATCGGGGTCTATACTTACAGCTTTCTTCATGTTTTAAACACATTTAAACCACGTACACCGTTTAAGTCTGATGGCTAGGAGAGTGATCGGGGTCTGTACTTACAGCTTTCTAAATGTTTTAAACACATTTAAACCACGTACACCGTTTAAGTCTGATGGCTAGGAGACTGATCGGGGTCTATACTTACAGCTTACTGCATGTTTTAAACACTTTTAAACCACGTACACCGTTTAAGTCTGATGGCTAGGAGACTGATCGGGGTCTATACTTACAGCTTGCTGCATGTTTTAAACACTTTTGAACCACGTACACCGTTTAAGTCTGTTATCTAGGAGACTGATGGAAGTCTATACTTACAGCTTTCTAAATGTTTTAAACACTTTTAAACCACGTACACCATTTAAGTCTGATATCTAGGAGACTGATCGGGGTCTATACTTACAGCTTTCTGCAGGTTTTAAATACTTTTAAGTCTGATGGCTAGGAGACTGATCGGGATCTATACTTACAGCTTTCTAAATGTTTTAAACCACGTACACCGTTTAAGTCTGATATCTAGGAGACTGATCGGGGTATATACTTGCAGCTTTCTAAATGTTTTAAACACTTTTGAACCATGTACACCGTTTAAGATTGATGGCTAGGAGACTGATCGGGATCTATACTTACAGCTTTCTAAATGTTTTAAACCACGTACACCGTTTAAGTCTGATGGCTAGGAGAGTGATCGGGGTCTATACTTACAGCTTTCTAAATGTTTTAAACACATTTAAACCACGTACACCGTTTAAGTCTGATGGCTAGGAGACTGATCGGGGTCTATACTTACAGCTTGCTGCATGTTTTAAACACTTTTAAACCACGTAACCGTTTAAGTCTGAAATCTAGGAGACTGATCTGGTTCTATACTTACAGCTTTCTGCATGATTTAAAATAAATACTTTTAAGTCTGATGGCTAGGAGACTGATCGGGATCTGATCGGGATCTATACTTACAGCTTTCTAAATGTTTTAAACCACGTACACCGTTTAGGTCTGATGGCTAGGAGAGTGATCGGGGTCTGTTATCTAGGAGACTGATGGAAGGCTATACTTACAGCTTTCTAAATGTTTTAAACACTTTTAAACCACGTACACCGTTTAAGTCTGATGGCTAGGAGACTGATCGGGGTCTATACTTACAGCTTTCTGCATGTTTTAAACACTTTTTAACCATGTACACCATTTAAGTCTGATGGCTAGGAGACTGGTCGGGGTCTATACTTACAGCTTTCTAAATGTTTTAATGCTTTTAAACTACGTACACCGTTTAAGTCTGATGGCTAGGAGACTGATCGGGGTCTATACTTACAGCTTTCTTTATGTTTTAAACACTTTTAAACCACGTCCACCATAATATCAGTTATATTTAATTTCAGTACATTTAATAATGTGTACACCGTTTAAGTCGGATCCCTTAAAGACTAATCAGGGTCCATAGTATCAAATATATTTGATTTCAATACAGTTTATAATGTGTACACCGTTGAAGTCTGTTCCCTCAAGGACTAATCAGGGTCCATAGTATCAACTATATATGATTTTAATTCATTTTATAATCTGTACACCGTTTAAGTCTGTTCCCTTTAAGGCTAATCAGCGTCCATAGTATCAAGTAGATTTGATTTCAATACATTTTATAATGTGTACACAGTTTAAGTCTGATCCCTTAAAGACTAATCAGGGTCCATAGTATCAAATATATTTGATTTCAATATATTTTATAACGTGTACACCGTTTAAGTCTGTTCCCTCAAAGACTAATCAGTGTCCATTATATCAACTATATATGATTTCAATACATTTTATAATGTGTACACCGTTTAAGTCTGTTCCCTTAAGGACTAATCAGAGTCCTAAGTATCAACTATATATGATTTTAATTCATTTTATAATCTATACACCGTTTAAGTCTGTTCCCTTAAAGACTAATCCGTGTCCATAGTATCAACTAGATTTGATTTCAATACATTTTATAATGTGTACACCGTTTAAGTCTGATCCCTAAAACACTAATCAGGGTCAATAGTATAAACTTTATTTGTTTTCAATACATTTTATAATGTGTACACCGTTTAAGTCTGTTCCCTAGAGATTAATCAGGGTCCATTATATCAACTATATATGATTTCAATACATTTTATGTGTACACCGTTTAAGTCTGTTCCCTCAAAGACTAAGCAGGATCCATAGTATCAACTATATTTGTTTTCAATACGTTTTATAATGTGTACACCGTTTAAGTCTGTTCCCTATGGTCGTAGGTTTGTCTCCCCAAGGTCGCAGGCCAAATCCTTGCGATCTTCCCAAAATTCCTCTGTATACGCTTTAAGTTTTCGACCATTTCTCGATTGACCGTCGATGTATACGCTTTAAAATACCTACGACAATGCACGTTCTAAATACGCTGCACATGCGATCAACTTGCGTCAACCAACAAAGACTCAATCTCACCCGACCAAAACTCAACCCCGAACGTAAGAGTTGCAACATACTTGCAATCAAGACGATCTACATTCGATCTAAACGATATAGTCTGTCCTGGACGCTCAATCTTTGATCATTTCTCGACAGATTCTCGACCGAGCGACGTGGAAATCTTCATAGTCACCCAGATTTGCTCACGACCCAGTACGAGCGTAAAAAAAATACAATACGATCTGTAGTCGATGAACAATTTTCACCAGCATTCAAAAGAAAAGCGTGCCAACAGTATAGGTTTACATGGAAAATAATTGAATTACATTCCTATGAAATCTTCCCCTTTCTTTCCTGGAGCTCTGGCCTAGGCTTTTTGAATAGAATGCCAATTATACTACGGACCTTGTACAATTCGTGTTGCCCAGCACTGTATGCTCCCACACCATACAATAGTTTGCATATCATTTTACCCATTTCTGTCCGTCTGTCAATGTGTCCGTCTATCTGTAATCTTTTCCGTCAATTTGTATGTTTATGTCTAATTGAAACAACCGATATTGGGTCAGAGGCCTAGAATTGTGAAAATATAGTTACTTACGGGACGGCTATGCACGCGATCAATTCTCGCCCCGAAAAACTGAGCCTCGCTCATCTATTATATAGCCACGATTGCCCCTCGACCAATGCGACCTATCTTCGATCTTGTACGATCTTTCGGCAATCTATCTGCGATTTTCCAGATCGCACAGGTCGCAGCTTAGTTTTTTGACATGTCAAAAAACCTAGTTTCGATCTTTTTTGGGGGGAATACCTTCCCTCGACCTTGTGCGACTACAGAAGACCATGGTGCGTTCAACCGCCGATTACTTGCGATCAGCGGCGATCAAGCCACGTTTTGAGATCGCAACTCAATCTTCAGGGAAGATTTTTCGGTGAAATGGGCCCATTAAAGACTAATCAGTGTCCATAGTATCAACTATATATGATTTCAATACATTTAATAATGTGTACACCGTTTAAGTCTGTTCCCTTAAGGACTAATCAGTGTCCAATAGCAGGTAAAAGTTAAACGTCCACCGAATAAGTCTGTACACCGTTTAAGACATCAGACTTATTCGGTGTACAGATTTATTCGGTGTACATTGAACCTCTACCTTCAGATTAGTCGTGGATTAATTATATGTGACCCGTCACGCGAAAAGGGGCCTTTTGAGCAGTCCGTTAACCCAATTTTTTAAAAGGGATCTTATCCAATTCAGATTTACTTTGAGAAAACCTGCTATAGGCGAAGAGTTTCAACATGGTTAGCCTGCACAATTCCTGCAGTCTGACCAGATCGAGATGGTCCCTTTTCATGTGACGAGTCGCATATCATGAATTGATACTTCTAGACATTACTCTACCGAAATACCTACGCGGCAGATTCGGGGAGGTCATATTGATGTTAATGTAACAATGGGGGAAATATCGAGTTCCGAGGACAGAAATCCATAATCGACTCCGATCAGCATCATAGATAGGCCTACATCGACATTTTTATTAACCTCGCAAAGATTATGAAGGATCCCGGTGCCCACGCCAAGCCAGTGTTCGAACCAGCGACCCAAATGTTGACAACTCACACATTCTAACCCATTACCACACGATTCCTGGTTTTGACACCTTTGCAAAATATTATTTAGGAAGACATTGTTAGGAAATGAGAAATAGCTTTTTACAAACTATTTCTCTTTTCTCACAATGTTTTTCTACTCTAAATTACACTTAGATTTCAATACACACTTTGAAATGTCGTCTGCAATTTCTTTAAATTTGGACAGTCTTTTATTTTTTGTCATCTCGTAATGGGTTAAACGTGGTTTGAAAATGCCAAATTGGGCGCCTGCTTAATGCACAGCTCCTAACTAGATTTGTGTAACTATAAACTCCGCCCATAGGCGGTATCGGATAAAAATAGACATCAGACTTAAACGGTGTACAGACTTACTCGGTGGACGTTTAACTTTTACCATGTAAACTTCCATTCGGCATACCTCGGGTGATCCGGTGATCAAATGCAATCTCCGAGCAGAGTTGTCGTTCGTTACCTCACATACATGAATGTGAATGAACCGGAGTGCAAGAGAGAATGAATGAATGAATGTTGTTTTATGGCGCATCGACAGCTTTGGTCATTTAGCGCGCATATCTGTGTTGAAGGAAAGATTAAGGCGGATTTTTTTCTAAAAAGATTTGAGACATGCTGACAGTAAAAGAGTTAAATTAAGAAGGATCATGTGTGATCTAAGTATGTATAAAAGATATAATTGAGCAACAGGGCTTCCCTATTAACTCAAAAAGGTTTTGAATAATGATGTTAAGACTGCGATAAAAAGATTTGAACAGTCTTAAATTGATAATAAAGGAGTCTTTAAATGAAGAATGAATGTCTCCAATGAGATAAGATGCCCTCAAAAGAGGTAATCCTCCCATTAAGGAGATGCAAACTTAAGATTGTGATAAAAAATTTGAACAGTCTTAAAATGATAAGAAAAAGTCTTTAAATGATGAAAGGTTATGTGTAACTGATAATGTGCATAAAATATAATATTGAGTGGCTGGGCAATCCCTGCCTACTCAAAGTAAAGAATGTAAAAAGGTGGATAAGAAACTAAAGAGTAAATATCACAGTTTATTGTAAATGCCAATCTCCTTTATGAAAGCGATAATAGATTCAACGCTGACAGAATCAAAAAGATCCTTTAAACTATCGACGTTGAAATATTTTGAACGAATTGGTTGAAAGTCAATGCAATCTAGTAGGATATGTTTTATAGAAAAGGATGCATTGCATGGAATACATTCAGGGGCATCATCTCTGGTCAAGAGCCAGGAATGTGTAATGCGTGAATGGCCAATTCGAAGTCGTGTAATTATCACTTCTTCTCGACGAACAGACCTGTAAACGGGGTACCATTCACCAAGGGAAGGTTTAACTGAATGCAGTTTATTGAAAACATCAGCATCCCACTGGGATTGCCAAGAAGATTGGATATGTGTTAAAACAGAGGATTTAAAATCAGTGTGTGGAACTTTAAAATCTGAAATGGGAAGGTTAAGTGCAGATTTGGCAGACCTATCGGCATTTTCATTGCCTTTGATGCCTACATGACTTGGAAGCCAGCAGAACACCAATCTATTCATAGAAGAAATTTGTGAGATCCTTTCAAGTAAAGTACAGATCAAGGGATTCTCAAGTCGTTGATTTGAAAGGGCCTGTAATGTTGACAAAGAGTCCGAAAAGATAATGAAACGGTTGGAATTAGAATGTTCAGCTAGATTAAGGGCAAGATCAATAGCTTTAATTTCTGCAGAGAAGATAGAGGAATTGTTTGGAAGGCGGCACTTTAAGCTCCTTTCTCCATAAATGGCGGCAGCTGCTACAGAATTTCCTTCTTTTGATCCATCTGTGTATATTGGTTTGAAGGAAAAATAATGCTCCTTTATCTCATTGTATCTAGCGTGAAACACAGTTCTATCCGTGACTGACTTTTTGTCGGATGCAAGGTCAAATCTGAATTCTGCACTGTTTAGTGTCCATGGAGGGATTTCAGAGATTTTATAATCGGCAATAGACTCAGTGTCTATGCCAAGGTTATCTACAATGGGCTCCATGCGGATACCAAATGGAGGAATAACATTTGGTTTCCTTTCAAACAGACGTTTATACTGAGGTTTAAAAACAACTTTATGAGTTGGATTAAAACGATTTGACTTCAGTTTTAAAAGATATTGAAGTGAGAGTTTTTCCCTCCTGTAAGAAAGAGAAGGTTCATTAGCCTCAACATAGAGACTATTGACGGGAGAAGTTCTGAAAGCTCCAAGTACAAGACGCAGGCCTTCGTGGTGTATAGGATCGAGAATTTTAAGACAAGATTTACGGGCTGATCCGTATACAATAGATCCATAGTCTAATTTGGAGCGGACTAAAGACCGATAAAGCCGCAAGAGGACTTTACGGTCTGCTCCCCATTCAGAATGGGCCACAACCTTTAAAAGATTAAGAGCCTTCTTGCATTTCTTTTTAAGTGCAGTGATGTGAGGAAGGAAGGAAAGCTTTCTGTCAAAGATGACTCCAAGAAATTTAAACTCAGAAACGACTTCAATTTTAGTTTTGTCCAAATACAGTTCAGGGTCTGGATGAACACCACGTAAATTACAAAGGTGCATGCATTTTGTTTTGGACTTGGAAAATTTGAAGCCATTTTCTTCAGACCACGTTTGGAGTTTGTTGAGACACTGTTGAAGTTGTTTCTCAATAATATTCATATTTCGAGATCTGAAGCATATAACAAAGTCATCAACATAAAGAGAACAGTCTACACCAGGACAGATAGCTTTAACTATACTGTTTATTTTTACACTAAAAAGTGTAACAGAGAGAATACATCCTTGGGGCACACTCATCTCCTGTTCACGGGCTCCCGAGACAGTATTACCAACTCGGACGCGGAAAAGACGTTCATCCAAGAAGGCTGAAATAAAAAGAGGAAGACGGCCTCGAAGACCAAAGTCATGCAAGTCTTTAAGAATTCCGTATTTCCAAGTCGTATCATAAGCGCTTTCAAGGTCGAAAAAGACAGATACTACATGTTGTCTATTAATAAAGGCTTCTCTGACAAAGGTTTCAAAGCGGACAAGATGATCGATGGTGCCACGTTGACGACGAAATCCACTCTGTACATCAACGATGAGGTTGTTTTTTTCTAGAAACCAGACAAGCCTGTCGTTGACCATACGTTCTAGAGTCTTGCAGAGACAACTAGTAAGAGCTATTGGACGATAGTTGGCGGGGTCACTAGCATCCTTGCCAGGTTTTGGGATAGGAATGACTAGTGCCTCTCGCCAGGACGAAGGAAAATCACCGGACTGCCAGATATCATTAAAAATATCAAGTAAAACAGAGAGAGAAGTAAAAGGTAAGTGTTTTAAAAACTGGTAATGAACTTTATCTTGGCCAGGAGAAGAATCGTGAGCTTTACTCAAAGCTGATTTTAATTCTTTAAAGGTGAAGAGTTTATTATAGTGCTCTGAATTAGAAGAATTGAAATTAAGTTTTTTCTTTTCTTCTCTGGCTTTATTCCTCTGAAACTTTTCAGAATAGTTTGCAGAGGAGGACTTTTTGCAAAAGGTGTCAGCAAGAGCATCAGCTATATCCTGGGGGGTTTCCAACGAAGTATTGTTAACTTCAAGGTGACTGAGAGGGGGTTGGCCTTTGCCATTGATCTTTCTGATCATGTCCCAGGTTTTTTTAGTAGTAGTTCTACTATTTAATTTAGAGACATGTTGTCTCCAAGCCTTGCGCTTACTTTCTCTAATGGTACGACGAGCCTTTGCCCTGGAAATACGGAATAAGTCATGATTTTCTTTGGTAGGTCTGAGGTTAAACTTTCTAAGGGTTTGTTTTCTGTCTCTGACAGCCTGTTTACAATCTTCATTGTACCAAGGCTTGTCAGGACGTTTTGGATTTGTCGAGGTCTGAGGGACGGACTGTTTAGCTGCATCAATTAATAGGGAGGTGAAAAGTTTTGCGGGATCATCGCAATCTCCTAATTTGTCATGTGTAATGGTCTGTTCACAGAGGGTTTCAAATCTATTCCAATTGGCTTTGGAGAGCTTCCATTTCTGCGGTTTTATGCTGCTGGATGGTTGTGTAGATGAAAAGATAATAGGGAAGTGATCACTTCCACACAAATCCTCTTTCACTTTCCAAGTGAAATTGGGAAGTAAGACTGGGCTGCATATGGTTAAATCAATAGAAGAGTAAGATCCCGTTGCTGGATGCAAGTAGGTTTTGGATTTGTTATCATTCATGAAAGATAAAGAGTTATTCGAAATGAAGTTCTCCAACTGTAAACCTCTCTGGTTAGTGTCATTGCAACCCCACATAACATTGTGACCATTAAAGTCCCCAGCAAGAATATAGGGGGATGGCAATTGGGAAATGAGATCATTCAGATTGGTCTCATTAATAGGTGTGTTTGGGGGGAGATATAAAGAACATAGTGTAACGGCACTGTGTAAAGATAATCTGATGGCAACAGCTTGCAAGTTTGTGTTAAGAGAGATAACTTTATGAGGAATGCTGTTATTGACAATAATAGAAACACCACCTCTAGCTTTCTCGCCTTCGGTAAAGACTTTATTGTAAATGGAATGATATTTGACAGAAATATCATCCTCTCGCTTAAGGAAAGTTTCTTGCAGACAAACAGCAACTGGTTTGTGATCATTGATTAAAAGGGAAAGTTCGTCAAAGTTTGACTTTAGACCTCGACAATTCCACTGGATTATGCTATCCATAGTGCATGAAGAGAGTATAAAAGCTAAAGTAAAAAAAGAGGCCGTAAACCAATACATTTTAAAATAGATTAAGATTTAATTACAGTTGTCTCGGGTTTGGACGTGTGCCAAGTGTCAGTGTCCTTGTTCCAAGTATCTTTAGAAATGGACCAGATAGAGGCTTCTGAATCTGAAGCCTCACCTTCCAGATTTTCAGTATCTGCATCCATGTCCTCTAACTCCGAAAATCTGTTGGAGGTAGGGACCGGATCATCTACTGTGACTGCTATTTCACAGGATTCATGGTTATCTCTAGACTGTGGTTTAGATTTTGAGGAAGATCTTTTTGGTGATCTGGGTACATGATACGATTTGTTATCTTTAGGTGGAGCGTTAGATTTGTTTGTAGACTGTGAAGGTGGAGGTTGGGGTTTCTTAGGAGGCTGTTTTGAAGGGGCAGATGGCTTTGAAGCTGTTTTTGAAGAAGTATTTTGTGAAGAGGAAGAGGGCTTTGGGGGTGTTGATTTAAGGGAGTCAGATGACGAGTTTGTTTCTTGTGAAATGATTTTCTTTTTGTTTTGGGAGGAAGTAGATGGTGCTTTTTGAGAAGAGGATGCAGTAGTGGGTTTGGGTGTAGGTTGTGTCTGTTTGAGGGGTTTGGATGGTTGAATGTCAGGGACAAGGCTTTTCAACTCGTTGGCCATTTCTGGAAACTTTTCTAGAAGTTTTGTTGCCAAGAGTTCACAGGTTGAGCAATGTCCTTTTGGAGATATGGGAGATGTGACTTTGGCATAAGATGTTGCACTAGTCAATAAGGTCACATCATTTTTGCGTTTTTCTGCTATTTTCCTAGCTTCCAAGAAACTGATGTTTTCTTTAAATTTGATGGATAGGATTTCCTTCTCATCCTTCCATACTGAGCAGTTTTTGGAGAAGGTTGGATGAGAAGACTTGCAATTATAACACAGAACTGGGTTGTCGCAAGTTTTTGAATCATGGTCGGGGCCCTCAAAAGCACATTTTGGGCAAACAGGGGTGTTTGTGCAATTGCTTTCGTGATGTCCATACCGCTGGCATTTATAGCAACGCAGCGGGTTTGGCACATACACATCGACATTCACCGACTGAAATCCTATCTTAATGGAAGCAGGTAAGGAGGGAGTTGAGAACGTTAAAATGTATGTATGGGTATCTCTGCGTACTCCATCTCTAAAAACAGAGATTCTTTTTACGTCAGACACAGCCTGAGGTTGTAGGTTTGTTTTAATCTCTTCTATGGAGTCACAGTAGGAAAGTTCTTTGCATCTGATGACTCCCTTTGAGGTATTAAGTGTCTTGTGAGGAAAAATCTTCACTTCACAATTGAACAGTTTTTTGTGCCCAAGCAGGTTTCTAGCCTGTTGTTGCGAGAAGCATTCAACAAGCAAGGTTTCATTCTTAAGCTTTTTTACAGATTTAGGAGTGCCTAAAATTGAAGAGATAGATTTTTCAATTACGAAAGGAGACAGTTTTGTAATAGGTTTAGAAGAGTTAACTGATTCAATAACTAAAAAGCGAGCAAATGTTGTTGGTCTTGAAATATCCGATTCTGAATCGGAGTCGGACAGTAAACGCTTGGCCTTTTTTTGAGAAGCCATAGTTGTTTTTGAATATTCATCACCGATGCTCCCCACCCGCCTCGGAGTCCAACATGGGGACATGATCTGGGGAAACCTAACACAGATCATGACAGGGATACATCGGTGATATACTCGAAGTGAAAGGGCTAGACCGGACAAATGTAGGCCCGCAGAATGTCCTACCAAGCATAGACTAACTTTGGGCGGTTACAAATGTCAATCAAACACCAACCTTCACTCGATTAGCCCATGAGCCACCGCCTTCTAGGGTATTGACATACAGCAACTGACGACAGAGAAATGATGTAGCTGTGTATGATTAAAAGAAAACCAAGTCAGAGAAACACCCTAGGGCTCGGCGTGACCAGCCGATTGATCAGAACGGGCCTTCCTGACCCCTCGTTTAATTCAATTCAAGGCCAAAGTGGTGTGTTGCGAAAACAGAGCCATCAAAGGGCCGAGCTCTGAATCCACTCAACCACCAGGATCCTGTCATCGAACGACACGAGTTGCAGCCCACGGCAAACAGGCAGGCACAGTGGGGGGGTCTTACCCCTGCTGTAGTGCGACAGCTGAGCTATTTCTATCCCCCCGCCCAGCTGGGGGCGGGAGTGCAAGAGAGTGGATCAAATGTAGATGTAGGTACGGAATCGGCCGAGTTGTGACGAGTGGTAAACTTCCTGTCTATAGCAGCCACGTTAAACTCCGTTTAGCAGCCATTTTCGAGTGTATGTCACAAAATATTTTGAGAAAAAGATGGACGATAGAAACAACGACTGGTACAACAATTCTTTCTTCGGTGGAGACTTTGACAAACATTTTAGAGACGTGTTACGGGATATGGATGACATGTTTAAAAGAATGGGCGATTTTCAAATTGGTAACGAACATATTTTTTGACAATTTCAAAAGTCGTGACGCAACAGAAATGTTTACCAGGACAGTACTGTACAGTATAGAATTTAACCTTTCTCTTCCGCAGACAACATTTTTCATCATACAGCAGAGTAGTTTGGAAAAAGAAGTGAGAGTAAGGAAAGTAGATGTAATAGGGATGAATAATTTTTCCTTTCGCAGTGTTTTACAAGTTTTATAACATGACCTTTGAGGATGAAAAAGCGTCACTGGATATCCCCTGGGTTTTTCGTGTGAGTGTCCTTGGGCAAGACTAATATAGAGCCCTAGCCTAGTACTGGTGGAACCCAGGAATTACATAATATGTAAGCTGTCACTGTGATCTGACTGAAATAATGTTGAAAGCAGCATAAAACTCCATTCAATCAGTCAACTAAGCTTGAAATCTTGAATGGGTGTCTACAGAGACAATAAATGTGAAAAAGACAGACATTTAGAATTCTATGTTTATGAACTTTTTACAAGAGGACAAAAGATAGACTTGTTCAATTTAAAAGCATTAGCAGATAAGGAATTTGATACGGCTAGAATGTTGGAATTTGTCTTTAATTCTTAGGCTGCAACTTTTGCAGATGGTATAGCTCAAGATTAGACTGCACAGAACATGCAGTCTGATCTTAGATCTACACTGTTGGGTAAGGAGATTTTTTTCTCCAATAAATAAATTTGAAATAACATTATTCAGGTTATTGGCTTAAAAGTTCCATGTATTTTTCAGGATAAGGGTTAAACAGGTAGAAAAGGAGAGAATGGTGGTTACTGTTTACCACAGAGTCCCAAGTTTTAGCAAACCTGATCAAGAAGGCTCTTGAAAACTGGGAAAAGAAAATGACATTGACCACCGTCTGAGCTGTATTTAATTTGTTGACTGCAAATTCCTTGGATTTGGATTAGTCATAAATTTTGTTGTCTTGTTGAAAATACTAGAAAGTTTAGTGGTCAATGCATGACTTGAAAGATGACACTTTGCCTACAGGTTTATAGTTTGTTATAGTTTATTTGTTTGGTGTTTAACCCTTTACCATACAACAAAAATTAAGACTGATGCAGATTCAAAGGACTTGCAGACAACAAATTAATTCTTGCTTAAACAGTGAGATTTGTCTTTGATAGGATAGAAAACATTGTGGGAAAAGGAGAAAATGTTGGTTACCAGGCTTCTTCCTAGCTCAGGGTCGTTAAAATAAGAGACTGTTTGGTAAAGGGTTAACGTCATTTACAACATCATTCAAGTTATAGTGCGACTGCTAGTGTACACATCCATGCTTTCCTGGAGACACTTTTACCAGTACTCTTCCCAAGCCATTTGCTGCTTACCATCATAAGCATTGTAGAATCAACCCTCAGGGATGATGAATCCTGTAACAATGGCTATCATCATTCCCCAGAAAGAAATTGGCAGAGCTGGGACTCAGACCTGCAACCTCCTGCTTTCAAGCCCTCCATGTTAGTAGTATCAACCAAGCTACGAGGCTTGGTACAAACTTAAAGATGTGAATGAATGTATTGATATAATAATTTGACCCTTTTGGTGTCTGTGGTTGTGAGGTAGAGTATCGACCATGTAACCATAGAGTCCCAAACTTGAGAAAACAAAGTGGAAAAAGGAGAAATTCTGGTAACCAGCGATATTTCCTTTTCTTGCATTTTCTGCCCTTTCAAAAGCAAATGGCATCATTTAAAGATAAATCTATACTCATTTTCAGCCAGTTTTTTACCCATTTGATCTTTATTTTATCAAACTGTAATCATTTATGTATCTTCATGCCAAATGTTGCCCCTGATGGTTGCAAGGTTGTATACATTACGACAGAAAATGCATTTCATTTTCTGGAGACCTTCAAAGAAATCAATATTGTGACATTTCTGGTTTTAAATGGAAGATTTCCAATATATGGATTTATCGTTTACACTGTATATCTCAGTAATTTTTCAATGTTTGCGCAGGGGAATAATTCTGAACCATTTATAGTCTGTCAAATTTTAACAGCATTTTTTTGCTCTCTGGCTGTAAGGATGTATGTATCTGTAAGTCTTATTATATTTGTTGCCTGCAAAACGTTTCAATATTGAGTAATCCAAAATTTTGCTATCTAGAAAAATGTTCATAGTTTTAAATGCTTCATTACAGACTTCCAGCCTCCTCCTGTTTCGTTAGGCAATAAAGTCCCAGGTTTGAATCAGTCACCAAGAGATATGATGTTGAAACAGGACAACAGCAGCGATGAACACAACACCCAACAGGGACAAGGAATCAGCATAGCACAAGTAAGATCATTCATTATATATTTGAAAATTTTAAATACATGTGCCTTATGCGGATAAAATTTCACACAACAGAAGAAAATCTGCATACTGTCAGGGTTCCCATTCACGCACATATGTGCGTGATTCACGCAGTGAATTGAATAATCACGCACAAAAATATGAAGTGAAACTTGCATGCACGCACAGATTTCAGGGCTCCTGTTGTCGATCACCAGTGGCGCCAGTTGGGACAAGTTAACAAGTGTGGAAGTCACTGTTTATCACCACGAATCAAACTTGGTATCAATCCGCTTTTCTAGTGTAAAATTAAAGGTTTTGAAGTTGCATGCTATTCTTATTGACAAATCTATGTCAAATCATGCAGAAATACTACTCCAAAACTTAACAGGCATGCAAAAAAGATCACTGCAAGGAACGCGAAAACGGTATCAGGAGAACTCGTACCCTGGAGAACTCATAATCTGGAGAACTTGTACCCTAATCTGAAGGGTACGAGTTTTCCAGAGAACTTGTACCCAGGGTACGAGTTCTCTGGATATCTCATATCCCACAAATAGATATAAATGTAGTTGATCAGTATGTTTTCAAGTTTTATTTTTCAAAGTGACTAATCTCTAACATCATTTTAGTTTTGTACAAAATTTGTATGGATTTATAATGATGTAGATTTGACTTTAAAAAAATGTACATGTGTTGACATAAATAACATAAATAAATGGAAAAGAAAGTAGTGTTTGTTGTAAATAAAGTAAACTTGAAAAGGAAGAACATAAAAGAAATTTCAGCCATCGATAGGGTCCACTGTATATATTTGGCACCGAAATAGTTAAGTACGTAGGATAATGATTGGTAGAAACTGTTAAACACGTAGGATAATTATTGGTAGAATAAGAACTTTTGAAGATAGTGAAAGTGCCTTCATTTCTCCACAATGTTTCAGTAATACCAAAATGCCATTGTAGATTGCATGTAATGTGGAAAGTATCATATTTGCCGTCTGCAGAGGTTTTCAAAATGGACGAGTCTAAAATTTCGTCGGATGTTAAAGATAATGGTTTGTTCAAGAAAAGTAAGAGGAAATTTGGAAACTACATTTTTTTTGTTGTAGTTGATGTCGCCCTTGTTGTTACAAAGATTGCCAAAAATTCATAATGCCAAGTTCCATGTTTGACTAGGTAGAGATATTTTTGTCGGGTAAATAATAGACTATCAACAAATTTTGCTCTTTCAGAGCTCACAATTTTAGCCTCTTTCAAATTTTCATTTTGCAGACGACAAATTCAAATTGGTACAAATGAATTTCAACTTTCTGATGGGATGGAAAAAAATTGTGGGGAAAAAAAGAAAAGACTAGTTTGAAGTGTTTTCTCCTTTTCCACCAATGTTGTCTAGAGGTATCTCACGCAGTGTTGTTAAAACTCAGGTCTCTTCGGTAAAAGGTAAAATAATGATCCATAAAGATAGAAGAAAAGATAAATTCTTCTTCCAATGTCACATGAAAAATGATGATCAATGGTTACTCCTTTTCCCACAATTTTATCAGAAACCTTCGCGAAAAAACACGTGATTGCTTGGTAAAGGGTTAAAGGAGCTTGTAGTATACTATTTCTATTTATGGAGGTGTCGGTAAATGATAAGTATAATTATGTATATACAGTGGGATTTACCACACTTTATACGTGCACATGACTTTATTGTACCCGACACCTTTGACAGTTGACTCATTCCATAAATGAATCATTAATATCTAAAAAAAAGTCTCAAAATTATATCTTCGAAACATATAAGATATACAGTTATTGTAGATCTACATCATAATTTCATGTTTCTAAAATCTACCTGTCCCTTTCCCTTACCCCCATTTCCATTAAATCTACCAAACACTCTGTATCAAAACCGAACAAAACGGATATTTCACTGAAAATACCGTAAATCATGGTTCGTATGTGCTTGATTTATTGATAACCTATTTATTTCACAAGAAGATGATTTATCTGAATAAACTGAAAATAATTTATCCCGAAATATATTAGTAGGGTTCGAGTTCTCTGGAGATCTCGTACCCGGGGTACGAGTTCTCTAGAAAACTCATACCCTTTAGATAAGGGTACGAGTTCTCCAGGGTACGAGTTCTCCTGGGTACAAGTTCTTTAGCAACTGCAAAAACCCATGACACAACAAAAATTGGTTTGAGATCATCCGACCATAGGGATTTCAAACTGTCTATTCATTTTTATCATTGACTTTGAACAGTAAATTTACATAAATAAATACAATAAGTGAAACCTAATTAGTGTCTGAAATTGACAGTGAAATGGAAAATTCTACTAGCTGTCTGGCTGTAAGTTGTCCCTCTGAAACTGGTCCCGTGAGCAAGATAATTATAACAAGCGTCTTCTTTTTTTAAATCACCCATATTGTTTTCAAGAGCAGCTGACTGCAGAGTAAGACTCATCAAAACAAATTTTCAATACAACAGACCCTTACTGTCCTCCACAGATGCTCTGTAATTGTCAACATTAAGTGCACTCCTAGAATTTCTCTTGCACTCCCAAACTTGTATTCCAGGGAGTGCATGCACTCCCAAAAAGAGATGTGAGTGGGAACACTGACTGTGAAATATGTTTCCAAATATGGTATGATGACGTATCCCATGCGTGGAATACCCATGCATTGACTTGCTATTTTGATTTACCCAAATGTTGCACTGTAGTATTTATCTGCCATTTATAAAAATGAAATTATCAGTGACTAGTCCATAATGTTTGTTATATGTTTATTTTGTTTACGGTTTTTTATTAAAATGTTAATAATTGCAATATTTTGTCATTGAAAGTTGTAGGTATATAATAAAAGGAATACTTTGTCGTAGAAACTTTCCTGGTGCTTGCATTTGCTTCTTGCAGCATAATAAAATTTTGGCATCTTGCTCGTCCTTCTGTCTTGCACGATATCAAATTTTCCCATGTTGTTGGTATCAAATACAGAACCAGGAAAATTACTACAGCATAATATTCGGTATGTCTTGTTTTTATGAATGATTCAAATGTCCCAGGCCTTTTTGCACAAATGAGCCATGCTGTATGAAATTTTGGTGTAATGCATCTGCAAAAATTATCTATCCAGGTCAGCCTGCATAGTCTGATTGGGCTGAAACTTTTTGCTACAGGCCAACTATCTGTATGTCAAAGAACCAGGGCGTTTTCAAGGCTTTTTGTTTTTAATGTCGAGGTTTTTCCTTAGGGTCATTTAAACACAAGATTGTGTAGTAAAGGGTTAACCTTTTACCAAATAATCTTGTTTTTGAAAGACACTTAGGTAGATAGCTTTTGAACCAGCATTTTCTCCCTTTTCCACATTGTTTTCTTCTCTTTTAAGGACAGAAATCCTTATTTTTTGTGGACCGAAAATACTATCAATCAGGTTGTAAAACTTTGTCATTTGGTAGAGAGTGAAGGATAGAAAACAATAGTGGGAAGTGGAGAAAATGCTGGTCACCATTATTTTCACCTTTTCTCATAATGTTTTCCAGTCTTTCAGAAAAAATCTCATCAATTTAGCCTCATTGTTGTATATGAAAATGCACCCAGCTTTGGTATATCTAGATTTTTTTTTTATCAGGTTAAAAATCAGATTAACTCATAACCACTCAAGAAATATTAGACCAGTGCAAATTCAAAGCATTTGCAAACGACAAAATAAGCTTGAACAATAAATTGAAATTTGTGTTGGAAGAGGTAGAAAAACATAGTGGGAAAAGGAGAAAATGCTGGTTCTAAGCATTTTCTCCTTTTCGCACAATGATTTCAAAAGCCTTCTTCCTCAAGGTCGTTAAAACCTCGGGATTTTGTGGTTAGGGGTTAAAATAATTGTTCCTGTTGTCTTTTACTTTCAGCCCAGCTTTTTCCACCCAGGTTTGAGACAACCTTTCGAAAGAGATGATGGGGGCAAGTTATTTGTACATTTGAAAGAAAATGAGTCATGCAATGTTCTGCAAAAAGTGTCAACCCATGTCAGCCTGTGCAGTCCACACAGGCTAACATAGGTCATAGGTTTTTGATATTGGTTGATTTCCTTTATGTCGAAGGACATTCTACCTCATCCCTTGGCTGGTTGTTAGACAAGATGGATTCAATTAAATATTCGACAACTTGCTTGGGAAAATGCATCAAGGAGATGCATTAAACCCCCTTTTTCAAGAGTGGCACTGAATTGTCTTTACTGAAAAGTACATTGGGCAATTTTTTGCTAGACAAAT
The DNA here is from genome assembly GCA_945859785.2 of Tridacna gigas. Lineage (NCBI taxonomy): Eukaryota > Metazoa > Mollusca > Bivalvia > Cardiida > Cardiidae > Tridacna > Tridacna gigas. The sequence goes on from OX244028.2 coordinate 30,632,874, forward strand.
TTAGACCTACCTACCCATTAGAAAAGTAGATGTATTTGCAAATGGCAAATAAAATAAAGCTGCTTTTTCCACAGTGTTTTCTACCATATCTAGAGATGCATTTTAATAGAAAGGCAAAAATAAAGGAAAAATATCAGTAACTTTGTCGTCTTTTGACATTTCCTCTTATCTCTGTTCTTACTTCAGATATTCTTGCTTTGACTCTTTACCTCATAATCCCTACTTTTGGTGACCTGATGGAAGAAGGCTTTTGAAAACATTATGGGACAGGCAGAAAATATTGGTAGTCAGAATTTTCTCCTTTTTTCCACAATGTATTCTAGCCTATCAAAATAAAATTCAATTCAACAAGTCACATTGATTTTTTCATCTGCAAATGCTTTCAGTTTAGTGTATTGTTGTTTGCTAAAGGGTTAAACTTAGGCTTGTTGTTACTATCAAAAGGGAAAACAATGCCAGAAGGGCAGGTAACCCTTAACTTATTTTGACACAATTATGCCCCATTATCAACTTAGACTGTTCACAGTGGAAGCATCAGGTTGCTGAGCATTGTTACTGACATGTGTTGCTTTTGTTTTCTGACTCTCTATTTGGACACTGGTCTCTAAACAAAGGTTTGACTGTTCTTTGTTTTATTGTTGTTTCAGTGTCCCATGGATCAGACAGTAACTTCAGGTTTCAGGTGAGTCACAATATCTTTCTATCAACTTACCCTCCTTAGACAGCTATTAGCCCCTTACCAAACATTCCTGAGTTTAACTGGCTCAAAGGAAATTACCTTTGAAAACATTGTGAGAAATGGAGAAGATGCTTGTGACCAGCATTTTCTCCTTTTCCCACGATGTTTTCTTCCATTTCCAAGACAGCTCCCATCATTTTATCATCTGCAAATGGTTTTGTCTAAAACTTTTTGTATGGTAAATGCTTAACTTCTTACCAAAGACAAAACTTTACACTCATTCAAATTCAAGGCACTTGCAGACCACAAAATGAATATGACTCAAATTGTGTGATCTTTATTTTAATTGGTAGAAAACATTGTAGAAACAGTACAAAATGCCAGTTACCAACATTTTCATCTTTTAGTAAACAATTCGATATTTTTGCCACCCTCAGGAAGGAGCCTTTGTATTACTTTTTTGGAAATGGAGAAAGTCCTGGTTACCAGCATTTCCTCCTTTTCCAATGATGTTTTCTGTCCTTTCAAAGACAAACTTCCATCCTTTGAACCATGTTTAATTTTTGCATGTGCAAACGCAAACGCTTTCAATGAGGATGAGTCTAAAATTATCTTACCTAGTAAGGAGTACAGTGCCAAAACTAATGAGTTTCTTACAATAGATTAGTGCATAGTGGTGTAAATGTTCTTTGGCTTGGCCGGGTAGATTAGTGGTTAATGTATCTGACTCGTGACCTGGTGGTTGTGGGTTCAATACCTGAATGGGGCAAACTTTCTTTCCGGCAATTTTTTGCCTTTCAGTTCTGATGCATGTAAGAGTCAGTGGTTTGAAAAGACAGTTGTGTGAGTACTGGTGTGAGAAGCCAGGAAACAGATGGGTAGGTGATATGATGTAAGCTGTTAAAATAACGTTTAACTCTTTACACAGTCCTGACTTTTAACACCCATGTGAGAAAGAAGCCTTTTGAAAACATTGTGGGAAAAGGAGAAAATGCTGGTAACCAGCATTTTTAGCTCATCTGAGCACAAAGTGCTAAGGATGAGCTATTGTGATCACTCACCGTCCGTCTGTCTGTCGTCCGTCCGTTCACATTTTTTTGTTTACACTCTAGCATCTACAAATATTAACCAATCAGCACCAAACTTGGTCAAAATGTATATGACCATAAGATCTTGGATGAGTTCGATTATGGGTCTAATCAGACCAGAAGGACTGGAGTTATTTGCCCTTGAATTAGAAAAATTGCTATATTTGACTTTGTTTACACTCTAGCATCTACAAATATTAACCAATCAGCACCAAACTTGGTCAAAATGTATATGACCATAAGATCTCAGATGAGTCCGATTATGGATGTAATTGGACCAGAACGACTGGAGTTATTTGCCCTTGGATTAGAAAAATTGCTGTTTTTGGCTTTGTTTACACTCTAGCATCTACAAATAATAACCAATCAGCACCAAACTTGGTCAAAATGTATATGACCATAAGATCTCAGATGAGTTCGATTATGGATGTAATCGGACCAGAACGACTGAGTTATTTGCCCTTGAATTAGAAAAATTGCTATATTTGACTTTGTTTACACTCTAGCATCTACAAATATTAACCAATCAGCACTAAACTTGGTCTGAATATATATGACCATAAGATCTCGAATGAGTTTGATTATGTGTCTAATCGGACCAGAACGACTGGAGTTATTTGCCCTTGAATTAACAAAATTGCTACATTTGACTTTGTTTACACTCTAGCATCTACAAATTTAAACCAATCAGCACCAAACCTGGTCAAAATATATATGAATGTAAGATCTCGAATGAGTTTGATTGTAGGTCTAATAGGATCAGTTATTGCTGTGTCATGGAAAAAGGGGGCTTGACGTATATTTTCATTGTGGACCAATATCTCTTTAACTACAGGACAAAATGTCATGAAACTTCATCTTTTTATTGTTTATTGCAAGCCACAGACAATAGGTATTTATTTTTTTCTTCATGAAATGCCATGTCATGAAAAAAGGGGGCTAAATGTTTAATTTCGTCATGGACCAATGACCATCTGTTTGTCCATCTTTCAGGACAGATATCTTCTAAAATCCTTGACAAAAACTAATAGAAATTCATACAGGTGTTCCTAATGATGTCCGCTGGTATTTATTTATTTTTTTTTTTCCTTTTTGATATCAAATACTGTCTCATAGGAAAAAGGGGCTTCATGTATATTTCTGTTAAGGATCAATATATGTGTATCTTCAACTCAAAAGCCTGGACAAAAATTTGTGAAACTTCATACATGTGTTCCTTATGATAGTCTGCCAATATCATTAGTTTAGCTTTTTTGATCAAATGTTGTGTCATGGAAAAAGGGGGCTTCACATATATTTTCATTATGGATTAATATCTCTTTAACTACAGGACAAAATGTTATGAAACTTCATCTTTATTTTGTTTATCACAAGCCACAGACAATGGTTAGGCCTATTTGTTAGCTCACCTGAGCACGAAGTGCTGGGTGAGGTATTGTGATTTGTCGTTGTCCAGCGTCCGTCTTTCCACAATTCCTTTAAACATCTTCTCCTCTTAAACCAATCATGTTGAAACTTGACAGGCATATTCCTTGGGTGAAGTTCTACCAAAGTTGTTAAAAGAATTGAATTAACCCTTTAACTCCAGGGGTCACAATTTTGGGCAAAATTGTATATAGAGCAAACTTTAAAAATGTTTTTGTCTGAAACTAGAAGGCCTAGAGCTTTGATATTTGGTATGTGGCATTTCCTTGTGGACTTCTACCAATTTTGTTCAAATGATGCCCCTGGGTCACAACAGGACATACAGGTATACAGAATGAACTTTAAAAGCTTGTTCTATTTAACCCTTTACCACACAATCCTAAGTTTTAATGCCTGTGAGAAATAAGGCTCTTGAAAATATTGTGGGAAAAAGGGGAAATACTTGTAACCAGCATGTTTTCCTTTTTCCACAATGTTTTCCACCCAACCAAAATCAAATTTAAATTTTTGAGTCACATTTATTTTGTTGTCAGCAAAAGGTTTGAATTTGGACAAGTCTTAACCCTTTAAGCGCCTTTCACTACTATAGTTGCCTTTGTGTCTAGTGTAGATCAAGATCAGACGGCATGAAATGTGCAGTCCGATCATTGATCTATACTGTCTGCTTTGTTGAAACACTGCAGACAAAAGACACCTACGCAGTTGTTATCATCTTGGACTCATTCTGGAATGAAAATGGCCTTTGGGTTTAAGGATTAAATTTTGTTGTTTGTTAATGATTTGAGCCAAGCCTGTTGGCTCATTACCGAGAGGGCTAGCTATGCAGGGATGTCAAGTTTAAATCTCAGTTGGGCCAAGCACTCAGGTAACCAGGATTTTTTAAACTTTTTCCTCAATGTTCTCTACCCATCCCAAATCTAAGTTCTTTTTTTGAGACAAATTTATTTTGTTGTCTGCAAATGCTTTGAATTATAGACCAGTCTAAAATTTTTGTTTGGTAAAGAGATAAAGATAGACCAAGTAATATGCATTTCAAGACTGTGTTGTAGGCAACCAACTGCAGTCTGATCTTTATCTACACTGTCTGATAAAACATCCTGTATTGTGTACCCCTAGCCTTGGTTCCCTTCTGATCATTTTCATCTTTTATCTATTCAGGACGGATGGATGCAGTTTAAATTTGACATGAAGCCCCCTTTTTCCATGACACAGCAATAAATTCCAAAACCCTGACAATATGCGCTAGGTCACTTGATGTGTGAAAATTTCATCCAAATCTGTTGAGATATGTCCAGTAATTAAAGAGATATTGGTGAAAAATGAAATATAACATGAAGACCCCTTTTTCCATGATGCAGCTATAAATTGCAGAACCTTGACAATATGCGCTAGGTCACATGATGAGAAACATTCTGTGAAAACTTTTTAAAACATTGTGGGAAAAGGAGAAAATGCTGGTAACCAGCATTTTCTCCTTTTTCCCACAAAGTTTTCTACCCTATCAAAGAAATATTGTCTCACTTGAGCCAATATGAAAATGTTGTCTGCAAATGCTTTCAGTTTGGACAGATTTAAAATTTTGCCATGGGGTAAAGGGTTAAAGGCTTTGAAGGCATTTTTCTCTCTGGCTGTTAGGATGTATCTTTGAACATTGTGTTCATTGTATTTTGAGTTCATTTTTGTTCATTCATTTAACTCTGTAGTACAGATTTTATCTTGTAAATCTTAGAAGTCATTATAATTTTTGTTCTTCAGTTTGTGGTGTTTGTCCTAATTTATAAGTAAGTTTATGACCCCCCCCCCCCCCCTAGATTTTGGGCATATACTCCACCATGAATTAAAGTACCATTTGAAAGATCTGTTCAGGTAGGGCCAAGGTCAATGTCACACTTGAAGGTCAAATTTTTGTAAGCTGAACGCATTTAAAGGTTGGTGCAAGACTGTTGCAAGTGTAAATACATTGTTTATGTGTTTACAATAGCAATTACCCATGAACATGTCCCTGGACAACCACTGTAGTTGTTGGTGTATTTAACAACATTATAATACTAACTTGTATAGAAAGTCTTGAATTGGCAAACATTCTGTATTAAGTTTGTTCAAATTGGGCAACTTTTTGCCAGACACCAAAAGGCCTAGGGCTTTGTTATTATTCCTTCAAAACGCTGTTCGGGAGGTATATAGGAGTCAGCTTGTCAGTCCATCCATCCATCCATCCATCCATCAGTCTTTCTGTAGCATTTTCTTGTCAGAGCTAGTTCTCAACAACTACACGACAGATTTCATTCAAACTTTAGAGAGACTCGGTGCCAAGCAAGAACGTGCATATTGTATTTTGGTGATGGTTCATTGAATTTTTACAAAGTTATTTTCCTTTGATGAAATTTCTTGTTCTCCCTATTTTTCAACAACTATTGGACAAATATCATTCAAACTTCTCACAAATATTTATAAAACCGGGTTTGGTTAATAAAGATTATCTTCTTGTCTAAACCAAGAAGATCTAGAGCTTTAGCCTTGCATTTCGATATTTGGTATTTATCTTCATTGTAGACCTTTACTGCTTGGTACTCAGGTGAGTGATATAGACCCTTTTACAACGCCGTTCGTTAACAAGGAAATACGATCCCAGAATTCCACTTTTCGCGCATGCGCACTGTTTGTAGGGCAAAAAGTTCAATATCGCCACTGTTGAAAGCTATTTTCACACTCAATGTTTCGGCTTTGTCGAAAGATTTTGCTGATTAAAATCTGTGAAGATTAATCATGTTACAGGATGCCGTTATCATACTGTGCACCGGGATGTACAAACAGATTAGTAACTTAGTATCTGGATTAAACGTCCCTGTGTCGAAACGCCCTACTTTTGTTCAAAACGTCCGCAATTTCTATGACGAATTGGTTAAAACGTCCCCCTAACGCGTCCCCATATATCTTTATTCAAATTATTTGTTTGACTTCGTATGTTTTTTAAAGAGATTTTTCACCGTTAATTTTTTGTACTTTATTGACCATCGTCATTTAACCCTATTAATTTTTTACCCATATCCTGCCGTACTTACATTTTTGACCAGCACAAGCCAGGAATTTGTGTCAAGTTTATGTCATAAATCTTAATTAGTATTACTTAAACCATAATTAGGATTTGTAACGATGTATTTCAAGTCCACTCTACCCCCATGTGCAAACAGATCTCTCACTATGCTTTTCGCAGAGTAAATTCAAGATCACTGTCACGTAACAGAGGCTAAGGGTTAAGGCTAAGGTCCATATTGTTTCCCTACATTATCATGTATATGACACGCTAAAATGCCTCCCTGTATACAATGTGCTCAACTAATTACTGTTACAATTTTCATTTAACCCTTTACCCAACAATCACAAGTCTTAACGACCAAGAGAAAAGAAAGCTTTTTAAACATTGTGAGAAAAAGAGAATATGCTGGTTAACATTATTTCAACCTTTTCCAACACTGTTTTCAGAAAAGGAATGTTTCTAAATTACATGTTACAACCGATCCCTGGTGGAAAGCAATTATGGAAAGAGCAGCCACAGACGACAACAGTACAATATACAGTTGTTCGTTCGTTCTTCATTCGGGCGTTAGTTCATCCATCCATCCGCTCACTCGCTCATTCATTCATTCATTCATTCATTCATGTTTTCAAATACGTCTTCGCCAAAATTTGTTTCATGATAAAATTGATCATAATACACACTCTCTAAACAATTAGAGGTAACAGCATGAACAGTGCTGATCTCGACCTACACCCTCCGCCACTGGAATTAAACTAAAATATCCACTGTATTGTCGATTAAACTAACAAGTATGTGATATATCAGATGGCTACCCTTTATAAACCCTTTTACCTAACTCTCCCTCGTCTTAATTAACGACCCTACATCAATGGGCTTGTGGAAACAATACGGCAAAAGGTAAAGAATGCTGGTAACATGTATTTTTCCCATTCCCGCAGGGGGTTTGTCTGTTACTGCCTGGGGTCGGTTAACATTTCCTTTGACGATAACGTCAACCCAAAACAGCGACACTTTTTTTTTTACCTCTTCGTCTTAAATTGTCACTAAAATACGGATCGTTTTCTTCCACGTTACTGAACCCTTAGCAAATAAGTCAGTCTGATTATCGTTTCTTTGCCTCTGGGAGTAAGCTTTTCATATAATCGCTCATAATTTAACAATTTTGTGTACACTTTCAATAATCTGCCACTGTTTTATTTGGTCTTTTTGCCCTATACGAGTGCGCATGCGCAGTTTTCCGGTCTCGTAACCAGGAAGTGGTCAGAGACTAAAAGGGTCTATAGGACCATCATGGTCCTCTTGTCTCCTTTTCCCACAATGTTTTGTACCCTATCAAACAAAAAATCACATCATTTGAACCACATTGAAATTGTCGTCTGCAAATGCTTTCAATTTGGACTGGTATATATTTTGGTCATGCGGTAAAGGGTTAACTCCAGTACAAAGTAAATGTTCTTTCCCGTACACTCCATCCCTTTCTTTGCTTTGACATTCCTCAGATTTGTGTCCATGGAGCAAATACATTTGAGCCATTCTCTGGCAAAAGGGAATTCAATGCATCTCAGTGATGCATTATTCCAAACAAGTCATCACGTAATTGTGGTTCCATAAAATGTAGCTCTTTGAACAACCATATGAATCCTAAGGTGGAACGGTCCTTTGATGTGAAGAAAATTTACCAAAAGCAGAAGGTTTTGACAAAGCCTGCATGGACTGTGCGGGCTGACCTGTGTCAATACTTTTTAACAGATGCATTAAACCCCCTTTTTCACGGAGCATGGCTTATAACTGCAGTAAGGCATATGGATTAACCTCATACCAGGTGACAAAGTTTTGCACCTGTCCAAACTGAAAGCGTGGTGAACTTTTTTATAAATCGGGGAAAAAACAGTGTTTTTAGAGTGTTCTTGTCTGAAGGTCACTCATCGGCAAATACTTTCAATGCAGACTGGTTTGAAATTCCCTTGTCTGGTAAAGAGTTACCTCTTTACCAAATGGCAAAATTCTAGACATGTGCAAATTAAAAGCATTCACAGGAGACAAATGTAACATACATCATGACATTTGCCAATGAAGGGTTATAAAATGTTGTGGAAAAAGAAAAGAAAAACTGGTTACTAGCATTTTCTTCTTTTCCTCAATGTTTTCAGAAGCAACGTTCTGTAGTGTGTGATATTTTTGTGTGGGATTTATGTATTCCTAGCCAAAAAACTTACAGGTATATAATAAGATTCAATATCTTTTTATCCAACTGATATTTCTTCGCTTACCAACAGATGTCTGGCCAGTCGACTTCAGTCCAACACAATCCCGACGGAAGCATGGAGAAAATTGTAAAGAGGATAGAAAATGGACAGACCTGCACAACAGTGACAAAAACTGATAAAGAGGGAATTACAAATACTACTACTACTTGTGATATACCAGGTACAAAGTTTCTGTCAAATATCTCTTGACCCTTTACCGCATATTTTAACTCTTTACCACAGAGTCAAAGAAAAAGCCTTTTGGAAACATTTTGGGAAAAAGAGAAAATGCTGGTAAATGGCATTTTCTCCTTTTTCCAAAATAATTTCTGCCCTATTGAAGCCAAGTTTCATTATTTGTGCAGCATTCAAGTTGTCAGTCTAAAATTTTGTCGTTTGGTAAAGAGTTAATGTTCATGAGGAAGAAGGCTTTTGAAAACATTGTGAGAAAAGGAGTAGATACTGGTAAGCAGCATTTTCTCCTTTTCCCACAATCTTTCCTACCATTTTAAAGAATTTCATTGTTTGAATGAAATTTGTCATCTGCAAATGCTTTCTAACATGGACAGGTATAAAATTTTGTACTCTGGTAAGGGGTTTATTTTCTGTGTTTGAGTTTTGATAACCCTATACCACACAATCCTGAGTTTTTACAACCCTAAGAAAGAAAGCGTTTGAAAACATTGTGGAAAAAAGCTGGTAACCAGTATTTTCTTCTTTTTCCACAATGTTTACTACCCTTCCAAATACAAATTTGAACTTTTGAGTCTCATTTATATTGTCTTCTGCAATTGCTTAGAATTTGAACAAGTCAAAACTTTTGTAGTGCGGTAGGGAATGAAGCACATGCATGTTTCTATATTTGATAAAAATACAACTTTTATATTTGTGTACAGTGGGTGGCTTTTGAAATCTTCAGTGGAAAAAGCAGTTGCACTTTATTTTTTTCATCCAGATATCTTCGTTAAATCTTTACCAGACAATCCCGAGTTTTAACCCTTAGAGTGTCAGATAAAACCAACAGAAACATTCATTCTACAAGTACAATCCAAATTATAGCAGTTCATGGTTGCTTTTGTCTACAGTGTTTCAGCAAAGCAGACAGTGTAGATCAAAGATCAGGCTGCACATTTTGTGCAGCCTGATCTTGATCTACAATGGCCGCAAAGGCAGCTATAGTCGTGAAAGGCGCTTTAAGGCTTGACAACCCTTGAAAATGTTGGAAAGGAAAAAATGCTAGTAACCAGCATTTTCTCCTATCCCCACAATGTTTTCTAACCCCTCTTTGAAAAATCCAGTCATTTGAGCCACACTGAATTTAGCATCTGCAAATGCTTTCATTTTGGGCGAGTCCAAAAGTTTGTTGTTTGGCAAAGAGTTAACTCTCTACTACACAGCAAAACCGTAGACTTATCCTAATTGAAATAATTTATAGACAACATATGAAATATGGTTCAGTGGTTTGATTTATCTTTTTGGAAGGATAGAAAACTTGGGCCAAGTAGAAAAAGCTGGTTACCAGCAGTTACTTGTTCTTCCACAATGTTTTCAAAATCCTTTTTTCGGTGGGTCTTTTAAGCAAAGTATCATTTGATAGGATCAAGGATCAGTGTAGAAAACTGAGAAAAGAACAAATGAATTGATGTTATGTGGGGACAAGTTTTGCCTGCCAGCAATATTTAAGCCATGCTCTGTTAAAAGAGGGCATGATACATCTGCAAAAAGTATCAACTCATGCCAGCCTGCACAGACTTGGTAGGCTGATCTGGGTCAAAAATTTTGCTATGGGTCAATTTTCTGCATGTCCAAGAACCAGTGTACCTCATAGTTCAATCAAAACTAATTTTGTGGGTCCATTATTGTGATAGCTTGCTGGCTATAATACATCACAGAGATGCATTAAACCTTTTTTGCCAGAGCACTGCTCATTTAGATTGGGTTATGAAAACTGTCCCCAATTAGAACTCTTAAGCTTATTGTCAGTTTTATTTTTTTTTTTTTGCATGAGTTTAGGTTGTAAAATCAAGGGATCATTCTTTAGTGGATGATAGCCTATCCTGACCAAAATGTATACTTGTTGCAATAATTGAAAAATAATTTTCAGGTGATATGGCCAGTGTTAGAGACAGACCAAGCTTTTTTCGACTGCCACAAGTTCCAGCCTTGCCTACACAACATGGGGATGATTTGAATGAAAGTGATAAGACAATATTTAAAAGATACTTTGGTGACTGGTTTAAACCTAAAGACAGATAATGTGAATATTGTCAAATTTGCCATTGCTATAACATGTTACCATACAAATTTACCTATACACATGGTGTTTATGCCTTTGGAAAGTACTGTTAGGTAATTGGTTAACTCTTTACCACACAACAAAATTTTAGACTTGTCCAAATTGAAAGCATTTGCAGACAGCAAAATAAATGTGACTTAAAAATTGAAATTTGTGTTGGAAAGGGTAGAAAACATTGTGGGAAATGGAGAAAATGCTGGTTACCAGCATTTTCTCCTTTTCCCACAACGTTTTCAAAAGACTTTTTGTTCAGGGTTGTTAAAACCCATGATTGTGTGGTAAAGGGTTAAAGTAATCCTGGAGCTGATGTCTTATTGCCCTTTGTATAACCAAACATCAGTATTTAGTCCTCTGGTTTTATCCAAAACTCATGGAAGAAAAAGTATTTTACTTGCAGATTTAACTCTTTGCTAAACAACAAAATTTAAAATCCAATTTTTTAAACAAAATCTGTTTAGCCAATCAGAAATCCTGTTACTTTCAAATGAAGAGAAGTCTTGAGGCCTGAACAAGGAATGTTAAAAATGGATGATGAATGCTGGCTCTAGTACTTGAACTAGGCCTAATTGAAGTGTATGTGAATCATTGGTGAATGATCATTATAAACCTGGTTTACATCAAAATACAAAGGGTGTGACTTAATCATTTGTAGAAAGATTCGATCTTTGTCATTATAAAAGATCATCTAATTGTGTGAGAAATTATAAATTTGAGAGGTGTGTCAAAGATGTACATGAAAAATGTATCTTTTTTTGTAACTGTTGTAATTAATGAGTTTGAAAACTTTGAGACACAAGATTTTTTTTTTATTGCTATGTGAAATTTTAGTCAATATTTGCGTTCTCATTGGTTACAGGCATTTTGAAAGATATTTCCATATGGAACTGTTCTAAAATATTTCTGCTATCACTTCAGTTGAATATTTGTTTTACATGTTTTCCATAATTTATATTGTTACAAATATTGACATAAAATATAAATGTGTTAACTTTGACTATAGTTATGTATGTTTTCCATCTATGTACCTCATCAAAAAACTGATCATATTGAAAGCATCTGCAGACAACAAGTTAAATATGGGTCAACCAGACATAAAACTGACAGACCTTTCCATCTTGAAGGCATTTGCAGACAACAAAGAAATGAGCCATGCTCTGTGAAAAGGGAGTTTAATTCATCTGCAAAAAGTATCGACCCAGGTCAGCCTTTGTAGTCCACACAGGCAGACCTGGGTGGATACTGTTGCTTTTGGTAAATTTTCTGCATGTCTAAGTACAAGTCTACTGTATGATTCAATCTGTTGTAAGACAAAAATCCATAATCATGTGATTACTTTCCTGGTATCATGTATCAAGGAGATGCAGTAAACCCTTTCATTTACTTTTGGCTGCTGCTGGGCCTTTAACATAAACCTAGTTTTTGAGGTTCATTTCCTGTTTAAAAAAAAAAAAAAGGAGTAAAAGCTCTGGAGTCCATTTGTATTATTGTCTGTATTTTCTATCTAACAGTGATTCGATTACCTAATCATATTTTGTCTCAGAAGGAAAGTAAGTTAAAGATAAGGATTTTGATATCAAGGTCATCCAGTAGATGTCCCAGGTTCTTTAACTCCATACCAAACGACAACATTTTAAACTGTTCAAAATTGAAAGCATTTTGCAGACAATTTAGATGCAGCTCAAAAGATGATTTATGTCTTTGATGGGCTTAAAAACATTGTGGGAAAAAGAGAAGATGCTGGTTACCAGCATTTTTCCACCATGTTTTCAGAAGCTATCTTGCTCAGGGCCACTACAACCAGGAATTGTTTGATAAAGAGTTAACCCTGTACCACACAATGCCGCCTTTTAACAACCCTGGGATAGAAGCCTTTTGAAAACATTGTGGGAAAAGGAGAAAATGCTGGTAACCAGCATTTTCTCCGTTTCTGACAATGTTTTCCACCCAATCAAAGAAAAATTGCACCATTTGAGCCACACTGAAATTGTCGTCTGCAAATGCTTTCAATTTGGACAAGGCTAAAATTTTGTCGTCTGGTAAAGAGTTAAATAGGTCATGTACATAGACAGGATCTACTTGTGGACTTGTGGAACAGTTTGCAATAATGGAGTCCGGATTTTGGATCGGCTGTGTTTTTACAATTTTTGTATTTGGTATAAAAGCAGATATACAAGATGAAGTGAACGGTCTGCGAGACGAGCTGGCAGCCTTAAAGGCAACCATCAGGTCACTGGAAGAGCGACTAAGTAAGTTACTACTTGTCTTCAATACTGTTTGTGCACTAAGCACAACTTTAAGTTACCTTTGTAGACAATGTAAATTCAGATCATATTGCCTTTTGCGGATATTGTAGATCAAGATCAGACTGCACAGAACACACTTAGATCTTGGATCCTCACTGTCTTTAACCATCTACTATCTAAGGCTTAAACGGAGGTACATGTAGATGGTAGACAACTGTGGACGGTAGAAAATTAAAAAACCTTACTATACAGTTTTACGCGAATTTGGCATGGATAATCTCTGCTGACAGCAGTTCTGCGGCATCCTGCTCTAGATCTAAACGGCCGGCCAGCGCACTCAAGTTACCATCGGAATTCTAAGTGATGGTCAATATACATTAAATTTCTAGTACATAGCTACTGAGGAGGAATGCATGAATTTAACCCTATACTGCACAATGTCGCCTTTTAACGACCATGGGAGAAAAGCCTTTTGAAAACTGTGGGAAAAGGAGAAAATGCTAGTTGCCAGCATTTTCTCATTTTCCTACAGTGTTTTCTATCCTATCAAAGAAAAATCGCACCATTAGAGCTACGCTGAAATGTTCGTCTGCAAATGCTCCTAATTTGCACAAGGCTAAAAATTCGTCGTCTGGTAAAGGGTTAAAGGATACTGTAAGATGCATAACAAGAGCCCATACTGTTAAATCACGCATACATATCTGGTTTGGATGTTGGGTGGAGAGCGGAGTTTACAAGAACCTACGTGATGCTGTAAAGTAAGGCGTCACGTATGTGGTGTCTGCACAAGTTTAGTGATGTACGAGCGATTATTATACAGCTGATAAAGGGTTGCCTCCAAAACATCAAAAGGTTGATTTATTGATTGATTTAACAGCGTACTACGCCACTTTCAACGTTATTTCTGTCCCATCAGGGCGATAGTGCACTTATTCGTTTATGTCCAGGGTTTCACCATTCACTAGGCTAGGGCTTTGAAGAAATGAAGAACATCAATTAAAATGTATTTAGACGTATGGGCGTTAAAATTAATAAACGATTTGCTCTTTGGGCAAAAGGGGGGGGGGTGCAAGTAAGTATAATGCATTATGCCAAGCAAGTCTTCGTATTTTATGGTGGGGTCCTGCCTGGCTCGGTGGTAAAGTGTAGGGCTCGTGATCTGGAGGCCCCGGGCTCCAGCCTTATTGGATCCTTTGGGTTATTCCTTGGTCAAGACACTTTGACAGAGTCCTAGCCTAGTACTGGTGAAACCCAGGAAATACATCAATATGTGAGCTGTCGCCGTGATATGACTGAAATGATGTTGAAAGCGACGTAAAACACCATTCAAATAAAGTATTTTATAGATCCACTTTGGGAAACATCAGACGGAATCATGAGGTAGAAAAGTACTTTGACATGCAGATAATTTACCAATAGCAAAAGATTTCGATCCAGGTCAGCCTGCGCAGGCTGACAAGGGTTGATACTTTATGCAGATGCATTAAACCACATTTTCACAGACCATGACTCATATATATGAGGCATGCCCTGTGAAAAGGGAGCTTAATGTATCTTAATGTATCTGCGAAAAGTGTCGACCCTTGTCAGCCTTGCACAGTTTCCACAGGTTGACCTGGACCGAAACTTTTCGCTTTTGGTCAATTTTCTGCATGTCCAAAGGCCAGTCTACCCCATGATTTAGTCGGTTGTGAGACAAAAATCGATTTTATGGATCCAGCATTATGTGATGACTTGCCTGGTATAATGCATCAAGGAGATGCATTAGGTCCCCTTTTGCCAGGGCATGGTTCACATATGTTTTTTGTATGTTGTAGATGCCACGAGTTACGTGGCAAACACGGCTGCAGCTGTAACATATACCCCACCAGTGGCTTTCACTGCACATCTCTCCACCACGATAAACCCACTGTTACCCCATCAACACATCGCCTTCGACAGAGTCATATCTAACATTGGCGGTAACTACAGCCCCACAACAGGACATTTCACCGCCCCAAAGTTCGGGATCTATTCCTTCACGTTGATGGTAACAAACACGCCCGGCCACTCAGCGTCACTGTCTCTGGTCAAGAACGGTCAAACTCTCAGCCTTTCATTGGCCCACGGCACAGGAGAGACTGCTAGTCAATGGGAAACAACTACAATAAGTGTTTCAGTCGAGTTGAACACCGGGGATGAGGTTTGGGCACAGAATGAGGCGAAGTTTTCGGCCGTGGAGACCCTCGATGGCTACTTGTACTCGTCTTTTACTGGCGTTCTTGTCAATGCCATATAGTTTGTAATACATATCAAACTGTTCAGATTGCTTCGCTTCCCAAGAATGAATGAATGAATGAATGAATGAATCTCAAGTGGTAGAGCACAGGAATGAATCAATGAATGAATGAATCTCAAGTCGTAGACCACGGGATTGGCGGTATTTGGATACTTGAGAAAGTGAGTTCGATTCCTGCGGCTGGCCAACTAAAATTTCTTAGGCCTATAGTCTTTCGGATGAAACCTAAATCGAGGTTCCGTGTGATGGTGCTATGCACCAAGCACATTAAAGAATCGGGCGTAATTAACCCTTTCCCAAACGACAAATTTTGGACTGGTCCAAATTGAAAGAGTTTGCAGACGACAATTTTAAATTTGATGAAAATGGCAGAAAGGTCTCAAAAAGGGAAGAAAACACTGTGGGAAAAGGCGAAATTGCTCGTTACGAGCAATTTCTGCTTTTCCCACAGTGTTTTCAAAAGACTTGTACTACAGACACGTGAAAACCAGGGCTTGTTTGGGAAAGGGTTAAGGATGGGTTTCGTCCTGTATCTTGTACCGTCCTCTGTAACTTAACTAACAGGCTTCTGGGGGCGCCGCCCATCAAGGCAATCAACATAGGTAAATAAATTCAAACAAACAAACGAATGAATTCAATGAATGACAGAAACAGTTCCGGTAAATGAAGAGTTCGACTTTCTAGTTATTATTTAATGTTAAGACACGTCAAATCATAGCCGATCAGAAAAACATACAAGTATGTATTCAAGACAAACAATGATCACTAAATGCACCGATTTGAAAATATGGAGCTTCTATTTGAAGGACCGTCCGTTATCTCTTTACCAAACGACAAAATTTAAGAAATGTCCAAAATAAAAGCATTTGCAGACGACATTCAAAGAGTAGAAAACATTGTGGGAAAAGAAGAAAATGCTGGTTACCAGCATTTTCTTTTTTACCACCATGTTTTCAAAAGGCTTCTTCGTCAGATTTTACAACCATTTCAGCTATCATGATCCTAGTTTTTGTTTGATTGATTGACCTTCCGTTCATTTATCGTCGCCACCGGTTGCCCATATGAGCGACGCCCCCTGAAGGTTGTTAATTATGTTGCGGGGAATAGTTCAAAACACAGGACAAAATCCATCCTAAGTTACGCATGGTTCTTAAACTTGCTCTGTGGCATCGTCAAGCGAGATTTATATAAATAGTGTCCCATCCAAAGGACTATTAGTAATTTTAGATAGCCAGCCGTTGGGCTAGAACCCACACCCTAAAGTCGTCCGTGACTTGAAGTTTACAAGTCTTAAGCTCTACCACTTGAACTTTTCGGGCTGGCAATTCCTTGTTTTTCTCAACTCTATAAAATTATATCAGTATTTACAAAAGTAGGTTCTGATAAGCGACCTTTCTGGTTGACCTGTTTGGGTGTAGGACATAGTTCGAGGGGTTGGGATAGGGTAGGGTGGGAATGAACGGTTTAAACCGTAATCACACAGATATCTAAAGTATTATGTAAAATGTCTGTAGGTTGCATTCTACTAGAAATTAAACAAATCTTCAAAACCTTAACTCTTTACCATACGAAAACTCTGACTTACCCAAATTGAAAGCAATTGTCTTTAAAAAGATAGGGGGCATGGGGGAAAAGGAGGAAATGTTGGTCACCAGTATTTTCTCCTTTTCCACATTGTTTTCAAAAGCCTTCTTCCACAGGGTCGTTTTTAAAACGGGCAAAACTGGGACAATAGCCCAGTAGGACATCCCATTGGACAATAATAACCCACTGTTTATTTTTTGATACTATTCCATTTTTTCTACATGTCGGTACCCATGTTTATCAATCTTTGTATACCAACGATGAACCTTATGTGTTCAAGTTGAAAAATAAAGTATTCTGTTCTGTTCTGTCAATTCCCCAAAAGCGGCTGGCCTAGCCTGGTCGAAAATAAATGTTCTGCTCCCACCCCAATCGGCACTTCGTACCTCACTCTGGGTATCAATATTTCAATCCTGGCTACGCCTATGTTGAGACCCCAGAGTCTACTCACCCTGTACGTAATGGACTGAGTTTCCGGACTCAGCATAACCTTCAAACACGGTGAGAAGATTACGCCGTCGGTAAAATTGATTACCATCCACAGTCCTCTTAAACCATATTATGTATATATACCAGAACTCCAGACAGAGGCTGTGATTTTGATTTAAGAATTGAAAATATTAGGTATAATTATCCCCCACTAAACCATATGTTTTGGGTACTCGTAAGAATTGTCTCATCGAGCCGATTCTAATGAGTGCCAACAACGTGGGTTCGGAAGAGAAATAATGGATTTAGAATACCATCACTCACTCTTATCTTGAGCTATGAGCTTGTGCTATATATGAGTTTAGCATCGGGTAGCCAACCTTGCAGGTACTAAATCAGTGCGGCTTTTTCTGTGCAGTCTTGTGCAGTCTGATCTCGATCAACACCGACCGGCTCAAAAGCTCTTGGAGTCGCTACTGGCGGTTAAAGAGCTCAAAGCACGAAAGATCAAACGTACAGAAATAGTAAACTATTTAACCTGTGGACCATCGCTGGCCCCGCGTGCGAGTTGTCTGGGGCATAACCCTGGTAATCAGCATTTTCTTCTTTTTTCCACAATGTTTTCTACCATTCTGAAAATGAATTTCAATATTTGAGACACATTTATTTTGTCGTCTGCAAATGCCTTGCAATTAGAAGTCTAAATTTTGTCGTTTGGTAAAGAGTTAGATCCATTTCTAATAGTACTACAGAAATAGTAAACTATATACATGTATTTAACCTGCCGATAAACGCTGGCCCCGCGAATACCCATTTGAAGGCCTAACTCTTTACCAAACGACAAACTTTTTTACTTGTCTATAATCAAAGTATTTGCAGACGACAATTCAAGTGTATTCAAAATAATTGGACCTGTTTTTGTAAGGGTAGAAAACACTGGGAATCATCGGCTAGTCACCAACATTCGCTCTCCTTTACCCCAAACGCTGTCAAAAATCACTCTTCTTGAGGGCAGTAGAATCATGGTGCCGTTGGCAATGTCAACCCTGAAACTACTTTAAATAAATGAACATTTCAAGCTAGAAGTAGAGACCAGCAGAGTATTAGTAAAGATCGGAGTATTTACGGTGAACGTGTGCATTGTGTGCAGTCTGATCGAGTGATCTACTCGGCCCTATGAAGTCGCGGCGGCGGCTGTCTCTCGTAAAAGTCTTAGGTTGAATTGAAATGCATGAAGAGCACTGAACTGTAAATTGATCGGTCAAACTAATATTCCAATACTTTGAAAAAAAAAAGATCTAACGTTACTTAACCGTGGGTATACGGGTATAAGTGTATTGACAATCGATCTAAGCTCGCATTGAATACAATATACGGGTGAATATCGAGTGGTCTTGTATTGTTTATATAGAGATGGTACACTTTAAACAGGAATGTCGTGTTTCGAAACACCTGACCGCTAGACCAGCATTTTTTACGTGTCTAAAATATGGAATGTAAAAGAGAAGTAAGTGCGTTTATCGTTCACATTTCATAAGACCACACAACAGCCCAGGAATATTGTTCTTTGGCGGCATTAAGTCGATAACCGTTTGTAATAGATCTAATGTGTAGTAAAGTGCTTTGAAATAAGCTAAACTCTTTCTAGACGATATTTAATTTGTGCCGTGCTCTTTGAAAAGGGGGCTTAATGCATCTGCGAACGGTATCGACCCAGGTCAGCCTGCGCAGTCCGCGCAGGCTGACCTGGGCCGAACCTTTGCGCTGTTGGTCAATTTTCTGTATGTCAAAGGACCAATCTACCGTATGATATGTAGTCGGTTGTTAGACAAAATGGCTATTATGGATCCATAATTACGAGATGACTTGCCTGGTATAATGCATCACGGAGTTGTGTTATGCCCTCTTTTGCCAGAGCGTGGCTCATTTAGATTCCTGCATAGGTCAGAAAAATACAGTCCAGGGATCGTATATACACTTCCCTGTGCAGACTATATGTGTCCCAAAAACTATGGGATCTATCTTTGAAAAGAAAAATAAGATACTGATATTTTGAAAGAAAGTCAATATTGTCTCTGTGAATGGCATAAAACATTGTGGGAAAAATAGGAATACCTAGCTACCAGCATTTCAGATTTTTTCCTTTGACGTTTTCCCCGTCTTCGGGATTGTTTCGAATGTCATTCCACTCCGTCTGATACAATGGGTGTCTTCCTGCAAAAAGAAATCGCAGTATTTGGGGGTTTTATTGCTGGTTGGAAATTCTTGTTTCATTTGTTTAGGAGTCTAAGGGTTAATAGTTGCCATGGAGTGCTGACTTAACCCCTTACCCCACTTCACAACCCCGTGCGTGTTTTAATGACCCTGAGGAAATGGGCCCTTGAAGACAATGTGCGGAAAAGGAGAAAATGCTGGTAGCCACTATATTCAAGTCCCCGTGAAAGACAACAAATACATCCCTCAAGCCATATTTCATCTTTCATCTGCAAATGCTCTTTGGTTTATATTGGAGTTTAACGCCATTTTAACAGCTCAGGTCATATCATGGCGGTCAGTGACGCACCCATGTGTTTCCCTGGCTTCCTCACACCAGTACTGGCACAACTTTCTTTCGAAAGCCACTGACTTCTTTTCTCACGTGAATCAAAGGTGAGAGGCGAAAAATCACCGGAAAGAAAGTTTGCTTCAACCGGGTATCGAACTCGCAACCGCAAGGTCACGAGTCAGATACGCTCTGAACCACTGAGCTACCCGGGCGGGCTTGTAAATGCTCTTTGCATCCATAGACGAGTCTAAAAAAAGATTGCCGTAAAATGCTGACTTTACCAGATGACAAATGCAAATGCTCTCTGCATCCATGGACGAGTCTAAAAAATTGTCACCTGGAAAAGAGTTATGGAAGGCTACTTTTGGAGGACAATTTATTTGCGGATCAGACTACGTCCTGTATCCAAGCAACACGATATTTTGTTGAATAGCCCAGCCCAAACTGACACAAAAAAGTCATGCAAATTATTTGAGTCATGTTCTGTGACAAGGGGGCCTAATGCAACTGCGAAAAGTATCGATTCAGGTTAGCCTGCACAGGCTGACCTGGGCCGAAATTTTTTGCCACTAGTCAATTTTCTGTATGTCCAAGGACCAGTCCACTTCGGGATTAAGTCGGTTGTTAAAAAACAAGTGGCTACTATGGATCCATAAGTATGTGGTGGCTTGCTTGCTATAATGCATCACGGAGATGCATTAAACCCCTTTTGTCAGAGCGCATCTCATTTTAATACAGTCTCGATTCAAATTCTGCACTAGTTAGATCTGCAAAATTAGCCATTCGGTTGGCCGAAACGGAACACTTCGGTCAGACAGATTGCTAGTTCTAGGATTAACCTTAGGCTGCTATGCGCGACTCAAGGACTTTTTTGGGGACAGTGCACAGAATATGAAGTCTGATCTTGGATCTACACTGTCCGGTAAGGAGACATTTCCCCCAAAAAGTAACTTTGAAATAGTAACAGTTTGGTTATTTACTATCAGCCTAAAAGTTTCATTTAAGTTATTTAGCAGTTTAAGGGTTAAGAGCTAAAATGACTTTAGAATAGTTGAATTTCAACAGGTTTCTAGGTAAACTTTACACTGAACGTATGAATGCATCTGCATGCATGGTCTGAATTGGGTGAAAACTATAGAAATATCTGGATTTGTATATTCCAGATTATAACGTGAAAATACACAGAGACTTTTAAAGTGTACTTACATATAGATCTACTTGGTGCTTCACGCAACATATTGATCACACCGTTCATTATGGCGACGACTGGAGATTCATTCACTGATGCACCCAAGCCCGTTTCGGCATCAGATGCAGCCTTCTTACAACCTCCACCAAGCTATGAAGAGGTAAGTGATGTGTCATCTTTGCGTCTAAAACTTGCCTCTGGTACCGACAGAGTCAGTGCAGGACTAGGCGACGAACAACGTTCTTCTAAGTGCATTCACCATTTTTTTTTTATCGGCACTCAACCTTGATTTAAAATCGTTGCAATGTATCCAAACCTATAGACATTATTAGTTTGGGTACATGCCACGATTTTAATCAAGGTCGAGTGCCAGCTATTTTCGCCCCGTTTTCACGCCACTGCTTTTGGTAAGAGACTATTTCGAGCTTAGGCAATTCGTAGAGTTTATCATGCTTACCACCTATTTCATTTTAATCTACAAGTAGGGCGAATAAATGGTCTTCGTGGTTCTGTAATATTTGTTTAGAATGATTAAGCAGAAAATAAGAAATCATTCGCTATTTCCTTCAAAACTCGAGTAGAATTCGCGTTCGTAATTTTAGGACGTTCTCCTTTGTAGAGAGTATCTATCAGTTTTCCGGCTTTTATTTGCGCGAGAAACAAATTGGGCCCAGCATTAAGAGAAGTTCGTTTTGTATAGAAAAAAAAAAGCTAAATATTATTCTGTAGCCCTTAAAGGCTGCAGAATAGATATACGAAAATCAATCAGTTTCCCAGCCACTAGTTGCTGTACCACATAACCATCGTCGAAACAAAGGTCAACAGTGGGAGAGGAATGAAGCCTGTCGCATATGACTACCATCAATCTTCAGGAAGAAACTTACCGAGAGCTCTACTGTACAGTACTGTTGGGATTCAAGCCAGCAGTCCCTGATCTAAAGTCCTAAACGCAATCGACTGAGCTACTATAATTGGCAATTAAAGAGTTAAAAAAGTGACAGACATGGGTGGGTGATGCTGATAGAATTTGGTGAAAGCTTGCTGGTACTATGTAATAGATCTTAAAGGGAAAGCTCGGTTCTTAGCAAAGAACTGGCCAAAATTCTGTGGTGTTCTTTGAAATAAGATGGTGTTCAACCCTTTACCAAACAATCCCAAGTTTTAACGACCTTGAGAAAAAGTCTTTAGAAAACAATGTAGGAAAAGGAGAAATGCTGGTAACCAGCATTTTCGCCCATTCCCGCAATTTTTCTTCTCTGCTGCAAACAAGTTTCATTTTTTGAGTCAAATTCAGTTTGTCATCTGCAAATGTTTTCAATTTGGGCTAGTCTAAGATTTAGTTATTTGGTAGGAAGGTTTGCAAAACATGGGTTTGTGTGTGGGGGGGGAGGGGGGGAATAGTGATGCAAGTTTGCTTGTATAATATTTTAAAAGGAAAACCCCGGGTCCCAGCGAAGAACAGGCCAAAATTCTGAGGTGGTCTTTGAAATAAGATGGTGTTTACGTGATATTTGACTGTTATCTATCTTATTTTATACAGGTTATGGGAGTATACCAGACATCTGTCAAACCAGTCCAGGTACAAGATCAGGATATCCCTCCATTGTCTTACATTGATATCATGCCAAGATGTCTGAAAATAGGAAATATCAAGGGAAAAGTGAAACCAACATTTGATAATTTTAGGTTGTATTTTTCATCCATCTTCATACCAGCTATGAACTTTTCTGAACTTTTGTTTTGGGGTAATTCTATACATTAACCTTAGATTCTGAAACAAATAAAATTGACAGAAAGAGAATTAACTTGTTCTGAGATTTTTTTTGTTTTAAAATTTTCACAATACTTTCCAATGTAGTTAGAGGTGTGACAAAAAAAGAAGTCAATTTCATACAGTCATGTGTAATTGTGTATGCTGTCTTTGTGTCAATAACTTATTTAACTAGATATTTTTTTAAGGTTATTTCTATGTGGTTCACATGCATTGTGCTTGAAGTATACATGTGTCACAGTTCTATATATATTAGCACCTGCCTTGCTGTTCAGCTAGTTTTTACAGCCATGTGCTTTGGTGTACTTCTCTCTACAAGTTCAGCAGTGTGCCTTGTGGTTAGTGCATGGATGGGTGATCAACCTCTTTCACGTTACATTTGGTGGCAGAGGATGATTTGTATATGAGTCTTGGGGTTGAGACTTCTCGAAGGGGAAAGTGATGTCATGGAGGGGAGTTAGGTACTTAACTCTTTACCAAACGACAAAAATTCTGGACTTGTCCAAATTGAAAGCATTTGCAGACGACAAAATGAATATGACTCAAAAATTGAAATTATATAGTTTTGGGAAGGGTAGAAAACATTGTGGGAAAAGGAAAAAATGCTGGCTACCAGCATTTTCTTCTTTTCCCACAATGTTTTCAAAAGGCTTCTTTCTCAGGGTCGTGAAAACCCGGGATTGTTTGGTAAAGGGTTAAAACATGCCTTGAAGTTCAGCAGGCTTTTACAGTGATGCAGTTTGGTGTATATTTCTCTGTGCAAGTTAACCCTTTACCAGACGGCAAAATTTTAGCCTTGTCCAAATTGAAAGCATTTGCAGACAACAATTACAATGTGGCTCAAATGGTGCAACTTTTCTTAGATAGCATAGAAAACATTGTGGGAAAAGGAGAAAATGCTGGTTACCAGCATTTTCTCCTTTTCCCACAATGTTTTCAAAAGGCTTCTTTCCCAGGGGCGTCAAAAGGTGGCATTGTGCGGTAAAGGGTTAAGCAGCGTGCATTGCGTGTTGTGGTTAGTGCTTGGATGGGTGACCAACCTTTTGTATGTTCCACATGTACTAATTAATATCAAAATGTTAAGCACATCATTTGCATTTGAAGTAGTAGAACTTTATATCTCATTGGTAAAAATATCTTGTGGACCTAACAATCAAAAGGCTTGCTTTGGAAATAAAAAGTTGAAAATGTTGTGCAGGACCGTTATTGAATACAGCTTAATCCTCTATTATACAATGCCTTCAAATGATCCTGAAGAACAGTACTTTTGAAAACATATTGTGAAAAAAGAGAAAATGCTGGTAACTAGCATTTTCTCCTATACCTATATTTTATTCTACCCTTACAGAGCCAAGTCCTTTCGTTTGTGCCACACATAATTTGTTGCCTGCAAATGCTTTCAGTTTTGACAAATCCAAAATTTTGTTGTCTGGAAGAGAGTTATTATGCATTTTATTGCCTGATTTTCTTTTATCACATAATCCATTTTAAAGTTAACATAATAAGGAAAGCTGTGCATCAGTGTGAATATTGCCATTTGGTTACATAATACTTATGAATCCCTTTTCAGTGCAATCATGGAAGGAGCCAACTGCTGGTTGAGAGAACATCCAGGCCTGCTCGTGTGGAAATGTGAGACAGTTATCAGAAAACTTGGTACCAACTCAGATGGGAGTTTGACCTACGACCTCAATGACATGTTGAGACCAGATCCAACATTTGGCTATGTTGTATACATACGAGGTGTTAGGTATCCATAACATTGTATTATTGTAGGTGGTATAAAAAAAAATGAGAAAATAAGTGTTTTTGTATGGACTGATGTTGAAATGTATAAAAAATTTACTAACCCATGTACTTCAGCACCAAGTAACTTAACCCTTTACCACACAATCTCGAGTTTTAACGACTGTGAAGAAGAAGCCGTTTGAAAACACTGTGGCAAAAGGAGAAAATGCTGGTAACCAGCATTTTCTCCTTTTTCCACAATGTTTTCTACTCTTTTAAAAACAAATTCCATCAATTGAGCCAAATTTAAATTGTTGTCTGCAAATGCTTTGAATGTGGACACTGATAGTACATGTATTTCTTCATGCAAGTTTTTATGTCTTTAAGGATGTGGTTGACAAGAAACATGAACCCTACTTCTACTCCTCAACAACTTGGTCTTAGAAACGAGATTCCAGCTACAAAAGAGATATTAATTCCTATACGTCGTTACGGGTAAACTTTTCATATTTTCTGCTGTAATGTAAAGATGACTTTCGATTCTGTTAGAGTTTTAGTTCATAGCCAATGGGAAAGAGCATTTTACCTATCATGTTACATGTAAGACTGGTAGTCTGGGTATTAGTTCTCCTTAACTCTTTACGAAATGACAAAATTTTAGACTGGTCCAAATCAAAAGGATTTGCAGACAACAAATTCAATCATGCTGAAAAGATGATAATATTGTCTGGAAAGTGTAGAAAACCTTGTGGAAAAAAGAGAAAATTGCTGGTTACCAGCATTTTCTCCTTTTCCCACAATGTTTTCAAAAGGCTATTTCCTCAGGATTGTTAAAATTTGGGATTGTGTGGAAAAGGATTAAAGAAATGGTAGCTGCCAAAAGTAAACAAATCAGGTGTTTAAAAGCATTTGAATTTAAATCATACCTTGGAAAGTATGGAAATTATAGTGAAGAAGACAATCTATTATTGTACGAAAAATGAACTTTAAAATTATGTAAAAAGTAAACAAAAGATAAAGCTATCTAGCAGTTTTTGACTTGCTTTTGAAATTCATTTTTCTGCCAGCGACTAACACTTCGACAACCTGTACAATAACAGATTGACACCTTCACAGTAATTTCCATTCTTTTATAAGGTATGATTTAAAATTCAAATACTGTCACAACAATCTTGGTCACAAGAAATCAACACCAAAGTGCTTGATGATGTTTTGATTTTATATAGAGAGTGTAGTTATATCGAGAGTGCTGTGCAATGATTTCAAAGACAGTAGAAATGTAAATGTTTAGCATCAAAATGTGACCAATCACAAAAAGAAAGGGAAAAGACATGATCATACAAGAAGACAACTGTCCCATTTTCCATGTTGAAACCACAAGTGGGATTCTATTTTTACGGATAGGATATCAACCAAGTACGAGGCTTATCCGTATAAGAAAGACCTAGGCACAAGCTTCATGTAACACCGAGAGCATGAAGTGCTCGAGGTGTTTTGTGAAGCTTGTGCCCAGGCCTTTCGTATACAGAAAGGCTGATGTATGAGGTTGATATCTGATTTACACACCGATCACCTTCAGTATTGAGTAGACGACTAAACCATTAAGTCGAAAAGTTTGGACCTGTTCGATGAAAAAAGAAGCCTTTGACATGTTTTTATTAAAAATAATTTTCTGGTATTTTTCATTCATTTATTTATTTTCTAACTTGAATATTAATGAATTGTGGCTAGAAATTGACACCATGAGCATCAACCTTTGGATTTCTTTTAGTTGTGTGGGTTTGTTAATGCCGCACAAGTGACCAATAAAGTTTCGAATTGAATGATTGAAATATTCATGGATTCAAGCTTAAGGCGGAAATGCTCCGGTATTTTCAAATTCTACCCTCTGTCCACTGGCCGTTTGCACAAATTTATCTAGTTAGATAGGGTCGTAGGTCAGTGATCAGTGGTATGCAGTTTAATCACAGTAGCTACTGTAATCAGGGGTCGTGCTACGTACAATGCATGTTTTTACAAAATAGATCAAAGCTAGAAAAACGTGCCATATAGCACACTATTGTGGCTGACCTGACTGTGGATTGAGCCCAGTACAACTGGTCTTAAAATCAATTCTAATCTTCCGCCTATGTAAGTGATAGGGCCGTACACTTTTCATTTTGTTTGATTTCTTGAGACTAACTGTGCTGGATCAGTCCAAGAAGGAGAGTGCTCCTATGTTATCTGCACCTTATTGCACTAAGAGAAAAGCAAAAGGGCTTTATTGCTCCAGAGGCTAAGCTCTGCCAGCATGGACAAACCAACTGTTGGTCACATAGGAAATAGGGTGCATGGAACCAAAATACAGCAATGTTGCACACATGTTTTAGTGCATCGATAATTAACGTTTTCTTTCTTTCGCTATTTCACACAAAACTAAAGCAGTATTAAAAATGAGATGGTTTTAAATATAAATAAATTACTGTAATAACGGGACTTAAAGGTGAATATGTGAATAGAAACATATGAAAATGCATTTTTCCGACATTGTTTTAAATGTTATCGCACATCTTTTAGATAGGAAGGAATAGATTTTTTGGTGATCTCTTTAAAAAATGTATTTAAAAATTGTTGAAATGGTCTCCAATAAAAATCATGTTAAAATCTGTCCCTTCAAATGAAACATATTTCCAAGATTGTTCCTATTTATTAACAAAATCTTAAACATAATCAAGGTCGAGAGAGTGCCAATGTCCTTCACGACCCTCTTTGCACCACCTCAGGTCCGTCAATGCATATGGATGGGTCATTCCCGCAAATGAACAGGTCTTTCTTGCATGTGGGTAGGTCTTCTATCTACAGAAAAACCTGTGCACGTGCATAGATAGACCTTTGCTCATGCATTCTTTTGTTAAGATGGGTCGTTCAGAAAAATATAGACCTTGTCCAAACAAAGGAGCCGGTGTGTAAATTGGGGGATATGTAAATGACTCTGGTGATAAACTATCACAACATTGCCCAGTTGCTTACAATTTTAACCTGCTATAATTTTCTCAGTATCAGGATTTGTTTCCAATGACAAATCTGAAATTTTTTTTCATTCTTTCAGGCCATGGATATTGATTATTCATTGATTCACACAAAAAACCAAATTCTGTAAATTGGGTTAACCCTTAGGCTGCCAAGCGCAACTCACTGACCTTTTGCGGACAGTGTAGATCAAGATCAGACTGCACAGAATGTGCAGTCTGAACTTTGATCTATACTGTCCGATAAGGAGATATTTTTCTCCAAAAAATAAATTTTTAATAGCATTATTCTGGTTTTTTACTATTGGCTTGAAAATTTTATATAACTTATTTAGCAGGTTAACTGTTCACCAAACTATAAATTTTGGACTATTCCAAATTGAAAGCAGTTGCAGACGACAACTTAAATGTAGCCAAACAGATGATTTCTGTCTTTGAAAGGGTAGAAAACATAATTGGAAAAGTAGAAAATGCTGGTTACCAGTATTTTCTCCTTTTCCCACAATGTTTTTAAATGACTTAGTTCACAGGGTTGTGTCGTAAAGGGTTAAGGGTAAAAATTGACTGAAAACGAATACAAGACCTATAGATCTTGTCACTTTAATTTTTAGCTCAAGGTGAGCTTTTGTGGTTGTCCGATGTCCGTCGTCTGTCATCAACATTTACCTTGTGGACACTCTAGAGGCCACATTTCATACTCAATTGACCTGAAAATTGGTCAGAATATTTGTCTTGATGAAATCTCGGATGAGTTCGAATTTGGGTCACCTGGGATCATAAACTAGGTCACTAGGTCAAATTAAAGAAATACCTTGTGGACACTCTAGAGGCCACATTTCTTACTCAATTGACCTGAAAATTGGTCAGAATATTTGTCTTGATAAAATTTTGGATGAGTATGAATTTGGGTCAACTGGGGTCATAAACTAGGTCACTAGGTCAAATTAAAAAATTACCTTGTGGACACTATAGAGGCCACATTTTTTACTCAATTGACCTGAAAATTGGTCAGAATGTTTGTCGTGACAAAATCTCAGATGAATTTGAATTTGGGTCACCTGGGTTAATAAACTAGGTCACTAGGTCAAAGAAATACCTTGTGGACAACATAAAGGCCACATTTCTTACTCAATTGACCTGAAAATTGGTCAGAATGTTGGTCTTGATAAAATTTTGGATGAGTATGAATTTGGGTCACCTAGTCACCTAGGGTCATAAACTAGGTCTCACTAGATCACCTTATAAAAATTCCTTGTGGGCGCTCTAGAGGCTACAATTATTACTCAATTGACCTGAAAATTGATCAGCATGTTTGTCTTGATAAAATCTTGGATGAGTTCAAAATTGAGTCACATAGGGTCATAAACTAGGTCACTGGGTCAAACTTAAAGAAATATCTTGTGGGTGCTCTAGCAGCCACAATTCATGCTCAATTGACATGGAAATTGGTCAGCGTGTTTGTCTTTGTGATATTTCAGATGAGGTAAAAATTGGGTCACATAGGGTCAAAAACAAGATCACTGGGTCACATTGAAGAAATACCTTGTGCGCACTATAGAGGCCACAATTTAAGCTAAATTGACCTGAAAATTGGTTTACTTGTTTTACATGATGATATCCCGGATCAATCAGAAATTGGGTCTTATAGGGTCATAAACTAGGTCACTAGGTCAAATTCAAGAAATGTATTGTTGGCGTTCTAGAGGCCACAATTTTTGCTCAACTGACCTGAAAATTTGCCAGCATGTTTGACTTGATGATATCTTGAATGGGTTTGAAATTGGGTCACATAGGGTCATAATCTTGGTCACTAAGTCAAATTACAGAAATACCTTGTAGGCACTCTAGAGGTGGCAATTCTTGTCCATTTCACCTGAACCTTGGTTAAGTTTGTCTTGATAACTTGGATGAGTTTGAAATATGGTCACATAGGGTCATAAACAGGGTCACAAGGTCAGATTGAAGAAATACATTTTAGACACTCCAGAGGCCACATTTTCAGCTCAATTGACCTGACCATTGGTCAGAATGTTTGTCTTAATAATATCTCATATGAGTTTTAAATTGGGTCATTATGACCATGGGGTGAAATTTCGCCTATTGACTCAGGTGAGCAATCCAGGGCCATCATGGCACTCTTGTTTGTAGGTATTATGGTGCAGGTTTAACTGTTATGGGAGATGGAGTAGTTATGCAAGGAGGTGTTGCCTGCAGAAGATACCTCACCTTCAAAAATCTGTACCAAACAATAGAAAGTATCAATGAAAAACTGAGTGCAAATCCTCTGCCAGGTTTGAGTTTTTAGCTCCACTGGCCGAAGGCCAGCGGGCTTATGTCATGGCCTGGTGTCCGTCGTGCGTCCGTCCGTCCGTCCGTCCGTCCGTGCGTTAACTTTTATTTCAAACATCTTCTTCTCTGAAACTACCCATCCAATTTTCATGAAACTTCACAGAAATGATCCTGCCATGGTCCTCTTCAGAATTTCTTGAAAGAATTTGATTCCTTCAAAAACTCTGGTTGCCATGGCAACAAAACTGAAAAATATTGGAAATCTTTAAAAATCTTCTTGTCTGAAACCATAAGGCATAGGGCTACCAAATTTGGCATGCAGCTTTATGTAGTAGACCTCTATCAAGTTTCTTCAAATTATAGCCCTGGGGTCAAAATTGGCTCTGCCCCAGGGGTCACAAGTTTTACATAGGCTTATATAGAGAAAACTTCAAAAATCTTCTTGTCTGAAACCATAAGGCATAGGGCTACCAAATTTGGCATGTAGCTTTATGTAGTAAACCTCTATCATGTTTCTTGAAATTATAGCCCTGGGGTCAAAATTGGCTCTGCCCCAGGGGTCACAAGTTTTACATAGGCTTATATAGAGAAAACTTTAAAAATCTTCCTGTACCTGTGCCATAAGGCCTAGAGCTACCAAATTTTGCATTTAACTTGATCTAATTGGGGTCTACCAAAAGTGCCCAAATTATAGTCCTGGGGTCAATTTGGCCTCATGCTGGGGGGGGGGGGGTTCACAAGATTTACATAGGCTTACATAGGGAAAACTTTTAAATCTTGGTGTACATAGCCATAAGGCTTAGGCTACCAAATTTTGCATAATTATAGCATTATCTAGTGGACAACTACAAAGAGGGCCCAAGTTACAGCCCTAGGATCAAGTTTGGCCCTGCACCAGGGGTCACAAGTTTTACATGGGTTTATTGAGTGAAAAGTTCAGAAACCGTCTTGTTACTAGCCATAAGGCCAAGAACTCCCAAATTTGGCATGTTATTCTTCTAATACACATATTCCCCATTTAGTCCGACTGTAGCCCTGGGGTCAAAGTTTTATAAGGGCTTATATAGTAAAGACTTCTCTTCATGGTTTATATTTATAAGCCAGTGGAGCGATACAGGGCCATCATGGCCCTCTTGTTATTTTTTCCTGTCACATGCAATAATTTCAACCTATTAACAGGGTGCCATATATTTTATTTTGTTACCTGTCACATGGTTATATGACCAAATAAGTGCGTAGCTGCAAACTGGGACTACTGGTACTTTTAAATGAGCATCCCGATAATTGAATGAAAGAATCAGAGGCAAGAATTGTCCCTGAATATTAAATACTGGTACATGTACACGCATATAGTTTCAATTTGTAATGCCAGTTTTTTTTTTTTTAATTGTGAAAACAAACAAAAAAAACCAGAGATGTATTTGTCCTTCTTCACACAACATTTTTCCGTGGGTAAACATGACATTCATGATGTATTTATTAGCATTAATGATGTCATTATTGCAGCTGCTTCACACATCTTTATCTAAAGTAAACAAGATGTTGATATGTGTGTTCTTTTGAGACAAATATTCAATATCATACTTGATGTGGACTATAAATGACACACTAGATAAAAAGAATAAATAGTTGGTGTCTTTGATAGGTAAAGTTATCGGCTCCGAAATATCTTGCACCAGTTCTGACACGACATTTTTTCCAAGTCACTTACAACTTTTCTCATATGCATCATAGATGAGAGGTGAAAAATCGCCGGAAAGAAAACTTGCCGCAACTGGGTATCGAAATTGCAACCACAAGGCCACAAGGCTTTTTACAGGAGCAGATGTGAAAAAAAATGTGGAAAAAGGAGAAATATCTTCTTGTTAAAGCAGATAGAGCATACAATGAGACATCTTAAACTAGTATTATTGATCCTTTGATTTCTTAAGGAACCATTCTGACGGTAGAGACTGATTACATCAAGGCCTATGAATGGTTAAAAAATGAATTGGATCCGGAAACGGCCTGTTGGGACGAGGACAAACTGAAATTCAGACGAGAAACTCAGGTGATAAGAATATTCTACACACAAGGTTCTCCAGCGAGGGAAACTATTGGTGAGATTTAACCTTTTACCACACAAACCTGAACTTTAATGACCATGAGAAAAAAAGGTTTTGAAAACATGTGGGAAAAGAAAAAATGTTGATAACCAGCATTTTTTTTTCATTTTCCCACAATGTTTTCTGGCCGTTTTTTGAGATAAATCTCATTGTTTTAGCAACATTTATGCAATTTGTAATTGCTTTGAATTCAAACAAGTCTAAAATTTTTTTATCTGGTGAAGAGTTCGAAAATTGTAGTACATGTACATAATTTATAGAAAGCTCAAATAATGGGATTGGTCTTTGAAAAGGCAGAAACCATTATTAGGCTATAAAAGAAAATGCTGGTTTTCAGAACTATCTGATTTCCCAAAAATTTTTTCAGGAGACTTTTACTCCAGCATTGTAAAAATAAGGGATCTACAGTTTCTATTAACATTTTACCACACAATCCCAAGTTTTAACGACCCTAAGGGAGAAGGCTGTGGAAACCATTGTGGGAAAAGGAGAAAATGCTGCTAACCATGATGTTCTCCTTTTTCGACAATCTTTCCTACCCTTTCACACACAAAATCCGTAATTTGAGTCACATTTGACTCTTTACCAAAGGACAAAATTTTAGACTGGACCAAATTGAAAGCATTTGTAGACAACAAAATAAATGTGACTGAAAAATTGAAATTTGTTTTAGGTAGGGTAGAAAACATTGTGGGAAAAGGAGAAAATGTTGGTTATCAGCATTTTCTACTTTTCCGACAATGTTTTCAAAAGGCTTTTTCTTCAGGGGCATTAAAACCCGTGATTACGTGGTAAAGAGTTAATTTGTTGTCTGCAAATGCTCTGAATTTCAACAATTCCAAAATTTTGCCATTTGGTAAAGGGTTAAAGGGTTAAATATTGACATTTTACTAATCTTATGCTACACTGAATTGGTCAGATATGATATACCCTGTAGCTAACAACTGTTTTACATACCTTCACATTGGCTCATTGAAGGACTTGCTTACTTGTTAGCAGATGTCAGAATTTAAAACCTTTCCAAATTGAAAAAAAAAATGCAGATGAAAAATAAAATGTGGCACAAATGATGGGATTTAGCTTTGAAAGGTTAGAAAACATTGTGGGGAAAAAGAGAAGATGCTGGTTATCAGTACTTTCTCTTTGTCCTAAAATGTTTTCAAAGGCTCTCTTCTTCAGGGTCATTAACCCTTTACCAGACAGCAAAATTTTAGCTTGTCCAAATTGAAAGTATTTGCACACAACAATTTTAATGTGGCTCAAATGGTGCAACTTTTCTCTGATATGGCAGAAAACATAGTGGGAAAAAGGAGAAAATGCTGGTTACCACACTTTCTCCTTTTCCCACAGTGTTTTCAAAAGGCTTCTTTCCCAGAGTTGCATTGTGCAGTAAAGGGTTAAAACTTTGGATTGTGTGGTTAAGGGTTAAGTCTTCACCCAACAATCCTGGATTGAGATGACCCCGATCAAAAAGGATTTTGAAACCTTGTAAGACAAGAAGAAAATGCAGTGTCATCTCATAGTCTGCAAACGCTTGCAAAGTGGACAGATGTGAACTTTTTATTTTTCAGTAAAGAGTTTAACTCATTGCTGCGCAAACCCTACTTTCAACGACTCTGGGAATGAAAGCTTTTGAAAACACTTTGGTAAAAGGAGAAAATTCTGGTAACCAGCATTTTCTTCTTTTCCCAAAATATTTTCTACCCTTCCCAACACAAATTCCAACTTTTGAGTCATATTTTTTATGTCGTCTGCAAATTTTTTCAATTTCGACAAGTCTAGAAATTTTGTTGCTTGGTAAAGAGTTAAACTAACAAGACCATAATTTATAATAGTTGATGAAAATACTCCCTGCTATTGCAGCTACGCAACCAGCTATTCCACAAATCAAATCTACATGTCAGCCATGAATATGTAAAACTATAAATTGATAATTCTACTGATTGAATGGTGTTTTATACCACTTTCAACATTATTTCAGTCATATCAGGGCAGCAGCTTACATATTCATGTATATCCTACATATTCAGGGCTCTGAAGACACTCCCACTAAAAACCCAATGGATCCAGTGAGGCTCGAACCCAGGACATCCAGGTCACGACTTCCTACACTTTACCACTGAGCCTCAAAGGACCCCCCCCGATAATTCTACTGAAATATCAGTGCAGTTATTACATTATCTGTTCTTATGGTTTAAACTTTTTCGAGATGGCAAAAATTTGATCCAGTCTAAATTGAAAGAATTTAGAGACAACAGATTTAAAGAGACTCAAGTAATGAAATTTGTTTCTGAAAGAGTTGAGAACATAGTAGGAAAAGAAGAAAATGTTGGTTGCCACCATTTTCTCCTTTTTCCATTATGTTTTTAAATGCTTTCAAAAGCTTTCTTTATCATCAAAGTTCAGAGTTATTTGTTAAAGAAACATCCTTACAGCATGAGAGAAAAAAACACTGTTAAAACTTTAAAGTGTGTAGAATGGCTCAGAATTTGGTCAACCGTGTAAACATAAATAAATTACCCATAGAAACTGAAGGGATTTGTCCTCATATAAAACTGGAAATGATTACAGTGATTTCTTTGAAGGCTACCAAAAAATGAAATGCATTTTCTGTCATAATCTGTGCGACCTTGCAGCCGTCAGGGGCAACAGTCGGCATGAAGATACAAGAATGATTTAAGTTTTATTAAATAAAGATAGAATGGGTTAAAAACTGGCTGAAAATGAGTATAGATGTATCTTTAAAGGTTTGAACAGTAACACAGTCTCTTGTGCTTGACAAAACTCATTCACCATTCCCCTACATAATCATATACAACAAATTTTATTTGCTCCAATCTGTACAATGTACATTTCACAAGATTCAAAAATTAAATACAAATAATACCGTACAGAAGATTATTGAGGTTGAACTCATCAAAATAAAAACTGTATATGTTTAACCCTTTACAACACAATCCCGATTTTTAACATCTTGGAGAAAGAGGCCTTCTGAAAACAGCATGCTGGTTACCAGCATTTTCTCCTTTTCCAACAATGTTTTGTACCGTTTTAGAGACAAATCCAACCTTGTGAGTTTTTTTTTTATATATATGTGTGTGTGTGTGTGTGTGTGTGTGTGTGTGTGTGTGTGTGTGTGTGTGTGTGTGTGTGTGTGTGTGTGTGTGTGTGTGTGCCTTCATTTTGGACAAGTCTAAAACTTTGTCATTTGGTAAAGGGTAATTTCTTAACTACATAATCCAGAGTTTTAATGACCCTGAGATGGAAGGCCTTTGAAAATATTGTGAGAAAATGAGAAAATGGTGGTAACCAGCATTTTTTTCTTTTTCACAATGTTTTCTACCCTTTCAGAGTCAAATTCCATCATTTGAGTTATATTTTATTGTTGTCTGCAAATGCTTTCCTTTTGGACAAGTCGTTTGGTAAAGGGTTATGATCAATCACAATTTTCTTTAACTCTTTACCAAATGGCAAAATCTTAGCTATGTCTACATCGAAAGCTTTTGCAAACGTCAAAATAATTATGACTCAAAAATTGAAATTTACTTTGGGAAGGGAAGAGGACATTTTAGGAAAAGGAGAAAATGCTGGTTACCAGCATTTTTTCCATCCCACAATGTTTTCAGAGGCATTGTGCTTCAGGGTTGTTGAAACCGGGAATTGTGAGGTAAAGAGTTATACAAGTTTCAATGCATCGAGAAATTCTCTCAAACAGGACTTCAAGATTTTGTCCCAGAAGTGATCCAAGGGGGTGATGTCATCAAACAAGCAAAATTTGAGAATTTTGATGTACTTCTGAACAGAATGTATCACTGGATTCCAGCGAACCAAGTATGTAAAGTATGATTGTAGTGAGAGTTGTCATTTTTAGCTTGGCCGTTTTTAAAGAAAACATCGAGGTATTCTTGTAGCCCTGGTGTCATGGTCATCTGTGTCATGGTCTGTGTTGTTGGCAAAAACTTTGAGATTTTATAATATCTCTGTCAGTACTTAAGATATTTGCTTCAAACTTGGACAAGTTGTCAATTATCAAGGGCAAGTAACATCAAAGTATTTTTGACACAGTTATGCCCCTTTTTTGACTTAAAATTTTCACTAAAATCAAGCAACTGCAGCTGAGCATTGGTGCTCTTGGTTTTTTCTCTCATCATAATGCTTCACCTTTTACCAAACAATTCCAAGTTTTTGACAACACAGAGGAATGAGGCATTTGAAAATACTGGGGTATAAAGAGAAAATACTGGTGACCAGCATTCTCTCCTTTTCCCACAAGGTTTTAGGCCCTTTCAAACACAAATTACATCGCATGGACTACGTACAATTTGTCGTCTGCACACATTTTCACAAAAAGTTTAAAATTTTGTTATCTGGTTAAGGGTTAAATCTGAAAATATACATGTACTTTTCTTTTATGCTTTTCAGTAATATATAGAAATCTAACAGTGAATTAATTATATCCTTATAATTCACTGGTGAATGTTATCATTCACCGGTGAATGTTATAACTTTATATTTTTGACATGCCAATAATATTTATAAAATATGAATGAATTTTTAGCAGGTGAACGTCACTTTATATGACGTTGTCACTCATGAAGTCATTATTGCAGCTAGTCTACAGCTGACTAGATTGAATAGGCTATTTTGCTTATATTTTTCACACTGAGTATAAATTAGACATGAAAAGAAAGGTTAAAGTGAAGATTATAAAGGAAATGAGATAATTGTTTGTTACAGTGTATGATTGAAATTTCTTTCATCACATGAAAAACTAAGGCCATATTTTCACTCTTGGCTTTGCCGCTTGTGAAAATATAGCCTTTGCTTTTTCACTTGATGAAAGAAATTTTGATCTTACACAGAAACAGACAGTTGTCCTCTATGTAATAAAGTTGCAATACATGTATATGCTTTTTTAAAATTTTCATCATTATGATTGCGTAACTGTTTATTGATAAACAATTGATTGATCAATCAGTCCCGCATTTTTACAACCTTAAGGATGAAGGCTTTTGAAAACACTGTTGG
This sequence comes from Tridacna gigas, assembly GCA_945859785.2. NCBI lineage: Eukaryota > Metazoa > Mollusca > Bivalvia > Cardiida > Cardiidae > Tridacna > Tridacna gigas. The sequence continues at coordinate 30,669,845 of OX244028.2, forward strand.
ATAAGGAGATTGTGTTGGTAAGCAGTATTTTTATCTTTTCCCAGTGTTTCTATCCTGTGAATGGCAAATCCCATTTATGGAGTCACATTTAACTCTTGACCAAATAACAACATTTTACACTTGTCCATATTGAAAGAGGTTGCACATGAAAAATTAACCCTTAAGTCTTTACCAAACGACAAAATTTTAGACTGGTCCTAATTCAAAGTATTTGCAGACAACAAAACAAATGTTACTCAAAAATTTAAATTTGTGTTTGCAAGGGTAGAAAACATTGTGGGAAAAAGAGAAAATTCTGGTTACCAGCATTTTCTCCTTTTCCAAGAATATTTTCAGAACCTTTTTCTACAGGATTAAAACTCATGATTGTGTGGTAAAGGGTTAAGCAGCTAAATGAATTAAACTAAAGAATTTCAGCCAATAGTGAAAACCCATAGTTTACAATTTAAGAAATTTGCTTGTCAGAGAAATCTCACCATAAAGGACAGTATAGATCCAAGATCAGACTTCCAGTTCTGTGCAGTTTGATCTTGATCTGTACTGTCTTCAAAAGCCAACAAAGTTTTGCTTAGCAGCCTAAGGGTGAAATGTGTCTCAAATGAGGGAATTTGTACATTTATTCGAAAGGGTAAAAACATTGTGAGAAAAGAAGGAAATGCTGCTTACCAGCACTTTCTCTTTGGAACATGCTGTTTTCAAAAGCTTTCTTTTTAAGGGTTGTTGAAAGATGGATAAACTCTTTACCAAACAATAAAATTTCAGACTGGTCCAAATTGAAAGTATTTGCATATTGCAAAATGACAAAATATAAGACTGGTCTAAATTCAAAGTTTTTGCTGATAACAAAAGAAACAGGACTCAAAAACTGAACTCTATATTGAAAGGTTAGAAAGCATTGAGGGAAAATGAGAAAATGCTGGTTTCCACCATTTTCTCATTTCCCTACAATGTTTTCAAAAGTCTTCTTCCCCAGGGTCGTTAATAGTCAGGACCGTGTGGTTAAGGATTAAACTGTGGCTGGACACTTGACTCTTTACCGTACAACAATTTTGGACTGGACCAAATTGGAAGCAATTGCAGACAACAAGTTTACCTAAAATGATCATTTCTGTCTTTAAAAGGGTAGAAAACATTGTGGGAAAAAGAAACACTGTGGGAAAGGGTAGAAAACATTGTTGGAGAATGAGAAATGCTGGTTATCATCTTTTTCTCCTTTTGCCACAATGTTTTCAAAACCTTTCTTTCTCAGTGTCATTAAAAGTTGGAATTGTTTGGTGAAAAGAAGATTTTTTCATGGTGGAAACAGAACAACCCTAATCAAAATCTATCCAAAAAGCTTTTTTTTCACAGCTGGGAGAAAGGAGGTATTTGAAAACCCCACTGAAAAAGGTGAAAAATGGTTAGATTCACGATTTCTCCTTCCCTATGGTTTATACAAAGACAAATCAAGCCACATTTTATTAGCTCGGCTATTTTTGAAGAAAACATTTAGTTATTGTCGTAGCTGTAGGGTCGTTGTCTGTATCATTGTGCGAAAACTTTGACATTTTATAATATCTCTATACATGTATTTACTTTAACTCTTTACCAAACGGCACGATTTTACACCAGTTCAAATTGAAAGCATTTGCAGACAACAAAATAAATGCAAATCAAAAACTGAAATGTGTTTTGGGAAGAGTAAAAAACATTGTGGGAAAAGGAGAAAATGCTGGTTACCAGCATTTTCTCCTTTTCCCACAGTGTTTTCAAAAGCTTTCTTTCTCAGGGTTGTTAAAAGTTGGGATTGTGTGGTAGAGGGTTAAACTTTGACATGTTGTAAACTATCAAAAATGGAACCTATACAACAAGGGCAGGTAACCATCAAAGTATTTTTGACATAGTTATGCCTCTTTTCTGACTTAAAATTTTCACTGAAAATCAAGTGTTGGCACCTGCATTCGATGCTCTTGTATATCGTCTGTCAATGCTTTCAGAATTGCTCAGTCAGATATTTTATTACCTAGTATGGAGTAATAAATCTTCATGTTTCTTTTAGGGTATTCGAATTGTGAATATTCAACCAAATGATGTCACTGTTGATAAATGTTTCGGTAAGTTACTGGTTTTGAATCATTGGTTACACATTGAAATGAATCCTTAACCTGCTAAATAAGTGAAATGAAACTCTCAAGTCAATAGTAAGAATTCAAATTTTGCATACAGCTGTAGGTATTTTTAACTCACCAGGGCATGAAGTGCTCAAGGTGAGCCTTTGAGATTGCGCAGTGTCTTTCATCTGTTGTTTGTCATCCGTCGTCAGCTTTTACCTTGTGTATGCTCTAGAGGCCACATTTTCAGTCTGATAGTCATGAAAGTTGGTCAGAATTTTTGTCTTGATGATATCTAGTTCAGCTCTGAAAATGGGTCACAACAGGTCAAAATCAAGGTCACCAGGTCAGATCTTAGAAAAACCTTGTATACACTGTAGAGGCTACATTTTCAGTCGAATACTTACAAAAGTTTATCAAACTGTTTGTCTTGATGATATCTTGTTTGAGTTTGAAAATCAGTCATGTGGAGTCAAAAAGTAGGTTACCAGTCAAATCTTAGACATCCTTGTGTACACTCTAGAGACTACACTTGTGGTCAGATTCTCATGAAAGTTGGTCTGAATGTTTGTCTTGATAATATCTTGGATTACCTTGAAAATTGGTCATGCGGGATCATAAATTAGGTCACCAGGTCAAATCTTTTAAAAAACCTTGAGCACACTCTACAAGCTACATTTTCAGTCCAATGTCTCATGAAAGTTGGTCAGAATTTTTGTCTTGATAATATAGTGTTTGAGTTGTCAGGTAAAAAACTTGTTCACCAGGTCAAATATTTAAAAGACTTTGTGTACACTCTAGGCCACATATTCTGTCCAATACCTACAAAAGTTAGTCAGAATGTTCGTCTTGATTATATTTTGGATTAGGCTGAAAATTGTTCACCAGGTCAGATTTTAGAAAAACCTTGTGTACACTCTGAGGCCACATTTTCAGCTTAATACTCATGAAAGTTGGTCAAAATGCTTGTCATGTTAATATCAACTAGTATGAAAATGGATCACATGGGGTCAAAAGGTAGGTCACTGAGATAAATTCTAGAGAAAGTTTGTCTACACTCTACAGGCCTCATTTTCAGTCTATACTCATGAAAGTTTGTTGGAATGTTTGTCATAATACCTTGGAAGAAATTGGAAATGGGTCATGTTTGGTCAAAAGGCTCAGGTTAACGACTTCAGGCCCATCAGGGGAATATATGTCCTCATAGGACAGTGTGGATCTAAGAACAGGCTGCACATTCTGAGATCTTGATGAACATTGTCTGCAAAAGGTCTTTGAGTGGCACTTAGCAGACTGAGGATTAATAAGCCAGTTGCATATTCTTGGCAAAGAATACTAATTATTGCCAGTCTGATAAAGTCTCTCTTTGTGTCCTCTTGTCAATAGTTGGTCAGAAAACAAACATGTCTGGCTGGACAGTGCAATATTACCAGGGTATACAGGATGCCTATCACATAGACAAATGTTAACTTATTCATAACAGAAATAACAAATGAGATGAAGAGCCAAAATATATTTGAGTCATGCTCTGTGAAAGGGGGACTTAATGCATCTCCCTGATGCATCTCCATGACGCAGTACCATCACATACATGTAATTATGCATCCATAAAAGCCACTTTTTTAACAACCAACTTAATCATGAGGTAAACCAGTCCTTGGACATACAGAAAATTGACAAATAGCGAAAAGTTTTGGCCCAGGTCAGCCTGCACAGTCTGACCTGGGTCGATACTTTTTGCAGATGCATTAAGCCCCCTTTTCACAGAGCATGGCTTATTTATTAGACACCCCATTACATTAAAATGTGCCTACATGAGTATAGATGGTTGGATTTGATTGTACTTCACATAACTATAAAGCTTTTGATATTTGTTAACTTGCGGCTCTTGTAGTACCGTAAGTTATTAAATGCATCTTTAACTTAAAGAAATCATCCAATGGAAATAAGAAATATTATCTTCAGTTATGTATATGAGCCATGCTCTGGCAAATGGGAGCTTAATGTATCTCTATGATGCATCAAACCAAGCAGTAATTATGGATCCATAAAATCCATTTTGTCCGTGTCCTTGGACATGCAGACCAAAAGTAAATAGCTTTGACTCAGGCCACTACGACATGTGTGTGTCATCTATATATAAACTGAATGGGATAACTATATCCCTGCAAGGTCTTGTATACGCTACCAATATATTTCTGAACTCTTTAACATAGGAGAAAATTTTCAGCATGTCCACATTGAAATAAGTTAAAAATGACAAAATTGTGACTCCAAAATTAATGACTGTCCGTGGAAAGGTAGAAAATATTGTGAGGAAAAGGAGAAAATGCTGGTTACCACCATTAAATCTTTTGACCACGGTTTTTTCTACATCGTTTGTCTCCAGGGGTGTAAAAAAACAGGATTGTGTGGTAAAGGGTTAACTCTTTACCACACAATCCTGACTTTTAATGACCCTTACACATTGTGGGAAAAGGAGAAAATGCTACTAACCAGCATTTTATCCTTTTCCCACAATGTTTTGTACCCTTCCCAAAACAAATTTCAATTTTTCAGTCACATTGATTTTGTTGTCTGCAAATTCTTTCAATTTGGAACAGACTGAAATTTTGTCGTTTGGTAAGGAGTTAAAGGCTCAATATGAGAAAAATATTTTTTTTCACTCTAGTATAAAGTTATATTTCTTATTTGAATTAGGTGGGGATGTCGAAACATCACCTCAAGACACAGATCGAACTATTTCAACATTTTTTGAACGCCGTGTTGTGCAAACCTGCCGATTATTTTACGTTAAATCCTCAACTGGCGCCCCAGCAGCTCCTGCCTGTATTTCATCTCGCCTGTTTACTCCAGAGAGAACGGGGCAAGGGACTTTTGAAACCATGACACAAACAATGGATAGAATTGATGCCTGGCTTAAAGTAACAGGTAAATATTTATGAACCCTTTAAGAAACAAATGAACAGTTTACCAAACGACAAAATTTTTGACATGTCCAAATCCAAAGCTTTTGTAGAAGACAAATTAGATATGCTGAAATGGTCAAAATTATCTATGGAAAGGGTAGAAAACATTCTATCCAAAGGAGAATACGCTGGTTACCAGCATTTTCTCCTTTTCCCAAAATGTTTTCAAAAGCCTTCTTCCTCAAGTTAATTAAAACTTAGGATTGTAAAGGTTTAACAAACCCAAGAAAGAAGGCTTTGCAGGAATAGGGGAAAATTCTGGCAACAAGCAGTTTTTCCTTAGCCGACAATGTTTTCTAGCCTCTTAGAAACAATTCAATCATTTCAGCCACATCCCATATGCAAAAGCTTTCAATTTGGATTGGTCCAAAATTTTGCAGTGTGGGAGAGTTTGTTTGTATTGGAGTTTATCACCATTTTAACAGCTCAGGTCATATCATGGTGGTCAGTGACGCACCCATGTGTTTCCTGGCTTTCTCACACCAGTACTGACACAACTTTCTTTTCAAAGCCACTGACTACTTTTCTCACATGCATTGGAGTTGAGAGGCGAAAAGTCGCAACCACCAGGTCACAAGTCAGATACACTAACCACTGAGCTACCGGGGGGGGGGGGGGGGGGGGGGGGGGGGGGGGGGGGGGGAGGGCATGTGGGGAGAGAGTTAATTTTTTACCACATGATAAAATTTTAGACAAAATTGATAGCCTTTGCTGACCACCAATGTGACTCAAGTGGTGAAATATTTTGAAAAGGATAGAAAATGCACACGACAAGCATTTTCTTCTTTTTCTGCAATTTTGTTCAAAAGCCCTCTACTCAGTCATTAAAACATAAAATAGAGAATAGATGGTTGGTGTCTTGGATTGTGAAAATTTATTGAGCGTGGCTTAGGAATGTTATCTGGTGAGGGAAAGGTGAAGTGGATAGAACTCTGCAGCCAAGCCTAATAAACTTTCCCAATCCAAGACACCAAGCATAAATATATTCTGTTTATCCTGATTCTCATTTTAATTACATAATTGTCATACTAAATTGAATATTCCGCTCGAAATAATGCACATATTGACAACTTTTGCACTATGAGAAAAAATGAAGAACTGTGTTAAGCTCTCCAGATATGCAGCTACAATAATGATGTCATGAATGATATCGACGATGTCATAAATGTGATGTTTACCTGCAGAAAATCGTTGTGGTAAAGAGGACAATATTTCTCTGTTTCTAGCATTTAAATAGAAAAAAGAAAGCTTGTTCACATGTAGAAACTATTTACAGATATTTAACATTAAGCTACATTAGTCGCTGATTATACTTTCATTCACTTACTGAGATGCTTATTCAAAGTAGTCCCAGTTGGCAGGATGTTTCTACTGTCACATGACATATAACATGAAAAATATTAGGCACCCTGTTATCATGTCGAAATTATAGAAATTAACAGGAATTAATTTTGGTAAAAGGATAAACATCATATGACTGTCTATATGTGTATCATATTTACACACATTCTTCTAATTATACCTCCCACCCAAGAAGTAGAGGAGGGTATGCTGGTTTCACAATGTCTGTCTGTCCGTCAATCCATCCATCTGTAGACTTGTTCGTTTCTGTGCTCTAACTCAAAAGTTGTTTGACCTAGGACCCTGAAGCTTTATACAAGTCTTGCTCATGACCCAAGAAGGTGCCCTATTGTTTGGGTCACATGAGTCAAAGGTCAAGGTCACAGGTGAACTTCGTTTGAAAATTATTTCCGTGCTCTAACTCAATAGCTATTTGACCTAGGACCTTGAAACTTTATAAAAGTGTTGCTCATGACCCAAGGAGTGCCCTGTTGTTTTTGGGTCACATTGGTCAAAGGTGAAGGTCACTGGTCATCTTTGTTTTGAAAATCATTTCAGTTCTCTGTTTGTGCTGCTTCAGTGACAAGGTGCTGGTGGGGGGTATTTGTCCGCTTTGCAACAGTTATAGTTTCTGATTTACCAGTAATACATAATTGAATAGTCATGAACTCTTTCTAAATGACAAAATTTTAAACTTGTCCAAATTGAAAGCATTTCCAGATGACAATATAAAAGCAACTCCAACATTGAAATATGTTAATAGAAAGGTAGAAAACATTGTTGGAAAAGGAGAAAATGCTGGTTAACACCAGCATTTTCTCCTTTTCCATCAATGTTTTCAAAAGTTGTCTTCCATAAGGTCCTTAAAATTCACCTCTGCTTCAAAATGGCTACCAGCTTTGATTCTAGAAATCATCAAAGAAGAAGGTTTCTTTTCTTGTATCGTTACTGACAATTGATGTCTTTTCACCTCAAGGAATGCCGATATTTTCTGTGTATACGATGGAGAATCTGTACAATGCACACAGACCAGCAGGAATGGACACAGAAAGAGCTGACTATCTTATTCCATCTACCTCTGCAAAGAAATGGCTTACAGCAATCATGTATGACTTTTATTGTAGTATTACTCTTACCCATACTTCTTAGTTTTGACCTAAGCATACCTAATTACCCCTTAACCAAACAATCCTAATTAACCCGTTACCACACATGAAAATTTTAAAAATATCCATTAAAAAAAAAGCATTTATACACAACAAATCAGATGTGGCTCTCATGATGAGATCTGTGTCGAGAGGGTAGGAAAACACTGTGGGAAAAGGAGAAAATGCAGGTAGCCAGCATTTTCTCCTTTTCCCACAATGTTTTCAAAAGCCTGTTTCCTCAAGGTTGTTGAAAGGTGGGATTGGGTGGTAAAGAGTTAACCCTAACAAACAACCTTGTGTCTTTACAGCATTTTATGCTCTTCCCATGGTGTTTTCTACCCCTTCAAAAATGTATGGTATCATTTGAGCCTACGTTAATTTGACATCAGCAACTGCTTTCAATTTGGACAGTAACTCCTTATCTTGTTGTATTTCTTAATTCTAAGACTATCATTCTGAAAGGCCGAGATCTTCAGTCAGAACCAGTCAGACTGATTGTCCTGGAATATAGAAACAGAGTTTAGTTTTGAATAGATTGTGCAATATCTTGCAGGCAACATTCATTTTATTCTGACAATTATCTATACAGCACATTTTTTTTTTTTATTTTCAGGGTATTTTTTCCAGCGATGTATCAGGAGCCAGACTCTACTTTACTTCCACCCAGACCAGAGTACAAGAAGGGCTCAGGATCATGCAATATTTTGTAGACAATGCTGTTAAATCCTTCAGCGCCAAATATATATGAGCCATGTTCTGGCAAAAGGGGGGGGTTTATGCATCTCTGTGATGCATTTTAGCAAGCAAGTCATCATATACTAATGGATCCATAAATCCATTTTGTCAACGATTAACTTGAGCTGGAGGTAGAATTGTCCTTTGACATGCAGAAAATTTACAGAATGATAGGTCAATACTTTTTGCAGATGCATTAAGCATCTGCAAAAAATATGCAAAAAGTAGAGCATGGTTCATATATATTAAAATTGACCTCTTCTTACAACCAGAAATACAATCCACTGAAACTCAGTTTTATCTTGAAGGATGGACTAAACAATTAGACTGTTTGGATAAAAAGTTAAGATTGAACTTTTTGTGAAGCCTGATCTTGATCTACATACATGTAAACTAAAGCCTCTGTTTTTAGCTCACCTTAGCACAACGTGCTAAAGGTGAGCTATTGTGATCGCCCTATGTCCGGCGTCTGTCGTCTGTCATCTGTCGTCCGTCGTCCGTCAACAATTTCTTTAAACATCTTCTTCTCCTAAACCACTGGGCCAATCTTGATGAAACTTGGCAGGGATGTTCCTTGGGTGAAGCTCTACCAAAATTGTTCAAAGGATTGAATTCCACCCACAACTCTGGTTGCCATGGCAACAAAAAGGAAAAAAAAAAGCAAAATCTTTGAAAATCTTCTTCTCTGAAATTAGAAGGCGCAGAGCTTTGATATTTGGTATGTAGCATCTCCTAGTAGACCTCTACCAAGTTTGTTCATTTGATGCCCCTGGGGTCAAAACTGGCCCCGCCCTGGGGGTCACAAGTTTGAGCATAGTAACATAGAAGGAAACTTCAAAAATCTTCTTCTCTGAAATTTGAAGGTCTAGAGCTTTGATATTTGGCATGTAGCATCTCCTAGTGGACCTCTACCAAGTTTGTTCATATGATGCCCCTGGGGTCAAAACTGGCCCCGCCCCAGGGGTCACAATTTCCAACATAGCAACAAAGAAGGAAAACTTTAAAAATCTTCTTCTCTAAAACTAGAAGGCATAGAGCTTTGATATTTGGCATGAAGCATCTCCTAGTGGACCTCTTCCAAGTTTGTTCATATGATGCCCTTGGGGTCAAAACTAGCCCAGCTCCGGGGTCACAAGTTCAAACATAGGAACAAAGAGGGGAAACTTTAAAAATCATCTTCTCTAAAACTGGAAGGCGTAGTGCTTTCATATTTGGTATGTAGCATTGCCTAGTGGACCTCTACCAAGTTTGTTCATATGATGCCCCTGGGGTCAAAACTGGCCCCGCCCCAGGGGTCACAATTTCCAACATAGCAACAAAGAAGGAAAACTTTAAAAATCTTCTTCTCTGAAACAGGAAGGCATGGAGCTTTGATATGTAGTATGTAGCATCTTCTAGTGGATCTTTACCAAGTTTGTGCATATGATGTCCTTGGGGCAAAAGTTGGCCCTGCCCTGGGGGTCACAATTTTGAACATAGGAACAGAGAAGGAAAACTTTAAGAATCATCTTCTCTGAAACTGGAAGGCTTAGAGCTTTGATATTTTGTATGTAGCATTGCCTGGAAGACCTCTACTAAGTTCGTTCATATGATGCCCTTGGGGTCAAAACTGGCGCAGCCCCGGGGGTCACAAGTTTAAAAATAGGAACAAAGAAGGAAAACTTTAATTTTTTTTTCTCTTAAATGGGAAGACATAGAGCTTTGATATTTGGTATGTAGCATCTCCTAGTGGACTTCTACCAAGTTTCTTCCAAGGATGCTGCTTGGGTCAAAACTGGCCCAGCCCCTGGGGTCACAAGTTCGAACATAGGAACAAAGAAGGAAAACTTTAAAATTCTTCTTTTCTGAAACCGAAAGGTGTGGAGCTTTGATATTTGGTATGTTGCATCTCAGAGTGGACCTCTACCAAATTTGTTCATATGATGCCCCTGGGTCAAAACTGGCCCCGCCCCAGGGGTCACAAGTTCGAAGATAGGAACAAAGAAGGAAAACTTTAAATTTCTTTTTCTCTTAAACGGGAAGGTGTAGAGCTTTGATATTTGGTACATAGTATCTCCTAATGGACCTTTACCAAGTTTATTCCAAGGATGCTGCTTGGGTCAAAACTGGCCCAGCCCCGGGTGTCACAAGTTCAAACATGGGAACAAAGAAGGAAAACTTTAAAATTCTTCTATAAAACTGGAAGGCGTAGAGCTTTGATATTTGGTATGTAGTGATTCTCTTCTAAGTTTGTTTGCCCATCTAAGCACAACAAGTTCATTGAGTTCAAAATTGGGTCATCTTGGGTCATAAACTAGGTCACTAGGTCAAATTAAAGAAATACCTTGTTGGCACTCTCGAGGCCACATTATTTGCTCAATTGCCTTGAAAATTAGTCAGAAAGTTTGTCTTTATAAAGTCTCACATAAGATTAATTTGGGTCAACTTGGGTCATAAACTAGTTTACTGGGTCAATTTAAAGAAATACCTTGTTTGCACTCTGGAGGCCACATTTATTGCTCAAATGACCTGAAATTTGGCCAGAATGTTTGTCTTGATGAAATACCAGATGAGTTTGGATTTGGGTCACCTGGAACCATAAACTAGGTCACTAGGTCACTAGGTCAAATTAAAGAAATTCCTTGTGGGCACTCTAGAGGCCACATTATTTGCTTAATTGCCTTGAAAATTGGTCAGAATGTTCGTCTTTATAAAATCTCACATGAGTCTGAATTTGGGTCAACTGGGGTCATAAACTAGGTCACTTGGTCAAATTAAAGAAATAGCTAGTGGGCACTCTAGAAGCCACATTTATTATTCAGTTGATTTGAAAATTGGTTAAAATGTTTCTTTTGATATAGTCCAAGACCAGTTCAAATTTGGGTCACCTGGGGTCATAATCTAGGTCACTAGGTCAAATTAAAAAAATACCTTTAGGGCACTTGAGGCCACATTTTTTGCTCACTTGACTTGAAAATTGGTCAGAATGTTTTTCCTCATGGAATTTGAGTTTGAAACTGGGTCACCTGCGGTCAAAAACTAGGTCACATGGTCAAATTAAGGAAATACCTTTAAGGCACTCTACTAAGGTGAGCGACCCAGGGCCATCATGGCCCTCTTGTTTACCTATGGTGCTGAAAGGGTTTGGGAATCAAGGAATGGATTTTCTACCATCAGAATTGTGATACGTACCTGTTTTACCCTTCCAAAGACTATCAAATATCTGGGCCTGTATTCACCAACCACTCTCAAGAACATTCTTAGTCTCATTCTCCAAGATTTTCTCAATTTGAAAGTAACACAACTTTTGATTGGCTAAACCTAATGGTTTAGCCAATCAGAAGTTGTGTTACCTTCAAATTTAGAAAATTCTTGTGAATTAGACTAAGAATGTTCTTCAGAGTGGTTGTTGCATACGGGCCCAGGTGTTTAACTCCTTACTACACTACAAAAGTTTGGACTTGACCAAACTGAAAGTAAAGTATGTGCAGACTACGAATTAAATGAAGCTCACTTGAAAATTTCTGTCTTTAACAGAGTTGAAAACATTGTGAGAAAAGGAGAAAATGCTGGTTACCAGCATTTTCTCCTTTCTTCCACAATGTTTTCAAAAGGGTTCTTTCTTCGAGGTTGTTAAAACACAGGATTGTGTGGAAAAGGGTTAATTTGATACTCACTGCAGTTCTGTGATATTTTTTTTTGTAACACCCCATTTTTACCTCTTGCAAATGTTAATATGTTGATACAGTAATGTTATATAGTTTCATAAGAAAAGTTAATGCTCAAATTTTTGTGCTTTCAGGCATTATTTTTTTATTTTTTGATTTCTGTCAAATAGTTTATTCATTTTTCATGTTTCATTCATCTCTACATTTCTATATTCATTCTTTCATCCATTTTCATTTTTTTTTTAAATTAATTTAAGTGATATGAAACATGCTCTCGAAAAGGGGTTTAGTGCATCTCCTTGATGCATTTTACAAACCTAGTCATCACATAATTATGGATCCATAAAATCCATTTTGTCTAACAACCAATTGGCGCATGAAGTCGAATGGTCCTTGGATAAGCAGAAAATATACAACAAATACCGATAGCAAAAAGTCTTGACTATGCAGGCTGACATGAGTTGATACTTTTTGCAGATGCATTAACCCCCTTTTTCACAGAGCATGGCTCATATAGTTATCATAGACCTATAAATGATTTGACGTAACTCTTTACCAAACGACAAAATATTAGACTCATCCAAATTGAAAGCATTTGCAGATGACAAAATAGATGAAAATTTGAAACTTGTTTTGGGAAGGGGAGAAAACATTGTGGGAAAAGGAGAAAATGCTGGTTACCAGCATTTTCTCCTTTTCCCACAATGTTTTCAAAAGGCTTCTTCCCCCGGGTCGTTAAAACTCGGGATTGTGTGGTAAAGAGTTAAGTACAGGGATTATCTAAAACATATATACAACAGACTAGAATATATTTTCCGTATCACACATGTTCTTTGTGTAGGTTTTTCAGCATCACACTCATGCTCTATGTAGAACATAATCATGTACACGAACTACATGTACTTTTATGTTCATATTCGGGTCTATCTGTCGAATTCCAAAAATAGGTGGCCTTCTGATTTTTCCTTTGGTTTTTTTAATCTGTGATGTTTTTTTTTACAGTTATATAGGGAAGGTATATAATAAAAGGAACATTACAAGTCAGTCTACAATTCTGTGTGGCTGGATCAGGTCTTGATGCGTGTGTAAAGAGGTTCGCATCAGCTTAACCCTTTCCCAAACGACATATTTTGGACTGGTCCAAATTGAAAGAGTTTGCAGACGACAATTTTAAATTTGATGAAAATGGCAGAAAGTTATCAAAAAGAGTAGAAAACACTGTGGGAAAAGGAGAAATTGCTCGTTACGAGCAATTTCTCCTTTTCCCACAGTGTTTTCAAAAGATTTCTACTGCAGACACATGAAAACCAGGGCTTGTTTGGGAAAGGGTTAAACTTCGTTCTCATCAGGTATTCATTGTATATTTTTACACACACACATAGAAATGCAGACTGTTATAATATTCCATTTTTATTTGTATGTCTATCTGTTCTGTTCTACATTCATCACTGTAAGATAGCAAGTACTGTAACTCCACTATGCATAAACAAAATTATTGATATGATGAAATCAGGGATCAGATATATACAATCCCTGATGAAATACAGGCCACAGAGTTACTTATATTTCTCTTGTCAAATGTAAATATAGTATTATTTCCACTTGGCACTACAGCAATGAAATTTACATTCATTACTTTGCGATTCTTTCCTTACTTAGCCTTGGTCCAGAAGGTTATAACCATTTAATTTACTCCTTATTGCAGTCCCCTTTCACAGTCTCTACAGATCTGTATAGCAAGAGATCTGTACGGTAACAGCTTGCATGTTCATGTATGTCTTTGGTTTCACCAGTACTAAGCAGTGGCTCTGAAATGTCCTGCCTATGGACACGCCCACAAAAATCCAGTCAGCATCCAGTCAGGCTTGAACCCGGGCCTTCAAGTTGAAAGTCCTACACTTCACCACTAAGCTATGCAGGACCCTGTATAATTTCCAATGACAAAGATTCTTGCATGTGTGGTATATTTAATTGTATTGTGGCAAGCCCATGGTTGGTAGCATACAGGACTGAAGATCAGGGGATGCTGGGCTGAATCCATGGCTCAGCCAATTTCCTTCCAAGGACTGACATTAGACATTGCACCAGAATTCATTCCTCCCTCCCCGCTGATCATTGTTGCTATGATTGTAAATGTGAGAAACCAGCCAGTGGCTTGGAAGAATATTGTATTACTGTAAGTCCTGGTAATAGAAACCCCAGGATAGCATTTATATGTGCACTGGCTGCCACGGTATAACTGAAATAATATTGAAAACGGGATAAACACCATACAAACAGTCTATCTTTGAAAAATATGATATGCGCAGACACGGACTGCCTGTAAACCAGACAGACAAAACAACTGTTGATGTATGAATGTGCATGAACAAAATGAAACAGCAAATTTTCGTGATCTAAAATTTACATGTGCTCATAAATGCCATACAGATCTATATCAGTTGTTTGAAGCTGAGGCCCGTTTTGGAGTCTAATCTCTGTTATATGGCTTCCCTTTGTTTTAGACATTCAGCCATATCAGATCCGGCACAAAGTGCATTATGTACAACTAGGGCAGAAAATTTAATGTAGATTCACAGCAGTTCTGCCTACATGTACCGGGTCATGATTAGTAAAAGTATAACCACTAGTTCTGTTATATCATGTTCATGTGTATATAATGTAAAAAGTTCCATGTTGTATTTTTATTTATTTATAATAATAAAAAGAAAAGTAAAAATTGAAAAAAAAGTAGCAGGGATATCTGTGTCAGGTTTAATCTTTGTGTCAATGCTGACCTTACACTTGATGCCATTGCCTGATGAGACTTGCAGAGGGGTCGAAATAGTTGTGTAGGAGAAAAAGCCAATGAAAAATAAAACAAAAAATAAAACAACTAGGGTGGATTAGTATGGAATACCATTAGGGCCATCGCCTTTGAATGTGTTAATTTAAAACGCGATACTTGATAGTAGGATGATGATAATGCAAAATCACGAAACTACGGTGGTGAAAGCGTGACAAAATGATGGCGATAGTGCAATACTGCGATGGCACGATGATGAAAGTGCGATATAATATCGTGTTTTTACCATCCTACTCTTGCATTTTCACCATTGTAGTATCACGTAATCAACATGTACTGTCGCATTATCATCATCATACTATCATGTTTTCATCATCGTACTATCGTGTTTTCACCATCGTACTATCATATTTTCATCATTGTACAGTCGCGTTATCACCATCATACTATCGCGTTTTCACCATTATACCATCGCCTTCCAGTGCACATGTGCATACACATTTAAAGGCGATTGCCCTAACTGTATACGGTATAACTCTACTAGACTGCAACTTTTTTGGCCACATTTTGGCCAGCATTTCCTTCTTTCCCCCAAGGTTTGCAAAAGCCTTCTTCCTTAAGATCCTTAAAACTGTGTGTTGTTGTGGGGGGAAAGGGTTAACTTGTTTGTAGAAATATAAGAAGATTAGCGCATTAATCTGTATCCTGCTGATTGCAATCATGGATTTATTTTGCGGAGAGTGTAGGGGCAAGATCAGCCTGCATGTACGTGCTGTCTGATCTTTCTCTGCACTCTCCACTGCTCTTTCATTAATTTCTGTCATCGAAACTCCATCCATAGCCCTTTGACTAATTGAAATCTGTGTAATCGCCAACCGGCAGGTTAAGGGTCAATACATCTGAATTTTTGATGAAGACCTTTTTTAATCAGTTTCGCTGGGAAAAAAGTTATTTGACGTGTTCCATTTGCCAAACTTTGAAGTGTCTTTTTTTAAATTATTGAAGCCAAAGAATGTGCGGTTTGTTTGGTATCTAATGCCGTTTTCAACATTATTTCGGCTATGTTGCGATGGCCAATGCACCTATCGATGATTTCTTGGAGTTTCATTTACCAGTGCATTGCAGAATATCATTTCCATGCAGATAACCAGCACTTTCTCCATTTCCCACAATTTTTTCTCTACTAGACTGCAATTTTTTTGGCCACATTTTGGCCAGCATTTTCTTCTTTCCCCCAAGGTTTGCAAAAGCCTTCTTCCTTAAGATCCTTAAAACTGTGTGTTGTCGTGGGGGGAAAGGGTTAACTTGTTTGTAGAAATATAAGAAGATTAGCACATTAGTCTGTATCCTGCCGATTGCAATCATGGATTTATTTCGCGGAGAGTGTAGGGGCAAGGTCAGCCTGCGTGTATGTGCAGTCTGATCCTGCTTTGCACTCTCCGCTGTTCTTTCATTAATTTCTTTCCAAGCAGATAACCAGCATTTTATCCATTTCCCACAATTTTTTCTACCCTGTATAAGACGGAAGTACATGTAAGATTTTGAGCTACATTTCATTTGTCGTCCGTAAATACTTTCAATTTGATCAAGTCCAAAATTTTGTCGTTTGTTAAAGATTTAAGATGGAGCTCTGCAAAACGTGTAGTGTGATCTAATTCTTCACTGTCTGGTGTGTTGTGAGATATTTTGGCTCAAACTGTCTCATCTCATGTAATGTCTCACAGAATATCCCACAATGAAGATTCAAGATCACTAAGCATGTCCGTTGCAGTCTGATCTTGACCTACAATGTCAATTTCACCTCTTAAAGTACTACAAAATCTCAAGTTTAAATGACCCTTAGAAATAAGAATTTGGAAAACATTGTGGGGAAAGGAAAAAAATACTGGTGACCAGCATTTTTTCCTTTTCCCATAATATGTTTTACCCGTTCTAAGACAAATTTGCCCATTTGAACCATATTTAATTTGTTGTCTGCACATGCTTTCAGTTTAGACAAGTATAAAGTTTTATCCATTGGTAACGTGAGAGTAAATGTCCAGTCTAGCGCTCCGTGAGGTAATAATTTTTCCTCTAAAGAACCCAAATGCCCAAAACACTAGAGCTGGGACGGGTAGAAATTTTGTACCCAGGTACCCGTGGCCGTATTACCCGCGGGTACTCGGGTACCCGATGTTATTACTTCCAATATTAGTTCTCCTGTGCCAGAGCCATCAGTTGCTATAAAATCTGAGCCATCTGATCAAGATATACATGTACATGTAGAAATACCCAGTGCAGAGCGGGGACAGGATATCGAACCTCTACTCCCTTCTTTGCCTGAAATGTCAACTTGAGTTGTGTGCACTTTTGCTTGCGGTGATTAGAATTAGTTACTAGTTAGCAGCAGTTCGTTCCTAGTCGCTGGATAAATTTTGTCATTTAAATTGTTTCATATTGTCTCAACCCTTTCCCAAACAAGCCCTGGTTTTCACGTGTCTGCAGTACAAGTCTTTTGAAAACACTGTGGGAAAAGGAGAAATTGCTCATAACGAGCAATTTCTCCTTTTCCCACAGTGTTTTCTACCCTTTCTGGGACCTTTCTGCCATTTTCATCAAATTTGAAATTGTCGTCTGCAAACTCTTTCAATTTGGACCAGTCCAAAATTTGTCGTTTGGCAAAGGGTTAAAGACCTTTAATAACAATGATACAGTATTAAAAAGTAAGCGCCAGATTATCATGATCATGCAACGCCTGCAAAATGCGGATTACTCTCTGGATAGACTCTTTCTTATTACTGTTGAATAGGCCTTTGATTGTGTTGTTTTTCGTGATGATTTGAGCTGTTATAAATAAATCACAAAATACGCACGCATTTTTTGCTTTTAATTCAAATTACCATTGTCTATGTCAAATAAACCTAAAACGCTGAATGGGCAAATATTTATCAGGTACCCGGGTAATGATTTAGTACCAAGGTACCGGCAGTACCCTACCCGATACCCGGGTACTCGTCCCAGCTCTACTAAACACTGAGCTATAAAAAACTCAATGGACATTTCCAGTGAATGGCAGCAGAAGTAATAAATGGAGAGAATGGAAGTCATTCAGATAGAACAATTTCCAGTTTCCCCGAGTAAAACCAAAGGAAAAAAAGTAACAGAAATAACTTTTTATTTCACTCAGAAAATCTCAAAAACAGATAATTTGACTTTATGAGTTCCCAGTCTGTTTAGATCTTCTGTCTGAAAAAAAAAACATTGATTTTTAACCTTTAGATTGCCAGTAAACCAAAAGAACATTTTCATTCTAGAAATAAAGGAATAAGACACAAATGAAAGCAACCTCAAGCTTGGCTTTGTACGTAATGTCTCAGCAAAGCAATCAGTATTAATTAAAGATCAGACTGTATATTTTATGCAATCTGATTCTTAGAGGTTATTACATGGCTGATGAGTACAGAATACCATTAGGGCAATCGCCTTTGAATGTGTATACGCATGCACACCGGAAGGCAATAGTACGATGATGATAACACGATAGTACAATGGTGATAATGCGACAGTACGATGATGAAAACACGATAGTATGATGGTGAAAACGCGAAAGTATGATGGTGAAAACAGGATAGTACAGTGATGATGACGCAACAGTATGATGGTCATAATGCGATACTACGATGGTGAAAATGTGACAATACGATGGTAAAAATGCAACAGTATCATGGTGAAAACACGATATCATATAGCACTATCATCATCAGTCAGTCGTATTGTCGCATTTTCACCATCATAGTATTGGGTTATCGTCATCATACTGTCGTATATTCATCATTGTAGTTTTGCGATTACGCGTTATAATCATCGCACTATCGAGTATCATGTTTCAAATTAACACATTCAAAGGCGATGGCCCTAACGGTATTCTGTAGATTAGCTTTATTTCTGTACCAGATTTAATTTTTGCTTGAACACTAACATGTGATCGTGATGTCACCGCCTGATGAGTCACGCAGAGGGGTCAAATTTGTTGTTAAAGATCCTGTTGAGTCTTATGTTTATTCTTTTTCAAATTTCACCAGTAGAACTTCGTTACTGGCCAAAACGACTGAAATATGGTCCCTAGCGCATCCAAAACTGCATGAAAAATGCACATAAAGGGGCCCATATATCAAAACTTTCTCAAGGGAGGCCCTGAACTCCCTCTCACGAGTGGTTGGAAAATCCCTCTCGTACTCTCCCCCTCCCTTGCCTTCGGCTGTTGCTGAATGGACCTGATTTTAGCATTTCCCAGAAAAATCTTGTCATTTGGGCCATATTTTGATGTCGTCTGCAAATGCTATGCCCACACTTTTATCATCTTGTCAGAGTTAATTATTGTGAAAATGAAAAAGCACACTTTAAATTGGTGAAAATTTTATTAATTATTCCCGGCATTCTAACTTACAAAGGCACAGGTCGACCAGAAGCTGCTGATCTGTAGATTTGCAGTACTCTTGGTACTTTTTACACTAATTGGAAAGCGTCTATGTGACATGACTAATGGAAAACTTGGTAATGTCTCTCTGTCGATATTTTGTAAAAGAAGAATAACAACTTTCATATTTTTACACAATTTAAACAGCAGTATGTTCCACGACTGCCAGTAAGTATAAGTTTTGCTGTGAATCCGAAGATACAGAACATTACAGTTTCTATATTCGTTTTAATGCTTGGAAAATCACGATTACGTGAACGCTCTTGGTTAAGTGCAACTGACAAATCTACCTATTTGTTTCCAGTCCTATATTGGTTTTTTCTTGGCAAGACGACTGGCTCACCCCGATACAGTTATATGAAAAAGAAAAGCAGACTGAATGAAGGCGAATGCTTTAATTTTGCTTCAACTGATATTGTAAACTAATACTTCTTGCAACAAGATTTTATTTTATTTTACAACTGTCATGTGCAAGACTAAGATACAAGAGTTGAATTTTCGAGGGAATACAGCTCATCAAAATTCACTGGAAACTCATGTGTGAATTAACTTATAACATTTTGAATACATTTACTTTGTGTGTCTTTTAGAAAAACTGAAACATAAATAGAATTTGCTTAGTGATCAACTTATCCTTTTGCCACGATGCTCTTTGTATAAATCAGAGACATAGATTGTGTATTGTATGTCTCTGTGTAAATATATCAAACCTAAATTCCTATGAACTGCTTGTCCTCTACACCCGAGTGCTGTTGAGAAAAGGATGAATAGGAATACTCAATGATGATGCTATGAACTTACTGGTCCCTTATCCCTTTCCAGCCAACAAAATTTTCTGTTTGGTCAAAATTGAAAAACTTTGCAGACGACAAAATAAATGTGACTGAAATGATGTAATTTGGTTTTAAAAGGATAGACAGTTTGGGAAAATGTTGGTTACCAGCATGTTCTCCTTTTCCCATAATGTTTTTAAAAGGCTTTTTCCTGAGGGTCATTAAAAGGATAAACCATTTACAATACAATCCTGAGTTATAACGGCCCTGAAGAAGAAGCCTTTTGAAAATATTGCTGGAAAAAAGGAGGAAATGCTGGTTACCAGCATTTTTTCAACCATGTCAAAGACAGAAATCATATTTTGAGCCACATCTGATTTGTTGTCCTCAAGTGCTTTGGTGGAATCTAAAATGTTGCCGTTTTGTGAAGACTTGACTTCATTAATATTTTCTTTCCTTGAAAATCATGTTGTGGCAGCATTTATTGTGGATATGATTCAATAGAACTGCCACTGACTTTTGTCCAGTAGCATAAAATTTCTGTTAGAACTTCAAATTCAATAATTAAATGATCACATCTTCAATTAATCAAAAGTTTGTTGGATACAGATTGTATGTTAATCCTTATCCTACTAAATAAGTTAAATAACATTTTCAAGCCAGTAGTAAAAGCCTGAACAATGTTATTTCAAACTCATTTTTATGGAGAAAAATATCTTTATCGAACAGTGTAGATCCAAGATCAGACTGCATGTTCTGTACCATCTGATCCTGATCTACAGTGTCCGTAAAAGGTCAGTGAGTAGCACTTAGCAGCTTGAGGGTTAAAATTATTACCTGCTGTGTACAGTGAAAAGCTCCTCCCAGCAAGGTGAAAATAATAATTGTCAGTTCTGCCTAACGGAAAAATAAATATTGTAGGCGTGGAATTAATAGCACTCTATCTACAGTTGTGAAAGCTCTCTCTTTTACAGATGTAAGTTACTGAGTGAATACATAGCATCACTTTCGTAAATGTGTGGAACTGTTTTATCCATTAGGAATAAATCAGATACACAAAGCGTATGAATGAGAATTTTTTTTACACAGTTTTTCATTGTTATACATAAATCTATTGTTGAAGGTAATTATAAAGATTTGTCATTTATTTTTCTTCTTTTCATTTGTTTGGTCTCTACTTTTGAGATCTGCATAAGTGGAGACACTTTAAAGGCCCTATAGTGGCCAGAAATAAACATCACTGGTGATTTAACAGTACATTTAGAATTAAATCATACCATTTAAAATTGTAGAAATAATTGTGAAGATGACAATCTGTTAACCCTTTACCATGCGACAAAATTCTAGACTGATCTAATTTGAAAGCATTTGCAGACGACAAAATAAATGTTACTAAAATGATGATTTCTGCCTTTGATAGGGTAGAAAACATTGTGGAAAAAGGAGAAAATGCTGGTTACCAGCATATTCTCCTTTTCCCACAATGTTTTCAAAAGGCTTCTTTCTCAGGGGCGTCAGAAGGCGGCATTGTGTGGTAAAGGGTTAATGAATGGTCCAAGTGTTAGTTGCTGGCAGGGAAAAGAATTTTAAAACCAGGCAAAAAGTTGCTAAGTTGTTCTGTCTTTTGAGTACTTTGTACCCAGTTTTAAAATACGTTTTTCTGTCAGCAACTAACACTTGGACTGACCGTACAATAACAGATTGTCATCTTCACAATTATTTCCATACTTTTAAGTGGTATGAATGCATTTTAACACCAGTATTGTTTACTTTTGGTTGCTACTGGGCCTTTAATAAAGAATTTCTACATCAAAACCTATGTTGTGATTTACTCATTAGAATTGACTGTATGATATTTTATTTGCGATGATTGTTTCTGATAGATCGTAAATTTAGAACTGTTTGGAAATGGGCAATTTTTAAGTCAATAATTTGATCAATAGGTCAAATTTAGGAAGTCCAGAGGTCTCACTTTTCATCAAGTCTGCATCAAACACTGTCAAAATATTTCTCTTTAGTTCTTAACTCTTTAACAAACAACAAAATATTAGACTGGTCCGAATTGAAAGCATTTATAGACGACATATCAAAGGTGACCCAAATGACTAGGTTTATCCTTTATAGCATAGAAAACATTGTTGCAAAAGGAGAAAATGCTGTTTACCAACGATGCTTTCAAAAGCCCTTTTCATCAGCAAAATGCGGGTCTGTAAGGTAAAGGGTTAACTCTGTAGCAGATGACTGAAGCATATGAAGGTGATAGATTAGATGTTGCTCAAATGATGAGATTTGTCTCAGAAGATCAGAAAACATTGTGGGAAAAGTACTGGTAACCAGCATTTTCTCATTTTTCCCAGATTGTTGTCAAAAGACCTCTGGGGTGGGGGCAGGGGTTCATTAAAACTTAGGATTGTTTAGTAAAAGGTCAATAATGGAGCATGACTGGCTTTTTAGCTCTGAAATGCAAGATAGCAAAAGTTTAGGTTTGTCCATATTAAAAGCATTTGCTTAACCCTTTCCCAAACAATAAATTTAAGACTGGTCCAAATTGAAAGAGTTCGCAGACGACAATTTTAAATTTGATGTAAATGACAGAAAGGTCTTAAAAAGGGTAGAAAACACTGTGGGAAAAGGAGAAATTGCTCATTATGAGCAATTTCCCCTTTTCCCACAGTGTTTTCAAAAGACTTGTACTGCAGACACATGAAAACCAGGGCTTGTTTGGGAAAGGGTTAACCCTGTACCACACACTCCTGAGTTTTAACGAACCCCAAGGAAAAGGATTTTTGAAAACAATGTGGGAAAAGGAGAAAATGCTAGTTACCAGCATTTTCTTCTTTTCCCGCAATGTTTTCTACCCTACCAAAGACCTTATTTGTCATCTGCAAATGCTTTCAATTTGGACAAGTCTCAAAATTTCCTGTTTGGTAAAGAGTTAACCCTTTACGACATGGCAAAAATTTTAGAGTAGTCTATATCCAAAGGATTTACAGATACAATTAAAATGTTTCTAAAATGATTCTTTTTGTTCTTGAATAGGTGGAAAACACTGTGGGATAAGGAGAAAATGCTGATTACCAGCATATTCTCCTTTTCCCACAATATTTTCAAAACCCTTCCTTCTCAGGATAGTTAAAAGTCAGGATTGTGCAGTAAAGGTTAACTCTTTACCAAACGACAAAATTTTAGACCAGTCCAAATTGAAAGCTTTAGCAGACGACAAAATGAATGTGACTCAAAAATTGAAATTTGTTTTAGGAAGAGTAGAAAACATTGTGGGAAAAGGAGAAAATGCTGGTTACCAGCATTTTCTCCTTTTCACACAATGTTTTCAAAAGGCTTCTTTCACAGGGTCATTAAAAGTCGGGATTGTGTGTTAAAGAGTTAAATGACAGACATGACTTAATGATTTGATTTGTCTTTGAAAGGGTAGAAAACTTATTACAGGCATTTTCCCCTTTTCCCGCAATTTGTTTAACTTTTTACCAGATGACAAAATCTTAGACCTGTCCCAAATTGAAAGTACTGGTATTGCAAATCACAGAATAAATGTAACCCAAAAATTGAAATTCACTTTGGGAAGGTCACCAGCATATTCTTCTTTTTCCACAATGTTTTCAAATGTCATTTTATTAAGGATCATTGAAACTCAGGTTTGCATGGTAAAGGGTTAAAAAGACTTATTAGACAGAGCTGTTCAAATCATATTGTGACAGGTTAAAGAGATACTGATTCATATATCTTGGCCACTACAGTGTTTTTCAAAATTTAACTCTTTACCAAACAACAAAAATTTAGACTATTCCAAATTCAAAGCATTTATTTGCAGACGACAAAATAAATGTGGTTCAAAAATTGAAATTTGTTCCGAGAAGAGCAGAAAACATTGCGAGAAAAGAAGAAAATGCTAGTTACCAGCATTTTTCCCACAATGTTTTCAAAAGCCTTCCTGCTCAGGGTCGTTGAAAGTCAGGATTGTGTGGTAAAGGGTTAAACTCGGGCAGTTTTCATAAAAAGATGAGGTGGGTGACCATTTTCAGTTATCATGTAGAGTCAGATTTTGATTTTTTCCATTGTTATTTTCCGTTTTTAGAGACCTTTTCTTTTCCAGAGTTCTTGCAAGAAATTAAGCAGGGAAAATCCAGGATCAAGCTGTATGTTGTTTGAAATCTGATCTTGAACTGGTAAAACAGTTATAGTCGTCCTCAGTATGTTGGCCCATGGCCTTCTTCAGAATTTTTTTTTTTTTTCAGAGAGTTTAATTTCAGATAAGAATCTAGTTGTCACGGCAACAAAACTGAAAAATATTGAAAATCTTTAAAAATCTTCCTGTCTGAAACCATATGCACAATGCTTGATCAGAGACATTTGTGCTCACAAACTGGTTCCTGTACAATCAGATTGTTGATTCAGGGAAGATGATGATCAGACTATTGATTAGCTGGTTGACGTAGGTCAGAGGTGTTTGTCACACTTGTTTTATTGTTTGGCTGCGTGTTATTCGTCTTTTCATTGCTTTGACCACATTTGACAACCGAAAATTTAGTAGTTTTCCCACCTTTTAAGTAATGTTGAAGGGCCATATAAAAAAAGATACAAGTCCAAACAAACATGATGAGCAAAGGCATTGCACAGCTGACTACAACAGTCTTTAGAACAGGAGGTATTAGGGTTATGGATAGCAAAACCCAGTAGCTAGTCTTAATGTTGAATGCCTTAGTTTATGTTTGAATGTGCTGTTTGAATGTGCTGCTAAAATTTGACATAGATTCTATTGTTGAATAACAGGGTGAATAAAAAGAAGTTTAACAGATTTGGTTGAGGATCTTTATGTAATGGTGATCATAACATTAATTTTATAGAAATACAGTATGGCATCTATCTTTTATTACATGTGGTTTGAGTAAAGTCAAAGCCATCAGTATCAAATTGTACACATTTCCCCATCAAATTGTTAAATATTTCTTACCAAAGGCATCAACAAAGATCATATACAATTGCTGCATTGTTTAGAAACAGTATTATGAAATCAGAAGCAAGATTTATGATGTTATCAAAACCTACTCATAGCTTCAAAATCAAGTTGGAATAGTCTTGCACTTTGAAATCCAACTTTTCAAGCTGGATTTAAGTGCAAAACTATGCTATCTTGAGTTAGAATAGTTTTGCACAAAGAACATCATCATTTGGAGATAGAATATCTTCTAAAAATTACAATATCTCCAAAACTACTTGGAGTATCACTGCAATATTTTAACATAACATGTATCGTGACATTTTATTTCAATAAATGCAAAAAAACTATTTTTGACAAAAATTGAGTTAGAATAGTTTTGCGTTGAGCCCTCGATATGGCCTTACATAATTCAGTGATGAAAAATTTTGAAGTTTGCTGAGATTATAAAAAATCTGAATAACCCCCTTTAATGACAAAAAAGCTATCATGAGAACTCTTTTGACATCAAATAAACAAATTTGATTCTTTTCTTCTGTCAATAAGGGTTAAAAATATAATTCAACTGTAATACTGCCACAAAATTGGCTGATCTTGTCAAAGGCAGGCAGTTCCTACTGGGTCAGTTTTAACCGGTGTTTTCAACATGTTAAAACTGCCCTGATTAATTCTGGTCATCTGAGTTTCTGCACCATGCTGGTTGACTCTTTTCCAAAGTAAAAAATGCTGGTTACCAAATGTTTTAAAAAGGGTTTTTCTTCAAGGATGTTAAAACCTGGGATTGTGTGGCAAAGGATTAAAGCTCCTTTCACAACTAAAGTTGTCTTTGTGCCCCAAGTAGATCAAGATCAGACTGTACAAAAAGTGCAGTCTGATCTGTGATCTACACTGTCCACTTTCTATGGATAAAAGATTAAGATTCTATGGACTAAAGCAAAACTGAAATTGACACTGTCTGGTCTTAGCTCTGGATTGAAAATGTCCCTTGGGTTAATTCGTCGCTCTAAAGGTTAAGACTGACCACTACATTATAGTCCTTCCACCTAGCACTAATTTTTTGCCATCATCTCAGAGTTTAACAATAGAATTCAACTGCCAAGCCCGGTAGCTCTGTTGGCCATGTAAAGGGCTTGAAACTAGCGGGTCACTGGTTTGAGTCTCAGGCTTAGCCAATGTCTTTCAGTGGATTGATGATAAAAAACATGACAGGATTCATCCCTCTCTCACTGCTGATCATCATTTTGACAATGGATATGTGAGAAAACAGCCAGGCTTTGGAAGAATATTGTGTGAAGTTACTGGTACAAGAAACTCCTGGACAGCATGGATAGGTGCACTGGCCACTGTGATACAACTGATCTGATGTTGCAAATAGCATTTAACACCATTAAAATAGTTCAACTTTAAAAACTACCATTTCAAAGACAATCTGCATCACTTGAGTATCATTTTCATTTGCCATTACTGTTTGGTCACAGTTAACTCTTTACTAAATGACAAAATTTTAGACCAGCATTTTCTCCTTTTCCCATAACGTTTTCTACCCATTCTGATACAAATCCCAACATCTGTGTCCAATTAAATTTGTCTGCAAATGCTATCCATTTGGACAATGTAATAATATTTTGTCATTTAGTAAAGGGCCAACTCTTTACAAGATGTCAAAAGTTTAGCCTTGTCCAATTAGAAAACATTTGCAGATGATGAATTGGACACAAATGTTGGCATTTGTATCAGAAAAGGTAGAACACCTTGTTGGAAACGGAGAAATACTGGTTACCAGCATTTTCTCCTTTTCCCACAATGTTTTCAGAAACCTTTTTCTTCAAGGTTCTTAAAAGTAGGATTGTATAGTAAAGGGTTAAATATTTACCAATCAACAAGTTTGCAGACTGGTCCAAATTCAAAGCATTTGCAAACAACAAATCAGTTGAAGCTCAACTAATGGAGTTCATATTTAAAAGAGTAGAGAACATTTCGCGAAAAGGAGAAAATGCTGTGGGAATTCCATTTGATTTGAATGATGCGTCCATCACGTGGGACAGTATTCAAACAAGTATTGTGACATCACATTCGATCCTGTAACAGATTTGAAAGAGTTAAGGATTATTGCAAAGAAGCAACCCGTATTTATCATTGTTTACAAAAAATTTTTTAATTTGCAGCAAAATAATCTTTAAGGGCCCCTTTAACTGTACATCTGTATTAAATCTCTAGACATTGCTCTTCTGTAACACAAACTTTCCCCTCATTGGCCAAGTGGCATTCTTCCAAAATAAATAATTTTCATAATAATCTTGTAGAAGCCACAACAAGATGTTGTTCAACAAGAGGGTCATGATAGCCTTGTATTGCTCCACTGCCTTTTAAATGAATGTATTATGCACTTAATTAGCATTGGCAGAGACTTAATTCATAAGAAGTCTGTATGGCAATAAATTTTCAAAGAGAAAATAGCCTAACCCTTCCCCTCCCACAGAAAAAAAACAATTGATTGATTGATTGTATGGTGTTTAACGCCGTTTTCAACATTATTTCAGTTATATCACGGCGGCAAGTGCACCTATCCATGCTTTCCTGGAGTTTCTTTTACCAGTACTCTGCACAATATTCTTTCCAAGCCACTGGCTGCTTTCCCACATAACCATCGTCGAAACAATGGTCAGCGGTGAGAGAGGAATGAATCCTGTCGCAATGACGATCATCAATCCTTAGTCTTAGTCTTTGCTTTTTCACACATGCTTTAACTTCATAATTAACATGTGAGCCATCATTAATTCTGCAGAGAGTATTTTTAATGATATATAATAAATACAGTCAATTGAATTCATATAGTTATTTGATGCCATTGGAATCCCAGTGTAAGTGTAATCCCCCCACCTCCCCTATAAAGGCTTATTTAAAAACTTTGATGGTCACTGTAGTTTGACACTATTGACTTAGAGCTACATGTATAATATATTAACACATCAAAATACTTTCAAGAAAATCATGAAAGAAATTCTAATATTTACTTTCCAATATGTTTTACAAATAAATTTATCAAATCTTACAAACATGACAGTACCAAAATTAATTGCTATCTTTAAATTGTCAAATTTGATGCCGCAATCACCAGCATTTTAAATAATTGATACTCGACATAAATTACGTGTCTCTGAATTTCACCCTGAAAATGCAAAACATTTCAAAAGGTCTATGAGGAACAAAACATAACTCTGTGTTGGCTTCCTGTATTCTTTATTATTACAAAAGATTATTTAAAAAAATGCTGAATAGTACTTAATATGGATAATACTTTTCAGTCCTTTCCATTTGAATATGTTTGGAAAAGCTGGGCACCAAAAATTATTACCTGTAGAAAATGTTTTTACCTAAAATGGTGTAAATCTGTATAAAGGAAAACTTGGCACTCTCACTTGCACAGTTTTAGGCTAAATCAGGGCTGGGTCTATTTGTTACGATTTTTATATTGACACACTCAGACAGCAAGACCTAAACTAGAAGTCACCTTTATGATGATATATCATCACTCAGCTGAGTTAATAGGAGCTAATTTGAAAATGTAGTCATTTTTAATGACCATGGACAAAATTTGAATCTGTTTGTTTAACCAAACACAGCTGATGGTACATGTGTGTATAAATTTTTGAAGCTCTATGTAAGCACAGTCGACCATCAGAGTTGGATCCATTATAAATAGTAAAACACAAAAGGGGGGGCCTCATATTTGACCTTCTGGGACAATTTGAACAATTTTGTTCAAAGACCATTTGACAATGATACATACAAATATTACAATTAAAACTATGGGCTTTGTAAGTCCATGAAAGAAATAAGTCTATGTAAAGCAAAAGACTCTCATGCCAGGACTGTTTTTGACCAAAAGAAAATAATTAAGATACTGTTTAACTCTTGACAACACTACATAATTCTGACTGGCAGCTATTGCAGACGATAAATTATATGTAGTTTTAATGACGGGAATGCCTTTGAAAGGTTAAAGTACATTATGGGAAAAGTAGATAATTATTTTCTAAAGCATACTGCATTAAGAGCATAAAATTATGGAACTGTTTGGTAAAGGGCTACCAAAGACCACAAAATGATGCTACATACATATACCTAACTACCATGCAGTGCCAGTGCTCTAGGTCTGGTTGTTTTGTCTGGTCTGGTTGTTTTGGTCTGGTTGTTTTGGTCAAGATACCTAAGTTTTTTAAATACTGGACTCTATTACAAACAACCAAATCTAGTGCAGGACTATTCTTTAACATAATTATACAGCATAAATGAAGGTCTATTAGAATTTATTACAGAACTATCACCAACTCTCTAGGCCTACTTCTTTCAGATATGTGTTGGTGTAATTTTCCCCCAAAAGAACTCTTGTGTAAAATACTTTGGACAACATTCAAGTAAGACCATCAGACAATACTACCAATACTAAATACCAACTCAAATATCAGCTTATAAGATTTTTTATGGTTTAAAAAAAAATAGGTGCCTTTTAAACTCTTTTTGAAACATATAACCATAGGGCAGGGCAATGTATACCCCTGAAGACTCAATTTGAACAAGTTTTGTAGAGCATCACAAGCTTATTTTACATACAAAATATCTAGGCTCTCTGGGTCAAGATAGAGGATCTTCAATGCACATCCATACAAAACACTAATTTACACCCCCCTCTCCCCCCAGAAAAGGTCAATTTAATCTTGATTATCATTTGAACAATCATTATAGTTACTATCACTGGTACAGTTTATGCCTCTGCTTTTGTGTGATTTCTCGAGTTATATTTTAATTTTTGGCCATGTTGACCACATTCAGGTGGCCTAGACCTTTTTGGCAATTTATTTCACCCAAATATAGGGGAGAATTATATAAAATTTAATGCCCAGTCTTTGACAGACAACTAACTTTGGGTGATCACAATAGTTCAGTTTGAGCCGCTTTTGCTAAAGGTAAGCTAAAGACCGTAATTATATTTTTATGATGGATGTTTCAGATTTATTTAGATCTTAAAAAAAGGAAAAAAACTTTTTACAGTGAAATATATGTACTCTTAATGTGGATACAGAAGGGCAAAAGGTATACTAGGAAGAGCTTAGAACACTGTATAAATCATAAATATTTAAATACCATTGTTTTACAGTATAACAATGACAGCCCTGTCTAAAACAAAGTTCGTGCAGTGTCTTGAAATGATCCAGTCATTTGTAAATAAAAAAAAAAAAGTAATTTAAAACAGCTTTTTGATGATCAGCCACCTTTCACTAGGGAGAAATATAATAATTAGATATCCATGTGCAAAAATGATCATCCCAGGAGTCCACCAGGTATTTTATTTTCTTCCTCATCACCAAGAAAGCTATGGGACAGTTGGGCACTACAAGCTGATTAACTGTTACAACACTGCTCACATTTACATATATGTGAATAAAATGTACCAAGAATGACTATAAATCATACAGAATTTCATTCCTGTGTCATCTGTTTATCATGTTTGGTAACAACCATTGGAACTGACCATGGTTCCAAATCTGATTGTCTGACTGGAAAATATCAACTATGTAATATTAAAGAAAACTGCTGTAACATAGTATTTGGCTCTTTACCATGCACTATAGTTTTTCTGAAAGTGTTGTGATTAAATAAGAGTGCTTTGATGATATTTTTTTGCTAATGTTTCAAACAATACATGTATCTGTTCCATTTGTGGAAATTGCCTAGTTTTATGATTTTATAGTAAAGACAGTCTCAGCATACATTCAGGATTGTCATATCACATCAAACATCGAAGTATAGACCTATGAGTCATGTAAAAAGTAGTCTAGAACTATTGAAACTTTAAGTTAGAATAGTTTTGCCTTCAAGTATTTTGGTTTTTTGCTTGTTTTTGTATTGCAACACTATTCCAACTTGAGATAGAATAGTCTTGCTAAACAAATGCCTTAATATTTTCGCGATTTCTCGTGCAAAACTATTCTAAGTTGAAAAATGTGTTATAAAACTAAAATAAAATTATCTTTTTTAAAACTTTCAAGTGTTTATTGTTTCCTGAGTGGTTTCAGATATGTTGGTAAACAGAATGGTCTAAAACAGCCAATACAAGAAAAATGAATCAGTTTTTTCCCTCTCCTGAAATATTTGTCAAAACATAGTTAGAATAGTTTTGCGTTGAGCCCTCGATATCTGGCAAACCACTAGTCCTATGGTAGGGAGTTAAGGCTGAAGATAGCTTGCAATGCCTTACAGTTCACCTCTTGGTATATTTCAGACAAACCACTGATATGGCTGTAAGCCAAGCAGAGATTCAGTCAGTAGGGGCCTCTAAAAACCCCAAACTGAAAGCCATTCCTGATGTGGAGATCGACAAACACGGAAAATTCAAATACATTCTACTGAAAGTACATGACCCCGATAAAGAGCGTGAATTCAAACACATCGTTCGAGGGACAGCTAAGGCAGCTTATCATGGTATGTTAATTTCAATTAATTTGTTTGGTGTTTAACCCCTTACCATACAATCCCGACTTATAACGACCATCAGAAAGATGCATTTCAAAAACATTATGGGAAAGTGGGAAAATGCTGGTAACCAGCATTTTCTCCTTTTTCCACAATGTTTTCTACCTGTCCCAAAACAAATCTCACTGTTTCAGTCACATTTATTTTGTCATTTCAATTTGGACTAGTCTAAAATTTTGTCGTTTGGTAAAGAGTTAACTTTTTACCTAATGAAAAAATTATAGACTAGTCTAATTTGTAAGCATAATTATGCAGATGAAAATATAAATGTGATTTAAAAATTGAAGTTTTATTTTTTTGCAGGGTAGAAAACTATGAGGGAAAAGGAGTGAATGCTGGTTACTGATTAAAAGACAAATCCTGTCATTTGAAAAAAATTTAAATTGTTGTCTGCAAATGCTTTCACTGTGAGCAAGTTGATTACATCTGGTATGGGATTTAACTCTTTACCACACAACAAAATTTTGGACCATACCAAAGTGAAAGCATTTGCAGACGACAAATTGAGAGTAGCTCAAATGATGATTTCTGTCTTTGATATGGTAGAAAACATTGTATGAGAAAGAGAAAATGCTGATTACCAGCATTTTCTCCTTTTCCCACAATGTTTTCAAAAGGCTCTTTCTTCAGGGTCGCTAAAACATGGGATTGTGTGGTAAAGAGTTAAGTCATTCCCAAACTAAAAGTTTTTGACTCTTCTTCCAAATTAAAGGCAACTGCAGAGGAGAAATGCAACATGTTTCAAATGGATGGAATTGTGATTGAAATGGTTGGAAACATTGTGGGAAAGGGAGGAAAGTGATGGTTACCAGCATTTTCTCCTTTTCCTGCAATGTTTAAAAGGCCCTCTTTCTAGTTACCAGCATTTTGTCCTTTTCCTATAATGTTTTTTAAAGGCCTCTCTGGTTACCAGCATTTTCTCCTTTTCCTACAATGTTTTAACTCTTTACCACACAATCCCGACTTTTAACGACCCTGTGAAAGACGCCTTTTGAAAACATTGTGAGAAAAAGAGAAAATGCTGGTAAGCAGCATTTTCTCCTTTTCCCACAATGTTTTCTACCTTCGCAAAACAAATTTCAATTTTTCACTCACATTTATTTTGTCTGCAAATGCTTTCAATTTGGACCAGTTTAAAATTTTTGTCGTTTGGTAAAGACTTAAAGGCCTGTCAGGTAGAGTCATTAAAACTTGTGATTATTTGTTAAGGGGTTAAGGAAATGTATACTTTTGACTCAAGATCAGATCACACATTCTTCGTGTCTGATCTTGAATGTGGATAGTCCCCGAAACACTTGATATTGTCTTCAAGAACACAAAAGTTTATAACAAGGCAAGGGGTAATGACAAGGCAGCAGTTCAGCATCAGGGAGATGAGGACACAGTGATAACAGTAATCCATTAGGCCTTAGGTGGCCAGTTTTGTAAACATGTTAGTGGAGCAATGAAAAATCCATAGCATCTCTTTTAACGCTTTACCAAACGACAAAATGTAAGACTGGTCCAAATTGAAAGCATTTGCAGATGACAAAATAAATGTGATAAAAATATTGAAATTCTTTTGGGAAGAGTAGAAAACATTACCGGAAAAGGAGAAAATGCTGGTTACCAGCATTTTCTCCTTTTCCCAAAATGTTTTCTAAAGGCTTCCTTTTCAGGGTCGTTAAAAGTCGGGATTGTGTGGTAAAGAGTTAACCCCTTACTCTGACCCTGAGGAGGAAGGTTTTTGAAACCAGGATGGGACAAGAAAGAATGTACAGGTAACCGGCATTATCTCCTTTTCCATTAATGTTTTCTATCCTTTCTATGAATAGACTATGATATATCCCAACATTTTAGCTACATTGAATTTGTCATGCCAATGCTTGGAAAATGTAGGCATCTAAAATTTGTCGTCTGGTACAGAGTTAGAAGAGTGGTAATTGTATGTCCTAATTTTGTTTTATCCAATTGTATTACTGGTCCTTAGCTGCTAACCATTAACCCTTTGCCAGACAACAAAATTTTAGCCTCGTTCAAATTGATGAAAATTTCAATGTGGCTCAAATGGTGCAATTTTTCTTTGATAGGGTAGAAAACATGGTCCTTTTCCCACAATGTTTCAAAAGGCTTCTTTCCAAGGGTCCTTAAAAAACAGCATTGTGCGCTAAAGGGTTAACCCAACTGACACTTTCAGTCCAGAAATAAGACCGAAATAATCACAGGTATAAGGTTGTATTTTGCCAGAATGTCTTGGCTAAGCTGACAATGTAGATCAAAGATAAGATTGTAGGTTTTGTGCTGTCTGATCTTGATGTACACTGGCCTCAGAGGCAGCAATAGCTGTGAAAGGCACTTTAAGGATTAAGTACTAGAATCCTCTGGAAACCCTATATTTTTTCTCCTCTTAACTCTATGGCCACATCGAAAGCATTCACACAAAATTTGACAAAATTTTGGCTACATCAAAATTGAAAGCTTTTGCAGACGCCAAATTAAAGGGAGCTATTCAGATTTTTTTTTTTTTTAATCCCACCTTATTTCAAAAATGATTTATCACTGAATTAAGCCAGGCAATAGGTGTCAAACCATTACAAAAGAAAGACTTAAGTAAGAAAAAAATATTTTTCAGTGGTAATGGTATTTCCTGAATGGGCTACATAGCCTGATCAGTCTCATTTTTTCATTTCTGATCCCAATTTTACAAGCGCCATGGTCTGAGGGGGTATCAACTCTTTACCACAGGACAAAATCTAAGACCAGTGAGAGCTCCAGATTGAGGGAGTGATTTTGATTTCAAAATTGAAAATATTAATTATTCTCCACTAAACCCTATGTTATGGGTACTCATTAGAATCGTCTCATCGAGACGATTCTAATGAGTACCCACAACATAGGGTTTGGAAGAAAAATAATGGATTTAGGATACCATCACTCCCTCTTATCAGGAGCTTGGACTAGTCCAAATTGAAAGCATTTGCAGATGACAAATTGGCAGAAACTGAAATCATTTTTGGGAAGGGTAGAAAACATATTGGGAAAAGGAGAAAACGCTGGTTACCAGCGTTTCCTCCTTTTCCCACAATGTTTTCAAAAGCTTTCTTTCTCAGGGCTGCTAAATGTTGGGGATTGTGTGGTAACCAGATTTTGACCCAAATTTTTCGTGAGGTGAGACAAAGACAATATTTTGTGAGGAAAATTCATTAGGACTTGACTTTTCACCCTTACGGGATAAAAGTGCTGAAAAAAAAAAAAGCCTTCGACGGGCCTGGAATCCACAACCTTCAAAACCAGAGACAGAGTCATGCCACACTAACAAGTGAGCTTCTAGGCCATCTGATATTTCAATGGCTTAAAAATGCATTTATCTGGTGTTATGCAGTAATACAGTAAAATTTGAACCATGCTCTGTGAATAGGGGGCTTGATACATCTCCGAAAACTATCGACCCAGGTCAGCCTGCGCAGTGTGTACAGGCTGACCTGGGCCAATACTTTGTGTTATTGTTCAATTTTCTGTATGTCCAGGACCAGTCGACCTCATTATTAAATCGGTTGTAAAAAAAAAGTGGCTATTATGGATCCATAATTATGTGATTGCTTGCTTGGTATCCTGCAACACGGAGATGCATAAAGCCCCCTTTTTGCCAGAGCATGGCTCAAAAGAAGTCGGTAATTTCTTGTGTTTTCTACATGGATTTTTACCTAGGATTTAATTGTAAAGCCGTCTTCACACACAAATGAAAATTGGCAATCTTAGTTAAGATATTCTAGAAACCTTGCAAAAAGAAATCTCGTTTAACTCTTTACCAAATGACAAGACTTTGGATTCAACTAAATTGAAAGCATTTCCAGACAAAAAGTTCAAAGTAGCTTAAATGACGATTTCTGTCTTTGACAGGGTAGAAACCATTGTGGAAATAGGGGAAAAAATGCTGTTTACCAGCATTTCCTACTTTTCCTACAATGCTTTCAAAAGCCTTCCTGTGACATGGTCGTTAAAAGTTGGGATTGTGTGGTAAAGGGTTAACTGCCCTTTACACTTGAGCTCGTCTGGTTGACTTTAGTCTGAAGGTAAAATCTCTGTCATGTTTACATAGCCTCTGTTTCAACAGCAGCAGACGGCATTCAAAATAATTGTGCAAATAGACAAATAGCTAATAATTAGCCTGGATTTGGATTACAGTGCTGCCAACAATTACTAGATAATTTGCTCGGTTTTCCTTATCCCTGTTAATGCCGTTATTTTCTTTTGGCTTTGTTTGTGTGCTGACAATATCTATTTAGCAAAATCCTTAATGTTGATACCACCAGCATTTTCTTCTTTTCCCACAATGTTGTCCACCCTTTCAAAGACAAATGCTGTGATCATCTGAGCTTTATTCAACTCTTTACCAGACGACAAAAACTTAGCTCTATGCAAATTGTAATCAATTGCAGACCATAAATATAAAGTTAGTCAGAACATAACATTTGTCTTTCATGAGGTAGAAAACATTGTGGGAAAAAAAGAAAATGCTGGTTACCAGCATTTTCTCCTTTTCGCACAATGTTTTCAAAAGCCTTCATCTCAGGGTCATTATAAGTCGGCATTGTGCAGTAAAGGGTTAATTCATTGTCTGCAATTACAGTGAATTTGGATGAGTCTAAAAATTAACTCCATACAAAAAAAAACTGAAAGGTTGAAAAATGTTGTGAGAAAAGAAGAAATTCCTTCAAACCAGCATTTTCTTGTTTCCCCAAAGGTCTTTTCCTGAGGATCTTTAAAACTTGATACTGTGTGGTAAAAGATTAACCCTTAACTACACAATCCCTAGTTTTAATGACCCTCAAGAAGTAGGCTTTTGAAAACATTGTGCAGGGGTTGACATAAGGATTTCTTCAGCACTTGCCCGTGGGGCAAGTTGGATTTTATTCCAGCTTGCCCCCCAGGTTTTGAACTTGCCCGAAAGTAATTATTGTTTATTGATATTCATAACTAAATACAGGTTGAAGAACAAATTATTTGTTCTGTTCTGTCAAAGTATATAGATTACTGGTATTTCTGAGTGTGTATTAGTGTGTTTTGGGGGGGGGACAGACATTCAAAAAAATTCTCTACCGGGTGGACCTGCAGGTAATGCAGGTACCTTAAGCTATTGGGTATTTTTTAACATTTTACCCACTCCTATTTCATTTTATCGGATTTTGGAATTTTTATTTGGGTACACCCATATTCTGTATTAATGGACCCAATGCCATTTTAATTGGGTATGTACAGGAATTTTACCCCTTGAATTTTGTTTGGATTGCTTTTTAGCTCCACTGGCCGAAGGCCAGCGGGCTTATGTCATGGCCCGGTGTCCGTTGTGCGTCCGTCCGTCCGTCCGGTCGTCCGTCCGTGCGTTAACTTTTATTTCAAACATCTTCTTCTCTGAAACTACCCATCCGATTTTCACGAAACTTCACAGAAATGATCCTGACATGGTCCTCTTCAGAATTTCTTGAAAGAATTTGATTCCTTCAAAAACTCTGGTTGCCATGGCAACAAAACTGAAAAATATTGGAAATCTTTAAAAATCTTCTTGTCTGAAACCATAAGGCATAGGGCTACCAAATTTGGCATGTAGCTTTATGTAGTAGACCTCTATCAAGTTTCTTGAAATTATAGCCCTGGGGTCAAAATTGGCTCTGCCCCAGGGGTCACAAGTTTTACATAGGCTTATATAGAGAAAACTTTAAAAATCTTCTTGTCTGAAACCATAAGGCATAGGGCTACCAAATTTGGCATGTAGCTTTATGTAGTAGACCTCTATCATGTTTCTTGAAATTATAGCCCTGGGGTCAAAATTGGCTCTTCCCCAGGGGTCACAAGTTTTATACATAGGCTTATATAGAGAAAACTTTAAAAATCTTCTTGTCTGAAACCATAAGGCATAGGGCTACCAAATTTGGCATGTAGCTTTATGTAGTAGACCTCTATCATGTTTCTTGAAATTATAGCCCTGGGGTCAAAACTGGCTCTTCCCCAGGGGTCACAAGTTTTATACATAGGCTTATATAGAGAAAACTTTAAATATCTTCTTGTCTGAAACCATAAGGCCTAGAGCTACCAAATTTGGCATTTAGCTTGATCTAGTTGGAGTCTACCAAAAGTGCCCAAAGTATAGTCCTGGGGTCAATTTGGCCTCATACTTGGAGGGGGGGGTTCACAAGATTTACATAGGCTTACATAGGGAAAACTTTTAAATCTTGGTGTACATAGCCATAAGGCTTAGGCTACCAAATTTTGCATATAATTATAGCATTATTTAGTGGACAGTTACAAAGAGGGCCCAAGTTACAGCTCTAGGATCAAGTTTGGCCCTGCACCAGGGATCACAAGTTTTACATGGGTTTATGGAGTGAAAAGTTCAGAAACCATCTTGTTACCAGCCATAAGGCCAAGAACTCCCACATTTGGCATGTTATTCTTCTAATACAATATTCCCCATTTAGTCAGACTGTAGCCATGAGGTCAAAGTTTTATAAGGGCTTATATAGTGAAGACTTTTCTTCGTGGTTTATATTTATAAGCCAGTGGAGCGATACAGGGCCATCATGGCCCTCTTGTTTTTAAATTTTAATTGGGTTTTTACCAAAATATGCAGCTTAATTAAGGTACTGGTAATGGCAGAATATAAATTTCTGAGTCACCACCTGTTTGGGAAAGAGCTGTTGACTCGTTTTGCTGTGTCTTGTTTATTTGTGGGTAATTTTGTGCTGTGCTTCTTTGACTAGTGCCAGTGGTTATAGGCGGCCATCATGTTTGGATTTGAAAGTATCATTTCCTGCTCCTTGTTTTCTGAGTGGATAACCACCCATCTTTCCACAAGCCATGGTCAGCTTGAACTCTTTACCAAACAATCCCGGGTTTTCACAACTCTGAGAAAGAAGCTTTTTGAAAACATTGTTGGCAAAGGAGAAAATGCTGGTAACCAGCATTTTCTCCTTTTCCCACAATGTTTTTCACCCTTCCAAGAACAAATTTCAATTTTTGAGTCACATTAATTTTGTCGTCTGCAAATGCTTTCAATTTGGACCAGTCTAAAATTTTGTCATTTGGTAAAGAGTTGAGTGGGGTGTGTTTTCAGAGAAAAATGTGCTAGACTGCTGGGATTTATGGCTCACCTGAGCACGAAGTCCTCAAGGTGAGCTTTTGTGATCACCCAATGTCCGTTGTCCGTCGTCCACAATTTCTTTAAACATCTTCTCCTCCTAAACCACTGGGCCAATCTTGATGAAACTTGGCAGGGATGTTCCTCAGGTGAAGTTCTACCGAAGTTGTTCAAGAGATTGAATTCCACCCATAACTCTGGTTGCCATGGCAACCAAAAGGAAAAAAATATCAAAATCTTTGAAAATCTTCTTCTCTGAAACTAGAAGGCGTAGAGCTTTGATATTTGGTATGTAGCATCTCCTAGTGGACCTCTACCAAGTTCGTTCATATGATGTCCCTGGGGTCAAAACTGGCCCCGCCCCGGGGGCACAAGTTCAAACAAAGGAAAAAAGAAGGAAAACTTTAAAATTCTTCTTCTCTGAAACTGGAAGGCGTGGAGCTTTGATATTTGGCATGTAGCATCTCCTAGTGGACCTCTACCAAGTTTGTTCATATAGCGCCCCTGGGGTCAAAATTGGCCCCGCCCCGGGGGTCACAAGTTCAAACGTAGGAACAAAGGAGGAAAACTTTAAAATTCTTCTTCTCTGAAACTGGAAGGCGTGGAGCTTTGATATTTGGCATGTAGCATCTCCTAGTGGACCTCTACCAAGTTTGTTCATATGATGTCCCTTGGGTCAAAATTGGCCCCGCCCCGGGGGTCACAAGTTTCGAACATAGGAACAAAGAAGGAAAACTTTAAAATTCTTCTTCTCTGAAACTGGAAGGCGTGGAGCTTTGATATTTGGCATGTAGCATCTCCTAGTGGACCTCTACCAAGTTTCTTCATATGGCACCCCTGGG
Source organism: Tridacna gigas (assembly GCA_945859785.2). Classification (NCBI taxonomy): domain Eukaryota; kingdom Metazoa; phylum Mollusca; class Bivalvia; order Cardiida; family Cardiidae; genus Tridacna; species Tridacna gigas. Next base: position 30,709,233 of record OX244028.2, read on the forward strand.
CTCAAAACTGGCCCCGCCCTGGGGGTCACAAGTTTCAAACATAGGAACAAAGAAGGAAAACTTTAAAATTCTTCTTCTCTAAAACTGGAAGGCGTGGAGCTTTGATATATGGCATGTAGCATCTCCTAGTGGACCTCTACCAAGTTTGTTCATATGACGTCCCTGGGGTTAAAACTGGCCCCGCCCCAGGGGTCACAAGTTCAAACATAGGAACAAAGAAGGAAAACTTTAAAATTCTTCTTCTCTGAAACTGGAAGGTGTGGAGCTTTGATATTTGGCATGTAGCATCTCCTAGTGGACCTCTACCAAGGTTGTTCATATGATGTCCCTGGGGTCAAATTGGCCCCGCCCCGGGGGTCACAAGTTTCGAACATAGGAACAAAGAAGGAAAACTTTAAAATTCTTCTTCTCTGAAACTGGAAGGCGTGGAGCTTTGATATTTGGCATGTAGCATCTCCTAGTAGACCTCTACCAAGTTTGTTCATATGGCACCCCTGGGGTCAAAACTGGCCCCGCCCCGGGGGTCACAAGTTTCGAACATAGGAACAAAGAAGGAAAACTTTAAAATTCTTTTTCTCTGAAACTGGAAGGCATGGAGCTTTGATATTTGGCATGTAGCATCTCCTAGTGGACCTCTACCAAGTTTGCTCATATAATGCCCCTGGGGTCAAAACTGGCCCAGCCTCGGGGATCACAAGTTCAAACATAGGAACAAAGAAGGAAAACTTTAAAATTCTTCTTCTCTGAAACTGGAAGGCGTAGAGCTTTGATATTTGGTATGTAGCATCTCCTAGCGTACCTCTACCAAGTTTGTTCATATGATGTCCCCTGGGATGAAAACTGGCCCCGCCCCGGGGGTAACAAGTTTCGAACATAGGAACAAAGAAGGAAAACTTTAAAATTCTTCTTCTCTGAAACTGGAAGGCGTGGAGCTTTGATATTTGGCATGTAGCATCTCCTAGTGGACCTCTACCAAGTTTGTTCATATAGCGCCCCTGGGGTCAAAATTGGCCCCGCCCCGGGGGTCACAAGTTCAAACGTAGGAACAAAGGAGGAAAACTTTAAAATTCTTCTTCTCTGAAACTGGAAGGCGTGGAGCTTTGATATTTGGCATGTAGCATCTCCTAGTGGACCTCTACCAAGTTTGTTCATATGATGTCCCTTGGGTCAAAATTGGCCCCGCCCCGGGGGTCACAAGTTTCGAACATAGGAACAAAGAAGGAAAACTTTAAAATTCTTCTTCTCTGAAACTGGAAGGCGTGGAGCTTTGATATTTGGCATGTAGCATCTCCTAGTGGACCTCTACCAAGTTTGTTCATATGGCACCCCTGGGCTCAAAACTGGCCCCGCCCTGGGGGTCACAAGTTTCGAACATAGGAACAAAGAAGGAAAACTTTAAAATTCTTTTTCTCTGAAACTGGAAGGCGTGGAGCTTTGATATTTGGCATGTAGCATCTCCTAGTAGACCTCTACCAAGTTTGTTCATATGGCACCCCTGGGGTAAAAACTGGCACCACCCCGGGGGTCACAAGTTTCGAACATAGGAACAAAGAAGGAAAACTTTAAAATTCTTCTTCTCTGAAACTGGAAGGCGTGGAGCTTTGATATTTGGCATGTAGCATCTCCTAGTGGACCTCTACCAAGTTTGCTCATATAATGCCCCTGGGGTCAAAACTGGCCCAGCCTCGGGGATCACAAGTTCAAACATAGGAACAAAGAAGGAAAACTTTAAAATTATTCTTCTCTGAAACTGGAAGGCGTAGAGCTTTGATATTTGGCATCTAGCATCTCCTAGTGGACCTCAAACAAATTTGTTCTTATGATATCCCTGGGGTCAAAACTGGCCCCGCCCCGGGGGTCACAAGTTCAAACATAGGAACAAAGAAGGGAAACTTTAAAATTCTTCTTCTCTGAAACTGGAAGGCGTGGAGCTTTGATATTTGGCATGTAGCATCTTCTAGTGGGCCTCTACCAAGTTTGTTCATATGATGTCCCTGGGGTTAAAACTGGCCCAGCCCCGGGGGTCACAAGTTTGAACATAGGAACAAAGAAGGAAAACTTTAAAATTATTCTTCTCTGAAACTGGAAGGCATAGAGCTTTGATATTTGGTATGTAGCATCTCCTAGCGGACCTCTACCAAGTTTGTTCATACAATGCTCCTTGGGTCAAAACTGGCCCAGCCCCGGGGGTCACAAGTTCTAACATAGGAGCAAAGAAGGAAAACTTTAAAATTATTCTCTTCTAAACCTTGAAGGCATAGAGCTTTGTTATTTGGTATGTAGTGAACCTGTTCTAAGTTTGTTAGCCCACCTGAGCACAACATGTTCAGTCAGTTTGAAATTGGGTCACCTGGGGTCATAAACTAGATCACTAGGTCAAATTAAAGAAATACCTTGTGGGCACTCAAGAGACCACATTTATTGCTCAAATGACCTGAAATTTGGTCAGAATGTTTGTCTTGATAAAATCTTAGATGAGTTTGGATTTGGATCACCTGGGATCATAAACTAGGTCACGAGTTCAAATTAAAGTAATACCTTGTGGGCACTCTAGAGGCAACATTTTTGGCTCAATTGATTTGAAAAGTGGTCAGAATGTTTGTCTTGATAAAATCTCACATGAGTCCGAATTTGGGTCATGTGGGGTCTTAAATTAGGTCACTAGGTCAAATTAAAGAAATACCTTGTGTGCACTCTAGAGGCCACATTTATTGTTTAATTGATTTGAAAATTGGTCAAAATGTTTGTCTTGATGAAATCTTAGATGAGTTTGGATTTGGGTCACCTGGGCTCATAATCTAGGTCACTAGGTCTAATTAAAGAAATACCTTTAGGGCACTCTAGAGGCCACATTTCTTGCTCAATTGACTTGAAAGTTGGTGAGAATGTTTGTCTTGATGAAATATTGGGTGAGTTTGAAGTTGGGTCAGCTGGGGTCATAAACTAGGTTTCTGGGTCAAATTTAAGAAACACTTTGTGGGCACTCTAGAGGCCACATTTATTGCTCAATTAACTTGAAAACTGTTGAGAATGTTTGTCTTGATAAATTTTTTGATGAGTTCTAAATTGGGTCACGTGGGGTGACAAATTAGGTCACTAGGTCAACTTACGAAAATTCCTTGTGGACACTCTAGAGGCCACATTTTAAGCTCAATTGACCTGACAATTGGTCAGAAATTGAAATATGCACGTTGAGTGAATTTCGCCTATTGACTCAGGTGAGCGTCCAGGGCCATCATGGCCCTCTTGTTAACTGTTGTTTCTGAAGGCATTTATCACGGTATCGCGTCACATTTGTCTCTACAATTACAAATTTCCGAGTTAAATAATTTCGCAACCTGAGTGTCAGCCATATTGAATATGGTAGCATCGGAAACATCGAAACTTTACTTGTCGATTCGTTTCATTGGATGAAAAAAGCCACCAAAGACCCGAATTGATGATAATGGACCGAAAATTTTACTTGCCCGGCGGGCTCACCAATGGTAAAGGCAGCTTGCCCGTAGCAATTACGGCCCGAATCGGGCAATCGGACGTCCGCTTATGTGAAACCCTGTTGTGGGAAAAGGAGAAAATGAATCTGCTTGTGTGCTTTCAATACACAATAACCTTTAATATTTGTACCAACAGCATATTCTCTTTTTCCCATATTTTCCCATATTTTCTTCCATATCAAAAAGGGAAGTCATGTTTTGAGCCACATTTTTAATATCTCATCTGCAAATGCCTTTGATGTGGTTGAGTCCAAGATATTGTCATTTGGTAAAGAGTTAAGAAATTGATGTCTTGGATAATGCAATAGAATGCCCATTGTTTCTGAGTGTTATGACAGTAGTAATCATTGATTTCTTTGTGACATTCTGTCCAGCAACATCTGTCATAGCTCTTAGCCCAAAAAAACACTTAACCCTTTACCACACAATCCCGACTTTTAACGACCCTGAGCAAGAAGCCTTTTGAAAACATCGTGGGAAAAGGAGAAAATGCTGGTAACCAGCATTTTCTCCTTTTCCCACAATGTTTTCAACCCTTCCAAAAGCATATTTCAGTTTTTAAGTCACATTTATTTTATCGTCTGCAAATGCTCTCAATTTGGACTAGTCTAAAATTTTGTCGTTTGGTAAAGAGTTAACCCTTTACCACACAAGAAAATTTTTAATCATCTATAATGAAAGCATTTGTAGAGGAGGAAGTAAACATGGTTCAGATGATAAGATTTATTTCTGAAAGGGTAGAAAACATTTTGGGAAAAGGAGAAAATGCTGGTTACCAGCATGTTCTCCTTTTCCTCAAATGTTTTCTAAAGTGCCCTTCCTCAGGGTCATTAAAAGTTGGGATTATGTGGGGTTAATAAAGTTAAAGCCCTAATAGTGGCCAAAAGTAAACAATTGGAGTGTTAAAATGCAATGGGATTTTAATCATAACTTGTAAATGTATGGCAATTATTGTGTAGATGACAATCTGCTGTTAAACATTCTGTCCAAGAGTTAGTCGCTGGCAAAAAAAAAGAATTTTAAAACCAGGTAAAAAGTAAGCAAAAGATAAGAGTGACCTGGCAACTGAGCACATTAAAGAACCATGCATAACAAATTAAGATGCGTTTCGCCCTTTATCTTGTACATGTACTATCCCTGTAACAAAACTAACAGTCTTCAGGGGGCATTGCTTATATGGGCAACCAGTGGCAATGATAAATAAATGCAAATTCACTCAATCAGGGGACATTAACTGAAGAAACAATCAGCACCGGTTTATTAACCCTTTACCAAACAATCCCATGTTTAACCCTTTACCAGACGACAAAATTTTAGCCTTGTCCAAATTGAAAGCATTTGCAGACGACAATTTCAGTGTGGCTCAAATGGTGCAATTTTTCTTTGATAGGGTAGAAAACATTGTGGGAAAAGGAGAAAATGCTGGTTACCAGCATTTTCTCCTTTTCCCACAATGTTTTCAAAAGGCTTTTTTCCCAGGGGCGTTAAAAGGCGGCATTGTATGGGAAAGGGTTAAATGACCCTGAGGAAGACTGCTTTGAAAACATTGTGGAAAAAAGAAAATACTGCAGACCCATGTTTTATCCTTTTCCCACAATGTTGTCTACCCATTAAATGACAAATTTCATGCTTTGAGTAACATTTGATTTGTCGTATGCAAATGCTTTCAATTTTGACCATTCCAAACTTTTGTCATCTGGAAAAGAGATATACAAATGAGCCATGCTCTGTGAAAAGGGGGATTTAATGCATCTGTAAAAGGTATCGTTCCAGGTCAGTCTGTTCAGGCTGACCTGGGTTGAAACTCTTTGCTATTGGTCAATTGTCTGCATGTCAAAAGGACCAGTCTACCTCATGAGTCAGTTGATTGTTGACTAAACAGATTTTTATGGATCCATAATGATGCAATATCTTACTTGGTATAATGCATCATGGAGATGCATGAAGCCCCCTTTTGCCAGAGCATGGCTCATAAAATTAATATGTTGCAAAAGATTGAACTTTACTGATTGTCGGTAACAAAATTCCCAAATCAGATTGTCTGGGACTGACTTTAGATGGAAAATTTTACTTTTTAGCTCACCTGGGCACGAAGTGCTCAAGGTGAGCTATTGTGATCATGCTGTGTCCAGCGTCCATTGTGCATCGTCCGGCGTCTGTCGTGCGGTTGTCAACATTTACCTTGTGTGCACTCTAGAGGCCTCATTTTTTGTCAGATTCCCATGAAACTTGATCAGAATGTTTGTCTTGATGAAATCTCAGACAAGTTCGAAATTGGGTCATGTGGGGTCAGAAGGTAGGTCACTGGGCTAAATCATAGAAAAACCTTGTGTGCACTCTAGAGACCACATTTTCAGCCTAATCCTGAAACTTGGTCAGAATGCTTGTCTTTATAATATCTTTGACAAGTTTGAACTTGGGTCATGTCGGGTAAAAAAGTAGGTCATTGGGCCAAAGCTTAGAAAAAGCTTGTCTGCATTGTAGAGGCCACATTTTCAGTTTGAAACTCATGAAAGTTGGTTAGAATGTTTGTCTTGATGATATCTCGGACAAGACTGAAATTGGGTCATGTCAGGTCAAAAAGTAGGTCACAGGGCTAAATCTTACATAAAACCTTGTGTGCACTGTAGAGGCCACAGTTTTAGCCTGAAACGTATGAAACATGGTCAGAATGCTTGCCTTCATGATATCTTGGACAAGTTTGAAATTGGGTCATGTTGGATCAAAAAGTAGGTATCTTGGCTAAATCTTAGAAAAACCTTGTGTGCACCCTAGAGGCCACATTTTCAGCCTGAAACTTAGTCGGAATGTTTGTCTCGATGATATTATGGACAGGATGTAAATTGGGTCATGTTGGGTCAGAAAGTAGGTCACTTTGCCAAATCCTAGAAAAGCTTGTGTGTACTCTATAGGCCACATTTTCAGCCTGAAACGCATTAAACTTGCTTAGAAAGTTTATCTTGATGATATCTTGGACATTTTAGAAATTGGGTCACATTTGGTCAAAAAGTAGGTCACGGGGCCATATCTTAGAAAAACCCTGTGTGCACTCTAGAGGCCACATTTTCAGCCTGATACTCATAAAGGTCAGAATGTTTGATATCTTAGACAAGTTTGAGGAAAAGAGGATCCCATAAACGGGGGAGGTAACCATCAAAATATTTTTGACACAGTAATGCCCCTTTACATACCTGAAGTTTTCACTAAAAGCTACTGCAGCCAAGCGTTGGCACCTGCATGTGGTGCTCTTGTGTTATATGCCTGTTAAGCCTCCACCCTCATGTTTGAAAAAAGTTGACAATAAAAGGCTAAATATCCTTGAAAAGTTTGCATTATGGTTTTATATATCAATAGACATGAATGCATTGAGGCAAAAGGAGATTTCATACATACCTGAAAACATTGATAAAGGAAATGTGTTGTGTGCCAAGTGGAATATATGTTTTATTGTCACTGTATAATGTGTTATTTTGGCAGTGATCCCAGAGTTATGTCTGGATTTTGTGATACCTCTACCTTTATATGTGTCACATTATGTGTTGAATACTTCACAGAGGGTACCTGCTGAGATTTTCCCATTAAATGTCACCCTGTCTGATAATATATTATGCTCCCTGAACTTTTTGCTCACAGAAAGTGGACTTACCCCATGGCCAATTTGTTGAACAAGTTGAAAAAAAATCAGTGGCAGTAACTTAAAGTAACAGTAGCTGCCAGAAGTAAACAAAGAGGTTGTTAAAATACAGTTTAATTTAAATCATAGTTACCATTTAACCCTTTACCACATAATCCTGACTTTAAACAACCCTTTGGAAGGAGCCTTTTGAAAAAAAAATCGTGGAAAAAGGAGAAAATGCTGTTGACCAGCATTTTCTCCTTTTCCCACAATGTTTTCTACTCTTCCCAAGACAAATTTCAATTTTTGAGTCACATTTATTTTGTCTTCTGCAGAAGATTTCAACTTGGACTAGTCCAAAATTTTGTTGTTTGGTAGAGTTAAAAGTATGGAAATTATTGTGAAGATGACGATCTGTTATTGTACTGTTGGTTCAAGTGTTAGGCACTGGCAAAGAAATCAATTTCTAAAATAGGTTAAAAGTTGCCAGGTCACTCTTTCTTTTGTTTACTTTTTGCCAGATTTTAAAGGAATTTGTGACACTATCAATTTATTAGTGATAAGTTGTATTCAGTCTTGATTCCTTATACACAAAAAATGGTGACCTTATGATTAAGACTTTGTATGTTTCTTTATTCAGATATCCAGGTCATGTGGCTGGTTTGACCAATTAGATTTTGAATCAGAATTTCACTTGTTAGGAAAGGTTTGTCAATGGTGATGTATTAGTGAAAAAGATTCTGCAAAAAGTCTGTAAAAGGCTTGACAAATAGCATATCTTTTTCTTCTTGGTTTTATGAGTCTTTGACAAAAACCAGGCCAACATTTTATCCACAACGAAATAGGATATAACTCCAAAAGAATGTAATGTTCGGTCATTTCAGGAGCTGTAATCACCACAGTCACTTTCTTGAATTACTCCACAAGGGTCCTGCATGGCTCAGTGGTAAAAATTTGAAAACACTGAGAGAACTGAAAAAAATGCTGGTAACCAAGATTTTCTCATTTTCCCACAATGTTTCTACCCTTTCAAATAACAAATTCCAACATTTGAGCCATATTTCAATTTTGTTATCTTCAAATTGTTTGTTAATATTGTGTATCACACCATTTTCAACATTATTTCAGTTTCACAGCCAGTGCAGCTATATATGTAATCTATGCTTTCCTGGAATGGTTTTTACTAGTACTGTTCTTCAAACAATATTCTTTCCAAGCCAGTGGCTTCTTTCCCACATAACTGTTGATGAAATAATGTTCAACGGTGAGAGAATCTGATGATTGAATCCTGTCACAAGGACTATCATCAATCCTTGGAAAGAAATTCGCAGAGCTGGGGGTTTGAACCAGTGACCCCTTGGTTTCAAGTCCTGTACCCTATCTGCTGCACTTAATTGTGCTTGGTTGCTTGTCATCTACTAATGTCATGAAATCAGACTAGTATAACATTTTGTTGACCGGTAAAGGGTTAACCCTAACCCTTTACCACAAAATCCTGACTTATAACAACAATGAGAAAGAAAACTTTAGAAAACATTGTAGAAAAAGGAGAAATGCTGATAACTAGCATTTTCTCCTTTTTCTACACTGTTTTCTACCCTTCCCAAACAAATTTCCTTTTTTTTATGTCATTTATTTTTTCGTCTGCAAATGTGTTCAATTTGGATAAGTCTAAAATTTTGCTGTTCGGTACAGAGTTAATTGAGCTTGGCTGCTTATCTGCTAATGCTGTGAAATTAGACAAGGATAACATTTTGTGGTCTGGTAAAGAGTTAAATGATGTCTATTGACTTTTGGACAGTACAACAGAGGAAAAATTAAGTGTAATCAGTCACCTAGGGGACAAGGATTTTTTCAACAATTTGTCATTGTTATTCACTTGATGTAGGTCGGTATCAATTGTATCCATGGCAACATCCATCATTCTCAGGAGTAATTAATGTTAAAGCACAGTTAATGATCACAGGAGGGGTTTCTACTGATGACAAAACGATAATGAGATATGAATCCAATCACTCTTTTCAAATGGTACTGTCATTACAAGAATTTCAGGGAATAAAGAGCTCATAACTTTTGACCAAACTACAAGATTTTTTAAAAAGGCCCAAATTCTAACGACTACTAGAATGTTGCTCAGATGATGAGACATGTCTCTGAAAGGTTAGAGAACATTGTGGGATACAAGCATTTTCTCCTTTTTCCACAATGTTTTCAAAAGCTCTATTCCTCAGGTCGTTAAAACTTGGAATTGTGTGGTAAAGGGTTTACCCTTGATCCTTCAGAGACAACACATTTGAAAACATTGTGGATAAAGGAGAAAATGATTGTAATTGGCTTTTTCTTCCATTCTTATTATAACATTTTCTATCTGTCCAAAGACTAGTTCTGTCATTCTACATTTGATTTGTTGTCTGCCAATGCTTTCATCTTGGAAATGTCTAAAACGTTTTGGCCTGGTAAACTCTTTACTAGATGACCAAATTTGAGATGTGTCCAAATTGAAGGCACTTGCAGATGACATATCAAACTTGGCTCATATTATAGGATTTGTTTTTGAAAGGATGGAAAACATTGTTGGAAAAGGAGAAAATGCTGTTTACAAGCATTTTCTCCTTTTCACACAATGTTTTTTTTTGTAAAAGCTTTCTTCTTTAGAGTTAATCTTTGACCTCCAGATACAATACATGGATCCGTGGAAATCAATATTTGACGAATCAGCTCATCACATTTATTTGGCCCGATGTGCAGCCTTGCCATCTGCTATTTTGGCTCCCAAATAAGCGACTGTTAATGTTGGAGAAGTGCAAAATTATGTGTGTTTACAGCGCTTGAATTGAAAAAAGTTTAAAAGATGTGCTTTGCAAATGTTTATGGCTGACATGAGATATACGCAGAGGCTACAAGTTTGCATTATGATTATGATCGACAGTGGGACGTGAGCAAAGAGTTTTGATCAACACTACTTGCGTAAGGATTAATTAATGCTAGTTTCTTTTTCCTCTGAAATTCTCTGAAAAGAGACATAAAATATTTTACAGTGGAAAACAAGGGTAAAAATATATGAAATACTAATAAAAAGAATGTACATTCACTAAAATATCTAACCTTGTTTAATAACCTCTGCACTTTCAAAAAGAGTCACTTGTCATCATTACTTCAGTTTGACATTAACATTCACCCATGGTGCATGAAGAATGCTGAATGTGTAGATACAGATCAGAGTGCAAAAGAACATGCAGTTTAATCTTGGATACAAACCATCTGCTACGTAAATTAAGCACAGTTACGTGTATTCCTTACTGAAAGTACAATGTAGATTTGAATTATGAAACAGACTAAGTTCTGTTCTGTACTGTTTTGGAAGTCCAACTCAATAGGCAACTTATGTTAATTAAATTGACTTTTGACTTAGCCATATTTAGTGGATTAGCACATCTGCCATTTCAAAGGGTATGTTGGTAAACTTTTAACTGATAGGATTGTTTGATTGCCGCTGTAAACATACTCGACCACCTGTTGTCTTCAGTATATCATAAGATAAAACAAACTACCGTCAGTGATGTTACCAAGTTTGTTAATTGACAGCGGACTTTACACATTTTAAAAATCATCAGGCAGCCATTTTCCATTAACTTGAAACTGAAATTTTTCGTAGACATACACCTCTCTGTTGAATCAGACATTCTATAAATATTTCAGTGCATGTAATTTAGTGTAATTTATTATCGAATATGATGTTGAGACAACCTAACAAGCCTTACAAAAATATTGAGCACCTTTAATTCTATTATTCTCATGCAAAACTGAGGTTTATCAGGTGCTTCATTCTTGAAGTTCAAACTTTTGCTGAGACTGGTATTATATTGTCCGTAGCCCCTGCAATTCACACCTTTTGTTGTACATATTCTTGTGTAAATTAATTCAAGTATCCATACATTTCTGACTGAGAATTCATCATTGGCAGAAACATATGAAAAGGAATATTTTTCCGGAATTTCATAGAGAGAAACAGTCATGACAGCACAATTTCAGTAGCCTTTCTGCTATACTGTATATGTATTTACTGCAGTTGTCTGAGAGCCCTTAGTTACGGTAACCAAGGAAGTCAGTTTATCTTATCGCCACGGATCCATGTATCAGTAGACTTGTCTGTATTGCAGGCCATCTGAAAACAGAAAAATAAGGAATCAAAGGACAGTCTCAGAGTCCTGAAATAGGTTTTGTTGGGTAGTATTCAGCAATGACAAAGGAACGAAAAATATTGAGCCTTGCTCTGTGAAAAGAGGGCTTAATGCATATGCAAAATTAGTAACACATGTCAGTCGGTATAGTCCGCACAGACTGACATGGGTCAAAACTTTTTGCTTTTGGTAAATTTTTTGCCTGTCAAAGGACCATTCTGTCTCATGATTCTGTCGGTTGCTAGACAAAATAGATTTTGTGGATCCATAATTATGAGATGACTTGTTTTGTATAATGCATCACCGAGGTGTATCAAACCCCCTTTTGCCAGATTATGTTAGACAAAATGAATTTTATGGATCCATCAGGGTTTTCCCTGACCCCCAGTTTCTTTGAATTTAGATCCCAAAATTTTCTGAATGACTGCCAAAATTTAAATGTTTGCCTTCTTTTTTTCATTTCAAGGGAGTCCAATGACTCCCAAATAAGAGAATCCATAGAAAACCCTGGCTGTCTACACTATTGATCCCGCAATTTTAAATTTTCTTGGATGACAACTCTGGCAGTAAAAGAATCCAATGCTCAACAATAGGCTGTGGGCAATAAAATTGCATTTTGAAGATAAAAACATGGTCCGCATATCTGGAAACCCAGGTTTTGCCCTAAATCTATATCATATTTTTGAAGAGATTTAAACAGGATTTTTTTTTTCTTTGCCAACTTCATTTCTTTTAAAAAACACTGAGCAAACATGCAATATTTTTTTTTATATATTTCTTTTTTATGATTTTGTCCATAAAACTTAAGGTTTATATGGACGGAATAAATTGGTGGAGGAAATCTAACTCCTGGAACTGCCAGGTATCCCACAGTCAGTTTTAATCCAATGAAGGGCAGCGGCTCAGCATAGAAATAGAAGCAAAAGATTAGTATTCATTTTTTTCTAAAGGACAATTAATGATAGAGTAGAAAAACATGGGAAAAGGGTGAATCGCTATTTAAATGAGCAGTTTTGCGTTTTTTCACTATGTTTTCAAAAGTTAACAAAATGCGAGATTTTAACATTTTTGAAGATATGATAATCAATTAGTAAAATCTGTATCTCTTTTACACACAACAAAATTTAAGGGTTTATTAATTTTTATGTAAGATTTTAATTTACAACACGGAGCACTGCATGAAGGTGCAAATGCTTGGTAAGACATGAAGAAATGGTTGCATACAGGATAATACACTCAATCAAATGCAGTCCCTCTCTTTAATCAAAGCAGACGACAAATTTTAAGACATGTCCAAATTGAAAGTGATTGCAGATGACAAGATGAATATGCCTTATCAATGTAATTTGTCTCAGAAAGAATCAAAGACATTTTTGGTAAAAGGAGACCAGCTTTTTCTCCTTTTGCAACAATGTTTTCCAAACTTTTGTTTCAAATTGCAGACACATCTAACCCTTTACCACATAATGCCACTTTTTAACTAACCTGGGAAAGAAGCCTTTCAAAAACATCGTGGGAAAAGGAGAAAAAACTGGTAACCAGCATTTTCTCCTTTGCCCACAATGTTTTCTTCCCTATCAAAGAAAAATTGCACCATTTGAACCACATTGAAATTGTTGTCTGCAAATGCTTTCAATTTGGACAAGGCAAAAATTTTGTCGTCTGGTAAAGGATTAATGCATACCATTTAAAAGTATGGATATTATTATGAGTCTGATAATGTTTTACAGTGCAGCCTGTCAAAATTCCAGTTGCTGGCAGAAATATATATATCAGAAAAATGTAAAACTAGAACAAAAATCGGCAACTTTTGTTCTAATTTTTCTGCCAGCAACTGAACTTTGTTAGATTGCACTGTCAAACTGACACACTCATGTTGAAAATCACACCCGAGGCATGTCATGCATGTGGTGAGCATGAAAGCCCATTTTACTGATAGCATTTATCCCCCTCAGCCTGATTACATCACGATCTCTTAATCTGAATTAGGCCTAAAAATAAAATATCTGTGTTTCGGGTTTCCCGACCCTACCTAGAAAAATGCTGCCGACCCTAAACTTTTTTCCCGCTAGATTTACAATAAAAAAAAGAATGGTCCGTGGGGCACAATTTCGGTACATCTCGGTAGTTTTTGGCTGTTGCAGTTTCTCTCTTTATCACTTGTCTGTATGGAAATAAATTGCTTCCTGTTGTATCTCCTGCAGCCGTCCGAAAGAGTAAACAGGTCTGGGTTTTGTCTATTACACACCATAAATGTATACACACCACATATTTAGCCACCGCCCATAATTTCTGAAGTCACGCCTTGATTCTTCGTTATATGGTGATCATCCTGTCACGGATCTATGATAATAATGTGGTGTGTGTGTAACGAACAGGCGTCCAGTTTAGCATCGAAAAAACTGAAAAGGTTCTCGTGTAAATAATATAATATGTGATAGCTATCCGGCGAGGTAACCACTTGACGAAAAAAAAAATAGGCAGGGCAACGGGTCTTTAATACCTAATGTTTCAATGTAGGACCAGTTAACAGGAAAAAATAGACAACATTCAGTCTGCATGGTTGCAAAGTGTCTTTTACCTCGGACTGAAACTTGTCTCTTGTCAACAGCTACAAAAAAGTAGCGATAGAGAAGAGTTCCCATATGACCCATGATTCTAGGTATTGACGTTTGGAAATTTGAAATTACCGTTTTTGATGCTCAAAAAATATCTTTCTTAGCGTCAGTCTGGCGCATGAGTTTATCGGCTGAAAACGTGACAAAGGTGTTGATCCACTAATCTAGTATAAAATGGCAGGTTTGAATGTTACCTGCTACGATAATTGATAAATTCATGACAAATCATGTGGTACTTCTCCAAAAAATAATTGACATTCATAGAAGATCGCCAGAGGGAAAAAAAGCGAAAACCCATGACACAACCAGTCATTTTAGCATCGTCCAATCAGAGACACTTAAAACTGTCTTTTCATCTTCAGTAATAATTTAAACAGTGAATTTACATAAATATCGGTATAAAACAATAAGTTGATGATAAAATATCTGTTTAATGATGAGGAAAATAAATTTGGTTGTTTTATGCAATGAAAATATAGGTAGGTATATAACAAGCTAAATCTTCTGCTTAGGCCAGGGAGAGTGGAGGATATGCCTTCATGTCTTACAGTGTTAGCACTGGAACAAGTGTTAAAGAAGAAGGTATTGGACATTTATACAAAGAAAGAAGAAAAGAATAAAACTACTTTAAAGAGTGTGACCTGTATTTTCTCCCTTTTCCACAATGTTCTAAGCTATGAAAGTCAAATCAAGGTATTTGAGCAACATTTGAATTATCATTTGCAAATGCTTTAAATATAGATGATTCTGAAATTATGTCTTTTGGTAAACAGTTAAAAGTGTGTGTCCATAGTGATCAACTGTATGCTAGGGCTGCAAGTTAAAATTCATCCAACCACTTCATTCCAGCAAGTCTGTACATACTTGATGTCAAAAGGTATTTTCTTGTTTAATTTTTCCATATGGACCCTTGAAAATATGGGCCCAAGAGTCAGTGATTGACTGGAGGTTCAGAACCTAGTGAGAACCCTGATAGAGGCTTACAGCTGAGGAGACCAGTTTACCACAGACTTTGTTCCATATCATTTTTGCACAGATGTCTTGTTGACAGTGAAAACTGCAAGCATCCAGAGATCGCTTGAAAAGAGTTAATTAATGTCTCCATTCATCTTTGGCATTGTCCTGAGCTGAATCACATTTATTTAAAGTATGATTTTCAACCTGTATTTCTTAAATTATCTGACAGGATTTTATGGCACTATTGAGTGGATACATAAAAGATAAACAAACATTTTTTTTTTTTTTCTTTCTTCAATTTTCAGAAACAAAGATATCACAATACTACATCAACTAGTTGATCTCTAACAAATATGTTAACTCCTTACAAGATGACAAAATTTGGTCTAGTCTAAATTGAAAGCATTTGCAGATGACATTTTTATCAGGAGCTCAAATGATGGGATTGTCTCTAGAAAGGTAAAAACATTGTTGGAAAAGGAGAAAATGCTTATTATGAATATTTTCTCCTTTACCAGCAATGTTTTAAAAAGCCTTCTACCTTAGGGCTTTAGAAACAGCTTACAAAGTTCAGGGTTAAAGGACTATAATTTCAGTCCTAAAAATCTTACATGGTCCATTTAAAAAGTTTCTTAGAAAAAAAAATTCCCTACCTACCCTACCTACAGAATCTCGGAGTGAAACCCTAAACACAGATTTTTTTTTTTAGGCCTTATGGGTAATACGAATGCATAATATAGTCTTTTTATCTAGCTGGACCCCCCCCCCCCTTAATATTTACATTATTTTGGTGGGTCTAAGAACATTCTCAGTCTTATTTTTACAAGAATAAACCATTTATTTAGCCATTCAGACACTGTATTACGTTCCAAATCTAGAGTTAGACTTACAATAAAATTGAGAATTGAGAATGGTTGGTGAATGAAATTATTGAATGGTTGGTGAATACTTTCTTGCCTGCAAATGATTTCAATTTTGAGAAGTCTAAAATTTTGTCGTTTGGTAAAGAGTTAACAATCCTCATACAGAGGGCTTTAGAAAACATCTTGGGAAAAGGAAAAATACTAGAACCACCAGTTTTATCTGGCCAAAATGTTTTTCCATCCTTTTGGAGACAAATCCCATCATTTGAGCCACATTCAATTTGTCGTCTGCTAATGCTTTCAATATGGCAAGTCTAAAATTTTGTTGTAATTTGTTACAGAGTTAACCCTTTACCACATAATGCAAACGTTTAATGTCCCTGAGGACGAAGGCTTCTGAAAACATAGTGGGAAAAGGAGAAAATGCTGGTAACCATCATTTTCTCCATTTTCCACAAAGTTTTCTACCCTTTCGAAGAAAAAACGCATCAATTGAGCCACATTGAAATTGTCGTCTGCAAATGCCTTCAGTTTGGATGGGTCTAAAATTTTGTAGTGTGGTGAAGGGTTAAGCAGATTTCACAGGTAATATGGAAAAGTATTGGATCCATTTGTCTAAATATGATAAATGTCCTAGGAAAATGAAGGTAGGTTTGAATTAACTCTTTACCACACAGTCCAGACCCTGAGGACGAAGGCGTTTGAAAACATTGTGGGAAAAGGAGAAAATGCTGGTAACCAGCATTTTCTCCTTTTCCCATATACCCTTCCCAAAACAAATTTTACATTTATTTTGTCGTCTGCAGATGCTTTCAATTTGGACTAGTCTAAAATTTTGTCGTTTGGTAAAGAGTTAATCATGATTAATTTTGCTACAATTCATCAGACTTAAAAGTCGCTCATGAGACAGTAACCAGCATTTACTCCTTTCCTCACAATGTTTTCTTCCCTATCAAAGATAAATAGATCTACCCTAACCCATTCCCAAAAGACAAAAATTTAGTCTCTTTCAATTTCAAAACATAAGCAAACAACAAATTCAAAATGGATATGAAATACTACAAATGAGCTTTAGGTCTCTGATAGGGTAGAAAACTTTGTGAGAAAAGGAGAAAATGCTGGTTACCAGCATTTTCTCCTTTTCCCACTATGTTTTTTAAAGCGCTGGTCTTTTCCAGGGTCGTGAAAACCACATAATAATGTTGTGTCATCTACAAAAATGGTTTCATTTAGGACTAGTCTGAAATTTTGTCTTCTTTCAAGACTTCAGTATAAAACTAATGAATTTTTACGAAACAACCCCAAAAAAGAGTGCTTTTGAAAACATAGTTTGAAATGGAGAAAATGCTGGTAACCAACATTTTCTCCTTTTACGATAAGGTTTACCATTCTTTCCTAAACCGATTCCACCATTTTAGTATGCTTTGAATATTTTGTCTGCAACTGCTTTCAATTTGGACAAGTCTACAAATTTGTCATCTTGTAAAGGTTTTTAACTCTTTACCAAACAACAAAATTTAGTCTGGTCCAAGCAGACAACGAGATAATTTTGACTGAATAATTGAACTGTGTTTTGGGAAGGGTAAAAATCATTGTGGGAAAAGGAAAAAATGCTGTTACCAGCATTTTCTCCTCTTCTCACAATGTCTTCAAAAACTCCCTTCTTCGGGTTGTTAAAAGTTGGGGTTTGGTGGTCAAGGATTAACTCTTTCACTACTAATGACGACTTGATTACCTTTTGCGGACAGCATAGATCAAGATCAGACTGCACAGAATGTGCAGTCTGATCTTGATCTACACTGTCCGCTACTCTGTTTTTAACTATGATGAAAGTCGTTTTAAATAGAAGTGGAAATCTATTTTTAGAGCTCGAAAAAAAGGTGGAATTTCCAGAGTCAGTAATGAATGAGTTAATTACTGCTAACACAGTAACATACCCCACATCATTTTCATAAATTCTAGCAAGTTATTTCATAATCAAGAAATTTTTTACTGTAGATTATGTATAGAACATAAAATTATGGGAGAAGAGATAACCTGTGAGGCTTATCAGAATGCTGTACAGTAAATCAGGGGTCTTTGATTTAGTATCAGTTGTTTATCTGTCATAATCTTGGTATTTGGTAACAAAATAGTCTGTTATGGTTTCATGCTGCTAAGCCCTTTACCAAACAATCCCAAATTTTAATGACCTTGAGAAAAAAGGCTGTAGGAAAACCTTGTGGGAACAGGAGAAAACGCTGTTAATCAGTATTTTCTCTGTATTGCACAAAAATAACTGTTTTCTACTCTTTGCTAGACATTTTTTTCATTTTAAGAAACAATTAACCCTTTCCCAAATAATCCTGAGTCTACGTTATGAGCCTGAGGAAAGAGTCTTTGAAAACACTATGGGGAAAAGGAGAAAATGCTGGTAACAAGCATTTTCTTCTTCTCCACAATTTTTTTCACCATATCAAAGACAAGTCTCATCATTTGAGCCATATCTTATTTGTCGTGTGCTAATGTTTCCAATTAGAACAATTCCAAAGCTTTGTTGTCTGGCAACGGGTTAATTTGTGGTCTGCAAAAGCTTTCAGTTGAACATGTCTGAGCTTTTGTTGTCTGGTAGAGTTAAAACTACAATCACAGAAAGAATGGATCGAAAGCAGATTATCTTAACCCTTTACCACACCATCCTGAGTTTTAACGACCCTGACGTAGAAGGCTTTTGAAAACGTGGTGGGAAAAAGAGAAAATGCTGATAACCAGCATTTTCTCCTTTTCCAACAATTTTTAGCACATTTGAGCACAAAGGTGCTCAAGGTGAGCTTTTGTGATCGTGCTGTGTCCGGCGTCCGGTCGTCAACATTTACCTTGTGTGCACTCTAGAGGCCACATTTTCAGCCAGATCCTCATGAAACTTGGTCAGAATGTTTGTCTGAATAAAATCTCCGACAAGTTCGAAATTAGGTCATGTGGGGTCAAAAAGTAGGTCACGGGGCCAGATCTTAGAAAAACCTTGTGTGCACTCTAGAGGCTACATTTTCAGCCTGATACTCATGAAACTTGGTCAGATTGTTTGTTTGAATAAAATCTCGGACAAGATCGAAATTGGGTCACATGTGTTGAAAAAGTAGGTCACGGGACCAAATCTTTGAAAAAACTTTGATTTGGTATCAGTTACTCATGAAACTTGGTCAGAGTGTTTGATTTGTTAAAATTTTGGACACATAGAAAATTGGGTCATATCAAGTGAAAAAGTAGGTCACTGGGCCAAATGATAGAATAAACTTGTGTGCACTCTAGAGGCCACATTTTCAGCTTGATACTTAGGAAACTTGGTGAGAATGTTTGTCTGGTTAAAATCTTGGACTAGTTTGAAATTGGGTCACGTCAGGTCAAAAAGTAGGTCACTGGGCCAAATCTTAGAAAACTTTGTGTGCACTTTTAGGGCCACATTTAAAGCCTTATACTCTTGAAACTTGGTCAGAATGTTTGCTTGGATAAAATGTTGGACAAGTTGGAAATTGGGTTACGTCGAGTCAAAAAGTAGGTCACAGGGCCAAATCTTGGAAGAAACCATGTGTGACTCTAGAGGTAACATTTTGAGCCAGATTAGAAATTCAGAAATAGGTTAAACCAGTCAAAAAATAGATCACTTACACTCCTGTGTTTTACATCATTATGACCAGGATCTTTTCAGCCTTATCAATCCTAGATGACCTTACTCATGTGAGTGCTTTAGGGCCAATGGCCCTCTTGTTTTACTCTTTCAGAGAATGACAGCTCATTTGTACCAATTTCTTACTAGTGGTCTGCAATTACTTTAAATTTTGATGAATCAACAATTTGTTGTGTGTGAAAGGGTTAATGAGAAACCTGTCATGCCTGTGGTGATCCCCTGCTTGAAAGCCCATTCTACTGATAGGGTAATTGTTATTCTATCTCTCAGACCATAACTCTTCGTGAAACAAACTGTGTTTAACTCTTTACCAAATGACAAAATTTTAGACTGGTCCAAATTGAAAGCTTTTGCAGATGACAAAATAAATGTGATTGAAAAATTGAAACTTGTTTTGGAAAGGGTAGAAAACATTGTGGGAAAAGAAGAAAATGCTGGTTAACAGGATTTTCTCCTTTTGCCACAATGTTTTCAAAAGGCTTCTTTTACAGGGCCGTTAAAAGTCGTGATTGTGTGGTAAAGTCGAGTTAACAACCCTTAGGAAGGAAGCCTTTAAAATCATTACGTGAAAAGGAGAAAATTTTCTCCATTTCTCACATTGTTGTGTAACCTTCCAAAGATAAATCTGATCATTTAACCCTTTACCACATAATCCTGACTTTTGACGGCCCTAGTGAAGAAGCCTGTTGAAAACATTGTGGGAAAAGGAGAAAATGCTGGTAACCAGCATTTTCTCCTTTTCCCACCATGTTTTCTACCCTTTCAAAGATTGAAATCATCATTTGGGTCACATTTGATTTTTCTTCTGCTAATGCTTTCAATTTGGACGAGTCTAAAATTTTGTTGTTTGGTAAAGAGTCAGACACCTTTAACTTTTTACCAAGCAACAAAATTTTAAGATCTCTCCAAATTGAAAGCATTTGCAGACGACAAAATAAGTGTGACAAAAAAATTAAGATTTGATATGGGAAAGGTAGAAAACATTGTCGGAAAAGGAGAAAATGCTTGCTAAGACCCTCATCCCCCTTCTGGAATTTAAAATATTTGCCTTCCTTCATTCATTTGAAGGAGGTCAATATTGACCCCCATTATTTGAGAGTCCAAGCAAACAAACAAACCATCTTACCATCTCCAGAGGCACGCTTAACCTATAATTCTAGGTGTCAAGTTTAGGGAGAAAGGGATAACTAGACAGGTAGAAGTTTTTTGCTGGTAAGTCATATTCCATTATCTCTATAATGAATTCCCAATAGTCTGAACATTGGTAATAAGACAGTCAAAGTTAACTTATCATTTCCCAAGAAGATGATACCTTGTCAGTGGTAGGTATGTAGTAAACAAAGGAAAGCAAATATGTGAGCCATGCTGTGTGAAAAGGGGGCTTAATGCATCTGCGAAAAGCATCTGCCAAGGTCAGTCCTCGCAGGCTGACCTCAGGGCTGAAACTTTTCACTTTTGGTCAATTTTTTGCATGTCAAAGGACCATTCTACCTCAAGAGTAAGTCGGTTGATAGAGAAATGGATTTTATGGATCCACAATTACATGATGACTTGCTTGGTTTCATGGATCACGGTGATGCATTAAGCCCCCTTTTGCCAGAGCATTGTTCATGTATAAATATCTGTGATTTTCTTCACATGACAAATCCTGATCATTCTCTCAAATGAATTTGATATTATTTATATCCTTTTACAAGTAACCTATATGGAATATTATGTTGTAGTAACTTTCCTGTTGCTTGTATTTAACTCTTTACCACACAATCCTGACTTTTAATGACCCTGAGAAAGAAGCCCTTTGAAAACATTGTGGGAAAAGGAGAAAATGCTGGTTATCAGCATTTTCTCCTTTTCCCACAATGTTTTCTAGCCTTCCCAAAACAAATTTCAATTTTTTAGTTACATTTATTTTGCCATCTCCAGAATGCTTTCAATTTGGACTACTCTAAAAATTTGTCGTTTGTTAAAGAGTTAATCGGACTAGACAGAAGGTCAAGGGAGATATCAAAATTTTCTTATGCAATAAGAAGAAAATACAAACATCAGATAAGTAACTAAAACATAGTATTCCTTTTATGATAATACCTACAACTTTCAGTGAAATATTTTGCAGTTCTTGACATTTAATTTGTAAACTGGTAAACAAAATAAAAGAAACAATGGTATAGTAGCAAGGCAAGTAACCTCATTTTTATGAATGGCAGATAAATATCATAGCGTAAATTTTGACTAATCAAATTGCAAATTTAATACGTATGTTTTTCTGGCGCTGAGTTATGTCGTCAATATCATATTTGGAACCGTATCTCACAGTGTGTAGATATGGATTTTTTTCTGACATGTGTTATTTTATCCACGTGTGACACATGTATTTCAGTCACATTTATTTTGTGGTCTGCAAATGCCTCCAATTTGGACAAGTCTAAAATTTTGTCATTTGGTAAAGAGTTCAATCGTGCTCCTCCCTCAATGTTTCTAAAATCTGTCCCGCTTTACTAAACAACATAATTTTGGGCTTTTGCAGACAACAAATTGGATGGGGCTTAATGGGGGGGACTTGTCTTTGAAAGGATAGAAAATCTTGTGGTGAAAAAGGAGAAAATGCAGGTAGGCAGCATTTTCTCCTTTTCCTACAAGGTTTTCAAAAGTTTTTTTCATCAAGATCTTTAAAACTCAGGATTGTGAGGTAGAGGGTTAAAGCCAATAAAAAAATGGAAATACTGTTTGTCTGTTAGATACGTTAACTCTTTACCAGACGACAAAAATTTAGCCTTGTCCAAATTGAAAGCATTTGCAAAAGGCAATTTCAGTGTAGCTCATATGGTGCAATTTTTCTCTAATAGGGTAGAAAACATTGTGGGAAAAGAAGAAAATGCTGGTTACCAGTATGTTCTCCTTTTCCCACAATGTTTTCAAAAGGCTTCTTTCCCAAGGCGGCATTGTACAGTAAAGGGTTAACTCTTTAACAGACAACAAAATTAATAATAAATTGAAAACATTTGCAGATGACAGATGAACTCGTTACCACACAATCCCGAGTTTTAACTGAGAAAAAAGCCTTTTGAAAACATTGCAGGAAAAGGAGAAAATGCTGGTAACCAGCATTTTCTCCTTTTTCCTACAGTGTTTTCTACCCTGTCTAAGACAAATTTTATCCTTTGAGCCACATGTCGTCTGCAAATGCTTTCAGTTTGGACAACTCTTCATTTTTGTCATGTGGTAAGGAGTTAAATGTTGTAAACATCATGTGAAAAGGAGATAATGCTGGTTAACAGCATTTTCTCCTTTAACCACAATATTTTCAAAAACCCTTTTCGTAAAGATTGTCAAACCTAGGGATTGTGCAGTAAAGGGTTAAAACTCGGGATTGTTTGGTAGTCAGGGTAAAGGGTGTAAAAAAAGGAAATACCATAAGTTTTGTGAGGGTAGATACATTAAGCTTTACGATTTTTGTCTTCTTCTTTTTTTTTAAAGTCCTTATGAATTGGAAAATTCATCAAAAATGCCAGCAAGAGGTTAATAAAACAGCATCATCATGCATTGTGAAATGCATTAACTCTTTACCAAACGGCGAAATATTGGACTGGACCAAATTGAAAGCATTTGCAGACGACAAAATAAATGTATCTCAAATGAGGATTTCTGTCTTTGATATAGTAGAAAACTTTGTGGAGAAAGGAGAAAATGCTGGTTACCAGCATTTTCTCCTTTCCCCACAATGTTTTGGAAAGGCTTCTTCTTCAGGGTCGTTAAATCTCAGCAAAGTGTGATAAAGAGTTAAAAGATTAAGTGCATTATCATGCATCCTTCATCTGTTTGAAACTGAACTCTTTCAAAACCTTATGCATTGGAAAGCATGTGTGTTGGCTCATCAGGAGCAATGGCCTTTTATCATATTTTTATTAAATTTTGATACTGTATTATGTTAATCAATTTCTCCTTTTGTTACCAGTTTTCTGTTTAACTTGGATTCATTTAGGTTATTCTAAACTCAGTCTTTACAGATGACATAATTTTACACTTGCACCTGTTGAAACTATGGCAAACTGGACACAACTTCAATAATTATATCGTCTTTACTCTTTACCAAACAATCTCAAATTTAACAACCCTGAGGAAGAAGGCTTTTAAAAAAATTGTTGGTAAAGGAGAAAATGCTGGTATTAGCAGGGTTTTCTCCTTTTCCCACAATTTTTTTTACCCTCATAGAGAAAAGTCCCACTATAAGCCATATCGAAATTGTCGCCTCAAAATGCTTTCAATTTGGACGAGTCAAATTTGTTGTCGTTTGGTAAAGGGTTTAAGGTTTGAAAGCATTGTGGGAAAATGAGAAAATGCTGATTACCAGGGTGTGCTTTGTGCCTGGTAATAAAAGTTGGGGGTGTACTGAGAAATATAGGGGTTCAAATCTAAACAACATGATTAAATTTTAGTACATGTATCAATTTTAGTGATAGCCTGTAAACAGTTAAAATGTTGTCGCACAAAACACAGACACAAGTTTGTACAAATGCACAGTTATAAGCTTTTGAAAACACTGTTGGAAAAGGAAAAATATGGATTTAATAATCAGATCCCTCTTTTCTCACGATGTCCGATTCTAAAGGAGGTTCGCAACACTTTGGTAGGAGGCAACTTTGTTGGAAATGATTCAGAATGTTCCGGTTTAGTAAACTGGTACCTTGTATCTAATTTTTAGCATCTGATAGTTGATACTCATTTGGCAAACCTTGGGTGATCCGCTGATGAAGTCCCTCAGCTGTCTATCATGTAGCTTGATATGCACCTACATGGTACTTTTTTTCGCCGGAAAAACACTTTAAATTGTAAGGCTCTTCTTAAAGAAGAAAACATGATTCATAACTTTCTCTCGAAATGTTTCTAAACATATTTCCGTTGACAAACAGTGAATGTACATTCAATTTTTCACATGGTTTATCAATTCCATTGGAAGTTTTCACCAAAAGATTGATAGATGTGAACAACTTCACTGTGGTTGTTTTATGTTGTTGCTAATAGATTTTCGTGGGCACCACAATGTTAAGATCATGTGATTGGCATTTAAAAAATTGAAACCTTCTTGATATGGACGAGTTTAGATGTAGTGATGGAATCGAAGAATACATAGTGTTATTGTTGTAGCCCTGGCATTGACTGCATCGTCTTCTGCGTCATAGATGTTATCTGCGTCATCGTGCAAAAACTTTGACGTTTTGTAATATCTATGTTATTACTCAAGATATTTACTGCAAAACTTGGACAAGTTGTCAAAAGGGGAAACCTATACAACAAGGGCAGGTAAGCATCAAAATATTTTTGACACACTTATCCCCCTTTTCTGACTTAAAATTTTCCCTGAAAATCAAGCAACTGCAGCTGAGGATTGGTACTGGCATGTGGTGATCTTGTTCTTTTTTGTTGCAAGTTTTTGTACATATCAGTGTGTATTACAGGAACTAAATGTATGTAATATTTTTACTTTAACTGTCTTACCAGAAAACAAAATTTTAGCCTTGTCCAAATTGAAAACATTTACAGACAACAATTTCAGTGTGGCTAAAATGGTGCAGTTTCTCTTGATACGGTAGAAAACATTGTGGGAAAAGGAGAAACTTCTGGTTACCAGCATTTTCTCCTTTTCCCACAGTGTTTTCAAAAGGATTCTTTATGGGGGTTGTTAAAAAGCAGCATAGTAAGGTAAAGGGTTAAACATGAATCATGTACATTTATTCTTGACCACACTACCACAATGTTTTCAAAAGCTTTATATTATTCCTCAGATTTCATGGCTGCTTGGTGAAGGGTTACCAAGGATGTTTTCAGACATGAAGACTTCAGGGAGTCCTTGTTTCTGTGGAATAAAACAGAAGGAAAGACTGTTATTGTAGATACAGAATGAAATCACCATGTGTAACAGATTGCATGCATTTGATGTGAAACTATAAAATTTACAACTGTCTTCACAATTTGAGCAAGTGCTTTTGCAAGAAGGGTTTTATTGCAACTTCGTAATGCATTATACCAAGCAAGTTGTCCTATAATATGGATCAATTTTGTCTAGAAACCAACAGAATCTTGAGATAGAATTGTCCTTTGAAACGTAAAAAATTTACCAATGGCTGCTGAGAAAGTTTTGACTAGGGTAAGCCTGCATGGACTGCACAGGCTGACTGGATCAATACTTTTTGCAGATGCATTTACCTCTTCATCACAGAGGAGGACTTGATTTGCAATATTTTACCAGCAAGCAATGGAAAAAAAGTCATGATTCGACTTAATTACCCAGAATTTTTTATTAGCTCGACTGCTTTTCGTAGAAAATGTTAAGGTATTGTCATGGTCCTGGCATGGTCTGCATCATTATCTGCGTCGTCCTCATGCAAAAACTTTGACATTTTATAATATCACTGTTATTACTGAAAATATTTGCTTCAAACGTGGGCCCGCCCTGGTAGCTCAGTGGTTAGCATATCTGACTCGTGACCTGGTGGTTGCGAGTTTGATACCCGGTTGGGGCAAACTTGCTTTCCGGCAATTTTTCGCCTCTCACCTGTGATGGATGTGAGAAAAGTAGTCAGTGGCTTTGGAAAGAAAGGCGTGTCAGTACTGCTGTGAGAAAGCCAGGAAACACATGGGGGCGTCACTGACCGCCATGATATGACCTGAGCTGTTAAAATGGCGTTAAACTCCAATACAAACCAAACCAATTCAAACGTGGACAAGTTGTTAGATATGTAAAGGGGAACCTATACAACAAGGGCAGGTAACCATCATAGTATTTTTAACACGGTTATGCCCCTTAGAACTTTCTCTAAAAATCAAGCAACCACAGCTGTGTGTTGGCATGCGGTGCTCTTGTTTTAGCCTACTATAAGTGCTAAGCACAACTTATATTGCTTTTGTACACAGTGTAGATCAAAATTAGATTGCAGAGAATGTGCTGTCTAATTTTTTATTTACACTCTCAGCAAAGATTTTATTTGAATATATGTTGAGTTTGAGCATCTGGGCCCAGACTCAGTTAACAGACTTTAGTCCATTGTTTTGCAGAGTTGATTCTGAAATGTTGTGTTGTTTAAAACATTTCTAAATTTGTTAACTCTTTTCCAAACAAGATTTTTTTAATTAATCCAATCTGAGAGCATTCAGACAACAAACTTAATATGGCTCAAAGGATGGATGATGCTGGTTACCAGCATTTTTTCCCAAAATGTTTGCAAAAGCCTCTTTCGTCAGGGTCTTTAAAACTCGGGATTGTTTATTAAAGAGTTTGTCAGTGAAAATGCATCTCAAAATAAGAGACTTAAATTTTTCACGAAACTGGGCCCAGTTTGCTTTATCAATGAATTGTTGAGTAGTTGTAATTGTAATAGAAATAGTTTGATTGTTTGATATAATCTTGTAATTTTTGCAAACCTATATAGTAAAAAGAAAAAGTACACCCTGTCCACTGATACTGCCTCTCAATATTCCAGCCAAGTGATTGATACCGAAAACTAACCCTTATTGTACAGGCAAGTTTCTGATCAATCAGAAAACTGCTGCCAATCACTTACAAGGGGTCAGAGCTTGACAGTAAAGAAAATATTCAATTTTTAATTTTTAGCGATATCAAAAACATTGAGGGAAAAGAGCAATTATTTGTAACAAGCAATGATTGCTCTTTTTCCCACATTTTTTTCAAAAGCTTTTTGCTGCAAGGATTTCCATGTTTTAGGTGGTAAAGGGGTTAATCATATTTTAGTCTGAGAATGTTGAAGCTAATAGTTCTTTAGTAATTTATCAATGTCAACATTTTCTCTTGCTCCTGTAATGAGATCTTCCCTTAGATATCAAAGTGCTGAAAGTAATTGTGTAGACTTTGCTCAGATCAGATAATGTTAACCATGATTCTTCTGGAAATTCTGTGCCCAGCTAAATATGCCGAAGGTCAAGTTCGCCCTTTACCACACAAAAAAAGTTTAGATATATCCAAATAGAATCAAACTTTTCAGTCTATTTTGCAATTTGGAAGTGAGTGCATGTAATGCCTAGGTTAGATTGGACCTGTAAATAGTTAACGGTGCCAATACCTATATCCCTCTTTTTATGTGGCCTTTGCACAGTGGCTCTTTGAGTATCATGTGGATTATGGGCGCCGTAGCCTCTACAATGTTGTTTAACACTTTACCGACTTTTAACTGCCCTGAGAAAGAAGGCTTTTGAAAACATTGTAGGATAAGGAGAAAATGCTGGTAACCAGCATTTTCTCCTTTTCCAGCAATGTTTTCTACCCTATAAAAGACAAATTTCATGTTTTGAGTGACATTAATTTGTCATTTGCAAATGCTTTCAATTTGGGGCAAGCTAAAATTTTGTCGTCTGGTAAGGAGGTAAGTCTGCTCAGTGACAACTTTTACTCGCATTTTCTCCTTTTCAGACAATGTTTTCCAAAGCTTTCTTTCTATGAGTCATTAAAATAGGATTGTATAGTAAAGGGTTAAACCTTTTATACCACACAATCCCAAGTTTCAACAACCTTGAGAAGGAAGACATTTGAAAACATTGTGGGAAAAGGAGAAAATGCTGGTAACCAGCATTCCTTCTTTTACCACAATGCTTTCCACCCTTCTAAAGTCAATTTCTACTATTTTAGCCATATTTAACATGCCCTATGCAAATGCTTTCACAAAGAACAAGTCCAACACTTTGTCAGTCGGTAAAGAGTTAAAAACCTTTGTCTGAAAATTAGTTCATCAAATGCAAAAGGTGCTATCTGTGTAATGCAGTGTTTTCTGATGCAAGAAGGTGCTAAATACCTCTATTTAAAAGCAGGAAGATGCTGTTTTGCAATTAGCCCCTTTTAACTGCACAGGTTCATTGTTGGTAAAGATAAAATCTCCATTAACTCTTTACTGAACAATCCTGGTTTTTTTGTGACAGGGAAAAAGAATGCCTCTGAAAACATTATGGAAAAGGGTGAAAATGCTGATTGTGAGCATTATCTCCTTTTCCCACAGTGTTTTGGGTCCTTCCATAGGCAAATTCTGTCATTTGAGCCACATTCCATTTCTTGTCTGCAAAGGCTTTTAATGTGGAAAAGTCTAAAATCTTGTCATCAAATAAAGGGTTAAGGAGCTTAATATTTATCTTGGGTTGATGGGCATGTGTTTATTTTGAATAAGAATTGTGTAGAGTCCACACAAACACTAAATCCTGGGAAAGTTTGGATACAACTTGAAGGCATTCTGGATGGAAACATGGATGTAAGTATTGCATTTTATTTCATTTGTACCAAGGTTTATTTACCCTGTACCAGGGATTGCTCTCAGGGGTAACCAGCATTTTCTCTGTTTCACACAATGATTTCTACCATTTTTAAGACTGAAATCATTGTGGCAGGGATGAATCATGGTTGCAGATTCTCTCAGCTTGTTCGAGTCTAAAATTTTGTTGTCTTTAGCAGACTTAATTTGCTTCTTTTATTTGTATTTTTATTATTTTATTATTTGAATTTATTTTATGGTTTAATTAAAGTTCTACTGCAGAAAAACAAGAAAAAGAATTGGGGGATTGTATTCCTTTATGTGATCTTAACTCTTTACCACACAATCCTGACTTTTAACGACTCTGAATGGGAAGCCTTTTGAAAACATTGTAGGAAAAGGAGAAAATGCTGGAAACCAGCATTTTCTCCTTTTCCCACAATGTTTTCTACCCGTTAAATTACAAGTTTCATGCTTTAAGTAACATTTGTCATCTGCAAATGCTTTCAATTTTGACTAGTCTAAAATTTTGTTGTTTGGTAAAGAGTTAAACCTTTTCCTCCACTCAATTTATTTGTCCTAAATGATACATCAGTGCAGTCAAGCCTGTATTTATTATCTTTTCAGTCTAAAAGTTTGTAATCCTGCAGGTCTCTGTAACTCTTTACCAAATGACAAAATTTGGTACTCGAAAATGGAAGGTATTTGGAGACAACATTTTGAGTCAGAAAGTATTGGGAGACAACACTCAAAACATGCGTCAAATAAAGCATGCAAAGATGATCATTTGAACTACACTTATTTTGTCGTCTGTGCATGTTTGCGGTTTGGTTGAGTTCAAAATGTTGCCATGTGGTAAAGAGTTAACTGTTTACCAAGTAATAAAGTTTTAGACCAGTCCAAATTCAAAGCATTTGCAGACGACATATTAAATGTGGCCCAAAAATGGAATATTGTTTCAGGAAGGGTAGAAAACATTGTGGGAAAAGGAGAAAATGCTTGTTACCAGCATTTTCTCCTTTTCTCACAATGTTTTTAAAAGGTCTTTTCCTTAGGGTCTTTGAAACTTGGGATTGTGTGGTAAAGGCTTAACTCTTTACCAAATGACAAAATTTTAGACATGTTCAAATTGAAAACATATGCGGATGACAAATTAAATGTTGCTAAAATGGTGATTTCTATCTTAGTTAGGGTAGAAAACATTGTGGGAAAAGGAGGAAAAGCTGATTATCAGCATTTTCTCCTTTTCCCACAATGTTTTCAAAAGGCTTCTTTCTCAGGGTCATTAAATGTGGGGGTCTTATGGTAAGGGGTTAATCCAACAGGGCCTGTGAGATCAAATTCCACATGTTCCAAACTCTTCCCAAGGATTGAGAGATAATAGGCATTTGGACAGCATTTACTCCTCTCTCTGCCCTGTTCACTATTTTGATTTTGCTTGTGTAAGAAAGCGGCCAGTGCCTTGTATAGAATGGAATGCATGGATAGGTGTCCTGGCCCTCATGATGGACTGAAAAATAGAAGAAAACAGCATTGCACACCAAACACACTATGACCAAAGCTGGTCAGGATTGTAATATTTTTTAAAAGTTTTTCAACTGCATGTTTTTTATGATACACTATTTTTAGAATAGGTGATAAATTTGTGCTGTTTTTTTTTTCTCAGCATGAAGACTTGTGATCAGACTTACCAGAATCAGAGATGGATACAATTTTAGAAAATTTTCCATCCTGTTCAAACTGGGAGGACCAACCACTCATCCATTCAACAAATAACAAAAGATTGCTGCATTTATACAAATGGAGGAAGGCTGCTCTTAGAAAGAAATACTTAGGCATGTCAATCAAAAAAGCAACAATACAATTGTTCAACATCTCAAGAAAACAACAGAATACAAAATTGGCTAAGTTCATGTATGATTTCAGACAGAGGAGACAGCTTTCTAATTCAGTATGCCATGCCACTGACAGTGATTCAGACCGTGATCATTCTTATATTCCATCAAACCAGAGTTCCAGTAACAGTTCAACAGAGGAATCCCAAGTGAGTGATTTCAAACTGGATAGAGCTACGAAAGGAAGAAGGTGGCGTGATCGTTTTTACATTCCATCAAACCAAAGCTTCAGCAACAGTTCAGGAGAGGAATCATCCATCAATGATTTCAAAAGAATCAGAATTAGTACAAGAAAAACCTGGTTTGATGTAGATAGGTCAAAAGGTGGCACATGGGGTCCAGTCAAACTGAAAGTAAAATCTAGAATGAAGGGAGTGAAGAAGAAGAAAAGTGAAACCAGCTCTCAAACCAGGCAGATGAGAGTGGCACTGTTCCAAAGCAAGCAAATTGCAGCTCTTCAGACAGAACTCCTAAGTTACCATGTTGCAAGGCTTGATGATTTGCTTACAAGCAATGGTCTATAAAGAATCTTGGTTCCAGCTGATGGTAATTGTATGTTAAACGCTGTTTTAACTCAGGTTGAGAAGACATCCCAGATACATGACACACTGTCTTTGAGAAAGGTGCTAGCTGATCATCTCAAAAAGGAAAAACATCACTATTTGCCATTTTTGGAACACCTTATTGAAATGGAAGAGATGGACAAAATGCAAGCTTATGATGACAACGTAGAAGATTTGTCTGATGATGGTCACTGGAATTCTAGTCTAGCAGATTGTATACCACTTGCTATTGCAAATATATTCAAATCTGAGGTAAAAATATTTTCTAGTAAGCTATCAAGTCCAGTAATCAAGGTGAAACCAGACCTTGGCTCCTGTTCTGGTAAAACCATCATTCTTGCATATATAGCACTTTCTGGCCATGAACACTATGATGGAACAGCTACTGGGCAAGGCAGTGAAAATCTCAGCAAAGAAAGATCAGAAATGCATCCAAATATTATGCCTTTGACTCCACCTGATGACAGAAAAACAGAATTGTCGAAAATAGAAAATAGAAAACAAGAGACTTGGAAGAGAAATATTCGCAAAAATAGAAGGAGTCATGGACAAGAATATGTCAGCAGCTGTGGAAAAGTGATCAAAGAGAAAGAAATGAAATATAATTCCTGTTCAACATGCAGATTTAAGTGTTCTGAAAAGATATCAAAATCACAGGCAGAAATGTTGTTCAAAACATTTTGGGATTTTGGCAGTTATGAAAAACAAAGAAATTTCATTTGCCAAAATGTAGTTATTTCAGGTATTCAGAGGAAATATACAGGACGCAAGCAGAAAGCCTTACTGTACCATCTTCCAGTGTCAAACACATTGACAGAGGACAGGAAAAGAGTTTGCCAAACATTCTTTTTGGGTGTATTGAGTGTTGGAAAAAAGACGGTGGACTATGCTCTCAAGAAAAAAGTAGTTGGCTGTTTTGTAGGTCGAGATGAGAGAGGCAGACGCGTGCCAAAAAATAAAACGCCCAATGAAAAGTTGAATGTAATCAGAGAACATATAAAGTCATTTCCATTAGTAGCATGGCATTATACATGTAGAGGTACTAGAAAGACAATCCCATCCATTAAAAAGATGTTTGACCTATATGAAAAAATGTGCAAATCTGAAGATATTCCAGTCTGTAGCTATGGTGTGTACAGAAATGTATTTGTAACTGAATTTAGCCCTTAACTCTTTACCACACAGTCCCAACTTTTAACGACCCTAAGAAAGAAGCCTTTAGAAAACATTGTGGGAAAAGGAGAAAATGCTGGTAACCAGCATTTTCTCCTTTTCCCACAATGTTTTCTACCCTTTCCAAAATATATTTCAATTTTTGTGTCACATTTATTTTGTCGGCTGCAAATGCTTTCAATTTGGACCAGTCTAAAATTTTGTCGTTTGGTAAAGGGTTAACTCTGTACCAGCAGACAGTATCCTAAACTGGTCCAAATTGAAAGCATTTGCAGACAACTAAATTTGGCTAAAATGACTTGATTTGTTTCTGAAAGGTTAGAAAACATTGCAGGAAAAAAAGAAAATTCTGGTTACCAGTATTTTTTTCCTTTTCTCACATTTTCAAAAGTGATATCCCAGGGTCATTTAACCCTTTCCCAAACAACAAATTTTGGACTGGTCCAAATTGAAAGAGTTTGCAGACGACAATTTTAGATTTGATGAAAATGGCAGAAAGGTCTCAAAAAGGGTAGCAATCGTGTTAAAGTATCTTCTGGTAACTTGCATATGTCTCCTAGCTAAGCCCTCGTGTCTGGGTAATGTTTGTCTAGGTTTTTAGATTCGCGGGTCACGTGACATCAGTGGGAGGAGTGATCTATCGTCTGTCGTTTGGTTAATTCTATCTTTGGCTAAAATCCTGGCAATCAAAGATTGTTTGATCAGGAACAATATTTTGAACTTACTGAAGAAATAAACCTTAGATCATTCTTTTGTAGGAGAGATTATAAACATTTGTAATCAATTAATAACGATATAAAGGACTGTACACGTATTTGTTCATAAATGATATCCCACTTTTAATTTCCAAGTGTTGTGTTATCTCACGAAGTCTGGAATTGAGCAGATTTCTGCCTTGTAGCATTGGGTGTGACCTGCTGTTGATAGGAAGATCGCTAACAGGCTGACAGTTGAAGATCGATTGTGAATCAGAGATGAACTTTATTTCATAATACATATACTAAACATTTGGATCATGCTGGAATCAGGCAGATTTCTGCCTTGTAGCAATTTGGGTGTGACCTGCTGTTGATAGGAGATTGATGACAGGCTGCCAGTTGTAGATGGATTGTGAATCAATGATGAACACTGTTTCATAAAACATAGCCAAATATTTAGATCATTCTTTTGTAGGAGAGATTATAAACATTTGTAATCAATTAATAAGCACTACAGTTTGTTCCAGATGTTTGTAATTCCAGAGCTTGAATTTTCATGCTTGTTTGTATTAAGCCTTTACCAAACAACCAAATTTTAGACTTGTCTGAATTGAATGCAGTTGCAAAGGACAAATTGAATGTGGCTCAAATGACAGAATTTGTTTTAGAAAGGGTACCAGTCTTTTCTCCTTTTCCCTCAGTGTTTTCCAAAGCCTTTTTTACTCAGCCTCATTAAACTGGATTGATTGGTAGAGGGCTAAAGAAATGAAATAGGGATATAGTGGACTTCTTCAAGAATGCTCTCACCCTCCCCCACCCCCTGAAATTATTACCACATAAACTTTTATGAACAATCCTGTTTTTTAATGACCCCCAAAGAATAAGGCTTTAGAAGACCTTGTAGGAAAAAGAGAAAACACTGTTAACCAGCATTTTCTTCCTTTTTCAGCTTTCAAACCTTTCAAAACACAAATCTCAACAGTTGAGCCACAATTGTCGCCTGCTAATTCTTCCAAAGTGGATCGTGCATTTTCCTCTTTTCCTACAATGTTATCAAAAGACTGATATCTCAGAGGCATTAAAATTGTTAACCCTTTACCACACGACAAAATTTTAGACTAGTCCAAATGGAAAGCATTTGCAGACAATAAATGTGACTGAAAAATTGCAATTTGTCTTGGGAAGGATAGAAAACATTGTGGTAAAAGGAGAAAATGCTGGTTACCAGCATTTTCTCCTTTTCCCACAATGTTTTCAAAAGGCTTCTTTCTCAGGGTCGTTAAAAGTCGTGATTGTGTGGTAAAGGGTTAACCTTTTACCACACAATCCCGAACTTTAACGTATCTAGAGCAGATGACTTTTGAAAACATCATGGAAAAAGGAGAAAATGCTGATAGCCAGCATTTTTATTCCTTATCCATAATGGTTTCTACCATTTCACTGACAAATTTCAGTGTTTGAGTCACATTGAGTTTGTCGTCTGCAAATGCTTTCAATGTGAACAAGTCTAAGATTTTGTTGTTTGTTAAAGTGTTAATTCTTTTCAAAACAACAGAATTTTGGACTTGTACAAATTGGAAGGATTTGCAGATGACAAATTATATGTTACTTGACCCTTTACCAAAGATAAAATTTTGGACTTTACCAAATTCAAAGCAAAATTTTGGACTTTACCAGATTCAAAGCATTTGCAGATGAGAGTTTAACTGTAGCTCATATGATGATTTCTGCCTCTGATAGAGGAGAAAACATTGTGGGAAAAGGAGAAAATGCTTGATACCAGCAATGAATTTTCTCCTTTTCCCTACGATGTTTTCAAAAGCAGTCTATTTCAGGGTCATTAAAACTCAGAATTGTGGTAAAGAGTCAATGTGAATTATACAGCCAGGATTTTAAAGACAAGAAAACTTTGTTTAATCCTTCACCACATGATGCCGACTTTTAATGACCCTGAGGGGGAAGCCCTTGGAAAATATTGTAGGAAAAGGAGAAAATGCTGGTAACCAGCACTTTCTCCTTTTCCCACAATATTTTGTACCCTTTCAATAACAAATTTCACATGTTAAGTAAGATTTATTTTGTCGTCTGTAAATGCTTAGAATTTGATCAAGTCTTAAACTTTTTTGTCTGGAATAGAGTTAAAGCTTTAATACACAATCCCGACTTTTAACGACCCCGGCAGAAAAAACTTTGGAAAACGCTCTGGGAAAAGGAGAAAATGCTGGTTACCAGCATTTTCTCCTTTTCCCACGTTTGCTACCCTTCCCGAAACAAATTTAAAGTTTTAGACAAGCTGGTTTTGTCCGCTGCAAATGCTCTCGATTTGGACTAATTTGGACTAGTCTAAAATTTTGTCATTTGGTAAAGAGTTAAAAGAAGGTCGGTTCAAACTATTTCTCTTTTTCTCATGTATGTCAGTGCTTGACTCTTAAAAGTCATTTTCATTTGGATCAAAACTGCTGGAAGACAGCAGTACAGTGTTTTCTTGTAAGCCAAGCCGCATTTATCTCAGGCAAGCTACCTGGGAAACATTATTATAGATCACAAGTTGAAGGGATATCTCATGCAATCTATAAATACTTATTAATTGAAGGTGAAATATAGATATGAGCCATGCTCTGTGAAAAGGGGGTTAAATGCATCTGCAATTATTATCAACACGGGTCAGGCTTTGCAGTCTGCCACATGCTGAATTTGGAAAAAAAAACATTTCTATTTGTCAATGTTCCGAATATCAGAGGACCAGTCTACCTCATGATTTAGCTGGTTGTTTGATAAAATGGATTTTATGGATTCATAATTATCTGACAACTTGCTTGGTTTAATGCATCACATAGATGCATTAAACTCCCTGTTGCCAGAGCATGACCCATTTATGTTTTGAAAACTTCCATGTGTGCATGACAGATACTTATTATTTCAGTTTGTTTGCCAAGTACTATACCATTTCTGATATATATTAAACCCTCCTTGACTTTTCACTGTGATAAGCAAATGGACTCTTTACCCAATGTCTTCTTTTTCTCTCTGTGTGTCTTTCTTTTGTTTCTCTCCCCCTCTCTCTTGATTGATGCATAGAATCAATGCAAGTTTTAGCTTGGCTGTTTTCGAAGAAAATGTCAAGGCATTGTCATGGCCCTGTGGTCGCCTGTGCTGTCATTGTGTAAAAAATTTAACATTTTTATAATATCTCTATCATTACAGAAAATATTTACTTCAAACCTGGACTAGTTCTTAACTATAAAACGGGGAACCCATACCAGTACAGCAAGTAACCATTATAATATATTTGACACAGTTATGCCCCTTTTTGACTTAAAATTTTTACTGAAACTCAACCTGTTTCTAATATCTCTCGTTACTGAAGATATTTATTTCAAACTTGGACAAGTTTTCAACTTTCAGAAGGATAATGCAAACCAGTAGGGCAGATAACCATCAAATTATTATTGGCATAATTATGCCCCTGTTTCTATATAGCATTTTCACATCTTGAATAGATAAGCAACTGTAGCTGAGCATAATTGGCACCCAAATGCAGTGCTCCTGTCATGTTATTTTCTTGATTCCCACATATCATTATAGACTCATACAATTGGTACAATTTTTTCCTGTTTAAAAATTTTATAAAGGTCACAGCAAAACAACAAATAAATCAGTTGTAGAAGCTAATGCATTACTCTGAACCCTTTACAAAACAATAAGAGATTTAACAACCATGAGGAAGAAGGCTTTTGAAAAACATTGTGGGAAAAGGAGAAAATGCTGATAACCAGCATTTTCTCCTTTTTCTCACAATGTTTTCAATCTTTTCAAATACGAATTCTACAATGCTAGCCACATTCAACTTAAATCAAGCAAATGCTTTGGATTTGAACTGATCGATTTGAACTGATCAAAAGTTTCTTTCTTTGTTAAGAGTAAAGGGTGTGCTTATCAGGACAGAACCATCAGATTTGGGTGTGCAACAATAAAATAAGAAAATAATTGTAACCCAGAACAGTTAATGAGGAATGTGGCCTGTTATCTGTCTGTGATTATTCGTTACACTCCTAGGAGCTGACTTTACCAGACAACATGGTGTTCACATCATCAAAATTTAAAGCATTCATAGATGACACATTAGATATCACTCAGATGATGGTATTTTTCTTTGAGGGGGTAGAAAACTTTGTTTGAAACAGGAAAAATATTGGCAACAGGTATTTCTCCTTTTCCCACAAAGGCACCTTCCACAGGGTTGTTAAAGCATGGGATTATTTGGTAAAGGGTTATATCCCCTGATATTATTGTGCCACTTGTCTGACTCTCTTGTTGTTTCACACAATGCCTTGAGTCAATCATTTGTTAATTGCAAAAGTCTCTAAGACAGGTCTAAATGAAAATCAAAGTTCTGACAGACTAGGTAGGAACTCGTCAAAACTTGGCCGATTCCATACCTACATCTAACCTCATCTGTATACAGGAGGTTTCCATTTTAAAGTACCAATCACATGATCTTAAACATGACGGCACCCTTGTAAATTACTTAGTAATGACACAAATAATCACTGTGAGGTTATTCACATCTATTGATCTGTCGATGAAAGCCCCCAACAGAATTGATAAGCCATGCTAAAAACTGAATTTACAAACTAATTGCTGACCTAAATGTTCTCAGAAAGAAACTGATAGAAATTTATGACTTGTGTTTTCTTTTCAAGAGGAGCCTGACAATTTTAATAACAGTAAAACAGTGTTCTTCCAGCGAAGGAATGTAGCTACGTGATACCTGAGGTTTGCCAAATGACTAGGTAGGAGGAATAAGTGGTGATCCGGTTGGGCCTGATCCAATCAGATTATTAAGTCAGATCCTGTTACATTTGGATCTTGGTCACTCTCAATGGCAATAGACTAGATGAAGTGATCTTATGATCGCTAGTCTAAAAATGGAAATTTTCTTGCTTTTTTCCATCTTTGATTTGGTCAATGGTTAACCCTTTACAGCACAATGACGCCTTTTGACGCCCCTGGGAAAGAAGCCTTTTGAAAACATTGTTGGAAAAGGAGAAAATGCGGGTAACCAGCATTTTCTCCTTTTCCCACAATGTTTTCTACCCCATCAAAGCAAAGTTGCACCATTTGAGCCACACTGAAATTGTTATCTGCAAATGCTTTGAATTTGGACAAGGCTAAAGTTTTGTCGTCTGGTAAAGGGTTAACCTTATACCACATAGTTCCAAGTTGTTTCTGGCTTGAAAAAGACAGTTTTTAGCCTTACGCTGCGAAGCCCAAACTAAATGCACTTTTGCAGAACAAGCAGTCTGATCTTGGATTTACACTGTCCAATACTGAGAGATTTTCTCATCAAAAAGAATGTTGATACTGTGTTGTTTTTTATCTTGGTATTGGCCAAGAATTTTTAATCAATTTATTCAGTAGGTGAAGAGTTAACCCTTTAGATCTATCCATTGATTCTGAGTTTAACAACCAAGAGGCAGAAAGCGGTTAAAAATATAATTGGCAAAAGATAAAATGCAGATGAATGGCATTTTCTTCTTTGCAAACGATGTTTCCAACCACCCAAAAACAATCCAGTTAGAATACATCTAATTTGTCATCAGCAAATCCCTTCAATATGGACAAGTTCAAATTTTTGTTGTTTGGTAGAGTTAAAACATTATAGGAATAAGAGAAAGCGCTTGTAGTGTCCATTTTCCTCCTTTTCCCTGAGTGTCTTCTAACCTTTTGAAGACATAACCAGTCATCTGACTGTTTCAGTTTGTCGGCTTCTATTATTGCTTTGTAATTGGATATAGTTTTTTGTCTGATAGATAGTTAACCCTTTACTGCACAATCCTGTCTTTTAACATTCATGAGAAAGAATCCCCTAGAACACATTGTGGGAAAAGGAGAAAATGCTGGTGATCAGCATTTTCTCCTTTTCCAACAATGTTTTCTGTCTTATCAAAGACAAATTTCATCAAATGAGCCGCATTTAAATTGTCGTCTGCAAGTGCTTTGAATTTGGACAAGTCTACATTTTTGTCCTCTGGTAGATAGTTCAGGGGTAGGACAAGGTTTTCCCTTTCCTACTGTTTCTTTGAATTCAGACCCCTAAATTTTCTAAATGACCCCCAAAACTTTATGGGTTTTTTGCCTCTTTTATTCATGTGAAGGGGTCAAATGAACCCCTGGCATGAGAACATCCAGGGAAAATCCTGTGAAATAGAATCCAGTTCCATCCTTATATTTTAACAAAAGTGAGGGAGAAAGCTCTTGAAAACATGGTGGGAAGAGGGGAAAAAAATGCACATAACCACTTTTTCACAGATGAATCTCATCATTTGAGCCACATTTATTTGTCCTCTGCAGATGCTTTGGAGTTGTTCAAGTCTAAAATTTTGTCCACTGACAGAGAGCTTATATATTATCCAACTTTCCCCGTCTTCCTGCAGACAACTTTGAAACCATTTTGGCTGTTAGATGAATTGCTGTTGAAGAGCAATTTCTTATTTTGGTGTGTTTTCACATTGCATTCATGTCATCTAGATTGTTGTCTGCTGCAACTTTGTTTCACGGACTACAGGTAAAATCTAATTATCACTATCTATTTCAAAGGTTGGTCTAATGATCATATTATCAATTGCAAAGGTCGAGTGGATAGAGACCAGGTGTCACTTCATTGACCCCCTTGGATTACAATAATTTTGGCCCCCATCCGAAGGGTTGCATGTGTCAAAAGAACTAATTACCTCATTGCCAAAATGACAAAATTTTGAACTTGCCTATTATATCAATGGCATTTGCGGACAAACGAATAATCCATGGCATACATGAAAAAAATGAGATATTGCTATGATAAAACTGAAATACTAACCAAGTTGTGGCATAGTGGTAACTCATGTCACTACCAGTCACGGGACAAATTTTGAAACAGATGACAAAAGTGTTTAAAATGAAGGTGTATTTCTCTATGAAAGTAGAAATATCATACAACAAGAGGGCCATGATGGGCCTGTATCACTCAACTACCTTATAAATATATGTGCCATATACATAATTGGCATGAACAGAGACATTAAACTATGAGAAGCTTGTATCGAAATAAAATTTCACAGAGAACATAAACCTTGCAAAAAAATGCTAAGGAGAAAATGCTGGTTACCAGCATTCCCACAGTGTTTACCAAGGTCTTTTTCCAGGGGCCCTGAAAACATTTAATCAGTTTGTAAAGGGTCAATTGTGTTAATGTTGTGCATTTGTTTTTGTTTTCAGCTGACATTTTTGATGAAATAACACCAGAAATAGAAGATACTGGGCTAGATTGTGAATGTGTAGGGGGAGGAAGAATACTGCATGAACCTGGTAAAAAGAAGATAGAAATTTATGGCTATTCACAGGTAAGTAGCGGCTACATGCAACTTTTAATCCTTTACCGCACAATGCCGCCTTTTAACGAAGCTGGGAAAGAAGCCTTTTGAAAACATTATGGGAAAAGGAGAAAACTCTGGTAACCAACATTTTCTCCTTTTCCCACAATCTTTTCTACTCTATCAAGAGAAAATTGCACCATTTTAGCCACATTGAAATTGTCGTCTGCAATTGCTTCCAATTTGGACAAGGCTAAAATTTTGTCGTCTGGTAAAGCGTTAACACCTCTGTCTGTTTGTTTGTCTGTCTGTCAGACAGTCTGTCTGGCCCTCTCTGTCCTATCTCTTTGTCTGTGTCTCTCTCTCCCTCTGTCTCTCAGTCTCTGTCTATGTCTCTCTATGTCTATCTGTCTCTCTCTCTTTCTCTCTCTCTCTCTCTCTCATGCTCTCTCTTATGAATTCAGAGAAATAATTTGGAACAATTGCTCCCATGGCTATGAATTGTTAAGAAGGTTGGAGGTCAAGGTCACACTTTAACCCTTTCCCACGTGACAAAATTTTAGACTCTTGAAAATTGAAAGCTTTTACACTTTGATAGATGAAAAATTATATGTGGCTAATACTGTTGAATTTGTCTCTGAAAGGCTAGAAAAGGTTTTCAAAAGGCTATTTGGTCAGAGTCGTTTAAAGTCAGGATTGTTTGGTAAAGGTTTAAGGCATTGGAGTCAAGATGAAACTGAAGAAATACATTTCAAGAGCTAGTGAGTTGTTGCTGTAATTATGACCAATATAATATTGAAAGCTTATTCAGGTGATGAAGATTAAGATCAGACTGCAAAAAACATGCAGTCTGACCTTGTATCTACACCCACTGATATCTTGTGAGATTTGTTGGCCTCATATTTACAAGGATTTGGCTTCAATGACTCAGCTCCACTCTCTGATTTTGATGGTATAAGTGTTTGGGGTGAGGAAATAAACTGTAACTAAACTGGCAGTAGTAGGTGGATGTTTGTGGTTGAATTGAAGTTGTCTGGAAAACTAATTTAACCTTTTACCTTAACCCTTTCCCAAACGACAAATTTTGGACTGGTCCAAATTGAAAGAGTTTGCAGACAACAATTTTGAACTTGATGAAAATGGCAGAAAGGTCTCAAAAAGGGTAGAAAACACTGTGGGAAAAGGAGAAATTGCTCGTTACAAGCAATTTCTCCTTTTCCCACAGTGTTTTCAAAAGACTTGTACTGCAGACACATGAAAACCAGGGCTTGTTTGGGAAAGGGTTAAGTGTTAACATCCCATAGAAAAAAGGCTTTTGAAAACACTGTTGCACTAAGCATTTTGTCCTTTTCCCACAATGTTTTCTGCCATTTCTAAGACAAATCTTATAATTTGTGCAACTCGAAAGTAGTTGTCTGCAAATCCTTTCCATTTGGACCAGTCTAAGGTTTTGCCATGTGGTGAAGAGTTACACCTTCTACCAAGTTTTACCCTTTACCACACAATTTTTAGTTTCAATGACCCTGAGGACAAAGCCTTTTGAAAACTTTGTTGGAAAAAGAGAAAATGCTGGTAACCAGCATTTTCTCTTTTTCCATAAAGTTTTCTGTCCTACCAAAAACAAATTTCAGTATTGAGTCACACTTATGTTGTCGTCTGCATATGCTTTCAATTTGGGCATGTCTAAAATTGTGTCATTTGATAAAAGAGTTAAAGGACCCTGATGAATAAAAGGTAACCAGAATTTTGTCCTTTTCCAACAATGTTTTCTACCCTTTTAAAACATAAACTCATTGTTTCAGTTGCATCTAATTTGACATCTGCAAATATTTTCAATATGGAAAGGTCAGAAATTTTGCTGTTTGGTACAGAATTAAGTGCATACAACAACCATAGGTATAGCTGTTGTTGCATGTGTAGATCAACATCAGGCTACACATTCTGTGTAGTCTGATTTTGAATCTGTACTTTCTGCTTTGCTGACACATTCTCATCACTTGCTGCCCTGAAATGAGAATTTCTTAGCATACTTTTCCTGGATAAAAAGCTTGTTTTTTTTTATTGGGCTCTTCCAAAGGTTAACTCTTTACCAGATAACAAAATTTTAGACTTAATTGAGTGCATTTGCAGATAACAAATCAAAATTTGGATCAAAAATGGGATTCGTTTTTGAAAAGGTAGAAACAGTGTGGGAAAAGGAGAAAATGCTAGTTACCACTAAGTTTTCAAAAGCCTTTTACCTAAGGGTTGTTTAAAACATGGGATTGTGTGGTAGAGGATGAACACTTAATCCCCCCTAGCCCTTTACCTCACAATGCCAACTTTTAACGATCCTGTTGAAGAGGGCTTTTGACAACATTAAGGGAAAAGGAGAAAATGCTGGTAACCATCATTTTCTCCTTTTCCCATAATGTTTTCTGCTCTATGAAAGACAAATTTTATGTTTTGCGTTACATTTGTCATTTGCAAATACTTTCAGTTAGGACAAGGTCAAAATATTGTTGTGTAGTAAAGAGCTAGAAAAGGTTTGTTTTGTCTCACAACACTTCACTTATGTGGACAGCGTGGCAAGACTAATGGGGCAACAATTTTTTTGCATTCTTCCCTAATCTTTGTCTGCAGATTTGTCTCTGTTAAGTGGGTTGGGTTCAAATCTGTGCAGGCTTGGGAATGTCAAAAATAAGATAAATAGGTCAATTGTATGAGACCTCAGTGGTTTGTTTGTTGGGTGTTTGAGGCCATTTCAACATTATTAGCTTGGCTGTTTTTGAAGAAAATATTGAGGTATGGTCATAGCCCTGGTGTCTTTGCCCGAGTTGTTGGCTTTGTCTGCGTTGTTGGCTTTGTCTGCGTGGTCTTGCAAAAACTTTGACATTTTATCATATCTCTGTTCTTACTGAAAATATTTGCTTCAAACTTGGACAAGTGGACAAGTTATTAATTATCAAAGGGGGAACCTAGACAAGGATGGCAGGTAGCCATCAAAGTATTTTTGACAGAGTTATGCCCCTTTTTTAACCCTTTACCAGACGACAACATTTTAGACCTGTCCAAATAGAATGCATTTGCAGACGACAATTTCCTTTTGGCTCAAATGGTGTAATTTTTCTTTGATAGGGTAGAAAACATTGTGGGAAAAGGAGAAAATGCTGGTTACCAGCATTTTCTCCTTTTCCCACAATTTTTTCAAAAGGCTTCTTTCCCAGGGGTGTTAAAAGGCGTCACTGTATGGGAAAGGGTAAACTTAGAGTTTTCACTGAAAATCAAGCATTCGCAGCAGAGTGTTGGCATCTGCATGTGGTGCTCTTGTTTCAGTTATGTTGCGGTTGGCAGTACACTTATCAATGCTTTAGTGGAGTTTCTTTTACCATTACTTCCCACAATATTTTTTCCAATTCATTTCCCACATTTATATTATCAAAATGGCGAGAGAGGATTGAATCCCATAACAATAATAATCATCAATCCTGGTGAAGAATTTGTCAGACCTAGGTATCAAACCAGGGACCCGTGGGTTTCAAGCCTTGTACATTACCGTCTGAGCTACCAGACTCAGGTTAAACAGCAGTGGACATCTTCTTGTAGACCTTGAGCAGCCAAAGAGCTTGTTTGTTTGTATGGTGTTTAACCCTTTACCAAACGACAAAATTTCAGATCAGTCCAAATTGAAAGCATTTGCAGGCGACAAAATAAATCTGACTCAAAAATGGAAATTTGTGATGGTAAGGGTAGAAAACATTGTGGGAAAAGGAGAAAATGCTGGTTACCAGCATTTTCTCCTTTTCCCACAATGTTTTCAAAAGTCTTTTTGTGCAGGGTCGTTAAAACCTGTGATTGTGTGGTAAAGAGTTAATGGCATTTTCAACATTATTTCAGTTATATCAGTTGCATCTATCCATGCTTTCCTG
The DNA here is from genome assembly GCA_945859785.2 of Tridacna gigas. Taxonomy (NCBI): domain Eukaryota; kingdom Metazoa; phylum Mollusca; class Bivalvia; order Cardiida; family Cardiidae; genus Tridacna; species Tridacna gigas. The sequence goes on from OX244028.2 coordinate 30,753,460, forward strand.
GGGTTTATTTTATCAATACCTCACACAATATTCTTCGTAAGCCACTGGCTCCTTTCCGACATTACCATCATTGATACAATGATCAGGGGTGAGAATCCTGTAGCAATGACTACAATCAATCAAAAAGGGCTAAATCAAATTGAAGTAGAAGTTGAATATAAAATGCTAAACTTCCAGATGAAAACTCTCAGTGGTTCTTGTCTTAACTCTGTCCTGCTAACTAACTTAACACTTAAGCTGCTGAATAAATGAAACGCAAATTTCTATTCAATACTAAAAGCCCGAACATTGCAGTTTCAAAGTTGATTTCACTGAAAAGAAAATACTGTATCGGACAGTGTAGATCAAAGATCAGACTGCACGTTCTGTGCAGTCTGATCTTGATCTACGCTATCCGCAAAAGATCAGTGAGTCACGATTAGCAGCTTAAGGGTTAAAATGAAATTTTTAAGCGGATGGTAACAACCAAAATGTTGGTATTACAAACTTATGGGGGTTGGGGAACTCCTTGTCAGACAGTAAAGATCCCAGATCAGACTGCACATTCTTTGCAGTCTGATCTTGATCTACACTGTCCACAGTAGGTCCTTGAGGCCGGCTTAGCAACTTAGGGGTTAAATCATTATGTTTGCTTTGAAAAAGTTTTACTGAACTCTATACTGAAGAATCCCATGTTTATATGACTTTGGAAGAGAGCTTTTGAAAACAGTATTTTCTCCTTTTCCCACAATGTTATCAATAGCTTTCCTCTTCAGGGTTTATAAACAAGAGTTTTTTGAATAAAGGGTTGGAGAAGGAGCAGTGAAAGTTTTAGGTGAGCTAGGGGTAAATATTCCCATATTGACAGTTAATTACAGGTGGCCAGCCTTCAGTCAGCAGTCATTTACCAGGAATTCCATTCATTTACCCTTGTAGGGCTGAATCTGGGTTTACTCATTACCAAATGACAAAATGTAAGATTGGTCCAAAATAAAACTACTTGCAGACAAATTAAACGTAGCACGAAGAATGAAAACTGTCTTTGAAAGAGTAGAAAACATTGTGGGAAAAGCAGAAAATGCTGGTTACCAGCATTTTCTGCTTTTCCCACAATGTTTTCAAAAGTCCTTTTCCCTGGGGCCATTAAAACTCGGGATTATGTGGTAAAGGGTTAATTGCTTTTGCTGACTATAGATCAAGATCAGACTGCACAAAACATCCAGTCAGATCTTGGATCTACACTGTCTGCTGCTTAGCTAGATATTCTAACCATAAACAGCCCTGAAATTGCAATATCTACATTGTTTGCACGGACTGAGAATATCCATCACATTTATTAACTTTACCAAACGACAGATTTTAGACTGGTCCAAATTGAAAGCATTTGCAAACAACATAATTAGTGTGACTCAAAAATTGAATTTTATTAAGGGGAGGGTGGAAAACATTACGGGAAAAGAAAAAAATGCACCAGCATTTTCTCCTCTTCCCATAATGTTTTTAAAAGCTTTCTTGTCCAGGATTGTTAAAGGTCGGAATTGTGTGGTAAAGGGTTAAGCATTGCAGGGTTAATTATATTTACAATAATTATATAGAACAGAGGTTTTGTTTACCATGAGAAGTATGAACTTTGGGTGGAAAAGTTTATACAGGAAGATTATTAACTGGTGAACTTTATTGCTTATGCATACAGTGTAGATCAAGATCAGACTGCACAGAAAGTGCAGTCTGATCTTTGATCTATACTGCTCAGTTTGCTGAGATATTCTAGATGAGAGAGACCTTATAATTGAAATTAATTTGGGTCTTCTTTCCAGAATGGAAATATCTGCTGGGTCTTTTCAGGGCTCTAAGGTTTAATTTCGTAACCCTTTGCCAAACAGTCCCAAGTTTTGATAATCTTGAGGAAGAGATCTTTATGAAAATATGGTTGGACTAGCAGAAAATGCTGGTAAACAGCACTTTTGGCTCACCTATGTACGAAGGGCTCAAGGTGAGCTTTTGTGATCATGCTGTGTTCATTGTGCGTTGTCTGTCATGCGTCGTCAAGACATCAACATTAACCTTGTGTGCACTCTAGAGGCCACATTTTCATCCAAATACTCATGAAACTTGGTCAGAATGTTTGTCATGATAATATCTCAGACAAGTTCGAAATTGGGTCATGTCAGGTCAAACAGTAGGTCATCAGGTCAAAATTTAGGAAAACCTTGTGTGTACTCTAGAGGTCACATCTTCAGTCCAATACTCATGAAACCTGGTCAGAATATTTGTCTTGATGAAACCTTGGACAAGTTTGAAATTAGGTCATGCCAGGTCAAAAAGTAGGTCACCAGATAATTTAAGAAAAACCTTGTGTGCACCCTAGAGGCTGCATTTTTAGTCCAATACGTGTACTTATGAAACCTGTCTTGATGATGTTTTGGACAAGTTCGAAAGTGGGTCATGTTGGGTCAAAAATTAGGTCACTGGGAAAAATCTTTAAAAAAATTTGCGTGCACTCTAGAGGCCACATTTTCCGCCAGAAACTCATAAACTTGGAATGTTTATCTTGATATCTCTGACATTGGGTCAAAATGTAGGTCATTCTGCCAAATTTTAGAAAAAAAACTTGTATGCACTCTTGAGGCAAGATTTTCATTCCAATACTCATGAAACTTGGGCAGAATGTTTTTATTGATGAAATCTAGCACAAGTACAACATTTGGTCATGTCAAAAAGTAGGTCATTGGGCCATATCTTAGAACAAACTTGTCAGCACTCTAGAGGCCACATTTTCGTACCATTTCTAATGAAACTTGGTCAGAATGGATGTCTTGATGATATATCAGACAAGTTCAGAATTGGGTCATGTTGGGTCACTGGGACAAGTCTTAGAACAATCTTGTGTGCAATCTGGAGGCCACATTTTCCATTCAATTACTATGAAATATCGTCAGAATGTTTGTCTTGATGGTATCTCGTACTAGTTCTAAAATAGGTCAAGTAGGTTGAACAAGTAGGTCACGTACACTCATGTTCATTACAACCGGGATCTCTTCAGCTTTATCAATCCTAGATTACTTTACTCAGGTGAGTGCTTTAGGGCCAATGGCCCTCTTGTTTCCTTTTACCACAATGTTTTTTACTCTTTGGTGAGCAAATTTCATGTTTTGTGTAGCATTTAACTTGACTTCTGCAAGTGCTTTCAATTTTGACAAGGCTGAAATGTTATCATCTGGTGAGAATAGGAGAAAATGCTGGTAACCAGTATTTTCTCCTTTTTCCACAATGTTATCTGCCCTACCATGAAAAAAATTCAAAGATATTTTGTCGTCTGCAAATGCTTTCAGTAAGGACAAGACTAAGATTATGTTCTGTGGTATAGAGTTACAAGAAATGGAGCAGTCAGAGCCATAGATGCAGATATCTGGCAAAGGTCAGACAATGTAGATTCAACATCAGACTGCAGGTTGTGTGTCTTGATCTACAGTGTCTAAGCAATAAGGGCAAAATAAGCAACCCTTTACCACATAATCAGATGTTTTGAAGACCTTGTTGAAAGAGACTTCTGAAAACATTGTGGGAAAAGGAGAAATTGCTGTTAATCAGCATTTTCTCCCTTTCCCCGCAATGTTTTCTACCCCATCAGAGACATATCCCAATTTTAGAGCCATGTTTAATTTTTTGTCTGGAAATGCTTTCAGTTTTGGCAAGTCTGAAATTTGGTTGTTTGGGAAAAGATTAAATCTGGGTTCAGGGATACCAGGATTAAGATAATGGACGAATAAGCCCTTTTCTGTGCAGTAGAATCTATTTTCAGCTCCGCTTGCTTAACCCTTTACCACACAATCCCAAGTTTTAAGGAGTCTGAGGAAGGAAGAAGCCTTTTGAAAACTGGGGTAAAAGGAGAATTGCTGGTAAACCCCCCCCCTTTTTTTGACGAGCTATGATTAAGATTGTAATCATAGAAGAGAAATAACCCATGTTTTCATTTATTTTCCATGACTTGTTTTTGAAACCATTATCTCCCTTGATTATTGTATACTAAGCAACATAGTTTGTAATATTTTCAGTTTTCTGCATTGAAAATGTTGTTTCCTGTCAGAATGATTTTTAAATAATGGAAACAAATTATGTGTTATTCTATAGTTTGTTCCATAACATGACCATTTATGAAAAACAGCTGTTTTTCACCATCAAAATCTTCATTTTTGTCAAAAAATGTTTCGTGAGAATTCAGTCATACTTAAATATACTTATATATACTTGTATACCTAAATGATTCTCGTATAGACTTCCTTCATAGTCACTAACAAAGCCTTTGCATGTTGAAAAAACATGATTGTTCTGGGCTTGGGTTATTATCTGGTATATTGCAGGACTAGAATACAATGTGGCAAATAAAAAATTATTGAGTAGTATTCTTTTCAAAGTTTGATTCCTTTTGAAGTAATGTTATTTACGGGGAAATGATGGTGTTGAATTTCTTACCAGACGCCAAAATTTTTAGACTTGTCAAAATTGAAAGCATTTGCAGACGACAAATTAGGTTTGGCTAACATGATGTGATATACCTTTGAAAGCTTAGAAAACATTGTGGGAAAAAGAGAAAATGCTGGGTATCAGCATTTTCTCCTTTTCCCACAATGTTTTCAAAGGTTTTAAAACTCAGGATTGCCTAGTAAAGGTTTAAGCTAATATATATTTTTTTCTTTACAGGGTTATGGTCAGGCCAACCATTCTATAACAGCCCACTTGATAGGCAAGAAGTTTCGGGAATATGACAACATATCATGGAATAATGATGGCTACTAGTGTGTTTGTGCATGTTTGTACATGTTTTTTTTTTTCCACAAAGGAAGCCACTCCTAGTGACAGAAAACATGGAGGTAACTCAAGAAGGCAGATTATAATGGGAGAAATTTACAGAAGGGAGAAACTTACAGAAGTATTCTGAAATCAGTGTAGAGAGTTTTGCATGTGTTGAGACATTTTTTGATTTTGTAATAGATTTCGAATTCTAGATTACAAATTATTTGTGTATGCAATTTAGACAATCCAAAACTGCAAGTTTTGCAGATTTTAATAAATCAGTTTGTATGTAACAAGAATTTCTATCTGTATGTAACAAGAATTTCTATCAATGCTTTTTTTCTCCTCATTGATTATCATTCCCATTTTAGAACAGTATTTGAAGTTTCCTGTTTCATTATTTTGAACATAAATATATTCTTCATTACTTGAGAACAAAAACTCTAGATCAATAAGTAGAGTTCTAATCAGTAATGTAGGTTGGTTCAGTATTTAAAGTTTACCGTTTATTTATTCATAAGTGATTTTCTTCTTCATAATGAGACCAGATATGACATCAGTATACTTAATCAAAACATGCATTTGACTATGTGTTGTTCCCACATTTCTTTTCAAAATTATGGGGCTAAAATCTGAAAATACCATACTTAACTCTTTAACTCTTTACCAAACAAGCCCAGTTTTTCAGCAGTACAAGTCTTGAAAACACTGTGGGAAAAGGAGAAATTGCTCGTAACAAGCAATTTCTCCTTTTTCCACAGTGTTTTCTACCCTTTTTGAGACCTTTCTGCCATTTTCATCAAATTTAGAATTGTCGTCTGCAAGCTCTTTCAGTTTGGACCAGTCCAGTATTTGTCATTTGGGAAAGGGTTAACAGACGACAAAATTTTAGCCTTGTCCAAATTGAAAGCATTTGCAGACAACAATTTCAGTGTGGCTCAAATGGTGCAATTTTTCTGTGACAGGGTAGATAGCATTGTGGAAAAAGGAGAAAATACTGGTTACCAGCATTTTCTCCTTTTCCCACAATGTTTTTAAAAGGCTTCTTTCCCAGGGTCGTTAAAACTCAACATTGTATGGTAATGGGTTAAGAGACTATGTACCACTTTGACCGTAACTGTTTAGGTTTCATCCCTTGGATCAAAATTGGCCCAGCCCCAGGGGTCAAAAGATTTACATGAGGTTATAAAGTGAAAACTTGAAAATCTTCTTGTTCCTAACCATTAGGCCCAGGGCTACTAAATTTGGTACGTAGGATTTTCAATAAATCTAAACCAAGATTCTTCAACTTTTAGCCCTTGGGTCAAAAATGGCCCAGTCCCCAGGGCTCACAAGTTCTGCAAAGGGTTATGTAGTGAAAATCTAAAAAATATTCTTGTTATTAATCATTTAGCATGGAGCTGTAATGTTTGGAATGTAGCATGACATCAGGAACCTCTAGTAGATATTTACAGTATTGCCCTGGTGTCAAATTTTATCCCGTCCCAAGGGTCACAAATTTTAGTCGGGCAAAATTTTTCAAAAACTTATAAAAACTTCTTGTTCCAAAAGCTGAATATTTTCTCAGTTGACAGATTAAGGGCCATTCTGACCCCTTATTAAATAAATAAAAAATTAATTTGTTTGAAAATTGTCATGTTTCATTATTTTGATTGTGTTGAGTACATTTTTCATTACTTAGTTTTGTTTCTTTAAGTTTTGGGTTTTGTGTAAGACATTTGATATAGATCGTGTGACTTTCAATATGACCATAGCCCTTTACCAGATAACAGAATTTTAGATTTGTTCAAATTGAAAGCATTTACAGATGACAGTTTAAATATGGCTGAAATAATGCGGTTTTCCTTTGAATATATAGAAATCATTGCTGTAAAAAGGAGAAAATGCTGGTCATCAGCATTTTCTCCTTTTCCCACAATGATTTCCAAAGCCTTTTTCCCCAAGGTGGTTAAAACTAAGGATTGTTTGGTAAGGGGTTAATTGCATATCTGTCTTTTACATTGATCAGAATGTATTGTAATATTGTATTGTAGATTTATTTTATACAAAAACCAAAGAATTCCATTTTGTGTTCATGAGCAGGTTTGTTTTTGATAACACCAGATTTGTGTCAACCCTTTACCATACAATCCCGAGTTCTAACGCCTTGAAGAATATAGCTTTTGAAAGCATAGTGGGAAATAGAGAAAATGTTGGTAACCATCATTTTCACCTTTTCCCAAAATATTTTTTACCCCTCTAAAGGTAGATCTAACAACTTGAACCAAATTTAATGTGTGGGCTTCTTTCTCTGTACTAGCTACTACAGAGATTTCAAAAAATTTTCTTCTGTAAAAAACTATTTGTCAGAATTTATCTGTATTTTGCATGAAAGATCACTGGGTAGATTTTCAGTATTTGTGATAGGACACTGATTTGTTAATAGTGTTGGGCACCAAAAGGCATGGCTTTTTATCTTAAAAAAGCCTGTAAAGCAATTAAAAAAAAAACACCTTTTCCTCAAAACTGTGGACTGAGCACTGGCAGCACAGTTGGTAGGGTACAGGACTTGATAACAGGGTCACTGGTTCAAATCTGCAGCGTGGGAAATCTCATCCCAAGGATTGATGATAGGCATTGTGACAGGATTCATTCTTCTCTCACCACAGATCATTTTTTCGACGATGCTTACTCGGGAAAGCAGCCAGTGGCTTGGGAAGAATATTGTGCTAAGTACTGGTAACAGAAACCCCAGGAAAGCATGAATAGGTGCACTGACTCTGTCAGTGTCTTTGAAATAATGTTGAAAATGGCATTAAACACCATACAATCAATCTATCAGTCAAAACTGTGGGTCAGAATTTGTTCATGATTTGCCTGAATAGCTTTGGTTGACCTCCTTCAGATTTTATGATAGAATCTTGGTCAGCCAAAGGCCAATTGCTTCTACTGGCATGGCTGCTAATGGAGAACTATTGTCACAGCCTATGAAAATTACAGCTTGCTTACAAGTGATATAAGCCAGTGCAGTTATACAGGGCCATCATGGCCCTCTTGTTTGATAGTATTAATAGACTGACTGATAAATACAAGTCATTAAAAAATAAAAGTCCAGACATGTTCACCCTTTACCACACAATGCAGCCTTTTAACGATGCTGAGAAAGAGGGCTTTTGAAAACATTGTGAGAGAAGGAGAAAACGCTGGTAACCAGCATTTTTTCCTTTTCCAACAATATTTACTACTCCATGAAAGACAAATTTTATGTTTTTCCTAACATTTGCCATATGCAAATGCTTTCAATTTGGACGAAGCTAAAATTTTATCGTCTGGTAAAGAGTTAATTAACCAATTACCACAAATTCCTACAGTCATCCCTGTGATAGACAGCATTTGAAAACTTTGGTTGGAATAGGAGCGAGTGCTTGTTTTAAGCAATTTCTGCTTTTCCTACAGTGTTGTCCATATTATTCAAGAAGTAATTTTCCTGTACATATTTACCCTTTGAGAAACTGTCCCTAGCTTTAGAAGGTTTAACCCTTTACTAGACGGCAAAATCACAGACATGTTCAGAGAGAAAGCATTTGTAGACAGCATAATTACTAAATCTGGCTTAATCCTTAACCTGCTAGATAAGTCAAATGAAACGTTTAAACTGATAGTAAAAACCCAAATATCGCTATTTCAAAGTTTTTTTTTTGAAAGATATCTCCTTATCGGACTGTGTAGATCCAAGATCAGACTGCACATTCTGTGCAGTCTGATCTTGATCTACACTGTCTGCGAAAGGTCCTCGAGTCGCACTTAGCAGGCTAAGGGTTAAGTGATGGAATTCTTTTTTTTGACGGGGTAGAAAACGTTTTGGGAAAAGGATAATATGCTGGTTACAAGCATTTTTACCTTCTCTCACATTGTTTTCAAAGGCTTTCTTTTTCAGGGTTGTTGAAATATGGGATTGTTTGGTAAAGGGTTAAAAATTAGCCTCTATGGTGTTGGACAATTTTGTTGTTAGGATCATAATTTGCAAGAGTTTAGTTCTGTCATATTGTTATCATGTTTGGACATTTTTTTCGTATCAAACCATCATTCGACCAAATTTATCCCACTGTTTCATATCATTGTTGTTTGACTGATTTTTGAAAAAGCCTGTAATCAGATATGTTCACTATTTGGTCTATCTTATCCTGTGTTTAATCATAAATGGCTGACAAGCAAATTCTCCTTTTGCCACAAAGTTTCCTCTTGTATACATGTATCAAACCTTAATTCTTGATGATAACTGATATTTTAAACTTTAAACTTTTTCAGAGGTTTTACAACCCCTGCGAAGAATGAATATATAAACATTATGGGAAAAGAAAATGCTGGCCAGCATATTTTTTATCAATTTGAAGCCAAATCTCATCAAATGAGACACATTTTATTTGTTGTCTGCAGTTTCTTTCAATTTGGTTTGGTAATAAAGTTAGTCCATCACTATATAACCTACAAGTTAGAATACATACAAGGATTTAATCCTTTCCCAAATGACAAATTTTGGACTGGTCCAAATTGAAAGAGTTTGCAGACGACAACTTTAAATTTGATGAAAATGGTAGAAAGGTCTCAAAAAGGGTACAAAACACTGTGGGAAAAGGAGAAATTGCTCGTTACGAGCAATTTCTCCCTTTCCCACAGTGTTTTCAAAAGACTTGTACTGCAGACACGTGAAAACCAGGGCTTGTTTGGGAAAGGGTTAAGATCACAGTTTTACAATTTACACAGTGAAGTCAGAAAAATAATATTGCTTTTAAACATAGATCATATATTGAGCCATGCTCTGGCAAAATGGGGTTTAGTGGATCTCCGTGATGTACTATACCAAGCAAGTCATCACATAATTATGGATCCATAAAATCCATTTTGAAGAACAGTCAACTGGATCTGGGGAAAAAAAATGTTTATTTTACATGCAGAAAATTTACAAAAAGCAAGTTTTGATCCAGTTCAGTCTGTGCAGATTGCGCAGGCTGACCTGAGTCAATACCTTTTGCAGATGCATTATGCCTTCTTGTCACAGAGCATGGTTTACATGCATGCTTGTACTCTCTGTTTTGAAGGGAAAAAATTAGGGAAAGAGGCACTTGCTTGTCTCAGGCAATTGCTACTCTTTCCACAATGTTTTGCTAAGTGCTCATTTGCAGGAGTATAACAAACTGTATTTGTACAGGAAAGGTTTTTGTATTGAAGTGGTGAAATGATGGTTTGAAGAAAGGAAAATGTCACTGAAGTTGGTGCTGAGAAATTTTCATCTTATTCATAAATTCATCACATTTTTTTGTATTCAGTTGTGTTTATTTGATTTGTTTGTACTTTAATCCTTTACCACACAATCCCAACTTTTAATGACCCTGGGGAAGAAGGCCTTTGAAAACATTGTGGGAAAAGGAGAAAATGCTAGTCACCAGCATTTTTTTTCCCCTTTTCCCAACAATTTTTTCTACCTTTGATAGATAAATTTCTGGTTTTGAGTAATATTTAATATGTCATCTGCAAATTCTTAGGACAACTATGCTGAACTTTATATACTTTTGCAGACAGTGTAGATTAAGATAAGATGACAATTTTTAATGACTCGAACGAAGAAGCCTTAGAGAACCTTTGTGTGAAAAGGAGAAAATGCTGGTCACCAGCATTTTCTCCTATTCCTACAATGTTTTCTACTCTTTCGAAGACAAAGTTCATCATTTTAGCCGCATTTCATTTGTGTTCTACTATTGCTTTCAATTTGGACTGGTCTAAAATGTTGTTGTGTGGTAAAGAGTGAAGAAAAAAAAAATTGTATTCACAAATTATCCTGGTTGGAATTCTTGACCTCACCATGGACTTTGGAAGGTACAGGTAACACAATTCTGATTTGCTATCTGGCTTAGCCAGTCAAAAACTTAGTTACTTGAATTTTTTTTACAAAATTCTTGAAACTTAGACTAAGAACGCTATTTACAATCATAATGGTTAGTTAATATGTGCCCTGGTGTTTTATTGGATATCTGGTTTAGCCAATCAAAAGATTTGTTTAGTACTTAAAATTTAGAAAATCCTTAAAATTATACAAATAAGAATGCTATTTAGAAGCATATTGGTTGGTGAATATGTTTTAATTGCTGTATAAGTCCATTGGACTTGCACATAGGCCTATAACATGTCCATTGCATAAAAGTAATGGAAAATTTAGTTTTTTCAAATTTAAAAAATAAGCATTAAGTTTTCTTATACAGTCATCTTGGTTGTTTGTTTTAGCTCACCTGAGCATGTAGTGTTCAAGGTGAGCTTTTGTGATTGTGATCCGTCGTGGGTTGTGTGGTTGCCAATAATTACCTTGTTTGCACACTTGCGACCACATTTTCTGTAGGATACTCATGAACCTTTGTCAGAATGTTTGTCTTGATTATATCTGGAAAAGGTTCGAAATAGGGTCATGGTTGGTCAAAAAGTGGGTCAATTAGACAAATCTTAGAGAAACCTTGTGTGCATTCCAGAGGCTAGATTTTCGGTTAAATGCTCCTAAAACTTGGTCAGAATGTTTGCCTTGAATATACCTTGGACATCTTCAAAATTGGGTCACATCAGGTCACAAAGTTGGTCAATGGGGAAAACCTTAAAAAAAAACCTTGTGTGCACTCTAGAGGCCAAATTTTCAGTGTGATACTCATGAAAGATGGTCAGGGTGTTTGTTTTCATATTTCGGACAAATATGAAATTGGATCACGTCAGGTCAGAAAGGAGGTCATTGGGTCAAATCTTAGAAAAAGCTTACATGCACTCTAGAGGCCACATTTTCAGTCCCTTACTTATTAAACCTTGGTAGAATGGCTGTGTTGATAATGTCAAGTATGAGCCCAAATTTAGGTCACTGTAGGTCACTGGGACAAATCTTAGATAAAACATTTTTGCACTCTAGAAGCCATATTATCAGTCTAATACTTGTGAAAATTTGTCAGAATATTTCTCGTGATGATATTTCAGACAAATTTCAGAAAGTAAGTCTCTGGGCCAAATCTTAAGAAAACACTGTGTGCACTCTAGAGGCCACATTTTCAGTCCAGTTCTCAGGAAAATTGGCCACAATGTTTGTCCAGATGATGCCTGGGACAATTTCAAAATTGGGTCACATTGGGTTAAAAAGTGGGTCATGAGGACAAACTTTTGGAAAGCCTTGTGTGCACTCCCTAGGCCATATTTTCAGTCTGATACTCATGAAATTTAATCAGAGTTTTTGTCTTGATGATATCTTAATAAACTTTTAAATTATGTCATGTTGGATAAAAGCGTATATATATGTCACTTATAATGTCTTTACAACCAGGATATCTTCAACCTTATCAATCTTAGATGACTGCACTCAGGTGAGTGCTTCAGGGCCAATGGCCCTCTTGTCGTTTGTATTTGGTAGTAAAAGATAATATGTTGAAAAAGATTTGAAATAAAATAATTTGGTCTTGAATATTTGTTCATGTTTTCTTTTAACACAGGCATAGGTTATTTTCTGTCGCAGAATAGTAACAATTTTGTTTCCAGCATTGTCCTCTTTTCCCGTAGTGTTTGCCTGAGCTTTTTTCCCAGATTGGTTAGAACTGGGGATTGTTTGGTAGAGAGTTAAATGAGCTGTAGAACAGGTACTTGTTGTTCAGTTTCAAGGTTGTTTTGGGTCAAGATATCTTAGAAACTAGAGGACATTCTGTGCAGTCTGATCTTGGCCAGCAATCTTATGTCATGGCCCTGTGTCTTTTGTTCGTCTTAGCATCCACCCTGTGTGCGTAAGTTTTTATTTCAAACATCTTTCCTGTAACTGCCAAATCAAATTTTGCTGAACTTCACAGCAATACCACAAAACTTAAAAATATTGAAAGTCTGTAAATATCTTGTCAGAAACCATAAGGCCTAGGGCTACCTAATTAAGTATGTAGCTTCATCTAAAAGACCTCTACTAGAATTCTTCAAACTATAGCCCTGGGGTCGAAATTCGACTAGCCCTGGGTGTAACAAGTTTTACCTCAGCTAATATAGGAAAACTTTAATAATCCTCTAGTTCCTAATCATAAAACATAGGGCTACCAAATTTGGTTTGTAGCTTTATCTACTAGACCCCTACTTAATTAATGTAAGTTATAGGCCTTTGGTCACAACTGGCCCTTTCCCAGGTCACAAGTTTTATATGGTAGTGCATAAAGTCAATATGACTTAAGCTTACAGCTTGTACTGATCAAGGGAAATAAGTGGTGTTCACTCAACAGATATTTTGTAAGTTTATTACCATTTACCTTCCTCGATAACCAAACTGTGTTATTCACTCAACAGATATGTAAGTTTATTACTGTTCACCTTCCTTGATAACCAAACTGTGTTATTACATGATTGCCATTTAAAAATGTTCTCTGCTACTAGAGTTTTGACAGTCTTGATGTCAAAGCACACTTTGTTAGATTATATTGATATTTGATATGAAGATACTTGATTAGATCTGCTTTTATTCACCAACATCAGCTTTGCATGGGAGTGGGGGAACATATGATAATCTATTTAAAAGGCAGTGGAGCGATACAAGGTCATCTTGGCCCTCTTGTTATATTATATTGTGGCAGCCAGTGCAAGTTATGCTTCCCTGGTGTTTCCCTGGTGTTTCTTTTACAAGTTTTTTGTACATATTATTTCCAGGAGACTGGGTGCTTGTCGATATAATGTCCAGCAATGACTATTGTCACTCCTTGGAAACAATTTGGCTGAGCAGGGAGCCCATGGGTTTCAAGCCCTGTAGGTTACTTACAGAGCTACCAGCTTCAGCTTACTGGTAAAGACAAATAAAGCATAGCAGAAAAACATAGATGAAGCAAAAGCCTGTGGTCAGAAAGGAGCTGCATTTCCATTGAAACTATGCTTACCTCTTTTCCACATAAACAAAATGCAGAGTTCTCCAAATTGTCATCATTTGCAGACAACAATTTAAGTAAGGCTCAAATGATGGAATTTGTCTTTGATAGGGTAAAAAGCAATGTCAAAAAAGGACAAAATGCCGGTTACCAGCATTTTCTCGTTCTCTCAAAATGTTTTTAAAAGGGTTCACTTTACTTTCAAGTTTGCTAAAACTGCAGATTGTGTGCTAAAGAATTAACACTTTACCAGACAAGAAAGTTTAAGACTCTTCCATATTGAAAGCATTTGTAGACAAACACTTTAACTCTTTACCACATAATCTTGACTTTTAATGACCCCTAGGAAGAAGCCTTTTGAAAATATTGTGGGAAAAGGAGAAAATGCTGGTTACCAGCATTTTCTCCTTTTCTCACAATGTTTTCTACTCTTCCCAAGACAAATTTTGATTTTTGAGTCATTTATTTTGTCATCTGCAAAAGCCTTCAGTTTGGACCGGTCTAAAATTTTGTCGTTTGGTAAAGAGTTAAATGTTGGAAAATGTCTTTCACAGGGTAGAAAAAAATTGTGGAAACAGGAGAAAATGCTGGTGACCAGCATTTTCTCCTTTCCCACAATGATTTCTGAAGCCTTCTCAAGGTTGTTAAATGTCCAGATTGTGTCGTAAAGTGTTAACAACAATAATATCTATGTACATGTAGGAAAACTTAATGCAAGGTTTTAAGCTCAGAACCGTTGAAGAATAAGACTCATTTGGATAGACAGCAGTAATGCAATTACCATATAGATGCAATTTTATCCTCCCAACCTCTTAAATTGTATTTAGAAGGGAGATAACTCCTAAAGGTAGCATGGTTCTCTTCTGAGTTACCTACCTTCACAATGCTTTTTTTTTTCCTCTCCTTCCTCGATCAAAACCATCAAGCTTCTAAACACCTCAGTATTTTTCTGTACGTCCTGTATATAACTCGCTCCAATCAGATTTTCTGCCATGAAAAAGTTATCAGATATTACTATTATCATGTGAGGCCCACACATGATAATAACATAATTGTATTAAGAGCATGACATATTTTAAGTGCCCTTACCTATTAACTCTTTACCAAACAACAAACTTTTTAGACTGGTACAAATTGAAAACAGTCGCAGATAAAAAAAAAAATTCTGAAAAATTGAAATTTGTTTGGGAAGGGTAGAAAACATTGTGGAAACAGGAGAAAATGCTGGTTGCCAACATTTTCTCCATTCCCACAGTGTTTTCAAAAGGCTTCTTTCTCAGGGTCGTTAAATGTCGGGATTGTGTGGTAAAGGGTTAAACAGCCTTACCAACATTTTATCCTATTCCCACTATTTTTCCGAGAATTTTCTTTTGGGTCATAAAAACACAGGATAATATGGTAAATTTGAGTATGAAAGATTTCAAGACAGTGGTGTTCAAGGAAATACAGAATCAACAAACAGGAAACAGGTAAAGGGACCAATACTCCAGCCATTGTAGTTTGAATTCTAAATTACTAAGGGCATAGGGTCCATGACACAAAATATGCAAGTGTGCAATATAGAAAAATTGGAACAGGCACAACAGTCTTTTATCACATTGTAGAACAACTCCATCTTCTTAATTAACTCTTTACCATACAATCCCGACTTTGAACGACCCTGAATAAAAACCCTTTTGAAAACATTGTGGGAAAATGAGAAAATGCTGGTAACCAGCATTTTCTCCTTTTCCCACAATGTTTTCTACCCGTCACAAGACAAATTTCAATTTTTGAACCACATTTGATTTGTCATCTGCAAGTGCTTTCAACTTTGACTAGTCTAAAATAGTGTCGTTTGGTAAAGGGTTAAGCCTACAACTGCTTAAAAAAAAATGAAAATTTCCAACTGATAGTTAAAAGCCAAATATTGCAATTTCATCCTATTTATATTCAATGTAAAATCTCAGTGTATAGAGAAGTGTAGGTCAAGATCAGACTGTATCTTTTGTGCAGTCTGATCTTGGTTTACACTGTCCACAAAAGCACACTGTATCAATTCGGACAAGTTTACATTTTTGTCACTGTAAACTTAGTAAAGAGTTAAACAAGAAAGGGCAAAATACCCTCTGGCCTCAACTACAATTACATAATTAAACGACTGCATAAACATTTGCTTGTGCAGATAAAAAGAACAGGCTAGGAAAACAACAACAAATACTTGAAAACTCATTTGTTTTCACTTTTGATCTACTTTGTTGACCAAAAAAACCATACAGGCTGCTCACAGAACAGACCTTTTTGCTCATGATAAAAACATGACTCATTCTTTAAAACTCTTTTACAAACAACACTTCATTTTGTCAGTATGCTATTATCTCTTGAACTCTTTACCAAATGACAAAATTTTAGACTGGTCCAAATTGAAAGTTTTTGCAGACAACAAAATAAACGTGACTCAAAAGTTAAAATTTGTTTTGGGAAGAATAGAAAACATTGTAGAAAAAGGAAAAAATGCTGGTTACCAGCATTTTCTGCTTTCCCCACAATGTTTTCAAAAGGCTTCTTCCTCAGAGTCGTTAAAAGTCGGGATTGTGTGGTAATGGGTTAACTCTTTACCGCACAATGCCACCTTTTGACGCCCATAGGAAAGAAGCCTTTTGAAAATGTGAGAAAAGGAGAAAATTCTGGTAACCAGCATTTTCTCCTTTTCCCATAATGTTTTCTACTCTATCCAAGAAAGGTTGCACCATTTGAGCAACATTGAAATTGTCGTCTGCAAATGCTTTCAATTTGGACAAGCCTAAAATTTTGTTGTCTGGTAAAGGGTTAAGTACTGAACAATAAAATCAGCCAACAAATTTCATGTGGCTCAAATGATGGGATATGTCTTTGAATGGTAGAAAGTATTGTAGGGAAAGGAGAAAATGCTCCCTTTTCCATAATGTTTTCAAAAACCTTTGTTAGGGTCGCTAAAACTCATGATTGTTTGGTAAAGGGTTATGGTACTTTGGACTCTATGTGTGCTTGGAAACTCGGATGAACAGAACTTGCTAATTGATCCGACATCTACAACGCCATAGTACTTTGTGGGCCATTTAGGCTAAAAGCAGCTTTAACCCTTATCCCTTTACCACACAATCCCAAGTTTTACCCACCCTGAGAAAGAAGGCTATTGAAAACATTGAGAAATGGTGGAAATGCTGCTAACCAGCACAATGTTTTCTCATGATATTTTCTACTCTATCAAAGACAGAAATCATTATTTGAGGTACATTTACAAATGTATTTCGTCACCTGCAGAAGCTTTCAATTTGGTCAATTCAAAAATTTTATCATTTGGTACAGAGTTAACCCTTTACTACACAATCCTGACTTTTAACGACCCTGCGAAAGAAGACTGGTAACCAGCATTTTCTCCTTTTTCCTATTATGTTTTCTACCCTTCCCAAAACAAATTTCAGTTTTTTAGTTAAATTTATTTTGTCGTCTGCAAATGCTGTCAATTTGGACCAGTCTAGAATTTTGTCGTTTGGTACAGAGTTAAAGTGCCCTTCACTGCTTCAGTTGCAACCTGTTTCAACCTGAAGAGCTGAACCCGGCTATAACTGCTTTTCCAGACAGTGCATATAAAAATCATAATGTACAGAACATGCAGTCTCAGTGACTTAGCCAGGCATACGCACATACACAAATGTGCACCTCTGTAATTCCCCTGCATGCTTTTTATTGAAAAAAAGTAATGACTGACTAAATTTTTAACCCTGTAACTCTTTCGGTGCCAAATAAATAAACTGGAGTTCTTTCGGTTGCTGTAAATGCAATCCACTGAGAGCCAGAAAGATTTTTATCGTAGGGGCTTGACTAATTAAGCCGACAGTACGGATCAAAGATCAGACTGCACATTCTGTGCAGTCTGATCTTGATCTGTGCCATCCGCAAAAGTCCCTGTTTTCGCCCATGGGGCTGAAAGGGTTAATACCAATACAAGATTGAAACTATAAAGTTTCCTTTATTTTCGGAAACAAGTCCCATCATTTTACTCATCTGCAAACACTTTGGTTGGTTTGGTAAAAAGTCAACCCTTTACCAAAAGACAAAATTTCAGACTAGTCTAAATTGAAAGGAATGTCAGACAACAAATTAAAGGTGGGTCAAATGGTAGGTTTTGTCTTTGATAAGGTAGAAAATATTATGGATATGGAGAAAGTGCTGGTTACCAGCATTTTCTTCTTTTCCCACAATGTTTCCAAAAGCTGTATTTCACAGGGTTATTAAAACTTGGGATTGTGTGGTTAAAAGTTAATATACCAGTAAATAACAAGCTCAGATTGACATCTATCTGCAGTTGTTAGGTTATTGTTGAATGATTGATCGTAAGGTGTTCAATGCTGTTTAGAACATTATTTCACTGGTATTACGTCGGCCAGTGCACCTATCCATGCTTTTCTGGAGTTTCTTTTACCAAAACTTTGCACAATATTCTTCCCAAGCTACTGGCTGCTTTTCCAGATAATCACTGTACAACGAATGATCAGCAGTTGTTGAAAGTCAAACTGTTTTTGTGTGTATTGGAGTTTCACCCCGTTTTAACAGCTTAGATCATATCACTGCTGTCAGTGCACCTTCTCTGTTGTTTCCAGGCTTTCTCACATCAGTACTGGCACAACTTTCTTTCCAAGCCAGTGACTACTTTTCTCACATGCGTCAGAGGTGAGAGGCAAAAAATCGCCAGAAAGTAAGTTTGTCTTAACCGAGTAACGTATTCACAACCACAAGGCCACAAATCGAATATGCTAACCATTGAGCTACCTAGCAGGGCTATGCTAGCACTTGATTCGATTCAACCAGCTTTTATACATGTGGACCAGCAGCTTATCATTTTTCTATTTCCCACAATGTTCTATTTTTTATAAATCTGTCGCATGTGGATAAAAATAAAGGGAAAGAAAACAATGGTGAAAACAGAAAGGTCATGTTATAGTCCAGAGGATATTATTTGCATAATTACAACATTATCATTAACCCTTTCCTACACAATCCAAAGTTTTAACAACCCTATAAAGGTAATGTTGGTAACCAGCATTTCCTCCTCTTCCCACAATGTTTTCTACCACTTCAAAAACAGAAATCATCTATTGAGCTACAATGACTCTGTCATCTGCAAATGCTTTGGACAAGTCTATTATTACGTGGTCTGTTAACCCTTTCCCAAACAAGCCCTGGTTTTCACGTGTCTGCAGTACAAGTCTTTTGAAAACACTGGGGGAAAAGGAGAAATTGCTCATAACGAGCAATTTCTCCTTTTCCCACAGTGTTTTCTACCCTTTTTGAGAACTTTCTGCCATTTTCATCAAATTTAAAATTGTCGTCTGCAAACTCTTTCATTTTGGACCAGTCCAAAATTTATCATTTGGGAAAGAGTTAAAAACATGTAAAGAGCTGATTAACATCATCTCCTAACTATAATGTGCACATACCACACAATCCAGAGTTTTAACTGCTGCGAGGAAGAAGGCATTTGAAAACATTGTGGGAAAGGAGAAAACGTTGGAAACCAGCATTTTCTCCTTTTCCCACAATGCTTTTATCCTTTCTGAGACATATCCCATCATCTGAGGCGCATTTAACCTGTCATCTGCAAAATTTAAAGCAAAAGTTCTAAATGAGCCATGCTCAGTGAAAAATGTGCTTAATGCATCTGCAAAAAATTTTGATCCATGTCAGCCTTCACAGTCCGTGCAGCCTGACATGGGTCGAACCTTCTTGCTACTGTTCAATTTTCAGCATGTCCAAGGAACACTCTACCTCAGGATTCAATCAGGTGTTACACATGGATTTAATGGATCCATAATTCTGTGATGACTTGCTTGGAATAATGCATCACAGAGATGCATTAAACCCCCATTTCACAGAGTGTGGCTTAAATATTGTACCACGGGAAAGGATTAACCCTTTACCACACAATCCCGACTTTTAACAACCCTAAGAAAGAGGCCTTTTGAAAACATTGCGGGGAAAAAGAGAAAATGCTGGTAACCAGCATTTTCTCCTTTTCCCACAATGTTTTCTACCCTTCCCAAAACAAGTTTCAATTTTTCAGTCACATTTATTTTGTTGTCTGCAAGTGTTTTCAATTTGGACAAGTCTTAAATTTTGTCGTTTGGTAAAGAGTTAACCCTTTACCACACAAGCCCGACTTTTAACGACCCTGGGAAAGAAGCCTTTTGAAAACATTGTGGGAATAGGAGAAAATGCTGGTAACCAGCATTTTCTCCTTTTCCCACAATGTTTTCTAAGCTATCAATGGAAAATTTAATCATTTGAGCCATCTTTTATTTGTCATCTGCAAATGCTTTCAATTTGGACCAGTCTAAAATTTTGTCGTTTGGTAAAGAGTTAAACCTATCTGAGACAGAGCACTCAACTCAACTCTTTCAGCGCCAGATATATAAACTCGGCCTCTTTTGACTAATAAAAATACATTTCACTTAAACTCAGACCAATGCTCATCCTATAGGCTTGACTAAACAATCATATGGTATAGATCCAAGATCAGACTGCATGTTTTGTGCAGTCTGATGTTGATCTATGCCTTCTGCAAAAGCCCCTGTTTTTGCCAACAGCACCAAAAAGGTTAATACCTCTTGCATACAACTTCTTTTGATTAGCAGCAAACCATGTTTGAAACCACAGTGCCAAAAGGACAAAATGCTTGTAACCAACAACAATTTCTTCTTTTACCACAATATTCTACAAGCATACATAGATTGAAGTTTTTCTAAATTCATTTTGATATACTGTACACGCCAGTTTTGGGAGTTTTTCAGAAGGAAGAAGAAACGTGTTGCGTCGGATCTGTCTGTTAAGGATTTTGAAAAGTATTTTTCAAGCCTTTTAAAAGAAGTTAAAACGGTTACTCAAGATAACATAGAGTCAATTATTGCGAGTGATACTTTCAATATAAATGATGAAACATATGAGCAACTTAATGTGCCTATTACATATGCAGAAGTGCAGACAGCAATAAAACGACTTAATCGAAACAAAGCTGCATGCCCGGTAGATAATTTATTAAATGAATACTTCATAGAATCATGTGATATATTATGCAGTCATTTAACGTCTTTATTTAATAAAGTATTTAATTCCGGCAATTTTCCTGAGTGTTGGGCAAAAGGCTACATTATTCCTATACACAAGAAAGATAACCCCAATGAAGCGGCAAATTATCGAGGTATTACACTGCTCAGCAATTTAGGTAAATTATTTGCAAGCATACTAGACGTCAGAATAGAGCAATGGTATAATGAATATAATATACTATCTGACGCTCAGTTTGGATTTCGGAAGAAAAGGAGCACAGTAGATGCTTTGTTTGTTTTAAAAAACGTAATCGAACATGTCTTGTATTCCAAGGGTCGTTTGTATTGTGCCTTTATTGATCTAAAGAAGGCCTTTGACTCTGTTTACAGAAATGCGCTCTGGTTCAAGCTTTTTAATATGGGTTTCGACGGGAAAATACTCAATATTTTCAAATCTATGTATTCTTGTGTTAAATCATGTGTAAAAGATAACAATACTGAATCAGACTTTTTTGATATAGGCGTTGGGTTGTTTCAGGGACAAAATAACTCCCCAGCTTTATTTGCATTATTTCTAGAAGATCTAGTGCTATTTTTACAGGAAACAGATACCTGTGGTTTGAAACTGTCCGATATTTGTATTATATTACTTCTCTTTGCTGATGACATGGTAGTTTTGGGCAACTCCCCGACCGATTTACAACAAAGTCTAAATAGACTCAATCAGTACTGTACAAAATGGGGTCTAGAGGTGAATACGTCTAAAAGTAAAGTAGTTGTCTTTAGGTCCCGCGGAAACTTACGTAATAACGAAAAGTGGATTTATGGTAATGACTACCTAGAAGTTGTGGATAATTTTAACTATTTAGGGGTGTGTTTTAATTATACGGGATCTTTTAATTTAAATGTTCAGGATATAAAGGGGAAATCCTTGAAAGCTATGCATTTATTATATAACAATGTCAAAATACACCACACTAAACCCAATATATCGATGCGATTGTTTGACACATTTGTTGGATCAATCATAAATTATGCTTGTCCAATTTGGGGCTTCACCAAGTCAAAAGACCTAGAACAAATTCATCTTAAGTACTGCAAGTGGATTTTAGGGGTAAAAAGTAGAACATGCAATGAGGCAGTTTATGGAGAATTAGGTCGATATCCAATATACATTTCACGATATGTTCAAATTATAAAATATTGGTTGAAATTATTGGATACTGACAATATTATTTTACAAAGAGTTTATGAAGACGCTAAACAAAGATTACATCGTGGTTTTAAAGGATGGTTACACAATGTTCAACATTTATTATACATGTACGGTTTTGCAAATGCATTCGATAATCCGCAAAATTTAAACGTCGAAATGTTTCTCCATCAGTTTAAACAGAGGTTAATTGACTGCTTTCAGCAGAAGTGGAATGCTGATTTATCTAAAAATGAAGTTTTAAAACCAGTTTATGTGTATCTGAAACAACACTTTTCATACGAACCATATTTAAATTTAGTTGACTCGTATAAAGCAAGAGTATGTCTTACCAAATTAAGAGTAAGCGCGCATAATTTGAATATTGAGTGCTTAAGATACGGAAGGGATCGTAAACCGCGTGCTGAAAGATTATGTCATTTATGCAACAATGGCGACATTGAGGATGAATTTCATTTTGTTTTAAAGTGCATCAAATTTCAAAATTTAAGGCAACAATTTATTAAGAAATATTATTATAAAAAACCCAGTATGTTCAAATTCGTATCTCTCTTGAAAACAAATAATAGGAAAGAAACTATAAATCTAGGTAAATTCTTGTTACAGGCATTCGAAGAAAGAAAGAAACTTTTGTCGTAGTGTTATCCTCCCCCCAATAATCAAAACAAATTTAAAAACTAATTCGGACATTAAAGATTCCATAAACATTGTTTGGAGACAAAAATAATGAAACCTTCTCCTAAAATAAAAACTTTTAAAGTCGAATCATAATGAGATCTACCCTTTCACTACATCTAGAGATATATAGGAAAGAAAAGAGGAAACCTGGAGAGCGAAAGAGAGAGAGAGAATGAGGGTACTTGTAACTTGTTATATATGTATTAATTAAATATATTGGACATAGAAGAGAGAGAGACAGAGAGAGAGAGAGAGAGAGAGAGAGAAAATAGAGACAGAGAGAGCGGTACTTACATTTTGTTATATACATATTAACCCTTAACCAAAAAAGCTCGTGTTTTCAACCACCCTGAAATGGGAGACTTTGAAAACATGGTGGAAAAAAGGAAAAATGCCGGTAACCGGCATTTCCTACTTTTTCCACCGTGTTTTCTACCTTTTTAAAGATATAACCCATCATTAAAGTCTTACTTTATTTGTCGTCTGCAAAAATGTTCAATTTGGAGCGGTCTAAAATTATGTCCCTTGGCAAAGAGTTAAATATAAATAAATTTGTCCGAGAGACAGAGTACTTTGAATATTTTATATTCGTAAATTGATCAAATATACAATCATGATGTAATTTTGAGAGCGAAAGGGCGGTGATAGAAAATGTGAGAGTGAGAGAGAGAGAGAGAATTGTATCACGTGGGACACTTTGAAAATTATTTTGATTGTAACTGACTATGTACAGGATGTATAAGTCAATAAAGTCATTCATTCATTCATTCATTCATGTATTTTACAAGGCTGTTTGCTGAGTATGGTAGCACATTCAGTAGCATAGAGTACTAGAAACCAGTGGGTTGCTGGTTTGAATCCCCATCTTAGTGAATTTCTTTCTGAGGATTGATGATAGTTACACATGTATTATCATTGCCAGTCAAAAAGAGTTATCTCTCTTTTAGCAGTCTTGTGCATGAAATTATAGTAAGAAAATGAAAAAGTCTGGCGCGACAGCTTGATATAATCAGAGCATGTGGGTACATGGTGCCAAATTGTTAATGAACCCATAAGTGGGAAAGAAAATAAGAAATGCAAGCCTTAATATACATATTGGACACTGCATCACAATGAAATGTGCCTCTGTACAAATGGCTGTGTTTGATTGTACTTCATATGTGGCGCCATTGATTTTTGTTCACACATCGTCTCGGTAGAAAAAATTCTAAACGCGCTTTTAACCTGAAGAGTTCCACTAATGGAAATAAGAAGTATTGCGATGGGATTCGTTCCTCTCTCACCACGTATCATTCTTTCTATGATGGTAATGTGGGAATACAGCAAGTGGCTTGGGAAGAATATTATGGTAAAAGGTCAATACAATAATTGTTAATTTATTCATGCATATAATGCATGGATGGGATGCTGGGTATGTCAGTGTTGTACAAAATCTAAGCAGATTATATTTCGCAACGTACGTTTTCAGTTACATGCTTGTCATGCTCTTTGACAAGGCCATTTGATACATTCGCAAAAAGTATGGACCCTGAGCATCGGCAAAGGCTGATCTGGTCTAAATTTTTTGCTATTCACTTTATTGTTCTGCATGTCAAGTACCATATTCCACCACATGATTCTGTCTATTGATGGACAAAATGATCTATAATTCTGTGATGACATATGCTTGGTATAATGCATTAATAACAAGCATTTACCCTTTACCACATGATCCTGACTTTTAGTGACCCCGAGGACGAAGGCTTTTGAAAACATTGTGGGAAAAGGAGAAAATGCTGGTAACCAGCATTTCCTCCTTTTCCCACAGTTGGGGTCCTGCATGGTTCAGTGGTAAAGTGTGGGACTCGTAACCTGAAGGTCCTGGGTTCGAGCCCCACCTGATCCCCTGGGTTTTTCATGGGTGTGTCCTTGGGCAAGACACTTCAGAGTCCTAGCCTAGTACTTGTTAAACCAAGGAAATAGATGAATATGTGAGCTACCGCCGTGATATGACTGAAATAATGTTGAAAGCGGCGTAAAACACTATTCAATCAATCAATCAATCAATCCCACATTGTTTTCTACACTTTCAAAGACAAATATCATCTTGTAAGCTGCACATAATAAGTTATCTGCAAATACATACGTTTAACCCTTAAGCTGCTAATCGTGACCCACTGACCTTTTGCAGACAGTGTAGATCAAGATCAGACTGCACAGAATGTGCAGTCTGATCTTTGATCTACACTGTCCGATACAGTATTTTCTTTGTAGTGGAACCAACTTTGCAACCACAGTGTTTCGGCTTTTAGTACCGACTTAGAAATTTGCGTTTCATTTATTCAGCAGCTT
Source organism: Tridacna gigas (assembly GCA_945859785.2). Taxonomy (NCBI): domain Eukaryota; kingdom Metazoa; phylum Mollusca; class Bivalvia; order Cardiida; family Cardiidae; genus Tridacna; species Tridacna gigas. Next base: position 30,778,404 of record OX244028.2, read on the forward strand.
AAGTGTTAATATCGACAAGTCTAATATTTGGTTGTCTGGTAAAGACTTATTACCTTAGGCTGCTAAGCGTGACTCAGAGTGCTTTTGTGGACAGTGTACATTACTTTAAGATCAGACTGCACAAAATGTGCAGTCTAATCTTGATCTACATTGTCCGATATGGTAATCTTTTCCCTGTGAAATCTATTTCGAAATCGCAGTATTTGGTTTTTTACTCTTGAGTGGAAACTTTTGCTTCATGCATTTAGATCTAGCAGCTTAAGGGTTAATCCATGTTGACAGACTCAAATTGAAAGGTTTCCTTTCAACCCTTTACCACACAATCTCATGTTTTAATGACCCTGAAGGAGAAGTTTTTTGAGAAAAGGGGAAAATGCCAGTAACTCAGTTTTCTACGCTGTCAAAGAACTTGGGTTGATTTTGTATCTCTTTTAAACATTTCGTCTGGGGATGCTTTTCATTTGGAAAAGAATCGAATTTGTTGTTTGGTAAAGTGTCAATAGTCACATGGTAGGGTACTCCTTTGTTAACGTCATCACATGATCATATTCTTGGATGGGGAAAAGAACTTTGGCTGCAAATTAAAACAGCTGGGAAGACAACTCAAACAATATATATTGGGCTGCTATTGGCCACAATATCTCAGTGTGTAGATTCAAGATTGGACTGCATGTTTGATGCTCTCCATTATTGACCTACACTGTTTGTAAACGCAACTATAGAGTTGTGAAAGGTGCTCTGAGGGTTTAACTCTTTACCAGATGACAAAATTTTAGCTTTGTCCAAATCGAAAGCATTTGCAGACGACAAATTAAATGGTTACTCAAAACATAAAATTTGTCTCATATGGTAGAAAACATTGTGGGAAAAAGAGAAAATGCTGGTTTCCAGCAGTTTCTCCGTTTCCAACAATGTTTTCAAAAGCCTTCTTTCTTGTTAAAAGTCGACATTATGTGGTAAACGATTGAAGAGGTTAATGGTATTTCAACCTTTCTAAACAAAAGGATATTAATCAGACATAATCTGATCATTTAATTTCCTATGGAAATAAATCTTTATCAACAGACATTTTAGATCACTGGGTATTTCACCATGAGCAACGTTTGATCCCCATGATTTTTTAAAGGGAGCTAGATCTAGATATAGTTTTTGTAGGTGAAATTTTATTCTGAACTGCCACAATACAGGGTGTATTAAAAGAAAATATTCATAGAATTTTTCCACAGCAGGTAACCCCCTGTTTTTATCTCATATTTTTGTAGATCAGATGATATACTATCACCAAACAAAGTTTCGTGAAATTCTGAATGTTTTGAAAAAATGATGAAACTGTAGCGATCGTCTTTAACAACACACTTGCACTTCACATGTACAGTTTTCCTAAGCAACACGTAGATAGATAGATAGATCTATTTTCCGCACTTTGACAGCTCTCAAGAGAGGGGGTGGAAATGCAAGGGGCAAAGGGAAAGAATCGGATCAAGTGTAGCCGATACGATCGAATAATCTTGATCCCAACATCACTAGCAGGCCTATGCACGTGCTTTGCACGTGCGATACCGTTGCACGTGTACCGGCTTGCCATGTGATTGTGCACCGGCGCTGTATTTGTTGTGAAAATCAATATTATGTGGATATATCTTTATTTGAAATTTCACAATCGTTGGACCATTTCATTCATTCTGGATCATAGACTGTAATAAATACCGGAATATCTTCACACCGATACCAATATCAGGCATATGTTTTCAAGATAGATCTAGATTCTTATGAATTCAAGACTTTAAACTCATAGAAAACATGCTAATGCCACCCCGTAACGCCCTACCGACAGCTGTTACAGGCAAGATACCTTTGAACTCCAATGACTCGACAACGGTACAAGTATTTTCAATCTGTCGCAACGGAATACTCCTTTCTCTACCTTCTCTACTTCAATTCTCCTGTCATTAAAGCTGGATAAGCACGGTTCATAAAGTTTCCCAATGTGGACTTGAGAGTATTTTATTAAATAGATTTGTTCTACCTGGAATGCCTCTAAATTATAATATTGTGGCAACATAGGCAATCATTTTCAACACCCAACATGATGATCCAAATAAATACACTGCCTTGCACAAAGCGTCACGCCCACACAGCGTTTCAGAAAGACCGTGTTTTTGCGTTTTTGACACGCAAAATGAAAGCCTGATGCAACAAAATTAATACGTCGCGTCTTCCATGCCGCAACATAAATCAGAACTAAAAAAGGAACATAAAGGATTGAGTCAATTAATATATCTTACAAAATCGTCAAGTTTATAACTGCAGAATCATATCGAACCCGCTTTTCTAACATTGAATTATTTGCTTCCGGTTTACACTAAACTGGCAGCCTGTAATCGATCTTCGTATCTATCGGACGGCTACAGGAGATACAACGGGTGCCAGTCTAGATTTACACTGAATCGGTCTAAAACGCAACATTAATCTGTGTGACAACAGTTTCTACGAGGTCATTGTTTTTAACTTTTACCTTTAATACCACACTGTCTTTTAAAACTTTTAGCATTATGCAACATCTACAAATTGGCAAAGGCAAACAACACGTGAAAAAAAAGGTTAAAGACCATAACGCGCAAATTTTCTCAATGACCCCCGGAATTCCAAACAGCGAGTCATTGATGACCCCTAAAATCTATGACCTAGCAGAAACACTGCCCAAACATATCTCACATAGTTGTTCGAAGGGATGTCATAATATTAGCGCATAAGTCATTGGTGGAAATCCATACTCGCTGATTAAATTTTGTGTCTATTGCTATATGACTAGCTTAAAAGTGACGAATCTTAAACTTTTCTTGTTCCCATATCGAAAAACCACTTATGTGAGCATCAGAGAGATGTTGGAAAAATGCTAATTTAAACATAATTTATTGCCGTACTTGGAATACATAATTTACAGATCAAAATCACAAACAAGAAAGGCAGCAAACAGTGGGCTGAAAATGCAAAAAATCATTCGTCATATCTCTACAGCTCTATACCCTTTTCATATTTCAAAATGTTTCCTTAGACAAGATCAAATATTCCAGAGATTTTGTGAAATAATTTAAAGGAATTGGTGTCAGGTGGTGATGAGCCACACTGTCTAGGAGACACTATCATAGAAATAGAACATGTCTAAACCAGGAGGTGGCGACTCAGTGACATGGTTGCTCGCTTCCTGTTGGTGTTTTTTGGCAACTGAGTACAGATATTTGTTTTGTGTCATGTATCAAAAATCCTACATATACCTTTGGTGTAGACATAAAACTATAACGGGTAACTGTGAGTTCTTGCAAAGCGATTATTGCGGGATTGACTGATTGCCATCGATCACTCACCATGATAAAGAGAGTCTCATAAACTTTGTCAAGGTTTTTATGCTGTATCTGATCATTTAGTTATTTATCATATATTTGTGGTAATTTTCAAGTGTCGCCTGTACATGAACCTGAGGCTCCTGGCTTAGAAGACGAATGCTGTACCACTGACGTGCCTGGACCACTCGACTGTATATCCATGTTTCCTTCATCATTTTGAAAAATAAAAAAAAAAAAAAAAAAAAAAATGTAATGAACCATCTGCATTCACTGTAACACTGGAAGACAGTTCTTCTTTAAGTCAATACCTCCAGCAAATTTAAAAAAAAAAAAAAAAATGTCTTGTCATTTCTTCAGTAGATTACTTAAAAAAAAGAAGACGCTGCTGTTTTTGTCACAGCTTTTTCTCCAGCAAATTCATAGGTTTAGCTTTACTTCTTTTTTGGTTATCCATACTTATTCATATTTTACAGAAACTTTTCTCCCAAAAGTTGTCTATCCCGATTTGGTTTGATGGAATGGAAGGTTTTGTATCCCTTATGTTGGTGGGATACCTGAAAATGAATGACTGAATGAATGAATGAATGAATGAATGAATGTTGTTTTATGGCGCACTGACAGCTTTAGTCATTTAGCGCACATGTCTGTATTGGGATACCTGAGAAGGAAGCTATATACTTATTATTAAAAACTTTCTGTAGTCTTTTATCACTGACAGGAAATGGGCTGTTGTTTTCATTTGTAAATGAGCCATGTTCTGTGAAAAGGGGTTTTAAATCACCTGAAAAAAGTATGGAACCAGGTTCCGCATTCACCAACCATTTTTAAGAACATTCTTAGTCTTATTCTCCAATTTTTTTTTCTTTTTTTTTTAATTTGAAAGTAACACAACTTCAGATTGGCGAAACCATTTGGTTTAGCCAATCAGAAGCTGTGTTACTTTCAAATATAGAATATCTTGGAGATTTAGACCAAGAATATTCTTAAGAGTGGTTGGTGAATACTGACCCTGGTCAGCCTGTGCAGTCCGCGCAGGCTGACCTGGGCCGAAACGTTTGGTCAATTTTCTGCAATTCCAAGGACCTGTATGTCTACCTCATTATTCTGCGGTCTGTTAGACAACATGGATGTTGTGATTGCAGAATTGTGTGATAACTTGCTTAGTATAAGGAGGTTGCATTAAACCCCCTTCTCCCAGAACATGGCTCAAATTTCTCTTACACCATGGACAGGTTACTAACTCCTTAGCAGACGACAAACTTTTAGACTTGTCCAACTTGAAAGTATCAGCAGACGGCAATATGAAGGTGTCACGGTTGATAGGGTAGAAAAAATAGCGGGAAAGGGATAAAATGCCTTTTTTTTCTGTTAATGTTTTCAAGAGATTTTTCTCTTCGAGTCGTTATGACTCCGGATTGTTTGGTAGGGGATCCGCCAAGTATTTTGAACTCGGCATCAGCGGTACTGAAGTGATCATATACACCTTTAAAAGTTGTGTAAATTGAAAAATAGCGAAGTTTACTGACGCACTAACTTGTGGCTCCATAACAAAGACAAAGCAAATTGTGTCGTCTTACGGGAACCAAGAGTGGGTTAAAGTCGTGATAAATACTGGATCAATTAAAGGTTTGTTATTTACAATAAATATTTTTTTATAGACAATAAAGTTTCTTTCGGATTTACCTTTTAGATTTATTCTGAATCTAATTTTTCATTCATCGATTAATCGACAGTCAGTCTCCGATTAGCATGTAACTGTGAGTGTGAGTCGATTCATTAGCCTTACAATTACAGTTACATGTTACATGTATGAGAAACTCGTAATAGCCTTACCGTGGGCTAACTTATCAATTTTTTTCCTAGATTCGAGATTTAAATGAGTAAATAAAGATTGACCTGATGAAAAAAAAAAACATTGCTAAATTCAACTCTTTAGTAAAGACTTTACCAGACGACAAAAATGAAAAAATTCGACTTGTCTGTATTTTAAAGCGGTTGCAGACGACAAAATTTGCTCCTGAAACAAAGGAAAACGTTGTGAGAAAGCAGAAAATGCTGATTAAAAGCATTTTATCCTTTTCCCCAAATGTTTCCTAAAGCTCTAGGCTGATTGAAAGCATTGTATCCTTTTTCCAAAATGATTTCTAAAGCTTTATTCCTAAGAATCAAACAATCCTGTGTTTTCATGACCCTGATAGAGATAGCATTTCAAAACAAATATACAGCGTGAAAAGGAGGAAATGCTGGTTACCAGAATTTTAACTTTATCCCACAATGTTTCTATCAAATGGGGTGTTATACTGCTAGTATTTCAATAGGTGACTGGTGAAACCGGGCCCTCAAGATAAGAGGGAGTGATAATGTTTTAAATCCATTATTTCTCTTCCAAACCCTATGTTGTGGGAACTCATTAAGAATTGTTTCGATGAGGCAATTCTAATGAGTACCCATAACGTAGGGTTTAGAGGAGAGTGATTAATATTTTCTATTTTGAAATCAAAATCACTCCCTCGTCTCATCTGTATCTTTCACAAAACTACTACTACTACAAGAACAACAAAACACTCTCATTTTGCATGGGCGAGACCTGTATATTTGAGTAACATCAGGAGCGTTGACAAGAACAGGAAATGTATTTCTTAACAACAATTTGTATTTACAAACTTCACTATACAATTAAATGCAGATAAGATGCTAAGTACTTTTTTTTTTTATTTGTATTCCCGTACTGTAGAACAGATAATTCAATATGTAAACATCAGAGCATTATCACACCCAGCTTAAACAGTATGTAATAAAGCAGAGACCCCATAATCAGCTATATATTCATCATTGGAGTACTGGCCGTCCAGGAAAAACCTCTCCCTCCCTGTGTTTTTTTTTTTAACCACCCTCTTAGGGAGAGGAAACCTGTTTCTGCAAAATGCACAATAAATTACCGGTGATAGGCATGCTTCTCAGACTACTCCTAGAATATAAAAACGTGCGGACTGTGTTAAAGCATGGTATTTTATCATAGAAACATTTTCAACAGACCATAAAATATTTAACTTCACACATGATATCTTCACACATAATACATTGTGTAAACAGTCAAATGTTACAAACAAATTGAATTTGAACGTAAAGACGATGTTACTCGTTAGGCGTTCTCGCTAGAAGTGACCACACAGTGCCTATTTATAACTGACACGGCCCGAAAACTAGCATAACCGGTTTTGTTCACGTACATTTGAAACAACAATTCTCCACTATACGATGTAACACGGAGAATTATTAATAATCTGGAGCTCTGACCCAGGACATGCATGAATTAGAGAGTTGTTGCTGTGACATGACTGAAATAATACTGAAAGTATTGTACACCAATAGATCTAAATAAATCATTAATAGCATTGCAAAACTTAGACAGTATTAATTTTGTACAGAGCATTTTTTCTCCATTCCACAATGTTTTCATTATCAGATCAACAGACAGAAAAAGAAAGCCTTTTTTTTTCACAAAATCTTTGATGAATCAATAGAAGTGGTACAATCAGACCATGAAAAAATGGGCGTTAACTCGTTACCAAATGACAAAAATTTGGACTCAACCTAACTGAAAGCATTTGCAGACGACAATTTAAATGTGGCCAAAATGCTGATTTCAGTTTTTGAATGGGCAGAAAACATTGTGGGAAAAGGAGAAAATGCTGGTTACCAGCATTTTCTCCTATTCCCACAATGTTTTCAAAAGCCCTTTTTCTTGGGGTCATTAAAACTCGGGATTGTGTGGTAAAGGGTTAAACATGCATTACCACAAAAACCCTGAGTTTTAACAACCATGATGGAGAACCATTTTCATCTTTTCCCACGTTGTTTTCTACTGTGGCAGACAGAAGTCGTCTTTCAGGTCACATTTGATTTGTTTTCTGCAAATGCTTTCAACTTTGTAAATTGTAGTGTCAAAAATTTTGTTCACTGGTAAAGAGTTTACCCTTGGTATACCTGATTAACAAATAACATTTTAACTCTTTACTAAACAACAAAATCTTAGACTGGACTCAACTGAAACATTCAAAAACTGACAGTTATTCATGGTAGGGTAGAAAACATTGTTAAATAAGGAGAAAAATGCCTGTTACCAGCATTTTCTCCTTTGCCCACAATATTTTCAAAAGCATTCTTTTTCAAGGGTGCTAAAACCTGGGATTGTGTGGTAAAGAGTTATTTCAGTTGTAGAGTCCCATCTATCTATAGGTTTTTGGAAGGGTAGAATATGTTGGGAAAAAAACAAAATGCTGGTAATTTTCTCCCGTTTCCACAGTGTTTTCAAAGTGACATCTTCTTTTTAGGGTCTTCAAAAATCAGGTTTGTTTTGTAAGGAGTTAATGATCCTGAGGAAGACAGCTTTGGAAAACTTTGTGGGAAAAGGAGAAAATGCTGGTCATAAAGTTTTCCAAGGGTTTCAACCCTTTTCAACATTTGTGGCATACTTTATGTTGTCTGCAAAAAGACAAGTAATTTATTTTGTTGTTTATTAAAGGGTTACACCAAAATAACAAACAGAAAATTTGTCATGGCGGCAAGGCTGTTACACCAAGTCATTTAGTCTGAGGTAAAACCAACATGAGTCATCTTCCTTTGTGGGACTATAACCTTTAGAGGTGCTAAATAAATGAAATGAGTATTTTTTTACCTGTTAACAAAGATAAGATGTACATGTCTGAAACATTATGTAATATTGTAATTTTAACCCTTTACCAAACAGTCCAAGTTTTTTTGGACTCTAAGGAAGATAACTTTTAAACACATTGTGAGGAAGGGAAAAATAAATGGGGATTATATATAGTGGTGTAGGAGTGTACCGGTAATTTCAATCTGAAGGCTTGCTCCTATGTTATTTTTGTGATTGTTTCTCCCCTCACCTTCACAGCAGCCATTCTTTAAATGCTTCAGGAAATTTAAAAATCTGGAACTACCTACAACAAGGTGCAAGTACTAAGGTTTCCAGGATGCAATTATCTAAGCGAGTTCAGTGTAAAACATTGCTGTTAAACCTTAAAGCGCCAAATAAACTCAATGGACCTTTTCATTCTTACTACAAAACCAAGGTAATTGCATTTTCAAGGCTGTCTATAATTTGTACTGAATCAGTAAAGCAGGCAGTGTAGATCATAGATCAGACTGCATGTTTTGTGCAGTCTGATCTTGATCTACACTTGCAGCAAAGGTAACTATAGTGGTGAGAGGCTCTTGAAGTGCATTTAAAGTTGTTAGGCAGTTTCTTTCAAGGTAATTCAAAAGAGCAGGCTTTTATTTTTGCCATTCTAAAGATACAGTTATATGATTGAAAGAATCTGGACATTTATTAGCTTTTCAGATGAAAATTTACAAAACTCATGTAGGAAAGATTTTATCAAGCTCTTCCCCCAAAAGCTTGTTTTTTAACACCTATCTAGACTCAGTAACAGAATTATCTGAAATGCAAACTTGTGTCAGATACTGCATGTCCCAATCTAGGAGTAGAATTGTAGAGAATTGCATGACATAAAGAAATTATTATTAAACGGCTTATTATCCCTGTTATATCAATAATTTCAATCATGTTGTATATACATGTATAAAGAATGTGATGCCACTCTTAACCAAGCAGTCCTGTGGTGAACAATGCTGAGGAGGAAGGCTTGGAAAACAATTCAGGAAAAGGAGGAAATATTGGAAACCAGCATTTTCTCCTTTTTCCACAACATTTCCCCCTCTCTAAGACAATTTCCACATTTGAGCCAAATGGAATTTTTTCACGTACAAACGATTGTGGCATTTGACGAAGGCAATGCCACTATGAGTTCAGTGCGATATTTTGAAAATCATGTATCGTAGTTAGTGCAAAACGGAAGGAAGAAAACACAATTAAGTTCAATTTCTTTGAGACAAATAAGTGTTTCAATAGCACTCAGATGTATAATTAACAATGGAGTATTAAATTAAACTGGATTAGGGCATCGATCATCGGAATACCTTTTTTTTATTGAAAATATTTATACCTGCAGACTACTGGTGCAATGATACAAACAACCTTTGTAGGCTGACAGTGTTCATCCCAAAACCAGTTCATCCCTGGGCTTGTTCGTCCGGGCATGTTTGTCACACATTATTGTTTGTTTATTTTTCAAATTATGAATTCTACACAATGGCCCCCTTGACAAATGCCACACCAGTGCTTTCAAAGCTTTGATTTTAGTAAAGATGAGTGTACAATTTTGCGGTCTGGTAAAGAATAGGTCCACAATACTGAGTCACCTACATTCTCTTCCTTAATGTATGGAAAAGAAGAGCCTTTATGTTGGGTTTTGATTACACCAGCTTAACCTTTTACTGCCGAGTCTTGTAAGTGCAGTCAGTTAGCATATAAGACTTTTGAACAAGGGGTTTAAATTGTTACTGCCGAGTGCCTTAAATTGCCTTCTACTAAATGGGTCTAAAAGTTTTTATTTGGGAAAAGGTTAACTCATTACCTCTTATTACTTTACCACACAATCCCAAGTTGTAATGACCCTGTAAAAGAGGCCTTTTGAAAACATTGTGGGAAAAGGGGAAAATGCCTAAAACCACAATGTTTCCTGCCCTTTTACAAATTCATCATGTCAGCCACATTTGATTTGTTGTCTGCATTAAATGGCTTCTATTTGGATGTGTCTAAAATTTTGTCGTTTTGTAAAGAGTTACCCCTGTACTTGAAGGCTTATTGGTTGAGTTGGTATCATACAGGACTTGAACCCAAGGGGTCACAGGTTTGAATCCCCAGCTCGTCCAAATTCTTTTCAAGGATTGGTGGTAGTCATTGTGGCAGCATTCATTTCTTTCTCACTGCTGGTCATTAGTTCAAGGATTACCAGTACTTATGTTTGAAAGTTTCCAGTTGCTTGGAAAGAATATTGTGCAAAGTATTGATAAAAGTTAAGTCCAGGTATGCATGGTTAGGTGCACTGGTCGCTGTGATATACTGGTACCTGAATTACGTTTGAAATGGCCCTTAACCCATTACTGCACAATGCCGACTTTTAACAACCTTGGGAAACCTTTTGAAAACATTGTGGGAAAAGGAGAAAATGCTGGTAACCAGCATTTTCTCCTTTTCACACAATGTTTTCCACCCTATCAAAGAAAAATTGCACCATTTGAGCCACAATTTGGACAAAGCTTAAATTTTGTTGTCTGGTAAAGAATTAATAACAAACAAACTGTAACTGAAATCTTTACCAGATGTCTAAATTGAAAGAGTTTGCCATATACAAACAAGATTGTTTTGTAAAGAGTTAAAATTAATCGGCAGCTGACAACTTTTCAAAACAATTTTATAAAAGGCGAGTAATACACATGAATTTAAGTTGAATACATAATGCTGCAGTATACAAAAGTAGCATTAAGATGACTGTTTCTTCGTTGTTTGACATTTTACCACCCTATCCCATGTGTTAACAACCCTAAGAACGAAAATTTTTGAAAAAAATGCGAGAATTGAAGAAAAAGCTGGAAACCAGCATTTTCTTCCTATGCAAACAACATTTCTGACACTGCAATAGATAAATTTGTCTATATGAGCCATACTTGGTTTCTTCGCTTGCAAATGCTTTCAATATGAATAAGGTTTTGTTGCCTTTGCAGGTGTTATTATTATCAAAACAGGGTGTCAAAAAGTTGTAAATATAAAATACTCACTTAACTCTTTACCACACAATCCCGAGTTTTAATGACCCTAAAGAAAAGGTCTTTTGAAGACATTTTGGGGACAGGAGAGAATGCTGGTAACCAGCATTTTCATCTCTTCCTAAAATGTTTTCAACCCTTCCATCAGTAAATTTCTATTTTTGGTCACATTTATCATGTTTTCTGGTAACCAGCGTTTTCTCCTCTTCCCAGAATGTTTTCAACCCTTCCATCGGTAAAGTTCTATTTTTGGGTCACATTTATCATGTCGTCTGCAAATGCTTTCAATTTGGACTGGTCTAAAATTTGTCGTCTGGTAAAGAGTTAATTCTTTACCACATGATCTGAGTTTTAATGACCCTGATAAAGAAAGCTTTTGAAAACATCATAGGAAAATGCAGTTAAACAAGAATTTTCTCCTTTATCCAAAATGAGCCACGCTCTGGCAAAAGGGAGCATAATGCATCTCCATAATACATTTTACCAATCAAGCCATCACATAATTATGGATTCATAATAGCCACTTTTTTTAAACAACCGAATGAATTATGAAGCGGACTGCGCAGGCTGACCTGGGTCGATACTTTTTGCAGAATGCATTAACCTCCCTTTTCACAACCCATAGTTCAAATCTTTCTTGAAAAAATACAAGCATTTCCTCCTTTTCCCACAAGTTTTCTACCCTATGAAAGAAAAATTGCATTATTCGAGCCACATTGAAATTGTTGTCTGCAAATGAGAGTTAAAGCTGTCTTGCCTCAGGGAGGTGCAAAAAATATAGGATTGTTGGGGAGAGGGTAAAAGTTGCTTATGCAGAATAGTTAACTCTTTTTCCAAATGACAAAATTTTAGACTCGACAAACATGAAAGCGTTTGCAGGCGACAAATTAAATGTAGCTAAAACAATGAAATTTGTTTCAGACAGGATGAAAACATTGTAGGAAAAGAAGAAAATGCTGGCTACCAGCATTTTCTCCTTTTCCCAGAATGTTTTCGAATGCCTTCTATTTCAGGTTCACTAAAACATGAGATTGTTTGGTAAATCGTTAATCCTTATCCTGGTGTTTACCACTATGACATTAATTTGCAGAGATTGTAGACCAAGATCATCATGCACATAGGTGCAGTCTGATCTGGGTCTTGGCACAGGGTTTCAATTTAGACAAGTCTAAAATTATGTCATTTGGTAAAGCATTAACAACGTACCTTCAGCAGGATAGTAGTGAATGTGCAGATATATTTAACCCTTTACCAGACAACAAAATTTTAGCATTGTCCAAATTGAAAGCATTTGCAGCTGACAATTTCAGTGTGGCTTCCTTTGATAGGACAGAAAATATTGTGGGAAAAGGAGAAAATGCTGGTTACCAGCATTTTCTCCTTTTCCCACAATGTTTTCAAAAGGCTTCTTTCTTACGGGCATTAAAAGGCGTCATTGTGCAGTAAAGGGTTAATTGGTCAATCGTCTGGTACATGGAATGATATAGGTCAAGTGTTGTCATAGGTATGATTCTGTAGGAGATTTGAACCTTTGACCTCACTTTGTTGGAAAGCTCCTTCAGTACATGACCCTGCTGTTGTATTGAAGATAAAATCTCTGTCATCATGTAGGGGCCATAACCCTGTAATAGATGGCAAAATTTTTGACTGTCCATATTGAGCAGCATTTTCTCCTTCAACAAATTTTCCTACCCTTTCAAGGAAATCATTACATGATTAAGTCCTTAACCCTTTACCAGATGACAAAATTCTAGCATTGTTCAAATTGAAAGCATTTGCAGACGTCAATTTCAGTGTGGCTCAAATGGTGCAACTTTCCTTTGATAGGTAGAAAACGTTGTGGGAAAAGAAGGACATCCTGGTTACCAGCATTTTCTCCTTTTCCCACAATGTTTTTAAAAGGCTTCTTTCCCAGGGGCATCAAAAGGCAGCGTTGTGCGGTAAAGGATTAACCCTTATAGCACTAATAAACCTTAGACATTTTCAGGTTGGAAATAAGACCCAAATAATTACATTATCTTGGTGATTTTTTGTGTGTAGTGTTTAGCAAAGAGGAAGTATAGTTCAGAGATCAGACTGCATATTTTGTGCTGTCTGATCTTGATCTACATTGGCCGCATAGACATCTAAAGTTGTGAAAGGTGCTTTAACCCTTTTCCAAACAAGCCCTGGTTTTCACATGTCTACAGTACAAGTCATTTGAAAACACTGTAAGAAAAGGAGAAATTGCTCGTAACGAGCAATTTCTCCTTTTCCCACAGTGTTTTCAACCCTTTTGGAGAACTTTCTGTCATTTTCATTATTTTAAAATTGTCGTCTGCAAACTCTTTCAATTTGGACCAGTCTAAAATTGATCGTTTGGGAAAGGGTTAAGGGTTAAAATTAATTTTTTCTAAAAACTGGCTGAATCCTGAGTTAGAATGGTCCTTAGACATGCAGAAAATTTCACCAAAAGCAAAAAGTTCTGACACAGGTCAGTTTGCATGGACTGCGCAGCCTGACCTGAGTCTGTACTTTTTGCAGGTACTTTAAACCCTGTTTTCATAGAGCATGGCTCATTTATGTATGACTCACCTGATGGGATCTTTCTCCAACAAGGTAGAACACATAGTTGGCAAAGGAGAGAAAACACTGGCAACCAACAGTGAAACTGGGATTGTTCTGTAAAGGGTAGACCGATGATTTGTTCAAATTAAAAGCCTTTCCAAACATCCAATGCAATGTGGCTTAACCCTTTTTCAAATGACAATATTTTATCTTGTCTATACTGATAGCACTTGCAAAAGACAAATTAGATGTGGCTCATATAATGAGGTTTGTTTGTGAATCGGTTGAAAACATTGTTGGAAAAGGAGAAAATGCTGGTTACCATCATTTTTTAGTTTCCCACAGGTTTTCAAAAGGTTTTTCTCTGTTAGGGTTGTTAAAACTCAGATTGTGTGGTAAAGGGTTAAGTGGTGGGAACTGTCTCAACTCTTTCCATACCATGGATGACACAAGAAGCTTTAGTGGACAATGTAGATCAAGATCAGAATGCCTAGAAAGTTCAGTCTGATCCCTGATCTACACTGTCCACTATTAACTTCTCGATTAGGAGTAAAAATAAAGCTGGTGTCTTCATCCTGCAGCAGAACTACGGCTGTTGAAAAAGAATGTTTTCTTTATTTGGTTCTTTAGGAATTAAGAAGGGTAGAAAACGTTGCCGAAAAAGGAGAAAATCTAGTAGCCAGCACTTTCTTCCTTAACCAGTGTGGTTTCAAAAGACCTCTCTGTATAGGGTGTAAAAACATTTTACTGTTTGGTAACAGGTTTACTTGCTGAAAAATTATATGACATTTTTTATGGTCTTCAGGAGAGTTAACTACTCTCATCATTGTATCTAAACCTTAGAGCACCGAATTAATGGAATGGACCTTTTCAAACAGGAAAAACAGCTGATTTATTGTTATTTCAAGGGTTGTTTTGGTCCAGAATATGTAACAAAGTATCGGACAGTGCAGATCCAAGATCAGACTGCAGATTTTGTGTAGTCTGTCTCTGATCTTGATTTACACTGTCTATAATAGCAACTAAAGCTGGGTTCAGGGCTTTAACCATTTCCTGATCAGTCCCAGTTTTTAATGATCGTAAAGAATAGGACTTTCGAATACATTTCGGAAAAAAGAGAAAATGCTGTAAACCAGCATTTTCTCCTTTTCCCACGATGTTTTCTACCTTACCAAAGACAGAAATGGTCATTTTCGCAACATTCAATTTGTCGTCTGCAAATGTTTTCAGTTCGGTCCTGGTGGAACTGTTGTTGATTGGTAAAGGGTTAAGGGTCAAGTTTTGGGAGGGCATGTTTTAGAAGATAACATTCCTTGACAACTAAGGGCAACACAAGAACATCTATACTACATGTAACAAACCACAGGATTTCTGTAGATACTTCTGTCATACTGAGAGAGAAATGTTGGATGTACATGTACATGGTTTGTTGGGCTTCTTTTCAAACCTATAACTCTTTACCAAACAACAAAATTTTATATAGGTCAAAGTTGAAAGCATTTGCAGATGACAAATATTGCTCAAATGGTCGGATTTGTCTGTGATAAGATAGAAAACATTGTGGGAAAAGGAGAAAATGCTGGTTACCAGCATTTTGTCCTTTTCCCACAGTGTTTTCAAAAGCTTTCTCTTTAAGGTCATTAAAACTTGGGACTGTTTGGTAAAGAGTTAATATCAAACAATCCTCAGTTTTTATGGACCTTGACGGTGAAGGCTTTTGAAATTGTTGGAAAAGGAGAAAATTCTGGTAACCGGCATTTTTTCCCTTTTTCCGTAATGCTATCTACAGGTTCAATAGCAGATTTTTTAGCACTTTGAGCCAGGGTTACACCAGAACCGAATTCTGCCGAATAAATTCGGACTGATTCTGCCCGGATATGGGCTGAATCGGATGGATTCGGTTGATTCGGAACTTATTCGTTTCTGATTCGGGGAGCTTCCTGAATCAGAGACGAATAGGTCCCGATTAGGTCCCGAATTAAGCAGAATCGCCAAGAATTGACCAGAATCGATTTTGGGCATCCCGAATAAAGTCGAATGGCAATCCGAATAGAGGCCAGAATCGAGCCAAATGTGACCAGAATTGAGCCCAATATGGCCCGAATTCCCCGATTACACCAGAATAATGACCCGAATGTCGACCCGAATCGGGACGAATATGGCCGAATGCTCCGAATACGCCACCAAATTACCCGAATTCGCCACAGAATCATTGGATTTTGGCTAAATTTGGACCCGAATTATGTCTGAATTAAAGAAAACATGATTTTCCTAGGTATATATATGGGTGTGCAGGAGCTGTGTGCATCTCACATGCACCTTGCCATTCGATCTGAATACACCATGGAAAATCACAATCTTCTCATCGCTACCCAACTGCTGCTGGAGGATGACATTTTGCAAAACGAGGCAATTGCAATAGATATGTCTACAGACAGTGACAGCGATATCAGCGATGGCTTAGTCGGTGATGCTGGCGATGACGATAATGCACCGGCAGGTCGGCGCAGACGAAGATGGTGGGTCCGCCCCTGGATCGAACGACGAGTGGCGTATGGCCAATATAACGCACTGATGCGGGAACTCGAGCTTGAAGACGTCCAATCGTTCCAGAACTTCTTGCAGTTTGATCCAGATCAGTTCGAACAGATCCTTGCCAGGGTTGGTCCAGCACTCACAAAGAGAAGAACCAACTACCGAGAACCATTAGAGCCTGGTTTAAAGCTGGCGCTGGTCCTGCGACACTTTGCATCAGGGGACAACTATAAGAGCTTGATGTATGCCTTCCGTGTCTCCAAGTCATCCATCGTCAACATGGTGCCAGATGTAGCCGAGGCGATCATCAAGGAATATGGTGATGAGTTGGTCAACGCTCCCACCACACCAGAAGGATGGAAGGCCCTGGCAGACGGGTTTTTGCGGCGTTGGAACCTTCCACACTGCGTCGGTGCCATCGATGGGAAACATGTTGCCATAAAATGTCCGAGGCGTGGCGGTTCGGTGTACTACAACTACAAGGGGTACCATTCCATTATCCTCTTCGCCATTGCTGATGCGGATTACAGGTTTACCTGGGTTGATGTTGGGGCGAACGGGTCAGAGTCCGACTGCCAAGTATTCAACAGCTCCGAGCTGAAAGAGGCGATAGAAGATGATACTATTGGCTTGCCAGATCCAGACCCTCTTCCCGATGACAACGTCGACATGCCCTACTTCCTGGTCGGTGACGACGCTTTCCCGCTGCGTACCTGGCTGATGAAACCCTTCTTCAGAAGACAGCTAGGTAACGACGAGCGCATATTCAACTACCGCCTTTCAAGGGGAAGGCGAGTCATCGAGAACGCATTCGGTATTCTGGCTAACCGGTTCCAAGTTCTGCTAACAACCATGCGCCAGTCTCCAGAGACTGTGACCAAGATAGTCCTCGCGTGTGTCTGCCTTCACAACCTCCTGAGATCTGGTCAGAACGGACCACCACCAGGCGTCGACTTGGAAGACGAGCAGCACAACGTCATCCCGGGTCAGTGGAGAGAAGAAGCACAGATGGAAGACCTCCAGGCTGTGACGGGGAACAGAACAACAAAGGAGGCGAAACGCCAGCGCTTGACATTGAAGCACTACTTCATGTCAGAAGCTGGAGCGGTAGAGTGGCAGCAGCAGATGATTTGAAAGAAAAAAAAAAGATAAAAAAGATGAAAAGTACTTTGAATGAAAGTCTGGAACCGAGACAACTGTGCTGAGGTTTCTTATGGAATTTTCGCTTTAACCCCAAGGGTTTGTGAAACACAACAATGCCGAAGATACGTTGTAATAAAATACTATATATATTATGACATTCTTTTCATTTCGTATTTTTCTTTTCATGTGTCTGTAGTCTTAAGTCCGTCTGTCCGTCTGTCCATCTGTCCGTCTGTCTGTCTGCACAAACTTAACGTGAAAAGTTAACATTTTCCCATTACTCCTCAAGTAATTTAGTTACAAGGGCCATATTTTGGTATGAAGGCACATCTCATCAATACACATCCGGTGGTACCAAAGTCGAGGTCATCTGCAAAGGTCAAAGTCGAATGTCAAGGTTCCATTTCTCAAACTAGAAGGCCCTGAATATGCTCTACTGGCAGATATTTTGCTTTTAAATAAAGAAATAAAGCATTCATTAGGAATTCATTATGCTAAAAGACAAAAAATTGACATTTTCAACTCAAAATGGCTACTTTATCATTACTGTTGTTGAATTTTTACAAACTCGACAGGGTTAAAAAGCTATTGATGGGATAAACAAGCTGAAAAATTCACAAAAATCTGATCACAAATAAATACTTTATCATGTAAATAAGCACTGAAATTGTTCAATCTGAAATAGCTACTTTTCTGATACTGCTTTTCGGATTTTTTTTCAAAATCGATAGATTCAAAGCCATTGATAAGATAAACAAACTGTGTAAGTTTCACAGAAATCTGACCAAAAATGAAAACTTTATTGCGTAAACAAGAAATGAAAGTCTTTAACTTGAAATGTCTACTTTTTCCATACTGTTTGTTGGATTTTTTTTCAAAATCAATAGGGTTGAAGTTATTAATAAGATAAACAAACTCTGCAAGTTTCATGGAAATCTGACCAAAAATACAGACTTTATCGCGTAAACAAGAAATGGAATTTGTTTTAACTTAAAATGACTTCTTTTCCCATACTGTTTTTTTTTTTTTTTTTTCAAAATCAATAGGGTCAAAGCTATTGATGAGATAAACAAACTGTGTACGTTTCACGAAAATCAGACCAAAAATGAAGACTTTATCGTGTAAACAAGAAAAAGACTAACGGACGGACGGACAGACAGACGGACGGACGGACGACGGAAACCACGATATGACATAAGCTCTGCTGGCTTTCAGCCAGTAGAGCTAAAAATTGCCGTTTCCGGGGCATTAGTGTTTCACAAACACATCTTGTGTACAAAAGAATATTATCAGGGTTGCGATGAGATGGAATCGACTGCATGTGTCACCTTAAGTCTAGAAACCATAATTATCATGACCATTCATTAAAATTCAATACGGTAACGAATACCATATTAATCCAAAGACAAAAACAGAATTTTAGACTGGTCAAAATCGAAAGATATTGCAAACGACAAATTTATTCAATGCGACTTAACCCATTACCACACAATGCCATATTTTGACGCACTAACGATAAATAGCTCTGAAAAACATTGTGAGAAAAGTATTTTTCCTTTCTCAGAATGTTTTCTATATTTTCTATATAGCAGTTATTTGCCATTTTAAATGCCCTTTAAAATGTTGATTTTTTTTTCGGCCTCCATATTTTTATGCGATATACTCCTATGTCTAAGATGCACAGATAATTTATCACCTAAAAACTAAATCGACCTTTTCCTACAATCAGGCCTGTTTTAGGGGACCATAAAACACAGAAAAATCAAAATACTAACTGTATTATTACAATTATAACTGAATTTCAAAGTGCAAGGAACTAGTGTCCATCATGTAGAAGCATAGATAAGCTTTACAAAAAAACCCCCAAATATCCTCAACTATTAATTAACTCATTACCAGACGACAAAATTTAAGACTTGTCCAAATCGAAAGTATTTGCAGACGACAAAGTAAAAGTGACTGAAAATTTGAAATTTGTTTTGTGAAGGGTAGAAAACATTGTGGGAAAAGGAGAAAATGCTGGTTACCAGCATTTTCTCCTTTTCCCACAATGTTTTCTAAAGGCTTCTTTCTCAGGGGCGTCAAAAGTAGGGATTGTGTGGTAATGGGTTAATTAAACAACAAAGAGTCATGATAGTTTTTTTCAGTTTCATAAAAACACAGCAAAGAAACAAATGTCATCAACTATTACTTGAACAAAAAAGAGCGTTCAGGGCAGCTGGGCGAAGTCTTGGTTGTCGAAGTTGAAGGCTTCTCTCATGACCGAGCCAAAGGAGAGGTCTTGGCTGCCCATGTTTGAATTTTGGCGATCATTCGATTGAGTTGGTGGTGTCTGCAGCTGGTATTGCTGCCCTGCCTGCTGTGGCCTTGATGGTTGCTGGAACTGCTGCTGTTGCGTTGGTGGCTGCTGGAAATGCTGCTGATGTGGCAGTTGTCTTGGTGTCTCTAGAGCTGGAGTAGCAGGAGGCTTGACTGGCGTTGATGTCACTACCGACTGTTTGTTGAGATGCTCTGATTCTTGAAGGAAGTAGCGACATCCATCAGACGACCACTGGTGGAAATGGTACCAGATTGAAGGGTGGATCTCTCTGGAAACTGCAGCCAGCCAATTTCCATACGCTGCCTTCTGATCAAGAGGCGGGGCTGTTATCAGCTTCTGCACCTGCTGCTGGAGCTTCGCCGACGCCCGTGCTCGCTCATTGATTTTTCTGATGGCCTCTACTTTCACCCTCTTTGTAGGTGGAGGAGCACTGGATGTTGATGCCACAACCTCCATGTCGGTGTCGTTGGAATCATTGGCGGCAACGTCTTCCTCCTCTTCCCGTTCCTCGTCGCTCGTCGGTTGAGAAGTTGATTTGGACGTCGACGGCGCCACTCGTGGACCCTTTGCCTTTGACTTTAGTGATCCCAAGGTCCTTCCTGGCATCCGGTAGACGTGGGGAAGCAGGAACTGAAAATTGTCAGCAATCCACTGCTCTGCAGAAGGCAGCACCTTTGTCCCGTCTCCTGACTTCTTCTCGATGGCCTTAGCGAATCTCGTGTGAACCCCCTCATACCAGGTCCTTAGATTTTTCGGTTCGATGCCCAAGGAAATCGCTTTCAACCTATAGACCTTGTCCCGCTTGTCGTTGTCTTTATAGTCGGGATCACTCTTGTCCCAGATGATGGGGTTCTCAAACAACCAATCTCGAAGACCCTCCTGCTCGGCTTGGCTGAATTTCAAGCGTTTAGGAGTTTTCCCCTTCTTCTTGGCGTCCTCGCTGGTAGTGGTCTTTATGAACTTCTTCTGATAGGTCCTCTTTGTAGGGCCGACCGATTCTGCTTCGGATACTTCATAGTCTTCACCGGGAATGTCCATTTCTACGTCTTCTGAGTCTGACATATTTTCAGATAGAGGAGGATGAGGGGAAGTGGAAGACTTCCTCTGGGTGTTCTTAGATTTACTATTAGGCATGGCAAAAACAAAGATCTTATCTCTTTGTATGCTACAGGAACAATGAGGCAGAGATATCCCTGCACAATCTGTCTACATTCGCAGGGCTATTCGGGTTATTCTGGCCCCTCATTCGGAGCTATTCGTCTGCTATTCGGCTGTATTCTGACCTATTTGGCTTTATTCGCCTGTATTCTGCTCTATATTCGGATGGCGTTTCGGATGGATTCTGGGAGCTATTCGGGACATTCCGGGCAGATTCGGCTCTATTCTTGTTAGTCGGGTCGATTTGGCTAGACGATTCGATCGTTCCACCCCATACGATACGAATAACACCGAATCTGCCTAGAACGCCCCGAATGCCTCCCCAAATCCGGCCGAATTCCATCCGAATATGGCCCGAATATAGCCCGAATGAAATTTGTCGGGCCACATTCGGGACCTTTTTTTAGGGTATTCGGCTGATTTTGAACATTTCAAAACAAGCCGAATCCCTCCACGAATGTTTCAGAATCCCTGCCGAATTTTCACCCATTCGGGTAGGGAGAGCAGAATGCTCCCGAATCCACCCGAATTAAAAAAATCGGGTGGATTCGCAGCTGATTCGGTTCCGGTGTAACCGAGGCTTAAGCCATACTTAACTTGCTGTCGGCATATACTTTCAATATAGACAAGTGTAAAATTTCGCTTGGTAAAGTGTTATCTCTTTACCAATTGACAAAATTTTGGACTCGACCAAATTGAAAGCAATTTGCAGACTAAATAATCAGTGTAGCTCAAGTGATGATTTCTGTCTTTGAAAGGGTAGAAAACATTGTGGGAAAAGGAGAAAATTATTTCGCTGTTAAAACACGGGATTGTGTGGTAAAGAGTTAATCAGTTTTATAGCTGCATTAGTTTTAAAAGATCAGAAGCCTGAGCAAAAGGAAATAAGCCGTAACACTCATCTTGTAGAAATAGCATTACATAGGGCCAGTGTTCTAAGAGGCTGTAATTCTGCAATATCATGTCTTACAAAAACCTACAAAACTTGCATGATAATGGCACTGAGAGGACTTGCTGAAAATTATTTTTGAGTATGAATTTGCAGATTTACGAACATGAAGTATTTCCAAAGGTCATAACAATAGCTCTTTTCTGTAAGATCTATACATGAGCAGCACTCTAGCAAAAGGGAGCTTAATGCATCTCTGTGTTGCATTATACCAAGTAAGGCATCACATCATTATTGTTCCGTAAAATCGTTTTATAAAATCCATTCCGTTTATATGTTGAACGTGGCGTAAAACACAATTTAATCAATCAACCATTCTGTTTAACCCTTTCCCAAACAAGCCCTGGTTTTCACGTGTCTGCAGTACAAGTCTTTTGAAAACACTGTGGGAAAAGGAGAAATTGCTCGTAACAAGCAATTTCTCCTTTTCCCACAGTGTTTTCTACCCTTTTTGAGACCTTTCTGCCATTTTCATCAAATTTAAAATTGTCGTCTGCAAACTCTTTCAATTTGACCAGTCCAAAATTTGTCGTTTGGGAAAGGGTTAAACAGCTGACTGAATCATGATGTAGAGTGGTCCTTTTATATGCAGAAGATTGGCTAATAGTGAAAGCTTTCAACCCAGGTCAGCAAGTGTGGAAGCTGGGCAGGCTTTGGGTCGATACTTTTGTAATGAATTTTCATGTTTTTTGACCTCCAGTTCTAAAATTTTGGAATCATTGAAGAACTATTTCAAATAAATTCATTGTATCATTGAATGACATTATGCAAATATTTTTCCAATTTTCCTCAAAACTCATTGTAAATAATGGCAGATTTCCTGGTATTTATTCTAAAGGTATCTTTTACCACATAAACAGTTTCAAGAAGTTATAATCAACTTATTAAAGGATGTTTTGACAGGAAGCATTAAATATTCGCTGACAACCCCATAGTACCTGGTAGTCAGGAGCTGCATTGACAAGAGCGATACATCCGGGGATTAAAAGATACATTCTGCTGTTCTTTCCCCAGCCGCACGTAACAACACCCTTTTGCTGAAATCAGCTGACAACAAAATTTTTAGTGAACTCTTTACCATACAGCAATATTTTAGACTCCACCAAATTGAAATCATTTGCTGATGACAAGATGGACAAGTAGAAAATTATGTCAAGTGGCAAAGAATCAAAAGACAGCTGCTGAGCTGTTTGAAATCTGTAGTCCTCTGATGAAACCAGTATTCTATCTGAGGAAAAGTGTCTATTTCCAGCAAATTAACTGAAGTCTTACATGGTATTTATGCTTTACAGACAAGAAAGAAAAGGACATGGAAATATAAGAACAGTTTCTGTTGCCAATAGGAAGGTTTTCTGTGAGATTATTCTAGTATAGTGCAACTTAACCCTGTACCCAACAACCCTGAGGAAGAGGGCTGTGTGGGAAAGGAGAAAATAATGATGCCAGGGTATGGCACAATCAGGAATTGAACCCATTGCAAAAGACAAATTTGATGTGTCTCAAATGATAATGACTTGTTCCTTGATAGGGTAGAAAGCAATGTGGGAAATAGTGAAAATGCTTGTAACCAGCATTTTTTTTTCTATACTATACAACAAAATTTTAGACTGGTTCAAATTGAAAGCATTTGCAGACGACATTGAAAGCGGCCCAAATGACAAAATTTGTCCTAAGTGATAGGTCAGGAAACATTTTGGGAAAAGGAGAAAATGCTGGTTACCACCATTTTCTCCTTTTCCCACATTGTTTTAAAAAGCCCTTTCTCTCAGGGTCGTTAAAAGTCGGGATTGTGTGGTAATGGGTTAAAGCAAAAATCCTCCTCAGGGTTGTAAAAATACAGATTATTTTGTTAAAGGTTTGGATATATGGATGCAAGCCTACCAGGAAAATATTTGCCATTATTTACTGGTTAACACCCTCTTAAATTATGCATACATGAAATTTGCATAATTGATTAGCATGATGACATATATTAACATAATGTGTTAACTCTGTACCACATGACAAAATTTAGATTTGACCAACTTTAATAGATATTAACAGGTGAGAAATCGAATGAGACTCAAAAAATGATTTCTGTCTATGAATTGGTAGAAAATATTGTGTGGAAAGGAGAAAATGCTTGCTACCTACATTTTCTCCTTTTTCCTACAATGGTTTTCAAAAGCATTTTTCTGCAGGGATGCTACTAAATACAGGACTGGTTGATAAAGGGTTAAATCTTTACAAGATGACAAAATGTAGATGTCCAAATTGAAAGCTTTTGCAAACAAAACATAGAATCGCACTGGAATCTGTCTTGGAAAGGAAAGTAGATCTATATGTATATGTTGTGGGAAAAGGAGAAAATGCTGGTACTTTCATTTTATTTTCCTGTTTACACAATGTTCTCAAAGGAATTGTTTGGTTAATGGTTAAATAATTGAGACCTAAACTAAGTGACTTTTATTATTTATCTTGATAAAAAGGGTCTGTATTTACAAAACATTCTGAATTTTATCTTAAGTCTAATTCTAGATGTAGAAAGTAACACAATGTTTGATTGGCTAAAACCTTTTAGTTGAGCCAATCAGAAGTTGCGTTATTTTCAGATATAGAAAATAAGAGAATAAGATGAAAACTTGTAAAGAATGGTTCAGTAAAATTTTATGGTTCACGACATTTCGTCAACAGAGTGTTTCGTCGAAATCCATGTATGTTTTAAAATGCTGATTGCTGAATTCCTGGATTTATTTCATGAAAAGTTCTGTCTACTGTCTGGGAGGAAGATTTGAGCCTCAATTCATCTGGGTTAGGGTAAGGGTCAGAGCTAGGGATCGTTTTTGACCAACATGGTTTTTGACCGAATGTCACAGATCCAAAATTTTAGTCTTGTCCAGATTGAAAATTATGCAGCCTGAAATGTTAAAAGTAGCTTGAATGATATGATTTCTTTTTCTTTGAAACAAAAGATTACATTGTGAGAAAAGGATGCAATGCTGTTTACCAGCCTGCTCCCTTAGATTCATAAAGAAAGCAGGATTGTTTGATACAGGAGTAAATTTAAGTGCCATAAAAAAGAAAAACATAAAAGAAATGAGGCATGCTCTGTGAAAAGGGGGCTTAATGCATCTGCGTAAAGTATTGACCCAGGTCAGCCTTGGCAGTCAACCCAGACTGACCTCGGCCGATTCTTTTCAATGTTGGTCAATTTTTAGCTCCACTGGCCAAAGGCCAGCGAGCTATTGTCATGGCGTTGTGTCCATCGTGCGTCCGTCCATCCGTTCGTCCGTGTGTGCGTCCGTAAACTTTTTCTTTAAAAAACTTCTCCTCAGAAACTATTGACTGGATTTTTACCAAATTTCACAGGAATGTTCCTTTGGTGGTCCTCTTTCAAATTCCTTCAAATAATTGTGTTCCATGAAGAATTCTGGTTGCCATGGCAACCAAAGTAAAACACCTTTAAAAATCTTCTCCTCCCAAACGGCTATTTGGATAGCATTATTATTTTGCAGGAATGTTCCTTAGATACAGGTTTACAGAATTCCTTTAAAACAAAATGATCTGTCAAAAAACATGGCTTTTATGGGAGACTCATTTTCCTTTTATGGTATAAAGTAAAATCTTTGAAAAATTTCTTCTCTAAAACTATTCATTGGATTTCATTGTTGTTTTGCAGGTAAGTTCCTATGGTGGTTGTCTGCCAAATTGTTTCTATGGTGGTTGTATACCAAATTCCTTTTAAAAAAATGATACACCTAAAAACACATTTTTTTATAGACAAGGCTTATATTTCAAAAAAATGTTCTTCTCCAAAACTATTTATTGTGTTAGTTTTATCGACTAACAAAGAAAAAGGAAGAAAATTGGATTGACTTGACCTAGTCAGGGCTGTCCTATTTAAGCCCACACATTTTCTTTGGTATTAAGATCACAATTTACTCCAATGATATGCTATTAGTTAGTACTAGTAATAAAATATCACTGGCCATAAATAAGATAAAAGCTTGAGCACCTTTCACAACTTGAGCTTTTCAATTTTGCCTTATTACTAAGCCTGAGTAACCATGCCAAGATAAAAAAGAAAAAGTATTTTAATAACAAAACCCCCATGTTGTAGGTACTTTATAGTCCTTTTGATATAGAACAAGAGAACCTCTGCACTTTTATTAGTTCTGGTAAAGGTTTGTTGACCTACTAATGAGTAAATGCAGAGTGGACAGAAGGGGTGTAAATCCTGGTGACCTGGTACAAAGTGGGACAGGGCTTTACATTTGTGATAAGGCATTAATGTTATCCAGTCAAACTGATCCCGCAACTTCAGTACACCAGAATTAATCTGTGCCCTGGAGCAGGATATTTGATTTATGTAAATGCATTTGTAGACCATTTTGTGTTGTTTGCCACAGAAGACATTCTAACTGTGACTGTGAAAAGTTGATTATTAGGGATTAGGTGTTCATTGTATGCCTGCATATTTCATTCTATCTGGTGTATTGATGTAAGTTGATCTATATTGCTATAACATTCATTCATTTGCCCTCCTAGCTGTTCTTTTAGATTACCCCTTTACCACACAATCACAACTTTTAACGACCCTGAGAAAGACATATTTTCTATATTTTGATGTTTCCCCACCCAAAATGGTTTGTGAAAGGACCTGTTGCAGACAACATATCTTCAAATTAGTAAGACATATATAAAAAAGGATAGAAATTATTGTGGGAAACTAAGAAAATGCTTGTTACCATTTTTTTCTTCTTTTCTCACAAGTTTTTTCCATACCTTTTTTCTTCAGTGAGCTAAAATGCAGGATTGAATGGTAATTGTTAAAAACTTCTTTTCGCCATTATATCAGGCCTGTGGAGCGATACAGGCGCTCAAGCGCCTCTAGTCTGTATTTCGAAGGACCAGTTTACCTCATGATACGGTAAGTTACTATTAACTGTTGGTTGTTAGACATAAAGGATTTCATGGATCCCTACATATGTAATGTCTTGCTTGGTGTGGTGCATCACGGAGATGCAGTAAGCCCCATTTTGCCAGAGCATGACTCAAATAATGTTTGTTTTGATTTTTACGAAAAGGAACAATTGCTCCTTTTCCAGCAATATTTTCAAAAACTTAAGGGCATTTAGCCTTAAAAGTCTGTTGTTATTATTAGTAATTAATCATACCTTATAATTCAAAGGTTGACAGTTTATAGGTCTTTTGCTTTTCAAAATGTTGAAATTAGTTTTACATAATTGACTTGACAAGTCCTCAATCACTTGCTAATTTACCCTTTACCACACAAACCTGAGTTTTAATGACACAAGGGAGAAGGATTTTGAATACATCGTGGGAAAAGGAGAAAATGCTGGTCACCAGCCCACCACAATTTTTTCTACCCTTCAAAAGAGAAAATTCATCACATGTGTGCCACACCTGATTTTTCGCCTGCAAATTCTCTCTCGCTTTGGAAAAGTATAAAACATTGTCCTGGTAGAGTTAACCCATGAAGCCCTCAAAGCAACTTAAGTAGTTTTTCAGACAATGTAGATCAAGATCGTACTGCACAGAATGTGCAGTCTGATCTTTGATCTACACTGTCTTCTACTATGTTAGATATTTTAATGGAAACAACCTTGAAATAGTAATATTTTGGGCTGTTTTTCCTTGTTAAAAAGGTCCAAATAATTTATTCAGTGCTTTATGAGTTAAAAGGTACAAAAATAAGTCATGTATTACATGCATATCTCATTCATCATTTTGATTCGTGTACAAGTTGACAAACCTTGAAAAGAAAAATATGGAAAGCTTATCAATATTGTAGTATTTTAATCCTACCAAATGACAAAAATTTAGATTTCTCTAAATTCAAAGTATACATTTTGCAGACGACAAATCATCCCTTAAAGTGCCTTTCGCAACAATTGTTGCCTTTGTGGCCAGTGTTGATCAAGATCAGACTGCACAAAAATATCCAGGCTGACCTTTGATATACACTGTTTGCTTTGTTTAGACATTGTAGACTAAAGCAACATTCAGACCGCAATTATTTAGATCTTACCTTTAGACTTGAAATATCTGCTGGGTTTATTCTGCGCTCTAAGGGTTAAATGGGGATTTCTTAATGCAACATGTCTTTGAATTAGTAGAAAACATAACTGGAAAATAAACCATCTCAAGAAAACAATTTCAAAATTGGCAGAAATGAGCTTAAGTTTTATGACAGGTAGAAAACACTGTTGGAAAAGGAGAAAATGCTGGTTACCAGCATTTTCTTCTTTTCCCATGTTTTCAAAAGTCTTCCCTTTCAGGCGTCCTTAAACTCCTAATTGTTTCATAAAGGGTTAGAGCTCCACCCCACACAAAAAAGTAAGATTTATGTATGAGGGTACTGGAATTTGCTTTTCTGTTAATCCGTCTTGCCATCTGTTCTTTCTGTAAAAGCAGTTTTGTGTTTTCTGACAGTTTTCAACTTATTTTTGTATGGTAGCCCTCTTACTTTACCACCATATTCTCACAGTTTTTTTCCAAAGCCTTCTAACTAAAGCTTGTTAACCCTTTACCACACAACACAATTTTACACGTCCAAATTGAAAGCATTTGCAGACGAAAAATTTTATACGGCTCATATGATGAGATTTGTCTGTAAGAGCACAGAAAACATTTTTGGAAAAGGAGAAAATGCTTGCATTTTCTCCTTTTCCCACAATGTTTTCAAAAAGCCTCTTTCTCAGGGTCGTTAAAACATTGGATTGTGTGGTAAAGGGTTAAAACTTGAGATTGTCACGCAGCAAACGACACAATTTCAGACTCTTCCATATTGAAAGCATTTGTAGAAGGCATAATAAATGTGACTGAAAATTTGAAATTTGTGGTGGGAAGGGTAGAAAACATTGTTGGAAAAGGAGAAAATGCCGGTTACCAGCATTTTCTCCGTTTCCAACAATGTTTTCAAAAGGTTTCTTTCTCAGGGTCATTGAAAGTCAGGATTGTGTGGTAAAGGGTTAAATGAAAAAACTTCATGTATTGGCTTTTAGAAAAGTTTAATTGATCAGTATGAATAAGCTCTATGGCAGTAAAAAAAGGTATTGAGAAAAACATATTGACACAGTGTAAAACATTAAATAAATGTGTAAAAATAATTTCAGTATATGACCTTTTACTTCAAAGAAAGATTCGATCAAAAGACCTGTTTTCCTTCATTAAACCTATTACTGCACAGAACGACTGCAGACTGGAAGAAAAATGCTTTCAAAAACATCATTGTAATAGGGGAAAGTGCTGGTAACTATGTCATTTACCCTTTACCACACAATCCAAACTTTTTAAGACCCTAGGGAAGAAGGCTTTTGAAATAATTTTGGAAAATGGAGAAAATGCTCTTAACCAGCATTTTCTCCATTTCACAACAATGTTTTCTACCCTATCAAAGAGTGAAATCACCATTTTAGCAACATTTAATTTGTCGTCTGCAAATGCTTTCAATTTGGACAAGTTTAGTTTTGTCATTTGGTAAAGAGTTAATTCAGTGCTGCAAGGGTTAATTATTGTGAAGCGATTAAATTTATACAGTACATGCCCAGAGGCGGTTAGATGTCCATGATTTTTATTTCGTTCTCTTTTTCTTTTTTCAGATGTATCTATGTTGGACTGTGACAGACATTAATACACGTCTAAGGTACTGAAAAACTACATAACAATTACAGTAATCTGATGCCCTTTACATGTTACGCATCTCCGAGGAATTAATCTACAAATGGTTGTGTGTTGCCTAGGAGATCTATGGATGAGAATAAATAAAAACCAGGCATAAAAGTTGCAATCTTCATCTTAGTCTAGAAAGTTTCTTTGAAAAGGATGGTATTGATTTGTATCGGGTGACATTTTGAAAATTATTGATAAAATGGAGACTGACTGTGAGAATGAAATAAATGAAAAGGAAAGTCACAACAAAAAGGACTTGATGGAATCTAATGTAGAAAATATAGAGGAAAGGAAAAGTGATGTAATTCAGGCTAGTGATATGGACAAAATGCTTGAAGATTGTAACAGATATTTAGATGAATGTGAAGAAGTTCTGCAAGATTGTGCGAAATACTTGGATGAGTGTGAAGATATAGAGAATGTCACTAGTGATGAAGATGAGTGTAATCATATTGATGATGAAGCAAGTATTTCAACAGACCCTGAACATGATAAAGAGCTCAATGTAAACACAGGTATTGCAACTATACAACAGCAAAGAGAGAATTCGGAAAATGATAACACAATTTCCAAAGAGAAATTAGATGTGATTGAGAAAGAGGGCATGGAGAAAAACTCTGAAGGTTTAAACTTGGCAGACCATGAAGTAAGTGTTGATAATGAAGTAACAAATAAAGAAATTCCAAACAAAAGAATAGAAGAAGAAAATGAGACTTCATTTGTCCATGTTGCTGAGTCTAAAGATGCAATAGAAGCACATGTCAATGATACTTCAACAGAAAATGAGTGGACAACTGATGATTCTATAAAAGTGAATCTTGATCATTTAGAAAGTGATTCAGATGATTCAGTGGATGGTGAACAAGAGAAAGTGAATCTTGTGCCTTTACAAATACAAGAGGATTGTGATGATACAACAGAGGAAAATAAAAATGATATGAAAAAGCATGCTGATACAGATGTGATTGATGATGATGCTGAAGATGATAAGATGGATGTAAATATGAAAAAAGATGATAACACCTGTTCAGAGGAGAAAGATGAAAGTGCAAAATCAGATCAAGTGATATCAAACAAGGTTGTGTCAGATGAAATCTGTGAAAAAATCAATGTTTTAGAATATGATGAGAAAGATATTATTGAGGTGAAAGACTGTAAAGCTGGTGCCTTAAGCAAATGTGATCAGATGGAATTGGATAGAAATGATTCATCACCCTCACAGAAA
The DNA here is from genome assembly GCA_945859785.2 of Tridacna gigas. Taxonomy (NCBI): domain Eukaryota; kingdom Metazoa; phylum Mollusca; class Bivalvia; order Cardiida; family Cardiidae; genus Tridacna; species Tridacna gigas. Next base: position 30,808,988 of record OX244028.2, read on the forward strand.
AAAGAGGAAAACTTGCAACCAAGAATTAATGGCAAGGAAATGATATCAGCTGCCTCAAGTGTCCAGGTATTTAACCTTACATTACATTCATGATTTCTTTTTTGTGTAAAAGTATTTACAGTTGAGCCGCATTTATGCAGGCTCCTTAATTCTGGAAATCTCGGGATCCGGCCAGAAACATCAGGAAACAAATATTTTCTGTATAAATTTTACTTTTTCATCCGGAAATCCGCGTTCTGTGACCAGAATGAAAAAATCGGGAACAAAGGGTTGAAAAACAGTAAAAACCTCATCAGATAAACCGGACGTGACCTGACTGTGTATCACACAATTTTGACTTATTTTCCTCGGTACCATAGACTGGTTGTCATAAATATCATAACTACAGGCTACTTGGAGTGATTTCGGACTTGTGCGTTGTGAATAACATAAGTATCAGTCTGATATCATTTGTTGCAGAATTTTTTCACACGTTTTGAAAGCTCATGTGATAATTTTGGACTAACCAGAATGCTATACAAGAAATGAAATGGACAGAAATTAATGAAACAGAAGGCAGCTTGAAATTGTTGCAGATTTCTTTGAATTTTTTTTTTCAAATTCACATAATTAACACAAATTAACTCTTTACCACACAATCCCGAGTTTTAACAATCCTGAAAGAGAATGCTTTTAAAAACATTGTGGGAAAAGGAGAAATTGCTGGTAACCAGCATTTTCTCCTTTTCCCACAATGTTGTCTACCTTATCAAATGTAAAAATCACCGTTAAAGTTATATTTAATTTGTTGTCTGCAAATGCTTTCAGTTAGGTCCAAGCCAAAATCTTGTTATTTTGGAAAGAGTTAATGTATGATACCTGAATATGTGAGAAATAATTTGTCTGGGCAGTTCATACTTGGTCAAAGGTGATCTGCTGGTAATGGTAGCCTTCACCAAATGAAAAATTATAGACTCATCCAAATTCAAAGCATTGGCTGACGACAAAATCTGTGAGAAAATGTCGTGTTTCCCACAATGTTTTCCTATGTTGTCAAGGAGAAACAAGTAATAAATACTACTTTGAAGTGATATTTATGGCAGTTAAACATGGTAGCCATTACAAGGTGGACTTCACAAACTTGTAAAACAAACTTGTTGTATTCAGTCATTACCATGCTACAAAATTTTAGATTTTTTAGAAATTGAAGGTCTTGCAGACTAGAAATTAAGTATTCCTAAAAAATTAAGAATGTTAAGGAAGACATAGCTGGAAAAAAAAAGCAGTTACATGTCAATTGTAATTGCAGCATCTTCCAGAATGTTTTAAAAGCTGTCAAAAGGTGTCAAAAGATGTAATTATTATGGAAATAGGTTTTAAAATCTACATTTAGAATGCACTGTGTGGTTCCAAGTTTAACTTTTCTACCAGGTGACACCACTGAAACACCTATGTTGTTTGCAGATGAAAAATTGAATGGGGCTTAAATGACACTAATTGTCTTTGAAGGATACAAAACATGGTGGGGAAAGAAGAAAATGCTGGTTACCAGCATTTTCTTCTTTTCCCACCATATTTTCAAAGGCCTTCTTTCCCAGGGTCTTAAAACATGGTATTGTTTGTTAGTGGGTTAAGGTATTTGATTCGTAATGAGGGAATCCTGGTAAGATACCTACTAGTAGTACTGGGTCATGACTGGATTGTCCTTTGGCACGGCACTGCAGAGTACCCATCCTTGTGATGGTGAAACAAAGGAAGGACATGGAGAGTGAGCTGTCAACATTAATGCTTTACCACAGAATCAAGAGTTTTAATCACTCTGCAAAAGAAGCCTTTTGAAAACATTGTGGGAAAAAGAGAAAATGCTGGTAGCCAGTATTTTCTCTTTTTCTCACTGTATTTTCAATGCTTCCAGAAATAAAGTTAAATTTTTGATTCATATTATTTTGTCGTCTGGAAATGCTTTCGATTTGGACAAGTTAAAAATTTTGCCATTCGGTAAAGAGTTAACTGGAGCTCCAGATAGAGGGAGTGATTTTGAGTATAGAATTGAAAATATCAATTATTCTCAACTAAACCCTATGTTATAGGCACTCATTAGAATCGTCTCATCGAGACAACATAGGGTTTGGAAGAGAAATAATCGATTCAGAATACCATCACTCCCTCTTATCTGGAGCTCTGAGTTAACTGAAATACCGTGCAAAGTGGGATAAAACTCAGTTTGAATAAATGAACAGAATAATCTTCATTTAGATCTATGCTCCAGCCCTGAAGTGACGTTACTACCAATCATCAGACATCTGTTGACATTTACTAATTGGTTCTAAAAACTCCCTATTGTTATGGAAACAAATTTATCTTGGGATGCAGACACAAAATACCGGATCTGATCAAGACAACATTTGAAATGATAAGGACAAAGTCAAGAGGAATGGCTTATTATGAGCATTTTTACCTTTTTTTTTAGCTCACCTAAGAACAAAGTGCTCATGGTGAGCTATTGTGATCGTGCTGTGTCCGTCGTGCGTCGTCCATCGTGCGTCGTCAACTTTTTACCTTGTGTTCGCTCTAGAGGCCACATCTTTAGTCCGATCCTCATGAAACTTGGTCAGAATGTTTGTCTTGATAAAATCTCGGACTAGTTCGAAATTGGGTCATGTGGGGTCAAAAACTCGGTCACTAGGTCAAATCTTAGAAAAACCTTGTGTACGCTCTAGAGGACACATTTTCAGTCCAATCCTCATGAAACTTGGTCAGAATGTGTGTCTTGATAAAATCTGGGACGAGTTCAAAATTGGGTCATGTGGGGTCAAAAACTAGGTCACTAGGTCAAATCTTCGAAAAACCTTGTGTACGCTCTAGAGGTCACATTTTCAGTCCGATCCTCATGAAACTTGGTCAGAATGTTTGTCTTGATAAAATCTTGGACGAGTTCGAAGTTGGGTCATGTGGGGTCAAAAGCTAGGTCACTAGGTCAAATCTTTGAAAAACCTTGTGTACGCTCTAGAGGCCACATTTTCAGTCAGATACTTGTGAAATTTGGTCAGAATGTTTGTCTTGATAAAATCTGGGACGAGTTCGAAATTGGGTCATGTGGGGTTAAAAACTAGGTCACTAGGTCAAATCTTCGAAAAACCTTGTGTACGCTCTAGAGGCCACATTTTCAGTCTGATCCTCATGAAACTTGGTCAGAATGTTTGTCTTGATAAAATCTCGTACAAGTTGGAAATTGGGTCATGTGGGGTCAAAAACTAGGTCACTAGGTCAAATCTTCGGGAAACCTTGTGTACGCTCTAGAGGCCACATTTTCAGTCAGATACTTGTGAAATTTGGTCAGAATGTTTGTCTTGATAAAATCTGGGACGAGTTCGAAATTGGGTCATGTGGGGTAAAAAACTAGGTCACTAGGTCAGATCTTGGAAAAACCTTGTGTACACTCTAGAGGCCACATTTTTAGTCAGATACTTGTGAAATTTGGTCAGAATATTTGTCTTGATTAAATCTGAGACGCGTATGAAATTGGGTCATGTGGGGTCAAAAACTAGGTCACTAGGACAAATCTTCGAAAAACCTTGTGTACGCTCTAGAGGCCACATTTTCAGTTGGATCCTCATGAAACTTGGTCAGAATGTTTGTCTTGATGAAATCTGGGACAAGTTCGAAATTGGGTCTTGTGGAGTCAAAAACTAGGTCACTAGCGCAAATCTTCGAAAAACTTTGTGTGTGCTCTAGAGGCAACATTTTCAGTCAGATACTTGTCAAATTTGGTCAGAATGTTTGTCTCGATAAAATCTCGGAGGAATTCGAAATTGGGTCATGTGGGGTCAAAAACTAGGTCACTATGTCAGATCTTCAAAAAACCTTGTGTACGCTCTAGAGGCCACATTTTCAGTCAAATACTTATGAAACTTGGTCAGAATGTTTTGCTTGATAAAATCTCACACGAGTTCAAAATTGGGTCATGTGGGGTCAAAAACTAGGTCAAATCATCGAAAAACCTTGTGCACGCTATAGAGGCCACATTTTCAGTCAGATACTTGTGAAATTTGGTCAGAATGTTTGGCCTATTGACTCAGGTGAGCGATCCAGGACCATCACCAGGGCCATCATGGCCCTCTTGTTTTTCTTCAGTGTAGTACAATCAGTTTTGTTAATCTTTTTATTTTTATCACTTTAGAATATTTCAGTAAACTCTTTTCCAAAGTGTTAGACTCTGTCAAATTGCAGATGACAAATTAAAATGTAGCTGAAATAATGAGGTTAATCTATGGAGGGAACATTGTGGGAAAAGGAGAAAATGCTTATTCCCTGCATTTTGTCAATCTCCTACAATTTTTTCAAAGGCCTTCTAACTCAGGGTGGTGAAATACTGGATTGTTTGGTAAAGGGTTAAACTTCATGTATTGCATATCTCGTAACACTAGTTACAAACAAATTTGCAGCAGACAAGATTTAAATTTCTTGCACAATACTTGGATGTGTTAAGATTAAATGTGCCATACTCATAGTCACCAGCATCTCCTTTTCCCAAATTGTTTTCTGCCATCCCATCATAGTAGCCATGCTCAATTTTGTTGTCTGCAGTTGCTTCCAATTTGGACATGTATAAAATTTTGTTGTCTGGTAGAGAGTTAACTGGAGTTGCTTTTGCAGATACTGAGATAGTGTAGAGGACAAGATTAGACTGCAAACTGATCTTAAATCTATGTTCAGTTTATCTTTGAATCTCTCGTTCCAGAACAGGCAACATTTTTTACTGAATTAGGTCTTTATTCCCAATCAAGCTGGACAAGTTCAAATTTTATCATTTGTGAACGGCTAACTCTTTATGTCAAGCCTGATAGCTTGAAATCAGGGGGACGCTGGTTCATATCCTCATGGCAGCCACTTTATTTTGGAGACTTGATGTTCGTCATGCCGACAAGAATCATTCCTTTCTCACAGTTGATTATTGTTTTGACTATGGTCATGTGGGAAAGTAGCTTTGGAAGAATATTGTGCAAAGAACAGGTTATAGAAACCCCAGGAAAGTATAGGATAGGTTCACTGGCTGCCATGATATAAGTGAAATAATGTTGACACCATTAAAACAAACAAACAAGTGAACGCTTTACTGAACTATTCCATCATAAATTTTCTTGAAGCCTTAACTCTTTACCACACAATCAGTCCAGTGTTTAAAAGACCCTGAAGAAAAAGTCTTCTGAAGACATTGTGGGAAAAGGAGAAAATGCTGGTAACCAGCATTTTCTCCCTTTCCCACAATGTTTTCTACCATATCAAAGACAGAAATCATCATTTGAGCTACTCTCAATTTGTCGACTGCAAATGCTCTCAATTTGTTATAATCCAAAATTTTGTGGTAAGGTAAAGGGTTAACTTAACTACTATTATAAAGCCACAGAGGACCAATAGTATGAAGAGATTCAGAGTGGCTCAGTGTTAACCCTTTACCAAACGACAATAATTCAGACTGATCCAAATTGAAAGCAGTTGCAGAGGACAAATTAAAGGTGGCTCAAATGACAAAACTTGTCCTTGATAGAGTAGAAAACATTGTGGAAAAAGGATAAAATGCTGGTTACCAGCATTTTCTCCTTTTCCCACAATGTTTTCAGAAGGCTTCTTCCTCAGGGTCGTTAAAAGTCGGGACTGTGTGGTAAAGGGTTAAAGAGTAATAGTAATCGTGAGGCCCCAGATTCGAGCCTTGCTTGAAGCACTGGGTCTTTCATTGGTCCTTGGGCAGGCCATTTCAGAACCAAAGCCTTGTACTGGTGAGACACAGTCATGAATAGGTGAACTGTTGCCGTGATAGGACTGATATAATGTTGAAAGCAACATGATGTTGAAAACTCCATCCAATCAATCAATCATCCAATAGTATGAAGAGGTTATACATGTAACAATATAAAGAGAGAGAGACCACACAATACTGTAATATTATTGATCAAAATTATTGATTAGAATGCTCTTAGGACAACAGCAGGTAAACCAATGTATAAACTATGTTTCACCTTTTCCCTCCATTTTTCATTGCCCTTTCCAGCCAGTTTTACCCTTTATCACATGAAAAAGTTTTAAGCTTGTCCAGATTAAAATCTTTCGTTGGCAACAACTTAGATATGACATAGATAACAGGATTTGTCTCGAAAGGTTAGAAAACATTGTGGGAAAAGTAGAAAATGCTGGTTACTGGCATTTTCTCCTTTTCCCCACAATGCCTCCAAAAATCTAATTTTCCAGAGTCGTTAATATTCAGGATTGTGCGGTAATGGGTCAAAATGTAAGGTATAAGGCTGTATTATGCCAAAAAAATGTCCCATGCCTTTTGATCAAGGATTTAAAACTTCTTTGATCTGATTTGGATTTTTTTTTCCTGTTCAAAAGCATGCATCTTCAAGGAGAGGTGGGGCATTTTATTCTGACATAATAACCTTATTGTTTTCTCTTGCAGTCATCACCTGCATGCAGTTAATTATCAGCTCACCTAAGCACAAAGTGAGCTTTTGTGATTGTGCTGTGCCTGTCGACAATTACCTTGTGTACACAATCTAGAGGTCATATTTTCAGTTGGCTCATGCATGAAAATTGGTCAGAATGTTTGTCTTGACGATATCTCAGACAGGTTTGAAATTGGGTCACATCAGGTCAAAAAAATAAGTCAGTGGGTCAAATCTTAGAAAACCTTGTGTGCACTCTAGAGGCTACATTTTCAGTTGGATACTCATGAAAATTAATCAGATTCTCAGAATGTATGTCTTGATTATTATAATCTTGGGCAAACTTGAAATTGGGTCAAATTGGGTAAAAAATTAAGTCAGTGGGTCAAATCCTAGAAAAACCTTGTGTACACTCTAGAGGCTACATTTTGAGTCAGATACTCATGAAAATTGGTCAAAATGTTTGTCGTGATGATATCTCTGACAGTTTGAAATTGGGTCATGTTGGATAAAAAAGTAGGTCAATGTCATGAATCTTGAAAAACCTTATATACTCTATGTCTCCACAGTTTCAGTCTTAAACTCATGAAAATTGTTCAGAATGTTTGTCTTGGTTGTGTCTCAGACAAAAATGAAACTGTGTCATGTAGGGTCAAAAAGTAGGTCACTGGGACAAATCTTAGGAAAACCCTCTATGCACTCATTTTTTAGAGGCCACACTTTAGTTGAATACTCCTGAAAATTAGTCAGGATATTTATTTTGATAATTTCTTGGACCAGATTGAAATTGGGTCACAGGGTAAAAAAGTATATCTCTGAGGCAAATCCTAGAAAAAGCTTTTGTGCACTCTGGAGACCACATTTTCAGTCTAATACTCATGAAAGTTGGTCAGAATGTTTGTCTTTATGACATCTTGCTTTACTCTTTGCCACACAATCCTGACTTTTAACAAACCTAAGGAAGAAGCCTTTTGAAAACATTATGGGAACAGGAGAAAATGCTGGTAACCAGCATTTTCTCTTTTTCCCGCAATGTTTTCTACCCTACCCAAAGCAAATCTCAATTTTTCAGTCACATTTGTTTTGTTGTTTGCAAATGCTTTCAATTTGGACTAGTCTAAAATTTTGTCGTTTGGTAAAGAGTTAAGTCACATGGGGTCAAAACTAGATTACTTGGGCAAATCATAGAAAAACCTTTTGTACTCTCTACAGGCCTTATTTTTTGTCCAGTACTAATGAAACTCTATCACAATGTTTGTCTTAATATCCAAGGCATTTTTTTAATTGAGTCACATAGGGTCAAAAGGTAGGTCATTGGGGCAAACTAGGCGCATCATTTTATGTTTGATCCTCATGAAAGTCTATCAGAATGTTTTCTTTGCTAATATCTTGGACAAGAGTTGAAGAGGGTCATGTATGGTCAAAAATAAGTCACTGGGACAAATCGTAGAAAAACTTTGTATGCTATCTAGAGGCCACATTTTCAGATGGATACTCATGAAAAATCAGTCAGAATATTGTCTAGATGATATCTTGGACAAGTTTAATAATGGGTCACATAGGGTCAAAAAGTAGATAAGAATTATATGTACTCCAGAGACCACATTGTCTGTCTGATATGCATGTAAATTGGTCAAAACACTTATTTGTAATACATCACCATAACCAAAAGCACACCAATTTTGCCCCGCTTTCAATTTGGACAAGCCATTACATTTTTGTCGTGTGGTAAGGAGTTAAAGCGGTTCTTTGCAATGTGAAGTTGCTTTTGAGGCCAGTATAGATCACTTCCTTGCTTTCAATAGGTGTTTTTGGCAACTAAGTACAGATATTTGTTTCGTGTCTCAACATAGTGGACAGTATAGAGTAAGATCGGACTGAATGACCTCAGAGTTAGGTGACAACAGTTTCTGTCCACAACAATGTCAGTTGCCTTTTGTGGACATTGAGGAGCCTGATGATTTAGATACTGTAACTGGGCTTGTCACTAGAATTTAAACTTCGATTTATTTATGATTTGAATTCAATTGTCTTGACCCTTTTCAAGACAATAAAGTATTAGACACAACCATGACATTTAGTCACAAACCAGTACACCAAAAACGATCCCTTAGCCGGGCCCTGACCCTTACCCTAACACAGACAAACTGTGGCTCAAATCTTTCCCACAGATGGAGCTTTTCATGTAATAAATCTAGGAATTCAGCAATAGGCATTTTAAAACATACATGGATTTCGATGAAACACTCTTTGGACGAAATGTCTTGCATCAGTATTAGACTTGTCCACTTGGAATGTAGATGGCAAATTTTATGTGACGGAAATGATTGAAATCTTATTTGAAAGGTAGAAAACATGGTAGGAAAAGCAGAAAATGCTGGTTTTATTTCTCATCATTTTTGAAAAGCAGGTTTGTTACAACATAAGATTGTATGGTAGAGGGTTATACAACAATTCTGCTGGAGGCAAAGTGACAGACCAGGAAATAAGTGAACCATTTCTATTTTGATCCATCATGTAACAGACTGTCTACACATTACATAATTCATTGACCTTTACCACACAATTCCAACGTTGAATGACCTCGAAGAAGACGCCTTTTGAAAACATTGTAGGAAAAGGAGAAAATGCTGGTCATTCATATCAAAGACGGAAATCATCATTTGAGCTACATTAATTTTGTTGTCTGCAAATGCTTTCAATTAATGCTCAAGTCAAAAATTTTGTTGTTTGGTAAAGAGTTAACACATTAATGCTGACTGATGACTTTTCATGTCCAGCATTTAACATTTTTGAAAACAATGTGCTAAGTGGAGATATTGCTAAGTGGAGAAATTGCTCTAATGATCCATTCTGCTTTTGCCACAGTGATCTTGTTGTTTTTTATGTGCTGGTACTTAAGTATTAAACCTTAATTTATATATGAGCCATGCTCTGTGAAAAGGGAGCTTACTGCATCTTCGTGATGCATTGCACCAAGCAAGAGATCACATGATTAGGGATCAAGAAAATTCACTTTGTCTAACAACTGACTGAATCATGAGGTCGACTGGTCCTTTGACATACATTAAATACAGTCGTGCCGCGTTAATACGGACGTCATTAATCCGGAATATTCAAGATCCGGAAAGAATTTTGTGGGAACGGATTTTTTATTCATAAATTGTACCTTTTAATCCGGAAATTTGCGTTCCGGATCCGGAAAGAAAAAATCGGGAACAAAATACTCAAAAACCGCACAAATATGCTTCAATAATCCGGATTAAGTGTTGAACATCCAAATAGAACCTGTTATAATTACTAACTGTCATAACCGTTTTGGTAGGATTAACGAATTTGTGGTCTAGATTGACTGCTTGACACGCATGAATAAACAGTGTTTATCTGGTAAAACTTGATAGTAGACAGTTTTCACACCTAACAAACAACTTAACTAGTGAAGCGTGTCGGAATGACTACGTGACAATTAGCATTCTGCCCACCAGATACCTGAAACAACAGCAATAAAAAAATCTATAAGGTCGGACGAGACCCAGCTTGATTTGCTTATCCGGAAATACGCTTACTCCGGACACCACCATAGGAGACCAAAGTGTCCGGATTAACACGACACGACTGTAATTGACCAATAGCGAAAAGTTTCGGCCCAGGTCAGCTTGATCTGGGTCAATACTTTTCGCAGATGCATTAAGCCCCCTTTTGACAGAGCATGTCTGATATAGATTATTCATGTCATTCTATTGTACAAGGCTGTTTTCAAGGTTTTTCTGCAAGTTTGTTTAGCTCTTTACCAAATGACAAAATTGTAGACTGGCCCAAAATGAAAGCGTTTGCAGACAAAAAAAGTACATGTGTTGAAAATGATATGATCTGTATCAGAAAGGGTTAAAAACATTGTGAGAAAAGGAGAAAATGGTGGTTACCAGCATTTTCGCCTTTACCCACAATGTTTTCCAAAGCCTTCTCCCTCAGTGTTGATAAAACCCGGGGCTGCGTGCTAAAGAGTTAACCAAACAATCCCAAGTTTTAACAACCTTGAGGTAAAGAGCTTTTCCCACAATGGTTTTTGCTTTGTCAGATATCAAAACCACCATTTTAGCCACAAGGAATTTGCCATCTGCAAACGGTTTCAGTTGGGACTGGAGTCAAATCTTGTTGTTTGGTCAAGGTTTAATTGATAATCTAATTTAAATAATTTGGAATGTTATGACCTTTGGGTATAAATTTTATATTTATTTGGGTTTGGTTACATGTAAAAAGCGGTCTTCTTTGCTCAACTTGATAAAAAGCCAATTTCATATAATGCTTTAGAGACTAATTGTTTTTTTTTTGCTTTTATGTGGTTTTATGTTTGTAGCCCAAATATCATAATCTGTTCCATTCAAAGATGAACCTGTTTGAGGTTTGAATCCAATTTGATTTTTCTTCTGCATATCTTGAATATTGACACATAAAGAAAAAGGCAGGTCTTACCGTCAACCTAACAATCTTGATTTTTTTTTTGGCAACCTTGAAGAAGACAGCTCTTGAAAACCTTGTAGAAAAAGGAGTACATTTCGGTTGTCAGCATTTTCCTTTTTTCAACACTGTTTTCTACTCTTTCAAAGACACATCCAATCTTTTGAGTCTCATCTTCTTAGTCATCTGTGCCGAGCCCAAGTAGCTCAGTGAGTAGCATACAGGACTTGAGAACAGGGGGTTGCTTGTTCAAGCCCTGGCTTGGACAATTTCTTTCTGACTATTGATGATAGTCATGCCTACAGAATTCAGTCTCTCACTGCTGACCAGGGGCATCAAGCAGCCAGTGGTTTTGAAAGAATGTTGTGCATATTATTGGTAAAAGAAACTTCTGGAAAGCATGGTTAGGTGCCCTGGGTGCCACAGTAAAACTAAAATAATGTTGAAAATGCCGTTAAACACCATACAGTCAATCAATCACAGTCATCTGCAAATGGCTCTTGATTTTGTGTTTGCTTTCTAGAGAGTACTTTTATCGTGACTTGCCATATTTAATAAATACAGTTGAATGAAAAATTTAAGGCAGGGCTTTTGTTGAAAATTGATCTCTAAATAAGATTAGAATTTATATTCGGTAATCTCCCTCAACTATGTAAGTCAGGATAAATGTCAAAGGGTCAGAACTTAAATTGGTATCTACCTAATTTAATCCCTTACTAAACACCACTCACAGGAGAAGATTTTTGAAAATCCTGTGGGATATGGAGAAAGTGCAATTTCTCCAATACTCACAATGTATTTTAGTCCCTTTCAGAGACATAAATCATAATTTTAGCAACATTTAATTTGTGGTCTACATAATTATGTGAATGAAAAGAAATATGTTGTCTAAAGAGTTTCACCCTTACTACACAATCTCGAGTTTTTAACTCTATACCAAACAACAAAATTTTCGACTGGTCCAAATTGAAAGCATTTGCAGACGACAAAATAAATGTGACTAGAAAATTGAAATTTGTTTTGGGAAGGATAGAAAACATTGTGGGAAAAGGAGAAAATGCTGGTGACCAGCATTTTCTCCTTTTCCCACAATGTTTTCAAAAGGCTTCTTTCACAAGGTCGTTAAAAGTCGGGATTGTGTGGTAAAGGGTTAACTACCACAACATAGAAGGATTTTCTGCCTTAGGATCATTAAAAGGACTGTGTGGTAAAGGGTAAAGATACACCTATACTCATTTTTCAGCCAGTTTTTAACACATTTCATCTTTATTTTATGAAAATGTAATCGTTCTTGTATCTTCATGCCAAATGCTGCCCCTGGTGGCTGCACAGTTGCACAAATTACTACAGAAGGAAAATGTATGTAGTTTTTTGGCGGCCATCAAAGAAATCACTGTTGTCATTTCCGGTTTTAAATGAGGACAAATCCCTCAAGTGTCTTTATCCGTTACACCATAATATATGTTGCTAATTTATCTATGTTTACCCAGTAGACCAAATTCTGAGCCATGCAACACACTTTCAAGTTTTAACAATGTTTTTTCTCTCTGGTTGTAAGTATATATCTTTAAATGCAGACAGAAGTTAGCTGGAATATAATGCATAGATAGATGGATAAAATTATGCACAACAGAGAGTAAAGTCATTTACCCTAATGTTTCATCAAACTTCCATCTGCAATGTATCAAAACAAAAATCATGTGGTAAAGATCAGAAAATGATATGAATCATGCTCTGTGCAAAGGTGATTTAATCCATCTGCAAAAAGTTCTGACTCTGGCCCCAGCCTGGGCTGTCAGTGTCAGCTGACCTTAGTCAAAACTTTTTGCTATTCATAAATTTTCTGCCTGTCAAAGGACCTTTCTGCCTCATGATTCAGTTGGTTGTAACTTAGACAAAATGGATTTTATGGATCTATAACTATGTGATAAATTGCTAGGTATAATGCATTACTGAGATGCCCATTGTCCCAGAGCAAGGCTATACTATTCATTTGCCTAAACATTGAAAGACCTTGAAAAAGCTGAACCTATGTACTTGGCAGCAAAGTTAAAAGGTCAAGTTTGTTTAAAAACCTTCTACCCCAGTAATCTCTATTTTGATTATCACAGACCAAAATATTAAATATTTAGTGGACTAAATTTTGGACTTCTTCATATTTAAAATATTTGAGCCATGCTCTTGCAAAAAGGGGTTTAATGCATCTCCATGATGCAAGATACCAAGGAAGTCATCACATAATTATGGATTTATAAAATTCATTTTGTCTGACCATCAAATGAATCGTAAGGTACTCTGGTCCAATGACATGCAGAAAACTTACCAATAGCAAAAAGTTTCACTCCAGGTCAGACTGTACATGCTGACCTGGGTCAATACTTTTTAGCTCCACTGGCCGAAGGCCAGCGGGCTTATGTCATGGCCCGGTGTCCGTCGTGCGTCCGTCCGTCCGTGCGTGCGTTAACTTTTATTTCAAACATCTTCTCTGCAACTACCCATCCAATTTTCATGAAACTTCACAGAAATGATCCTGCCATGGTCCTCTTCAGAATTTCTTGAAAGAATTTGATTCCTTCAAAAACTCTGGTTGCCATGGCAACAAAACTGAAAAATTTTGGAAATCTTTAAAAATCTTCTTCTCTGAAACCATAAGGCATAGGGCTACCAAATTTGGCATGTAGCTTTATGTAGTAGACCTCTATCAAGTTTCTTCAAATTATAGCCCTGGGGTCAAAATTGGCTCTGCCCCAGGGGTCACAAGTTTTACATAGGCTTATATAGAGAAAACTTTAAAAATCTTCCTGTACCTAGCCATAAGGCCTAGAGCTACAAAATTTTGCATGTAGCTATATCTAGTGGGCCGCTACCAAGCTGGCTAAAATTTTAGCCCTGGGGTCAAAATTGGCCCCACCGCAGGGGTCACAAGTTTTACATGGGATTACATAGTGACAACTTAAGAAATCTTCCTGTTTTGATTTTTTTTTTTGAAATTAGCCTTGCATCAGGGGTCTTATGTTTTACAGAGGTTTCATATGGACAAAACTTGAAAATCACCTTATTTATAATCATACAGCATGACTTGTATTATTTTGGCATGTGGCTTTATCTTGTGGACCTCTACCAGGGTTCAAGTAATTATAGGTCTGGGATCAAAAATGGCTTTGTCCTGCGGGTCTCAACTTTTACATGGGCTTTTACAGAGAAAACTTTAAAAGTCTTCATTTTGAAACCATTTGGCTCAGAATTGAAATGTTTAGTATTTATGGGTTATATTTATAAGCCAGTGGAGCGATACAGGGCCATCATGGCCCTCTTGTTTTTTTAGCTCGACTGGCCAAAGGCCAGCGGGCTTATGTCATGGCCCGGTGTCTGTCGTGCGTCCGTCCATCCGTGCGTGTGTGCGTCCGTCCGTCCGTCCGTACGTTAACTTTTATTTCAAACATCTTCTTCTCTGAAACTACCCATCCAATTTTCATGAAACTTCACAGAAATGATCCTGCCATGGTCCTCTTCAGAATTTCTTGAAAGAATTTGATTCCTTCGAAAACTCTGGTTGCCATGGCAACAAAACGGAAAAATATTGGAAATCTTTAAAAATCTTCTTGTCTGAAACCATAAGGCATAGGGCTACCAAATTTGGCATGTAGCTTTATGTAGTAGATCTCTATCATGTTTCTTGAAATTATAGCCCTGGGGTCAAAATTGGCACTGCCCCAGGGGTCACAAGTTTTACATAGGCTTATATAGAGAAAACTTTAAAAATCTTCTTGTCTGAAACCATAAGGCATAGGGCTACCAAATTTGGCATGTAGCTTTATGTAGTAAACCTCTATCATGTTTCTTGAAATTATAGCCCTGGGGTCAAAATTGGCTCTGCCCCAGGGGTAACAAGTTTTACGTAGGCTTATATAGAGAAAACTTTAAAAATCTTCCTGTACCTAGCCATAAGGCCTAGAGCTACCAAATTTTGCATTTAGCTTGATCTAGTTGGGGTCTACCAAAAGTGCCCAAATTATAGTCCTGGGGTCAATTTGGCCTCATGCTGGGGGGGGGGGGGGGGGGGGTCACAATATTTACAAAGGCTAACATAGCAAAAACTTTTAAATCTTGGTGTACATAGCCATAAGGCTTAGGCTACCAAATTTTGCATAATTATAGCATTATCTAGTGGACAACTACAAAGAGGACCCAAGTTACAGCCCTAGGATCAAGTTTGGCCCTGCACCAGGGGAAGTTTTACTTGGGTTTATGGAGTGAAAAGTTCAGAAACCGTCTTGTTACTAGCCATAAGGCCAAGAACTCCCAAATTTGGCATGTTATTCTTCTAATACACATAATTATTCCCCATTTAGTCCGACTGTAGCCCTGGGGTCAAAGTTTTATAAGGGCTTATGTAGTGAAGACTTCTCTTCATGGTTTATATTTATAAGCCAGTGGAGCAATACAGGGCCATCATGGCCCTCTTGTTCTTCAAGTACATAAAGCCCCCTTTTCACAGTGCATGGCTGATTTACAGATGAGGAAATTTAATATGGCCCAAGTGATGGAATTTGTCTCGACAGTGATTGATTGACTATGTTGTTTAACAACGTTTGCAACTTTATTTCAGTTATATCGGTGCACCTCTCCATGCCTTCTTTTACCAGTACTATAGAATATTTTTTTCCAAGCCCCTGGCTTTCCATAGCCATCGGCAAAACAATGATCAGAAAGGAAGGGATCCTGTTGCAATGACTTCCACCAATCTTTGGAAAGAAATTGGCTGAGGTGTGGATTTGATCCCTTGTTCTCAAGTCTTGTATGCCACCGACTGGGCTTGGGGTCTTTGACAGGGAAAAAAACATTATGGAAAATGTTTCCCCCAAAGTTTTGAAGCCTTCTTACTCTGTGTTGTAAAAGTATAAGGGCTAACCAGCATTTTCTCCTCTTTCCACAATATTTTTTACCTTTCAGACAAGTGAATTCCCATGGGCCCTAATTAATTTGTGTCAGCACTGTCGAAAATTTTGTTGACTGGCAAACTTTAAGCATGATTCTTGCCTGTTTAGAAATTTGGAATAGCTAAAAGATTTAAGATTTTTTTCACCCCTGTGTAAGGTTGTTGTTATTTTCAACCCTTTATCAAACAAACCCATATTTCAATGACCATAGACTGGAAGGCTTTTGAAAACATTGTTTACCCACAAAATTTTCTACGTTTTCAAAGGTAGAAATCATCATTTGAGCTACATTTTATTTGTGGTCTGCAAAATGCTCTCAGTTTGGTCAAGTCTAAAATTTATCATTCAATAAAGAGTTAATCTTCTTAATGTAATTATATCCTCAACCAATTATGGTTATGACAGAGGGACCTAAAATATTACAGCAATAAAAACAGGTTAACCCTTGAAGCACCTGTCAGACCTGTAGTTGTCCAGCCAGTGTAGATTGAGATCAGATGGCACAG
Organism: Tridacna gigas; assembly: GCA_945859785.2. Lineage (NCBI taxonomy): Eukaryota > Metazoa > Mollusca > Bivalvia > Cardiida > Cardiidae > Tridacna > Tridacna gigas. Next base: position 30,825,314 of record OX244028.2, read on the forward strand.
AACTTGCAGTTTGATCTTTGCCTTTCAATATTAGCTTTTTTTAGACATTCTAAATAAAAGCAACCTAAAATTAGTTATTATTTGGGTCTTAATTCTAGACTGAAAATGTTGGATAGGTTTATTTGGCATTCTACGGGTCAATGATATACATATAGGTCATAGATTTTAGGCTAATTGTCTGACAGGCATAAACAGCAAAATCATGTCGCAATGAATTGACAGCCCTCTGTTGTAAATCCTAACTTGATATTAACGTGCAGCGATGACAATTAGTATGAATAGAAGTGTTGGCTTGTTTTGATTTTTTAGTCTGTCCTTTGTGATGGAACAAAGTTCTAATGGAATAAAGTTCAGTTTGAGCAATGTAAGGTTTGTATGTATATTTGTATGGCATTCAATGCCATTTTCAACAGTATTTTAGTTGTATGGTGGCTGCCAGTGGACGTGTTGAAATCCATGCTTTCCTGGAGTTTCTATTACCAGTGCTTTGCACAACATTCTTCCCAAGCCACTGGCTGCTTTTGACATAAACATGGTCAAGACAATGATCAGCAATGCAAGAAGAATGAATCCTGTTGCAGAGACAATCATTAATCCTTGGAAAGAAATTGGCTTGGCTGGGGATTTGAACCAGCAATGCCGTAGCTTCAAGCTAACATAGCTGAATGAGCTCCTGGGCTTGGTGAATTATGTAAAGGCAAAAGTTTTGACCAAATCCAATAAGTATACTTAAGTGTAGATAGTGTATCAATCCAAAACAAGAATGTTACTGATTTCAGAGTTTTTATGTTTATTTAGGAATTTAGTTTGTTTGGTTTGTATTGGAGTTTAATGCCATTTTAACTGCTTAGGTCATATCATGGCGGTCAGCGACACACCTATGTGTTTCCTGGCTTTCTCACACCAGTACTGACACAACTTTCTTTCCAAAGCCACTGACTACTTTCCTCACATGCATCAGAGGTGAGAGGCGAAAAATCGCCAGAAAGAAAGTTTGCCTCAACCAGGTATCGAACTCGCAACCACCAGGTCACGAGTCCGACACGCTAACCACTGAGCTACCTGGGCAGGCTAGAAATTTAGTGTACCATTTATAAGATTTATTCAAGTTTTATTTTTGTATATTTTTATAAAAAAACATTTGGTTTTCAAAATTTTTAGACTGCCCCAAATTTAAAACAAAAAGTTTTGCAGACAACAAAATAAATTGGACTCAGAAATTGAAATTTGCTTTTGAAAGGATAAAAACTTTGTGGGAAAAGGAGAAAATGCTTGTTACCAGCATTTTCTCCTCTTTCCACAATGTTTTCAAAAGTCTTCTTTTTTTTAGGGCCGTTAAAACATGGGATTGTTTGGTAAAGCTTTATAGGGGTAAATTTAGGTGCTTTTATCAACAGTGTAGATTTAGACCAGATGGCATACTCTCTTTGCCACACAATCCTAGGCTGAGAGTTTTAACGAATGACCCTGAGGAATACAGTTTTTGAAAACATTGTGGGAAACATGGATATGCCTCAAAGACTAAAGCTATGAGAGAAAATCCCATACAGATTTTCTATATAAGGTTTTTTCAAGAATTATGAGGTAGATGTAGTTGTTGTCAATGCTCAGACAAACATAAAGACTGGCTAAACAACCGAACTGAAGTGAAAATAAAGTCATCCCCCCCCATTCTGCTACAAAGTTCTAATATATCCATGATCTAAATCCTGGGATCTATCATAGCCTATGTCGGCAGTTTCAAAATCCAAGCGCAATTTAGGAATAGATGCAGCATGTTTGTGACCCACATTTTGAAGATGTCTTTGAACTGTTGTTTTCTTAAATTGTTTTTACCAATTGACAGAGTCTTAGAACAGTGCAGTTTTCTCAAGAGATAGCAGTATTTTTTACATGACGTCTTTCTCTTGATTGTACTGCAACCAGTGGTAGTTTCAAAGCCATTTTGCTGAAATTCTGGCGATCTTGCAAATCCAATTTGGGTTGTACAAGTGCATTGTTGTGTGGAGTTAGGACTAATCATTTAGAGAATGGTTTTATTACCCAGAATGGGCTTCAACTTCTTTTTTTTTGTTTCAATCGAAAACTTGGTCTGTAAACTTGTGACACGAAAAACACTTTATGGAATAAAAACAAGCGGTTGTCTGAAACGACATGTTCTGCAGTCTAGATTCAAGCGTCTACATGATAATGAAAACGAAAATGATAATGGATTTTGTGATCATCATTTTATTTTGGATGTGATTTTTCTCGCATTTGGGGATTTTCAATGAGATTTCTCTGTTTTTAGCTTATCTGAGCACAAAGTGCTCAGGATGAGCTATTGTGATCACTCACCGTCCGTCGGCGTCTGTCGTCCGTCTGTCCGTCCGTCGTCAGTCCGTCCACATTTTTTTGTTTACGCTCTAGCATCTACAAATATTAACCAATCAGCACCAAACTTGGTCAAAATGTATATGACCATAAGATCTCGGATGAGTTCGATTATGGGTGTAATCGGACCAGAACGACTGGAGTTATTTGCCCTTGAATTAGAAAAATTGGTATGTTTGACTTTGTTTACACTCTAGCATCTACAAATATTGACCAATCAGTACCAAACTTGGTCAAAATGTATATGACCATAAGATCTCGGATGAGTTCGATTATGGGTGTAATCGGACCAGAACAACTGGAGTTATTTGCCCTTGAGTTAAAAAAATTGCTATATTTGACTTTGTTTACACTCTAGCATCTACAAATAATAACCAATCAGCACCAAACTTGGTCTAAATATATATGACCGTAAGATCTCGAATGAGTTTGATTGTAGGTCTAATAGGACCAGTTATTGCTGTGTCATGGAAAAAGGGGGCTTGATGTATATTTTCATTGTGGACCAATATCTCTTTAACTACAGGACAAAATATCATGAAACTTCATCTTCTTATTGTTTATTGCAAGCCACAGACAATAGTTATTTGTTTTTAGCTCCACTGGCCGAAGGCCAGCGGGCTTATGTCATGGCCCGGTGTCCGCCGTCCAGTCGTCCGTCCGTCCGTGCGTTAACTTTTATTTCAAACATCTTCTTCTCTGAAACTACCCATCCGATTTTCACGAAACTTCACAGAAATGATCCTGACATGGTCCTCTTCAGAATTTCTTGAAAGAATTTGATTCCTTCAAAAACTCTGGTTGCCATGGCAACAAAACTGAAAAATATTGGAAATCTTTAAAAATCTTCTTGTCTGAAACCATAAGGCATAGGGCTACCAAATTTGGCATGTAGCTTTATGTAGTAGACCTCTATCAAGTTTCTTGAAATTATAGCCCTGGGGTCAAAATTGGCTCTGCCCCAGGGGTCACAAGTTTTACATAGGCTTATATAGAGAAAACTTTAAAAATCTTCTTGTCTGAAACCATAAGGCATAGGGCTACCAAATTTGGCATGTAGCTTTATGTAGTAGACCTCTATCATGTTTCTTGAAATTATAGCCCTGGGGTCAAAATTGGCTCTTCCCCAGGGGTCACAAGTTTTACATAGGCTTATATAGAGAAAACTTTAAAAATCTTCTTGTCTGAAACCATAAGGCATAGGGCTACCAAATTTGGCATGTAGCTTTATGTAGTAGACCTCTATCATGTTTCTTGAAATTATAGCCCTTGGGTCAAAATTGGCTCTTCCCCAGGGGTCACAAGTTTTATACATAGGCTTATATAGAGAAAACTTTAAATATCTTCTTGTCTGAAATCATAAGGCCTAGAGCTACCAAATTTGGCATTTAGCTTGATCTAGTTGGAGTCTACCAAAAGTGCCCAAATTATAGTCCTGGGGTCAATTTGGCCTCATACTTGGAGGGGGGGGGTTCACAAGATTTACATAGGCTTACATAGGGAAAACTTTTAAATCTTGGTGTACATAGCCATAAGGCTTAGGCTACCAAATTTTGCATATAATTATAGCATTATTTAGTGGACAGTTACAAAGAGGGCCCAAGTTACAGCTCTAGGATCAAGTTTGGCCCTGCACCAGGGATCACAAGTTTTACATGGGTTTATGGAGTGAAAAGTTCAGAAACCATCTTGTTACCAGCCATAAGGCCAAGAACTCCCACATTTGGCATGTTATTCTTCTAATACAATATTCCCCATTTAGTCAGACTGTAGCCATGAGGTCATAGTTTTATAAGGGCTTATATAGTGAAGACTTTTCTTCGTGGTTTATATTTATAAGCCAGTGGAGCGATACAGGGCCATCATGGCCCTCTTGTTATTTCATGAAACACCATGTCATGAAAAAAGGGGGCTAAATGTTTAATTTCGTCATGGACCAATGACCATCTGTTTGTCCATCTTTCAAGACAGATATCTTCTAAAATCCTTGACAAAAATTAATAGAAATTCATGTAGGTGTTCCTAATGATGTCTGCTGATATTTCTTGTTTTTTTTTTTTTCCATTTTGATATCAAATACTGTCTCATAGGAAAAAGGGGCTTCATGCATATTTCTGTTAAGGATCAATATACATGTATCTTCAACTCAAAATCCTGGACAAAAATTTGTGAAACTTCATACATGTGTTCCTTATGATAGTCCGCCAATATCATTAGTTTAGCTTTTTTGATTAAATGTCATGTCATGGAAAAAGGGGGCTTCACATATATTTTCATTATGGATTTATATCTGTTTAACTACAGGACAAAATGTTATGAAACTTCATCTTTATGTTGTTTATCACAAGCCACAGACAATGTTTAGGCCTATTTGTTAGCTCACCTGAGCATGAAGTGCTGGGTGAGGTATTGTGATTCGTCGTTGTCCAGCGTCTGTCTTTCCACAATTCCTTTAAACCTCCTGAACCAGTCATGTTGAAACTTGACAGGCATATACCTTGTGTGAAGTTCTACCAAAGTTGTTAAAAGAATTGAATTAACCCTTTAACTCCAGGCATCACAATTTTGGGCAAAATTGTATATAGAGCAAACTTTAAAAATGTCTTTGTCTGAAACTAGAAGGCCTAGAGCTTTGATATTTGGTATGTGGCATTTCCTTGTGGACTTATACCAATTTTGTTCAAATGATGCCTCTGGGTCAAAACAGGACATAAAGGTATACAGCATGAACTTTTAAAAGTCTTGTTCTATTTAACCCTTTACCGCACAATCCCAAGTTTTAACACCTGTGAGAAATAAGGCTCTTGAAAATATTGTGGGAAAAAGAGGAAATACTTGTAACCAGCATGTTTTCCTTTTTAGCTCACCTGAGCACAGTGCTCAGGGTGAGCTATTGTGATCGGTCTTTGTCCGGCATCCGTCCATCCGTCCGTGTGTCTGTCCGTCGGTCCGTCCATGAAAAAATCTTCTCCTCTGAAACCGCCCAAAAGATTTCAATGAAACTTCACAGAAATGATCCTTAGGTGATGCACTTTCAGAATACTTCAAAGATTTGAATTCCATGAAGAACTCTGGTTGCCATGGCAACCGAGAGAAAAAACTTTAAAAATCTTCTTGTCCCAAACCGTAAGGGCTAAAGCTTTTATATTTGGCATGTAGCATCATCTAATAGCCCTCTACCAAAATTCTTCAAATTATGACGCTGTTGTTGAAATTGGCCCTATGTTGTGGGTTCTCGGATTTCACATAGAGATAAAGAGGGAAATCTTTAAAAATGTTCTTGTTTACACTCTAGCATCTACAAATATTGACCAATCAGTACCAAACTTGGCCACAATGTATATGCCCATAAGGTCTCGGATGAGTTCGATTTTGGATCAAATCCAATCAGAACATCAGGAGTTATTTGCCCTTGAATTTGCAAAAATTACTGAATCTGACTTTGTTTACACTCTGGCATCTACGAATATTACTCAATCAGCACCAAACATTGTCAAAGTGTGTGTGATCATAAGATCTCAGATTAGTTCAATTATGGATCTAATCAGACCAGAACTGTCTGATTTGTCTGCCCTTGAATTAGAAAATTTACCATATTTGACTTTGTTTACACTCTAGCATCTGCAAATATTGACCAATCAGTACCAGACTTGGTCAAAATATATATTCCCATAAGGTCTCGGAAGAGTTCAGTTATGGGTCAAATTGAACCAGAACATCCAGAGTTATTTGCCCTTGAATTGGACAAAATTTCCATATTTGACTTTGTTTACACTCTAGCATCTACAAATTTATACCAATCAGTACCAAACTTGGTAAAAATTTATATGACCATAAGATCTTGGATGGGTTTTGATTATGGGTCTTATTAGACCCAAACAACATGAGTTATTTGCCCTTCAATTAAAGTTGCTGTATTTGACTTAGTTTACTCTGTAGCATCTACATGTATATATAATGCAAACTGAAAAATCTTTATGTTTAAACCCAAAATGCCTAGAGCTATGATACTTTGCATGAAGCATCACCTTGTGGAGCTCAAGAAATTTTGCACACAAGATGCCCCTGGGATCATTACAGGTCCAGCCGCGGGGCTTAGACATTTGTACTTAGGTATCTTTTGTGCAATTGTAAGAAAATTTTCTGGGTAACCAAAGGCCTAGATCTCTGTTAAAGTTGTGAGTTGTCTCTCTTTCATAATCATTTGGCCTTGAACTTCAGTATTTGGTATTTATCTTCATTGTTAACCTGTACTGCTTAGTACTCAGGTGAGCGATATAGGACCATCATGGTCCTCTTGTTTCAGTGATAGTATCGCAAAATTGGGGTGTTGGCTTATCCCTGGGGAAGTAGAGAAAATGCTAGTAACCAGCATTTTCTCCTTTTCCCACAATGTTTTCTACACCTTCAAAGACAAATTCCATAATTTGAGTTACATTTAAATTGTCGTCTGAAATGCTTTTTAATTTAGACAAGTGTAAATCTTTGTCATGTTGTAAAGAGTTAAAGTTCTTAACATGGAATAAGTTTATATCCGTACTGGTATCATCTTCACAAATACTTTAGCAAACAAGATATCAGATATCATTACTTTATTATCTTGGTGAAATGTTACCATGGAAATGAAGGCAACACAAATGATTGTAAGTGGAATTAATAATTTTGTTTTGTGGAAAAAGTTCGAATTAATGTCAGGACTGCAATGCCTAGATGTCTTCTTCTCTACCTTTAAGCTCACCTGAGCATATAGTGCAGATGGGACACCTTCGTAATGGGTCATAATTAAGGCTTTGTTGTTTTGGTGTTCATCATCAAATCTTTCTTGAAACATATTGTTGTATACCACTTGGCCATTTTCAATCAAATTTTACCTAAGAAAGATCCATGGTTTGTAAACTTTTGCTTTCCATTTACGATTTTTAGCTCTGCTGTTTTCGAAGCCCTTTCAACATCTGCATCGTCTGTATAATGTCAGGCAAAAACTTTGGCATCTTATAATATCTCTGTTATTACTGAAGATATTTACTTCAAACTCAGACTGGTTGTTAAGTATCAAAAGGAAAACCTATACAACAAGGACATCATCAAAATAATGAGACACAGTTATGCCCATTTTTTCATCAAGGAATTTTCACTCAAAATATGCAACCGCAGCCAAGTGTCGGCACTTGCATGTGGTGCTCTTGTTTCAGAAATCCTTTTCATATATATCTAACCAATCACCTTTCCACACAATGTTTTCTACCCTTCCAAAGATAAAACCCATAGTTTCAGCAATAGTTTAGTTTTTGCCTGCAAAGGCACTCAATTTTGACGGGTATTCTTTGCTGTAAGTTAATCACCACCCCTCTTGTAAAGAACAAATCTTTCAGAAGTTAAGTTGACTGTGATGCGACATAATGATAAATACTTAGCTAACTCTTTACCGAATGACAAAATATTAGGCTTGTCCTAAAGGAAAGCATTTGCAAGCTACAAATTTAACTTGACTGAAATGATGGATAGAAAGGGTTGAAAACATTGTGAGAAAAGGAGAAAATGCTGGTTACCAGCATTTTCTCCTTTTCCCACAATATTTTCAACAGGCTGTTGTTCACAGGGATTGTTTGGTAAAGGATGAACACTGATTGTCTATATTTGGACAAGGACTTGTATATATAGAGCATATATCAGTGGAAAATGAACCTCATCCATCATGCAGTATGGACAGCACATTATTGTGCAGTTATTTTTACACTTCCTGTAATGGCTATTATTTCCTCTCACCCAAGGCCCTCATGTCCTTCATTACAGTTACTTGTAACAAAGAGACCTTTAAATAAATTAGTCCACATGATGTTTCTTTGTATGGTGTTTTATGCCACTTTCAACATTATTAATCAGTTACATCGTGGAGGCCAGTGCACCAATCATTGTTGCCCTGGAGTTTCTTTTTTCTGTTTAACCCTTTGCCCAAACATTCGTGTGTCTTCACCCTTAAAATGCCTTTCACGACTATAGTTGCATTTGCAGCCAGTGTAGATCGAGATCAGGCTGCACAAAATGTGCAGCCTGATCTTTGATCTACACTGTCTGTTTTGCTGATTTGCTGAATCACTGTCGACAAAAACAACCATGAAATTGCAGTTATTTGAGTTGTATTTCTAGAACGAAAATTTCTGGCAGATTAATTCGATGCTCTAAGGGTTAACAACCCTGACAGAGAAAGATTTTTAAAAGATTGTGGGAATTGGAGAAAATGCTTGTACCCATCTTTTTCGCCTCTCCACCACTGTATTTTGCACTCTCTCAAAGACAAATACAGTTATTTGAGCCACAATTAATTTGTCTTCTGCAAATGCTTTAGAATGGGACAAGACTAATACTTTGTCTTCTTTTAACCCTTTACCAAACAACAAAATTTTAGACAAGTCCAAATTCAAAGCATTTGCAGACAACGAATTGAATGTTGCATATATTAGAAAAGTTTTCATTCAAAGGGTAGAAAACATTGTGGGAAAAGGAGAAAATGCTGGTTACCAGCATTTTCTCCTTTTCCCACAATGTTTTTGAAAGGCTTCTTCCTCAGGGTCATTGAAACCAGGATTATGTGGTAAAGGGTTAAAGAGTGAACTCTTTGCCAATCTGAAAATTTTAGATGTGACTGAATTTAAACTCTTGCAGACAAATTAGATATAGCTCAAATAATGGAAATTATCTTTGTGATTTGTGTAGAAAATGCCCTTTATCAACATTTTTAGCTCGGCTGTTTTTGAAGAAAATGTAGAGGTAGTTTCGTAGCCCTGACATTGTGGTCTGTATCGCCATTGTGCAAAAACTTTGACATTTTGTAATATCTCTCTTATTAATGAAGATTTTTATTTCAAACGTGGACAAGTTGTGACCTATCAAAAGGGAAACCCGTACAATAAGGGTAGGTAGGTATCAAAGTATTTTGACACATTTATGCCCGTTTTTTAGCTCACCTTAGCACAAAGTGCTCAAGGTGGGCTTTTGTGATCGTGCTGACACTGTCCGTGCGGTCGTCAACATTTACCTTGTGTGCACTGTAGAGGCCACATTTTCAGCCAGATCCTCATGAAACTTGGTCAGAATGTTTGTCTTGATAAAATCTCGTACAAGTTTGAAATTGGGTCACATGGGGTCAAAATGTAGGTCACAGGGCCAGATCTTAGGAAGACCTTGTGTGCACTCTAGAGGATACATTTTCAGCCTGATACTCATGAAACTTGGTCAGAATGTTTGTCTTGATGAAGTCTCAGACAAGTGGGAAATGTGGTCATGTGGGATCAAAAAGTAGGTCATGGGACCAAATCTTAGAAAAAGCTTGTGTGCACTCTAGAGGCCACATTTTCAGCCTAATATGCGTGAAACTTGGTCAGAATGAAAAGAACTTGTGTATACTCTAGAGGCCACATTTTGAGCCTGATACGCATGAAACTTGGGTGGAATGTTCGATTTCATAAAATCTTGGACACATAGAAAATTGGGTTATGTCGAGTTAAAAAGTAGGTCACTGGGCCAAATCATAGAATAACCTAGTGTGCACTCCAGAGGCCACATTTTCAGCTTGATACTCATGAAACTTGGGCCGAGCCCCGTAGCTCAGTCGGTAGCGTACAAGACTTGAGAATAGGAGGTCGCTGGTTCGATCCCCGGCTCGGCCAATTTCTTTCCGAGGATTGATGATAGTCACTGCGACAGGATTCATTCCTCTCTCTCCACTGACCATTGTTTCGACGATGGTTATGTGGGAAAGCAGCCAGTGGCATGGAAAGAATATTGTGCAGAGTACTGGTAACAGAAACTCCAGGAAAGCATGGATAGGTGCACTGGCCGCCGCGATATAACTGAAATAATGTTGAAAACGGCGTTAAACACCATACAATTAATCAATTAATTAATCATTAAACTTGGTCAGAATGTTTGTCTGGATAAAATCTCGGGCAAGTTTGGAATTGGGTTAGGTCGGGTCGAAAAGTAGGTCACTGTGCCAAATCTTAGAAAAACCTTGTTTGCACTCCAAAGGCTACATTTTCAGCCTGATACTCATGAAACTTGGTCAGAATTTTGTCTGGATGAAATCTCGGAAAAGAATGACATCAAGTCACATCAGGTCACAAAGTTGGTCACGGGCCAAATCTTAAAAAAACCTTGTGTGACTCTAGAGGCCACATTTTGAGCTATATTAGTAATTCAAAAATAGGCTACAGCAGTCAAAAAGTAGATATCTTACACTCATGTGTTTTACATCATCACAACCAGGATCTTTTCAGCCTTGTCAGTCCTTGAATACCTTACTCAGGTGAGCGCTTTAAGGCCAATTGCCCTCTTGTTGACTTAGAATTTTCACTGATAATCAAGCACTTGCAGCCAAGCATTGGTGCTCTTGTTTCGTTTGCCATGTTTTCAAAATTCTTCCCCATACAATACTTGATTGTTTGATAAAGGTTTTATTGTGGTTTAAAAACCCATTCTGGCTAACAAATATAGAAATGAAATTAGATACTTTTTGACTGTAAAGAGAACAATGGTAAAGAAATCTGTCTGTGCTATATCCTACATAATCTTAATTGTACATGTTACAACATTTAATTGTATTATTGATGCTGATAACTCTTTAAGGAACAAAATTAGGGGTTGCCGCCCTCTAAACTGCTGCCTGATCTGTCTATCTTTGCAGAAGTGAATGGTGCATAACTGTAAACTGCCGTGTTTCTACATTTTTTTTTTCTAAACTTCTTACAAAACCTCCCGAAACAAACTTGCAGCAGAGACCCTAGAAAACATCCCAGTAAAATGATCATAACTGACATTGATTGATGTTTGATACATGAATACCCATGTAAACATTCTGGCAAAAGGAGAAATTGCTCCATAAGAGCAATTTCCCATGTATCACATTGTTTTAACCTTTTACCACACAATCTAGACTTTTAACGATCCTGAAGAGGAAGGCTTTTGAAAACATTAAGAGTAAAGGAGAAAATGCAGGTAACCAAAATTTTCTCCTTTTCCCAAAATGTTTTCTACCCTATCAAAGACAGAAATCGTTATTTGCAATACATTTGTCTACATTTAGGTTGTTTACTCAGGCTAATGAGTCTAGGGCTGAATTTCAAACTATTATCAAAATCAATTTAATACCTGTGGGCCATTGTAGTGAGAAAACTGGGCAAGTTCAACAAAAGGGTAAAGTGTAATATTGTAATATTGTAGTATTATGTGATTGTCAATTACGTCCATTAAACCTGTCGGTCAAAAAGTTCTCTTCAACAATCTTCCTTTTGTACATATTGAACAGAACAAAGTTTAGACTAATGCCACTGGAAATGGATTTTTTTGTAATCTGTAAGGTAAAAATATTTTGAATGTCTTCTTAGCCCTTTGCCTCATTGCCATGTTAGCCCTTTGCCTCATTGCCATTGAGCTTGAGACTTAAGCAGTATTGGGATGTCTCCTGTACAAATCTTTATGTGCCATATCCCTACTGTTGTTTCCTTTTTGTGGCAAGTGTAGATCAAGATCAGACAGCACAAATAAAATGATGTTACACTGGATGCTGATCAGATGGCTAGAATGTCATGTAAGAAGCAGACATAATTTGGCTCAATTTGTATGATTTTAGTTCAGAGAGATGAAGTTAACTCTTATTCTGCTTTCTATGGCCATGGATCTGCTTTTTGCAGAGAGAGTAAAGCAAGATCAATGGCAGTCTGCTCATACATGGAATCTGATCTTGCTCTACACTCTCTGCTGCATTCTCAGTAGTTTCTGTTATTGAAATACTATTCAGGTCTTTTGCTAATGCATGCAATCAAACTTTTTCGTTCCGTAAAGAGTCAAATACATTTTAAGAACATCAATATATGAATGGCATGTGCTTATACATATATGCAAAATGTCATAAAAAATGGTCAGTTATGTTTCAAAATATACAAAAAAATTTTAGATTTAGTAATTGGTTGGTTGGTTGATTGATTGATTATGCTGCTTTCAACATTATTTCAGTCGTATCACGGCAACAGGTTAAGTTATGCATGTATGTCCTGGGTTTCATTGGTACAAGACTACCTCAGTCTACTATCTTGACCAGTGACACTCTCATGAACAACCCAGTGAGGTTTGAGCCCAGTACCTTCAGGTTACAAGTCCTACATCTACCACTGAACCATGCAGGACCCCTTAGGAGTTCATGAACACACTTGCTAGACATGTTAGTTTGCATATTGCACCACGTTTAGCCCTGGGGATGCTTAACCCTGTACCACACAATCCTGAGTTTTAACAACCTTTAGGAAAAGGCTTTTGAAAACATGGTGGGAAAAGAAGAAAATGCTGGTAAGTGTTTTCTATCCTGTCAAAGATTGTCTGTACATTAATGTCATATTCAAATTTGTCATCTGCAGATGCTTTCACTCTGGAAGAGTCTGGAATGTGTCATTGGTTAAAGAGTTAACACACCTTTGAGTTGCAGTGTAAATCAAGATCAGACTGCTTGGAACATGTAGGCTTGTCTTGGATCATCACTGTGTGACATTTTGAGAAGTTTCCCAGCCAGAACAATCTTAGAATTAAATGCTTAGCCCAGTTACTGAGTAACATACCTGCCATGAAGGAAGGCAATGTTTTCTGCCCTTTCCCAGAGAGATTTCATAACTAGAACCACACTGAATTATGTCATCTGCAAATGCTTTTGAATTGGACAAATTTAAAATTTTGTCGTCTGGTAAACAGTTAAAATTTTGGATTGTTCGGTACAGGATTAAATAAATTGTATAGAAAATACTTTTGTGAAAAAGAGCATTTGTCAATAAAAAGATTTTGCCTCTTTTCTCACAATGTTTTCAAATCTTTCAACAGATGTGGAGTCTTTAGTTGTGAGGTACAGCGTTGGCCTCATCACCATAAGATCCCGTGTTCGATACCCAGGAGCGGGTATCAACTTTTGGGCCATTCATTGGCCCACACATTCAGTACAAGTTCTGGTGTCCAGGAAGCAGAATCAAGAGAGATTAATAGTATAATTTGCAAGTACTTGTTTCTCAATTGATGTAAAATAGGTTTAAACTAACAGCAAGGCGTAAAATCTTATGTCCAAGTGTTGATAAGTGGAGTAAAAGGGTTTTTATGTGACATGACTCAGCAGAAAAATTTATGACTATGTGAAAATGTAAAGATTTATTTTGTGCAAATTATTTTGTGTCATTTAGCCCTTTACCTCACAGTCCTGAGTTTTAACAACTCCCGCTGAGAAGGCTCTTGAAAACACTGTGGGAAAGAAGTAAATGCTGGTAACCAGCATTTTCTCCTTTTTCGACAGTGTTTTCTACCCCTTCATAGACAAATGCCATAATTTTGGCCAGTCAATCTATCATCTGCAAATGTTTTGAATATGGATAAGACTAGAATTTTATGGTCTATCAAAGAGTTAAAGGTACATTTATGTTTTTTTGAAACTTTTATAACAGGAATTTCATCCCCATAATTACCATATCGAAGACAACAGTTACTGTACGTTCATGTGCAGTGTATAGATTGAGATAGGACCACGAAGACTTCACAAAATGTGCAGTCTAATCTTTGTCTACAATATTAGAAAAATCATTTTATATTTTCGTAAGTGTAATGATACCCTTTGTCAAACCATGTTATGGTTTTGCAAAATAATTTTCAGCCATTTCAATGACGGGAGACCTTGATAACCAGGCAGATAAATTTTGAATTTAACTTCCTTTTCATATTTCATTGTGCAAAATTAGTCTGTCTGCCCCTAGGCTTGAACTTTCAACCATCTGATAAAGTTGGTTTGTCCAGACAGTTGTGTCATGTAAAATAATCTACCCTCAGGACTTTACTTTTGAAGTGTTGGACCTAGCTGACGTTGCATTTGCTGACACTGTAGATTAAGATCAGACTGTGCATTCTATGCAGGCTGATCTTGGATCTACATCGTCCGCTTCTTTGTTACGTATTCTGGCCAAAACGATAGTTACTGACTGCGTAGGCTAGCATGGGTTGATACTTGTTGCAGATGCATTAACCCTTTACCACGCAATCCCGAGATAAATGACCTTGAGGGAATAGTTTTTTTTCCACAATGTTTTCTACCCTTTCAGAGACAAATTCCACAATTTGACCACATTTGATATATTGTCTGCAAACCCTTTGGATTTGAAGAAGTCCAAAATTGTGTCCTGTTTTAAATCTTTACCACACAGTCCCGAGTTTTAATGACCCTGATTATGAAGCCTTTTGAAAACATTGTGGGAAAAGGAGAAAATGCTGGTAACCAGCATTTTCTCCTTTTCCTGCAACGTTTTCTACCATATCACAGACAAATTACACTATTTGAGTCAAATTTAATTTGTCATCTGCATAAGCTTTCAGTTTGGACTAGTCCTCATTTTTTGTCATTTGGTGAAGAGTTAAAGAGTAAAAGTTAACCATCTTTTCACGAAGCTGCTGATGGCTCAAATGTAACCTACTAGGATACATAAACCTTTGAGGATAATTGGATAGATGCATCACCTGTTACAGGAATGTAACATTCTTTTTTTCCATGTTGTATGACTCATGCAGAAGGGGACCAGTCATTTTTACTCTTCACCAAATGACAAGATTGTGGACTCAACCAAACTCAAAGCATTTACAGACAACTAATTAAATGTAACTCAAATGTTTGGATTTGTCTTTGATAGTGTGTAAAAACACTGTGGGAAAAGGAGAAAATCCTGGTTACCAGCATTTTCTTCTTTTCCCACAGTGTTTTCAAAAGGCTTCTCCCCTAGGGTCGTTACAACCTGGGATTAGTTTGAAAAGGAGCTAACACTTCACCTGATGCCAAAATTTCAGATTTGCCCTTATTGAAAGCATTTGTGGATGTTAAATATTGCTCAAATGATGTGATGTATCTCCAAAAAGGATGAAAAAAAAGAACATCGAGGGAAAAGGAGAAAATGCTAGTTAACAGCATTAATTTTTCTCATTTACATCAAGGTTTTCAAAAGCCTCGGGCCTGTCAAAATATGGGAAAGTTTAGTAAAGGGTAAATAAGCCAGGATTTTGATGGGTGTAGTATGTCTGTCTTCGCCTCACTTCCATGTGGCAGCATGTTTCTTAATGTAATGTTAGTTCTTATTTAACCCTGTACCACAGAATCCAGAGTTTTAACGATCCTAATGGGAAGAGACCTTTTGAAAACATTGTGGGAAAAGGAGAAAATGCTGGTAACCAGCCTTATCTCTTTTTCCCATGATGTTTTCTACCCTATCAAAGACAGAAATAACCAATTAAACAGCATTTAATTTGTCATCTGCAAATGCTTACTATTTGTTCAAGTCCAAAATGTCGTCGTTTGGTAAATAGTTAATTGTTGTTTCATAAGATGGTGGCCCATGTAAAAAAATCACCATTCAAACAAATAAGTTGTTTCTCAAAATGAGTTTATATAGCAAAAATATCTAAGCCTTCTACAACAGGCTTATTAAAACTCAGGATTGTTTGGCAAAGGGTTAATTGGTTCTAGATTTTAAACTTCCTTAACCCTATGCCATACAGTCATGAATTTTAATGGCCTTGCTGGTAACCAGCATTTTCTGCTATGCCCATAATGTTTTCAAAATCCCTGTTTTCTCAGGGACCTTAAAGGTGGGGGTTGTGTAGTAATAACTCTTTGTGACCAAACAATAAGATTTTAGATTGGTCAAGTTGAAAGCATATAATAATGCAGACAACAAATCAAATTTAGCTTAACCCTGAAGCAAAAAATTTGAAGATGAAAAAATAAAATAGCTAAAATGATGATATGTGTCCTTCAAAGGATAGAAAACATTGTGGCAAAAGGAGACAATGCTGGTAATTGTTATTTTCTCCTTTCTCCATGTTGTTTTCTGAGGGCTTTTTATTCAGGGTTGTTTAACTATGGGGTTATGTGGTACAGCTTAAAATGATTGAATATGTCTTTGAAAGGGTAGAAATCATGTTGTGAAAAGGAGAAATTGCTGGTTTCCAGCATTTTCTGCTCACACAATGTTTTCAAAAAACTTTTTTCCTCAGGGTTGTTAAAAGACTGGATTGTGTAGTGAAGGGTTAATTAATTAAGTGACTGTGAGTGTTTAATTACAAAGAAAACACCTTAGTGTATATTTTCTTCTAAAGGAGGTATACCAGTTGACATATCCATTGTGTGGGAGGCATGTTTGTTTTCTTCTAGGAAATATGCACTGTTTTAGCTTGGCTGTTTTTAAAGAAAAAACACATATTGTCATAGCCGTGTGGTTGTCTGGGTTGCCTACGATGTATGCCTTTCAAGAGCTCTGAAATTTTCTCATATCTCTGTCAGTACTTTAGATATTGACTTCAAACTTTTGCCAGTTGTAAACTAACAAAGGAGACACCTATACAACAAGGGCAGGTAACACTGAAATATTTCTGACACAATTATGCCCCTTTTTCAACATAAAATTCTCACTAAAAAAACAAATGCAGCAGAGCGTTAGTACCCACATATGGTATCTTGAAGTTGTTGGTACTTCTGCCCTGCCTGTTGATCTATTTAACTTTCATCTTCTACCTTCCTTTACTCAGAATTTCCAAAATTTCGTTCCTTGTATGTGTGGAAAAAAATGTAAAATGGACTGAAAGACTGAAGGCCCACTTAGTCTTAACCCTTTAACACACAATCCCAATTTTAACAACCCTGTTGGATAAGACTATTGAAAACATTGTGGGAAAAGGAGATTAGTCTAAAATTTTGTAATCTGGTAAAGAGTTAAGTTAAACAGTTCCTCATTTCTCTCGCTGTTTGTGCCTTTGTATGAACTGTTGACAGCATGAAACTGAAACTTCAGGTTTGCTAATGAGAGTATGCAATGAGATATTTGTATTCACAGATTGCATTGGTAATCAGTATGTATGCAATGATGACAGGGTGTAATGAGCTCTCAAACCTTTGCTATCCCTTTTCCAAATAATCCCAAGTTTTAACGACCCTCTGGAAGAAGCCTTCTGAAAACATAATGGGAAAAGAAGAAAATGCTGGTAACCAGCATTTTCTCCTTTTCCCACAATGTTTTCTACTCTATCAAAGACAAATTTCATCATTTGAACCAGATTTTAATTGTTGTCAGCAAATACTTTAATTTTATTTGGATTCCCCGAAAAATTGTTATACCCCCCACATTTGTAGTAGAAGGGGGGTATACTGGTTTCACCATGTCTGCCTGACCATCCATCCGTCTGTGTTTTCGTCTCCGTGCTCCAACTTAAAAGACCTTTGACCTAGGACACTGTAACTTTATACAAGTGTGGCCCATGACCCAAAGAGGTGCCCTATTGCTTTTGGGTCACATGAGTGGTCAAAGGTCAAGGTCACAGGTAGGGTTTGATTTCTCTGATTGTGCTGCTTCAGTGACAAGGTGCTGGTGGGGGGTATTTTTGTCTGCTTTGCGACAGTTCTAGTTATTAACTGTACCAGCATATTCTGAATTCAACATAAATTTTTAGATCAAAAAGAATTACTTTGTATTTTCATTTACAATTAAATTAATTTGTGTGATTGACCTCCAGTAATTTACACTCACAAATTTTAGCTCCACTGGCCAAAGGCCAGCAGGATTGTTAGCCCTGTGTTCCTTGTTTGTTCAAGGGTTAACTCTATTTCAAACATTTCAAATGTCTTCTCCTTCTGGGGCTGAGCCCCCATAGCTCTGTTGGTAGCATACAGGACTTGAGAACAGGAGATCGCTGGTTCAATCCCCGGCTAAGCCAGTTTCTTTCCGAGGATTGATGATAGTCAGTGCAACAGGATTTATTCTTCTCTCACCGCTGACCATTGTTTCGATGATGGTTATGTGGGAAAGCAGCCAGTGCCTTGGAAAGAATATTGTGTGTAGTACTGGTAAAAGAAACTCCAGGAAAGCATGGATAGGTGCACTTGCCGCTACAATATAACTGAAATAATGTTGCAAATGGCATTTAACACCATACAATCAATCAATCAGTCTTCTTCTGGGTCATTAAAACTTGAGATTGTGTGTTAAAGGGTTATATATCAGTCTGCTAAATTGTAGGGAAATGTTGAAATGGGTAAATTATACCTTCTTTATCTAAAAGTCTATGTCAGTATTTGAACTAGTCAATGGAAGTATGTTATGCCATGTTTGCTGACCTTGTTGAACCCTTTACAAAATGATCATGACTTTTAACAACCCTGAGGAAGAAAGCTTTTTAAAACATTTTGGGCAAAGGAGAAAATGCTGGTAACCAGCATTTTCATGTTTCTTCACAATGTTTTCTATCCTTTAAAAACCAAAATCTAACATTTGAGTCATATACATGTAGTTTGTTATCTGCTAAATTGTTAGTGCTTTCAGTTTTGACAGTTCTAAGATTTTGTTGTCTGTTTAAGGTGTACTAGTAATTCTTGTAACCTTCATGGAAATCTGTGTTGATATGTGAGTTGTATGGCTTGAGAAACATGGTGACTAATGGAGAAAGTGCTGTTAAGCATTCCTTATTCCAATTGTTAACTTAAATTTACACTAAAAACAACTCTAAGTGTTCTAGTAGTCTGGGTTCTGCTTGATTATAACCTTGTTAGAATGGAGAAATAACCCCTTAACACTTTACCAAGCAACAAAATTAGAGTCTTAGCCACTCTGAAGTCATTTGCAGATGATAAATTCCTAAATTCATGAATTCACTGTTATCCAAAACAAGAAATTTCCATTTCAAGGGGTATAAAACATTGTCCGAAAAGAGGAAAATGCTGGTTACCAGCATTTTCTCCTTTTTCCAAAATGTTTTCAAAAGCATTATTTCTCAAGTGTGTTAAAAATTGGGATTGTGTGGTAAAGGGTAAATTGATCAAAATCTGGTGAAAAAAAATCAGATAAATCTGAAAATTCCAAATAAGGATAAATCAAAGGTCAGTTGTTATGTGCATTTCAAATCTTTTCCAGAAGTACAAAATTTTAGCCTTCCCACAGTGTTTTCTACACTATCCAAAACAGAAATCATCATTTACATTATGTTTGATTTGTCGTCTGCAAATCCTTTCAATTCGGATCAGTCTAAAGTTTCGTCATTTGATAAACAGTTAATCTTGAGCCTCATTGTCTGCAGAATTAAATTTTCCCAAGCATGGAATGGGTCGCATATAGCATTTCAGATTTATTACCGGTAAACATCGTGTATTTTTTTCCCCACCTCATATGTATTACAAATTGAGAAGGTAAAAGCTCGAAGTTTTAATGCATTAGGATTAACGACAGTGAGTGGGTTTTCAGATAATTGTCTAGATAATTTCATGCAGGTAAATTTTTCAATTACTATGTCTACCACTGTTGTAAGTTAACTACTAGTTACACCTTTGCATTTTTGTGCTATTTCTTAGACCAAAAAATATGATTTCTCCTCAATATAACTCTTTACCAAACAACAAAATTTTAGACTTGTCAAAATTGAAAGCATTTGCAGATTACAAATTAAATATGTCTTAAACGATTGGATTCGCACTAATCATCTTTGATGGAGTCGAAAACATCATTGGAAATGGCAGAAAATGATGGTTACCACTGTTGTCACCTTTTGGCATAATGTTTTCAAAAACTTTATCTTCATGGTTGTGAAAATATGTGTTTTTAGCTCCACTGGCCGAAGGCCAGCGGGCTTATGTCATGGCCCGGTGTCCGTCGTGCGTCCGTCCATCCGTCCGTGTGTGCGTCCGTCTGTCCGTCCGTGCGTTAACTTTTATTTCAAACATCTTCTTCTCTGAAACTACCCATCCAATTTTCATGAAACTTCACAGAAATGATCCTGTCATGGTCCTCTTCAGAATTTCTTGAAAGAATTGATTCCTTCAAAAACTCTGGTTGCCATGGCAACAAAACTGAAAAATATTGGAAATCTTTAAAAATCTTCTTGTCTGAAACCATAAGGCATAGGGCTACCAAATTTGGCATGTAGCTTTATGTAGTAGACCTCTATCATGTTTCTTGAAATTATAGCCCTGGGGTCAAAATTGGCTCTGCCCCAGGGGTCACAAGTTTTACATAGGCTTATATAGAGAAAACTTTAAAAATCTTCTTGTCTGAAACCATAAGGCATAGGGCTACCAAATTTGGCATGTAGCTTTATGTAGTAAACCTCTATCATGTTTCTTGAAATTATAGCCCTGGGGTCAAAATTGGCTCTGCTCCAGGGGTCACAAGTTTTACATAGGCTTATATAGAGAAAACTTCAAAAATCTTCCTGTACCTAGCCATGAGGCCTAGAGCTACCAAATTTTGCATTTAGCTTGATCTAGTTGGGGTCTACCAAAAGTGCCCAAATTATAGTCCTGGGGTCAATTTGGCCCCATGCTGGGGGGGGGGGGGGGGGGGTTCACAAGATTTACATAGGCTTACATAGGGAAAACTTTTAAATCTTGGTGTACATAGCCATAAGGCTTAGGCTACCAAATTTTGCATAATTATAGCATTATCTAGTGGACAACTACAAAGAGGGCCCAAGTTACAGCCCTAGGATCAAGTTTGGCCCTGCACCAGGGGTCACAAGTTTTACATGGGTTTATGGAGTGAAAAGTTCAGAAACCGTCTTGTTACTAGCCATAAGGCCAAGAACTCCCAAATTTGGCATTTACACATATTCCCCATTTAGTCCGACTGTAGCCCTGGGGTCAAAGTTTTATAAGGGCTTATATAGTGAAGACTTCTCTTCATGGTTTATATTTATAAGCCAGTGGAGCAGTACAGGGCCATCATGGCCCTCTTGTTTTGGAAAAGGTTTAACTGAACAATCCCAGGTTCTAACAACTTTAACTCTTTACCGAACGACAAAATTTAAGACTACTCCAAATTGAAAGCATTTGCAGACGACAAAAAAAATGTGAATGAAAAATTGAAATTTGTTTTAGGACGGATAGAAAACATTGCAGGAATAGGAGAAAATGCTGGTTACCAGCATTTTCTCCTTTTCCGACAATGTTTTCAAAAGGCTTCTTTCTCAGGGTCGTTAAAAGTCGGGATTGTGTGGTAAAGAGTTAAATAATCAAAGGACTCACAGTCCTGAAAAGTGGATTTGTGGAACAGTATTCAGCTATGATATGGTTAATGAAAGATAAAATTTCCATTACATGAAATGCATGTACATGTGTAACTAGTTAGTGGAGTTAACAAGGAGTTAACAAGGACAAGGAAAGTTGAAGTTCTTCAGCAAAGTGGTATTCGCAATAATTGTTACTTTATTACATGAACTTGTTAAGGAGTACTTAACAATTTGATCCATCAATCTGACATGGATTTCTGCTGGTATAAGTTTAAGGACTGTATGTACAGGTGTAGGACTGTAAATACAGTGGTAACAAAAACGAGGCCGGGCTGTACTAGCTAAAACTGAAAGTAGAATGAGTAGAGTGCAAGCATGTACAAGAGTATTTGGTTTAGGTCAAACAGATATTGTAGTACAGAAAATGAGCATACAAGCAATGTTATGCATAATGTATTTGGTTCTGGGCAGTTCAATCATAGTAGCAGATTCGCTATACAAATCTGCTAAAAAGGGTTTTAAAAACAGTGTGGGAATTTTGATTTTTTTCGAATTTCAAAGACCAATTTCATCATTTGAGCCATATCTAATTTGTAGTCTGCAAATACCTTTAATTTGAATGAATCTAGAATTTTGTCATCCAGTAAAGAAATACAAAGAATTTTATTATCCCCGCAGAAACACAGAAGACATTGTTTTGGCATTGTAAGTGACGGTCAGGCCTTTTCCAACTGTCTTCCATATCTCTCAAACTCTCCTTCCATCTGATATTTCTTACTTTGAGGAGAGATATTGCTCAAGACTTTAACTGTGGTAATTTGGGTACAGACAAATGACAAAATTTTAGACTTGTCCATATTGCAGTCAATAGATAAGCTATGGCTATTGGAATCAAAATCAAAATAGTCTTTAAAAGCATAGAGATAATAATGGGAAGCATTACCAGCATTTTCTCCTTTTTCCACAATGTTTTCTACCCACCCCAAAACACATTTCAATTTTTGAGTCACATTAATTTTGTCATCTGCTTTCAATTTGGACAAATCTGAAATTTGTTGCTTGTAAAGAGTAATGTTAGAAACAGATATCAATAGAAGGAAAACAAACCTAGTACAGGGAAATTGTACATTGTAATAAATATGTTTATGTATTGAATGATTCAAGTTTTTTACACCGGTAGTTCTTTCATTTGTATCCATGGTGCAGAAAGACCTTGACTTGGATTGAAGTGTTTTTATTTGAAAACATGTTTTGGTAAATATTTCCCCAATAAACTAGAAAGTGCATAAAATTGTGGATTGAATAAGGCTAAAATATAGAAGATAATAAAATACAATGAATCTGAAATTTGTAGGGGTCCTGTATGGTTCAGTGGTAAGACGTAGGATTCAAAACCTGGAGGCCTTGGGTTTGAACCTCTTTCAAGCCTTTGAGCAACATTAAACTCGTTTGCAAAATAATGATTTCAGTTTTCAGTAGTGACAGGTTAATAATTTTGTCATCTGGTAGAGAGGGTGGGAAAGGGGGAAAATGCTGCTTACCAGCATTCTGTCTTTTTTGCACAATGTCTTCTACCATTTCTAAAATTTAACCCTTTAACTCTTTAACCAACAAACAAATTTTTAACTTGTCCAAATTCAAAGCATTTGCTGACAGCAGATTTCATTTGGCTAAAATTATGGGATTTATCTTTGAAATGGTAGAAAACATTGTGAGAAAAGGACAAAATACTGGTAACCAGCATTTTCTCCTTTTTGTGTAATGTTTTATACCCTTTACCAAAAAATCCCAAGTTTTACCACCCGCTCGGGAAGGCTTCAGAAAACATTGTGAATTTCATTTGGCTAAAATTGTGGGATTTATCTTTGAAATGGTAGAAAACATTGTGAGAAAAGGATAAAATGCAGGTTACCAGCATTTTCTCCTTTCCTCATAATGTTTTCTGAAGCCTTCTTCCTGAGGGTGTGGTAAAACTTGGGATTGTTTGGTAAAGGGTTCAGCCACATTTAACTCTTTACCAGATGACAAATTTTAGACTTGCGCAAATTGCAGATGACCAATGTTGCACATACTATGAAATACGTCTTTGAAAGGGTAGAAAACATTACGGTAAAAGGAGAAAATGCTGGTTGCCAGCATTTTCTCCATTTCCCACAATGTTTTCAAAATTCCTTTTCTTTGGAGTAGTTAAATCTCAGGATTATGTGAAAGGATTAAGCTGTTGTTGGCAAAATTCTACACTCAGTTGGATGAGTTTATTATTTTGTAATGTTATAAACTTATAAAGAGCCATGTATATTACTTATCGTATGTTACTTGATTATTTCAGATTGAGATGAAAGCCTTACAGGAGGAACTTTCCACCACAAGGATGGCATTGAAATCGGCCCAGGGTCATCAGGTAGAGCAACAGACAAAGAGTAACAATCTTATTATGACCTTGAAACTTGACCTCTACAAAACACAAACAGCACTCAAACAGGAGCGAATAAAATCACATCAGCAGCTATCGGAAGTTATTTCACATTTGACCTTATTGGAGAGTAACCTTCGTAAAGGTCAGTTAAAGCACAGAGCACAGATTAAGACTAAAAATGAAAGGATAGAGATTCAGAAGAAAGAGATACTAAAACTGAAGGACCAAAATGAACAGCTGTTGAATGCAATTAAGGAAATTTGTGCTAATGGTGGAATGAATGGTTATATGCGTGAAAAGCACAGTGAGAAAAAAGGGCACAATGGTAAACTTGGAATGGTGAAGGATAAATTTCTCATGAAAAACCGTAGTAGTTTGGAACTGAACAATTTCAATCTTGAGAAATACAACTTGAAAAACCAACGTTTATGTTCTAGTCAAGAAGATTTGAAAAATCTCCATGACGACGCATTTGACCAGAATAGTCCAAACAATGAAAAAGGGTCAGTGTTTGGCAGAGCAAGGGGCACTTCAACTCGAGGGTCCAAATATGGGAAAAAAAATAATCGAAAAAATCTACAAAATTTCTTCACAGAAACAGAGACACCTAAACGTGAAATAAACAAGACAAATGGTGATTCTCCACAAATGAGTGAAAGTTCTAGTGGAGTGTTTTCCATGAGTGATCAGGAATTTTCAAGACCACCTTCTACAAACATGAATGGACATTTTGATGATGATGATGATGACGATGATGATGGTCGTATATTCTCATTCAGCTCCACCCACATAAACACAGTCATCGATGAGGAAGAAGCACTAGGTCCAATTATTTCCCATTCAGGTCAACTGATGTCAATGGGCTCCATGCCTATGCTCGCTCAGCCCTGTGAAGACCCAGGTCAACGAATTTATTCCTGTAAGGATCGCCCACATTCCCTCTCCAGTGTAGATCTGGCATCTATTCAAAGACAAGCAGAAAAACTCTCACAAGTGAAACCCAGTGAAACAATATCAGAGTATTGTACAACCCCACCCCATAGTCCTTCCTACAACAACAACAACAACAACAAATCAGAGACTGGAAAGTCTGAGATGACCCCATTTCAGACCTTCAAGACAATGTTTAAACGCAAGGGGAGCAAAAACAAAGGGAACAAGAAGAGGTCAGCCTCTCTTTCACAAACAACCAACACAGAATACAGTGAAGCACTGAAGAAACACTTCCAAAAATATGACATGCACTGAAAATATGTGACAAAGATTGTAGTTTGTTATTCTAAAATTTGAAGATATTTTGGCAAAAGGGAGCTTGACACATCTCCATGATGCATTATACATAGAAAGTCATCATTTTAACATTGACAAATAAAATCTATTTTGTCAAACAAAGGCTGAATCCTGAGTTAGAATGGTGCATGGACTTCCAGAAAATTGACCAATGACAGAAATGTTGATCCATGTCAGCCTGCATCGATAATGCTTTTTGCAGATGCATTCAAGCCCCTTTTGTCAGAACATTGCTCATTTGCATGTGTAGAGCAGTTTGTAGGAAAAGAAGAGAATGCTGGTTACCTGTTTATCTTCCACAATGTTTTCCAAGGGATTCCTCTTCATCATCATTAGAATACAGGATCGTTTAGTAAGGGGTTTAGATCATGGCAAGGATTTTGTACCACTTTTTAATACTTTGCCACATGATCCCAAGTTTTAATGTCCTTTGGGAAGGAGGCTTTTGAATACAGTCTGGGAAAAGGAGAAAATATTGGTAACCACCATTTCCTAAATGTTCTCAATCATTTCAAAGACAGAAATCTGCTAATTTGTTGGGCTACATTTTGTTTTTTGTTTCAATTTGATTGAGTCTAAAATTTTGTTGATGGGTTAAAAGTTAAATGGATGTCAGTCTTTAGACAGAGTTATGGGAAGCAGTCTGTGTCTCTCTTTCTTTAACTCTTTACCAAATGACAAAGCTTTAGACCAGTCCAAATTGAAAGCATTTGCAGATGACATGATAAATGTGACTGAAAAATTGAAATTTGTTTTGGTAAGCATAGAAAACATGTGGGAAAAGGAGAAAATGCTGGTTACAAGCATTTTCTCCTTTTCCAACAATGTTTTCAAAAGGCTTCTTTCTCAGGGTCGTTAAAGTCGGGATTGTGTGGTAAAGGGTTAACTTTTTATTAAAAGGCAAATTGTTAGACTTGTTCAAATGGAAAGTATTTTGCAGATGCAGAATAAATGTGTCTTAAAATTGAAATTTGCTTTTGGAAGGGTAGAACACACTGGGGGGAAAGGAAAAAATGCTGGTAATCAACCAGGTTTTACTTTTACCAAGGCCTGAGGAAGAAGCCTCTTGAAAACATTGTGGGAAAAGGAGAAAATGCTGGTTACCAGCATTTTCTCATTTTCCCACAATGTTTATTACCCTATCAAAGACAATTTACATCATCTGATTCACATTTCAGTTGTCGTCTGCAAATGCTTTCAATTTAGACAAATCTTCATTTTTGTCGTTTGGTAAACCACATTTGCCAGTCTGTCTGTACATGTACTCTCAGTTCCTTGATTGTTAGTGGTCTGCTATAATGCAAAATGTTGATGATATCCTAACTCTTTACCACACTAGTGTTAGATAGACTTGTCCAAATTGCGAGCATTTTCAGACAATAATTTAAATGTAGCT
Organism: Tridacna gigas; assembly: GCA_945859785.2. Lineage (NCBI taxonomy): Eukaryota > Metazoa > Mollusca > Bivalvia > Cardiida > Cardiidae > Tridacna > Tridacna gigas. The sequence continues at coordinate 30,851,839 of OX244028.2, forward strand.
TAAAAGAGGAAATTTGTCTTTGGAAGGGTAGATAACATAATGGGAAAAGGAGAAAATGCTGGTTACCAATGTTTCCAAAAGGCTTCTCTCCCTAGGTCGTTAAAGCTTGCCGTTGTGTGGTAAAGGGTTAACTCTTTACTAAACAATTCTTCATTTTAATGACTCTGCAATAGATAGCTAGTTATTACGTAAAATTGGTCTTCTTTTCTTGCAGTTTTCCACCCTTTCATAGACATGTCCCATCATAAGAGCAGCATTTACTTTGTTGTCTGCAAATGTTTTCAGCACTGACAAGTCTGCCTTTGCCTAACTTTGTCTTGGCAAGAGTGAATCTGAAGAGGCTTCTAAAGGACTTTGGGCACTTACATAAGGTAATTGAGTTCAGACAAAGAAATTAATGAAAACAGAGAAAGATTGGACAAAAATTGGGGTTTTGAAAACACTGTGGGTGAAGAAGAAAAAAAAATGCTGGTAACCAGCATTTTCTCCTTTACCCACAGTGTTTTGACCCTTTCAAAGACAGAAATCATCATTTGAGCTACATTTTATTAATTTTGTCACCTGGAAATGCTTTCAATTTGATTCAGTTTAAAATTTTGCAGTTCGGTAAAGAGTTAATTCTTTACCAAACAATAATGTGTTTCAACGACCCTGAAGAAGAAGGCTTTGGATAACGTCATGGGAGAGGAGAAGATGTTAGTAATCAGCATTTTCCCCTCTTCCCACAATTTTGTTTGACCCTTCGGACACAAATCTTATTATTTCAGCTACATTTAGTCTAGTCCTCTGCAGCTGTTTTGAATTTGGATATGTCTGAAACTTTTCTGTTGAAAACTTACCGTGAAAAGGTTACCAAAGTACTTTAGGCACTTATATTTAAGATACTGGTAATTATGTTCAAACAAAGAAATTAAAGAAACACAAATAAAACAAAGGTAAAAAAATGGAGCTTATCTGCATACATGTATGCTACTTAAAACTGTGTTTTGGGGCTTTGCATACAGAGTGGACTAAGATCAGACTAAACAAAGTGGGCAGCCTGTTGCTGAAATTGTGTTACAGATGAAATATCTTTGACTTTTGCGATGCCTCTATTGTTCATTCTGGACTTGAGAACAGGAGTTGGCTGGTTCGAACCCCCAGCTGGGCAAATGTCTTTCCAAGGATTGATGATAGTCATTTCGACAGGATTCATTCCTCCCTTGTCACTGATAGTTTTATCAAGGATGGTTATGTGGAAAAGCAGGCAGTGGTTTGGAAGGATTGCTGTGCTAAGTACTGGTTAAAGAAATTCCAGGAGGCATGGATAGCTGCACTGGCCATTGCAATATCACTGAAATAATGTTAAAAATGGAGATAAACACCATACAATCAATGAAGTATTGATAGAGCCTGTAAAGCGACAAATTTTAGACCCTCTCAAAATGAAAACATCTGCAGATGACAAGTTCGAAAGTGATGCAAATGAAGCAAATTTCTTTGAGGGTAGAAAAACATTGTGGGAAAAGGAGAAAATGCTAGTGACCTTATCCCACAATGTTTTCAAATGGCTTCTCCTTGACAGGGCCTTTAAAACTTGGGATTGTGCAGTAAATGGTTAATGGGAAATGAGTCATATTTATGTCATAGTTGGCTAAATATCAGTTTTGAAATGTCCCAAAAGCCACAAATGTAGCCTGATCTCATGTGCTGAGCTCTTTACCAAACGACAAAAATGTAGACTGGTCCAAACTGAAAGCATTTGCAGACGACAGTTGAAATGTGAATCAAATGAAGTAAATTGTCTTTGATGGGGTACAAAACATCTTGGGAAAAGGAGAAAATGCTGGTTACCACATTTTCATCTTTTCCTACAATGTTTTTTAAAAGGCTTCCCTCCCTGGGTTGTTCAAAAACGGGATTGGTTGGTAAAGGGTTAACTCTTTACCAGATGACAAAAGTTTAACCTTGTTTAAGTTGAAAGCATTTGTAACAAGTTCATGTTACTCAAATCATGACGATTATCTTTCAAAAAGTAGAAAACAATGTGGGAAAAGGCGAAAAAGCTGTTTAATATCTTCGATAGGCAAATCATGTGATTTCAGCCACATTGAATTTGTTGTCTGTGATTGCTTTCAAATTTTGACATGTGTAAAAACATTGTTACTAAACATTTGCTTCTACCCCTATTTTCTCTCCTCCATAATTTTCTCCCCTGCAAGTGGTTTCCTTTTGTGTCTCTTCACTCACTTTTGATTTATTTTACTTTTTACCAAACAACAAAATTTGCACTCGACCAAATTAAAAGCATTTGCAGACAACAGAAGAAATGTAGCTCATGTGATGATTTCTGTCTTTGATAAGGTAAAGAACATTGTTGGAAAAAGAGAAAGGCTGGCAACCAGCATTTTCTCCATTTCTCACAATGTTTTCTAAGCCTTCTTTCCCAGGGTTTTAAAACTCAGGATTGTGTGGTAAAGGGTTAACTGTTTACCAAACAATCCTGACTTCTAACAACTCATGGAAACTAGAGTCAGTATTCACCAACCATTTATAAGAACATTCTTGAACTTATTCTCCAAGAATTTCTAAATTTGAAAGTAACACAACATCTGATTGGCTAAACAAAATGGTTTAGCCAGTAAAAAGTTGTGTTATTTTCAAATTTAGAAAATTCTGGAGCCTATGACTAAGGACGTTCTAAAGAGTGGCAGGTGAATATGAAACCAGGCTTTTAAAAAACACCATGGGAAAAGAAGAAAAATCCTGGAACAGCACTTTCTTCTTTTCCCACAGTGTTTTATGTCCTATCACAGACAAATTTCCCTATTTGAGCAATACTTGATTTGTCATCTGCAAATGCATTCAGTTTGGACCAGTCTAAAATTTGGTCGTACAGTAGAGTCAGAATTAATGAGCCTTTGAGGAGATGGAATTAATTATCAGGTTTTTGTTTTTATATTACAATTATTATGCAATTTACTTATAGTATAACTGGTAGGAATAACTTAAAAACATTGCCAGAGCAGTTCTGCTTAGCTTGTGATGCATCAAGAACTCTTCCTTTTTAGTACTTTTGTTTATCTTTATGTATTTTCGTAGTGCTCCTTACCAGTATGTACTCCATATTTTTCTGTGTATTTTACCTTTTACCTCACAGGTTTAAAGACCCTGAGAAAGAAAGCCTTTAGAAATGTTGTGGGAAAAGGAGAAAGTGTTGGTAACCAGCATTTTCCCCTTTTCCCATAGTGTTTTTGAACCTTTAAAACTTTTCTCTCAGATGACCAGACTTTTCTTTCAAAGGGTATGGAACGTTAAAGGAAAGGGAGAAAATGGTGTTACTGTTTTCCCCTTTCCCCACTATGTTTTTCAGAAGCCATCTTCCTGGGGATCATAACTCTCTACCATACAACAAAATTTGGCATAATACCAGCAAACGCTCACCACTATTCGGTAGTATGCATATATATGGCATTGTTTTATGAGTGAAAAGATAAAAAATTAATGAAATTTTCAGCTTCATTGACCAACATTTATTGGATGTATACGGAATGAATTGGTTAAAATTCGCTAATTTTTTATCACACATAATTTTGATTTTCATGGGTTTTCTTGATGCAGTGGTGGGGCGTTTGCTAGTATTATGCCAAAAAATTTAGACTTGTCCAAAATGAAAGCACATGCAGATGGCAAAGTTTACATAGCTCATATGATGGGATTTTTCTTTGAATGGGTAGGAAATATATTGGGGGAAAAAGAGAAATTGCTGGTTACCACCGTTTTCTCCTTTTCCAATAATGTTTTCCAAAAACCTTTTACTTGGGGTTGTTTTAAAATGTAATAGCTTGGGAGAGAGTTTCCAAACATTTTTGTGTTTAAATGACCCTGATCAAAAAGACTTTTGAAAACATTGTAGGAAAAGGAGAAAATGCTGGCAACTGGCATTATCACCTTTGCCTACATTTTCTTCACTTTCAAACACAAATCTAATGTAGCAGTCAAGAAACAAATCTAATTAGCAGCCTAAAATTTTGTTATTTGGTATAGAGTTAACCCATAAAGTGAAGGAAACAACTTTAGTTGTTTTTGCTGACAGTGTAGATCAAGATCAGATCGCACAAAACATGCAGTCTGATCTTGGATTTACACTGTTTGCTACAGTCTTGAAGTAAAAACATTTCCAATGTTTTTCCTTATTGGAAAGGTCCATTTCAATAACCCTTTACCACACAATCTGGAGTTTGAACGACCCTGAGAAAGAAAGCTTTTGAAAACAATGTGGGATCAGGAGAAAATGCTGGTAACCAGCATTTTCTCCTTTTCCCACAATGTTTTGTACACTTCCCAAAACAAATTTCAATATTTGAGTTACACTTTTTTTGTTGTCTGCTTATGCTTTCAATTTGGACCTGTCTAAAACTTTTGTTTGGTAAAGATTTAATTCAGTACTCAACGGGTTAAAAAACACAAGATCGCTTGGTAAAGTGTTAGGTTGAACATGTATTTTATTTTCCTCATGACAGTTTATTTAATTATTTTTATCTTGATGTAAACATGGCAATTTATTTTCTCTAGATTTTTTGTAAACAAACAGTATGTTTTGTAGACTGCTTTTCCCTCATGGAAACTTGTTTTAAACATTACCTTCAGAAACAAATTTTTGGCCCTTTACCAAACAATCACATATGTAAACAACCCTAAAGAACAAGGCTTTTGAAAAAAATATGGGAAAAAGGAGAAAAAGCTGGTAACCACCATTATCTCCTTTTCCCACTATGTTTTCTTCCTTTTCACAGACAAAGCCGAAAGGCTGAGCCGTATTTAAACTGCCTTTCACAACCATAGTTGCATTTATTGCCAGTGTAGATCAAGATCAGGCTGCACAAAATGTGCAGTCTGATCTTTGATCTACACTGTCAGCTTAGCTGAAGTAATAAAGCCCAAAGAAACAATGAAATTGCAAATTTTGGATCTTAACATGTTAGGTTTATTCGGCACTTTAACCCTTTACCACAAGATGTCAACTTTTAAGAACTCTGAGGTAGAAGCCTTTTGAAAACATTGTAGGAAAAGGAGAAAATGCTGGTTACCAGCATTTTCTCCTTTTCCCACAATGTTTTCTACCCTATCCCTATCGGAGAAAAATCGTATCATTTGAGCCACATTGAAATTGTTATCTGTCAATGCTTTCAATTTGGATGGGTCTAAAATTTTGTCTTGTGGTAAAGGGTTCAGGGTTAATCTGTTATGTTCAATTATATGTTGCTTTTAATTCTGACATATCAAAAATTTTGTTGTCTTGTAAAGGGCATAAGTGAATCCAAAATGAGTTCCTTATAGGGATAGTGGATCAAAATCAGACCATAGATCAGATCAGAGAAAGTGCAGTCTGATCTCAATCTACACAGTCTGCCTCTTTGCCAGTTTGTCTGGTTATTTTCTGACAAAGAAGAACTCTTTCTTTGTGTTGTATGCCTGTGGTCACATCACAGACAAGATCCTTAAACATTTACCAAACAATCCAAAGTTTCAACAACCCTTTGGAAAATGACTTCTGAAAACACTGCAGGAAAAGAAGAGAATGCTGTCAACCAGCATTTTCATCTTTTTTGCCCCACAATATTTTCTATCCTTTCAAAGACAAATTCCACCTCTTGATCCACATTTACTGTGTCGCCTGCAACTCCTTTGGATTTGGAAATGTCAGAACTTGTGTCATCTGATTCAGAATTAACCCTTTACCACACAATCCGGAGTTTTAACGCCCCTCAAAGAGATGGCTTTTGAAAACATTGTGAGAAAAGGAGAAAATGCTGATTACCAGCATTTTCTCCTTTTCCCACAATGTTTTCTTCCATACCAAAGACAGCAATCATCATTTAAGCTACATTTGTCTTCTGCAATTTCATTGCTTGGTAAAGAGTTCAAGATTTCTACAAACGGAGAAATTAGGTACTATATATCTTTTTGCTACTATATATCTTTTTGCGTTTAGTTACTTGATGTTATATTGCTTTTGTTTTCCAAGTTGCCTTGCAAAATGATAATTACTTTCGAACAAAAGAACTGATATCCATCCAGCTTCCTTTGTTGTATGTTTAGAATTCTCTGATTCAAATCGGAATATGGTCAAACCTGTATTAACCCATTACCACACAGCAGAATTGTGGACTTTTCCAAATCCAAAGCATTTGCACACGAAAAATTAGATGTGAATCAAATTGGAAGAAATTTTCTTTGAAAGGGACGAAAACATTGTGGGAAAAGGAGAAAATGCTGGTTACCAGCATTTTCTCCTTTTCTCACAACATTTTCGAAAGGCTTCTTCATCAGGGTCGTTAAAACTCAGGATTGTGGTAAAAGGTTAAGCAAGCACTTAAGAGACACTCAAAGTATGCTTGCTTAACTCTCTTACCAAACGAAAAAATTTTAGACCTGTCCAAATTGTAAGCATTTGCAGACGACAAAATGAAAGTGACTTGAAAATTGTTTTGGGAAGGGTAGAAAACAATGTGGGAAAAGGAGAAAATGCTGGTTACTAGCATTTTCTCCTTTTCCCATAATGTTTTCAAATGGCTTTTTTCTCAGGGTCTTTAAAAGTCGGGACTGTGTGGTAAAGGGTTAAGAAAGCTGCCTGCACAGTGCAGGTACATTTCAGAAAGATTTCAGCCTACTTGGGATTTGAATTCACAATCCCCCAACTTATAATTGAATAATTAATGGTGTTTAACGCCATTCAACACCATTTCATATATATCGGGTCGGCTGGTGCATCTATCCATGCTTTTCTGAAGGTTCTTTTGCCCTCAGAACAATATTCTTCCCAAGCCATTGGCTGCTTTCCAGTAGAAACAGTGATCAGCGTTGAGAGAGGAATGAATCCTGTCCCAATGACTATCATCAGTCTCAACAGACTCTACACAAAACTATGACACTGTTTTGCAATGGGAGATTCGTATATTTGATTAACGTGACTGGGAGTTGACAGAAAACGAAAAGCAGTAACAGCATGCATCAATCGAACCAAACAATGTTTTACATACATGTTTCGAAATAGAAAAAGTACACCTTGCACATTTATGGCAGAGGTTTGATTGAATATTTCTCATCTGGATCCAAGCACCACACGAAAAACCCCCACCGTATGGAGGAAACATGTATCCAACACCGGAGATTCCAACCAGCAACACCCCCCCCCACTTCATTTTAGAACAGAATGTCTGAGATAGAACATCTCAGCCAATCAGGCGGCTAGTCCTGAAATTTAGAATCAGAATTCAATTACGAGGATTGACAGATGTGGCCCCCAGATAGCAGAGGCCATAAAGTATATCTGACGGAAGTAAAAGTTAAACACTTTACCACTCAACTTGAGTTTAAATGGCCCTGAAAGACAAGGCTATTAAAAATGTTGTGGTAAAAGGAGAAAATGTGGCAACCAGCCAGCATTTTCTTCTATTTTCTACTCTTTCAACTGAAAATTGAGCTATATTGTACTTGTCTTCTGCAAATGTTTTCAATTTGGACAGGTCTAAAATTTTGTTGTTCTGTAAAGAGTTGAAAAGTATTAAGCAATTTAACACACACCCTAATTTAAATAAACTCCTAGACCCAGGATGTTCAAATGATAACTGTACTTTTTATCATTCTTAAAAATAAACCATATTTTTAGTCGGTATATTTCAATGCACTTACAGCAATTTCAACAAGGTTTCCACTAGTATATCACTTAAAATATTGGACAGTGAAGAGCCATGATCAGACTGCATGTTCTGTGCAGCTTTATCTTCTTCTATAGTGTATGCAGAAGCACCATATTATGTTAAGAGTTAACTCTTTGCAGCATGACAAAAATTTTAGACTAGTCCAAATTTAAAGCATTCGCAGACGACAAATGAATTGTGGATCAAATGATGAATTTTTCTTTGAAAGAGTAGAAAACATTGTGGGAAAAGGAGAAAATGCTGGTTACCAGCATTTTCTCCTTTTCCCAAAGTGTTATCCAAAGGCTTCTTATATTATTTAGTGTCGTTAAAACTCGGAACAGTGTGGTAAAGAGTCCCAACAGCTGGAGGGCATCACATGCTTTCACTGAGCAGCGGTGCATGACCATCAGGACATAATACAGACGACAAAAAAAGCGGTTTTAACCCTTGGCCAAGATGTGCTACTCAGGCAGTTTTTGCGCGCAATGGAGATCAAGATCAGGCTGCACAAAATTTGCAGTCTGATCTTAGATCTGCCCTGTCTTATATGGGGAGACTTTTGGGGTGAAAATAAGTTTGAAGTCTCAATACATGGGCTTGTGCTATTGGCTGGACATTTCAAATTTGAATCATTTAGAATTTAAAGGTTTAACTCTTAGCAAGCCATGCTCAGACTCAATTTCAGGTGGTTTCTATGGACAGTGCAGATCAAGATCAGACTGCAGATGTAAAGTCTGATGTAAAGCACTGTCAGATATCCTGAGAGTTATTTTGGTCGAAACAGCCCTCTTAAAATGCAATAGCGAAGCCTAATTTATTCCTTTTACTATGATATATTCCCATGCATTAGTACAATCCTGGTGAGGAAGTTTTTGAAAACATTGTTGGATAAAACTCTGGTTATCAATATTTTCAAATAGTGTTTTCATCACTTTTTAAAAACAAATCCTATCATTTTAACCAGTTTTAATACATGTACTTGTAAATAATGTCATCTGCAAGTTCTTTCAATTTTGACTTGTCTGAAAGTTTGTCCCAAGGTAAAGCGTTAAAATACCAGTTTCATGCTTTCAGCATTCTAAGGATAAACTCAAAACCTCATACATCTGATGACTTTATCCCTTAAAGCCCCTTTCACGACTATAGTTGCCTTTGTGGCCAGTGTAGATCAAGATCAGACTGCACAGAATGTGCAATCTGATCTTTGATCTACACTGTCCACTTAGCTGAGACATTTTGGACAAAAGAAACCTTGAGTATTTATTTGGGTCTAATTTGTAGATTAGAAATGGTTCGTGGGTTTATTGGGCAGTCTAAGGGTTGTCCTTTTTGGATGACAATATGACAAAAGGAGAAATTGTTTTATCTTGCCAAGAGCAATTCCTCTGATTATTTTTACTGCGATATTCCCATTGCAAACTATGTCGTAGTTTTATTTTGATGATCCATAGTTTTAACCCTTTACCACAAAATATCGAGTTTTAATGACCCTGAGAAAGAGGCCTTTTGAAAACTTTGCAGGAAAAGATGAAAATGCTGGTAACCAGCATTTTCTCCTTTTCTGACAATGTTTTCTACCGTATCAAAGACAGAAATCATCATTTTAACCACATTTATGTTGTTGTCTGCAAACCCTTTCAATTTTGACTAGTCTAAAATGTTTTCTTTTGGTAAAGAGTTAACCCTTAGAGTGCCGAGTAAACCCAACAGTTACTTTCAGTCTAGAAATTAGACCCAAATGATTGGAATTATAAGGTTGCTCTTGTTCAGAATGTTTCAGCTAAGCGGGCAGTGTAGATCTAAGATTAAACTGCATGTTTTGTGCAGTCTGATTTTGACCTAGACTGACCGCAAAGGTAACTTCTGTTGTGAAAGGTGCTACAAGGGCTGAGCCTTATAGTGCTGAAAACTTCAACTCTATACCAACGACAAAATTTTCGACTTGTCCGAATTGAAAGCATTAAAGGTTGGCCTTGTCCAGTATGTCTCAGCAAAGCAGACAGTGTAGATCAAAGATCAGACTGCATGTTTTGTACAGTCTGATCTTGATCTACACTGGCCACAAAGGCAACTACAGGAACCGTTTTGAAACTTTAACCTTTCACCAAACATTGTCTTGTATCAGCAATCCCAGGGTTTGGTTGACTGAATGGTGTTTCATGCTGGTGACAGCTCATGCACGCAATGTGACTCTGATATCATTTGAGACACAAGTAAATACAAGTTCTCTCCCTTCGACCAACAGGTTTGCCCCCCCCCTTTTTTCAATGAACTCTTCAACTTATTCTTTTTTCTTTTATTTAGAAAAAAAGAAAGAAACGCTTGGAAAAAAGGAACAGATTAATCATGGATGGATGGATGGATGGATAGCCAAATAATATGGACTTAGGAGTACTTATTTGTTGCACATGGGCTGAAGAAAGCAACGAAACATACGGGCAGATAAAGCTATGTGCTGTTTGTGAGCAACTGTACCCTTTTTAAAAATTACATGTATGTTTTAATGCTTAAGCCTCCATAGGCTATAGCATTACTTTAACCCTTAGGCCGCTAGGCGCCACTCACTGACCTTTGGCGGACAGTGTACATCAAGATCAGACTGCACAGAACGTGCAGTCTGATCTTGGATCTACACTGTCCGATTAGGAGATATCTTTCCCCCAAATATACATTTGAAACAGGAAAATTTTTGTGTTTACACTATCGGTATATTAGACTTAATATTCTAGGAAATTTATTCATTTGAGACACAAGTAAATATGAGTTCTCTCCCTTCGACCTAGGAATATCATTGAAATCGGGTTAAAAACTGTAAATGAATGACAAGAAATATCTTCAAAAAAGACGTAAGAGATACTGTAATATGAACATTGAAACTCTTTTGTGGTTCAATATGAAGTAAAACAATGAAAAGTAACCTCACTAGCAATTGCCTCTTTTTCCTCGCCGTTTTTCATTTTGTTGAAAAGTGGTAATGGGTTATTGGGTAACGCTTCTGGAATTATTAAACTTCCAAATAGCACAAGAAAATAATTATACTCCACTAAATATGCCAGCAGGGCCCGTCGAATAAAACATGTGCAAGTTTTTTACCAATCGCAAATTACTATCTATTCATTCTGTATCAGTAGCAAGAAGTAGGTCAAAAGCCAACACATTCAGCTACACCGAAAAACAATAATCATATCTTTAGGAAATAAAGGTATGATTTATGAATCTGAGCATATCAAAGCCGAGAAAACGCCGTTAAGTTCCAACGGTTGAAATAGAAACACTTAACTCTTTACCAAACGACACATTTTAGGACTGAACCAAATTGAAAGCATTTGCAGACGACAAATAAAATTTTGCTAAACTCACTAATTCTGTCTTTGATAGGGTAGAAAACATAGTGGGAAAAGGAGAAAATGCTGATTACCAGCATTTTCTCCTTTTCCCACAATGTTTTCAAAAAGCTTCTTCCTCAGGGTCGTTAAAACTCGGGATTGTTACCACGCGATCCCGACTTTCTACAACCCTGAAAGAGAAAGCTTTTGAACGAAAAGGAGAAAATGCTGGTAATCAGCGTTTTCAACCCTATCGAAGACAAAAAGCATCATTAGCAACATTTAATTTGTCGTCTGCAAACGCCTTCAAATCGGTCCAGTCTAAAGTTTTGTCGTTTGGTAAAGGGTTGATAAGATTGCTTTTCTCTACTCTATGTGCTTGTGTAGTGTTGACCAAGACAAGACTGCAAAGAACGTGCTGTCTTTGTTTGTTTGTTTGTGTTGGAGTTAAACGCCGTTATAATAGCTTGGGTCATATCTCGACGGAGAGTGCACCTACGCATGTGTTTCCTGGCTTTCTCACACCAGTACTGACACATCTTCCTTTCCAAGTCACTGACAACTTTTCTGACATGCATGAGAGGTGAGAGGCGAGAAATCGACGGAAAGAAAGTTTGCCCAAACCTAGTATCGAACCCGCAACCACCAGGTCACGTGTCAGATGCGCTAACCACTGAGCCACACGGCTTGGGAAAAAAAACGTGCAGTTTGTGGTTGGATCTACACTAACCAATACTGGTTAATATCTGGGTCGCCTATACTGACTGAAAAAGTTTATTTCATGTAGTTGGAATACTAGGTTGGTTGATTTATTGCATGTTGTTTAACGTCTTTTTTAGCATTATTTCAGTTTTATTTCGGCTACTGCACCTGTCCATGCCTTCCATGAAGTTCTTTTTACCATGACTTAAAAAATATTCTTCCTGAGCCACCGGCTGCTTTCCCATGTAACCATTGTCGACACAAAGATCAGGTGCGAGAGAAGAATGAAACCTGTCGCAATAACTATCACCAATCCTCGGAAAGAAACCGGCCGATTCGAACCAGCGAGCCACCTGTTCTCAAGTCCTACACGCTACCGACTGCGCTACCGGGGCTCGGCTAGTATTCTAGGTGTAGAAAGTATAGATCCAAGATCAGGCTGCTCAGAATATGCGGACTGGTCGTGGATCTGTACTGTCAGGTGTTCTAAGAGAAACGCGTGACAAGACAGCCGCTTGTTATTGTTAATGTATATCAAAGCCTCATTCCATTTGTTTGAGGGTGCCTCTATTTCCTATCTATGTGAACGGGTCATATTTCTACCGCAATGTTTTAGTTTGTTCTGGCGTGAAATCGACAACCCTTTCCTTTGTAAGGCAATCTGTAAGTCATTTTATCCTTTTCCTTACTTCAGACGCTTTTTTTTCCAGATAGTCTTTGGAAACATTGTGAAAATCAGATGACTGCTCGAAATTAGCAAAATTTCCTTTTGCAAAGATTTGTATTTGTACTTACAGCATGGCGACAGGTCACGTATTCATATCATTCCAAGGTTTCATCAGTATCGTGCTGAGGCTCTGTGCAGAGCATTCCCCACGTGACGAGGACCACCGACAAGGATCGAAACAGGATTTCTTGACCATAAGTTAATCCTTTACCACACAACCTGTACTTTTAATGACCCGGAAATAGAGGACTTTTGAAAACATTGTGGGAAAGGGAGAAAATGCTGGTAACCAGCATTTTCACCTTTTCCCCACAATGTTTTGGAAAAGGAGAAAATGCTGGTAACAGCATTTTCACCTTTTTTCCACAATGTTTTCTAACATATCAGACAATTTCGATTATTTGAGCCATATTCGAATTGACGTCTGTAGATGCTTTCAATTTGAGCAAGTCTACAGTTTTAACGTGTGGTATTGCGCAGTTAAATGTCAAATCAAATAAACCATTAGGCCACGATGAAACCCGAATATCAAACATTGACAGTGCAAAAAGGGTCGTATTTAGCAGCCATTCTTATTAACATTTTTAGTCTTATTCTCAAGACTTTTCTGAATTTGGGAGTAACAGAACTTCTGATTGGCCAATCAGAAGTTGCGTCACTTTCTGAATTTAGAATTAGACTTGAAATGAAATTAAGAATTGTTTGTGAATACGGACCCTGACCCTCGCAGTCGGACCCATATTTACCATTACCAACCATTCTTTGTCTGATTCTCAAGATTCTCAAGAACTGCCTAAATTTCAAAGTTACAAAACTGGTTTGACCAATCAGAAATCGCGTTACTTTCATCATCAAAACGTCTCTAAATTGTTATTTTTCCAGCATTTTTTTCATCACAGTCCTGTTTGTAAGGTGTTTGACACCGTTCGAAAAAATAAATCAGTTATTAATCGAACAAATTGACCTGAAATTGACCTTTATGCAAAAAATAATAAGAGTGAATATTTTTATCATCGTGTATAATCGGACAGTACGGAAATTCTATTAACGGTAAGTGTCGGGTTTGACCCTTTCAGTGCCTTAGTCAAATTATGGAGCTTCTGCGGGTGACATGGATCAAAATCAGACTGCAAAGAAAGTGCATCTTTGATCAATGTCGTCCGCCACGTATTACCAATTTACACAAACAAAATCGTGTTTATTTCAGGTATTTTAAGTATTTTTTTAAAGATATTATAAATCTATTAGCCGCATAAAGAGCTGAAAATTAGAAAATCGTTCAAATAGTTCCGCAGTCAGACAACAATAGCCGAAGCTAAGTTTGTACAGTAATTCAAGCACGTAATACATGGTAATAGAGGTCAGTTATTTCATGTCAATTTGTTCAAGTAATACCTAAAGGCAATCGTGCATCAATGTATTGCTTTCCTGAGTTTATGTTATAAGTGCTTCACACAGAAGTTGACCATGCTACTGACTGCTTTCCCCTCACATAAAAATTGTCGAAACAATGACCAAAGGTGAAAGAGGAATGAGTCCCATCCGAATGGCTTCATCAATCCTCGGGCAGATATCGGTTGAGCTAGGTATTGAACGATTGATCTCTGGGATTCAAACCCTGTACGAAACCGACTGAGCTGGCTTCACCGGAGTTGTTAACGTATATATTACCAGTTATAGGGTAAGAATGTTGCATGCCTTCATAAATAGGAATGTTTTATTTAGAACTTTTGTAATTTCTAGTCTTTATTATGTCTTTGACATGCAAGATTTCAAATTAAGAAAACAATACACAGAGTTAACCGTAAGATAACCTTTCATTTCTTTAACATTTTGAAATGCTCGAGTCGGGTCACTTATAACAATGACCGCAAGACGTAAAGGAAAAGAAAAACAATATGAATATAATCCCCTCTCCTGCGAGTCTATTATTAAACAGACTATAGAAAACGTTTAAAGTTTGATGTGTAATTCATAAAGTGAAAGTGGGAAATGTAATGAATATATTGTACAATCAAAGTATACTGTATACTGAATTGGAAATTATTACGGCTTTGAATATCGACATTTTTTTTTCATGTTTAACCCTCTCCCAAACAAGCCCTGGTTTTCACGTGTCTGCAGTACAAGTCTTTTGAAAACACTGTGGGAAAAGGAGAAATTGCTCGTAACTAGCAATTTCCCCTTTTCCCACAGTGTTTTCTACCCTTTTTGAGAACTTTCTGCCATTTTCATCAAATTTAAAATTGTCGTCTGCAAACTCTTTCAATTTGGACCAGTCCAAAATTTGTCGTTTGGGAAAGGGTTAAAAGGAAGTTATATTAGAGTAACATTTGAGCTAAGACGACGCCTGAACTTCTTTCTCACAGTTTATCCTTTACCCAACAGTCCCCAGCTTTTAAGAAGGCTTCTGAAAAAAATGTGGCAAAAGGAGAAAATGCTGGTACAAGTATTTTCTCCTTTTCCAACAATGTTGTCTTCCTTTTCAAGGACAAGTCTTAACATTGATGTCACACTGCATATGTCACCTGCAAACATTTTAGCTCGGCTGTTTTCGAAGAAAACGTAGAAGTGTTGCCGTGGCCCTAGCGTTGTCGTCTGCGTCGTCGTTCAAAAACTTTGAAATTTTATAATATCTCTGTTATTACTGAAGAAATATGCTTAAAACTTGAACAAGTTCTTAGTTATCAAAAGGGGAACTTATACAACAAGGACAGGTAACCACCAAAGTATTTTTGACACAGTTATGCCCCTTTTCGACTAAGAATTTTCACTGAAAATTAAGCCTCCGCAGCCGAGCGTTTGCACCCGCATGCGGTACCATTGTTTCATTAGTCACTAAATTTTGTCGTCTGGTACAGAGTTAACCTGCGGAAATTGGCAGCAGACATCTGTAAAATAGTGATAATCAACGTGATTCATTGATGTTCACTCTGAACCAAACGACATAATTTTAGGCTGGTCCAAACTGAAAGGAATTGCAGATGACATACTAGAATTTGATCAAACGGTTAGATGTGTCTAAGGATAGAAAACATTGTGGCAGAAGGAGAAAATGCTGCTTACCAGCATTTTCTCCTTCTCCTACAATGTTTTATAACGCCTTTTTTCCGTGGGTCGTTAAAAATCGGGATTGCTTGATATAGGGTTAATGTATGTGAATCGTTACGGGTGACTTCTTCTGTAAGACAGCAATACGTTGAAGTGATCTGAAGAAAGTTTCATCCACAGCGGTTCGATTGAGACCAAAAAGGTCTGCCGGAAGTAAGGAGTGTTATGGGTAAAAGACATAAATATGTATGAATATTCATCAAAAGTTTTATCAGTGTTGGAGAAATAACTCCAGTGTTTAATCATGTCAAACACAAGCAAACGCCGCAGCTTAAACATATCACGTGAGACGCTTGATTCTAGAACTATTTCTTGGAACTCCCTTGATTCTGTAGCTTCCGGTCCGCCTACCATAAAAGACGAACTGGACAACATCCGGGAATCTTTGGACTTGATTAAAAGTAACATTCTCTCGCAGCAATTCGAGATTGCACGAGATTTTGAGGACCGAGTCCGCCAGACTTACGATGGTGTGATAAATGATTTAAATGAAGTTCGTAAAAAGGTCAACACACTTGGTAATGAAATTGCTGGCGATAGCAAGTTTAAAACATGGACGCCAACAGCGCCTTTTCGGAAGGACGTTTTGCACAACATCTATGAAGTTAGAAAACCGTCTAAACTCACAACCAGTAAATCCGTCGACTTCGTCGACAGTTGCGAAAAGGACAAATCAAATTCGGACAAAGAAAGCAAACAATGTCGCGGATTTGTTGGTCACGGTCGTTTTAGCAGCGGCAAACTTAAAATGCTGTCAAGTAGCGATTTATGCAAAAGTGGACTGAGTTCCAGTCGACCAAGTCTAGGTTCGAGAGTTAGCTCGACAATCAGTCTAAATAGACAGAGATCAACTTCCGGTAGTACGTCAAGCGTCTCAGAAACTCGGTCTCAGTTTCCGGGTTTCGGATGTTGTTTTACTGGAGATAATAAAACGTATCCATATCGGACCTACAAAGCGAAGTATTACTCATTTTACAAGTAAGATTGTGTTTTGTCAGCTCTTTGTTCATCATGAATGAACCACTACTCATGTTAAACCTTTACCGCATAATCTCGGGTTTTAAGACCCTGAGTAATAAGCCTTTTGAAAATGTGGGAAAAGGATAAAATGATGGTGACTAGTATTTTCTCCTTTTTCAGAGAATGTTTCCTACCCGTTCAAAGAAAAAATTCCTAAGTTGTGTAATATTTAGTTTGTGGTCTGCAAATGCTTTTGACTTGGACCATTCTAAAATTTTGGCCTTTGGTAAAGAGTTAATGTACAGGCTCCACCTGAAAATGATTTAAAGCATCGGCTCTATGAAAAAAAAAAAGCATCTTTTAATACCAGATGATCTCGTGTTCTTACCACCCTGAGATGGCTTTTGAAACATCGTTGGAAAACAAAGATATGCTGACTACCAGTATTTTTTTTTTTTTTTTTCTTTCCCTTGATGTTTTCTGCCATTTCAAAGACAAAGTCCTTAAGTTGAGTCAAATTTAATTTGTTGTCAGGAAATAAACCATTTTCTAGCAAAAGAGGGCTTAATGCATCTCTGTGATGCATGATACCAAGCAATTCATCACATAATTATTGATCCATAAAATCCATTAGTCTATCAAACAACTGAATCAGGAGGTACATTGGTCCTTTGACGTGCAGGAAATTGACCAATAGCAAAAAGTATCGACCCAGGTCAGCCTGCGAGGACTGCGTAGGCTGATCTGAGTGGATACTTTTTGCAGATGCGTTAAGCACCCCTTTCACGGAGCATATTTTATTTATTTGATATTTTCAATACAGAAACATCCAAAATTTTGTCGTCTGGTTATTGAAAATGATAATTTAGGCAAAACTGACAGTCTGCTATCTTAACCCGATATCTGCATTAACCGTTCACTACACAATTCAATGTTCTAACGAAGCTAAAGGAGGAAGCTTTTTGAGGGAAAAGGTGAAAATGCGGTACTATTACTTAGGCCGCATTGGTTTTATGTCTGAAAATGCTTTCAAATTGGTCAAGTCTAAACTTTTGCTGTTGGGTAAAATAGTCAAGGCGAAATTGACATTTGTATATCTTTCACCTTTATCTGCACCAAAGTATGCTACAACCACTGCAGGTATCAGAGACCCGGTCATAGTTGGGGACCCAGCCGTTCGGGATCAAGGTCAACTCTTGATGACGATGATTGGTGGGACGAGGACAAGGGCTGTATGTGCGGGATGGTGCCGGATGATTGGAGGACGAGGGTTGCTCCCTACATGTGGGAAGGCTGGCCAGTACCTGGACTGGACAAGACAGATCTGGAAAAACTGCGAGAAAGGCTAAAAAGTAGTGATAATTTTAACAGACTTCAATGAATCCTTTATGCGCTAATTATTATTACCAAGCAGACATTGAGACTAACCCTTCTTGCACCATACCTTTGCACATGCGCAGCTAACGGCTAAAACATTGTTGTTAAGTACGAACAATCAACACGAATTAAGGTTCACATATATGAAAACATGTCGGCCAAAGGAGAAAATGCTCAGTATGAGCAATTTCTCCCTTAGCCAACATGTTTTAAAATGGTCTGTAGTTAAATGGGAACAAGAAATAAGTTAAAAAAAAGAAGGCGTAAATTTACAAGCAAATAGGCAGATACCCTTATGATAAACATGTCTACATTTTTACCAATCACACATTTCTGTTAATTCATTTGTTATCAGTATCAAAAAGTAGGTCAAAAGTCAGCACATTCAGCTACGCCGAAAAGCGTTTGCAGTAGGTAATCAGTTACAACAGGGGATATAGAATAACAAAAAGTATTCTCTATGATCGTTTTACATTATTCCGTAGGATACACAGAAACGTCAGAGACTTAACGATACGTTTTCAAACTTGTAGCATTCTTTTTCAAAGTTGTGCTCTGCTGGGAAAATTAATCCCATCGTATCATTTTTACAGAATTTGACGAAATTCAGGACGAGCTTGTCGCTGTGCAGAACGAGTACAGAGCCATGCACGAATGTCCGCCATTAAAAGTTACGGAACAACTATCACGTGATGCACAGGACTGGGCGGAAGTACTAGCTATGAAAGGTTACGCCCAATATAGTGATTCACAGAGTAAGCAGTATATTTTGATTTAAAATGATGACTTGTGATTTCATGTTCGGGTTTGCCTTTTCGGTGATTAATTTGCTCTTTCTTGGCCTTTTCAAAGTTAATTTAGTCATCTGAAAAAAAAAAACAATCCCCGATCTCTGAAAAATTGAAATGGAAGACAATGTACCAACAAATAGTGAAATGGGTCAAGATTATGACATAACGAATCATTGATATCCTTTTGTTATGATCAACATAGGGAATCATTGATATCCTTTTGTTATGATCAGTTTCTAACAATTTTGTATGATATATTTTAAAAAGAAGGACTGCGGGAAATGCAAAAGGTCGTCTGTAGGTTGCAGTGTATAAACTGAAATTTTGATTTGATAGACAATGCGTTATTACTAAGATTAAAACATCTGATTCATTATAATGCTACCTTGGTCTAGGACGCATTTGATCAAAATTTAGTACAAGCCTCTGGCAGCAATTCGAATGGTCGAAAAATTTTGAATTACACATACCTTGATGTAGGTGATGAATCTTTATGTATCAATGGGGGTGGGGGACATTCCTGTAAATCAAATTATCTCCCTCACCAGATAAAGACCATAGGTAACAAAATAACAGATAGGCCCTTTTACTTGTATTCCTTTGTTTTTTATCTTTGATTCCCCAGGGGATGTTGCGATAAATATAATACGTGATTCATCAAATATGTGTAAGGTCCACATGTAATTTTAATTCAAGTTCTATTCTCTGTCATCAAAAGCTACATATGTATCGAATAGTAAAACAATTTAACTTGAGATATAATCTCAAGAAGACAGCTGTATAGTGCAAGAAAATCAATGATAAAGCCCAAGGAATCCCCTTATCAAGACCAATGCAGTACTGAAGAGGAACCAAGGAAAATAACTGAAGAATTGCCCTCATTAATAACACTTTCAGGTCGCGGTGAAAACATTCTGGTAATTGACATAGAAGACGAACTCTCGGGTCGACAGGTTATTGACACGTGGTACAGAGAAGGTCAATATTTTAACTATAAACGTCCGGGCTGGCAAAGAGGTGGGTGAATATGTTTTATTTATGCACATCAGGACCTACATCGGTTGCCGTGCCACACGAAACATATTTAAAAGGCGAGCCTCGGTAGAGTACAGTACGCAGAAATAGTGATCCAGCAATTACGGGTATAAATCCTGGCTTTGCCGATATATTTTCCAATGGCTTATGACAGTCTAGTGACAAGACTCATTTCTTTCATTCCTGTCTCATCGCAAAACTGTTTTGACCTTGTTTAAACCAATGTGGCCTAGACATATTGTTCTAGTGCATGTAGAGAAACTGCATGCGTGTACTGATAGCCATCGTGTAACTGAAATATTATTCTGGACGATTTCAATCGCCGAATAAGTATGTTTACCGTTCGAGTTGCATTCATGAATTCATTGGATACTTAACTACTTTTTAACTTTTGATTTACAAATGTTGTTATTCAGGTACCTCGAATTTTACTCAAATGATCTGGAAGTCTACACGAGAGGTTGGTGTCGGCATTGCCAAGTTTCCCTATACCGACACTTATGTTGTGGTCTCACAGTACAAACCGGTAGGCAATGTTAACGCACCAGGACAGTTCCGATTAAATGTGCCAAAACCAAGTTTTGACGAGCCTGACGATGGGTTTAAGTGTACACGTAAGGAGCCTGTAGAAACTTTGAAGAAAACTGAAACCACAGAAGATATGACATACGTTAAAGAGAGTCAGCATAGTAGCACGATCATCAAAAATGAAATTCAACGTGATAAAGTCGACAGTAGTAACATAAATGTGGACGGAACTTATAAAAATTACCAACTTGACTATAGCGAGTTAGAAGTATTGGACGATGACAAATGTAACACTGATGAGGACAGTTTTAGTCGGCATGACAATGGTTTAGATGATTCAACTGATGATATTCTGATCTCATTCGATGAAACTCAAGAAGAAATATTTAAGGAAAATTTGATTGGTAGAAAACTTCTTGGAAAACAGATAGTTGATGAAATGATTCGGGAACTTGTGAATGAAAGAATTGAAGCTGATACACAACCACAGGAGATAGTCGAGTACGGGGAAGAGCCTAAACGGATTCAGGTTGAACTGAACACAAAAATAGTCCCTCTTGAACAAGTTTTATGTAAAGACGGTGGAAAGTTTCCAGATCTTCTGATTGAAAGAAATGAAACCGGCTCACAACCTGAGCTTGATCTATTAATGCCTGAAAAATTCGAGTATGAAGAAGAGCCAAAACAAGTTCATATAGCAGCTAACAAAGAAACAATTCCTCTTGAACAAAATGCAGAGAAAGCTTCTAAGGACGATCTGAAATCTGACACCGCAAGCGCAATAAAGAATCAGGTATATGATATACCGAGTGAAGATATAGAAAGTGAACTTGTCAAAGCTAATCTTTCCCAAGGACGTAAGTGTTTAAACAAAAAATATGTGCGTAGCATAGACAGTCACAGCGATAGAATTACAGATATTTGACAGGAGATAGATAACTGCAGATATGTTGAGAGAGAGAGGCCGGAAACAGACACTCATCAGTGTAGATCAATGGTATTGCAGTGAAAGACTACATTGTAAATGTCTTAGCCCTTGCACTGGTCAGGACGAC
This sequence comes from Tridacna gigas, assembly GCA_945859785.2. NCBI lineage: Eukaryota > Metazoa > Mollusca > Bivalvia > Cardiida > Cardiidae > Tridacna > Tridacna gigas. The sequence goes on from OX244028.2 coordinate 30,873,136, forward strand.
TCAATGGGGTTTTGAAGATAATGTAGATCAAGATCAGACAGTACAGAACGCACAGTCTCATCTCGTATATACACTGTCCTATACTGTATTTTTTTTGCAGCGAAAGAAGTTTTAAATCTTTGTTGTGTTTAGGTATTCTACTGTTGGACTGAAATTGTCATCTAAATTTATGTAGGATTTTAACCTCCAGGCTGCCAGTCACGTCTCAGTACTCTCCACTGTCCGAGACAGTGAAATATTTTAGCTTGTGCCACTGATCTAAATCAAAGCGCTGAAAGTACTGACAGACTAGCGAATTTGATTGATTGATTGATTCATTGTTCGTATGGTGTTTAACCATGTTTTCAACACTATTCCAGTTATGTAACAGTGGCCAGTGCACATATCCATGCTTTCCTGGAGTTTCTTTTACCAGTACTCCGCACAATATTCTGCCACTGGCTGCTTTCGCTCATTACCATCGTCGAAACATGTGAGAGAAATGAATCCTGTCTCAATGACTATCATCAATCCAAAGAAAGAAATTTGCTGAGTCGGGGATCGAACCAGTGACCTCCTGTTCTCAAGTCCTGTATGCTACCAACTGAGCTGCTGGGGCTGTGCGTGCTATTGGTTAATATAACCCAGTTAAGTTTAACCTTTAACCTGCTAAGAATGTTAAATGAAACTTTCAAGCCGATGGTAAACACCTAAGTATTGCTATTTCAGAGTTACATTTTGGAGAAGATATATATACTGTTATCGGACTGGGTAGATCCAAGATCAGACTGCATGCTCTGTGAAGTCTGATCTTAATCCACACTGTCCACAAAAGGTCATTAAGTCGCAGTAGTGTTGGTAAAAGAAACTTCAGGAAAGCATGGAGTGCTCTGGCCGCCGCAATTTCACTGAAATAATGTTGAAAACGGCGTCATACACCATGCAGTAAATTAGTCAATATCCAACAGCGCAAGATGTAGTTTACTATTTAACTCTCTTTACAAAACGAAAATTTTCACACTCGTCCAAATTCAAAGCTGTTGCAGACCATAAATTCAATGTGGCTGAACTGACGAAAGCTGATTCCAAAAGGGCAGAAAACAATGTGGGGAAAGGAGAAAATGATGATTACCAACATTTTTCTCCTTTTCCCGCAATGTTTTCAAAGGGATTTTCCCCAGTATCATTAAAATTTGGGGTTGTTTGGTAAAGGGTTTATATTCAAGACATAGAATAACAGTTTGGCATAACAGTTTAACTGTACACAACAATGATCTAAATAATGAATGACTGGAGGAATGACAAGGGTTTCCTGTCCAGTGAGGGTAAATATAGCTAGGATTTGCTACAAGTTACCTAGGTGTATCTATTTATAGATTCATTCATAATGTTACAGTGGTGTAGGGATAAGTGATTATCTGCTTTGCATAGGTAACTTCATTTACATATAAGCAAAGATCTTGTGCTTTATAAATGACATTTTGTTCAGTTTATTACTTTGTAAGAGGACATGTTCGAATTGGAGTGGTAGAGATTTAGTGGTGTTTGTTAAAATTGTCATATATAACAGAATTGAGATTTCTTACAGAAAGAAGTATTTTCTGTGAGGTAGTATTTGGCAACTATGGGGTTGTTTGTTTACTTTGACTCTAGGTCAATCTTGATGCCTATAGACTAGCTTCGCTAGTCTAAAAACTAAATTAATCCTTAGGCTGCTAAGCGCGACTCACAGACCTTTTTCGGACAGTGTAGATCAAGTTCATACTGCACAGAACGTGCAGTTTGATCTTTGATCTACACTGTCCGATAAGGAGATATTTTCCCCAACCGCACAACTTTGAATAACCAACATTTTGATATTTACCGTTGGCTTGAAAGTTTCATTTAAGTTATTTAGCAGGATAAGAGTCAAATCTATAAGGAGGTTAGGGATTTAATGTCTTTAACCAATTACTCCGTGTACAGGTTGTTGTGATACAAAGTGAACCAGTTCGAGTTCCGACTGAGCCAAAAATTGTCACCCCATGATTAATTAAACGATCACTAAAAAATAGGATTCTTTGTTCTCTCTCTGCTGAAGATTGCTTTGACTATTTATCAGGGATATTGATTGATTGATTGATTGTATGGTGTTTAACGCCGTTTTCAACATTATTTCAGTTATATCGCGGAGGGCAGTGCACCTATCCATGCTTTCCTGGAGTTTCTTTTACCAGTACTACGCATAATATTCTTTCCAAGAGGGATATCGATAGTGTTGTACGAAGTTAAAGTACAAAAATGCAGTACGCTACCCGCATTTATATACTAGTAACTGATATACTGTTGAAAACATAGTTTAATCCTATACAGCCGGACGAAAAGGAAATAGAGATCAAGAAAACATGGTGCATTTCTACAGGTTTATTTTCAATAACTATATCATAAAACAACACATTGTCTAACGACAAAACAATAGCAACAACATAAATGTCGTTCCAATCTGTGATGGGAGAATATGAACCGAAGTACTGCTTTCGAGAGGTAGGGCCAAAAAGCAGTCCAGAAAGGCCCTGTAAAAAAGATGGAAAAAAAAACATGAATGAACATGATAGAAGAAATCGAAGTGGATGTACCTTTATTTGTACATTCAACAATATTCATGTGATAACCATAATGTTGTTTTACCCTTCGCCAAACAATCCCATGTTTTCACGACCCTGAAGAATTGCGCTTTTTCAAACATTGTGAGAAGAGAAGAAAATGCCTGAAATCAGCATTTCCTGCCTTTCCCACAATGCTTTCTACTCTTTCACGAACAAATTGCATCACTTAAGCACCATTAAGTTTTTTGACTACAAATAAAAATTTGGGCATATCTAAAATTCTGTGGTCTGGTGACAGGTTAACCTCTTCTAAAATAATCCAACTTCTACCGTGTACGAGAACTTCTATCATATTCGTAGAAGAGAGTTTTAAAAAAAATCACGGTAAGAATAAAATGATTGGAACCAGGATATCTCATTTTCACGCAATGTTTGTACCTTTTCTGAGACAAACCACATCGTTCGAGCCAATTTTAATTTGCAAATGCAAAACCTAATATTTTGTCATCTGTTCAGAGAGATAATTTTAACACATTACCAAGCATTCCCGAGTTTTGACGACCCTGAGAAACGAGGCTTTTGAAATCATCATGGATAAAGAAGGAGATGCTGGTTACCACCATTTTCCCGCAAAGTTTTCTATCCCTTTCTAAGAAACACCATATCGTTTGAGCCAAATCTAGTTTGTAGCATGCAAATGCTTTTATTTCATTCCGGTATTCAGGCTGTCACGACGTAATTGAAGTAATGTTAAGAATGACTGTCAACGCCAACTAAACAACAACAAACAACCAAATAACGAGTAAGCAAAGTTTACCTGTAAACGACCGACTGTATAATTAACCTTGGAGAGTCGAGTTCAGCAAGATGATCTGGTCAGAACTTCCGGTAGATCCAGAGAAGAAAAGCAAGAAGAAGAAGAAGAGCACTGAAATGATAAAGTAGACATATTGACCTTATAACCTTTGAAAACGGTCCCATTTTTTTGTGACACCGAGGAAGAAGACATTGAAAATTACTGCGGGAAAAGTAGAAAATGGTTGTCATCAGCATTTTCTTCTTTTCCCCGATTTCTTTTTCTACCTCTTCGATGATACGTATTCAACATAACTTGAACCACATTTGACGTTTTGTCTGCTTTTAATATGAACAAAAGCAAAACTTCATCGGCTTTTTCAGGAACTTAAAAATCATGCAATAAGTACTACATGTACTTCCTATTTCAAATACAACTATCTAAACTGACGGAGGCACATTTCTTTACGAAGCAGTGTCTAATAAGTATACTTAGGTTTTCTTTTCTCATTTGTTTTTCTGGTTATTTGTATGATAACGTTTTGTTTACGGTACGGTCACAGTGTATGTCTTAATAATATCACGTAGTCTCGCGAGACTTGTTCATATTCTTTCCAACTATGCAAGCGTGTTCAGAGAGATAGCTCCATCGAACTAGCGGTAATAAGTACTGATATTTCACTTTAACTCTTTACCACAAAATCTCGAGTTTTAACAGCCTTGAAAGGGGGGGGGGGGGGCTTTTGAAAACATTGTGTATCACTTTAACCTTTCGGCTGCGAAGCGCGACCCACTCAGCTTTTGCGGACAGTGTAGATCACGATAACAAATTTCTATTTATTCATTTGTTATCGTACCAAAAATAGGTCAAACGACAGACATCCAGCTACGCCTAAAACAAAGGGGACTGAAAAAAATAATGCATCTTAATCAAAAGGATTTTGTAAAACTTACGAGCAACTCCCAAACCACCTAATCCACCTTCAGAAGATCTAGATACAGCACCAGTTGCAACCGGAAGTGGGATAAAACCGCCGCCATAACCGCCGCCATAACTGCCGCCATAACTTGAATAGCTTGGATAACCTACGCTGACCGAACTACCTCCAATAGAGCCTGCGCCGAACGAACCTCCAAAACCATACCCGCCGAACCCGTCGTCGTTGTTGAAGTTATTGAAATCATCGGCAATAGTGATACCTAGCACACAGGCCAGGGCGATGGTACATGCGACAGCGAATTTCATCTTGATTTTTATCTGGCGACGGAAAAAAGGGGAAATTTGAATTCATGTTTCGTTCCAGTTCATTTAAATTAGTGCAAACAATATTGCAAATTCATGATAATTGTTGCAAATTCATGTAAAAGAAAGCAGGACTAATTAAATTTTATGTAAACTAGACACGAGTGAAAATATTAGTGTCAGTTCATGTAAACAAAGACTGTTTCAAATTCATGAAAATTGAAATTCCCTCTCCTCCCCCCCCCCCCCAAAAAAAAAAAGTGCTAATTCATGTAAATTACGGAAAACTCATCTCTGAAACATTTACCCTTCATTACAAAATAATAAGTTTTAACGACCCCAAGAAAAAAGGCCTATGAAAACAATGTGGGAAATGAAGAAAATATTTTTTTCTTTTCTCAAAATGATTTCTATCCTTTCTGAGACAAATCCATGTTTAGCGCCATTTGTTGTCTGCATAAGTTTTCAATTTGGTCAAGTCTGAAAAGTTTGTCCTGTGGTAAAGAATCAAACTGCTAAAAATCAAATCAAAATATTGAACCAATAGTTAAAGGCAAAATGTTGAAATGCATAAATTTAAGTTTAAATCATACTATTAAAAAATCATACTTTTAAAAAGAATAATTTTGAAAATATTTGAAAATATTGTAGAAAAAAAAGAGAAAATGCTGGTAAACAGCATTTTCTACTTTTCTCACAATATTTTCTAACTTTCCCAGAATAAATTTCATTTTTTTTTGAGTCGCATCTATTTTGTCCTGGGATTTTTTTTTTTAATTAACAAAGTCTAAAATCTAAAAGTCTTAAATTGTGCCGTTTGGTAAAGAGTAAATAAAAGAATACTCTTTCGTACTTACCTCTCAGCTGACAGGTCGAAATATCTGCGACCTTGGTTGAAGTTTTCATCCTTTATATAGTGGCCTGTTTGACAAGCGAGGAGGAATACACAAGATTACGTGCGTTACGTATTGATTTGACGTAATCTAACATTTAACCCGGAAGTATACAGGTCTGTGGCTTCCGGCTATCGAAAATTTGTCAGATTATATTTTACCCTTGGTATTGCTGGTGAGATTTCTTTCATTTTGTTGTATCTTACTTCAATTTCATCGAATAAAAGAGTTCCAGTAGCTAAACTGATTGCGCATTCATGGGGCATTAGATATCTGCTTTTGTTTCAAATTCCGTGTTGACTCCCGTACCCCACCGTAAAAAACAGCGTTTGGTAGCTTACACCACCGGTGATTAAGAAGAATTAGTACAAAGGAGACTATGGGCTGTACTATATTGAACTGTTTTTCTGTATTCTTATTTTTAACAATCTGTGTAACTGCATACCTAATGACTGTATCGGTCGAAAAAAAAAAAATATCAAACCTTTGAGTCCTGATGAAATTGAATTGTTCAGACGAAAAATAAAGAATAGAAATTGGCCAAAATATCTCACGTAATGTCGCATATGGTAGATTCAAGATTAGGATGGGCATTTGTCGAAACAAAAGCAAAATCTTTAGAGTTTTACATTCTATCTTTTGAAAACGGAATTCTACAAAGCAACCACAAAAAATTTGTGTCGATTGTTGTTAAGCTGATGCATTTTCCACTTAACCTAACTCTTATGTTTGCAATAAGTCCTTAGCATAACCCTTTACTACAGAATCTTGAGTTTAACCACCTGAGGGGGAAGGCTTTTGAAAACATCGTGGGAAAAGGAGGAAATGCTGGCAGCCAAAAATAAATTTAGACCTATCCAATTAGAAAGCATTTGTAGACGACCAATCAAGTTTATTTAAAATGATGCAAATTTCGTTTGAAAGGGTACAAAGCGTTGTGGGAAAAGGAGGAAATAATGGTTACCAGCATTTTCCTCTTTTCCTCACAATGTTTTCAAAAACCTTCTTCCACAAGGTCGTGAAAACTGTGGATATTGTGTTAAAAGGTTAATACATTATGATCCAATGTTTTACATCTACAAAAAAGAAGGCGTATAGACAAAATGGTCGAAAAAGGAGAAAAGACTTGCACCAGCATTTTCTGTCCATTTTTTTATTTTCAATGTCTTTTACCCTTCATTGGTAAATCACAGTATTTGACCCACAATTTATTTGCCGTCTAGAATTTTTCTTTTAACAAGGTCGGGTTTGGACAGTCTGATCCTAATTTACACTGTCCGCAAAAGCGCTGTAAATCAGGTAAGCAGTTCAGTGGTTAAACTGCCTGGAAAGAGCAATAACCATTTATGCGCCATAAGTGAACACAGGGCCCTTTGCGGACGGCATAGATTAAGATCAGACTGTGCAGAACGTGCAGTCTGATCTTGGATCTATGACACCCTCTTGTAAAGCTAAGTTTAGAAGATAAACATCTTGCTGGTTTGAATAAATTGGATTTTCAGCTTTGAAAGAGTTCAAGTTCAAAGATTTAGTCCGGAAAGAGTTAAAAATCAAACAAACAAACAGGCAGTCTTTTTCATACAGGACTGGCGATTTAACATTTTATAAAGTTCGAATAGATAAATTGCCTGCTATAGAATGGCTAAACTATAAGCAAACAAACATATCCAACCATTTTATTAACTCTTTATCAGCGACAAAATTTTGGATTTGTACATTCTAAAAGCATTTGGAGACAACAAATTAACTTTCGTTCAAATGATGGAATTTGTCTTAGAAATGAGTTGAAAAAACATTGTCGGAAAAGGAGACATTGTCGTTTACTAGTATTAAAAAAAAATGCCCCTTTTCCAACGCTATATTCGAAAGCTTCATTCTTCAGGGTAATTAAAACACGGGATTGTTTAGAAAAGGACTAATAAATATGACCTTTGTTATGTGAAAACCGGACTTAATGCATCTGCGAAAAGTATCGACTCAGGTCAGCCTGCGCAGTCCGCGCAGGCTGACCTGGGCCGAAACTTTTCGCTACTGGTCAATTTCCTGTATGTCCAAGGACTTGTCTACCTTATGATTAAATTTTCTTTTTATTAGAGTTTATTTATTTCACATACGTTAAGGCCTCCAGCCCATTATACAAATATATTACATTTAACATATAGATAAACTGAGTTGCGCTTTATCAGCTACACGCTATAACTACTCTTAACAGATAATACAGTAGAAAAGAAAATAAATGGATCTAACAGTGTTATAAAGATGAAGACGAGACTGCACAAAATATGCAGTCTGATCTCATCCCATACCATCCGGTTTGAATTTCACTTTATATCCACCATGCCATACTGTATGCATGGTAACATTAATCATACATGCATTACTAATTGCCATTTGAATGGTCTTTGGTTTTTCATGATTCTAGATACATTAAATAGCCAAATTTCTTATATTGGACTGCAGTCCACGCAGGCTGACCTGGGCCGAACAGAGGTGAGAGAGGAATGAATCCTGTTGCAATGACTATCATCAATCCTCGGAAAGAAATTGGCCGAGCCGGGGATCGAACCAGCGACCTCTTGCTCTCAAGTCTTGTACGCTACCGACTGAGCTACGGGGGCTCGACTGGCTATGATAGATGCATACTTGATTGATATAATGTATCACGGAGATGCATTAAGCCCCCTTTGGCCAGAGCATGGCTCATATGTTTGCGTTTTCGCTTGCTCGACAAAATGATAAAAAGCGAGCATTGAACACATGTGGTTCTATTTGATTAACTTATGTTTCTATTCTTTCCAGAGTATACACGTTTAACCCTTAGGTTACTGGGCGCGACTTAAAGACATTTTGCGGACAGTGTTGATTCAGATCAGACTGCACAGAACGTGCATTCTGATCTTAGTCTACATTGCCGATAAGGAGATATTTTCCCCCAAAAATAACTTTGAAAAAACAGCATTTGGGTTTTTACTGTTGGCTTGAAAGTTTCATTTTACTTATTTAGCAGGTTAAGAAATAAGCTAATATTTAACTGGTAACTACCGATAGCACAGCATTTAGCTTTTGTTTACGATATAGATCAAGATCAGGCTGCATAGAAGTTTCAGTCTGGTCCTGACCCACACAATGTGTTACCCTATGCTATCTCGTATGACCATAAAATGCCTAAACCTTTACAAGACGAAAAAAATTTAGACTCGTGCAAATTGAAAACATTTGCAGACGACAAATAAAATGTGGCTCAAATGATAGCATCCGTCTGTAATAGGACAGAAAACAGTGACAAGAGGAGAAAATAATGGTTACCGGCATTTTGTCCTTTTCACACATTGTTTTCAGAGGCTTTTCTGTTAGGGTCGTTTAAAGTCGGAACTATGTGTGAAAAGTCTAAAGAATCAACAATCGATAATCGGAATGTGCAGACGAAGTTCAGACTGCACGGGCGAGAAAGCTAATCTTCTTCCACACTTTTCGCACAGAATATCAGAGGTAGCGCAAATCAGAATTGTAATAACTTGTTGGTGTGTTACAGACCTACAGTTTATTACAGGCGAGTAGATCTTTATCTGATTTAATGCTTTTCTATGTTTCTCTCTGCCCGGCCTGTTATTTAACCCTTAGGCTGCTAAGCGCGATTCAATTACCTCTTTTTCTGATTGTGTAGATCAAGATCAGACAGCACAGAACGTGCAGTCTGATCTTGGATCTACACTGTCCTATAAGGAGATAGTCTCCCTCCCAAAATACCTTTAAAAAATGGGTGTTTTACTATCGCTTTGAAAGTTTCATTACACTTGTTTAGCAGGATAAGGATTAAGCCTTAGGCTGTTCAGCACGTATCAAGGACTTTCTGGTGACATTGTAGATCAAGATCAGGCTGCACAGGACGTGCAGTCTGATCTTGGATAAAAACAATCAGGAGATAGTCCTCCACCCCCCTCCCCCGGGAAAAAAACAACTGAAATACCAAAACGTTTACGGCTGAAAATTTCGTTTACTTTATTTAGCAGGTTAACGGTGACGTTCGACTGGCCGAGGGCCATCGAGCTTTCACCATTGCCTGGTTTCCATTAATGGCGTGCAACACACGAAAAGGGACCTTCGGACATTTGCGTAAAGTGTTGTCCCGGATTAGCCTGCGCAGTCCGCGCAGGCTAATCCGAGACAACACTTTACGACTACATAAGATTTTTTCATACTGTAGGCTTTCGTGAAGCAGAAAATCGCACAAAAACGAGAAGTGTCGTCTTGGATTAGTCACAGACTGCACAGGCTGATCTGGGACGACACACTTTTACGCATATGTCCGAGGGCCCGTTTTCGTGTGTTGCATGCCAATTTTTGTTTGGATTTGTCCGTCTGTAGGCTTCCTTGAAATAACCTTACTGATATGAACCATGCTTGATTGAAAAAAAAAAAAACAGAGAAATAAATATGAACTTTGCTCTGTGTAAATGAGGTTTAAAGCATTTGCAAAAAGTATCGACCCCCTCTGTCAAAACGTTTTGCTTGTGGTATATCTTCTGCATGTCCAAGCACTATAGTCTGCCTCAGACTTCGATCACTTGTGAGACAAAATGGATTTTATGGATCCATAATTATATGATTAGTTGCTTGGTATAATGTATTACGGAGATGCATTAAACTCCCGTTTGCAAGAGCACAAGAGAGAGAGAAAGAGAAAGAAAGAGAGAGAGAGAGAGAGGGAAAAGCGTACAAAAATCTTTTCCAGAAGTAAATAATGGTTTTTCTCTGCCAAGGGGTTTTATTAATCCGAAAATGGCTTTCTTTTACATTTTACAGAAACCTTTATCAGTCTGATTTTTAGATAGCGAAGCTAGTCTGTAGGCATCAAGACTGACCTAGAGTCAAAGTAAACAAAAAAACCCACAGTTGCTAAATATTATTATATATTATATGATGAATTGCTTGGTATAATGTATTACGGAGATGCATTAAACTCCCGTTTGCAAGAGCACAAGAGAGAGAGAGAGAGAGAGAGAGAGAGAGAGAGAGGGGAGCGTACAAAAATCTTTTCCAGAAGTAAATAATGGTTTTTCTCTGCCAAGGGGTTTTATTAATCCGAAAATGGCTTTCTTTTACATTTTACAGAAACCTTTATCAGTCTGATTTTTAGACTAGCGAAGCTAGTCTATAGGCATCAAGACTGACCTAGAGTCAAAGTAAACAAAAAAACCCACAGTTGCCAAATACTGCCTCACAGAAAATACTTCTTTCTGTTAGAAATCTTTAATTCTGTTATATATGACAATTTAGACAAAAACTACTGAATCTCTAACAATCCACTTTGAACATGTCGTCCTACAAAGTAATAAACTGAACAAGAGGTCATTTATAAGGTACAAGATCTTTGCTTATATGTAAATTAAGTGACCTATGCAAAGCAGAGAGTCACTTATTCCTACACCACTGTTACATTGTGAATGAATCTATTAATAGATACACCTAGGTAACTTGTAGCAAATCCCAGCTATATTAACCCTCACGGGACAGGGAACCCTTGTCATTCCTTCATTATTTAGATCATTGTTGTGTACCGTTAAACTGTTATGCTAAACCGCTATTCAATGTCTTAACCCTTTACCAAACAATCACAAGTTTTAATGACACTGTAGAAGAATCCCTTTGAAAACATTGCAGGAAAAGGAGAAAGTGCTGGTAACCATCATTTTCTCCTTTTCCCACATTGTTTTCTGCCCGTTTGGAATCAGGTTTCATCAGATCAACCACATTTAATCTATGGTATGCAACAGCTTTGAATTTGGACAAGTGTAAAATTTTCATTTTGTAAAGACAGTTAGACAGTAAACTACATCTTGTGCTACTGGATATTGACTGATTGATTGCATGGTCTTTAACGCCGATTTCAACATTACTTTAGTGATATTGCGGAGGCCAGAGCACCTATCCATGCTTACCTGAAGTTCCTTTTACCAGCACTACCGCGATTCAATGACCTTTTGCGGACAGTGTGGATTACAATCAGACTGCACAGAGCGTGCAGTCTGATCTTGGATCTACACTGTCAGATAAGAGGATGTATTTTCTCCAAAATTTAACTCTGAAATAGCAATATTCAGGTGTTTACCATCGGCTTGAAAGTTTCATCGAACATTTTGTAGCAAGTTAAGGGTTAAACTTAAACTGGATTATAGTTAACCAATAGCACGCATAGCCCCGACAGCTTAGTCGGTAGCGTGCAGGACTTGAGAACAGGAGGTCGCTGGTCCGATCCCCGACTCGACAAATTTCTTTCCGACGATTGATGATAGTCATTGCGACAGGATTCATTTCTCTCTCACGTTTCGTTGATGGTTATGTGGGAAAGTAGCCAGTGGCTTGGAAAGAATATTGTGCGGAGTATTGGTAAAAGAAATACCAGGAAAGAATGGATATGTGCACTGGCCACCGCTACATAACTGATAGCCCCGGCAGCTCAGTCGGTAACATACAGGACTTGAAAACAGGAGGTCGCTGGTCCGATCCCCGACTCGACAAATTTCTTTCCGACGATTGATGATAGTCATTGCGACAGGATTCATTTCTCTCTCACGTTTCGTTGATGGTTATGTGGGAAAGTAGCCAGTGGCTTGGAAAGAATATTGTGCGGAGTATTGGTAAAAGAAACACCAGGAAAGCATGGATATGTGCACTGGCCACCGCTGCATAACTGAAATAATATTGAAAACAGGGATAAACACCATACAAACAATCAATCAATCAAATTCGCTAGTCTGTCAGTACTTTCAGTACTTTGATTCCAGTTACATTGCATCTTTGATTAGAATAAAAAAGCAAAGCCGCAGTTAGCGTGACTTATTCTCCAAAAGCAACCATAGTTCAAATTTGAAAATCTGCCTATAAAAACCATTGATAAAAATATGAATTATTTGGATTGTACTACTTTTTTACATACACTATTTTCAGGTTCTCTGATTCTACCTAAATCTATCAAACATGGCTATGGCTCCCCCTCCCCTTTTTATGCCAGCATGAAGATCCAGCAGCATTTTTTAAAAAAAATCCTCATACGTAGCTCTTTACAAAATGACAACATTTTTTACCAGTCCAACTTGATTAAAACCATTTGTCGACGACAAATTAATTGTGGTTTAAATGATTCGATTTGTTTCTGAAAGGGGTAAAAAATATTGTTGGATAATGAGAAAATGCTGGTAACCAGCATTTTCTCCTTTTCCTTTTCTTCTTTTTAAAGCCCTAATCCCCAGGGTCGTTAAAACTCGAGTTTGTATGGTAAATGATTAATCAAAACTAGTTAAAACTGGACTAAGATTGCTACTTAGAGTTCGTTGATGGATACGGTTTGGCTAAAAAAAACCAGTATTTTACTTGAATTATCCCTTTGTGACATCCAACTATAAAACCTTCACCACACATTCTCGAGTTTTAACGACCCTGAAGAAGGCCTATTGAAAACACTGTGGGAAAAGAAGAAAATGTTGGTAACCAGCATTTTCTCCATTTACCCCACAATATTTTCTACCATTTCAAAAGCAAACAAAAAACTTATTTTAGAGCACTTTTAATTTGTTGTCTGCAAATGCCTTCAATTTGATTTAGTCTAAAAATTCGTCATTTGGTAATGAAAACAAAAATACCCTGTTATTTCTCCATGGCCGTAAGATGATTGAGCGCTGTTGGAAGTCATTAATATTAAGTGTATCTGATACACTGAAACACTCCAACTTTCGGGCACATTTGTTGTAGGTCGTTAACTTTTTTCACCCACTGTCTGGCCAGCATGTGTTTTGTATTTACCGTATACCAAGCTTCCTCATTATAAAGATTTTGATGCATCTGTTGAAACGTACAGTTGTAAACATTGTCACTAATAAAGAAATGATCACTTGGAGTAACTTCTTTTCTTTTTATTAATATATCTGTACAACTTGTATGTCTTTTTCCTTTTTTGTTAACTCTTATCCTGCTATATAAGTTAAATGTCAAAACTTTCTTGCCGAGCTTAAAAACCCAAATAATGCCACACTAAACTTATCTTTTGCAGAAAAACGTCTCCTTATCGGACAGTGTAGATCAAAGATCAGACTGCACGTTTTGTGCAGTCTGATCTTGGATCTACGCTGTCCGCAAATGGTCAGTAAGTCGCGATTAGCAGCCTAAGGGTTAAATCAAATGTCACGCCCCCTTTTCCTTTATTTCCTTTCACGAATTCCTTTTGAACATTTTATTACGGTAACATAGCTACCATTTACAAGTATGAAAATGTATTATTGAAATGTAACACAAAACGTCTCAAAATCATTTTTTTTAATAGAGTGAAGGTAACAGGAATTTTTCCTTTTGAAGACATTTTTTTTGTCTTGTGGCAGACTGGTTTTAGAGACATTGTGGCAAAAGGGAGAAAAAAAGATCCTTAGTGTTATTTTCAAAAGGGTCAGCTGAAAGCTTGTTCCTGAGAGTAAAACGTAGAGAGGTACGCGCATTCGCGCATTTTCATCCTTGGAAATTCAGTGAGTGAGACCCACATACATAGATCACATTTTTTTAGGGTACGAAATGTGTGGGAACGAACATTAAATCTGGATGTCAAATATAAATCATGAAACCCCTTTCATTATCATTATCTACCATTGCGTTCTTCGTGGAAGTAAAACTTTTCTACAGGTTAATCTTTAACCATTCGACCCCTTTTATTTACGACCCTATAGAAAAAAAAAATATGAAAACATTGTGGTAACCAGCATTCTATCCTGTTTCCACATCGTTTTCTATCCATTCAAAATAAAAAAAAAAACGTTTTTTGAACCTGTTTTATGTCTCGTCTGCCAATGCTGGCAAAATAGACAAAGCTAAAATTTCGTCGTCAGCTAGACAACATTTTCTCCTTCTTCCACAATGTCTTCAAAATCTTTCTCCCATCGGGTCGTTAAAATTCGTGATTGTTTGGTTAAAAAGTAAGGCAATGCATGCATTGCTGTCATGTTGAAAGCTTGTTAACTCTGTCAGCGCCTAATATTTAAACTGGACCTCTGTCGACGGTTAAAAATACAATTTACTGAAAGCCAGAAGATTCATATCTTATCTTCTTATAGGCTTGACTTAACAAGTGGACGGTATAGATCCAAGATCAGACTGCACGTTCTGTGCAGTCTGATCTTGATCTGTACCGGTCGCAAAGACCCCTATCGTCAAAATCGAGATGAACTTTTTCTACAACTCTATGAGAAGAGAATTTTTGGACAATAAAAAAAAAGATATTTTCGTGTGTAAGCCAGGGTAAGCCATTCATTCTCTCGATGGAGCTAACTGATAAGCCTCAAAACATGTTTCGTGTGACCTAGTTTACAACAGGAATATGAAATCTTACAGCAATCTTACAGAAATTATCGCAAACCATGCGTCCATTTTACTACAAGATTCAATTACAAAAGAGGAACCTCTAGGGGATAAAGAACAAGTTAGAGTGGCGCCCTGGTAAAGGATTTTTACGCATCTTATTAATGCATTAATTGCAAATCATTACTTTATTACAGATCCATAAATTCCATTCCATCTTACAGCCCGCTGAATCATGAAGTAGTCTGGTCCTTGGACATGCTCAAAATGTACAATAAGCAAAAAGTTTCGACACAGGTCAGTGGTCTGTGCAGGCTGAAATGGGTCAAAACCTTTGGCAGATGCATTAAACCACCTTTTCACAGAGCATGACTCAATTTTCAAAACGTTTCTAAAGTTACAGTATAGTTTGTTTGTTTGTATGTTGTTTTTGTTGTTTTCTTTTCAACTTTATTCTTTTCTCTATATAATTAATATACATACATAATAAGGTAAAGGTAGTGAAGTAAATTAAATGGAAATGAACTTGAAAAAAAGTTATGAGTAAGCAAATAGTCAGCGCGCATATACTTTCGCTTTTATGGAACGAAGATCTTTTTTAATAGATATAGACTTTAAGCTGACTTATAAATGATTTTTTACTGATGACATCGACGTATCTTAACCCTTAAGCTGCTTAGCGCGTCTCCCTGACATTTAGCGGACAGTGTGGATCAAGATCAGACTGCACAGGACGTGCAGTCTGATCTTGGATCTACACTGTCCGACAAGAAGGTATTTTTCTCAAAAAACTAAGTGTGAAAAAACATTATTCAGGCTTGAAACTTCTGTTTAACTCATTTAGCAGGATAAGGGTTAAAATCATCTGAATTGCTTCTTAACTATTCTGTCCTGTTTCTAGACAAGGGGTTAAGACGGATGAAAATAGTTTGGAAAGATTGCTGTTTCGGTGGTTTTGAAGTCATGCTCGAATAAATCATGGTTTTTAACTGTGTATTTATGGTTTAAGATTTTGCATTCATGTAAGATATATAGTTTGAGTAAATTTAAGCGCTACCTTTTTTCTTTTTAGTTTGTTTTAACGATATAGAAGCAGGATTTTGTACAAAGTTATGGACTTTTAGTCCCTTTTTTTGAAATTCCAAAACATGATATCTGTTTTAGTGAGCCAAGATTTGAACTGGGGACTGTCATGTAACAAACCTGCAAACAACTGTTCTATATGAATACAGTCGACAAACGATGCCTGTTGAAACTGGCTCGTTCGCACAAAGAAACATAGAGGCGAGTTTTTGTATCCTATTTTATGGAGAACAGTATTTTGTAATTTCTGTACTGGAACCATTGCAGTGTTGTATTTTCTATGATTTCTGACCATATTTCGTTTGAAATACGTCTGTCTATATTCAATGTTTTTTTTTCAAAGGCTGGTTTTGTGTTATTGTCATTAAGAATTCGATATATCCCTTTTTGCCCTTACCGTCCTTTTTTTAATTGGTTTGATCAGTGGAGGTATCATTGGTTTCTGATAATATTTTTATTGTCTATGGATATGAGCCATACTCTGTGAAAAGGAGGCTTAATGTATTTGCGAAAATATCGACCCAGGTCAGCCTGCGCAGTCCGCACAGGCTAACCTGAGCCGAAACTTTTCGCTATTGGTCAATTTTCTGTATGTCCAAGGATTAAGTCTACCTCATGATTCAGTCGGTTGTTAAAAAAAAAAAAAAAAAATGACTATCATGGATCCATAATTTATGTGATGGCTTGACTGGTACATTGCATCACGGAGATTCATTAAATTCCCTTTTGCCAGAGCATGGCCCATATATATTTTGAGCAGAAGAATTTTACATGATTTAATTAAGGCTCATATAGGTCATATGATTTACTTTTAAACTGTATTTCATCTCGAAATCATTCAAGTTTAGAAATGATCTACTTGAAGTGTCTATTAGATCTCCTCCCTATGCAGTCAGTGTACACTTGCACTGGACCAGGAATTCAGATGAATACTTGTTTATCAGTATGTATTGCAGAATTACAAAATAGTGGGTAACACTTTTTGTCCTTTTCCCACAATGTTTTCCACCCTTCCCAAAATAAAGTTCAATCTTTGTGTCACATTTATTTTGTCGTCTGCAAATGCTTTGAATTTGGACTAATCTAAAACTTTGTCGTTTGGTAAAGAGAGTTTGCTAGTATGTTTGTTTGTTTATATAAATATATATGCACTGAAGGCTCGTCTGCGTCAGTTTAACCCTTATCCTGCTAATTAAATGAAATGAAAATTTTAAACAGGTAGCAAAAACACGAATCATGCCATTTCAAACTTATTTTTAGGGAAAAATATATCTTTTAATCGGACAGTGTAGACCCAAGATCAGACTGCACATTCTGTGCAGTCTGATCTTGATCTACACTGTCCGCAAAAGGTCAGTGAGTCGCGCTTAGCAGCCTTAGGGTTAAAATGATTGTTCCCAAGCTACCGAGTGGCCGTAATGATAGGTACATGTATAAACAAAATTAATAATCGCGTTTCAAGCTATATAAATAAGGAAGGTTTGCACTTTTGACATCTTAGGCTGGATGGTAGAACTTAGAAATCTTCATGTTTCACATAAACCGCAAAATGCAAGTGGCTTTGTGAATAAAGCAAGCACAATTTTATTTGAAACAGATGCTAATGCAAGAGGAGAGGCTGATCGTGAATGTTTCTAAAATCCGTTGACTGTTAAAACTTAGTAAGTTGACAGATTTTTTTCGAGGAATCAAACCATCTCACAGCTTATTTGTAGACATTCTACCCACTCGTTCGACTTTGCTTTCAAATGTAGTACATTGGAAATGTTAAAGATATATTTTATTCTGGTGTATCTTCAGAAACGAGTTAAATATGTCTTACTTTAACTATTTTTATGGTTTTGTACTTTGCCTCCGGTCACATGATCGATTTCACTAATTTCATTGGCTGAAATAAACGCTAAATTGTAAAACGGTACAAGATTCATGGCCAGAACTAGTTTATAAATTTTATAAATGGTTTTGACTACGAGAAGCAAGGTTACTTTATTTAAGAATCTAGATTTAGAAAGTAACACAAATTCAGACAGGCAAAGCCAATCAGAAATATGGTTACTTTAAAATTTAGAAAATTCTAGAGAAGAAGACAAAGGATGTTACCAAAAGTGGTTGGTGAATACAGGTCGCCTTTGCAATGCTTCCGCGTTTTGTGTAGTCTGATCTTGATCTACACTGACTACAATGACATCTAAAGGCGCCTTAAAGGTTAAGCATGGTGAAACACCCGAACATGATTTTGAAGGATTACCTATTTTTCTCTTCCATCTATGGAAATACAAGTACAAGGTTTTTTAGTACCCTTATTTCCACGCCTTGAAGTTTTTTTTAACAACGAATAAATATTTTGCGTTTAGATAGTGATGAAGCTTATTGCAATGACTCATCAACTCCCAAAAAGAGTTTGGGTGAGATGGGAGTCGATATCACGACCCCTGGATCAAAGTGTGTGCGTTGCCGACTGAGCTACCCGGCCATGCATTCTCAAAAGTATTTTTTTCCAAATTCATAAACATTGAATAACCAGCTTTTTGTGTTACAACAGAACCAATTTGCTTCACACTTCTATACTGAACAAGTATGCTCTGCAATCTGATCTTTATGTACACTTACCTTAAAAATTCATTGAGTCGCGACTAGCAGCATAAGAAATCCTTTGTCTGGGAGGAAAAAAAAACAGAAACGTTTGTACTTACGGAGATATAACGGACAGATTCACCAGCCGGCCATAACTTTTATTACTTCTTGTAAAACATATAGGCTGTATTCTTCTTCCAATGAATAGTTTTTAGAATATCATAACTTTGAAAGGAATCCTTGGGCTGCTCAGCGAGACTCAATCCGCTTTTGCAGACAGCGTAAATCAAGATCAGACTGCACAGAACATGTGATCTCGGTCCTACACAGTCCGAGAAAGAGATTTTTTTCGGCGAGAAGAGCTTTAAGTTCGCGATAATTTGGTTTTCACGTTTCATTTTTGAAAATGTAGTTTCATTTATTTAGCAGTTTGACAGAGCTAAAAGGAAGAGAGTATTGTGGCATTAAGGGATTGACTCAAAAAACATCTGATTCAGCAGAAAACAGTCATTCCCCCTTTGTGATCCCCTCCCGAGTTTAATGTCTATTTAACTCTACATCACACCACGTCACTGAGGGGAAAAAGCCTGAGTTGATTTACGCGAAAAGCGAGTCCGGGCTTCTAGACCGTACCGTGATTTCTTGAAGACCGTGTCGGCTGCAGTAATCTTGTAGGAGAGATTTTAGGCGGCCCGCACGGAAAGCACTTTTTCTCTCTTCTGCTGGGTGCTTTGTGCTGAGTTGTACAGGCGTCGGAGGATGAAATAAAGGGATTTTGAATATTGTTTCCTTTCCTTTAGTTATATCTGGTGTTTTGATTTATCAGGCGTGTACCCTTTGGTGGTAATTAAAGGGTCCACAACAATGGATATGATACTATGGTGCGTTCTGGTGGTGTTGCCAGCCCTGAGCCAAGCTGCGAACGTGGTACTACCAACAGGTTAGTTTCTATGTATAAAATCAATTGTAAGTTCAGATTTTTAAAAAGAATTTTAGTACTCTTTTGAACCGCTTTCAACAGTATTTTAATAAAGGAACTGCTCACCTAGTCATGTAGTTTTTCGGTTTCACCAGTGATAGCCTGACGAGCCAACATGACCGCTGGGAGAAATCGGAACAAGATTGCCTGATTTAAAATCCAATCCCTTATTTCTTTAGCTCACAACAAATTCAAAGCATTTGCAAGCGAAAAAGTCAGTGGAGCTAAACACATGAAATCCGTGATTAAAAACATTGTAGGAAAGGTAGAAAATGCTGGATACCAGCATTTTCTCATTTTCTTACAATGTTTTCAAAAGCCTACTTCCTCAAGGTCGTTAAAACTCGGGATTGTTTGATAAAAGGTTAATCACTGAGACATCAATAGCATCAGAGGTGGACGAAGAAAAAATGTCTTTCTTTAAAAAGATAGTAAACACATTCACAGTTTATGATTGCTAAGATTTTATGAAATAGAAAAAAAGAAATTCTTCTACGAAGCCAGTAAACAAACGGAATTGTCTGCTGGTCGTATTAATGTCACTGAAATACCTTGAAATGTTAGTAAACGGTAGGAAACAACAATAGTAAACGAAACCAAACCAAAATCAGATAGGCAAAAATTGCAAGAACTGTGTTTGTGAACATGATAATTATACGACCATTCCTTTGTTATCCACACATCCAGATAAAAAAAAAAATCCTCTAAACTAATTGCAGCTCTAAAACAGCATCATCTTGTAAGTGTTAGCAATTACAACAGAAAATCGACAGTCTCGTCGGCGGATAGTACATTCGCTTCTGTCAGGTTTTATTGGAGAGGTCATCAGACCTCTCCAATAGTGGTGAGTTTAAAAGGCAGACTGCCACAGAAATCGCTGTCTAAATCCCTTTGTTTTTGCGAAATTGTTCTGATACACAGTCTATTTCGTCATGGTTTTATAAACAAAACGAAATAAAAAAACTGAAATAGGAAATAAACGTATCTTTTTATTATGACGGATTTCCCAAAAGATTTATTATACTATATTGATTGTAAATGATTTCTCCAATAATTGAAATTTTTCATGAAACAAATAAATCTAAGCAAAAAGAAAAAAAGAACACCGCGGGAAAAGATCACGTGACTTGATACTGTGTGACGAATTCGTACCCTGGAGAACTCGTACCCTAATCTCGAGAGCACGAGTCCTCTGGAGAATTCGTACCCCACAAATAGCTATAAATAGGTTGACTAGTATGTGTTCAAGTTTTATTTTCAAAACTGACTCGACTCTAGCATTTTTCTCAGTTTTATACAAAAATTCTATGGATTTATAATGATATAGATTTGATGAAATAACACACAGAATTGCTTATATTATACGGGATTGCGAGAATCCCGCGAAAATTAACTTATGAGCGCAAAAAAGTCGTGCCTCCTCGCCCTAATAATCGCACACCTCAAAAGTGTCCGTGGTCCTTTGGTTTTGGGCGGATTGCGCAGGCTGACATGGGTCGATACTTTTTCGCAGATGCATTAGGTGCCCTTTTCTCAGAGCATTGCTTATTTATCTACTTTCTTAAATTCTTAACGTTTAGACAAACAACCTCTTCATTTTACATGTCTGCACCAGACAACTTTTCAAAATATTGTGGGAAGAGGAGAAGCTGCTAGTCACTGCAATTTCTCCCTTTGTCACAATGGTTTCCATCACATCAAAGCACCATCTTCCACATTAATTATCAAAGTTTGAATTGTCGTCTGCATGCTTTTTCTGTTTGTGACAGTCCAAAAATTGCTGTTTGTTAAAAGATCTAAAAATGTTACATTTATTTTTAACATGTCTGGTACTAGTATTACGAGGGACACTTTTTAAGTTCGTAGAGTAAGCCTATAACTTTTTAACGCGATTATGAAGTTGCACGATTTTTTACACAGAACTTGCGTAATCATTCCTCTCTCGAACGGTGTCACGGTATGCGGCGCACGAGGTCCACGTGCGCGCTGCGCTGGGTATTTTCAACACGTGGTTTTATACACTATAGTAAAATATAGCGTTCAATATGGATGGAAAAATCTCTGAACAGAGGGTATATTGTAAGATTCGAGCACAGCTCGGGTTTCCGCCAACAGAAATTCATGCTGATTTGCAAAAAGTTTATGGGAATGGTGCTTTAAAATATGCTACAGTTTGCAAGTGGGTACGTCGTTTTAATGATGGTCGGGAGTCAATTGAAAATGACCCTCGGGTGGGTAGGCAGGTTTCCGTTTTGACGGAAAAGAACGTTGCTACTGTGAAAACGTTAATTGAGGAAGACGCACGTTATACCGTGCAAGAGATAGAAGAATTAAGTGGCATTCATTCGTCAAGTGTTTTGAAGATCTTACGTGAACGACTTGGGCTACGTAAGATCTGCGCGCGCTGGGTGCCCCATTTGCTCACTGACGAGCAGAAACAAAGTCGGGTTAGACTTGCATCGCAAGTTATAGAAAAATATGATAAATGTGACCCACGTCGTTTGGAAGAGACAGTTACAGGTGATGAAACCTGGATCTATCATTTTCAACCCGATTCTAAGGCTAAAAATAAGGTTTGGGTTTCATCTGAGGGCGACAGACCTGTCATTGCGCGCCGTTGCAAAACATCAAATCGCATGTTGTATGCGATATTCTTTGATTCGAAAGGTCCAGTCCTTTAAATTTCAGTCCCGAAAGGTAGTTCTGTCAATGGAAAGTTTTACAGAGAAAGTGTTCTTACTCAACTTGTTGATTTCTATCAGAAACGCAGACCGCGCACCGGTGTCCGCGGCATCAAATTACTCCATGATAACGCACCGGCCCATAAATCCGCTACGGTACAGGAATATCTGAAAGAATCTGGGCTCGATGTCTTAGATCATCCCCCATACAGCCCTGACTTGTCCCCCTGTGACTTTTGATTGTTCCCAAGACTAAAGGAAATGCTGGCAGGGCACCGTTTTGAATCCCGTTGTGGTATAGGCAGTGCGGTCTACCAGTGTCTGCAACATATACCTAAAGAGGACTACCGGGCGGCGTTCCGGAAATGGGTAGATCGGTGTAAAATGTGTGTGGAGGCAGACGGGGCATATTTCGAAGGTCTTAGATATATAAAATTTTGATATTTCAAGCGGTTTTAAAAAGACCGCCCTACTCTACGAACTTAAAAAGTGTCCCTCGTATGTATAGGCCACCTTTAGTTATTGTCATCAGGTAAGATTCTTGCCTATTCAGTGGAATTAGCATTTTGTATCAAATTTTAATTGAACGATTTCTCCTTTCCAAAAATATTTTGGCTTGTTTGAGCACACATTACAAACATTCATTAGAGGTTTGTTCCTATTGAAAATGAGCCAAATCATCTTCAATTTTGTGTCCTTGAATTTTGAAAAAATATGTATTTCTGAGCATGTTAATAGCATATGGCCTACAATTTCTTCAAATATTTACCAAACTCGCGTTGTTAGATATTTATGAGAGCTTGGTTCCTTTCAATATTGAGCAAAATCGGGTCATGGAGTTACAAATTACATGCTATTGAATTTTAAAAAAACAACAACATTTTTGAGTCGCCTGGTTACGTAGCATTGTTATCATCCTAGATTCATGGGAGCTGGATTCTTTTGCAAACGGTCTGATTACTGGGTCAGAAATTCCTTGCCCTTAAGTTTAAAAAACGCATTTTGAGCTTGTGAAGAGCTTACCGCATGTATTTTTGGAAACTAACATGAAAAAGAATAGCTTTGCTCATATCAGCTCTCAATTTCATTATACTTCCACAACTCTTTGTAAACACCCAAGCCTGTATTTACCGGTAAATACCAGTAGAGCTGTTTTTAGTCCTTATAGGTCTGTTGTTCCTAGAATATTATAACCATGTGGAACATGTACTGTTTTGTGCCTTTACACCAGCAAAATTGAAAAAAAAAAAAATGTTTTTTTCTCATTCATTTAATGCCTAACTTGTTTGTTTACATCTACCAAAATATATTGAAATCAAAAGCCAATAAACTATTTGAAAACATTGATGCCGACCTCTCCTGGCTTCTTTTTTAAAGAAGCCAACTTGTCGTCAACTTTGTCATCTTAAGTAAGGTATATTTTCTCGTTGGAAGAATGTTTTATATTCGCGGTGTTATCAAGTTTTTAATGCTGTCACAACGGAAATTTGAAAAAGAAACGACCTAACAGCGTACAGGAAATAGATCCGCGGACTGATACAAGCCTTGAAAGCGGAAGTTTAACCCTTAAGCTGCAAAGCGCGACTCACTGACCTTTTGCAGAAAGTGTAGATCAAGATCAGATTGCACAAATGTGATCTTGGATCTACACTGTCCGATACGGTGTTTTCTTTCCGGTGAAAACAACTTTGAAATCGCAATATTTGGTTTTTTACCACTGCGTGGAAATGTTCGTTTCATTTATTTAGCAGTTTGAGGGTTAATAAATGACCTGACAATGCACAAGAAATAACTGTGCTAAAAATAAGGACATGAAATTAGCGGAATGATTATAACACCTTAGGCTGCTAAGCACGACTTACTGACCTTTTGCGGATAGTGTAGATCAAGATCAGACTGCACATAACGTGCAGTCTGATCTTGATCTACACTGTCCGATAAGGATATATTTTGTTTTCCAAAAATAAGTTTCAAATAGTATTATTGGGGGTTTTACTGTCGGTTTGAAAATTTCTTCATTTCACTTATTCAGCAGGATAAGGGATAAAACAGGATACCATTGCTTACCCTTTGAGCGCTTTCAGTCGGTTAACCATTGAGCTGCTAATCAAATTAAACCAAAGATTTCCAGCCAATAGTGAAAACCCTTTAGTTTATGTTTTAGAAATTTTGCTCGTCGGAGAAATATCACCGTATTGGACACCGTACTGGACTGCAGTCTGACCTTGATCTGCACTGTCCACAAAAGCCTACAAAGTCAAGCTTAGCAGCTTTAAGTGTTAATACTAACAAGATTTCTCTATTTTAAGCCGTGCTTTTGTCTCACAATTATGCAGATTGACCTTGACCTTCAAAAGCTGCTTATCTCCAATGGAAATGAAGAGCCTAGAAAATGTTCATTTATTCGCTATGATAGCAAGATTTTGTAAGATGTTACAGCGAAAGTTTAATAAACGGTCTAAAACCCAGCAAGAGATAGATCCAAATATTAGGGCTGTGACCATGGTAACCCGGAAAAACAGAAGTTATTAAAATGGGAGTTTAATTAACAACATTACAGTCCACAGGAAACAGATTTGCAAAAAGTAAGACCGTGAATCTAGCGGCTCCGGAATGATGCAATACGAATGTTACGATTAAAGTAGGGACCTAACATCGCACTGGAAATCGAAATGCTGGAAATGCTTCTTAACTCTTTATCACACAATTCTGACCTTTAACGACCCTGGGAAAGAAGCCTTTTGAAAACAGTGTGGGAAAAGGATAAAATGCTGGTTACCAGCATTTTCACCTTTTCCCACAATGTTTTCTACTATTCCCAGAACAAATTTCAGTTTTGAGCCACATTTTTTTTGCCCTCTGCAAATGCTTTCAGAGGGACTAGTCTCAAATTTTGCTGTTTGGTAAAGAGTTAAATGCCTAAGTGACCAAATGCGATACATTGTATGCCTGTCGCTAAGTAATATTTAACACTTTCAATGACTATCCTCATACATTATCTTTATCAGCGCCAAATATATTAACCCTTATCCTGCTAAATTAATGGAATAAAAATTTCAAGCCGATAGCAAAAACACGAATTTTCCATTTTAAAGGTGTTTTGGTGGGAGGATATCTCCTTATCGGACAGTGAGGATCTAAGATCAGACTCCACGTTCTGTGCAGTCTGATCTTGATCTACGTTGTCCGCAATAGGTCAGTGAGCCGAGCTTAGCAGCCTAAGGGTTAACTCGACCTCCTACGACTGCTGTAAATACGACCAGCTGAAACTGAGACAAACTATTATCTAAAAGGCTGGACTAAACAAACGGACGGTATGTAAATCCAGGATCAGACTGCACATTCTGCGTGCCCATGCCTTCCATAATGGTCTCGTGTTTTCACTTATGGTGCTACGTTTGTGCGATTTGGCTGGTCAATCTAGGGCCTTTAGAACGATTTTGATCTTGGGCAGGCGACTTTGATATGTCATATTTTCTTTCATCTGTAAAGATGGAAATGTTAAACAAGAAAAGTAATGAAAACTCTTATATATGGCCTTAAAAGGCATCAAAAACAAGACTTAGTATGCTCGCATATACCGTAAAATAAACTTCTGGTAATACTGGGCCCGTTTTATTGCCCGCACAAGTCAAGCCGGGAAACAATTATACTCTCTACAAAGGAGAACATCGTAAAAATGCAAAAGTGAGTTATAGTCGAATTGTGCCGTCAAAAGGGGGCGGTTTCTCTTGTGCTTGCGCACCATTTAACCTTAATATTGCAGAACCACATCAAAATTCTATTCGCCCTATTTGCAGAAATAAAAAAATACGTGGTAATTAAATTAAACTGTACGAATTAGCCCCGAGTTCGAAACTATCTCTTGTCAAAAGACGGTGGCGAAAAACGGGACGAAAATGGCTTTAGTAACAATCCAAAGAACAAAGTAATCGAAGTGCTGCAACAAATTTGGTATTCAGTACACTTTGAAGAAATCCCGCATTGATGTTTTCGGTGCTAAAAGCGCCGCTGACCGTTGTTTCGACGATGGTTATGTGGGAAAGCAGCCAGTGGCTTGGAAAGAATATTGTGCGGAGCACAGGTGAACGGCGAGCGACAGTGTAAATCCTGTATTGCACAGTAATATACTGAGTATATTAGTGTGTAATATAGGATTTACATTGTCGTCGCCGTTCACCTGTGGTGCGGAGTACTGGTAAAAGAAACTCCAGGAAGGCATGGATAGGTGCACAGGCCGCCGTGATATAACTGAAATAATGTTAAAAACGGCGTTAAACACCATACAATCAATCAATCAATCAAGCTAAAAGCGAGTTGAACCCTCACCAACAGACAAAATTTTTGACTTGCCGAAATTGAAAGCATTTGCAGACGACGAATTTCATGCGAACGGGACCATAGTAAACTTTTTGGGAAAAACGAGAAAATGCTGGTTAGCCTACCAGCACTTATCACAGAGAGCAAAGATGACACTAAGTTTTGTGTATTTGGCAACAAGCATTTTCTCCTTTTCAATTTTTGAGTCACATTTATTTTGTTGTCTGCAAATGTTTTCAATTTGGACAAGTCTTAAATTTTTTGGTTTGGTAAAGAGTTGAATCTTTTCCAAAAGCAAAATATTAGACTAATTTGAAATCATTAGCAGATTACAATTTAACCCTTTACCATACACACAATCCTAGGTTTCAACAATTTTAGCAACTGCTATACAAAAAGCTAGACCTCCAGATAAGAGGGAGTGATCATTTTCTAAATCCATTATTTCTCTTTCAAACCCTATGTTGTGAGTACTCATTAGAATCGTCTCAATGATTCTAATGAGTACCCTTAACATAGGGTTTAGTGAAGAGTGATTACTATTTTCACTTTTGAAATCAAAATCACTCCCTCTATCTGCAAAAAGCCTTTGAAAACATTGCAAAAAAGGAGAAAATGCTGGTTACTAGCATTTTGTCCTTTTCCCACAATGTTTTTGTTCAGTCAAAGGCAAGTCCAATTATTTGAGCCACCTTTGATTTGTTACCTGGAAATGCTTTGAATTTCAATGAGTCTAAATTTGGGCAATTAGTAAAGAGTTAAATATTGCTCAAATCAAGTTATTTGTCTTTGAAATGGTTGAAAACATTGTTGGAAAGGAAGATATGCTGGTTCATAAGCCTACTTCCTCAGGGTTTTTAAAACAAAAGATTCTCTAGTAAATGGTTAGGCAATCTAGCATCTAAAAATATTGCTTTTATTAATTTTAGACCTTGGGTATGAATGAAGGTCTGGTCTTTCTGCTTCTGCTTCTGTCCAGTAATGGTCAACACCAACATGTAACCCTTTAACTTGGAATAAACCTAACAAACCTTTTCAGCCTAAAAGTAAGACCCAAATAATTGCAGTTTCAAGGTTACTATTATTCAAAATGTCTCAGCAAAGCCAACAATGTAGATCAAAGATTGGACTGCAGGTTTTATGCAGTCTGATCTTAATCTACACTGGCTGCAAAGGCAACTATAGTCATGAAAAGTGCTTTAGGGTTTAATCATTCTGCCATGAATTAGGATGCACTTAAATCTTTACTACACAGTCCGGAGTTTTAACGACCCTGGAAGAAAAAGGTTTTGAAAACATTATGGAAAAAGGAGAAAATGCTGGTAACCAGCATTTTCTCCTTTTCCCACAATGTTGTCTACCCTTTCAGAGACAAAATTCATCATTTTGCGACATTTAATTAGTCGTCTACAAATGCTTTCAATTTGGGCTAGCCTAAAATCTTACTGTTTGGTAAAAAGTTAATCAAATCCTATAATAATAAAAAAGAATAGTTTTATACATGTACATTGGTTAATTAAAGCTTAAGTCTTTACCACGCAATCCCAGGTTTTAACAACCCTGAAAAAGAAGGCTTTTGAAAACATCATTGGAAAAGGAGAAAATGCTGATGACCAGCATTCTCTCCTTGTCCAACAATGTTTTCTATCCTAACAAAGACAGAAATCACCATTTGAGTCACATTTGATTTGTCGTCTGCAAATGCTTTCAATTTGATCTAGTTGGAAATTTTGTCGTTTGGTAAAGAGTTAAAATGTTAGAATTTAGGAAGTAACTTAAATTGCTTCATTGTTCTGTGGTACTTTGATTTAATTGCAGGATCGATTGACTTTATGGATGTGTGGCAGAGGGATGAACAAGTTTCCATTAAACCCAGTTTTACGGCTGGGATGTGCCCTAACCGCCCTGGGACCGGAACAGATGGGGCTTGGACTGTGTCGTCTTCATACAACACCTCCATGGAATATCACGTGACTGGTATTGTATTTTTTCCTGATTCAACACTAAGGCTGTGAAATGGTGTAATCATACTGGATTAATCCTTGCTAAGTGAAACTTCCTGACCTTTTGTAGTCAGTGTAGATCAAGATCAGACTGCACAAAATGTGCAGTCTGATCTGAGGTCTTCTCTGTCCGATAAGGAGATATCTTTCCCCCAAAAAATAAGTTTTAAATAGCTGTATTTGGGTGTTTACTATCGGCTTGAAAGTTTCATTTAAGTTATTCAGCAGGATAATGGTTAACATACTCTTCACCAAACAGCAAAGTTTCAGACTGGTCCAAATTGAAAGCATTTGCAGACATCAAAATGAGTGTAGCTTAAGTGATGATTTCTGTCTTTGATAGGGTAGAAAAGATTGTGGGAAAAGGAGAAAATGCTACCTATCAGCTATTTTCTTTTCCCACAATGTTTTCAAAAGCCGCCTTCTTCAGGGTCGTTAAAACTTGGGATTGTGTGGTAAAGGGTCAAACAGCAAAATTTGGACTCCTCCAAGTTTAATCCTTTACCACACAATCCTGAGTTTTTAAGAACCCTGAGGGAATAGCTTTTTAAATACATTGTGGAAAAAGAAGAAAATGCTGGTAACCAGCATTGTCTCCTTTTCCCACAATGTTTTCTCCCCTTCCAAAAACAAATTTCAGTGGTTGAGTAACATTAATTTTGTCGTCTGCAAATGCTTTCATTTGAACAAGTCCAGTATTTTGTTATGTGATAAAGGGTTAAAGCATTTTCAGGTGACAATTAACTGTTTCCTCAGATAATACGAGCTAGAAACTCTCGGAATGTAGTCTGACTTTGATCTACACTGTCCACAAGTCTTTTCTCTAGATTACACCCAAATTGATTCCTCATCTTGCAGTTGAGTTGTGTTTGTAGCTGTTGAAAAAGTGTAAGTTATTTACAGGTATTTTGTTACGAAAAAATGAAAAAGTGGCTCAAACTTAGGAAATTGTCTTTGAAAGGCAAGAAGGAAAAACTGGTTTCTCAGTATTTTCTTCTTTTCCAACAATGGTTTCAAAAATGAAACAGTACCTGGATTACTTTTTCTAGCACCATATATACATAGGCTTGTTTGCCCCCTAGAAATATAATCTACTGAAATTCAGAAAGATTTTTAGGGGATTTGTACAGTAAATCTGCTTTCTGTGATCATACTGGCTTGAACCAATTATATCGTGTGTAATGATGCATGCACACTCACTTTCAGTTTTGAATTGCTGGTTAGTACTATGTTATCAGTTTGACCTGAACCAAATTCTGTTATCTGCACTTGCGCTCTACTCATTCTACTTTCAGTTTAGCTCGTCTGGCCAGACCTTGTTTTTGTCACCACAGCATTATATAGCCTATACATGTATATAGTCCTAAATCTCATTCCAGCAGAAAAGCCTGTAACATCTGTGGATCAAACTGCTACTCCTTTTAAGTTCATATATATGATAAAATAACAGTTAGTGCATGTCCCGCTTGCCAGAATAACTTGTGACTTTCCTTGCCCTTGTCCTTGCCATCCCTACTAATTAGAACTTCACACATGAGCCATGCTCTGACAAAAGAGGGCTTAATGCATCTCCATGATGCATCGTACCAAGCAGGCCATCACATAATTATGGATCCATAATAGCCACTTTTTTAACAGCTGACTGAATCATGAGACAGACTGGTTCTTGGACATAAAGAAAATTGACCAAAAGCGAAAAGTTTCAGCCCAGGTCAGCCTGTGTGGACCGGGGTTGATACTTTTCACAGATGCATTAAGCCCCCTTTTCACAGAGCATGGTTCAATAAAATTTCCAACATGTAATGTCGTCATTGTTGATGCTAAAAAAGGTCATGTGGGTTACTGGAATAATGTGACAAGATTCTAATCTATAATTAGATCAGAGAATTCCGTAACCTCTTTCATGACCTCTTTTGTTTGCTGACTTAGTTGTGACGGAACAATTTTTATGGCATTTGTCGAAGACAATGCCACTATGAGTGCAATACGGTATCTTGAAAATCATGTATCGTATACGTAGTTTGTGCAAAATTGAAGGAAGTAAACCCAATTAAGCTCAATTTTTCTAAGACAAATAAGTGGTTTGATAGCACTCAGATTATATTATTAACAACTGTTTATTAAAATAAACTGGATTAGGCCATTGATCATGGGAATACTTCTTTTTTTATTGAAAATATCTATACCGCTATCTATTGGCGCAGTGATACACACAACCTTTGTCTCCTGACCATGTTCGTCCCAAAACTTGTTCGTCCCTGGGCTTGTTCATCAGGGCTGGTTCGTCCCACATTATTGTTTGTTTATTTTTCAAATTATTAATTCCACACAATGGCTGTCTTGACAAATGCCACACCAGTGCTTTCAACACTTTGATTCTATAACAGTGGCTGCTATTGACAGTAAATGTTTCCAGCCCTTTCATTAAAACACTCAATATTTTCAGATATTTTGTAATATTAATAATATAATAAAATAGTGTTTCAAAAAAATCTTAATCTGTCCTTATTGGTGCATACTATCCAACACTGGTGGAAAAGGAGAAAATACTGGTAACCAGCATTTTCTCCTTTTCCCACAATATTTTCCAAAGGCTTCTTTCTTGTCTTAGAGCCATTAACACTTTACCACACAATACGTACTTTTACCAAGGCCTGAGGAAGAAGCCTTGTGAAAACATTGCACATGGGAAAAGGAGAAAATGCTGGTAACCAGCATTTTCTCCTTTTCCCACAATGATTTCTACCCTATCAAAGAAAAAAAGCATTATTTGAGCCATATATAAATTGTCGTCTGCAAATGCTTTCAATTTGAATGGGTCTAAAATTTTGTTGTGTGGTAAAGGGTTATAACAACCTGACTATACACCAGTTTATCTTCTACTAATCCATTTCAGACGAATTTTCCAGCAACAATTTCTCCATTATTTTGACATTCAAACTTGAAGCGGACTATGCTGTGAATATATTTACTTTTTATGGTTCCCGTGGACAAATTGACTTCTCGTTTACTTTCGGACCGGAAAATGCAACTCTAATGTTCACCGGCCCAGTTGCTGATGGTGAAGTTCTACCAGAACCAGCCTCGTGGAAATTACCTATCGACATAACTGTTGGGGAGTACGTATTTATCGCTTCACGTTGAAATCTCTTTTTTATCAAATGACCCATGCTGTGACAGAATGGGGCTTAATGCATCTGTGATATATTATACCAAGAAAGTCATGACTTAGTTATTGATCCATAAAATCTTTTTTGTCTGACAACCGATTGAAACCTGGGATACACTGGTCGTTTGACATGCAGAAAATTGACCAAAAGCAAAAAGTTTTGACCCATGTCAGCCTGCGCATACTGTGCAGGCTGACATGGGTCCATACTTTTTGCAGGTGCATTAAGCCCCCATTTCACTGAGCATGACTCAAATATATTCAACCAATTGTTAAAAAAAAAAAATGTAGACAAAATGAAATGGTTCACACAGAATCAATTTACAGAAAGAAGGGCTTTTATAATTTTGGTTTGTAAGATATCAATTGTAGGAAGAACAAATAGTAAACCCAATGTTTGAAATGCATGGGTAGTCAAAACGCAGGAACATGACTATGACAGTGTTGAGAGAGGCTATATTTCAATATGGCAAGTTACTCTCGATAAACAATGAAATATTAGACTTGTGTAAATTAAAAGCATATGCAGAGGACAATTAAACATCATTCAAATGAGGGCATTTGTCTTTTAGAGGATAGAAAACTTTCAGAGAAAAGGAGAAAATGCTGGTTACTAGCATTTTCTCCTTTTCCCACTGTGTTTTCAAAAGCCTTCTTTCTCATGGATCACAAATACTCAAGATTGTTTGACGCAGGTAGTTTTAATCAACAATTTGACTTGAATCTTTACCACACAATCCAGACTTTTAAAGACCCTAAGGAAGAAAGCTTTTTAAAAAATTGTGGGAAAAGGAGAAAATGCTGGTGACCAGCATTTTCTCCTTTTCCCACAATGTTTTCTACACTATCAAAGAGTGAAATCATCATTTTAACAACATTTAATTTGTCGTCTGCAAATTCTTTCAATTTGATTCAGTCCAACATTTTGTTGTTTGGTAAAAAGTTCAGTATGTAATATATATTTGTAGCGTAAGTTACAAACTCATGACATATTTGTATGTCTAGCTCACCTGAGCAGAAAATGCTCACCTGAGCAGGAAGTGATTGGTCTTTGAATTTTGTTTATCCATTAGGCTATCCAGCTGTGTGGCGTCAGTCTTTGGTCAAAACATCTTCTTCAAAACTGCATGCAGGAATCATTTTACAGGAATTTTCTTGGATGACCCTTTTCTCCTTTTCTCCTTTTCCCACAGTGTTTTCAAAAGCCTTCTTTCTTAGGGATCAGCTGTACTCAAGATTTTTTTGACGTAGTTTTAATCAACAATTTGACTTGAATCTTTACCACACAATCCAGACTTTTAAAGACCCTAAGGAAGAAAGCTTTTTAAAAAATTGTGGGAAAAGGAGAAAATGCTGGTGACCAGCATTTTCTCCTTTTCCCACAATGTTTTCTACACTATCAAAGAGTGAAATCATCATTTTAACAACATTTAATTTGTCATCTGCAAATCCTTTCAATTTGATTCAGTCCAACATTTTGTTGTTTGGTAAAAAGTTCAGTATGTAATATATATTTGTAGCGTAAGTTACAAACTCATGACATATTTGTATGTCTAGCTCACCTGAGCAGAAAATGCTCCCCTGAGCAGGAAGTGATTGGTCTTTGAATTTTGTTTATCCATCAGGCTATCCAGCTGTGTGGCGTCAGTCTTTGGTCAAAACATCTTCTTCAAAACTGCATGCAGGAATCATTTTACAGGAATTTTCTTGGATGAGCCTCAACCAAAATAACTCAGACAAGCATTTTCTCAATTTCCCACAATGTTTCCAAAAGCCTTCTGCTTCCGGTTCATTAACCCCTTACCACACAGGCCTGGATTTTAAACGTCTCTGGGTTAGAAGGCTTTTGAAAGCATTGTGGGAATTGGAGAAAATGCTGGTAACCAGCATTTTTACCTTTTCCCACGATTTTTTTTCTATCCTGTTAGAAACAAATCTCATTTTTTTAGCCACATTTAATTTGTGCTAATGCTTTCAATCTGGTTGAGTGTAACAAAAATTTTGTCAGTTGGTATGGAGGTTAACCCTTTACCACACAATCCCGACTTTTGACAACCCTGAGAAAGAAGCTATTTGAAAACATTGTGGGAAAAGGAGAAAATGCTGGTAACCAGCATTTTCTGCTTTTCCCACAATGTGTTCTACTCTTTCAGACGCAAATTCCATCAGTTGAGCCAAATTCAATCTGTTGTCTGCACATGCTTTCAATTTGGACATGTCTTAAATTTGGTCGTTTGGTAAAAAGTTAAACACAGGATTGCTTTTCAAAATGTTAAGTAGTACTGAACGGAAAATGGACTAAAATGTTTGCTTATAATCTCTTGCATTTTTATCATTGTACATTGTAGGTGGCAGAGAATTTCATTCAGTATTGTCAGTGGTTCTATTATGGTGTTTCATAACGGAAACTACATTGACTTTGTGGAGAAAGAAGCTAGCGTTGACAAAATGGGAAAATTTTCCATAGCCACAAACAACAGCCCATTTGAGGTCAGTAGATAATACTTTGGTGATATGGCCTACTTAAATTCATTTAACCTGATCTTGACTTTTATGCTAAATGTATAAGTAGACATATAAATGAGCTGTGCACTGACAAAAGGGGGTTTAATGCACCTGACAATTAATTGTATTGACCCATGTCAGCCTGCGTATTCTTCGCAGGGTGACCTGGGCTGAAGCTTTTTGCTATTGGTAAATTTTCTGCATGTTAAAGGACCAGTGTATCTCATGATTCATTTGGTTGTAAGACAAAATTGACTTTAAAGGATCCATAACTATGTGATGTCTACCTGTATATAATGCATCACGGAGACGCATTAAGCCCCCTTTTCACAGAGCATGGCTCTAATAGAACTACAACTTTTATTCGGAAAGTTTAAATGGCATTCGCTGAAGTTATGGAAGACTTAAGCTACTTCTTTGTTAGGTACTTATATACACAGGAAAGAAATTTAATTAGTGCATACTGTACTAAATGTTTCCGTGACCATTCGTGACATATGCTGAAAGGCAGCCCCGTGTGATGGGTAAAAACAGAATTTTAATTTCTGTAAATGATGTTGACCTGGATCAGGCTAAATGATGTGGGCAATACTGACTGATCCATGCAGGCAAAACACATTTTACCATATTTATGAAAGACTTTCTGGTATGATTTCTGCAAATAATAATTTATATTTCAAGGAGAAAATGCTGAACCCTTTCAATGATAGAAAACATCATTTATGTTATATTTGTAATCTGTAAAATGTTTTCAATTTGGAAAAGGTCAGAATTTTGTTTTTGGAAAAAGACTAAGAAGACCATTTTTTTACTTTTGACTCTTTCTTGAAAAAAATTTCTTACTTATTTAGCAGTTTGATAGGAAACCAGCATTTTCTCATTTGCCCACAATGTTTCTACCCTCTTAAGGATAGAAAACATCGTTTGGGCCATGTTTGTAATCTGAAAATGCTTTCAATTTGGACAAATTTAGAATTTGGTTGTTCGGTAAAGATTTATCCCTTTACCAAACGACAAAAGTTAGACTTGTCCAAATTGAAAGCATTTGCAGACGAAAAATTGAATATGGCCCAAATGATGAAATTTGTCTTTGATAGGGTAGAAAACATTGTGGGAAAAGGAGAAAATGCTGGTTACCAGCATTTTCTCCTTTTGCCACAATGTTTTTCAAAGGCTTTTTGCTCGGGGTCATTAAAAGTCGGGATTGTGTGGTAAAGGGTTAACCCTTTCCCAAACGACAAATTTTGGACTCTCTGAAAGTGAAAGCATCTGCAGATGACAACTCATATGACTGAAATGATGAGATAAGTCTTTCAACAGATGGAAAGCATTGTGGGAAAAGGAGATAATGCTGGTTACCAGCATTTTCTCCTTTTCCCACAATTTTTGTCAAACAGCTTCTTTCTTAGGATCGTTAAAACTTTGGATTGTGTGGTAAAAGAGTTAACCCTTTACCACACAGTCCTGACTTTTAACGATCCTGTGGTATAAGGCTTTTCAAAACATTTCCCACAACGTTTTCTACCCTATCAAAGACAGAAGTCGGCAGTTGAGCTACATTAAATTTGTCGTCTGCAAATGCTTTCAATTTGGGCTGGTCTACAATTTTGTCGTGTGGTAAAGAGTTAAATGAACAATATCTTAATTTTGATTCTTCCTTCAAAACTTTTTTTTTATTCATTTAGCAGCTTGATAGTTTATTATATATTCTTATCAAAAACAATAAAACTTTTTTCTTTCCACCAGGGTATTATTCAAGATCTTCTGTATGTACCAATTGATTTTGCTGCCTATGAGCATGTGAACAAATATTGTCCCGACTGTCAGTTTGAGTTTCCGGAACCAGCCGATAGTCCGTATATCAGTGGCATGAATGTAAATAATACGGGGGATGTTTATGAGGGTGAAGGGGAATTTGATGGTGGCTATGTGGTAAAAGAAGGAGGGTTGATTGCTGTTGAAAAGGAGGGTGCAGCGACAGTGTTTGTAAGTCCTTTGGCTCTCTCTCTGTCTTTCTCTGCCTCTCTCTGTCTCTCTCTCTGTCTCTCTCTCTCTGTCAGTGTCTGTCTCTCTGCCTCTGTCTCTCTGTCTCTCTCTGTCTCTCTGTCTCTGTCTCTGTCTCTCTCTCTCTCTCTCTCTCTCTCTCTCTGTCTCTCTCTCTCTCTCTCTCTCTCTGTCTCTGTCTCTCTGTCTGTCTCTCTGTCTGTCTGTCTGTCTGTCTGTCTGTCTCTTTCTCTCTCTCTCTCTTTCTCTCTGTGTCTCCTCTCCATCTCTCTCTCTGTCTCTGTCACTCTCTCTGTGTCTCTGTGTCTCTCTCTGTGTCTCTGTCTCTGTCTGTCTCTCTCTCTCTGATCAATACTATCTGGTATTTTATGAAATATTGTTACAAAAACACCTTTTACTCTCTACCACACAGTACCGACTTTTGAAAACCCTGAAAGACAAGGCTTTTGAAAACATTGTAGGAAAAGCAGAAAATGCTGGTAACCAGCATTTTCTCCTCTTTAGCTCAACTGGCAGAGCTTATGTCATGGCGTGGTTTCCATTGTCCATCTGTCCATCCATCTGTTAGTCTTTTGTTTACGCGATAGAGTCTGCATTTGTGGTCAGAATCTTCTGAAACTTTTGCAGTAGCTTTACATCATTGATAGTTTTTCAGCATATTGATTTTGGGAAAAAATCTAACAATCTATAAGGGAAAAGTAGCAATTTGAAGTTGAAACTTACATTTCTTGTTTACTCAGTAAAGTCTGCATTTGTGGTCAGATTTTCACAAAACTTTTGCTAGGACTTTAATGGTCAAAAATCTTTAAAAATCTTCTTGTTCTTAGCTGCAAGGCCTAGGGCTAGTTAATTTGGCATTAAGCTTCATCTAGTGGATCTCTTCTGAATTTGTTCAAAATTTAGCCATTGTTCAAATTGAATTAAACCCCCTCATGGTTTATTAAGGAAACTGAAAATCTTGTTTATAACCATACAGCCTAGTCCTATATTACTTGGTATGTGGTTATATCTTGTTGACCTCAACCAGGATTCAATTAATTATAGCTCATATTTATAGCTTGAAATTGTAATCATAGGTAAAAAATGGACTTGCGCTGGGGTCACAATTTTCATGTGGGCTTTTATAGAGAAACTTTATCAGTCCTCTTGTTAGTAGCCTTTAAGCCTAGAGTTGTAATGTTTGGTGTGTATGGTTTTTACATATTAGCCAATGGAGCAATACAGGGCCATCATGGCCCTCTTGTTTATCCAATTGCACAGATCAATTGTATCATCAAAGGATTTAATCCATATCCTATTAAAAACGAAGAAAATCTAGCAATTAGTTCAGGAAAAGCAGCCATTTGATGATTTTAGTCTTGTTTACTCAACACAGTCCACATTGGTCATATTTCTTTGAAACTTGCAGGGATTGTTAAATACAACGGGCACTGAAAGCTTATTGAATTTGGCTTGATTTCAAACAATTGGTTTCAAAAAATTGTGTGCCAATTATTTCACAATTTGTTCAATTCACTATGTCTACATAATGATGTATGCTAGAAAATAAGCAAATCATTGCCAGTAGAGCAATTCAGGCCCTCAAGGGCCTCTAGTTCCAACAATGTTTTCTATCCTATCGAAGACAGATATCATCATTTTAGCCACATTCAATTTGTCGTCTGCAAATGTTTTCGATTTGGTTCTGTCCAAAGTTTTGTAATTTTGTAAAGGGTTAACAGTGCAATGCTTTAGTGTCTTTTCCTGTTTGAGAAAGTCCATTTTATCAATATTGGGCTTGAACCCTTTCAGGCCATATGCATAAACAGGGGCCTTCAGCCTTTTCAGTGCCATTGGCAATTTTGGGCTTGAACCCTTTGAGTGCTATAGGCAAAACAGGGACATTCAAGCTTTAAAGTTTGCCATCAGCAAAACATGTGCTTTCAACCTTTTTAATGCCATAGGCAATTCAGGGCTTGAACCCTTTCAGGACAATAGGCAAAACAGGGGCCATCAACCTTTTCATTGTGCCATCGGCAAAACGGGCTATAAACCTTTTCAG
This sequence comes from Tridacna gigas, assembly GCA_945859785.2. NCBI lineage: Eukaryota > Metazoa > Mollusca > Bivalvia > Cardiida > Cardiidae > Tridacna > Tridacna gigas. The sequence continues at coordinate 30,911,329 of OX244028.2, forward strand.
TGTGCCATTGGAAAAACAGACTATAAACCTTTTCAGTGTGCCATTGGCAAAACAGGGGCCATCAATCTTTTCGTTGTGCCATCGGCAAAACGGGCTATAAACCTTTTCAGTGTGCCATTGGCAGAACAGGCTATAAACCTTTTCAGTGTGCCATTGGCAAAACAGGGGCCACCAATCTTTTCATTGTGCCATTGGCAAAATGGGCTATAAACCTTTTGAGTGTGCCATTGGCAAAACAGGGGCCATCAACCCTTTCAGTGTGCTATCAACAAAAAAGGGGCTTTAAACTTTTTGAATGCCATAGGCAATTTGGGGCTTCAACCGTTTCAGCATCATAGGCAAAACAGGGACCTTCAATCTTTGCAGCACCAAAGAAAATTTTGGGCTTGAACCCTTTCAGCACCATAGGCAATTTGGGGCTTGAACCCTTCAGAGCTCCAGATAGAGGGAGTGTTTTTGATTATAGAATTTAAAATATTAATTACTCTCAACTAAACCTTATGTTACAGATACTCATTAGAATTGTCTCATCGAGACAATTCTAATGAGTACCCACAACATAGGGTTTGAAAGAGAAGTAATGGATTTAGAATACCATCTCACTGTCTTATCTGGAGCTCTGACCCTTTCAGCACCATAGACAATTTGGGGCTTAAACCCTTTCAGTGCCTCAGGCAAAACAGGTGCCTTCAATCTTTGCAGTGCCATAGGCAATTTGGGGCGTGAACCCTTTCAATGCCATAGGAAAAAACAGGGGCTTTTGCAGACAGAATAGATTAAGATCAGACTGCATGGAACATGCAGTCTGATTTTGGATCTATAACCTCTGCTTGTTTAGTCAAGCCTACAAAACTAAACTCTGTCTGAGTTTGAGTTGATTGTGTTTTCAGCTGTCCAAAGAAATCAAGTTTATATATTTGATGTTAAAAGAGTTTTGGGTAAAAGACATAATCTGGTTATTTCAGGCTGTAGATAAGTATGGTCCGGCTGAGATAGATCAAAGTATGGCATTGGGAGTGCCCTATGTAAGTTGTATTCTCATATTTACTTGTAGCATATCGTCCTCCTCCTGCAATAATCAACTACATATGTTTGAGCTGCACTCTGGCAAAAGGTTGGATAATGCTTCTCTGTAATGCAACATACCAAGCAATTCATCATGTAATGATGGATTAATAAAATTTATTTTGTCTATCAACAGACTGAATCATGAGGTAGACTGGTCTTTGAACACACAGAAAATTTAGTCAGATCATAAAGTCTTTGGCCTAGGTCAGTCTGTGTTGGCTGCACAGGCTGATCTGGGTCAATACTTTTTGCAGATGCATTAAGCACTCTTTTCACAGAGCATGGCTCAAATAAACTTAGCAGTATATCAGTTAACCTTCAGATTTCCAAATAAACCCAGTGGATATTTTCAGTCAAGAAAAAAGGCCCAAATAGTTGGAATATCATGGTTGTTTTAGTCTAGAATGTCTCCACTAAGTGGACAGAGTTGAACAAGATCAGAGTGCACATTTTGTGCAGTCTGAGCTTGATCTACGCTGGCTACATAGGCAACTGTAGCCATGCAAGGTACTTTTAGCATTAAGACTTGAGTTGACAGTTATGTACGTGAGTATCAAGATTTATGTATTATCGGCCACAGGCCAAGTAGAAAAGAACATGTTTCAGATTTAAGTGACAGTGAGGGTTTTGAGCCCAATGCAGATCCAGAACCTTTTCTTTGAATGCTGGGTCTGATAGTGGCAGGTTTTTGTACAAGCTGATTAAAGCCTCACACCCTTGTCAGAGTTTTCAGTTGGCATAGAAAATACAGGAAGCCAATACAAATGTTAATAAAAGTTTAAAACAAGCTACTGTGTTAGTATTTTCTGCATTAAACTTATATTTCAGCCATGCTGTGTGAAAAAGGGGGTTAATACATCTGCAAAAAAAGTATTGACCCAGGTAAGCCTGCACAGTCCACGAAGGCTGGCCTGGGCCAAAACTTTTCGCTATTGGTCAATTTTCCATGTGTCAAAGAACCTTTCTACCTCATTCGATAATTAAAAAAAAAGTGGCTATTGTGGCTTTGTAATTATGTGTTTGCTTGCTTAGTATCATGCAACATGGAGATGCATTAAGCCCCTTTTTTCCAGAGCATGGTTCATTAATAAGATGATATTGAATCTGTTGTCATGCATACCTTTGAGGTAAGATCTTAATCATTATAGTGAGGGCGGATGTAATTTGCATGCAAACTAAAACTCTCTTAACTCCTACAAGGGGCCTTTGACTTCTAAAGTTGCCTGTGCAGCTAGTGTACATCAAGATCAGGCTGCATGAAATTTGCAGTCTGATCTTGGATCCAGCCAGTGTAGATCAAAATCAGATAGCAGAAAATGTGAAATCTGATCTTTAATCTGCACCGTCCACTTTGCCAGAACACTCTAGACAAGAGCAACTTGAAATTACTCTTATTAGGATCTTAATTCTAGAATGAAAATGCAGGTTGGGTTTATTTAGGGCTTTAACCCCTTATCACAATCCAGAGTTTTCACGACCCTGACAGAGGAGGCTTTTAAAAGCATTGTGGAAAAAGGAGAAAATGCAGGTAACCATCATTTTCCCCTTTTTCCACAATGTTTTCTATCGTTTCAAAATCAAACTCCAATGTTTGAGCAACAAAAGTATTTTCATCTGCAACTACTTTCAATTTGGACAACTCCGAAATTTTGTTGTTTGGTAGCGGTTAACCCATTTGATGCACACACAAAAGGCTTGTAGTGATTTTGTTACATGACACAGTGTATCTGTAGTTAAATGCAAAAGGCACCTACAGGTAGCAAGCAACACCATGTTATTGAATCTCAGCCTCATAGTTTATTTTCAGACTTCATGCTAATTTGAGGAAATCTGAAATGATGCTTGTCACTTATCTAGCACTGATTACTTCAATTTATTTCACAAAATTTCAAAAATATTTCACTTTCATCAAGGAAAAGTTGAAAAAAAAAACCATAAGTGTTTGTTTAACAAGGAGAGGTAAACTGGCTATATCATACTGTAATCAAATTTTTAACTCTTTACCAAATGCCAAAATTTTAGACTTGCCCAAACTGAGAGCATTTGCAGATGACAAATTAAAGGTGACTCAAACTATGGAAGTTTCTTGGATAGTGTAGAAAATGTTGTGGGAAAAGGGGAAAATGCTGGCTACTAGCCTTTTCTCCTTTTCCTGCAGTGTTTTTCAATGCTTTCTTACTTAGTGCCAAGATTGTGTGGTAAAGGGCTAAGCAAGAGTTAAATTCCATATGTTTCACACACCAAAGGCCAGAAGGGAATGCCAAGAAAGGGTACATTTCTTAAAGATTTTATCAAAAAACAAACACACAAAAAAACAAACAACAATTATCAGAAATGAGTGTAAAATCATGTCATTTTAACTCTCTGATAACATTTGATAACCTCCTTGGCATGAGCATGTAAAGAATGGACACTTACCATCTCATCAGTGCCAAACCATGGCAGATAGAGTCATAGAAATATATCTACATGAATCGATGTTTCATTTCAGGGTCCACCTGGTCCACCTGGCCCCCGGGGACCCATGGGACCACCAGGACCAAAGGGGCAACAGGTAATACTGACCCGTCTATCTTTCCATGTACTTGAACCTCTACTTGGCACTAATAGACTGACATAAATGTTCATCAACTGTGAGAAAAGTTCATTTAAGAAATTTAAGACTTGTCCTTATTAAAAGCATTAGCAAAGAAAAACCCAAAGGGCACTCAAATGATGAAATTTGTCTCTGAAATGGTTCAAAGGAGAAAATGCTGGTTACCAGCTTTTTCTCCTTTCCCCACAATGATTTCAAATGAATACTTCATCTAGGTTGTAATTGCACATGTAATTGTTTGGTGAAGGGTTGTGGAATAAAAGATCAAACTGTGCCATAACTGAAAAGAGAGTAAAAGAAAACTAAATGAAAGGCAGAAAGGAATAAAACGCTTGATTTTACTCACAGCTCATTCTCTTCAGTTCTTACACATGGCTTATATCATCTTGTCAGCAACGATTTCAAACAAATGACATTGAAAATATTTCTTATGAATTTTTTTCAGGGTTTTCCAGGCCGTGATGGAATTCCAGGAAGCAATGGTATACCAGGACCACCAGGAAATGTGATTGTGATTCCGGTAAGCTTAGTTTGGATATTGTTTTACCATTAAATTAAAGTGATTTGCAGATGTTGAGCAATCATTGTAATATTTACCTTGAATTTTATGACACACTGTGGATTTACAGACGTGATAGCATGTAACAGTTAACTTTTCACTAGATGACATAATTTTAGATCGGTCAAAACTAAAGACATTAGGAGACTACACAAATTGAATGTGGCTTAACAAAAGCCTTCTTCATCAGAATCATTAAAAGTTCAGGTTAAGAATTAATCAAGTTTTCAAATCGAAAACAACCTCAGAAGCAGTAATGAATGACTTAGTGCCAAGCATAGAATACTTTACCACACAACAAAATTTTAGACTTGTTCATGTTGAAGGCACTAGCTGACAACAAATTAAATGTCAGGAAGGATGGGATTTGCCTTTGAAATGTAGAAAACCTTGTAGGAAATATTTATTTCTTTGGGTCTTTAAGTCTTTTCCCAAACAATCCAACAAACTCTTAGGGAAAATGCTTTTGAAAATATTGCAGGAAAGTGAGAAAATGCTGGATAGCAGCATAACAATAAAATTCCTCTATTTCCCAACATGTGTTCTACATTTTTACAGATAAACCCATAATCTGTAGTCACACTTAACCAGTCATTTGTAAATTCTTTGAAATTGGACATTTCTTATCTATAGACTGAAAGAGTTTTGTGGGTTAAGTTGGCACTGTATTAGTTTATGTATCATATTTTTTTTTGACAGCTAAACCAAAACTCAAAGACATCGGCTCAAAATGAGGCTCTTTCAATGGCACTCAAGCAACACATGGTAAGTTTTCAATATGGATCTATGAACTGCAGTATCTTAAAATTCAGACTCCTGCTTCAACCAGGAATATTCAGGCCTGTAATTTTTATATAAAGATGCTGGTTTCCGAACAGGAAATGATAAAAATAGGACATGACTCTAACTTTGGCTCAGTGATGCAGCCGTTATATGTTAACTGCATCGAAACATTGGAAATGTGTTGTATTTTACGGCTTTTCTAGTGCTGTTTACCATGAAACATTCAGAAGTAAAAAAATACATTTAAATCAGAATGTCAGAGAAAAATGTAATAATTTGAATTTTGCTCCAAATATTAATATCTCTATATCAATTTAAGTGATGTTGCATAGACATTTTCTGAATCTTTTAATTTGTCTTCAAGTCTGTCACCTTTTACACATTGAAATTTATCAAAATCAATGATGGTCGAGTGTTCTTATTCTGTGAGTGTCCTTGAACCAGTAATTTTTGTTTGCATCTCGCAATGCACTTAGTTTGATGACGTCATAAGGTATTTCAGCTTGTAACCCTTACTAATATTTGAACATTTTATTGCAGTTTAATGTCAGCCAAATTAGAGACAAAAAAATGTAATTATTGTTAATTATCTTGGTTAATAGAAATTGATACCACTTTTCTTACTTCAAAATATCATCCCTTCTCAAAAACTGTTGCAACCTACTACTTCCTGCTGTAATTAGTACCAACTTAAGGGTATTAGGTCACACCATGTTTGCTCAAGAAGGCCAATGGGATGTATTTTATTTGATGCACCAGAACATTGAACTTGATATCAAAATTTTTACATGAAAATAATCAGAAATGATTTTCTTATGAAGGCAAGAACTTTCTGTTTCATGTTCTTGTCTTAATTCTTGATTTCATCATGTTGTTTTCTTATCATCAGGGCATACAGACACTCAAGGCTACTTTTCTCTATTTATTCAGGACAACATGCGTGGTGCTCCAGGTCCACAAGGTATGACTGGTCTGCCTGGAAACCCAGTATGTATACAGTTTTTCTAAAAAACTTGAGCCATGCTCTGGCAAAAAGGAGTTTTAATGCATGTATGTGATACATTATATCAAGGAAGTCATCACATAATTATGGATCCATAAAATCCATTTTTTCTGCCTATTCAGAAGATCTGGAGGTAGAATGGTCCTTTACATTCAGAAAATTGACCAAAGGCAAAAAGTTTCAACCCATGTCAGCCTGCATGTGTTGACTGTGCAGCTGACATGGGTTGATACTTTTTGCAGATGCATGAAGCCCACTATTCACAGAGCATGGCTCAATGATTGATTCATAATTTCTCAGTTTCTGACATGAAGAGTAGTACTCACTGACAAATTGTATTTTAATCCTTGACCACAAGACAAACTTTAGGGCAATACCACATGAGCCATGCTTAGGGGAAAATGAGGGCTTAATGCATCTTTGTGATCTATAAGACCAAGCAAGTCATCATATAAATATGGATCCATACAGTTCAACCAACTGAGTCATGTGGTACACTGGTCCTTTGACATGCAGAAAAATTTACCAATAGCAAAAAGTTTCGGCCCAGGTCAGCCCGCACGGACTGCTGGTAATCAGCATTTTCTCCTTTTCCAGCAATGTTTTCAGTGCATTCAACAACAAATCCCATCATTTTTGTCATGTTTAATTTTTGTATGCAAATGCTTTTGACTTGAACAAGTCTAAAATTTTGTCATCTAAATAGGATTTAAATTTAGTTTGTAGTTATTTTATAGTACTTCGCGTCTTATACAACTGTCACAGTGAATGCTAAGTTTTGGGCATGGGCATACCCAAATTGCAACCTGTATTATAACATTTCTCTAAAATTTAATTTGAAATGCTGACTATCATGAATTGCCACATTGAAGTATCCAATTTCTTTGACTGTTTTTTCTGACAAAGGCTTGTTCCCATAACTTTCTGTTTTACCTTTTCTTCCCTCAGGGACCTCAAGGGGACCGTGGCGAGAGGGGTGATGAAGGATTGCCAGGAGAACAGGTAAGGAGTAGTGTTTCAGTTAAACTGTTTACTGGCCGTAACCCTTAAAACACCAAATAAACCAAAGTGAAATTTTTAGTCTAGTGTTAACCCTTAAACTGCTAGTTAAACAAAATGAACATTTCCACTCAACAATAAAAACCAAATATTATTTCAAACTTGATATCACCAAAAGGACAACACCTGATCGGACAGTGTAGATCAAAGATCAGACTGCACATTTTGTGCAGTCTGATCTTGATCTACGCTGTCTGCATAAGGTCGTTGAGTCACGCTTAGCATCCTAAGGGTTGAATGCAACTTTATTGCAACTTCAATGTTTCTTTTGTCCAAAATGTCTGAGCAAAGTGGACAGTGCAGATCAAAGATCAGATTTTACATTTTGTGCAGTCTCATCTTGATCTACATTGGCCGCTATGGCAACTATTTTCGTGAAAGGGGTTAAAATTATATTCAAGCAATAATTTAGTGTAATGTTTATTGTTAAGCGGATGATTTTGTCAGACCAATTTCAAGCATTCTTAGTGAGATTTATTGTTCTTCTGCCCACACAAAGATTAAGGTTAGACTATGCATGTTCTGTACAGGCTGATCTAAGCTCTATGCAATCCACCATTTTGTATATGGTTTATTTTGCAAGTAGTTAAATGTGAGCCTTGGAGAGCTAAGCACGACTGTGAGATGTTGTTTTAGCCAATATGCATCAAGATCAGACTGCCCTTTGCAAACAGTGCAGACTAAAATCAAACTTGTACAGACTTGCTGTCTGATATTTAATTTATTCTTATAATTACATCTTTTTTGTCTGCAAGGATGCTCTTAATTGAAAGTGACAGAGAAACACTGGTGGATTGGAAGAAGTTTTAAATTTTAATGCTGGCTACAATTATCAAGGCTGATATCTGGCAATCAAAAAATTGTTGAAAGATTTCTATAACTATATTCTAAGATTTTATCTCCCATTGCCTGTTTCTTTGATTCTCAAATCCTGTTTATTTTTACATTAGGGCCCACCAGGACAAATGGGAGTACCAGGACCCCTTGGACCCATAGGAAAGAGGGTGAGGAAAGTCAATAAAGAGTACTTTTAACCCTTAACCTGCTAAATAAGTAAAAATAAACTTTAAAGCTGATAGTAAAACCCAGAAAAATGCAATTTCAAAATAATTTTTTAGAGAAAAATATCTCCTTATTGGACAGTGTAGACCCAAGATCAGACTGCACATTCTGTGCAGTCTGATTTTGAGCTACACTGTAATAATCCTGTGTTCTAACGATGCTGAGTGATTGGCCAACATTGAATTATGAGAACAAAATGCTGGTAACTAGTATTTTCTTGTTTTCAACAATGTATTCCACCTTTCCAAAGACAATCCCAGCCTTTGAGTTACATGTAGTTTGTCATCTGAAATGCTTTTACTTTGAGCAAGTCTAAAATTTTGTCACCTGATAAAGAGTTAAGGCTGGTGATTTATCTCATAAACTTATCTGAGCAGGATTGTTACATGACTAAGTAAAAGATGACTTAATAAAACTTTCATCTTATTTTTATTTATTGCAGGGCCGAAGTGGAAGTGATGGTCAGACAGGGCCAATTGGAGCACCAGGTGACCGGGTGAGTTTTTTGAGGATGAAAGAGTCATTAGACAACATTATGTGTAAAGTTAGAACACTACTTGACAAGTATAGGTAGGATAAGTCTGGCAAAACTTAGATAAAATTCATTGGTACTTGCATAAAAAGTCACTGAGAATTTGAACTTTGGGAAAGTCTTTTTTGGATGAACTCCCTTGGTAATTTGTACAGTTTTGTATTTTGTACCTGAAACGATAAAGTCAAAAATATTCTGGAGAAAACACACTCTTGGAGAACAGGTCTCCTGTCTCATAATGCTACTATGATATCACAAAATCTAATCTCAAACATGTGTAACATAACAAAATTTGTAATGGGTATATTACTCTGAAAACAAGCAAGGTTATGTGATAAAATAATTTCCATACTTTTATACAGTATGAATTAACTCTTCACCACACAATCCAGACCTTTAACGACCCTGTGAAAGAAGCCTTTCGAAAACATTGTGGGAAAAGGAGAAAATGCTGGTTACCAGCATTTTCACCTTTTCCCACAATGTTTTGTACTCTTCCCAAAACAAATTTAAATTTTTGAGTCACTTTTTATTTGACATCTGAAAAAGCTTTCGATTTGGACAGGTCTAAAATTTTGTCATTTGGTAAAGAGTTAAATATAGTGGACTGTCAAGGCAAGGCATACGTAATGCTACCAGCACAGATTTGGAAAAATTATCTTTGATTGAATTGATTAACCCTTATAGTGCCTTTCACAACGATAGTTGCTTTTTGCGGCCTGTGTAGATCAAGATCTCACTGCATGAAATGTGCAGTCTGTTCTTTGATCTGCATTTTCTGCTTTGCTGAGAAACACTATAGCCTACAGCCATCATAATATTGCAATCATTCTGGTTGTGTTTATAAACTAATTATGTCTGTTTGGTTTATGGGGTGCTTTAAGGGTTAACTGAAATAGAGAAATTATATTTTTGACCTGTAGCTTAGGGTCACGAAAACACAGAACTGTTTGGTAAAAGGTTTAGTCTCAGTGTAAGCAATAAAAATTTGAATTATTCCATTTTCATTTTAGGGTCAGTCAGGATACCCAGGTGTGCCAGGGACACCAGGAGAGAAAGGAATGAGGGTAAGATAATATAGCTTTCTTATTTGTTTCATGGCACATTCTTTACTTTATTTAACCCTTGCAGGGCTAAGCCAGGGTTTAAATTCGTATGTGGACAGAAAGTACATTATGATCATGTATCTACACTGTCCACTCCTTTGCCAAATAATCTGACAGAACTTGTTTGAATTTGCAATATCTGCATTTTTAGAACAGACTGATTTTCTTTTTATTTATTGTTGCTACCGGTTGCCCATATGGGCAACATCCCCTGAAGGCTGTTAGTTTTGTTATTGGGGAAAAAAGTGCAAAATACAGGACGAAACCCATCCTGTGTTATGCCATGTTCTTTAAAGTGTTCTGTGTATAGCACCGTCACACAGGACCTCGCTTTAACATTGATCTCATCCGAAAGACTGTAAGTAATCCTAGATGGCCAGCAGTGCGGTCCAAACCTCAAGTGACTCAAGACTTGATATTTACAAGTCCTATGCCATACCACTTTAGCTATGCAGGCTTGTAGGACTGACTCAGTGAGTCCCCTTTCTATATTTAGGGCTACAATGTTTAACTCTTTACCAAACATCAAAACTTTAGATTGGTCCATATTCAAAGCATTTGCAGATGACAAATAAAATGATATTCCAGTGACAAGATTTATATCAGAAAGGTTGGAAAACATTTTCTAAACATTGTAGGAAAACGGAGAGAATGCTGGTAACCAGCATTTCTCCTTTTTTCCTCAATATTTTCAAGCGCCTTTTACATCAGGGTCATTGAAACTCAGAATTGTGTCGTAAGGGTGAAAAATACTTGTTTGACAAGAACTTGACTGTTTACTCTACTTTGTTCTGTCAAGGATTTTTCTGAGGGAGGACAACTGTCCCATACATTTTCAGAAATTGGGACATTTTCAGAACAAGTGTATGCACCCATTGTTCTATTTGAATCTTTCAGTCTTTCTGTAAATGTTCTCTATTGGGAATAACAGAGGAACACATGCGTGCTTACTACAGAGATTTTAATGCAAGAACTAAAGAAACAACTGTATTAGGAGAAGACCTTTAAAAACATTGTCGGAAAAGGAGAAAAATGCTGGTAACCAGCATTTACTCCTTTTCCCATAATGTTTTCAAGCCTGTTGTAGATCTACAGCTCATTTGTTCTGGTTTCAAATTTGTCATTTTCAGTTAATTTAAATTTGGAATAGTCCACAATTTTGTTGTTTGGGAAAGGGTTAAAGCATTTTTACTGCTAAGAAATTTACAGCACCAAATATATAAACTTCACCTCTTTCTGGTGGTTAAAAACGGGAACTATTAAGACTCAAAAAAATTGTCATTTTACAGGTTTGACTAAACAAGCAGACAGTATACATTCAAGATGAGACTGGATATTCTGTGCAGTCTGATCTTGATCTATAATGAATGCAAAAACTTATGTTTTTGCCCATAGCATAAAAAATGTTTAACCCTTTACCACACAATCCCGATTTTTAACGACCCTGAAAGAAAAGGCATTTGAACACATTGTAGGAAAAGGAGAAAATTCTAGGTACCAGCATTTTCTCCTTTCCCCACAATATTTTCTACCCTATCAAAAAGAGAAATTATCATTTTAGCAGCTTTTAATTTGTCGTCTGCAAATTCATGAAAATAGGTCCATTCCAAAATTTTGTCGTATGGCAAGGTGTTAATTCCCTTATTTGTATGATACATATATATCACTGTCACTTTCAGGGTTATCCAGGTATAACAGGACAAATGGGACCTGCAGGTCACAATGGTGAAATGGTAAGTCATACAAGATTTACAATGAAATTGTTATTATTCAAATATACAATCTGCTTTTTCTTCTATTCCCACAATGTTTTGTACTAGAACAAATACAATTTTAGCCACTTTTAATCTATCATCTGCACTTGCTTTGGATTTGGACAGTCCAAAGTTTTGTGGTTTGGTAAAGGGTTCATACATCTGAAAACTTTGTGGTTAATGGAGATACTGCTTCTTACTAGCAATACTCAATACCACAATATATATATACACATAACTCTTTACCAGCATATGGACACATTTAGATTCATCCATATCGAAAGCATTGTCAGAAAACAAATGTGGTGAAACCCTAAATCCTTTTATTGGGAAGAAAACATTGTGGAAAAGGAGAGAATGTTTGTTATCAGCATTTTCTTTCTTATCCACAATATTTTCAACAGCCTGCTACTGTAGGGGTCATTAATAAAATCAATTTGTTTGGTAAAGGGGTTTAGAAAGAAATTAGGGGTCGCATAGATTAATGACTTTAGAAAATAAGGCAAAAATGAATGGGGCATGCACTGTGGCCATGTTATGGCAAGTAAGTATGAAAGTGGCATTAAACACCATTGAACCAATTGATAATTTGTCATGAAGTGCTAGCTCTAGTTTCATTATTTTTTGTCATTGTGGCATTTGTCGAAGACAGTGCCACTATAATTATGGGTTCAATACGGCATTTTGAAAACCATGTATTGTAGTTTGTGCAGAACCAAAGGAAGTAAACCCAATTGAACTCAAATTTTCTAAGACAAACAAGTGTTTCAATTGCACTCAGATATGAAATTGAAAATGGCATATTAAAATAAATTGGAATAGACCATTGATAGTCGAATTACTTCTTTTTTATCGAAAATAGCTTGATCCGCTGCGGCGATCTATTGGCGTAATGATACACACAATCTTTGTCTCTTGAACGCATGATTCAGAGCTTGTTTGACCCAAAAATAGTTCGGCCTGGGCTTATTCGTCCCTGTGCTTTGTTCGCCTGGACTTGTTTGTCCCATAAAATTGCACGCTACTCTATTGGATTGTGCATGACTATATAGTAGGTTGACTTTCAGGCAAATATTTTGAAACCATTTCTATTGTTTATTTTTCAAATTATTAATTCCACACAATGACTCCCTTGAGAAATGCCACACCAGTGCTTTCAACACTTTGATTTTTTTTATGTAATTTGAATATGAAAGGAAGTAAATTGTTTAAACTTCTACTCTAGGCCTTAAAGCCTCTGTCACAACTTAAGCTGACTTTACAGAGAGTGAAGATCAAGATGAAACTTTACAAAATGTGCAGCCTAATGTTTGACCTACACTGTCCACTTCATTCAGATATTCTGAACAAGAGCAAACTTGTAGCTGCAGTTATTTTGGTCTTCTTTTTAGGCCAAATTTGTCTGTTAAATTTGTTTAGTGCTTCTAGGGTTCCTAGATTATTTCTATTACGGTAACTCTTTACCAAATGACAAAATGTTAGACTTGTCCAAATTAGAAGCATTTGCAGATGACATAATTATTGTCACTTGTGAATTAAAATTTATTTTTTTGAAAGGATAGAAAACATTGTGGGAAATGGAGAAAATGCTAGTAACTAGCATTTTCTTCTTTTCCGATAATGTTTTCAAATGTTCTTCCATAGAGTAGCTAAAAGTTGGTATTGTGTGATAAAGGGTTGAATTTGTTTGGTGCTTTTAGGGTTTATAGTTTATTTCTATTAACAGTATACAGTTTTACAATGAAAGTTTTCTTTTTTCTCTTGACAGGGTCACCAAGGGGAACCAGGACCCATTGGACCCCAAGGAGAAATTGTGAGTCTGATACCTGTTTTTGACAGAGGAATGAATTGTAAACCTTTCACTCTATCACTACCAGCGATGGCGTAGATCAAGATCAGACTACAGAATGTGCAGTCTGATCTTTGATCTACACCATCTACTACCAGGTGCTAGGCTATGAACCAATTCATCTTAAATAGCAATGGAAATCTATTTTTAGACCTTGAAAACAGTTGAATTCTTGAGTTGGTAGTGAAAGAGTTCGTGTGCCAGGCATAATTTTTTATGGGTTTGTTTGCTGCAGCAAAGATCATGATTAGAGTGCTCTTCAGTCGTTTCTATTTGATACACTATTGGATGTTTTTTAGTTATTCTGTCCAAAAATAGCACAAAAAAATGGAATGTTTTGATCTAGTTAATGGGCTTAGAATTTTCGATTTTATTTCTTCGTACTGCAAATAAAAAGTGTAGTGTTGTCTGGGCCATGAGTTCACTGGAAAATGGTATTTTGGTAGACTTAACCCTTAAGCTGCTAAGGGTGACTCACTGACCTTTTGCGGAAAGTGTAGACCAAGATCACACTGCACAGAACATGCAGTCTGATCTTGGATCTACACTGTCTGATAAGGAGATATTTTTCCCCAAAAATAAGTTTGAAATAACATTATTCGGGATTGTATTATTGGCTTGAATTTAACTTACTTAGCAGGATAAGAGTTAATTTTTTGTGTGTATGAGATTTTATGTGAAAACGGTATGAGTCGTACTGTGTGAAAAGGGGGCTTCATGCATCTACAAAAAGTATAGATCCATGTCAGCCTGCTTAGCCCGGGCTGACATGGTTTGGAAGTTTTTGCTTTTGGTAAATTTTCTGCATATCCAAAGATTCTTCTGCCTCAAATTAAGCCTGTTGTTAGACAAAGTGAAATTTGTGGATCCATAATTACGTCATGATTACGTAACCAGTATTTTCTCCTTTTCTCACCATGTTTTCTACCTTTCCCAAAACAGATTTCAGTTTTTGAGTCACATTTAATTTGTCATCTGCAATTGCTTTCAATTTGGACCAGCCTAAAATTTTGTTGTTTAGTAAACAGTTAATTGAAGTGATTTGATAATATTCCTTCATGCTCTCAAATAATTCAGCCTTTGCCAAAGAATCCCACCTTTTAACAACTGCGAGGAAAAATATCTTCTGAAAACAATGTGGGAAAAGGAGAAAATTTTGGTAACCAGCATTTTCTCCTTTTCTCGCAATGTTTTCTGGCAATTTAAAGAAAAATTACATCATTGGATATGTGATTTGTCATCTGAAAATTAACATTTTCAAATTAGACCAGTCTGAAATTTAGCCATTTGATAAAAGTATAACTATATTTTATCATCCTTGAAGGGTCAACGAGGGTTTACTGGCCCACGAGGAAGACCTGGCCCTATTGGAGCCCCTGTAAGTAATTATTTTCAGGATAATTGTAAAGTCTGACTTATGTATGATGATAATTCCTTTTTGTATGATTTTTCATACAGATATGTTCCAATCCATGTGCATGTGATAGATCCTTCTATATATCTCTATGGCCTCTAAAGGCCACAATTTCAGCCCGATACTCATGAAACTTGGTCAGAATGTTTGTCTTATAAAATCTTAGACAAGTTTGAAATTGGATCAGGTCAGGTCAAAAAGTAGGTCATTGGGCTTAATCTTAGAAAAACCTTGTGTGCACCCTACTGGCCACATTCTCAGCCTTTTACTCATGAAACTTGGTCAGAATGTTTGTCTAGATGAAATCTCAGAAAAGAATGACATCAAGTCGTCAGGTTAAAAAGTAGGTCACTGAGCCAAATCTTATAAAAACCTTGTGTGACTCTAGAGGCCATGCTTTGAGCCAGATTCATAATTCAACAATAGGCTAAATCGGTCAAAAAGTAGATCACTTACACTAATGTGTTTTACATCATCATGACCAGGATCTTTTAAACTTTATCAATCCTAGATGACCTTACTCAGGTGAGCGCTTTAGGGCCAATGGCCCTCTTGTTTAACATGTAGCAACAACTTAGTTTCAAGATTCAACCCTTACTACACATACCCGAGTTTTAACGACCCTGAAGAAGACAGTCTTTGAAAACATTGTGGGAAAATGAGAAAATGCTGGTAACCAGCATTTTCTCCTTTTTCCACAATGTTTTCCAACCTTTCCAAACACAAATATCAACAACTGAGCCACAATATTTTATTTGTTGTCAGCAAGTACTTTCAAAACGGATCAGTTTTACTTTTTGTTGTCTAGTAAAGGGTTAATGCATTATTTTACCCAGAACAATGTCTATTCTTACATTGTAGGGCCTTCCTGGAACAGAGGGTTCTCAGGGACCTAAAGGAAATGTTGTAAGTTATGATTTCAAAAGTTTCATACCATCTCTGCTGTGTGACCAGAGCATAACCGTGTTGCCATTATGCACTTATTCTTATATTCTTTCCCTTCAACATTTGTCAGAAAAACTTCTCATTTCTGTGTAAAACTTTGTAATTTTATCGTGTATTCTTGTGTTTAGTCATTATTTGTGTATAAGTTGGTGGATAATTTTGTGTGTAAACCCCTCCCCAAAGAAAGTGAAAACAAAACAAATGAAAGAACATACAAACTTTATTTCATGCTTTTCAATAGTTTATCGAGAAATAATGGTCAATTATGGTTTGATATTTCATGGTTACGACCAGTGAAAAATACCGATTTCATACTTTCTAACTCTTCAATTGAAGGCGGAAACAGTAGTTCCCACACACCAGTTACATGTACCTAGGTAAACAGTGTCAACCAGAGGGAAATGTGACATAATTTACACTAATTTTCTTGTGCTTTACGTAATATTGTAATGCCTTGTTATGTGAAGAGGATACACCATGGTGAATTACCGAAAACAACTGTACTGGATTTTGATGAAAGTTCCAACAAAATAGGGGTTAGAAGCATAAAATAAAAAGAATATTTGTTTTTTTTTTTTTTTTTCAATGAAAGATCGAAATTTATTTCATCTCGTGAACATCATTGGTAATATTTTCAGTTGAGGCTGTACCACTCCAGAAAATATTACTGATGATGTTCACCCAATGAAACATCACCCAAAAAAAATATATATATATATCCTCTATATTTTTTCACTAGCCTAGTTGTTCACACTGAACTGATTATTCTGTGTTTTGAGATATTTTGGTCAAGGCAGCCTTGAAATGACCACAAGTTGGTCTCAAACTAACCATATTTCTGGAACATTTTGCCGACTTCTGCATGCTTACATGTGTACATGTATCATCATTTTTACAGGGAGCTATTGGAGCCCCGGGAGCCCCAGGTCCAGGGGGTGCACCAGGACCTATTGTAAGTAATGTTACACGATTCACCCTTTAGTATGTTCTTCTATGCTTTGGACAATCAAAGTAGCATCCAACCAGATTTCATTTTGCAAGTTTTTTTTTTTAATCTTAACTCTGATAGCACCTATCATAACTACAATTGCCTTTGCAGCAGCCTAGATCAAGATCAAACTGCATAAAATGAACAGTCTGATCTTTGATCTACACTATCTGCTTTGCTCAAATACTTTGGACAAAAGCAACTGTGAAATTGAACATATTTGGGTCTAATTTCTAGACTGAAAATGTCAGTTTGGTTTTTTTATCGCTTTAACCCTTTACCGTACAACGCCGCCTTTTGACGCCCCTGGGAAAGAAGCCTTTTGAAAACATTGTGGGAATAGGAGAAAATGCTGGTAGCCAGCATTTTCTCCTTTTCCCACAATGTTTTCTACCCTATCTAAGAAAAGTTGCACCATTTGAGCCACATCGAAATTGTCGTCTGCAAATGCTTTCAAGTTGGACAAGGCTAAAATTTTGTTGTCTGGTAAAGGGGTAAGGTTAGAAAAGACTGGTAATATTCATTGGCATGCAAAGACGGCTTAAACTCTTTACCACACAATCCCGACTTTTAACGATGTTGAAGAAAAATCCTTTTGAAAACATTGTGGGAAAAGGAAAAAATGCTGGTAACCAGCATTTTCTCCTTTTCCCACAATGTTTTCTACCCTTGCCAAAGCAATTTTCAATTTTTGAGCCACATTTGATTTGTCGTCTGCAAATGCTTACAATTTGGACCAGTCTAAAATTTTGTTGTTCCAAATAACAAAATTCAGACTTGTCCAAATTGAAAGCATTTGCAGACAAAAACAAAATGTTTTTCAAATGATGAGATTTGTCTTTGAAAGGGAAAAAAAACAGTATGGGAAAAAGAGAAAATGCTGGTGACCAGCATTTTGTCCTTTTCCCTCAATGTTTTCTAAAGTCTTCTCAGTTAGGGTTGTTAAAAGTTGGGATTGTATGGTATAGGCTGAAACTGAGATATAGATGGAAATTTGTGTAAAAAACAGTGGGAATTACCCAGTTCTTGGAATTTTTTTCTGTATTTTTTGCCATTTTATGAGTAGTTGGTAAGCTGTTAATACATGACAAGGGATAAATTTTGAACATGGAACAATGGTACTATTTTGAACAGCTAAGTTCTGATTTCAAAGATCTTTCTGCAGAAAAATATCTCACCTTATTGGACAACATAGATGCAAAATCAGAGTAGGATCAATGCATTTTTTTCCACTTTTTTCAACCTTAAACTACCTTTCACTACTACAGTTTCCTTTACAGACAGTGTAGATCAAGATCAGACTGCACAAAATTTGCAGTTTGATCTTTGATCTACAGTGTTTGCTTTGCTGAAACAGTACAGACATAAGAGCAGTCACAAACTTGCAACTATCTGGCTCTTATTCTGGAATGAAAATATCCGTTTGAGTTTATTTTATGGTTAACTTGAAATAAATTTTTTATCAATAGGGTTCCCCTGGACCACCAGGACCACTTGGACCCCAAGGAATTCCAGGAGCTCAAGGAAAGCCAGGATTACCAGGACTGCCAGGCCCCATTGGACCCTCTGTAAGAAAATTTGCTTGTTAAAATTTAGGTTTCTTGATATTTTCAGCTAAAAAATGCCAATGATAGCATGAACATATTACAAACTTGATACAGAAATTTTGCAGTTTTAAAATATTTCAAACACAAAATATTTGTAACCATAGTAACCCATGTAATGTACATTGCCAGGCTCAAATTTTCTCCTGATTCAAAACATGTAATTTTGTATAAAACGTGCATTCAGGAATGTGTTAAAATGCTGCCAATTGTGGAAAATGTCAAATAAAGCCATAACAGCATTTCCGTGAAACTTCATAGAGGTGGCACTTCAGGTTACTGCAATAACATACATGTAGTTTTAGTCTTGTCCATGCAAGAAAATTTTTGACACAGTGACATCTTCATTGGATGTTGAATTTCACACATTAATAAAATTTTGTGTTGGATTTGGCGAAATTCTGTAAGTCCAGAAATGTTTGCATTGTGGAAATCTTCGCAGTTTTCGCGTATTGAATAAAATCATAAAGATATCCACCAATGTAAATTTAAGCAACATCAAGGTAGACACCGGATCATGCAGGGGCAACTGACTTGTCGTTTGTCAATACAGGATGCTGGCACTTTTATGCAAGATCGTCTGTTGCAGTTTTTGCCGATATTAAAACACACATATGGTCAGTATTTGGCAATTCGTGAAATATTAGAACTGCAGTTATATCCACCTTTACAGTACCAAAACAGAAAATAGAATTGAATTATGAGTTGACATTTTCAAGTTCCTGTAGTATTTTATTTGTCTAAAAGTGGCATGAGCAGTTAAGGAATGATTCAGAACATCGCTTAAAGATAATCCTCTTGATGGATGGCCGAAAAGCGTAATGGAGTCAATTTTGGCAACTGCGCATGACAAGGTGAATAATGACGGGCGGGTTACAGTGCATGTCATATTGGACAACTTAGGCGTGTCTTGTTTCACAAATTCACAGTACAAGTATTTCCTTTCACAGGACCCAGAAATGTCTAGATTGAGCAAACGCTGGGTTTTGGAGGGGATTATAAAGAAAGGTACACTGATCTCTTGACTTGTAACGACAGTGTCATTATTTTTCCTAATCTTGTGCCCACCAATGTACGTTTACATGTGTTTTGAAATTCTCTGTGAAAATGTATTTCTCAATGAATTTGTATGACATTTGGAGTATGTTTTGGGTATAGATTGTCTGATATGTATGCTAAAAATTATCTTAATTGGTCTCCTAGTTTTATTTTTACTACAGAATTCCACGAATTTATTGAACAGCCCTCATAGATCTGATAACGGAAGCATGATTGCTTGTGCTTTCATAAAACTTGAAAGCCCAACAGTTTTGATTGGCTGACTGAAAACTGAACAGAAGATGGCCCTTTCTAGAAGTACTTTGGATCCTCACATCGTGCAAAGTTGATTTCAGTGACACTGAAAAATCTAAATTTCATCGAAACGTTGCATGGAATCAAATAGAAAGCATTATTCCTGTTCATTCTTTGATGAGACTCACTGCTATATATTGTAGGGTCTTGATGGTTTGAAGGGAGATCCAGGGCCAAAGGGAGACCTAGGTGCCATGGGAAATCAAGGCATCATTGGATATCCAGGACCAAGAGGAATGAAGGTAAGCAACTACACTATATAGAATCATTTTGCGAATTGTTGTTTGTGAAAGCAATTATTGACATACATACATGATATGATTTTAGTCAGATACTTTATATTATCCATTTACCACACAATCCCGACTTTTAACGCCCCCTGAGAAAGAAGCGTCTTTTGAAAACATTGTGGGAAAAGGAGAAATGCTGGTAACCAGACTATTTCCTCTTGGGAAAAGAGAAACTGTTGGTCACCTGCAGTTTCTTCTTTTTACTCAATGTTTTCTCATGGAAGAAAAATTCCATACAACAAGCCATATGAAATATGTTGTCTGTATATGTTTTCAATATGAACCAGTTAATTTAGTTTGGCTGTTAAGATTATTTTTAGCTTGGCTGTTTTTGAGGAAAACATATAGTTATAGTCATAGCCCTGGCGTCGTCTATGTCCTTGTCTTCATGGTCATACAAAAATTTAGACATTTTATATTATACCTATCATTACTGAAGACATTTACTTCAAATTCAGACTAGTTTCTAACTATCAATAGGGAAACCTATACAACAGGGGCAGTTACCATCAAATATTTCTGACATGGCTATGCCCCTTTTTTGACTTAAACTATTCACTAAAAGCAACGGCAGCCAAGCATTGACACCTGCATTCAGAGCTCATGTTTGTATTATGTGTAATGAAAATGGTCTTAGTAATGATGTTTTATCGCAGTATTTCTTATTTCTTACAGGGTGATAGAGGAAACAGAGGGCAAATTGGTGAGAAAGGAAATCAGGTCAGAGTTCAGTCCCTTTTCTTTTATTCCTGTATTCCATATTTTAACAACCTTGAGACAGAATAATTTTAAAAACATTGTTGGAAAAGGAGTAAATGATGTTAAACAGCATTTTCTCTTCTTCCCATAATGTTTTCCACTCATGGACAAATTTCACTTTGTTAATCACATTTATTTTATCATCTGCAAATGTGTTTAGTTTTGACAAGTCTAAAATTTTGTCATTTGGTATTAACTTACCCATGCACAAAGTGCTTCTATGTTAGCTATTGTGATGCTTTTTTTGTCTGTCAAATGTTGCAATGGTCGTTGCTTGTCCCTTATCATCTGTCAGCAACATTTGAGCTGTGCTGTGGAAAAAAGGGCTTTAATGCATCTCTGTGATGAATGAAACTGTGCAAGTTGTCACATGATTATGGAGCCATAAGTCCCATTTTGTCTAACATCTAACTGAATCATGAGGTAGAATGGCCTTTTGGACATGCAGAATATTTACAAATAGCAAAAATTTTCAACCCATGTCAGTCTGCACATACTGCGCAGGCATACATGGGTCATTACTTATACAGATGCTATAAGTCTCTGTTTCACAGAACATGGCTCATATCTAAATTGTGACTTTTTTGTCCCTGGACTGAAGGCAATCATATTATTTAAATTGTCCACAGCCAGATGTAAACAACTATATTCTTTCTAATAAGGATACAGTGTATGAAGTCTTTTTGACAGCTTAGCTGAATGTGCTGGCTTTTGACCTACTTCATGGTATTGATGTGTTCGAATGAATAAATGATGTGCAACACATGAAAAGGGGCCTTCGGACATACGTGTAAAAGTGTGTCGTCCCAGATCAGCTGAATCTGAGACAACACTCCCCGTTTTTGTGCGATTTTCTGTTTGATGAAAGTCTACTGTATGAAAAAATCTTATGTAGTCGTAAAGTGCCCTCTTGAATTAGCCTGCGCGGACTATGCAGGCTAATCCAGGATGACACTATACACAAATGTCCGAAGGTCTCATTTCACATGTTGCAGGCCAAATGATAATTTGTGAGTGATAAAAAATGTGGATATGTTTATACTGTGGGCCATGCAGGTTAAATTTATGACAAAATTCATAAACATTGGTGCCACTAATCGATACCATGGGGTGCTTATTTACACCATAGCAAAATGATATGATAGACAATAATCTTAATGAACTGTTTCTTTATGTCTACATGTATTTTCAGATGCATCATTTTTAGAAGCAACTGCTCTTTTACTTGTACCCCTTACACGGACTATCTTTTTCAAAAAAATTCTAGTTTGCAATATTTCTTGTCTTTTCTACTTTTCTAGGGAAAACCAGGGCATCATGGTGACCGTGGAGATATGGGGGGTAAAGGGGACAAAGGCCAACCTGGAGAAAGTGGTCCACCAGGTCCCGAGGGACTGGAAGGGGCAAAGGTAAGGGCAAGGACTGATTCCAGGCAGTTCACCGTGACTATTGTAATAGTCTAAGATAGAGTGATATCTCACAATATTTGTATTTATTAGGATTTTTATAATTACACCAAACTTAAAAGATTATTCATCTCTGAATTAAATCTTTACCATGACATGACCATTACAAAATTTTTGACTTGACCATACAGGAAGCATTTGCAGATGACACATAAGGTGTAGCCCAAATGGTGACTTATGTCTGTGATAGGGTAGAAAACATTGTGGGAAAAGGAGAAAATGCTGGTAACCAGCATTTTCTCTTTTTCTCACAATGTTTTCGAGAGCCTTCTTCAGGGTCATTTAAACTTGGGATTGTGTGGTAAACGGTTAAGTAAGGCAAGAGCAGTCAAAACATCAGCAGAAATGAAGCACAAATGCAAAAAAAAAATTCAGTTTTACATTTCCTTAATTGGCAACATAGCCTTTTAACTCTTTACCAAACGACAAAATTTTAGACTGGTCCAAATTGAAAGCATTTGCAGACGAAAAAATAAATTTGACTCAAAAATTGAAATTTTATTTGGGAGGGGTAGAAAACATTGTGGGAAAAGGAGAAAATGCTGGTTACCAGCATTTTCTCCTTTTCCCACAATGTTTTCAAAAGCTTTGTTTCTCAGGGTCGTTAAAAGTCGGGATTGTGTGGTAAGGGGTTAAGGTATTTTAAGATTGCATGCCAGAATTTCACAGAGGTTTGTTAGAATGTCATGTGATTTATAACACACCTTATAAAGGATCATATGCAAATAAGTAGGATGACATCATATTTGATCTCACATAAAAAGACAGAGTTACCGATTGTAAAGCAACCAACTAATATTTGAATGCCAAATTTGCATCTTTTGAATGCAAGTAACAGTCCAGTTTCTTTAGGCTTGCAAAAAAAAAAACCCATATTTTGTAGTGTGTTTCAGTTTTTAACAAAAATTTCATTTGCAGCAGAAATACATGTAATCTGAAAAAAGCCCCTTAACCCTTTATCACATAACAAAATTTTTAGACATTCCCAAACTGAAAGTGCTTGTAGTTGACAAATTAATTATAGCACAAGTAATGGAATTTGCCTTTGAATGAGAAAAAAACAATGTCGGAAAAGGAGAAAATACTGGTTACCAGCATTTTCTCCTTTTCTCACAATGTTTTCAAAAGAATTTTTCCTCAGGGTTTTGAAAACTCAGGCTTGCATGGTAAATGTTTAAGCTTAAAATTAGGTTTACTTTATGCTTTTGACATAAAATGAATGTGAGGAGTATGTCAATTATATTACAGTGAATTATATTTTGTGATTGACTCCTTATCTCCTGCCGCCATCTTTAGTTACTTCACTTATTTCCCCTATTTTAGGGAGATCGCGGTGTTCGAGGAGAAGCCGGTCCACCAGGTCCAAATGGAGAGACGGTAATTTTATATCCTGATTCCTAAACACTGCCACCTAATTCTCATCACATAACCTCTCTTGTTTACAGTGTAATAGAGCCATTATGAATTATTTTTATCATATGTGACAACATTTTGTTGAAACACTGCATCTTTGTGTGTTATTTCCAAAACTTATGTTCACCACAAATTTCCCAGTCAATTCAACTGTGAAATTGATCATTAGAGTAAAGCTAAGATTTGTATTATTTTCAGATTTAACACTTATCCTGCTAAATAACTGAAATGGAATTTTCGAACCAGTAATAAAACCCAAATAATGATACTTATTTTTAGGAAAAGAAGATCCCCTTATTGGACAATGTAGATCCAAGATCAGACTGCACGTTCTGTGCAGTCTGATCTTGATCTATGCTGTCCACAATAGGTCAGTGAGTTGCACTTAGCAGCCTAAGGGTTAAAATTAAGTAATCAAATGTCAGATTCTTTGGAACTATTTAAAGCTCTGAAAGTACACTAATGTTAAAACTGTGAGTCTGTCTCATTCATGAATATCTAGGTTTGTTATAGAGATCTAACAATTTTTCAAGTAGTTCTTGAGATACGGTTATGTGATTAAAAGAATCTGACATTTGTTGGTGTTTGAGGTAGAGTTTTATTAAATTTTATTAAACTTGTAAAGAAAAAATGTTATTAAGCTTGCCAAAGGCCCGGTTAATAACATTTTTCCTAGACTCTTTAATGAAATTTTATTTAAAATACATTTATCAGCTTATATCAGATCTTATATACTTATTATTTGCGTTGTAATAACTTTTAAAATTGTAATTTTTTGGACTATGTTTTCAAAAGCACTCTTCTTTCATGGTCGATAAAACTTTGGATTGTGTGGTAAAAGGTTAAGAATCAAAAGAAGTATGATTTTCTGTGTCATTTTTCCAGGGTCGTATTGGTATGCAAGGACAGCCAGGATATCCTGGGCCCCCAGGCGCTAAAGTATGTGCAAGTTTTATTTTAGTTAACTCTATACCACAAAATTTTAGACATGTCCGAATTGAAAGTATTTGCAAACGAAAAATGAAATGTGGCCAAAATATTGAAATTTGTCTTACAAAGGATAGAAAACATTTTAGGAAAAGGAGAAAATGCTGGTTACAAGCATTTTCTCCTTTTTCCCACAAAGTTTTCAAGAAGCCTTCTTCTTCCAGGTTTCCAGGTTTGGTAAAACAAGGTATTGTTTAGTAAATAGTTAACTCTGTAAAGGGTTGTCACCTTACTATTTGTCAAAGCTTTTATTGTCGTGTACATATAGCATGTCACTTTTGAAAACATTGTTGTGAAAGGAGAAATCATTATTGATAAGCAGTTTACCCACCCTGCCTAACTCTTTATCAGATGACGAAATTTTGGACTTGGCCAAATTGAAAGCAATTTGCAGACGGACAGATTAATTGCTGTTTAATTGATTATTTCTGTCTTTGATATAGTAAAAAACATTGTGGGAAAAGGAGAAAATGCTGGTTACCAGCATTTTCTCCTTTTCCCACAATGTTTTCAAAAGGCCTTTTCCTCAGGATTGTTAAAACTTGGGATTGTGTGGTAAAGGGTTACATACTTTCACTGGCATTGGTATATTTCATCAACAAGCATATTGAATATCCATGTTGTACAACGATAGTCTAAAAGTCTGCAAAATCATCTCAGTCTGCAGTAAGTGAAACCATTGCCATACTCTTGCAACTTTCAATGAGGAATATTCTGAGTCATGCTCTGTGCAAAAGGGGTTTAATGCATCTACAAACAGTATCAACCCATGTCATCTCATGCATTCGTTGCAGGCTTATATGGGTGGAAACTTCATGCTATTTGTAAATTTTATGCATGTCCAAGGACCATTCTACCTCCAGATTCAGTTCATTTTTAGACTAAATGCGTTTTATGGATTCCCAAATTTTGTGATAACTTGCTTGGTTTACTGCATCATGAAGATGCATTAAAACCTGTTTGCCCGAGGGCTATACAACTATTTATCATACAACAAGTTTTTAAACTTGTCCTGCTTGAATGCATTTCAAGACAGTAGAATGCAATGTTGCTGCAATGATGCTTTTTATCTTTGAAAGGATAGAAAATATTATAGGGGAAGGAAATGATGGTTAACTGCATTCCTACAATGTTTGCAAAAGTATTCTTCTGAGAGATAGTTGTAACACAACCATGTTTGTTTAACCCTTTCCCAAACGACAAATTTTGGACTGAAAGAGTTTGCAGACGACAATTTTAAATTTGATGAAAGTGGCAGAAAGGTCTCAAAATGGGTAGAAAACACTGTGGGAAAAGGAGAAATTGCTTGTTACGAGCAATTTCTCCTTTTCCCACAGTGTTTTCAAAAGACTTGTACTGCAGACACGTGAAAACCAGGGTTTGTTTGGGAAAGGGTTAAGGTTATTAACTTCTTAGCTTCTTTCTGAGCTTGTGATTGAAACTCTTATATCCTTGATGATGTCAAGTATGAATTGTCAAAAGAAACACTAATTCATGGTTTGGTACATTGATACTATTTCAGGGAGATCAGGGTGTCAGAGGTAGACGTGGAAGACGTGGACGTCCAGGCAAAGTGGTAAATTCATACTCAATAATTATACGTAGATACACACTATGACATGATCTTTCTATCCAAGGATCCACCATGGTAATTGGTTTTATGACCAGCAATGGCATAACTTAGGAAATTAATTTTTCAAATACAAAGACATTGCATAGTAAGAGCCCTTTAACCTTCAAAACAAGCCCCCCCCCCCCCCCCCCCCCTTAAAATGATACAGATGTTCTATGCCAGTTCCAAAAAAAAAACAGCAGTTACAAGGCTATAATGTTCCAGCAAAATACTCAATAATTGTTTGTCTTTTGAGTATTTGAAAATGGTTTTTAGTTGGTTTTAGGATAGTAGTACAGGAACAAGTACATATGAGGTATAGATTACAACAACAGGCCGCTGAAGGTGTATTGGTTTTTAGCTCACCTGAGCACATAGTGCTCAGGGTGAGCTATTGTGATCGGTCCGTCGTCCGTCCGTCCGCCTGTCTGTCCGTCCGTAAACAATTACTAAAAAATCTTCTCCTCTGAAACCGCTGATCAGATTTCAATGAAACTTCACAGAAATGATCCTTAGGTGATGCACTTTCAGGATACTTCAAAGATTTGAATTCCATGAAGAACTCTGGTTGCCATGGCAACCGAAAGAAAAAACTTTAAAAATCTTCTTGTCCCAAACTGTAAGGGCTAGAGCTTTCATATATGGCATGTACCAAAATACTTCAAATAATGGCCCTAGTGTGGAAATTGGCCCTATGTTGTGGGTTCTCAGATTTCACATAGAGATAAAGAAGGAAATCTTTAAAAATCTTCTTGTCCCAAACCGTAAGGGCTAGAGTTTTCATATTTGGCATGTAGCATCATCTAGTGACCCTCTACCAAAATACTTCAAATTATGGCCCTGGTGTTAAAAATTGGCCCTATGTTTCAGGGTTCTCGGATTTCAAATAGAGATAAAGAAGGAAATCTTTAAAAATCTTCTTGTCCCAAACCGTAAGGGCTAGAGCTTTCATATGTGGCATGTAGCATCATCTGTAGGCCCTCTACTGAAATACTTCAAATTATGGCCCTAGTGTTGAAAATGGCCCTATGTTTCAGGGTTCTCGGATTTCACATAGAGATAAAGAAGGAAATCTTTAAAAATCTTCTTGTCCCAAACCATGAGGGCTAGAGCTCTCATATTTGGCATGTAGTATCATATAGTGGCCCTCTACCAAAATACTTCAAATAATGGCCCTAGTTGGAAATTGGCCCTTTGTTGTGGGTTCTCGGATTTCACATAGAGATAAAGAAGGAAATCTGTAAAAATCTTGTCCCAAACCGTAAGGGCTAGAGCTTTCATATTTGGCATGTAGCATCATCTAGTGGCCCTCTAACAAAATACTTCAAATTATGACCCAAGTGTTGAAAATGGCCCTATGTTTCAGGGTTCTCGGATTTCACATAGAGATAAAGAAGGAAATTTTTAAAAATCTTCTTGTCTCAAACCATAAGGGCTAGAGCTCTCATATATGGCATGTAGTATCATCTAGTGGCCCTCTACCAAAACACTTCAAATAATGGCCCTAGTGTGGAAATTGGCCCTTTGTTGTGGGTTCTCGGATTTCACATAGAGATAAAGAAGGAAATCTGTAAAAATCTTGTCCCAAGCCGTAAGGGCTAGAGCTTTCATATTTGGCATGTAGCATCATCTAGTGGCCCTCTAACAAAATACTTCAAATTATGACCCTAGTGTTGAAAATGGCCCTATGTTTCAGGGTTCTCGAATTTCACATAGAGATAAAGAGAGAAATCTTTAAAAATTTTCTTGTCCCAAACCATAAGGGCTAGAGCTCTCATATATGGCATGCAGTATCATCTAGTGGCCCTCTACCAAAATACTTCAAATAATGGCCCTAGTGTGGAAATTGGCCCTTTGTTGTGGGTTCTCGGATTTCACATAGATAAAGAAGGAAATCTGTAAAAATCTTGTCCCAAACCATAAGGGCTAGAGCTTTCATATTTGGCATGTAGCATCATCTAGTGGCCCTCTAACAAAACACTTGAAATTATGACCCTACTGTTGAAAATGGCCCTTTGTTTCAGGGTTCTCGGATTTCACATAGAGATAAAAAAGGAAATCTTTAAAAATTTTCTTGTCCCAAACCGTAAGGGCTAGAGCTTTCATATATGGCATGTAGCATCATCTAGTGACCCTCTACTGAAATACTTCAAATTATGGCCCTGATGTTAAAAATTGGCCCTATGTTGTGGGTTCTCGTATTTCACATAGAGATAAAGAAGGAAATCTTTAAAAATCTTCTTTTCCCAAACCGTAAGGGCTAGAGCTTTCATATTTGGCATGTAGCATCATCTAGTGGCCCTCTACCAAAACACTTAAAATTATGGCCCTGGTGTGAAAATTAGCCATATTTTGTTGGTCTCGGATTTCACATAGAGATAAAGAGAGAAATCTTTAAAAATCTTCTTGTCCCAAACCGTAAGTGCTAGAGCTTTCATATTTGGCATGTAGCATTATGGTGTTGAGCTTAGTTGCATTTCAGGTGAGCGATTTAGGACCATCATGGTCCTCTTGTTTAATTTCATTTCAGGGGATGCCAGGCCCTGTTGGAGATAGAGGCGAACCAGGTCCTCCGGTGAGTGATAAAGGGACATCATGCCCCTCTTATATTATTTTTGTGTCAGGGGATGTCAGGCCTCACATTACACAGCGGTGAACAAGGTCATCAGGTTTAATAGCCAGATCTGGATGCAGTATACAACCATATAACTTTTAACCCTTTAACAAACAATTCCATATTTCATCAGTTCTAAACATGAGAGCTTTTTGAAATATTGTGAGAAAAGAAGAAAATGCTGGTAACCGTCATTTTCCCCTTTTTCCCCAATGTTTTCTATCTTTGTTCAAGACAAATTTTTTACATTTGATTGACTTCTAATTTGTCTTCTTCAAATGCCTTTAGTTTGGAAGAGTCTAAGAGTTTGTCTTCTGATAAAGAGTTAATTTATCCATTGAACCATCGTTCATGGAAGCCCAAAACCTTTACCAAACAGTCCCGGGTTTTCATGACCCTCGGAAAGAGGGCTTTTGAAAACATTGTGGGAAAAGGAGAAACTGCTGTTTACCAGCATTTTCTCCTTTTCCCATAATGTTTTCTGCTCTGTTGGAGAGCTTAAGCTCATTTGTACCAAAGTTGAATTTTTCATCTGCAAATGCCAGCTGCAAATGCTTTGAAATTGGTCTAGTCTAAAATTTTGTCATGTGGTAAAGGGCTAAGTTACTTTATCTGACTTTTCTATATGTATATGTTTTTCAAAGAATTGAGCAACTTGGATACTGAAAATTAGACAGTTCTTAACCCTTTACAACAATATGCTGACTTTTAACGACCCTGAGGATTAAAACTTTTGAAAATATTGTGGGAAAAGGATAAAATGCTGGCATCCAGAATTTTTTCCTTTTCTCACAATGTTTTCTGTCCTTCCAAAAACAAATTTTAATTTTTGAGTCACATTTATTTTGTTGTCTGAAATGGTTTTAAATTGGACCTGTCTAAAATCTTCTTGTTTGGTAAAGGGTTAACTAGCACAACACTGGTTAGTTTGGTCTACACATGGTAAGCAAAATATATTTTCCCCTCAAATTTTGCATCAAACCCTCCATGATCTTGAGTTCTGTTCTTTTTTTTTCTTTAACTCTTTAGCAAAAGACAAAATTTTAGACTAGTCTAAATTCAAAGCATTTGCAGACGACAAAATAAATGTGACTTAAAAATTGGAATTTGTTTTGTGAAGGGCAGAAAACAATGTGCTGAAAGGAGAAAATGCTGTTTGCCAGTTTTCGAAAGGCTTTTTTTTCCAAGGGGTCATTAAAAGTCGGGATTGTGTGGTAAAGGGTTATATGTCTTCAAGGTCATATTTCATAATATATTAACCCTTCGAGCTCTGTATAAACCAACCTGACATTTTTTTATCTAAAACTAAAAGCTAAATAATTGCAATTCCATGGTTGCTGTTGTCCACAGTCTTTCAGCAAAGCAGACAGTGTGGATCAAAGATCAGACTGCATATTTTGTGCAGTCTGATTGTGATCTTCACTGGCTGTGAAGGCAACTATAGTTGTGAAAGGCACTTTAATGGTTAAGATATGACAAGGGTTGATTTTTTATTTTTCCCCTCTCGGGTATAACTTGAAAACTGATCAAATACAAAACAAAACAATGAATTGTCTACTGGAAGTAATATACTTATTTTTTCACATTCTATTTAGGGTGAAATTGGGCCAAGAGGAAATGTTGGTATTCGAGGACCCCCTGGACCCAAAGGGGACACAGGAGTTGCTGGCCCTCCTGGTGCAGTTGGAGAACAAGGTATTGCTGGTCCTCCAGGAATGCAGGGAGCCCCAGGAGGGACAGGACCACCGGTAAACTGATTTTAACTTCACCTTTCTCATTGCTGTATAGACTCAACTTTTCATGCTCCTGCTATTGAAAACTCTGAGGAAAACTATTGATTCTATTTCTGTGAAAAGTGAACTTGTAGAAATCATTGTCAGAGGGTTTTACCAGGATTGTTGAGGGAAGCAGAGCTGTCATTCTCTAAATTCATTCTGTTTAAACCTTATAGTGCTAAATAAATTATACAAATCTTTACTATTTCAAGGTTAAGTTTTGGTGAAAAAATATTTCATTATTGGACAGAGTAGATCCAAGATCAGACTGCATGTTCTGTGCAGTCTGATCTTGATCTACACTGTCTGCTAAAGGTCAGTGAGTCATGCTCAGCAGATTAAGGGTTAACGCTTTACAAGATGGTAAAATTTTAGTCTTGTCCAAATTGAAAGCATTTACAGATGGCAAAGTGAATGTGGTTGAAATGGGAAAATTTGTCTTAGAAAAGGCGAAAGCATTGTTGAAACAGGAGAAAATCTGTTTATCATTATTTTCCCCTTTTTCCCCATAATATTGTTATAAAGGCTTCTTGAGCAGGGCTGTTCAAGTTCCAGATTGTGTGGTAAAGGGTCAATTTAAAAACTATTTTCATTTCATTCAAATAGTTTCCTTTCTTATACTGTTCAAACTCTTGACTGACACATACAGTAATGACATAACTCACTATGATTTCAGGGTCTGCGTGGTAAAAATGGACTAAGAGGTGAACCTGGTGAACGTGGAGAAACTGTAAGTGCCAGTTTTATTTTAAAAAAGTATGTTACTTAAAACACACATAAAACAGACCAAAATATGTTTTTCATATCATGCTGTTACTCTGTGTAGGTTTATGCGCTATCACACACACATATATTCTGTGTAGAAGAACATCATCATGTTTTCGGACAACTTCTGTGTATTCACTTTCTGCTGTTTGCGTCAAATTATAAATATGTAAAGTTGTCTGATTTCCTTCTATTATTCAATTTATCTGTGATTTTTTGAAAAGGGGGTTTAATGTACCTCCATGATGTATTATACCAAGCGAGTCATCACATAATTATGGATCCATAAAATCCATTTTGTCTAATAATCTACTGAATCATAAGGTAGACTGGACCTTGGACATGCAAAAAGTTGACCAATAAGCAAAAAGTTTTGACCCAGGTCAGCCTGCACTGCCAGAGTATGACTCATATATAAAGTGTTATTAGGAATTATTCCATTTTATATCACAGATTATTTCGTTTATGCACAATATTTCAATCTGAAATTACATAACCATGCACTTATGGTATACAATGTAAATCCTGTGGGGGGACTTTGATTTGTTGCCTTTGGTTGCAATGTGACTCTCTGCAAGAAGAAAATAATTTTGAAAACTGAAAAATGGGTAACTTTTGTTCTCTTTAGGGCCAGCCTGGTACCCCAGGAAGTCCTGGACAAGGAGGAGTGATGGGACCTCCAGTGAGTAATATTTAATTTCTAGCTTCAGAGCTCCAGATAGAGGGAGTGATTTTGATTTCAAAATCAAAAATATTAATCACTCTCCACTAAACCCTATGTTATGGGTACTCATTAGAATCATCTCATCAAGATGATTCTAATGAGTACCCACAACATTGGGTTTGGAAGAGAAATAATGGATTTAGAATATGATCACTCCCTCTTATCTGGAGGTCTGTAGTTTGGCTGTTTTCAAAGCAAATGTTGAGGTATTGTCAAAACTTGTCGTCATGTGCATTGGCATTTGCAGTGTGATGTTTTGGTGCAAAAACATTGATATTTTATAATACATGTATCTCTGTTATTACTGAAAATATTTACTTCAAACTTAGACAAGTTGTTATCTGTCAAAAGGAGAACCCATACAACAAGGATAGGTCACCATCAAAGTATTTTTGACACAGTTATGGCCACTTTTTGACTTAAAATTTCACTGAAAGTTGAGCATCTGCAACAGAGCATTGACATCCACATGTAGTGCTCTTGTTTTTTAGAAGTTTGATCTGGATAAGTGGAGGAACATTCCCACAGAGTAATGATATTACCTGAAAACCTGCTCAGAATGGTTTCTTTACCTTGATGTTTTCAAACTTCAAGAGATCTTGAAAACATTTCGATATCAGACAACAGTAGAAAAGATTTTGAAAAAGAAATTTTTTAGAAAGAAATGTCTAGAAATCATAGAAGGCAATCAAGTAGTTCTCTACCAGATGACAAAATTTTAGGCTTAATTTGAAAATTTGTATCGGTATAGTCAATGGTAATTGAATTGTAGCTCGTTACCAAAGTGAAATGTTTGCAGAAATTCAGTGACTTCATGTCTTTGTTCATTTTTCTTGATCCACAATCATAAAAAAACAGCTTTTTGCACTTTCTGTTTTCATTTTTGCTTTTATTCTTTACCAAACAACAAAATTTTGGACTGGACCAAAATTGAAAGCATTTTGCAGACAACAAATTAAATGTCGCTAAAATGATGACTTATGTCTGTAATAGGGTAGAAAACATTGTGGGAAAAGGAGAAAATGCTGGTAACCAGCATTTTCACCTTTTCCTACAATGTTTTCAAAAGCCTTCAATTTCAGGGTCATTAAAAGTTGGTATTGTATGTTCAAGTGTTAAATGATACAACATGTAATTCTTTTCCTGACTAAATTTACACTTGTCCAACTGAAAAGCATTTGTAGACAACAAATCAGTTGGGTTCACATGATGGAATTTGTCTTTTATGGGGTAGATAACATTAACACTGAAAGCCCTGGAACCGATTTAAGTTGTTTTTGCAGACAGTGTAGATCAAGATCAGACTGCACAGAATGTGCAGTCTGGTCTTTATCTACACTGTCTGCTACTATATTACATATTCAAAGAGAAACAATCTTGAAATACCAATAATATGAGCTGTTTTTCCTTATTAAACAGGTCCAAATCATTTATTCAGCGCTTTAGGGGTTAAAGGTGAAGAAGAAAATGCCTGTTATTAGCATTTTCTCCTTTTTAACAATATTCTCAAAAGCCTTCGTCTCCAGGCTTGTCAAAACACATGAACGTTCAATATGGCTTTTAACATTTCTTCTTTAAACTTTGTTGTTAAGAACAAATCAAACTTAAGGGGATGACCAAATTGAAGTTGAGAGAACTTGTGGTCAGACCCTATTGCCTAGACATTTGATTATTATGTTCATTGTACAGTTGTGTAAATGTTGTTATTAACTTACTTGGCAATAAAATATGTTTAAACGAAACACTTGATCTCAAACTTACCACAAGTGCCTGTAAAATGAATGATTATCAACTGACATTAAATTCACATCTTTTTTTTTTTATTTTCTAGGGTGCCCCAGGAGAGTCAGGGCCCACTGGAGAAAGGGGTCCACCAGGTATTCAGGTAATAGGAACCTCTTTTTCTTAACTAAAGGTGGTTCTATACCTTAACCCTTTACCAAATAATCCCTTGTTTTCACATGTCTGAGGAAGAGGCCTTTTGAAAACAGTGTAGGAAAAGGAGAAAATGCTGGTAACCAGCATTTTCTCCTTTTCCCACAATGTTTTCTACCTTGTCAGAAAACCTTGACTTCATTTGTACCACTTTCAAATTTGTCGTCTGCAGGTGCTTTCAATTTGGAAGGGGCTAAAATTTGTCGTTTGGGAAAGGGTTAACCCTTAAAAAAGGAAATAAACTCATCAGATATGTTCAGGCTAGAAATAGAACCCAATTTATAGTTCAATTTCAAGACTGTTTTTATCTGTAGTCTTTCAGCAAAGTAGACAGAGTAGATCAAAGATGAGACTGCATGTTTTGTGCAGTCTGGTCTTGATCTAGACTGGTCACAGATGCAAGTATAGTTGTAGTCCAAATTCAAAGCATTTGCAGATAAAAATTTAAATGTGGTTCAAATGATGAAATTTGTTTTTGATGGGGTAGAAAACATAGTGGGAAAAGGAGAAAATGCTGGTTACAAGCATTTCGTTCTTTCCCACTATGTTTTCAAAGTCTGTCTTTGTTAAGACCATTTAGAGTTAAGGGTCAACATGTAGATACTTCACTGTAAATCTAATCCAAGCTTGGGCACCATTCTTCTTAAGGAATGGTGAAAATTAATGTGACAGTGTTCATCCTCTCTCAAAATTACGTCTACTCCTGAATTTATTTGCAGAGGACATGTTGTTTTTAGCGGATTTGTATAGCAAATCTGCTTAATGTGATCGAACTGGTCGGAACCAAATACATCATGTGTAACAACACATGTGCCCTCACTTTTAGTTTTGAACAGCTGGTCTGTACTACGTTACTGGCTTGACCTGAACCAAATACTGTCACATACGATCTGCTTAATGTGATCGAACTGGCAGGAACCAAATACATCATGTGTAACAACACATGCGCCCTCACTTTTAGTTTTGAACAGCTGGTCTGTACTACGTTACTGGCTTGACCTGAACCAAATACTGTCACACACGATTGTGCTCTATGCATACTTATTCTACTCTCAGATTTAGCTCGAACACCCTGACCTTGTTTTTGTCAGTACCATACATACAGTCCTACATGTGAACATACAGTCCTAAAACCTATATCAGCAGAAAAACGTGTAAGATTGATCGATCAGATTGCTACTCCTAAATAAGTTCATGTAATAAAACAAGTTACTGGGTGTCCCACCTGGCAGAACAACTCCACTAGCTAGTTACATGTACATGTATTATATGAAATGGAAATATGATTTTTAGCTGCACTGGCCGAAGGCCAGCAGGCTTATGTCATGGCCCGGTGTCCATGCTAGCGTCGGTGCGTTAACTTTTATTTAAAACATCTTCTTCTCTGAAACTACCCATCCAATTTTCATGAAACTTCACAGAAATGATCCTGCCATGGTCTTCTTCAGAATTTCTTGAAAGAATTTGATTCCTTCAAAAACTCTGGTTGCCATGGCAACAAAACTGAAAAATATTGGAAATCTTTAAAAATCTTCTTGTCTGAAACCATAAGGCATAGGGCTACCAAATTTGGCATGTAGCTTTATGTAGTAGACCTCTATCAAGTTTCTTCAAATTATAGCCCTGGGGTCAAAATTGGCTATGCCCCAGGGGTCACAAGTTTTACATAGGCTTATATAGAGAAAACTTTTAAAATCTTCCTGTACCTAGCCATAAGGCCTAGAGCTACCAAATTTTGCATGCAGCTATATCTAGTGGGCCTCTACCAAGCAGGCCAAAAGTTTAGCCCTGGGGTCAAAATTGGCCCCGCCGCAGGGGTCACAAGTTTTACATGGGCTTACATAGTGACAACTTAAGAGATCTTTCTGTTTTGATTTTTTTTTTTGAAATTATTCTTGCATCAGCGGTCTTATGTTTTACAGAGGCTTCATATGGACAAAACTTGAAAATCACCTTATTTATAACCATGCAGCATAGACTTGTATTATTTTGGCATGTGGCTTTATCTTGTGGACCTCTACCAGGGTTCAAGTAATTATAGCTCTGGGATCAAAAATGGCTTTGCCCTGCAGGTTTCAACGTTCACATGGGCTTTTACAGAGAAAACTTTGTAAGTCTTCATTTTGAAACCATTGGGCTCAGAATTGAAATGTTTAGTATTTATGGTTTATATTTATAAGCCAGTGGAGCGATACAGGGCCATCATGGCCCTCTTGTTCATTACACCATATCATAGCTTAACACTGTTCCAAAAATCTGCTTTTCAGGACTATGATTTTAAGAGTTGTCAATCTGTCCCTCAGTCTGATAAATTTTTGTTTCAGCTGCATAACTCTGTAAAAAAAATATACCACACAATGTGCATCTGGTGTAAAAATTTTGTTTTATCCTGTTTTGTTCAGTTTTGAAAGTGTATCTTGTGTATGATGATATGTTCATGTATTATTGTTGATTGTAGGGTTTGCCAGGAGATACAGGATTGCCAGGCCAGACAGGACCTGTAGGAGAGAGGGTAATGTTTGTTCTATTGTCACTTAACTCTTTACCAAGCAAACCTTTGTTTTAATGACCCTGAGGAAGAAACACTTTGAAATCATTGTGGGAAAAGGAGAAAATGACAGTAACCAGTATTTCTGCCAAACCCCAAAATGTTTTCTACCCCTTCAAGGGTAAATTTCAGTTTCTGGGTCACCTTTAATTTGCCATCTGCAAATGCTTTCAATTTTGACCAGTCTAAAATGTTTTCGTTTGGTAAAAAGTTTTACTAGGCTGAATGAATGTGATGATATTGTCAGTCAGAGAGGAAGAAAGTCAAATCTTGTAAATGTTGTGTATCTGGTCACCACTGGCAGAAATGTGTTGCAGTTTATAGGTTGGTGTAGATCTAACATCAGACTGTATGTTCTGTGCAGTCTATAGATGAATGAACAGTGCCTGAGACTTGCTACTTTTCTCATGCTCAACTCAGCTGAGCATAAAATTTCAAAGTCCTATACATTGATTTAACCCTTTGCCAAATGACAAAATTTTGGACTGGACCAAATTGAAAGCATTTGCAGATGACAGGTTATATGTTACTAAAATGGTGATCTCTGTCTTGGATAGGATAGAAAACATTGTGGGAAAAAGAGAAAAAGCTGGTCACCAGCATTTTCTCCTTTTCCCCCAAAGTTTTCAAAAGGCTTCTTTTTCACGGTAGTTAAAAGTCGTGATTGTGTGGTAAAGGGTTAATAAATACAACACATGGAGTAAATTCTTAGCTTCTACAGAAACCCATACATTCTTTTTTTTAGTTTACTGTGGTTTTTTTTTTCAGTTTTTCTCTCTATCTAAAGCATTCAGTAAATTTATCTTTGAGCACATACTCAGCTGAGCAAGACCTCACTTTTTATAAGCATTGCCCAAGGGCTTGTTATCCAGAGTTTGTGAGTTTGAATCGCAGAGTAGGCAAATGTTGTTCAAAAATTGTGGTCCTCGGTGGTGAAGTTTTAGGATTTGCAATCCTGAGGCTCCAGGTTTGATCCTGCCACAAAGCCCTGCATATTTGGTATGGGTGTCCTTTGGCAAGACACTTCAGAGCCCTAGCCTTTTACTGGTGAACCCCAGGACACACATGAACAAGTGAACTGTTGTGGTGATTTGACAGAGTAATGTTTAACCCTTTACCAAACAATCCGGGTTTTTACTACCCTGGGAAAGAAGGCTTTTGAAAACATTGTGGGAAAAGGAGAAAATGCTGGTAACCAGCACTTTCTCCTTTTTCCATAATGTTTTCTACCCTATCCAAAACCTTAATGTCATTTGTACCAGTTTTGAATTTGTCGTCTGCAGATGTTTTGAATTTGAAAGAGTCTAAAATTTGTTGTTTGAGAAAGGGTTAAAGTGACATGAAACTCCATTCAATCAAGCAATCCATCTGAAGATGGAGGTAGACCATTGGGATAGGGTTCATTCCTCTCTCACTGATCATATATGTTTTGTTTTTATTTTATGTGGGAAAATGTGGGAAAGGAACCATTGGCTTGGACAGTGTTTTGTGTGTAGAAAAATTGGTAGAAACTGTAGGAACACATTAGTGTCTTTAGGCAAGGGGCTGCAGAGCCCCAGCCAGGCAGTTGTGAAACACAAGAGATACATGAACTGAGTAGGTGAACTTTCAACATTTTCATTTATAAATACTGTTGAAAGCAGCATGAAATATCATTCATGTAAATAGAAAATCAAACTTCAACAAAAATTCATGTGAAATAAATCGGAGAAAAAAAAGTTGAACTCATTCTTTGACAATTTAGCCAAAGATGAGTATTTAGACTTAACAGTAACCAAATTAAAAACACTTGCAGATGACAAATTAGATCTACCCCTAAAGATGATTTCCGGCACTGAAATGGTAGAAAACATTGCAGGGAAAAAGAAAATGCTGGTTTCTCCTTTTCCCACCTTGTTTTTGAAAGCCTTCTTCTTCTTGATCATTAAAACAGGGGATTGTTTTATTAAGAGTTAGAGTAAGGAAAAATTGGTGATTAAATTACATTTTAGTCATGCTCTGTAAAAAGGGGGTTTAATGTATTTGCAAAAAGTATGGCTCCAGGTCAGCCAGATTTGCTATTTCTCCATTTTTTGCATGTCAAAGGAACAGTTTTGCATGTCAAAGGAACAGTCTCCACAATGATTCAGTCGCTTGTTGAACAAATGACATTTTATGGATCCATAATTATGTGATGACTTTCTTTCTATCATGCATCAGGAAGATGCATTAAACCCCTTTTTGCCAGAGTGTGGCTTATTTTTTTTTGTACCAGTACATTTATTTTATTTGTTATTTTTTTTTTATTCTTTCAAGGGTCTTCCAGGTATCCCAGGAGATATTGGACCCCCAGGTCCCCAGGGACTGCCAGGTTTCCCTGGAGACAGAGGCTATCCAGGTGCACAGGTAACAAAACGTTAAATTTCTTGGAGAACAGAATTCATTGCTAGATATCAAAATTTTATATTTGTTCATGGCACTGTTTTTTTTTTTTTTTTGTTTTTGTACTCATTGTAAGCTGAACTTCAAATATAAAAATTAGCCCATAGATGGTATATCAGCCAAAAATGGAGATACAGAATGCTTATTTGCCCTTCAACAGGATAAACAGAATCTCAGATTTGTGCTTAATAATATGTGTTTATGGACAGGGCTTTGAAGCTCCATTGGTCTATTGCAGAATGCTGAAACTTTCATTAGTCGATCATAGTGCACTGTTACTAAAAATGGCACATTGGCACATCCCCTCTATATTGTATATTATAACTTAAGGTGTGCAACGAAATTGAAGACAACCTCGCCTATGGTGTAGATGGGTTCAGAAATGAATTTTGTTCCTTGACTTTTGAAGATTTCAAATGACTCTTGCAACTAAGCAATGATGCTGATCTCATGAATTTTATAAAAGATAAAAGCTTCCGTATTTTCCTGATCGCCATGCACTCAAGTCACTTAATTCATAATCCTGCAGCTAATTATAATTCATGTGAATTAACTGTCCAAAGACACACCAAAGTTTTTTACCAGTAACCTTTTATCAAACAGCAAAATTTTAGACTCGTCAAAATTGAAAGTATTTGTAGACGACAAAACAAACTGTACTCAAAATATTGAAAATTGTGTTTTGCAGGGTAGAAAACATAGTGGGAAAAGAAGAAAATGATGGTTACCAGCATTTTCTTCTTTTCCCACAACATTTTCAAAGGCCTTCTTCCTCAGGGTCATTAAAACTCGGGAGGTTTGGTAAAGGGTTGAATGGTAAATACGCATTTGTAAAGATGTGAAATGGAAGCTTAAATTTGTGATACTGGATTAGATGAAAAAATCAAATATAACAGACCAAATATAATATTAATTATTTCATCAACACAAATTTTACCTCCTCTGGCCGAAGTTTTTATTTCAAACATCGTCTTCTCTGAAACTACCTATCCAGTTCTGACAAATCATTACAGAGATGATCCTGCCATGGTCCTCTTCAGAATTTGTTCAAAGAGTTTGATTCCAGTAAAAACTCTATTTGCCCTGGCAACAAAACTGAAAAGTATTGAAAATCTTTAGAAGTCTTCATGTCCAAAACTTTAAGGCCTAGAGCTACCAAATATGGCATAAAGCTTTATCTAGTAGACCTTT
Source organism: Tridacna gigas (assembly GCA_945859785.2). Classification (NCBI taxonomy): domain Eukaryota; kingdom Metazoa; phylum Mollusca; class Bivalvia; order Cardiida; family Cardiidae; genus Tridacna; species Tridacna gigas. Next base: position 30,951,504 of record OX244028.2, read on the forward strand.
ACCAAATCCCTTCAAATTGTGGCCCCGCCCTGTGGGGATCACAAGTTTTACATAGGCTTATTATAGTGAAAACTGTAAAAATCCTCTTGTCTTAACCATTAGGCATAGGGCTACCAAAGCATGCAGCTTCATTTAGCTGACCTCTAACAATATTGTCCCATTTATAGCCCTGGGGTCAAAACTGGCCCACCCCAGGTGGCATAAGTTTTGAGGCTTATAAACTGAAAATTAAAAGAATTGTTTAGTTCCTAACAGTACACAGTAAGGTCTAGGTGTACCAAATTTTGCATATACTTTCACAGTGGACCTGTAGCAAGATTGTTAAAACTTTAGCCTTGGGGGTCAGCCTTGGGGAGGGTTACACATTTTACAAATGATTATTATGGTGAAAACTTTAAAAACCTTCTCGTAGTACATGACATCAATATGACTGAAGCCTAAATAAAATACTGTTCAAGGGAAATAACTCATCTTCACTCATAAAAGAATTTGTTACCATTAACCTCCCTTGGTTATCAAATTGCACTGTTACATGATTGGTGTGGTGTTTTCAATTTTTTTGGATAGAAAATGTTCAATGAGAATGATTTATTTTGATATTTATTGTTATGCTCAGAAGAGTTGAATATTTGATATGAAGTATATTTTGTATCATATAGTGTTTTGATCTAGAACTTTACCAAACATGCCACCACTGAGCACGCTTTGTTATTGTTCATTTTTTGGCATAAATGATACTTGGTTAGACATGTTTGTATTCAAAAACATCATCTTTGCATTTAAAAAAATGAAAAAAAAAAGACTTTTTGTTTTAGAGGGGGGGCTAGGCTATCTTCTCTATGATTTTAAATGCCGTACAGACTTCATACAATCTATGTCTCTGTCAGTGCCTATTAAGTGCATTATACATTTATCTAAAAGGAAGCAGAGTGATACAGGGCCATTATGGCCCTCTTTTTTTTAAATTGTTGTTTAAAAAAGTATATAAATTAAAACTTGGTGCAGGATAATAAATTGTGTGATGGCAGCACATAGCTGTCCGGAAAATGTGGAAGCTTTTCTAAATTCATGAGATTGACCTCAGTGCTTGGGTGAAAGAGATGTTCAAAGTCATGGAACACACACAAAAAAATTCTCGGACATCAATGCGTACTTTGTGTAATTATACACAATACAGAGGCGAAGCGCCAATGTGCTATTTTTAGTTATGATGTCTGATGATTGAGCAATGAAAATTTTGGAGTTTCAGCAACCTGTAGTTCATGTGACTTTCGCCAAAACTTGCATCATATGATTTAAATCAAGACGTAAATGCTCATGTTAGATCCTCCACATATAAGAACATTATTTACCAAGGTATGTGATATCACAGCTTGTTTTTAATTTTTTCAGGGACGTGATGGTCTGCCAGGACCTCAAGGAGAATTAGGGCCCCCTGGAGCTCAGGTAAATAAATGTATTTATACTGTTGTATAAAGATGACTGATGAAACAACAAATTCACCTTAACAAGTAAAATGTCTGTCTTTTGTGCGTCCCATGCATCCATGTTTGGGTTAACTTCTATTTCAAACATTATCTTCTCTGAAACTAATTCTGTAAAGTACCTATCCAGTTTTGATGAACCATCACAGAAATGATCCTTCCATAGTCCTCTTCAGAACATAGGCTTATTTTCTCCATGAAATTTTATTTCAATATGGGCCTCTTACTGTGAAATATCTCAGTTACATACATTACACATTTATTTGAGCTATGTTCTTAACAAGGGGCATAATGTGTCGGCAAAAAGTATCAACCAAGGTCAGCCTGCGCAGGATGACCTGGGCTGAAGCTTTTTGCTATTGGTCGATTTTCTGCCTGTCAAGGGACTAGTGTACCTCATGATACATTCGGTTGTTAGACAAACTGGATTTTATGGATCCATAAAACTGTGATTACTTGCTTGGTATCGTGCATCAAAGCGATGCATTAAGCCCTTTTTTGCCAAAGCATGGCTCATTTATAAGGTAAAAGACTGCCCTGCCATTTGAACTTCAGAGCTGCAATTTTTGTTATGATTAGTGGACTACTACTGTAATGGTCCATTGATATTTCTTCTGAAATTTGCATTGATCCAGCGATAAAGCACCTGGTTGGGCCAGTTTTGGGCCTACAACAATTCAAGCATTTATATTAAAACTGAACAGATTCAGAGAACTTTGAAAAACTTCAGATTTTCAATGTTTGCATTTTTTGTATGGTGTATGAGACCATTTTCAACAATTTACAAAATAATACAGCAGTGGCAACTGCATCTGTCCATACTTTCCTTGAGATTCCACTGGCTGCTTTTCCACATTATCATTGTTGAAAAAATGATCCGCGATAAAAGAGGAATGATTCCTGTTGCAATGACTATCATCAATCCATAAATCCTTGGAAAGAAATTGGCCAAGCTGGGGGTTCAAACCAGCAACCCCCCGCCCCCCCTCTCAAGTCCTTTACGTTACTGACTAATGTCACAATCTGGGGCAGAAAGCTTTTGAAAATATCATGGGAAAAGGAGAAAATGCAGGCAACCAGTAATTTTTTTCTTGTTAGCCCAACATTTTTACTACCCTGTCACAGACAAATTCTACCATTTAAGGCAGATTTATGATCATATAAGTATCTATTCACAAATCTGTTTACTAAAGGACAGATGTTAGCCTTTTCTATTTTGAAAGCATTTGCAGACGACATGATGTTTCCCCTCTACCGGACAATTCCAAGTCTTGATGACCCTGAAGAAGAAGACTTTTTAACATGTTGTGGGAAATGGAGAAAATGCTGGTAACTGGCATTTTCTGTTTTCCTGACACTAGTGTCTACCCTTTAACCCTTTACCACACGATCCCGAATTTTGATGACCTTGTGAAAGAAGCCCTTTGAAAACATTGTGGGAAAAGGAGAAAATGCTGGTAACTAGCATTTTCTCCTTTTCCTACAATGTTTTCTACCCTTCCCCACATAAATTTCAATTTTTAAGTGACATTTATTTTGTTGTCTGCAAATGCTTTGAAAAGTGACTCGTGTACAATGCTGTCGTTTGGTAAAGAGTTAAAAAAGAAAAATGTGTCACATTTGTCATCTGCAAATGCTTTCAAATTGGACAAGGCTACAATTTTGTTGTATGGGTAAAACACAGGATTGTTTGATAATGGATGATAATGTTTTTTTTTTCTTAATACATTTCAGGGTGAGAAAGGATCAGAAGGCATGGCTGGTGAGCCTGGACCACCTGGACCATTGGTAGGTGCAATACATTTTACCGGTCACTATGAGCAAAAAAAAAAAAAACTTATTGTGCAACAAAACAAATAACTTTCTGAATTCTGTAACTTAATCTTTTACTAAAGAATCATGTTTTAACGTTCCTGAGTTTGAAGACTCTAGAAAACATTGCGGGAAAAAGGAGAAAATGCTGGTAACAAGCGTTTTCTCCTTTTCTTGCAATCTAATTATTTTAGCCACATTTTATTTGTCTTCTGCATTTGCTTCCAATTTGAATATGTGAATTTTTTGGGGGAAAAGTATCGACCCATGCCAGCCTGCTCAGTCCATGCAGGCTGACATGGGCTGAACTTTTTGCTTTTTGTAAATTTTTCTGCATGTCCAAGGACTGTACTACCTCATCATCCGGTGGATTGTAAGACAAAATGGATTTCATGCGTTAATGATTGAGCCATGCTCTGGCAAAAGGGGGCTTGATGCATCTCTGCCATGCATTATACCAGTCAAGCTATCACATCATTATGGATCCATACTGGCCACTTTTTTAAACAGCCGACTTAATCATGAGGTAGAATGGTACTTGGACACACAGAAAATCGACCTGTTGTGAAAAGTTTCAGCCCAGGTCGGTCTGCGCGAACTGCACAGGCTGACCTTGGTCGATACTTTTCGCAGATGCATTAAGCCCCTTTTCACAGAGCATGGCTCAATTATGTGATGACTTGCTTGATACATTTCATTAGGGAGATGCCTGTTTTGTCAGTGCATGGCTCACTTGTTTGTGATAGAAGATTGTTCTCTCTGTACTATAGGATAAAATCTTTGAAGTCATTTTCAGACCACAAATCAGGCTCAAATGATGACATTTGTCTTTGAAAGTGTACATAAATCATTGGAAATCGAGGAAAATGCTGGGCATCAGTATTTTCTCATTTTCATATGATGTTTCCACAGGGTTATTTGGGCAATGGTTATCTCTTTACCAAACAACAAAATTTTAGACTGGACAGTATCGAAAGTATTTGCAGACCACATATCGAATGTAGCATAAATGGTGATTTCTGTATTTGATAGGGTAGAAAACATTGTGGGATAAGAAGGAAATGCTGGTTACCAGCATTTTCTTCTCTTGGCACAATGTTTTCAAAAGTTCTTTTCACGTCATTAGAACTGGGATTATGTGGTAAAGAGTTAACATTTTGATTCATTATTTTGATTTCAGGGTCCTCCCGGAGGCCCAGGTTATCAGGGTGCCAGAGGATCCAAGGGAGAAATGGTATGTAGGGGTTTGTTTTGTGTAACCCGTCGAGCGCTAAATTAGTACTGTAAAACTGGAAATGTTATTGTCATGGAAATCTTTGCAACTTACACGTATTGATAAAAATCGCTAAGATATCCGCCAGTGTAAATTCAAGCTACATTGAGGTACATGTTATACATGTACCTAGACACTGGGTCATGTGGGAGCGATTGACTGGGACCCTTGTCAGCATCAATGAGTGCCTTTTTTTCCATCAAAGTCAGCTAGAATACCAGTCCAGTGGTAGTTAATACTGTGAATTAAACAAGTTTTATTGATTGAAAAATGGAGATTTAGTAAAATGAATAATTAGTTAGTTTTACAGTACAGGTACTTTGTTTCAGTTTGCACGGAAATCAAAACAAATGTAAGTTCAGTATTTGGTAATTTGCGAATTTTAAGACTCACAATGATACCCACTTTTACAGTAAATTGGACTTTTCCAGTTGGGAGGAACAGCCCTAATGTTGCTATTTCAGTGTTGTTTTTGACAAACTATGTGACAAAATAGTTGACAGTATAGATTCACAATCAAACTGCACATTCTTTGATATCATGTCTTGATCTACACTGTTCACAAAAGCAACTGAAGCTAGGTCAAGTGCTTTAACCCTTTACCAGATGACAAAAATTTGGGGTTTCCAGAATAGAAAGGGTTTGCAGACAACAAGTTAAATGTGGCTGGAATCATGTTTTTGGCTCTGAAGGGGAAGAAAACATTGTAGGAAAATGAGAAAATGCTGGTTACTAGCATTTTCTCTTTTTCCCTCAATGTTTTCAAAAATTTTCACTATCTGTCCTATTGTCTTTTGAGACAACTCTCTTATTGGCTGAGCCATAGTTAGTTTTCAGAAGATGCAATGAAAGTGGTTGTTGTCAAAATTTTGTTGAGCAGATCTCCACTTTATTCAGATTAAGCTGTTGAATATCGAAAACCAAGAGCTAAAAATTAAATAAAATTTTTCCCGTTTGAAAACTGGAAAATTACTCCATATATTAACCCTTTACCAGACGACAAAATTTTAGCCTTGTCCAAATTGAAAGCATTTGCAGGTGACAATTTTTATGTGGCTCAGATAGTGCAATTTGTTTTTGATAGGGTAGAAAACATTGTGGGAAAAGGAGAAAATGCTGGTTACCAGCATTTTCTCCTTTTCCCACAATGTTTTCAAAAGGTTTCTTTCCCAGGGGCGTCAAAAGGCGGCATTGTGCGGTAAAGGGTTAAAATTGGTCCAGTGTTTTCAATATTTGTCTCTAAATTTAAACTTATGAGAAAACATGAAATACTAGTGGTATTTCCTTAATTTTTATATCAGCCTTAACTCTTTACCAAACAACAAAATTTTAGACTCTTCCAAATTGAAAGCATTTGCAGACGACAAAATAAAAGTGACTCAAGAATAGGAAATTCTTTTTGGAAGGATAGAAAACATTGTGGAAAAAGGGGAAAATGCTAGTTACCAGCATTTTCTCCTTTTCCCACAATGTTTTCAAAAGCTTTATCTCTCAGGGTCGTTAAAAGTCGGGATTGTGTGGTAAAGGATTAAACGGACAAAATTAAGGTAAGTTTATTATTTTGTACTTCATGTCCCACTAATTTGCTTGTTTGCTATTTACAGGGTCCAGAAGGTCAACCGGGGCTTGCTGGTCCACCAGGCGCAGAGGGACCCAGGGTAAGTGTTGTTACAAAGTATTAGTACAAGTATCATTCAAGTATCACACATGTTTAGCATGCTACAAATGGATTCAAAACAGTTATGGCATAGATATTAGTGACATTTGTAAAGATGACTGAAAGAATAATGATTGATTTTGAACTCAGCCAAAATCAAAGCATTTGCAGATGACAAAATAAATGTGGCTCAGGTATTTGCATTTACAGGGGTAAAAAAACATTGTGGAAAAAGAGAAAATACTTTTCCTTTTTCCACAATGTTTTCAAAAGCCATTCTTAGGGTTGTTAAAACTGGAGATTGTTTGCTAAATGGTTAAAATAGAACAGTTTCATTGAAAGATAAAGTTTTAAAGCCTACCATTTAGGTAATTATTTCTCGAAATTCCATATCATAAATTTCATATGTACGATATGTCTTGACTGGATTCATTTGTTTCCTACTCATTTATAGGCACAGTAGCAGCCAAATGTAAACTATGCCAGTGTTACAATGCATTGAGATTTAAATCATTCTATCTAGAAGTATGGAAATTATCATTAAGATGACAATCTGCTGTATGGTTGGTCCAAGTGTTAATCACTGGCAGAGAAATGAATTTCAAAATTACATGTAGGTTAAAAGTTGCCAGGTCACTTTATCTTTTTTTTTTAACTTTTCACCTGATTTCAAAATTATTTTTTTCTGCTAGCAACTAAATATTAGACTGACCATAATAATAGATTGTCATCTTCAAAATATTTCCCATACTTTTGAAAGGCATGGTTGAAATTGGAATGCATTTCAACACCTGCATTGCTTTTTTGGCCACCATTTGGCCTTTAACCCTTTACCACACAATCCCGAGGTCTAACGACCCTGAACGAGCAGGCTTTTGAAAACATTGTGGGAAAAGGAGAAAATGCTGGTAACCAGCATTTTCTCCTTTTCCCAGAATGTTTTTTACCCTTCTCAAAATAAATTACAACTTTGGATCATATCTATTTTGTCGTCTGCAGATGCTTTCAGTTTGGACCAGTCTTAAATTTTGTCATTTGGTAAAGAGTTAGACAGAAATTGTGTTATGTTATAAAGTTAGAATAGAATAAGAATGCAATTTAGAATGGTAGGTGAATACAGACTGTAAAATTTGCAGATAATGACTCTGAGAACATCCATGTTCAGTATAGATGATTACTATGGATTACAGTTTAACCCTTTATCACACAGTTAGATTTTAGACTTGTCGATATTGAGGGAATTCATGGAGGACATGTAAAATGTTTTTCAAATGATGGTATTTGTTCTTGAAAAGATACAAAACATTATGGGAAAAGGAGAAAATGCTGGTTACCAGCATTTTCTCCTTTTCCCACAATGTTTTCAGAAGTCTTCTATCTCAGGGTCATTACAACTTGAGATTGTGTGGTAAAGGGTTAAAGATTAACACATATAAAAACATTAGCATAAGGAGAAATTGTTTGATATAAGCATAGGCGACTGAAATTCCATTAGTCTATCACAGGATAATTAAATTTTCCTTACACAAATTACTATCCTGCAGCGAATTATAACTAAAATATTTTTTCAAACAACGATCTAAAATTTTTTTGTTGATATTATTGATGAAATTATTAAATTAATATTTTGTCTGTTATAATTAATCTTTTCATCTAATCCAGTGTCACGATTTTCATCTTCCATGTTGCATATTTCCAAATGTGTATTTACCGTTCATTGGTCAAGGACTTTGGCGCGTCTTCTGATAATAAATTCACATGAGTTATAATTGACTGTGTCATAATGAATTCTGTGATGTCAGCGCATGGCGATCCGGAAAATGTAGAATCTTTTTAAATTTTTTAAGATCAAAGCTATTGCTTGATCGCAAGAGCTGTTTGGAACAGTCGAAGGTCAGGGTACACAAGAAAAATCATTTGTCAATCCATCTGCAACAGTAACCTTTTGTATTTTTTCGTTATTGGTAAAATATTATTTCTGAAAGGGAACAGGGGTAAAAATTTCTTCAATTTCGTTGCACACCTTGTCTTATTATATACAATGGAGAGGCAGTCACCAATGTACTATTTATAGTAATGGTGTAAATGAAAATTTGAATGTTCCATGATATACAGGTGATGCACCAATGTGCAAATGTGTTCGATGATCGAGCAAGGAAAATTTTAGTGTTCTATGATAGACCAATGGAGTTTCAAAGACCTGTGATATAAGCAACGGTCCTTGATCCTTGCAACGGTTGCTTGTTTTACCTAAAAAATCAAATATCCATCAGTATAAGAAAAGATCTCATAATTTCTATTTTGATGCTTCCAACAGTTGCTTGTAGCAAGACAAAAGTGATATTTGCAAGAGGTGATAGGTCAATTTCAAAACCTTCTGACCTAAAAAAATCAAATATTCATCAGTATAAGAAAAGTTATTATCATATTTCAGGGACATCAAGGACCCCAAGGCCAGTCTGGACCCCCAGGTTTAGATGGAGATAGGGTATGTAGGGTGAAAATTAAATCCTTAACCAGACCTCCAGATAAAGGGTAGTGATAGTATTCTAAATCCATTATTTCTCTTCCAAACCCTATGTTGTGGGTACTCATTAGAATTGTCTCAATGATACGATTCTAATGAGTACCCATAACATAGGGTTTAGTGGAGAGTGATTAATATTTTCAATTTTGAAATCAAAATCACGCCCTCTATCTGGAGCTCTGCTTAATAGATGGAATAAAAATAGACGTCCAATTTTAAGACAATATTTTCTCCTTTTCCTACAATGTTTGGTAAAGGGTTAGCAAAATAACAGAATTGTTGACATGTCCATAATGAAAGAATTTCAGGAAACAAATAAAATGGGACTCAAATGATGGATTTTTTCTTTGAAAGTAAAGAAACTTGTGTGGAGAAAGGAGAAAATGATGGTCACTAGCAATTTCTCCTTTTCCCATAATATTATGAAGAGTTATCTCCAAAAGGGTTGTTAAAACTTGTGTTTGTATGGTAAAGAGTTAACTCATAACTACACATCAATATTGTCGACTTGTACAATGTGAGAGCATAATGCAGATGACTCACTGAAAATGGCTCAAACTATTGAATTTTTGTTATAAGGCAAGAAAACATTATGGGAAAAGAAAAGATTGCTTGGAACCTACATTTTTTCCCTTTCTGACAGTGTTTTCAGAAGCATTTTCCCTCATGGTCCTTTCAACATATGATTTTTTGGTAAAATTTTAAAGATTTTGTCGTGTTGGATCTGTTTCTTGTATGAGGAAAAGCAGCCAGTGGCTTGGACAGAATTCTATACATGATGTTTATGGAGAACATGTTTATACATGTAAAGGTTGCCATACTATGAAGGGAAATATTGTCAAAAAAAGTATAAACACCACACATAATAGAAAAATTTTGCAATATGCAACAATATGGCTTAACCCTTTACCACACAATCCTGACTTTTCACAACCCTGAAGAAGAAGGCTTTTGAAACCACTGTGGGAAAAGGAGAAAATGCTGGTAACCAGCATTTCCTCCTTTTCCTGCAATGTTTTCTACCCTGTCAGAGACAAATTCCATCATCTGAGGCACATTTTAATTGTTGTCTGCAAATGCTTTCAATTTGGTTGAGTCCAGAATTTTGTTGTTTGGTAAAGAGTTAATGACTTAATAAAAGTACTTTTAACCCTTTACCACACAATCCTGAGTTTTAATGACCCTGAAGAAGAGGCCTTTTGAAAACATTGTGGGAAAAGGAGAAAATGCTGGTAACCAGCATTTTCACCTTTTCCCACAATATTTTCTACCCATTTAAAGATAGATTCCATCATTTGAGCCACATCTAAATTGTCGTCTGCAAATGCTTTCAAATTGGACGAGTCTAGATTTTATTGTGTGGTAAGGAGTTAAAGGCCCTGTAGCAGCCATTGGTATACAATGCTGGTGTTAAATTGCATTTAGATGTACCGGTAATCTAATCATATCATTTAATCCTTTACCACACAACAAAATTTCAGACTTGTCCAAACTGAAAGCATTTGCAGACGACAAAATAAATGTGACTCAAAAACTGAAATTTGTGTTGGAAAGGGTAGAATACATTGTGGGAAAAGGAGAAAATGCTGGTTACCAGCATTTTCTCCTTTTCCCACAATATTTTCAAGAGGCTTCTTCCTGAGGGTTGTGAAAAGTCGGGATTGTGTGGTAAAGAGGTAAAAGAATTAAAAATTAATGTGATGATGACAATCCCTTGTTGTATGGTAAGTCCAAGTGTTAGTTTCTGGCAGAAAATTAAATTTTAAAACCAGGTAAAAAGTAAACAAAAGTTAGAGCAACTTGTCATTTTTCTACCTAGTTTTAAAATTCATTTTGTGCCATCTGCTAACACTTGAACAGACAGCACAATAACAGATTGTCATCTTCACAGTAATTTTAACACTTTTAAACAGTATGATTTAAAATGAAATGCATTTTAATATCCTCATTGTTTACTTTTGGCCACCACTAGGCCTTTAAATCATCTCATAGTTGCTAGCTTAAATCTTGGCCATATTACATGTAACATATTGCTCATGCTAAAATTATGGAATTTGTCTGTAAAAGGGTAGAAAACATGCTTTAAAAATGAGAAAATTCTGCTTACTGCCAAGTTTTGCTCTTTTTGTCATGCTTTCATATTTTCACTAGGTAATAAATATATGGCTCGAAGGATTTTGTCTCTGAAAGGGTAGAAAACAAGGTGGGAAAAGGATTAAAAATTAAATGCTGGTTACCAGCATTTTCTCCTTTCCCACCCTATTTTCAAAAGCTTTCTTTGTCGAGGTCATTAAAACTGGGGATTGTGTTGTAAAGGGTTAATACAGATTTGGCTGTATTTCTACCATGAGTTACTTTCCTTGACAGGGAGACATGGGACCTATGGGTGAAAGAGGACCTAAAGGGGATGCTGGACCCCAGGTAAGAGCTGAACAAATTTAAAAAAAAAAAAAAATCATGTTTCATAAAGTATTTTGGATGTTGGATGTTGATTTTTAGCAGTCTCTTTGTAGACATAGAGGATATTTGTTATAGCTTAGATGTAGAGGGGGGTATACTGGCTTTACCATGTCTGTCTGTCTGTCTGCCCATCAATCCATCCGTCTGTAGACTTTTTCATTTCCATGCTGTAACTCAAAAGCCATTTGACCTAGGACCCTGAAACTTTATACAAGTGTTGCTCATGACCCAAGGAGGTGCCCTATTGCTTTTGGATCACATGGGTCAAAGTTCAAGGTCACAGGTGAACTTTGTTTGAAAATTGTTTCCATACTCTTACTCAATAGTTGTTTGACCGAGGACCATGAAACTTTATACAAGTCTTGCTTATGATCTAAGGATGTGCCCTGTTGTTTTTGGGTCACATGGGTCAAAGGTCAAGGTCACTGGTGATCTTTGTTTTGAAAATCAGTTCTGTTCTCTGATTGTGCTGCTTCAGTAACAAGCTGTTGGTGGGGGGTATTTGTCCACTTTGCAACAGTTCTGGTTTTTTTCAGAGAAAGATCGAAATTTATATCATTGAGTGATCATCATTGGCAATATCTTCATGAGTGACACAGTCATAAGTGAGAAATATTACCAATGATGTTCACGATATGAAATAAATTCGATCTTTCACCAACAAAAAACAAATATCTTATTTATTTCATGCTTCTAATTAACCTCCTTTTTGTGTGGACTTGCGAAGTACAGGGGGGCTCTCGGTATTTCCGTACCAGTGAGTTTATCAATTGATGAATTCACTGGTTGAAATGATCAAAACATAATTCACCATTTTTTCCAGATAAACTACCAAAAAGCGTGAAATTAAATGAATTATTAAAATTGATCATTAATTGAATTGAATGGCATATATGTAACTTGGTCCTTTGAAATTATTGCAGGATATTTATTTTTGAAATTAGACAAAACATAAAGTTTAGTTCATCCTTGACCACTAAACAAATAAGTTCTAATTTGTTGTAATGATAGAAATCCTCTAGTTGTCCTAGGCTTTGTGAAAAGTTGATGCATGTGAGTACATTTATTCAACTGCAAGTTGACTGTTATTTTTATGGTATATTTGGCACAGATGTACTTTAACCCCTAAAGCGCTGGTACCAACTTAAGTTATTTTTGTGGACAGTGTAGATAAGATCAGACTGCACAAAACATCTGCTATTTCATTATATATTCTGTCCATAACAGCCTTGAAAATGACAATATTTTGGATATTTTTCCAAACTGAAAAGGTCTCTTTCATTATTTCAGTGCTGTTAGGGTAAAGTAGTAGTCATGTGACTTTTTACTTACAATAAGCTTCTTCCAGACAAATTTTGAGATCATTAGAAGCTAGATCTTCATTAACTTTGAGAAATGTGTATTTGTTCATGATATAACTTAGGAAAACAAGTTTGATTTTTGGCAAACTAGTACTATTGTTTAGCATTTTAGTTGTTCTATTCAGGACTCAATCCCATGCAATATTATGTAAATGCACCCATTTAAAGATTAATGTTTATTTTCAAAAAATGCTTTCAATTTTGATGTCAATGGCAGTGGATTCAAAATTTGGCAGAAAAATACCACTGCTGGGTAAATAGCACTGAATAAAGATATCTGGCACTTTAAAACTAAGAATAAGACCCAAATAATTGCAATTTAAAGGTTACTATTGTCTACAATGTTTCACCAAAGTGGAGAGTGTAGATCAAAGATCAGACTGCATGTTTGTGCATTCTGATCCTGATCTACACTGGCCACATAGGCAACAAATGTGAATAGCATTTTAAGGGTTAGATATTGTGCAAATGATGGATTTTGTCTTTGAAAAGGGTTGAAAACATTGTAGGGAAAAGAAAGTGTAGGTTACCTGCATTTTCTCCTTTTCTCTAAATGATTTGATAAACTTCTTTCCTCAAGGTTGTTAAAACATGGGATTGTTTGATGAAGGGTCAAAAGACTTATTAAATGACATTAACATTCTCAATCGGGAAAATCAGACCAAAATATTACAATCACTTGAGTTTTTTGCCACAGTATTTCACAGAAAACCTGACAGTGTAGATCAAGATTATACCACACATTCTGTGCTATCTGAACTTGATCTACACTGTATTCTAAAGGAACACTAATCCTGATATACATTGTCTACAGAAAGAACTGAAGTTGTACATAGCATGCTAAGGATTTATTCTTTACCAAATGCTAAAACTTTGGATTTGTCCAAAATGAAAGAATTTGCAGACGATAAATTATATGTAATCCAAATGATTTGGCTTTTGAAGGATAGAAAACATGGTGAGAAAAGGAGAAAATGCTGGTTAGCAGTATTTTCTCCTTTTCCCACCATGTTTTCAAAAGCCTTCTATCTCAGGGTCATTAAAACATGAGATTGTGTTATAAAGGGTTAAGGTAATTTATGTAGTCTATGTGAAAAATTATTATGTGTTTATATTTTCATTTAGGGACCTCCAGGGCCACAAGGACCTCAAGGATTAATGGGACCATTAGGTCCCCAAGTAAGTACCAGACATCCTTATTATGTTTTTCATCTGGTATCTGTTGACGGGCAACGCCCTCAACAAAAGCTATTGTGTCTGAATATCTACACATTAGTGATGAGGTAGACTGAACCATTTCATCTCTTTCCATGTAAATTCGGATTTTTAGGCTTGCTATTTTCCAAGAAAATGTTGAACTATTGTCATACCCTTGTCATTGTCTGCGTCACAGTAATCACTGTTAAGTAGTGCAGGAAGTTTGTCACTTTCTTGTGTCTCTGTTATCAAAGAAAATACATGTATTAAATTCAAACTTGAGCTTGCTGTTAAAGCAGCAAGAAGGGCAGGTAACCCTTGGAATATTTTTGACATAGTTATGCCCCTTTTAGGACAGAGTTCTCACTGAAAAAGCAGCGCCCACAGTAGAGTGTTGGCCCCTCATGTATTGCTGTTGTTTTTCCCCAATATTGATACTTTAACCCTTTACCAAACAATTCCAAGGTTTAACTACCCTGAAGAATAAAACTTTTGAAAATTTTGTAGGAAAGAGAGAATTTGCTAGTTACCAGTATTTTCTCTTTTTCTCACAATATTTTCTACTCTTTCAGACACAAATTCCATCATTTGAGCAACTTTTAATTTGTTGTCTGCAAATGCTTACAGTTTGGACCAGTCCAAAATTTTATTGTTTGGTAAAGAGTTCAGAGGCAGATTTTTTTTCTCTCCCTCCTTTTTACTAGGGCTACATAGGAGAACCAGGAATCCAGGGTGCACAGGGACCACCTGGCAGCAAGGTAAATCATATTTTCAACCCTATACCACACAACCCCGACTTTAAACAATCCTTTTGGGGAAGACTTTTGAAAACATGGTAGGAAAGGAGAAAATGCTGGTAACCAGCATTTTCTCCTTTTCCCACCATGTTTTCCATCCTGTAAAAGAACTTCGATTTATTTGTATCACTTTAGAAATTGCCGTCTGCAGAAGCTTTCAAATTGGAAGAGTCTAGAATTTGTCATTTGGTAAAGAGTTAACTCTCAACCCTTAGGCTGCTAATCACGACTCATTGACCTATGCAGACAGCATAGATCAAGATCAGACTGCACAGAACTTGCAGTCTGATCTTGGATCTACACTGTCCAATAAGGAGATATCTATCCTTCAAAAATACCTTTGAAATAGGAAAATTTTGGTTTAAACTATCAGTTTGAAAGTTTCATTTAATTTATCTAGCAGGATAAAGGTTGATTCTCTGAATGATTGAAATCGACGTTTTCATTTAGGAAAAACAGCAAAAATATTGACCAGAATATATTAAAAAATAGACAGTGTAGATCCAAGATCAGACTGCACATTTCTTTGAAGTCTGGTCTTGATCTTTACTATCAACTTAAATTGCTTCTAGTACTTTAACCCTTTACCACACTGTGCGGACTTATAACGACCCTGAGAAAGAAAGCTTTTGAAAAAATTGTGCGAAAAGTGTTCATTCATGTCCAATTCTTTAGTGTCATCTTTGTTAGTTGAATGTTCTACTTTATTTATGTGTACTGATGATGAAAATATGTTTAAATAAAGGGATCCATTACATGACATCAAATGACATTTGACACGTAGCAATATGTATTTATGAAATAAATTTGACTTCTTTTATGGACAAATGGTCAATGTTTTTTTTTTTTCCCACAAGGGATCTGATGGGCCTCGTGGTGTAATGGGTGCAACAGGAAACCCAGGCTTGCCAGGAAGCCCAGGGGAACCAGGCCCTAAAGGTGAGACTGGAGATCAGGGAGTAATGGGACCACCAGGAGCTCCTGGACCTCAAGGACAACCAGGCCCTACTGGGCCAGCAGGTGGCCCAGGGTTACCTGGCCCCCCCGGCCCTGAGGGAAGACAAGGACAAAAAGGAGATGATGGGGACCCAGGGGTACCTGGCCCTCCAGGGATGGATGCACTAAATGTTAGTTACCTTTTTTCTATTCTTGCACGCGGTGCTCATTTGGTTGAAAGGGTGTTTCGTTGAAATCCATGTATGTATTAAAATTACCAATTGCTGAATTTCAAGATTTATTTCATGAAAAGCTCTGTCTGGGAGGAAGATTTGAGCCACAATTTGTCTGGGTAAGGGTTAGGGCTATAGATTGTTTTCGATGAACATGGTTTTCAACAAAATGTTGCAGATCCTCTTGCACCTATGAAAAAGTGTTAAACATTCCATAATTTTAGCTCTGATACAAAGAAAACATTTGAAAACATACATAGAAAAGGCCAAAATACTATTAGATAACCTCAGTACCACAGTTTGGAAAACATTTTGGGAAAAGGAGAAAATGCTGGTGACCAGCATTTTCTCCTTTTCCCATAATGTTTTTAATGCTATCAAAGACAGAAATTGTCATCTGAGCTACATTCATTTTGTCATCTGCAAATGCTTTCAATTTGGTTGAGTCCAAAGTTAAGGGTTAAACAAGCCTTCTGCAGTGCATTAACATTGGAATAGAGAGCTGTTAACTCTTTACCACACAATCCTGACTTTTAACGACCCTGAGAAAGGAGCCTTTTGAAAACATTGTGGGAAAAGAAGAAAATGATGGTAACCAGCATTTTCTCCTTTTCCCACAATGTTTTCTACCTTTTCCATAACAAACTTCAATTTTTCGGTAACATTTATGTTGTTGTCTGCAAATGCTTTCAATTTAGAACAGTCTAAAATTTGTCGTTTGGTAAAGAGTTAAAACATGGTTTTTCTGTGCTTTAGATATGCATATCAGCTCATCCAGGGCACCCAAGTAAACAGTTTAGCTAAGTTGCTGGTGAAAAAAAAACATTCCCAAGCATTTGCCAAGGTTGTCTTTTGAACACAAACCTTCTTTGTTTTCTTGGCTGTCTTCAAAGAAAATATCGAGGTATTACCATAGCCCTGGTGTCATCATCTGCATTTTCGTCGTGGTGTGCAAACTTTGCCATTTTATAATTTACAATATTTCTGTTATTACTGAAGATATTGGCTTCAAACTTGGACAAGTTGTTTATTATTAAAAGGGGAACCTATACAACAAGGACAGATAACCATCAAATTATTTTTGACACAGTTATGCCCCTTTTTCAACTTAGAATTGTCACTAAAAATTAAGCAACCAAAGCGGAAATTTGGCACCCGCATGGGGTGCTCTTGTTTTAATAACTCTTTACCAAACAATCTCATGATTTAACTCTTTACCAAACGACAAAATTTTAGACTGGTCCAAATTGAAAGTATTTGCAGACAACAAATTAAAGATGGCTCAAATGACAATATTGGTCATAGATAGGGTAGAAAACATTGTGGGAAAAGGAGAAAATGCTGGTTACCAGCATTTTCTCCTTTTCCCACAATGTTTTCTGAAGCCATCTTCCTCAGGGTCATTAAAAGTCAGGATTGCGTGGTAAAGGGTTAAAGGCCATGAGGAAAAGGCTTTTGAAAACAATGTGGTAAAATGGCAAAGTGCTGGTATCTAGAATTTTCTGTGTTTCCAACCTGTTGTTTTCTACTTTTTCATAGGTAAATCCCATCTTTTGAGCCATATTTTCGGTCTGTAAATGCTTTCAGATAGACAAGTCTAGAATTTTGTCATCTGGTAAAGAGTTATAACAGTAAATTTTATGAATTATGATTAGGGACCCCCAGGCCCTGTTGGACCCGCAGGAGAAGAAGGACGCCCAGGACCTATGGGAGAGCCAGGACCAAGAGGACCCCCAGGGGTAGATGGACCTAAAGGACATGCTGTATGTATATCAGTGATAGGCTGTGGGAATTTATAGCTACAGAACAAGGCTTTTAACCATTAAAAAACTATCTAATATTTTAACAGTACCAAAGAAAATGCTTTGGAAAAGATAGAGGGGAAAAGGAGAAAATGGTTTGTCCACCTCAAAGGCTTTCAATTTCAATGAGTCTGGAACTTTGACATGTGGAACAGAATTCAAGTGTGAAATCTTTACGAACTGACTACAGTAAAATTCTGATATAGCGAATTTCACGGGACCGTCAGATTTAATTCGCTATAAGCATAATTCGCTTTATTGACAGTACGAACTTCGTTATATTTCGGGACTCAAAGGTGGACACATGTACATGCAGTCTAACATTTATTTACCAGAAAAATATTTTTCTAACATACTTTGACAAATACATGTATGTGTTATATTTATAGTATCCAATGACATTTATGACAGGTAGGAAAAACTAGTAGCTGATTTCATATTTATTTAATCGAGTGAGCGATGTTAATCATTCAAAATACATTTTATACCGGTAGAAATTGAAAGCATTTGCAGACGACAATTTTCTACTTGTGGCAAATTATACCTTACCACGATAATTATCGATCGATAACGCAGTCAGTTTATGTTGTGTAGATCAACGCCTCTAGCGTCAAAGTGTTAATTGGGCAAGCGGGAAGGTGTGAATAACTGACTTGGTAATTAAAGACCCTTAGATGCGACTTCAGTGAAACCAAGGTATTTTCAGTCGAAATGGTTATCTGCGGACCTGATTTTTGATTCGCAATATGCGAAAATTCGTTATATCCAAATTCGTTTTAACAATTAATTTTTACAAAGGCGAAAGAAGGTTTTTGCCGGGGAATTGATTTCGATTTGTACTAAGCGAAAATTCGCATTATCAGAGTTCGTTATAATTAAGTTTTACTGTATTTTCTTGTATGTCATATAAGTGTTCCTATAGCTCATTGGTTAAGACTTAATTTTAGAGCCTGGTAATTATTGTGGTTTAGTCCTTGCAAATTACACTTATTGTTAAGAGGACTTTTGAAAACATTGTGGAAAAAGGAAAAAATGCTGGAAACAGGAATTTTCTCCTTTTCCCACAATGTGTTCTACCCAGTCAAAAAGATTAAAATTCATTTGTATGACTTTAAATATTGTTGCCTGCAACTATATTTGTTGAAGTTTAAGTGTAATGAAAGGCTTCCAAAACAAGGGTTTTTTTCATTCAGTAGCAAAAGAAAAAAATATTTTTCTTTTCTCTCAAAACAGGGCCAGGTAGGGCCACAGGGCAACCCAGGACCACCAGGGCCCACAGGTGAAAAGGTATGTATCATATGGTAAATCCACAATGTTTAGAGAGAATATAATAAGAAGTAAACAAATGCAACATTAAGTTCAGGGTCCATATTTACCAACCATTCTTAAGAATATTCTTAGTCTAATTCTTAAGAATTTTCTAGAATTGAAAGTAACACAACTTCTGATTAGCTAAACCAAACAGTATAGCCAATCAGAAATCATGCTACTTTCAAATTTAGAAAATTGTTCAGCATAAGACTAAGAATATTCTTAAGAATGGATGGCAAATATGGACCCAGGGTGCGTATTCACCAAACATTCTTAAAAACGTTCACAGTCTTATTCTGCACGATTTTCTAAATTTAAATGTAACACAACTTCTGATTGGCTAAACTAAATGCTTTGGCCAATCAGAAGTTGTGTTACATTCAAAGTTAGAAAATTCTGGAGATTAAGACTAAGAATATTCTTAAGAATGGTTGGTGAATAGGGACCCAGGTTTATTTTTTAAACAACTACCAAACAGTCCCATATTTGAATGACCCTGGGATAGAAGCCTTTTGAAAACATCATGGGAAAAAGAGAAAATGCTGGTGACCAGCATTTTCTCCTTTTTCCCATGATGTTTTCTATTCTTTCAGAGTAAATTCTCATTCTTTGAGCCTCATTTACATGTACCATGTCACCTGCAAATGCTTTCAGTATGGACTGGTCTAAAATTTTGTCGTTTGGTTAAGATTCAAATGTCAAGAAGATTAATGTACAATTTCAGGGCAAGCTATTCATGAATAGAACAGACTGAACAAATTTCCATTACATGTATATTATTGGAATAATTTTCCAAGCGTTTCCTCCTTTTTTCAACATATTTTCCACCCCATCAAAGACAAAGTCCATCATTTGAGCCAAATTTAAATTTCCATCTGCAAATGCTTTCATTTTGGACAGGTCTAAATTTTGTTGTGTTGTAAAGGGTTAAACACATCTGTAACCCTTAAACTGCCGAATAAATTCAGTGAAAACTTTAAGCAAATAGTTGTAATTTCAGAGTTTTTTGTTGAAAACATTATTGAAAAAGGAGAAAGCAGTATTTTCTCTTTTTTCCACAATGTTTTTTACCGTTTCAAAACAAAATTCATCATTTGAGTCACATTTGTCGTCTGCTTATGGTTTCAATTTGGACATCTAAAATTTCTTCTGTTTGGTATAGAGTTAAAAATCTAAGAAATAAACACCATTTATTTTGTAATTGGTATTTAATGCATAAACTACATATTTCTATGTTCAATAAAATCCACCATGGAATTTCCAGGCTGCACTGAAGAATATCTATCAAAGATTGGAGAGTGTAGGAAAGTCATCAGACTGCATTTTCCGTGCAGTCCGATCTTGATCTTCACAGTCCACAGCTTCATCCATATGTTTCCATCCTTCACAAAGATTTAGTTGTCATAATTATGTTCTCTCTAAATTTCAGGGTGACCCTGGTGCAGATGGAAATGAAGGCAAACAAGGACAATCTGGGCCGACTGTACGTCTTTAATTCTTTACCACTCAATCTTGAATTTTAACAACCTGGAAAGAGAAAGCTTTTGAAAACATTGTGGGAAAAGGAGAAAATGCTGGTAACCAGCATTTTCTCCTTTTCCTGCAATGTTTCCTACCATATCAAAGAGAGAAATCATCAGAGCCACATTGAATTTGTTGTCTGCAAATGCATTCGATTTGGTTGAGTCAATATTTTGTTGTTTTGTAAAGAGTCCACTCTTTCCCAAAAATTTCATACCTGTTCAAATTGAAAGAATTTGAAGATGACAAATTAATTTTGCCTTAAATGATAGGAATTGTCTTTGAAATGGTAGAAAACATTGTGGGAATAGGGCTGGTTACTAGCATTTTCTCCCTTTTCAACAACATTCACAAAAACCTTCAAACTCAGGGTCTGTAAAACTCTGTTTTTTAGCTCAGCTGTTTTAACCCTTTCCCAAACAAGCCCTGGTTTTCACGTGTCTGCAGTACAAGTCTTTTGAAAACACTGTGGGAAAAGGAGAAATTGCTCGTAATGAGCAATTTCTCCTTTTCCCACAGTGTTTTCTACCCTTTTTGAGACCTTTCTGCCATTTTCATCAAATTTAAAATTGTCGTCTGGAAACTCTTTCAATTTGGACCAGTCCAAAATTTGTCGTTTGGGAAAGGGTTAAGAAAAAAAATTGCAGTTGTTGTTGTAGCCCTGGTGATGTCTATATTGTTGTTGTTTGCATTGTCATGCAAAAACTTTGACATTTTATAATATCTCTGTTATTATTCTATAATACTTCTGTTATTACTGGAGACATGCACTTCATACTTAGAAAATTTGTTATCTTTCAAAAGGTATGCCTGTATAATGATGGCAGGTGACCATCAAAATATTTTTTTACACAGTTTTGCCCTTTCTTCAACTTCAGCTGAAAGTCAAGCAACCACAGCCAAGCATTTGCACCCCCATGCTGTGCTCCTGTTTTGGTTAAGGGTAAACATATTTCCATATCACTATTACAGTTATGACAGCACCTGAAAAAACTGATTAAAGAATTGTAAATGATATCAACGTACTACAGATGCCTTTTTTTTCTTTGACATATAACAAAACATTACTAGGGACACGAATGAGAAATGAGGCTGTAGAAACATTTCTTTTCCTGCAGGGACCAGCTGGAATTCCAGGAGAGATGGGACCCCGAGGCCAAAATGGTAAACAAGGAGATCAAGGTCTACCTGGACCACAAGGAGCAATCGGAGAGGCTGGACCCAAGGGAGAAAGGGGACTTCCTGGACCATTGGGTCCACGTGGTTCCCCTGGTCAAATGGTAACATTGCACAGTGTCATTGACTGTGTTACTCACCTTAAAATTTTAGAAATTTAGTTGTGGAACTTTTTCTCTTTGCAATGTAATATATTTACTCTTTACCACACAAGAGAAATGTAGACTTGTCCAAATTTAAAGCATTTGCAGGCGACAATTTATGACTCAAATGTTGGAATTTGTCTGTGATAGGGTAGAAAACATTGTGGTAAAAGGAGAAAAATGGTGTTATGATATCAAGGATTTCTACAAGAAAATTCATTTTGTATTCTTGCTACATCGAGAAAGGCTTGCTCTCAATTCATAGCTTACAGTCTGTTTCTGATGTATTAGCCATTAACTCACTGACCTTTTGCAGACACTGTAATTCAAGATCAGACTGCACAGAATGTGCAGTCTGATCATGGATTCACACTGTCAAATAAGGAGATTTTTTTCCTAACCCCCCCCTCCCCACTGTAAAACATCAATGTTTGAGCCATGCTCTGGCAAAAGGGGGCTTAATGCATCTCAGTAATACATTGAACAAATCAAGCCATCACATAATTATGGATCCATAAAAGCCACTTTTTTAACAACCGACTTATTTATGAGATAGACTGGTCCTTGGACATACAGAAAGTTGTCTGCAAAAGCTTTCAATTTGGGTAAGTCCAAAATTTTGTCGCTTTGTAAAGAGTAATTATATATTTTATTTTATGTCAGCCACATAAAGAAAAGCCTGTGTACACTCTCAATTTATTGCTTGCATTATGTTCAGGTTATATAACTTTTAAGTGTTTTGATTACTGTACATGTATATTGCTATAAAGCATTTGTAGTGTGATAATGCTTATCACATCCATTTATCACACAGGGTGAGACAGGAAGAACTGGACCCCCAGGACCTCCAGGGCAACCAGGTCAACAGGTAAGTTTAAAAAAGGGGCTGCATGTAATCAAACCAATTACCATAAAGGATGATTTCAGATACATGTATATTCTGTATCCCCCAGAAGCACATAGGATACAAAGGATAAACTTTTAAAAGGAAGGAAATTATGTCTTTTTCTATGGTTTGGAAAATAATTTGGGAGAAAGAGTCATTACTTGTAACAAGCCTTGTCTATTTCATCCATAATGTGATGGGTAGCAAGTTGTCCTCAGGTTGTCATTGGTTACTTGTAATAAATGTAGTTTTATGCAATTAATATATGAGCCATGCTTTGGCAAAAGGGGGTTTAATGGATCTCCATGTTGCAAGATACCAAGTAAGACATCACATAATTATGGATCCATAAAAACCATCCTGTCTAACAACCAACTGGATCATGAGGTAGAATGGTCCTTTGCAGAAAATTGAAAAACAGCCAAAAGTTTCAGCCCAGGTCAGCCTGTGCTGACTGCAGGCTTCATGACCTGGGTCGATACATTTTGCAGATTCATTAAGCCCTCTTTTCACAAAGCAACTGTCAACAGGTAATATCTTGCAACTTTATTGATGTAAGAAATTATTATATTTGGTGATCTGACAACAATATGTGTTTACTTTCCTTAGGGTGAGGCTGGGCCGCCAGGACCCCCTGGACTACCAGGTGACCCAGGTATCATTGTAAGTATTGTTTATAGTCACTCATTAGGATCGTTTATTGTACTATCATACCCCTAAACTCTTTTACAAACATGTCCAAAAACAACCTGGGTAGAAGGCATTTTAAAACATTGAAGGAAACGGAGACAATGCTGGTGACCTGCATTTTCTCCTTTTCCCATGCATTTTCTCCTTTTCCCATGATGATTTTATCGGTTCAAAGACAAATCCTTTCATTTTAACCACATTTAGTATGTGAAATACAAATGAGCCATGCTCTGGCAAAAGGAGGTTTAGTCTATCATACCAAGCAAGACATCACCTAATTATGGATCCATAAAATCCAATTTGTCAAACAGTCGACTGAATCATGGGGTAGAGTTATTCCTTGACATGCTGAAAATTTAGAGATAGCCCATGTTGGGTTACGCAGGCTGACGTGGATCTATTCTTTTCACAAATGCATTAAGCCCTCTTTTCATAGAGCATGGCCTAAATGCTTTCAAAATCGACAAGACTAAAATTTTGTCATCTGGTAATGAGTAAGTGCTTATGAAGAGATTTAAGAGGCAACTGTAGCAATTCCTATGTTGAGGACATTCATATGGATTGTCTCATGAGATTTGGTGAAGAACTAATAATATTAGAATAATAATACCTCTGCTTATGTGGATTTCTCCTTTGTAAGGTGCAATTTTTCAGTTATATTTCATGCAATTCAATCAAAAGACAGACATAAACCACCTTCTTTGTGTTTGTACTAAAATGTTTAATATGAGTGCTACAATCTGACCATTTAAAGCAATTACTATTCCATTTATACATAGAAATAATTATTTTGTGAAAAAGTTCATAGTTCTTGGGAAAGGAGACTCAGGCACAAAACATTGTAACCAAACTAGTGCTTATTTTGAGCTTGGCTGTTTTCGAAGAAAACGTTGAGGTATGGTCGTGGCCCTAGTGTTGTTGTCTGTGCAGTTGTCTGTGCTGTATTGCAAAACCTTTGACATTTTATAATATGTACGTTATTACGGAAGATACCACTTTAAACTCAGACATGTTGTTAACTTTCAAAAGGGGAACCCATACAGCACGGGCAGGCAACCATCAAAGTACTTTGAGACAGTTATGCCCCTGTTTTTACCTAGAACTTTCACTGAAAATCTGGCAACTGCAGCTGTGTTTTGGCGTGCATATGCAGTGCTCTTGTGTTCATTCTAAAATTGGGATATAAACTGACCCTTTAACGGTATGTAAAACTATGTATATAAAAACTGTACAACAATCTATCTATCTATCAGGGACCTACAGGAATACCTGGACCAAAGGGAGATCAAGGAATGAAGGGAGGAAAGGTATGTTTGTCCCCTTATCCATATCTCTCAATTTATTTGACTTATCATGATCTACTGTATATTTTAAAATCTGTTTACCTTAAAATCGAATGTGATCATGTTTCCATGATAATGCTCTGGGTCTGTATTTACCAACCATTCTTAAGAACATTCTTAGTCTTATTTAAGATAATTCTAAATTTGAAAGTAACACAGCTGCTGATTGACTAAACCAAATGGTTTAGCCAATCAGAAGTTGTGTTACTTTCTGTATCTTTTATGAGGCTAAGAATGCTTATAAGAAAAGTTGGTGAATACAGACGCAAGAGACGATACTCCATTGATACTTAATGATATTACATAACAGTTAGCCAACCCCCCCCCCCCCCCAACACTGGACTTGAGCCCAGAGGTATTGGAAGCCAAGGCTTTACCCAAAAGCAAGCATTTCATACTATTGAGAAATAATTATATCAATGGGCATGCTATATTTACTCAAATTATCTGAGAGGCCATTCCTGAGATGCTTTCTTTCGTACATAACTAACAAAAGTTATGCTGACAATATTTATTGGTCTCCTAAAAGGTTCTGATTCTGTTTACCATCAGTAATATACTTTAAACACTTTTCATTTGGTTAGAAAAGGCAAGGATAATCAAGAATGAAGTCTGTAGTACATGTACTTGTAAGGTCGTCGTAAGGCCACTTCATTAGAGCCATGCACTAGCAAAAGGGGGTTTAACCCTTTACCAAACAATCCTGAGTTTTAACGACCCCAAGAAAAAAAGCTTTTGAAAACATTGTGGGAAAAGGAGAAAATGCTGGTAACCAGCATTTTCTCCTTTTCCCACAATGTTTTCTACCCTTCCCAAAATGAACTTCATTTTTTGAGTCACATTTATTTTGTTTTCCGCACATGCTATCAAATTGGACCAGTCCAAAGTTTTGTCATTAGGTAAAGGGTGAATTAATGCATCTCTTTTATGCATATACCAATCAAGTCTTCACATAATTATGGATCCCTAACATCCGTTTTATCTAACAATTGACTGAATCAGGTAGACTGGTCCTTGGACATATAGAAAATTTACAGAGAGCAAAAAGTTTAGACCCATGCCTGCATGCACAGACTGTGCAGGCTGACATAGGTCCATACTTTTTGCAGATGCATTAAGCCCCATTATCACAGAGCATGGCTCATTTATTTGTCAATGCTGTATAGCAAGAAAGTTTCTTGTGATGAGCATCAATTTAAACCCTTTATAAACAATCTGGTGTTTTAACAACCCAAATAAAAGAGGCTTCTGAAAGGATTGTGAGAAAGGAGAAAATGCTGGCAACAAGCAGTTTCTCCTTTTTTCACAGTGCTTAGATCTACCATCCAAAACAAGCATTCCATCATTCCAGCCAGATTTAATTGTTGCCTGCAAGTGCTTTCAATCTGAAGTCTAGATTTTTCTTTTGGTATACAGTTAATGCAAATCTTAAAGCAATGAATGCAAATCTTACAGCAATGAATCAGTTTCTTTTACAATAGCTGAAGTACTGAGCTGTTTTCTCATTATAGATAGATTTTTCACAAAACCTGACTAGTATGTTATTTATTATACATTAACTTCAGGGACACTATGGTGCTGTAGGACCAGTAGGTTTACAAGGAGATCAGGGTCAAAAGGGAGAACCTGGGGTCCCAGGTGGCCCTGGAATCAAAGGTGAACGTGGTGATCCAGTAAGTAGTTTTGATGTGTAACAGTTTTGCTAAAATAGATCTGAAAGATTTTGTCTGTGAGTCTTATGGTAATTGGTTGGACTTAACCTTTTACCCCACAGTCCCGAGTTTTAGCGACCATTATAAAGAAGCCTTCTGAAAACATTGTGGGAAAAGGAGAAAATGCTGGTAACAAGCATTTTCTCTTTTTCCCACAATTTTTTTTATCATTTGAAAGACAAGCTCCAACATTTGAGTCACATTTAGTATATTGTCTACAAATACATTCAAAGTGGACAAGTCTAAAATTTTGTTATGTGGAGTTAAATTCTCAAATTACAGAATTGTTGAGTTCATTGATATACATTACTATTACTTACAGTTAATTAGCGTTTACCAAACAGTCCAGTTTTTAGCTCCACTGGCCAAAGGCCAGCGGGCTAATGTCATGGCCCGGTGTCCGTCGTGCGTGCGTGCGTGCGTGCGTCCGTCCGTTCGTCCGTCCGTCCATCCGTGCGTTAACTTTTATTTCAAACATCTTCTTCTCTGAAACTACCCATCCAATTTTCATGAAACTTCACAGAAATGATCCTGCCATGGTCCTCTTCAGAATTTCTTGAAAGAATTTGATTCCTTCAAAAACTCTGGTTGCCATGGCAACAAAACTGAAAAATATGGGAAATCTTTAAAAATCTTCTTGTCGGAAACCATAAGGCATAGGGCTACCAAATTTGGCATGTAGCTTTATGTAGTAGACCTCTATCAAGTTTCTTCAAATTATAGCCCTGGGGTCAAAATTGGCTCTGCCCCAGGGGTCACAAGTTTTACATAGGCTTATATAGAGAAATCTTTAAAAATCTTCCTGTACCTAGCCATTAGGCCTAGAGCTACCAAATTTTGCATGTAGCTATATCTAGTGGGCCTCTACCAAGTGGGCCAAAATTTTAGCCCTGGGGTCAAAATTGGCCCCACCGCAGGGGTCACAAGTTTTACATGGGCTTACATAGTGACAACTTAAGAAATCTTCCTGTTTTGATTTTTTTTTTTAAATTAGCCTTGCATCAGGGGTCTTATGTTTTACAGAGGCTTCATATGGACAAAACTTGAAAATCACCTTATTTTTATGGCTTTATCTTGTGGACCTCTACCAGGGTTCAAGTAATTAAATAGCTCTGGGATCAAAAATGGCTTTGCCCTGCGGGTCTCAACTTTCATATGGGCTTTTACAGAGAAAACTTTGTAAGTCTTCATTTTGAAACCATTTGGCTCAGCATTGAAATGTTTATTATTTATGGTTTATATTTATAAGCCAGTGGAGCGATACAGGGCCATCATGGCCCTCTTGTCAAATTTCCATAAAGAGGAAGCCTATGGAAATTATTCTGTGTGAAGGAGAGCATTTTATTATTTTCCCCTAACTCTTTACCAGACGACAAAACTTTACACTTGACCTAATTGAAAGCATTGGCAGACAACAAATTAAACATAGCTGAAATGGTGATTTATGATTTGGATAAGGGTAGAACCATTGTGGGAAAAGGAGAAAATGCTGGTTACCAGGTTATTAATGCTGGTTGTTAAAAATTGGGATTGTGTGGTAAAGGGTTAAATATTTTCCACCTAATTGTGGACAAATCCTTTGATAGGAGCTATATGCATGTATATGCTGTCTGTAATTGCTTTTAATTTGAACAGGTGTAAAAGTTTGCTGTCTGATAAAGCTTTGACAAACAACTTTCATTATGTATTTATAGGGACCAAAAGGACCACCTGGACCTCCAGGGGCAGATGGAGCCACCGGTCTTCCTGTAAGTTGTTTGCATAAATATAATTTATGTATACAAGAAATGTTTTTTTTGACAGCTGTAAACCAGTTTCAAAATGACATACATGCTAAATAATAAGATTCGTCCATCCAAGATTATTTCACTTTTGACAAAAACATACATATCGAACACAAAACATTTGAAAACTTCTTATAAGGAAACAATAATGTCTAGAATAGCATTTGGGTTTTCAACACCTTCTGCACTCCACTCTCTTGTTAACCCTTTTCCGCACAGTTCTGACTTTTAATGACCCTGAACAAAAAACCCTTTGAAAACATTGTGAGAAAAGGAGAAAATGCTGGTAACCAGCATTTTCTCCTTTTCCCAGAATGTTTTCTTCCCTATCAAAGACAAAATCCATCATTTGAGCCACATTGAAACTGTCGTCTTCAAATGCTTTCAATTCCGACAAGTCTGCATTTTTGTCATGTTGTAAAGAGTTAACCCTTTACCACACAATCCCGACTTTTAATGACCCTGGAAGAGAAGGCTTTTGAAAACATCGTGGAAAAAGGAGAAAATGCTGGTAACCAGCATTTTCTCCTTTTCCCACAATGTTTTCTACCCTATCAAAGGAAACTTGCACCATTTGAGCCACATTGAAATTGTTGTCTGCAAATGCTTTCAGTTTGGACTAGGCCAAAATTTTGTCGTCTGGTAAAGGGTTAAGCAAATGTAAAAAAGAATTGTTTGTTTCACAGATACATCTCAACCTTGTATATTTCTCTTAAAGGGACCAGAGGGACCTCAAGGACCAAAGGGAGAACCTGTGAGTACCTTATGTAGGAGTAATTTTGAATTTTTATACATACTATTTTTTGGTTATGATAAAATGGTTCATCATTTCCAGGTAACATTCATAAAGTCTATTAGAAAGTCAGCAGGGATATTTGATAAATTCAAGTGTGTCTTGTTGTTGCAGTTAATTCATATTTCCAGCATTCAGATTAAAGCAAATTTCTTTTTTGGCATGATCAAATCAATTAAATGCAGGAGTAACCACAAACTTTTTAACCCTTTACCACACAATCCCGACTTTTAATGACCCTGAAAAGAAAACCTTTTGAAAATATTTTGGAAAAAGGAGAAAATGCTGGTAACCAGCAATTTCTCCTTTTCCCACAATGTTTTTGTACTTTTTCCATGACAAATTTCAATTCTTAAGTCATGTTTAATTTGGCGTCTGCAAATGCTTTCAATTTGGGCAAGTATACATTTTCCTTGTGTGGTAAAAAGTTAACCCGAGTTTGAAATGTTGGTGATTTATTAACTGAGATAGAAAATGTCTTCATGAAGTTTAACTACCATGCAACTGGTGAGGTGACTATTTTAATTTAAAAAAGTCAGTATATTTTGATTTCTTCTCTTTAAGTCTGGATTGTTTGTGTGCGTTTAAACTGTCTCATCTATTGAGTACCCACAAGACAGGTTTAAGTGAGACAGACCTGAATTGCCCAATGTATTTGGATATTTGTACTAACCTCTTACCCTGATGAAAGCTTTTGAAAACATGGTGGGAAAAAAAACAAACCTTTACATCTGAGTAACATTAAACCCTTTACCAGACAACAGTATTTTAGCCTTGTCCAAATTGAAAGCATTTGCAGACGACAATTTCATTGTGGCTCAAATGGTGCAATTTGTCTTTGATAGGGCAGAAAACATTGCGGGAAAAGGAGAAAATGCTGGTTACCAGCATTTTCTCCTTTTCCTACCATGTTTTCAAAAGGCTTCTTTCCCAGGGTTATTAAAAGGTGGCATTGTGCGGTAAAGGGTTAGCTTGTTGTGTGCAAAGGCTTTCAATATGGACAAGTCTAAAACTCCATTGTCTGGTAATTAAGAGTTAACCCTTTACCAAACAATCTTGAGTTTTAGCACACTGGGGAGAAGGTTTTCAAATACCTTATGCGATAAAGGAGATTTTTCTGATTTGCAGAATCTTCTCCTTTGTCCACAACATTATTCACTCCTCAAAAACCAAATCCTAAAAATTGAGCAACATCTTATTTGTCATCTGCAGTTGCTTTGAATCTAAAATCTAAAGATTTATCATCTGGTAAAGAGTTAAGACATCATTTTTCATCTTTTCCAGGGAAGTGATGGACCTGAAGGACCCATGGGGCCACAGGTTGGTTGGATATCTTTTTTAGTGATACTTTCAATCCTTGAAACTGATAAATAAATTCTACTATCACAAAATTTTGAGCCGGTTGTTTTTCTTGTCTGTGTGGCATTAATTTAGTCATACCATGGCAACAAGTGCATTTATCCATGCTGTCCTGGAGTTTACTGATTGTATAGTGTGATCTTAGACCTTCACTTTCAGTGTCTTTGTCAGATATCGTTAAAGAAACATTTGTGAAATTGCCATATCAGTATGGGCCATGTCCTGTGAAAACGGGGTTTAATGCACGGGCAAAAACTATTGACCCATGTCAGCCTGCACAGGTTGACATGGTTCAAAACATTTTGCTAATTGTAAGTTCTATGCATGTCCAAGGACCATTTTATGTCAGGATTCAGTCTGTTGTTAGACAAAATGGATTTTATGGATCCTTAATTATGTGATAACCAGCTTGGTATAATGCATCACTGAGATTCATTAAGCCCCCTTTTGCCGGAGCATGGCTCGTATCTTTTGTACAGACTGACATTGTCCATTTTATTCATTTAGCATGATATGGTTTACATGTACCCTAAATAAGTTACAATTAAACTTTCAAGCTGATAGTAAAAACCCAAATAATCCTACTTCAGACTTACATTTTGGAGAAAAATATCTCCTGATCAGACAGTGTAGGTCCGTGATCAGACTGCATGTTCTGTGCAGTCTGATCTTGATCTACACTGTCTACAAAAGGTAAGTGAGTCACGCTTAGCAGCCTATGGGTTGAAAGATTGATTGTAATATTTGTAAATCAATTGTAAAGTCTTAACACATCAATGAACAATTTATTTTAGCCCAAAAACTAATCAAAATTACCTGAGGGCATACATTTGAAGACAAAGGATGCGATTTTTAAATAAAGCAGAGAACATTGTGGGAAAACAAGCTTTTCATGGGTAATTGCACCTTTTCCCAAAAACCTTTTCATAGCTGTCAACTTTAGGGTCATGAGACTTGTATTTACAAAGTTAACCTTTAACCCTTTACCAGACGACAAAATTTTAGCCTTGTCCAAATTGAAAGCATTTGCAGACGACAATTTCTATGAGGCTCAAATGGTGCAATTTTTCTTTGAGAGGGTAGAAAACATTGTGGGAAAAGGAGAAAATGATGATTACCAGCATTTTCTCCTTTTCCCACAATGTTTTCAAAAGGTTTCTTTCCCAGGGGCGTCAAAAGGCGGCATTGTGCGTTAAAGGGTTAAAGCACCTTTCACAACTTTGGTTGCTTACTCCAGCTAGAGTAGATCAAGATCAGACTGCACAAAACTGGTAGTCTGATCTGTGATCTGTCCGCATGCTATGTCTGCAACCTCGAAATTGCATCTGTTTGTGTCTTTTATCTAAACTGAAAATATCAGTTGGATTTATTTGGCCCTCTTAGGGTTATTTCTTTACCACACAATCCAGAGTTTGAATGACCCAGAGGAAGAAGGCCTTTAGAAAACATTGTAGGAAAAGGATAAAATAGTTGTATGCTAGCATTTTCTCCTTTTTCCACTATGTTTTCAATGCTATCAAAGACTATTTCTGTCATTAAAGCTACATTTCAGTTATTGTCTGCAAATGCTTTCAGTTTGGATAAGTCCACAATTTTTGGTCATGTAGTGAAGATCTAAAGAACTCTCTCCACCCCCCCCCCCCCCCCCCCCCCCCCCCCCCCCCCCCCATATCCACAAAAAGAGTGTATTTGATTTTGAAAATATGAATAAAATAAAGGTTTATCAGAAATTTTATAATCATTATTTTCAACTATAGGGACCAGTGGGCCCAGCAGGTCCCCCAGGGGAAAGCCAGCCCTATCCGACAGAGCTAATGGGTGGTAAAGAGCTACTTGTAACAGGCAGAAGAAAGAGGAGTGTGTCAGACATCCCTGAAATTGTGAACCTACCTGATCTTGCTGCTGACTTTGAACGTGTAATCATGGATATTAACCAAAACAAGGTATAGTCCTATTAACCTCTTAACCCTTTCCAAAACAACAAGTTTTAGACTTTTCCACATTGAGAGTATCTGCTGGGGACAAATCTAAAAGTGGTACAAATGAATTTATGTTCTTTGACAGGTTAGAAAACATTGTGGGAAAAGGAGAAAATGCTGGTTACCAGCATTTTATCCTTTTCCCACAATGTTTTCAAAAGGTTTCCCCGGGTTGTCGAAATATGGGATTGTGTGGTAAAGGGTTAACCTCCTAAATAGGTGAAATGAAATTTTCAAGCCGATTGTAAGAAACTAAATTTTGCTATTTCATAGGTATTTCTTGGGGAAAAATATCTCCTTATTGGACATTGTAGAACAAAGATCAGACTGCATGTTCTGCACAGTCTGATCTCAATCTACCTTTCCACAAGACATCTTTGAATGGCGCTTAGCGGCCTAAGGGTTAATCCATATGACCTTGAGTTAAATGACCTTTGAAAACATTGCTAGAGAGAGGAGAAAATGCTAGTCAACCTGTACAAAATTTGCTTTTCATGCTTAACCTTTCAGCACACAATCCTGAAGTTTAATGACCTTGAGAAACAAAGCTTTTGAAATCATTGTGGGAAAGGTAAACAATGCTAGTAACTAGCATTTTCTACTTTTCCCACAATTTTTTTTTCTCAATTAAAGGCAAGTTCCATCATTTGAGCCACATATGATTTTTTGTCTGCATGTGCTTTGAATTTGGACAAGGTTTAACATTTTGTTGTGTAGTAAAGAGTTTATGCGTAAAATCTTCTCTGTTTGTGAAGTTTATCAAGCTTTCCGAAATTTCCAAGCTGGATGCAAACAAGGAAATTTTAAAACAAAAGGGACAGTATTGAAGGTATTTAGAATAACGGGACAATTGACAGTCATGATAAATGGTACTTACAATGTAACAAAAAGGGGCCTTCTCTGTATTTGTCTGGTTTGACTTATTTGCCATTTGTCTAATGAAGACTTGTCAATACTTAATGCCATAATGGCTTCATATCATCAATCAAGCAACTTCTAAAGACAGTGCTTAAAAATCTGTCTATTGATATGGTGACTGACACTTTCTCCAACACTATTTCAGTTATAAGCAGGGGTTAGTGCACCCATGCATGCTATCCTGGAGTTTCTTTTACCAGTACTTCACTCAATAACCTTCCCAAGCCACTGTCACTCTTTATCAAATGACCACATTTTAGACTTGTTAGAAAGTATTTGCAGGCGACAAGTTAGAAGTGGCCCTAAGAATGATTTCCATGTTTGAAAGGGAAGAAAACATTGTATTAAAGGGAAAAAATGCTGGTTACCAGCATTTTCTCCTTTTCTCACAGTGTTTTCAAGAGCCTTCTCTTGAAAACTCGGGATTGTGTGTTAAAGGGTTAAACCCCCTCTTTCCCAGAATGTAGCTCATTTATAACTCTCTTCTGTTTTACTTCTTCCCCAGCTCTCCTTAAAGGATGGTGTACACATGTTTGTTGAAAATATGTGGACGCATATCATGAAAGTTACAAACGTAGTGGACGAGATGAAATTCCCGACTGGCACACGAGAAAGCCCGGCTGCATCATGCCATGATCTTAAAGAGTCGCATTCTGAATATGAGGATGGTAAGTTAGGATTAAGAGTGCAGTCTGATCTTTGATCTACACTGTTTGCTTAGTTGAAACATTCTGAACAAGAGCAAACATGAAATTCAATTATTTGGGTCTAATTTCTAGATTGAATGAGTCTGTTGGGTTTAAAGGTTAAGGGTTAACCCTTTCCCAAACAACAGATTTTAGATTCTTTCTAATTCAAAACATCAACAGGCGAAAATATCAAAAATGCTACTTAATGAGGTTAAGCTCTCTGATAGGATAGAAAACAATGTGGGCAAAGGAGAAAATGCTGGTTACCAGCATTTTCTCCTTTTCCCACAATGTTTTCAAAAACCTTCTTTCCCAGGATCATGAAAACCCAGGATTGTTTGGTTAAGGGTCAAGGAACATTTGCATCATTTGATTGGGAAGACATCCATGTAACAAATGAATAATCAACATGAAGTAAAGTGATATATATGAATAAACATGAAAAGAGAGAAAAAAAAGTAGAAATTGCTCTTCTTGAGGAAGGTCTCCTATATCTGCAATGTTTTCAAACCTTGTGTGCTTGAAGCCAAATGAGTTGTCTGCGTATGGTAACTACTTACTGTTTGACCATTGCAGGTCTGTACTGGATAGATCCCAACCAGGGTGGTATTGTGGATGCTGTAGAAGTATGGTGCAACATGACTGGTGGTGGACAAACCTGCATACAACCTACCATGGATACAGCACAAGTAAAACATGTTTTAGTTATACCTATAAACTTTCTTGTATACATACAACCTACCAGGGATACAGCACAAGTAAAACATGTTTTAGTTACATGTATACATGTAAACATTGCCTGTATGTATACAACCTACCATGGATACAGCACAAGTAAACATGTTTTAGTTATACATGTACATGTAAACATTTCTTGTATGTATACAACCTACCATGGATACAGCACAAGTAAACAGGTTTTAGTTGCATATGTAAACATTTCTTGTATACAAAACTGCCTACCATGGATACGTGTTTTAGTTGTACATGTAAACATTTCTTCAATACTGCTTACCATGATTACTATGCAAATAAAACATTATTATACATAAAAACTTATCTTGCATACATAAACCTACCAATGATACAGCTCAACTAACAGGTTTTTTTTTTAACGTAAAACTGGTACATGTAAATATTTCTTGCATAAAATACAGCCTACCCTGGGTACACTGCAAAGAAAACAGGTAATGAATATTTATAAAAACTTTTCGTACATACATACAACCTACCGTAGGTACAGCACATGAAAAATATGTTTTAATAATACATACAAACATTTCTTGTTTACATACAACCTACCATGGTTACATGTAAAACATGTTTTAGATATGATACAAGTAATTCTTGTATACATACAACCTACCATGGTTACATGTAAAACATGTTTTAGATATGATACAAGTAATTCTTGCATACAGACAACCTACCATGGATACTGATAACCAGCATTTTCTCCTTTTTCTACAATGGTTTCTACCCTTCTAAAGACAACTGTGCCCGTTTGAAACACATTTAATTTGTCGTCTTCAAATGCTTTCAGTCTAGACTAGTCTAAAATTCTGTTATTTCGTAGAGAGAGAGAGAGAGAGAGATATATATATGTGTGTGTGTGTGTGTGTGTGTGTGTGTATAAAAAGTCCGCAGAGCATGACTCATTTCATCCTTGTTAAGAGTTGTGAATCTTTGCTTTTCCCTTTTTCAAAGGTTGGAGTGCGTTACTGGCCTAAAGTAGATGAAGAACCAAGATGGTTCAGTGAAATGGAAGGTGGATTTGAGGTAAGCATGTGCAGCAAAATATCTGACAGTGTAGATCAAAGACCACAATTTACATTTTCAGGGTTTTTCTTGGTCTTTACTCCTCTGAATTCTTAAAGCGCCTTTTACTACTGTAGTTGCCTTTGTGGCCAGTGTAGATCAATATCAGATTGCACAAAAAGTGCAGTCTGATCTATGATCCACACTGTCCGCTGTACTGAAATACTTCAGACAAAAGGCATTCACAAAATTGCAACCACCTGGGTCTTATTCAAGACTGAAAATGTCATTTGGGTGTATTTGTTGCTTTTGGGATTAAAAGGAAAAGTTGTTATCCTTAGCTTATCAACGTATTTAGAAACAGCAGTTGTTTTTACTAGCACTCACTGTAAAGAAAAGAGGCACATGATTTGAGTGTTCATCCACCAAAACCTATATGTTTTAATTGAGTTGAAGACAATAACTACAACATTTTACATTGACTGAGAAACAAGTTCTTGCATTTTATACTAATATTTCTTGATTCTACTTCCTTGCAAACACACCAGTGCTTGCTCTGAATGCGTGGGCCAATGATAATAGTCCCACTACCTGCTACTGATACCCGCTCACTGGCATTGAATGGGACCTTTCTGTTGTGAGGTCGATGCTCTACCTCCTGACTATGGACACCATTGAGTGTCTCAACAAAAGCGAGGCAATTCAATTCAGTACAAACAACATAGGTTTTAGAATTTCAGTAAAGTTTTCAGAATATGAGTTCCCTCAAGTAATAAAAAGGTATTTACTCTGACTTTGATTGATTGATTGATTGTATGGTGTTTAACGCCATTTTCAACATTATTTCAGTTATATCACGGCGGCCAGTGCACCTATCCATGCTTTCCTGGAGTTTCTGTTACCAGTACTCCGCACACTATTCTTTCCAAGCCACTGGCTGCTTTCCCACATAACCATCATCGAAACAATGGTCAGCGGTGAGAGAGGAATGAATCCTGTCGCGATGACTATCATCAATCCTCGGAAAGAAATTGGCCAAGCCGGGGATCGAACCTGCGACCTCCTGTTCTCAAGTCCTGTACGCTACCGACTACTCTGACTTTGAATGCATTTTGAAGTGGTACTATATTTTGATTCAAGGTATAATTTAGCTTAGCCCTCTACCACACAGTCCCAACTTTTAGCGACCCTGAGAAAGAAGCCTTTTGAAAACATTGTGAGAAAAGGAGAAAATGCTGGTAACCAGCATTTTCTCCTTTTCCCACAATGTTTTCTAACCTTTCAGAAACAAATGCAATCATTTTAGCCACATTTAATTTGTTGTCTGCAAATGCTTTCAATTTGGACCAGTCTAAAATGTTGTCGTGTGGTAAAGAGTTAATGTCTTTACAGATGGAATACATAGGACAAATAGCAGCTTTGGCCTCAAAGTCTGAATATGCCACACAGACGTTTGTGTACACATGTGATGGTACAATTGGCTGGTTTGACCAATCAGATGGTTCCACCAAGAATGCCATCATTCTACTCGGAGCCAATGAAAATGTGTTCTTCACAAAAGACTTAGAAGAAATGTTAATATTACAAGATGGCTGTAAGGTAGGAAAATGTCCCATCTTACTTTGTACCAAATGACACAGCTTCTAAACTTACCTATACTTGGGAATGTTCTGTAGATGAAAAATTAGGTAAGTCCTAAAAGATTAGATTTGTCCTTGAAAAGGTGAAACCAATCATTGAAAATAGAAGACAATGCTGATTATCAACATGTTCTCCTTTTCCCACCATGCTTTCAAAATCTTTCTTCTGCAGGGAAGAAACAGAATTTATTTTATACAGGTTTAAGTCGAGGAATAAAGGTTTGAATATACAGCATAACCTTGAAATCATTAATATACAAATTTATCACGTAATTACCCTTATTTTCAGTGTAATGTAGCCATTACAAGTTTTCTTATATTATACATGTGTGAGAGAAGGAAAGAGTGCCATATTTGGTCAAAGCTCTGTAATCACACGCCTCCTCTCTTAAACATTGCTGCCCCAGATTTCTCTGTGAAATGATCTCTCAAGATTGATGAACATGAAAAAGCTACTTATCTTAACATCTTTAGATTCAAAACAAAATCAATACATGAAAGTTTCTTTGGAACTACATGTATTTTTCATCTGTAATATACACACCTATCAGTGAAGCGAATAGGTTTGAAGAAAATTCAGTGCACATGTACACATAGGCCAGTTTTAATAATAATGTTGAAAATGGCATTAAACAGCATACAACTGATGGTAAGAAGTGTTTTCTCCTTTTCTCCCCTTGTTTTCTTCCCATCTAGAAACAAATTTTAGTTTCAAGTCATATTTACTTTGTTGTCTGCAAATGTTTTCACTTTTGACAACTCTATCAATTATTTTGTTGTCATGTAAAGAGGTAAATTTGCAAGTACTATAATTGTTTCAGATTAGTACTCAATTGTCATTTGAAAACCTTTCCCTTCCAAAAATAAATGTCCTATAGTGTATATTGGATCTGCTTTTGTCAATAGCAGGGAAAAATAAACAGAAAGCCCATTCACTTCATTGAACTGCAAATTGATTATCATAGGTAGTTACACTTCTATTTGTTTAACCTTTTACCACACAAATCCAAGTTTTTTATTGACCTTAAACAAGAAGGCTTTTGAAAACATTATGTACATGTTTATGTTATACATAAAATCATATTGAATATTCATTTTCGCGTTGCAATAAATATAGTTACCATGACAACATAAATCTTTCATAGCAAATATTTGTTATACATGTATATTTTGTAGTGATAGAAAATAGTTTTTGATAAATGTGATAGAACTAGGAAAAAAATAATTTCATATAAAATAAAGCTGAAAATGCGTTACTTTATATGATTATGGTTCTGTGGTTGCCATGGTAACAAAAGACAAAAATATGTGAGTTTTGACATTTGTTTCGTAACATGTAGACATTGTACTTTCACTTGACACACATTTTCCCAAAATTCTTCATAGGGCCAAAAATGTCTCTTTCTGAACCAAGCCCTTTGGTTGAGTCCAAAATTTTGTAGTGTAATAAAGAGTTAACCCTTTACCAAACTGTGAAAATTTTAGACTTACCGAAATGAAAAGCATTTGTTGATGCTGATAAAAAGTGGCTCAGATAATGAAGGTTGTCTTTCAATAATAGAAAACTGGCTACCTGCTTTTTCTCCTCTTGTAACAATGTTATCAAAAGCCTTTTTCTTCAGAATAGTTAAAACCTGGGATTGTTTGGACAAGCGTTACATGTCTGAATTTGTTGCAGCAGTATAACAAATACTACTGTAGAAATTCAACTTTTAATACTGCTGTAGGAGATAGCTTTGAAAAACATTGTAGGAAAAGGAAAAATTGCTTGTAACAATCAATTGCTCCCTTTTCCAGAATATTTTCCATGAAGCAGAAATACAATACTTTTCCTTTCCTTTAATTGTTTGTCCCTTGTGTAATTTACAGTATGTTTTAGCAGGTCAGAAAAAACTATGTACTTTATCCCTTTACCAAAAGATCAACAGTTTTAGCAACCCTAAGGAAGAAGGCTTGTGAAAACATTGAGAGAAAAGAAGAAAATGCTGGGAACCAGCATTTTCTCCTTTTCCCACAATGTTTTCTCTCCTTTCAAAGACCAATGCTACTGTCTTTGCTATGGTTGATTTATCAACATCAAATGCTTTCAAATTTGATGACTGTAAAATTGTTCTGTATGGTGGAATGTGACAGGAAAGATTATATCTTCTTCTTGTACTTTTTCAGGACAAGACACGTGGACAGACGGTGTTTGAGATAAAGACCAAAGCCTACAAATTACCTATAATCGATTTTCTGGTACCGAATTACGGAGCGGAGAATCAGAAATTTGGTTTTAGAGTTGGTGCTGTCTGCTTCACCTAATAGAGACTGACTGTACATCATTGTAGCTTTTCTGTGCTTGTTCTTTCATAATCTGTGTTTGTAGCCTTTGCACTTCTTTTTTGTTGTTTTAACAATCCACAAGTAATACAAACAAAAAAAAAAGCATTATTTTTGTTTTAATGGGAGCTACTAAGCCTGTATGAAATTTTGAATCAACATGTGTAATGGTTTTTAAACACTCAGTTCTTTGACAAGGTATTCGACACTGTCAAATGAATTGAATGAACATTGGAAGTCAAAAGTACAGACTAAGACCTAGCAATTGCAAGACTTATTTTGGGCTGAATGAAGAAAAGAAATCAGACATTGTAGATGCAAAATCATGCTGCATGTTCTGTGCAGTCTGATCTTGGTCTACACTTCATCTACATCCTTGCAAGCCAAGGATGACGTTCCTTGCTACTCTATATAACAGCAGCAAAGCAGAATGTCTTCCTCGATTAGCAAAGATGCACAGTCTGTAGAAGCAAATTTAGTCCTGCCTAGCATTTTAACATTTGAAAATATGAAAGATGTCAGTTTAATAAAGTGTTCTGCATAAAAAAAAAATAACCATATAAATGCACCTTTATGATTTGATTCTTTAGTAACAAACTCTTGTCTCAATAGGTACAGGTCACTGAAGACATATAGTATGTTAATATTTCTGGAGTATTTTGGCCGGGTATGTTGCAATTGGACACTTACTGACCTTCAACTCTGTCTTTTACCTTTGTGCAAATATAAAATGTACAAGTATTAGGCATGTTTTAGTATTCCTTGAAAGCATTGAACATTGCTCTTTCTATTTCATATTCTCACAGACAAAATCAACCTATCAAACGGATGTATTTAGACATGGATCAGAGTTACATGACTTTGCCAAAACTCAAAGAAGTAATTTTTATGTCCCTCATGAAGCAAACTGGGATTTGGAATGACTTTGAATGGAGAAAGATCTGTATTTTATATCTATCTGAATTCCTCACCATTATCAGCTTGTGGCGTTTTTTCTATTCCCTACAATTTTTTCAGAAACAATCCATTGAGCATGTGCCAAAATATTTCTGTATGATATGTGGAGTTGATCAACTTTCTTTTTCATAGCAAACAAACCAATCATACATGTTCTAATTTTTATTTTTTTCGCGCTGTTTTGGGAAAATTTATGAAACAAAAGAAACAAAAGTAAATTAATGATCAAAATAAAGCATTTGCTATTTTAGACAGGAAGAAAATTACGTTTTGTTTTTGTGTACACAACACTCCACAACAGTTGTCAAAATTTGGAATTCGTCTAAAAATTAAGTTGGCAACAAGTTAAGATCTCTCATGAAAGAAAAAAGTGTTGAATATTCAGCTATGTTAACATTTGTGCTGAATTTGGACTTGGAATGATGTTCCCAAAGCACTGAAAGCTCGTCTCTACTTTTAGGTTGCAAACTGCATGTCTCGTTGCATAATAAACAAATCATATATAATGTGTATGACATTGTTTTGTTTTTGTATGACCGCCCTATTCATAATCCATGGGTTCGGAATTTAGATTTTATTGTTTTTGAGCACTGCTTCCATGCTTAGAGTAAAGTCAACTTAGATGAGTTACTTGAAGCACGCATAAGCTCTAAAGGTTAAGCACTCTTGGTGGATGGGGTGTGGAGTCAAACAAAAGAAATAAACTTTTTGTTATGTATATTCCCTTCTAAATGTTGTTTCAGTAATTTTTGCTGCAGGTTACAACATATCATATGAGCCATGCTGTGTGAAAAGGGGGCTTAATGCATCTGCGAAAAGTATGGACGCAGGTCAGCCGGCGCAGTCCGCGCAGATGACCTGGGCCGAAACTTTTCGTCATTGGTCAATTTTCTGCATGTCAAAGGACCAGTCTACCTTATGATACAGTTGGTTGTTATGGTTTTTATGGATCCATAATTATTTATGACTTGTTGGGTATAATGTATCACGGAGATACATTAAACCCCCTTTTGCCAAAGCATGGCTCATATACATGAAGATAGAAAATCAGACAAAAGATTTTGAGAGGTCGATGTTCATCCACAGTGACTGCAAAGTACCATAATTATGATTTTCTTCCGCATGCAGAGGTAAAAAAAGGCCCCAAACCACATAGAATCTGGTACAGTGCTCAGAGCGCTTTGATTTTGTGTCTTTAACAATTCACTGTTTCGTCAATTAATTAGAGATTTTTCGACAATTACAAGTACAGTTCCAGGACATATGAAATATTTTTGGTCATCGCTAACATTCAGCGGTGTAGCTGATTTAAGATCTTATTTTGATCTATGGCGTCTGCCAAAGGTATTCAGACCGCTTATGGCAATGGGAGAGTGAACCGACAGCGGTCATGGCGGCTCTTATTCCAATAATATCTGGATGACTTGCACAACTTAATAATCAAGAAGACGAACTCCGACGACGATACAGGTTTGGAGCAGTAAATTTACATATACCCGAAAACTTCATTAGAAATCATTCATTTGGTCTTAACCCTTTAGCGCACAGCCCTGAGTATTCACGACCCTGATAGAGAAAGTATTTGAAAGCATATTTGGGAATGGAAAACATTCTAGCATTTTTTTCATTTTCCAACAGTGTTTTGTACCCTCTCAAAGATAAATCCCATCATTTATTTGTCATCTAC
Organism: Tridacna gigas; assembly: GCA_945859785.2. Taxonomy (NCBI): domain Eukaryota; kingdom Metazoa; phylum Mollusca; class Bivalvia; order Cardiida; family Cardiidae; genus Tridacna; species Tridacna gigas. The sequence goes on from OX244028.2 coordinate 30,993,711, forward strand.
AAATGACTCGAAAAGAATTCGTAAAGAATTAAGCCATCTAGCGCTGAATCCTGATTGATTTGCTTATGTGGACAGTGTGGATCAAGATAAGACTGTAAAGAACTTCCAGTCTGATCTTTTATCTACTCTGTCCACTTCTTTACAAGGCATTCCGGAAAAAGAAAACTTTGAAACTGCAATATCTGTATTTCTAGTTCTGGCAGAATGTCAGTTTCATTTATTTAGCACTACAAGGATGAACATGGTTGAGGCCGCTTTCTACGACTTTCTCAGTCATATCTTTGAGATTGCTGATCTTGTGTTTTAACAGTGAACGAACAGTAAAAGTCTTGTACGGGCAGAGCAGTCTGATATTGATTTACACTGTCCACAAGTGTAACTTGCGTTGTGCTAAGCACCTTAAGGGCTTAGGGCGTGTTATTGCAATGGATTAAGTACTGTAATGTAGGATCAGTAATAGTCTATATGCCTTAATTCTTAATTTTCAACGCACCTATCACAACTATTTTTGCGGCCAGTGTGGATCCAAGATCAGACTGCACAAAGCATCCAGTCTGATCTTGTTTCTATCCTACCCTTCCTATTTTGAGACATTTTGGCCAATAGCAACCTTGCAGTGGCAGTTGTTCGGATCCTTTTCCCTTAGTAAAAGTCTTTTTTTTTTTTCATTTTGAGCTTTAACTCTTTATTAAACGACCTCCCATTGTAACAAATACAGCTTTTGAAAACATTGTGGGAAAATAAGAAAACGCTGGTTACTAGTATTTTGTCCCTTTCCCACAATGTTTGCTTGCCCTTTCAAAGACCAATTCTATCGTTGGAACCATATACAATTTGTCGTCTGCAAAAAGCGTTGAGGGATAAAGTTTAACCCTTAACCTGTTAGATCACTTACATGAAACTTTTAAGCCGCTGGTAAAAGCCCAAATAATGCTATTTCAAACTTTTTTTTTTTGAGAAAAATATCTCCTTTTTGGACAGTGTAGATCTAAGATCAAACTGCACGTTCTGTGCAGTCTGATCATGATCTGCATTGTCCGCAAAAGGTCAATGAGTCTAATCGACGAAGCTCACTCTTTATCAGAATGACAAAATTTTTAGACTGATCCCTTTTCAAAGCATTTGCAGAGGACAAATGAAATGTGCCTTGAAACGATGGAATTTGTTCTAGAAAAGGTTACCAGCATTTTCTGTATTCCCACTCAAAGGTATTTTTGGAGAATACCTCCTTTCGAACAGTGTAGATCCAAGATCAGACTGCGCGTTCGGTGCAGTTTGATCTTGATCTACGGTGTTCGCAAAAGGTCAGTGAGTCGCCCCTAGCAGCCTAAGGGTTGGATAAAAGTCTTTATTTCTCATGGTAGTGTCACAGAAACACTAATGAAATGGAAAGTTTGAGCACAAACTCAGCTGGCCAAAAACTTAAGTTTTATTAGCAAAGGCTCAGATTGCTCGGTACAGGGTGAATCTGTTTGATAAAATTTCCAGGTTGTAGTAAAAACCAAAAGAATGCGTTTTTCAACTTCTATGTACCGGAAAAATCTTACCGTAGCGGACATTGTAGATCCAAGATCAGACTGCACATTCTGTTCAGTCTGATCTTGGATCTTCACTGTCCGCTAGAGCGCATTAAGGCGCGCTTTGCAGACTTAACTCTTTACCACACAACAAAATTTTAGCGAATTCTGGTTTGGGATGGGATGGAGACATTGTGGGAAAAGGAGAAAATTACTTCTTTTCCCACAATATTTTCAAAGGCTTTCTGTTTTAGGGTCGTTAAAAGTCGGGATTGTGTGGTAAAGGGTTAAAGAGATCTATTATCGTGAGTCGTTGTTGTAAAAGATTAAAAAAAAAACGTTAACTGTGAATAAATATTTTTCCATTTATTTAACAAATTAGACAGCCCTATATAAAAGCAATAAGAATTTAGTACAAAAAAGACATTGTATTCTTGTCAAATAATTTGACGAAAGGAATTAAGGAATATAGAATTAATAAAGCATTTATATCAACAAACGTCGTCTATAAGCAAATAAATTTATCTAACCTTTTAACACGCAGTCTAGAGTTTTAATGACCCTGAGAAAGAAAACATTGGAAAATACTGTGGGAAAAGGGTAAAATGCTGGTATCCAGCAATCTGTCCTTTTCCCACAATATTTTCTGCCCTTTTCGAAAACAAATTTCATCATTTGGACCATGCATTCAGTTTTTCAACTGTAAATGCTTGCAATTTGGACGAGTCTAAGATTTTGTCGTCTGGTAAAGAGTTAACCTTGTACCAAACAATCCTGAATTTTTACGACCCTGAGAAAGAAAGCCTTTGAAAACATCGTGGAAAAAGAAAAAGATGCTGGTAATCAGCATGTTCTCCTTTTCATAAAGTGTTTCTATCCTTTTTAAGTCAAATCGCATTATTTCAGCTACTTTCACTTTTTCATCTGCAAATGTTCTCGAGTTGTACAAGTCTAAGATTTTTTCATCTGGTTAAGAGTTAAGTCAATATCCCCAAAAATAAGTTTGTTGAAGACAAAACACTTTATGAAAAAGAGATCCTAGAGACAATGAATTACGTTTTATAACTATGAATATATCTGCGATAATTGTGGCAAAAGAGGAAATTTATTTCCGAACGAAATTTTGTTTTGTCAAAACTCTTTACAAAAAATCGGATACAAAACGAAAAAGTTAAATGTGGTAACCCGTTAACTGCTAACTCAAATGAATATCGGACAGTGAAAATCAAAGATCAGACTGCACTTTCTGTGGTCTTATCCTAATCTACACTGTCCACAAGAGGTCCAAAAGTCGCACTCAGCAGCTGAAGGGTTAATTTGACGATTCACAAAATTCATCTTATCACAGTTAGGCTTAAATAGTCTAGATCTAGGAAAATCGACCCAAGGTCAAAATGGCGGATCTAGGTCGTAATCAAAAAGGAGAAAATCCGCGTAGAATCTGTACTGAAACTGTTTAATTAGATCAGGATCTAATGCTTTGTAAGCTTCCACTAAGTATGAGTATCTTTGTTCCGATCGATCTTTGTCACTTAAATACGGTATTTTCAGTGCTTTGAATCGGTCATAGGCGTCATCTGGTGGCGAGTCAGGGAAAAAGATAGGGGTATCTGTCTGTTGATGTTTGAATATATAGCCTTGAATTTTCAAAGCATCCCAGAATCTTTCGTTGAGGAAGGTATAATTTACGTAACTTTTGTCACACTGATCATCATAAGCGCTGCTGTTCCATAAGTCATGTAGAATGACTATTAAGTCAAATATCTTGTCATCGTTGCTGGAATCGGTAAACACCGTTGTATCCATGTATACAGACAAATGGTCAGTTATGTGTTTCACTTCTTTTCGCGTGTTTTCTTGTTTAATTATCACGTCAAAAGGATGTTTACATGGGTTACAGAAAGTTGTTATCGGAGCAAAATGCCAGTCTATTTTATAATAGAAAAGAATCCACCTCAAAAACGCATCAAAAGTAACGTCATGATACTGACACAAGAATTTCTTAGAAATAGAAGACCCATTTCTATAGTAATTTCGAGCGCTTTTATTCTGTCCTGTGTAATATTGTATCTTTGCTGAGTATACCCTAAACTTTCCTAGAAAAATCTTGTCAATATAAGCTGAGTAGATTCTGGAATAAGGATTTCTGACAAAAATGAATTTCAAGTCTGTTTTGTCATAGCAACCTGAACGCTGAAACCTTGACGTCAGATTTGCGCTATGGACGTAATAACCAGGCATGCCACGAATGTATGAAGAATTAATGGGAAATTCGGCTGCCAGGAGCAGTTTGGCTAGCATTGTACTCGCCACCTTCGGAACTTTGCACATGCAAGTCTTAGATCTCCTGAATTTGTAAAACGGATTTTCCGAATTCAAGGCGATGGGATACCGGAAACGTTTCGACTTTCGAATGACATCATCACTCTGACATCTCTCATCTGTGGTTTTCAATCGATTAAGCATTACGTCACTTTCTGCTACTGTGGTCCTCTCATGGATAACATTTCTGACGGATCGTAGGACTTTAAATGAAGCATCTGAAAGGAAATGACAAGTCATGGTGGTCTAACTTATCAAAAATGAAAGATTTGTACACAGACCAGGGGTCGTATTTACCAGGAAAATGGAGGGACTGCGTGGCTGGGTAAAGAAAAGGAATGGGAGGTAAAGAAAGGAATGTAAAGGGTTGGGGGAAAGAAAGAAAGAAAGAAAGAAAGAAAGAAAGAAAGAAAGAAAGAAAGAAAGAAAGACAAACAAACAAACAATCAAACAAACAGAAAAGTATGCAGGTAGGCAGATAAAGTGACAGGCAGAGAGCGTGGATTTTATTGAAGAAAACAAATCATATTTTTCTAGCTAAAAAATGAAATAAAATAGATGAACCAAGCTCTGGCAAAAGGGGCTTAATGCATCTCCGTGATCCATGATAGCAAGCAAGTCATCACATAGATCTAATTAGGGATCAATAAATTCCATTTTCTCGAACAACCGACTGAATCTTGAGCTATAATGGCCCTTTGATATTCAGAAAATTTATAAAAAGCAAAAAGTATCACCCCAGGTCAGTCTGCGCGGATTGCGCAGGCTGACCTGGGTGGATACTTTTCGCAGATGCATTAAACTCCGTTTTCACAAAGTAAGGCTCAGATTTACCTTCAGTTCTCCAGCAGCAGTGATAACGGTAGAGGAGCGTCAGCGTTGAAAAGATCGCTAAGAAAAGAAAACATTGACACATCCGTATCCGCTTGAATCTGAAAATTTTCATTATTTCCCTTTCTCTTGAAAATGTCCCGAAGTTTTGAATAAAAATGAGACGGTGCTGTGCAATACACGACTCCAAGTTAGACACGGATCATTGTTATTGGTCATTTGTCACTCTTGCGCAAAACACCATAGACATGAAACTCGCTTTTGCCTAAAAGCCTTCATTCCAATTTGCCGCATAATCAGCATCACTTTTTACCGAATACATGTTGTATCGTCTCTACATGTTTTATTATTATTTCTCCATGAGTAACAAGATCATTTAAGTCTAAGTTTTTGAACGAACAATATCACCACGAGGTATATCACGTTTCTTGTCCACATTCAGTTTCCCACAGTTTAAAATCCACGTTTTTAGTCTAGAAGCATACACTTTAGATCAAAAGGTATGAGCCATACTCTGTGAAAAGGGGGCTTAATGCATCTGCGAAAAGTATCGACCAAGGTCAGCCTGCGCAGTCAGCGCAGACTGACATGGGCCGAAACTTTTCGCTATTGGTCAATATTCTGTATGTCAAAGCACCATTCCTACCTCATGATTCAGTCGGTTGTTAGACGAGATGGATTTTATCGATCCATAACTCTTAGAATGCTGGATTATTGAAATGGACCTCTTTAACCCTTTCCCAAACGACAAATTTTGGACTGGTCCAAATTGAAAGAGTTTGCAGACGACAATTTTAAATTTGATGAAAATGGAAGAAAGTTATCAAAAAATGTAGAAAACACTGTGGGAAAGGGAGAAATTGCTCGTTACGAGCAATTTCTCCTTATCCCACAGTGTTTTCAAAAGACTTGTACTGCAGACACGTGAAAACCAGGGCTTGTTTGGGAAAGGGTTAAACAGGAAATACCATTTGAAATATTGTCATTTCAAGCTTGCTTTGGCCAAAATGTGCGAAAAATTAGCGGACAGTGAAGATCCAAGATCAGACTGCGCAGAATGTGCAGTCTGATCTTGATTTACACTGTCCGCAAAAATAACTTAAGTCCGTTCCAGCGCTTTATGGGATAATTAGGTGATGTCTTTGCTCGGTACAATGCATTACGGAGATGCATTAAGCCCCCTTTTGCCAGAGCGTGGCTAAATTTTAAATCAGACTTTAGTGGCCCTCTGGAAAAAGGGGGTTTAATGCATTTTTGCAGTGTATTATACCAAACGAGTCACAGCGTAACTTGGAACAATTTCGTTTAAACATTGGCTCAGTCTTGAGGCAGAATGGTCCTTCCCTAACATGCAGAAAATTTACCAATATAGCAAAACGTTTCAACCCAGGGCAGCCTTATGGACTGCACTCGCAGACCTGGGTCGATATTGTTGCAGAGACATTTAACCTTTTACCACACAATCCCGACTTTTAACGACCCTGAGAAAAAAAAAAGCTTTCTGAAAACATTGTGGGAAAAGGAGAAAATGCTGGTAACCAGCATTTTCTCCTTTTCCCGCAATGTTTTCTACCCTTTCCAAAACAAATTTCATTTTTTCAGCCACATTTATTTTCTCGTCTGCAAATGTTTTCAATTTGGACTAGTCTAAAATTTTGTCGTTTGGTAAAGAGTTTTAAACCACCCGTTAACAGATCACGACAGTGACACATGTAGCGTAAACGATCTTTACTTTCCAACAGAAGATATCCGATTGCTTCGAAGTGCATTTGATATATGTACAAGCTAGGGTCTATTGACTTAACTATTAACCCTTACTCTGCTAAGCGCGACTCACTGACGTTTTGTGGACAATGTAGATCAAGATCAGACTGCACAGAACGTGCAGTCTGGCCTTGTATCTACACTGTCCGATAAGGAGACATTTTCTTCCTGTATATAATACTAAATATAAGTTTGAAATAGCATTATTCGGGTTTTTAATATCGGTTTGAAAGTTTCATTTCACTTATTTAGCAGGATAAGAGTTAACTACAGAATGCGCCTATTGTTATTATTGTAGTCTCTGAAACCCTTTGCAGCACTAGAGGCGTAAACAGGGGCTTTTTGCGGACGCCATGGATCAAGATCAGACTGCACAAAACGTGCAGTCTGATCTTGGATCTATACTGTCCGCATGTTAAGTCAAGTTTGTAGGATAAAACTCTTTTAAGTTTCATGGATTTGTATTTTAAGCGCGGTACAATGTGGCCAATTTTCAGTTAAATCTTCAAACATTTACCAGACGAACCCGAGTTTTAATGATTCTAGAAAAAGTCTTTAGAAAACATTGTGTGGGGAAAAAAAGAGAAAAAATGCTGGTAACCAGCATATTCTTCTTTTTCCTTCTATTTCTTCAATCCTTTGGAAGTCTGATTCCATTATTTAGCTACATTTAATTAGACCTATGTCACCGTCGCGTACTACAGACATACGGACCCCAGACTGCGGACTTTTCAAAGGGGATGTCTCAAACGAAATAATGCAATAATGAGCTGAATTTAAAGGAGAACTATAACGAATAATAAGTTAGTAAGCTTAACATGCTATTTCAATGGTTCAACCTAATTTCTTTACGTCGACAGACATGACCAACACAAATCTTGACTGTTCTGTCTAGAAGTTGCTTAGAGTGTCTCCAAACTGAGCCAGTTGCCTTGTATGACCTTAGACTAGCTAAGTCCGCGCAGACTGACCTAGGCCGAAACTTTTCGCTATTGGTCAGTTTTCTGTATGTCGAACAACCATTCTTATCTCATGATTCAGTAGGTTGTTGGACAAAGTTTATTTAATGGATTCATAATTATGTGATGTCTTGCTTGATATAATGCATTGATGGAGATGCATTAAGCCCCTTTTTGCCAGATTTTGGCTCATTAATATCTTGGGTAAGTGAAAGGTCTATTTTTGTGATGTACAGTCAAACCTGGTGATCCATCCACCTCCATTCAGCGTGAACCTCCACTTAACGGCCAGTTCAATGTCCCCCCCAACTACTTTTACTCTTTATGAACCTTTATTCAACACGCACCCTTAAAACGCACGCAACGGCCGCCGAAATCGTGTCCCATTTTTCAAAACAACCCGGTTTCGACCCATGGCAGCCGGCGAGGACTGCGCAGGCTGACATGGGTCGATATTATTACAGATACATTAAATCCCCTTTTTACAGAGAATGGCTAAATTATTTTGTCTATGTAGGAGTATAGAGAATAACACCGTATCTTTCCTTTTTACAATAAGACAACCCTTTAGACATGTCCAATTTGAAGGCGTTCGCAGGCAACAAGTTACAGGGTGGTCATGTGAAGACAGTTCTCTTTGGAAGTGCAGAAAACGTTGTGGAAAAAGGAGAAAATGCTGGTTACCAGCATTTTCTCCTTTTCCCACGATGTTTTCAAAAGCCCATCTCTTTATTATAATACAATACGTGTTTGTAGGGTAAGAGTTAAACTGCAAAAAGGAAGGCTCGTATACATGTAATTAGCGTGCCTATGCAGGAGTGTAGAGGAAGAAGAGTTTCTTATTACCAGTGTATGCTCCAGTTTTACCAGACTAAATAAGTTTAAACTTTCAAGTCGATTGTAAAAACCCGAATGTTGCTATTTCAAATATATTCTTTGGAGAAAAACATCTTATTGAACACTGTAGATCCAAGATCAGACTGCAAATTCTGTGCAGTCTGATCTTGATCTACACTGGACGGAAAATGTGCTGGAGTCGCGCTTAGTAGCCTGAGGGTTCCCGAAAATACCTTTGAAATAGAAAAAGTTGGGTTTTTGCAGTCGGCTTGAAAGTTTTATTGCATTATTTAGCAGGATATGAGTTAACATCATACCAAACAATGATATCGACCATTCTGTAGATTCATGTCTCTTTAACATTAGGGTTTGTTTTTTTTTTTTAATATCGTTGGAAATGGTTATCAGCATTTTCTCCATTTATTACGATATTTCTATCCTTCGAAGGTCAAGTAAGACTACAACAAAACCACGTTTACATGTATTTTGTCGTCTGCATAGGCGTGTCTACAATGTCGTTGTCTGGTGAAATGTTAACCCTTTACCATACTATCCTTAGTTTGAACGACCTTCAGGAAAAGGAGAAAAATGCTGATAACCAGTGTGGCTCAAACGGTGCATTTTTTCTTTGATAGGGTAGAAAACACTGAGGGAAAAGGAGAAAATGCTGGTTACCAGCATTTTCTCTTTTTCCGACAATGTTTTCAAAAAGTTTCCTTCCAAGGGTTGTTAGAGGGTGGCATTGTACGGTAAAGTGACAACCCTTTACCAAACAATCCTATTTTTTAACCCCTATCCTGCTGAATAAGTTAAATGAAACTTTCAAGCCGATAGTAAAAACCCGAGTAATGTCATTTCAAACTTATTTTTGGAGAAAAATATCTCCTTATCGGACAGAGTAGATCCAAGATCAGACTGCACGTTCAGTGCAGTCTGATCTTGATCTACACTGTCCGCAAAAGGTCAGTGAGTCGCGCTTAGCAGCTTAAGGGTTGACGAGCATTAGGTAATAGGCTTCTCAAAAGATTATTGAAAAGGGAGAAAATACTTGTTACTAGCACTTTCTCCTAATCCCACCATTTTTTTTTTTTTTTTTTCGATCCTACCATGGACAAAAATTCGCATTTGTCATCTGCAAATGCTTTGAATTTGGACGGATCAAAAATTCTATCGTCTGATAAAGAGTTAAACCTTCACTTGACAATAGAATTTAGACATTTGCAGATGACAGATTAACTCTTACAGCGCTCAATAAACCCTACAGACATTTTCAGTCTAGAAATAAAACCAAAATAGTTGCTAGAAATAAAACCAAAATAGTTGCAATTTCATGGTTCCTTTCGTCCACAATGTCCCAATAAAGCGGCCAGTGTCGATTAAAGATCAAACTGCACGTTTTGTGCAGTCTGATCTTGGATCTTCACTGGCAGCAAAGGCAACTATAGTCGTAAAAGGTGCATTAAAAGGGTCAATTTTTGCCACAAATTTACTGTGGGGTTTTGTCTGTAATAGGGTAGAAAACAATGTGGGAAAAGGAGAAAATGCTGGCTACCAGCATTTTCTCCCTCTCCAACAATGTTTTCAGAATCCTTCTCCATCAAGGTCGTTTAAACTCTGGATTGTATGGTAAAGGGTTAAACCTTTTCAATTTTATGTTTTACATCGATCGTGAAACAAGATCTTTAATTTATTAATCAATTTTGTTCATTATTTCCAGGAAACGTAAACCAATACTCGCGCTGTAATATGGGAGAAACCCAGGTCCAATTAATGACCCCCCTGATTACGGGATTCGAACCCAGCAGACCCCTGGATGTGAGAGACAGAGGCTCTACCCCTGGGTTACTGTCTCTCCTCTCCAGGGGTCGACCCTTTATTGTACAAGAGAAAACTTCGACGCTTACCGCAGTTGACAGTTTTTCAACTGATTGTTGGAAAAGGGGCAGTTACTTGTTACTAGTGAAGGGCTCATTTTCCATCCGGCAGTTTTCTTTACTCTAAAAACCTGTATTTCCCGAACGCTCTGAAAAAAAAAAACATACTCTATTGTTCAATATTTCTGCCATTGCCTTTTTCAAGAGTTTAGAAACATTTTATCACTTTATTTTGGTTTAACCCTTAGGCTGCTAAGAGCGACTCGTGCTTGTTTTGCGGATACCGTATATCAAGATGAGACTGCACAAAACGTGCAGTCTAATCTTGAATCTTCACGGTCAGATACGGTATTTTTCCGGTCAAATCAACTTTGAAATCGCAATAATTTGCTTTTTACAACTGAATGGAAATTTTCGTTTCATCTATTTAGCAGCTTAAGGGTTAAAATGTTCTAGAGTGTTAAAGTGTTTCAAAACTCTTGAAAAAGGCCGAAATATTGAACAACAGAATTTGTTTCATTCATTCTCTGAGTTATTCATAGAGTCATAGTATACATGTATTTCCCAAGCCTTCATTTTCCCCCCTTTTTCGTAGTAGTGAAAGGACCAAGAAAGCTCCCATGTACAGTCTATGCATTAATGAAGGACACATGTCCAGTCTCTCTCTGCTTTTTTAAAGGAAATAACTATGTAAACATATCCGATTTATCATTAGATTGGTTACCTCCCCTGATACAGCAAGCGTATAGGGATCGGGACAGGCTACTAATCAAAGTACTGAAAGTACTGACAGACTAGCGAATTTGATTGATTGATTGTATGGTGTTTAACCCTAATTTCAACATTATTTCAGTTATGTAGCAGTAGCCAGTGCACATATCTATGCTTTCCTTGAGTTTTTTTTACCAGTACTCAGCACACTATTCTTTCCAAGCCACTGGCTGCTTTCCCACATAACCATCGTCAAAACTTCAGAGAGGAATGAATCCTGTCGCAATGACTATCATCAATCCTCGGAAAGAAATTGGCCATGCCAGGGATGGAACCAGCGACCTCCTGTTCTCAAGTCTTGTACACTACCGACTGAGCTACCCGGGCTATGCGTGCTATTGATTAACTATAATCCAGTTTAAGTTTAACCCTTTACCTGCTAGAAAAAATTAAATGAAACTTTCAAGCCATTGTAAATACCTGAATTTTGCTATTTCAAAGTTACATTTTGGAGAAAATATATCCTCTGCACATTCTATGCAGTCTGATCTTAATCTGCACTGTCCACAAAAGGTCACTGAGTCGCGGTGGTGCTGGTAAAATAAACTCCAGGAAAGCATGGATAGGTGCACTGGCCGCCATGATATCACTGAAATAATGTTGAAAACGGTGTTAAATACCACACAATCAATAAGTCAATAACTAATAGCACAAGATATAGTGGAGTGGTAGAGATTTAGTGGTTTTTGTCAAAACTGTCAGATATATAACAGAATTAAGATTTCTAACAGAAAGAAGTATTTTCTGTGAGGCAGTATTTGGCAACTGTGGGGTTTTTTGTTTACTTTGAATTTGGGTCAATCATGATGCCTATAGACTAGCTTTGCTAGTCTAAAAACGGGCGGAATTCTGCCCGTCTATTTTTAGATCAGCCATGACGCTAGACTGATTAGAGATTCAGGGGAGGTCACTCTCACTTCCAGGGCAGCAGATTTTCCGATATTTTTGACCTCATGAAAAAGTGAATTGTATTTTTGGTATCACCTTCTATGTTCATGTCTGCTAATATTCTTTTTAGTTTTGATTACCAATTTCAAATTGTGCAAAAAATCGCAATGTTACCCCTACAGCCAAACTGCAAATGTGTATGCTGCTCTGATTGGCTATTCTGTGATATACATGTACATGTAGCCCAATGTGTGATTGCGGGTAAATCTCTATTAATTCAGTGTAAAGAGGCATGTAACCAGGTGTCGTTTCGCAAGTCTTTGAGAAAAATCTTTCGGAAAAAAATACCCAAGCCTGATAATTTGGTTTGGCTTCAAAGATTGCTTTAAAATGTGCTTCCATGCGTGCGTGCGTGCGTGCGCGCGCGCGCGTGAGTGTGTGTGTCAGCCAAACTAAGAGTAATGTGCAGCTTTAATTTTAATACTGTTCTTTACACAGAATTCGTGTTGCATGGTTGCAAGTGCAAGAGAGAAAATCTTTAGATAGCAACCGATTGTCCGTAAAGATCGTTATTTTAAAGTTTGTTACTAGGTGGCATGTTAACCCTTGCTAAAGGAATAAAATGAAACTTTCAAGCCGGTAGTAAAAGCCCAGATATTGTTATTTCAAGCTTATTTTTTGGAGAAAAATATCGCCTTATCGGAGAGTGCAGATCAAAGATCAGACTGCACTTTCTGTGCAGTCTGATCTTGATCTTCACAGTCCGCAAAAGGTCAGCGAGTCTCGCTTAGCAGCCGAAGGATTAAAAGAGATTGGCTAACTTGAAGAAAATTTCTTTTTTTAAAATCATTTTTCCTCTCGATTTTTCGGACTATCATGCTAAAACAAACTCATACAATAAAAGACAGTGTATACCTTACACTGCTACACACGAATGTGCGTGACAAGTTCAAATAAACTATGATTAATTGATGCAATAAATTCGTGTAAAAGAACACTGCTACCCATACTTTTATCTGTTTGCGTAAAACTCACAGACACGCGTTCAATGGACCCATATTTCATTGACCCATTACGCCACGGATACATGTTTTCAAGTGTTTACGCTCATGAACTGTCAGTTTTAAAAACGTTGTGGGGTGGGGGGGAGAAAAGGAGCAATTGCTTTAAACTAGCAATCGCTCCTTATCACCCAGTGTTTTTCCATACAATTCAAGAAATTATTTCAACTTTATCTATTTTTTTTGTTTTTGTTTTTTCACTTGTACTAAATTTCGGGGGACTTACATGACTCAGTGGTAAAGTGTAGAGCTGATAATCTGGAGGCTCCGGCTTCGAGCCTCACTGGAAGCACTGAATTTTTTATGGGAGTGTCCTGGGCAAAACACTACAGGATCCATGCATAGTACTCGTGAAACCTGGAGGACATACATCAATATGCTGTCGCAGTGATATGACTGAAATAATGTTGAAAGTTGCGTAAAACATCAATCAATCAATCGATCGATCGGTCGGTCGGTCGATCAATCGATCGATCGATCGATCAATCAATCAATCAATCAACCATCAAACTCTTCTCTGTTTTAAGAAAGTGTTTCTCAGTAGCGGGTTTATTAAAGACAAAGGCCTACTTCATGCCGACAGCAAAAAAAATGTGGTTTTTGAGTCGCCTGGTTGCGTAGCAACCAGGCTCTCATTGTTATCATCCTGATCTATAGGTGACGTAGGCATACCTCCGGCCTTGTACTGCTTCCTGTCCCAAGTTCCGGTTTACGAGATAAAACATAGTTTTCTAATTATTTGTAAACAACCCAGTTTCTGTTGTAAGTAACTTGCAGCTGTGCCTTTGTGATAATGAATATGTCTATAAAGACTGAGCTATTTAACTGTTCAAACCTTTGAAACAACCATTTCGTCCACAAGGGTACGCCATAGCCTATCGCTTACACAGATATCATCTCTAAAAATAGCGCATTGTGTATGTATCTAAAAATAGCTGTCGTGAACTAAACAAGTTAAGGGACACGCTGAAACATACTCTTCGACGACAGCGTCTTTACAACGGCACGCTCCTATTTGTTCCCAATTTTCAGAGAAAATGATAATTACCCATTTGAAGTACAGTCTTAATCTTAAAATCTGTCCCTAATTGTAAGTCTTATTTCAATTCAACACTCAACCTATGATCGGAAAGAGAAAGGCGATACCGAGTTAACATGGTAGCTTTCAATGGAGATTTTTCTCAACAGTAGGATTTTATTTTTTTGACAAATTTATAACGGCTTGGAACGGTTGCGTTGCCTTCTTAGACATTGTTACATGTTGCTTCTTCAGAGCTTTTTATTCTATACTTTAAACACTTTGCACACCCGTATTCTAGGTGCACAAGCAGAGATCGTACATGCAGTATGCAGTGCGCACGAATCTAGGCTGTACCAAGTCATCGCTTAACAGGTGCTTTCTGGAATGTAGCTGTGCGACAAATATAGATCTTATAATCCCGTGACGTATAACGTCATTTGCACCACGGAATTCTCTATAAATTTATGAATCAGTCACTGGACGGGCCTTTGTTTTCAGCGTACACCGACCTAGCGCTTCACCGATCCATGCAAAGAGAGTGTTTTAAATTACACTGTGTTTGATTAATTGTTTTTCGTTTTTTTTTTAAAAAGAGGCGAATTTGTCAAAGTCTGCTGTTGTTTTTTTTCTTAATGTGCGATTAACATAGGTCTGGTATATATGAAACAACAATTTATTAGTGCGGGTGTCAGAACGCAAGGTGCTTTCGTAACTGCCAAAATCTTAATTCACACAGGAATTCGACTTGAAACGAAGCGGTCCTAACAATCAGCAATCTGAGAACTTGATTTTTTACTCCACTATATTTCAGATATAATAGAACAGATCAATGTTAACCCACTCGAACAACAAGTTCTTTATTGGAGTGTTTGTAATCTTGTAAAGGGTTGTTGGAAAGGGTAATAGAGCGAATCGCAAACATTTAGTTTATATGGAAAGCCTTGACTGTCTTATATGCACTAAATTCATGTTGTCGTGTCAAAACAGCAATATATCAAGCCAAGTTATCAATATATTGAGTTGTAGTATCTTTATATGGTGTGCATTTATGAATTTGTTAAGGTAAACCGTCATTATATTGATTCCACGAGACAATATATTATGTCGATGTGACTTTATACTAAGTCGACTTGCTAATATATTGAATGGAAGTGTTATGATATCAAACCAATCAACCATTATATTGAGTCAGTTTAACATCATATTATGTCAAATCATCAATATAAAGTGAAACTGTCCTTATACTGATTCAGCGGAACAATATGTCATGCCGATTTGACTTTATACCACATCAGCCTGTCTATATATTGAGTAGTGTAGTGCTTTTATCAAAGCAATTGTACATTATACAGAGTTGTCTTTTCCTTTTAGTATGTCAGATCATCCGTATATTTAGTGAAACAGTCCCGATAGTGATTCAACAGGACAATATATTATGTCTATTAGATATTATACTTTGTCAAACTGTCTATATATTGCATGGTAATGCCCTGATGTAAAGCCAATCTAACATTATATAGTGTTGCTTTAATCTTATATTAGGTCCAACTCTCGTTATATTGTTTCAACGGTACAATGTGCCATGCCTATATGACCTTACACTTTATCAACATTTTAATATATTGAGTGGTAGTCTGCTGATACGAAACCACTCCGACATTATATAGAGTCATATTAACTTTCTATTATATCGAGTTATCAATATATTCAGTGGAACGGTCATTATACTAATTCAACAGATCAATATGTCATGCCGACCAGACTTTTTACTGAATCGACCTGTGAATATAATTGGGCATAATATAAGGTTTACACGATTCCATATCAGCAAACTACCACTCAGTATATTGACACGTCGACCTGGTATAAAGGTACATCGGCATAATATATTGTCTCGTTGAATCAATATAAGTACTGTTTCACTGGATATATTATCGATTGGACATAATATAAGATTTACGCGACTCCATATCTGCAAAATACCACCAAATATATTAACAAGGAGACTTGGTATAAAGTCAAATTGGCATGATATATTGTCCAGTTGAATCAATGTAAAAACTGTTTCACAAGATATATTGATGATTGGACATAATATAAGGTTTACACGACTCCATATCAGCAAACTACCACTCAGTATATTGACACGTCAACCTGGTATAAAGGTACATCGGCATAACATATTGTCTCGTTGAATCAATATAATGACTGTTTCACTAGATATATTATCGATTGGACATGAAATAAGGTTTACACGACTCCATATCTGTACAATACTATTCAATATATTTACAAGTCGACTTAGTATAAAGTCAAATCGGCAAGATATATTGTCCAGTTGAATCAATGTAAAAACTGTTTCACAAGATATATTGATCATTGTACACAATATAAGGTTTACACGACTCCATATCAGCAAGCTACCACTCAATATATTGACACGTCGACCTGGTATAAAGGTAAAACGGCATAATATATTGTCTCGTTGAATCAATATAATGACGGTTTACCTTAACAAATTCATAAATGCACACCATATAAAGATACTACAACTCAATATATTGATAACTTCGCTTGATATATCGCTGTTTTGACACGACAACATGAATTTAGTGCATATAAGACAGTCAAGGCTTTCCATAAGTTTACACCAAAGCAATATATATGTAGATCTCTACAATTTGCAATTGGTGTGGAAGCAGTACTAGTTCCTGGGACGTTATAAAATGCAGACAAAGTTAAAAGGCTGATGATCATGCTATTGGGTTATATTGTTTTTCTTGAGCTGTAGCAGCCACATTCTTACAGTCTACTGTGGAGAAAACTTGAACCCGGACAACAACAACAACAACATATTTCTAAGGGACAGGTACATGTAGATTACTGAGTCAAATATTTGTGTGTGATCCAGAGGCTACATTTCAGTCCAATGATCATAAAATTGCCCGGCTGTTTGTCTCAATAATATTTTTGACAAAGCTGAATGCATGTCACCGGGATTTAAAAGAAAAAGGTTGTCATTAGGTCAAATCAGACGAAACAGTAATAGATCTAGTGCTTCAGAATCCATTTATGTTCAGTCCGATACTCACGGAACTTTGTCAGACTGCTTAGATTAGATATGGGTGAGTTGCAAAAGGGCATTTTGGTTTAAAAGTATGTCAGTAGATCATATACCAGAAGACAAAGTTCAATTGAGTTCCATACTAATTGTTGTCTAAATGGCCCTCTTGTAAAATTGTTCAAGTGGTTCTGCACTGTTTTCGTAAACTTCACAGAAGCTTCAGAACTGACTAGTAACATTTCAAAATTACCGCCTCTGAAAGTGTATAAGCAATTATACCCAAATTTCATATCTAGCATCCTGTATTTGGAAAGGACAATTATTCAAATTAACCGATATATGTATAACCACATGGTTCAATTCTAGAAAATTTGTGTCATGCAAAAACAACTTGTTCTAAATCTGGAGAGAAAATGTATATCCTATCCTACTGAAATTATTTAGAATGTTTCTTTTAGTAATATGTGTAAGAATTAAGATATACATGTAAGTTAAGTCGCCCAGATTCTGCGCTAGAAAAACATTTTTATCAACCTAGAGGCCTAATTTTTGTACACATTCTTTACAGGCATTATTAAGCTAGGGAGGAACTGTAAATATTGATGGAACTTAGACAGATATCATGCCCGCCGAATTTCGGGTGGTGGGGATATAGTTTTCATGTTGTCTGTCCGGCAGTCCGTTCGTCCGTCCGATCTTCCGTCCATCCAGACAGATATATTCTAAAATCGTTAACGAAAGTTAATGAAACTTTATACATGTGTTCCTCCGATATACTTTTTTTTAAATGTAATGCATTGTCATGGAAAAAGGAGGCTTGGTGTCTTCCGGTCTGCTTTTTTTTTTTTTTTTTTTTTGTCTTTTTTGTTTTAATGCTGTGTCATGGAAAATGGGGGTTTGATGTATATTTCCATTCTGGACCAATATCTCTTTAACTACTGGACAAAATTTTATGAAACTTCATTTTTATATTGTTTATCACAAGCCACAGACAATCAGTATTTGTTTTTAATTTAATGAAATGCCGTATCATGGAAAAAGGGGGCTTAATGTATATTTTTACCAATTACAAAAAAGGCCACGTTTACATGCAAAACAATACCTCTCATAATTATGTTTCTTCAAAAAAAAAAAAAGTTTTTTTTTTTCGGTGGTGGATATCATTTCAATGAAATGCCTTGTTTTTATATTGATTGTACCTTTTGAAAACCATTTTTTAAATGAAGTCAACCGGGGTAAGAGACTTTGAACTTTTTAAACCTGTTTCTGGTGCCTAAATTACCACATATTTTTTTCATGTAAATTTTAATATTGATGTTTGTAATTTTAGGATGACAACTTAGAAATATGCTTGCATATAATAGTGTCTTATGGTTAAGTTATTTTGTATCTTGAATGCTTTGAACAGATTTGAACAAGAAAGGGTGAAAACTTCTGACCCATTATCCTCCAGGCAACTCTCAGGACTATTAGTCCTTTGATTCCTTTACTGGAGACTGAAGAAGTTAGGTGCTGCATGAATTATAATTTACAAGCTGAACAACCCAGAGGAAGAAGCCTTTTGAAAAAATTGTGGGAAAAGGAGAAAATGCTGGTATCCAGCATTTTCTCCTTTTCCCACGATGTTTTCTGCCCTATGCGAGGAAAATTGCACCATTTGAGCCACACTGAAATTGTTATCTGCAAATGCGTTCAATTTGGACAAGGCTGAAATTTTGTCGTCTGGTAACGGGTTAAAGAGGTGTGTTATTTAAACAACCCAGCATTTACCGGAGACTTTAAAAATTGGCTGCTGCATGAATTATAATTTAGAAGTCAGTTTTAAGCGGTTGTGTTATTTAACCCTTATCCTGCTTCATAAAAGAAATGAAACTTTCAAGCCAACAGTAAAACCCCAAATTGTCCTATTTCTGGAGAAAAGATATCTCCCTATCAAACAGTGTAGATCCAAGATCAGACTGCAGTTTGATCTTAATCTACACTGTCTGCACAAGGTCAGTGAGTTGCCCGTAGCAGCATAGGGGTTAAACAACCTAGCATTACAATTGATAAATATCTGGTATTAGGACTAGGCTAATTCTGTTCTAGGAAATTCTGAATTTCAAAGCTAGTAACATGATTAGCTGTGACAAATATCTCAGCCTATCGTATGGCTAGCCCTAAGGTTCAGTATTAGAAGAAACACGTGTAGAATCATCATAGCCAACTTTTACGGCCATGCCTCATCAGCAATGTCGCGTGTCAACAAGAGAATAAAGATTGGTAACCAGTATTTTCTCCATTGCCCACAATGTTTTCTAGCCTTTCAAAGACAAATGCCACTGTCTCAGTGACAGATAATTTGTCGCCTGCAAAAGCTTTCAATTTTGACAATTCTAAAATTTTGTTGTTTGTTAAAAGGGTTCAGGCATGTGCTGAAAGTTCTGACCAGCCTGATCTTTGTCGATACTGTTGTCCAAAGGCATCATCAAATGTTCTTAGTGCTCTTAGTTTGTGCCCCATGCTAAACAATTTAAAGGCAAATCACATCATTTAGTCCCATTACTAGAGGAAAGTGGTTGAATCTTTGCAGTTATCAGAGTTTTCTCCTTTTTCCACAATGTTTTGTACCCTACCAAATAAAAATTTCAAATTTTGAGTCATGGCACATGTTATTTTGTTGTCTGCCAATGTTTTCAATAATACAAACCCAAATCTTGCTGTTTCAAAGTTGATTTCACCGGAAAGAAAATATCATATCGGATGAGTAGATCAACAACCAGACTGCATGTTTTGTGCAGTCTGATCTTGATCTACACTGTCCACAAAAGCGCCCCGAGTTGTGCTTGGCAGCTTACGGGTTAATGTTTATTCAACTTGATTGATAGTGTTTGGTAACTTGCATTTTCTCCTCGTCCCACAATGTTTTCCACCCTTTCAAAGATGTTTTATCTTTTACTGAGGAATGCCATGTTTCAAGGACCTTGGAAATAAGACTTTTGAAAACATTGTGGGGAAAAAAGAGCATAGTGCTGATAACCAGCATCTTCTCTTTTTGATCCATGTTTCAATCCTTTAAAAGAACAAGAGGGCCATGATGGCCCTGGATCGCTCACCTGAGTCAATAGGCGAAATTTCACTCCAGGGTCACTCTAGAGTGCACACAAGGTTTTTCTAAGATTTGACCTAGCGACCTAGTTTTTGACCCCACATGACCCAATTTCGAACTCGTCCGAGATTTTATCAAGACAAACATTCTGACCAAGTTTCATGGGGATCGGACCAAAACCGTGGCCTCTAGAGCGTACTAAAGGTAAAAAGTTGACGACAGACGACGCACACCGCACGACAGACACAGCACGATCACAATAGTTCACCATGAGCACTTTGTGCTCAAGTGAGCTAAAAAACAAAAGTCAAAAAAGAGCACCACATGCAGGTGCCAACAATTGGTTGTTGTTTTTCGACGGATAAAAATTATCCTAACAATTTTTAAAAAGGTCACCCTAGGAACATTCCTTGAAAGCACTTTCAGACGACAAGATAAAGGTAACTCAAAAATTGAAATTTGTTTTTAGTTTGGATAGAAACATTGTGGGAAAAGGAGAAAATGCTGGTTACCAGCATTTTCTCCTTTTCCCTCGATGTTTTCAATAGGCTTTCCTTTCAGGGTCGTTAAGTCGGGATTGTGTGGTAATGGGTTAAAGAACTTCTTCGAGTTTGCAGGGACAAAAGAAGTCCCCCAAAAATGGCCAGGGATCAATCCAGTCAAGTTTGGTTGGATTTTGTTTCAAAGAAGAAAATTCTTAAAGAATTTTTTCTAAATTGAAACAGAAACTGATTAATTTGATATAAAGCATATTCACTGGTGTTGTACAACATAATGTGAACACATAGTGGAAATACATCACGCCCAGTTGTGCCATGTTTTTTCACAAAATCAAAATTTCACTAGAGTCTACTAATTTTTCAAGAGGGCCACCCAGAAATCAATCCACACAAATTTGATTGAAATTACTCCAGTGTTTTCAGAAAAGATTTTCAACGGATTTCTTCTAGCACCCATAGTGAAAATAAGATCCGCCCATTACAGCCATGTTTTTTTATGAATCAAAATTTTACACACAATTCGCGAACAAATTTTGAAAAGGGTCATTCAAGGAACATTGCTGTGAAATTATTCTGAAATCTGACCAGCGGTTTCAGAGAAGAAGAATTTTCAAGAATTCCTTCATTTCCATATAGTGCAAATAGCCCCCATTCACCAGAGCCATGTTTCTAGACGGATCAAAATTTCACGAACAGTTCTTGAAAAGGGTCACCCAAGGAATATCTCTGTGAAATTATTTTAAAATCTGAACAGCCGTTTCAGAGAAGAAGAATTTTCAAGAATTCCTTCATTTCTGTATAGTGCAAGTAGCCCCCATTCACCAGAGCCATGTTTCTTGACATATCAAAATTTCATGAACAATTTTTTAAAAGGGTCGCCCAAAGAACATCCCTGAGAAATTATTTCAAAATCTGATCAGTGTTTTCAGAGAAGAGGAATCTTCAATAATTTCTTCATTTCTGTATAGTGCAAGTAGCCCCCATTCACCAGAGCCATGTTTCTTGACGGATCAAAATTTCGCAAACAATTTTTGAAAAGGGTCACCCAAGGAACATCTCTGTGAAATTATTTTAAAATCTGGCCACTAATACGTGCGCACGTAATAATCGACCAATCAGTTTATGAGGAACAGAAGCCATATTGTTGCGAGGGAAAGGCAAAATTACATTGGTCCAACACGGCAACAGATGTGCATACATCTGACACCCAAGTAAAAAATCAAGTAGAGCTATTATTTCTTAAATCGTTTAGGCATACTGCGATTATTTTAAGTATCTGTACCTTGGTACGGTACAGTAACTATTAATACTCTAGCCTACGGTCCATCGAATTACCCCAAACCACCCCAAAACACCCCAAACCACCCCAAAACACCCCAAACCACCTTTTATCATATAAAATTAATACTGTGGTGGGGTTGGGGGTGGAATGATTTGTAGGGTACGAAAGACTGATGAGCTATACAAGGAGTTTTGTCACCGAAAACTACCCAAAACACCTCAAGAAAACAAAAAAGGCGTTTAAAGTGATATCATTTTACAACGGTTTAAGATGCAGGAACAGTATAAATCAAATTGAAAATGGCATACACAATAATTAATTTTCCTTAAACTGAAATATCTATGGTTCAAAAGATGTAGTTTGAATGCCTAACACCCTGGACCCCAATCAGACTGTTACTTTAGTAGCAGTCTGATGATCTGGCTGCACAATGTTTGCATATATCTAACTTCCCTAAAACTTATGTAAATTACGGTATCTGTTGCCATTCTGACTACATATAGTTTGGAGGCACGAACGAACTTTTTCAGGCAGTCAGACATGACCAAACATTATGGACCCAGATCAGACTGCTCCTTCAAGGGGCAGTTGGATCTTCATGGGCGGATCCAGAGGGGGGGACCGGGGGTCCGGACCCCCCCTGGAATTTTGGAAAAATGTGGTTATCGGATTCGTGAAATGGTACTGGTTTGATATTGCACAGCATTTATGTAAAATACAGTCATGAATATAAAAAATAAACGGTTCTAAATGTGGAGACCTCCTCATGGTTAGAACTGGAAACGCTGACTTACATCCACTGAAATCCGAAATGAAAGTATCATATAATAAGAAGAGTGCGTTTGCGGTGGGACCCCCCCTGAGAAAGATATCTGGATCCGCGCATGATCTGGGTCCACAAAGTTTCCCTTTCTGACAGCATGACTACATATAGTTTGGAGGTATGAACGAACTTTTTCAGTCAGTCAGACATTAGCAAACATAATGTACCCAGATTAGACTGCTCCTTTAAGGGGCAGTCGGATCTGGTCCACAAAGTTTGCCATTCTGACAGCATGACTACATATAGTTTGGAGGCATGAACGAACTTTTTCAGACAGACAGACATGACCAAACATAATGTATCCAGATTAGACTGCTCATTCAAGGGGCAGTCGGATCTGGATCCACAATGCTTGCCATTGTGAGTACATATAGGTTGGAGGCATGAACGAACATTTTCAGACAATCAGACATGACCAAACATAATGTACCTAGATTAGACTGCTCCTTCAAGGGGCAGTCGGATCTGGTTCCACAATGTTTGCCATTCTGACTACATATAGGTTGGAGGCATGAACGAACTTTTTCAGACAGTCAGACATGACCAAACATAATGTACCCAGATCAGACTGCTCCTTCAAGGGGCAGTCGGATCTGGGTCCACAATGCTTGCCATTCTAACTACATATAGAGGCATGAACGAACTTTTTCAGACAGTCAGACATGACCAAACATAATGGACCCAGATCAGACTGCTCTTTCAAGGGGCAGTCGGATCCGGGTCCACAATGTTTGCCATTCTGATTACATATAGTTTGGAGGCATGAACGAACTTTTTCAGACAGTCAGACATTATGGTCCCAGATCTCAGTGGGGCCAAAAAGTCTCTAGCGCATGTAATGCATGTAGTCCTTTTATCCTTAGGCTAACGTGACAGGACGTAATATAGATATTTTTTGTTAAAAGTGATCCTTACCCAACAATTCAACCAACCCTTACTGTATTAATAATTTTATATCATATAAAAGGTGTTTCGGGGTGGTTTGGGATGTTTTGGGGTGGTTTGGGGTGTTTTGGGGTGGTTTGGGGTAATTCGATGGACCGTAGGCTAGAGTATTAATAGTTACTGTACCGTACCAAGGTACAGATACTTAAAATAATCGCAGTATGCCTAAACGATTTAAGAAATAATAGCTCTACTTGATTTTTTACTTGGGTGTCAGATGTATGCACATCTGTTGCCGTGTTGGACCAATGTAATTTTGCCCTTCCCTCGCAACAATATGGCTTCTGTTCCTTATAAACTGATTGGTCGATTATTACGTGCGCACGTATTAGTTAATACGTGCGCACGTATTAGCTACTGCGTGCGCACGTAATACTATTGCGTGCGCACGTATTAGTTAATACGTGCGCACGTATTAGCTAATACGTGCGCACGCAATAGTATTACGTGCGCACGTATTAGTTATTATGTGCGCACGCAGTAGCTAGTACGTGCGCACGCAGTAGCTAATACGTGCGCACGTATTAACTAATACGTGCGCACGTAATAACTATTACGTGCGCACGTAGTATAAAATATATCTTCCATGTCACTTTTGTGCCACCATATAATTCTTTACCAAACAGTGTTAAGTTTTAATGACCCGAGGAAGACAGTATTTGGAAATACTGTGCGAAAAGGAGTAATTGCTGGTAACCAGCATTTTCTTCTTTTCTCACAAGGTTTTCTACCTAACAAAGAGATGCCCTATCATTGAGCAAAGTCCAGCTTGTTGTCTGCAAGTTCTTTCCCAATGGGCAGGTCTAAACTTTTATCATTAGGTACAAAATAAACTAGGTAAACAAGTTACAGAGTTGACCAGGGTACTTATTCACAAACCATTCTTAAGAATACACCTAGCCTTATTCTCCAGAATTGTCTAAATCTTAAAGTAACACAACTATTGACTGGCTAACCCATTTGGTTTAGCCAATCAGAAGTTGTGTTACTACCAAATTTAGAAAATCTTGAAGACTAAGAATATTCTTCAGAATGGTTGGTGAATAAGGACCCAGATATCATGAGCAACACTTGTATTAAGTTTCAAGGTCCTAGATTAAACGGCTTTTGAGTTAGTGGATGGAATTGATTTTCAAACAAAATTAACCCGACCTTGACCTTTGACCCAAAACCAATAGGGCACCTCCTTGGGTCATGAGCAACACTTGTATAAAGTTTCAGGGTCATAGATCAAATGGCTTTTAAGTTAGAGCATGGAAACAAAAAGATGGACAGACTGACAATGGACAGATGGCCAGACAGACAGATATGGTGAAACCAGTATATACCCCTCTACTTCGTAGGTGAGGGGTCTAAAAATGTCCCTGTGGCTCCAAGTAAAGATTGGCAGATTACCTTGCATTCAAGCAAAGCTAAACAGTTAAGCCAGTAAGTTTCAGGGCTTGCAATCAATGTGTTGTGAATGAATCCCAGCCCAGTTAACTCTTTACCAAACGACAAAATTTTAGACTTGTCCAAATTGAAAGCATTTGCAGACAACAAATTAAAAGTCACAAAAATGACTTCATTTCATTCTTTGAGAGGGTAGAAAACTGTGTGGGAAAAGGAGAAAATGCTGGTTACCGGCATTTCCTCCTTTTCCCATTATGTTTTCAAAAGGCTTTTGCCTAAAGGTCGTTAAAACTTGGGATTGTGTGGTAAAGGGTTAACTTTTGACCAGATGATGAAGTTTGAGACATGCCCTAATTCAAAACATTCGCAGATGACCGACTAAGTGTGCTGGGAATGACAAGATTTGTCTTTGAAAGTGTAGAAAATATGGTGGGTAAAAGAGCAAATGCTGGGTACCAGAATTTTCTTCTTTTCCCACAATGTTTTCCAAGGTATTCTGCCTTACTGTTGTTAAAATTTGGGATGGTGTGGTAAAGTAAAACTCTTTGGGAGTATTGATAGTAGTCAATTATTTATCTCTCTCACAGCTCAACTTTTTTTCCAACAGAGCTTATGTCATAAAGTGGCGACAGTCCAATAGCTCAGGCCATAATGTACAGGGTTTGATATCAGGGTATGGCTGGTTCCAATCCCCAGGTCTGCCAATTTCTTTCAGAGGACTGATGATAGTCATTGCTACAGTATTTGTTTCCTCTCATCACCGATCATTGCTTCTATAATGGTTAGGAGAGAAGGCAGCGAGTGGCTTTGGAGGAAAATATACAGAATATTATGTTGTAGTAACTTTCCTGGTGCTTGTATTTAATTCGAGCAGCATGAAAAAATTTGATATTGTGTGAGACTGAAGGTCGAACGAAATGTCAAAATTTTCTTATGCAGCGAGAAGTAGATACAAGCATCAGGAAAGTTACTACAAAATAATATTCCTTTTATTATATACCGACAACTTTCAACTGCAAAATTTTGCAGTTCTTGACATTTTATTCTTTTTTTTTTTTAAATTGGTAAACAAAATAAACAATGGTGTAGTAGCTACTAACCTCTTTTTTATGAATGGCGGATAAATGTGATGGCATAAATTTTGACCAATCAAATCACAAATCATTACATATGATTTCCGTGGGTGAGTTACGTCATCAATACCATACATGTATTTGGAACTGTATTTCACAGTATAGATAGATTTTTTTTCTGTCATGTGTTATTTTTCCCCGCGTGTGACGCATGTATTTGAGCCAGAAAAATTTCAGGTATATAATAATGTGCAAAGTACTTGTTGTAGAAACTCAAGAAATGCATGCAGTGGTAGACTAAAGTCTGTGATATGACTGAAATAATGACGAAAACAGCATTAAACAAATCTTACTTTCAAGATAACCTGTATCATTTGAAAGCACAAATATCGTCCATGAAATTGCTGCTTTATGCTTCTCTATATTCCCTCATAATTTAATCCTTTACCTAAACAATCCCATTTTTTTACAACCCTGAGGTAGGAGATTCTTGAAAACATAGTAGGAAAAGAAGAAAATAATGGTTATCAGCATTTTCTCCTTTTTCAAAATCTTTTCTACCCTTCACAAGAAAAATCCCATTGATGGAGCTACATTTGATATGTTGTCTGCAAATGCTTACAATTTGGACAAGTCTAAAACTTCTTATCATCTGATAAGGAGTTAACCCTTTACTGCACAATGTCACCTGTTAATGACCCTGTGAAAGAAGCCTTTTGAAAACATTGTGGGAAAAGGAGAAAAAGCTGGTAACCAGCATTTTCTCCCTTTCCCACAATGTTTTCTACCCTATCAAAGAAAAATTGCACCATTTGAGCCACACTGAAATTGTCGTCTGCAAACGCTTTTAGTATGGACAAGGCATAAATTTTGTCGTCTGGTAAAGCGTGAAAGAGTTATCGTTAAGGAGTAATCGTCTGATAAGGAGTTAAGCAAGGGAGACTGGCATTTTTTCTTTTCGGACAATGTTTTTTACATGTTTCAAAGAGTAGTCCCATGATATGATATGACTAAATTAATAGCACAGACAAATCAGTTTGAAAATGTTCGTTGCTGAGCCCCACTTTCAACATCATATGTTATATCACATTAGCCAGTGAACCTATCTATGCTTTCCTAGAATTTGTTTTACCAGTGCTTCGCATGATATTAAAGCAACTGGCTGCTTTCCTACCTAATCATTGTCGAAATAATGATCAGGGGTGAGGGAGGAATGAAACATTGTGGAAAAAGGAGAAACCACTGATAACCAGCGTTTTTTCCCTTTCCAACAATATCTTCTTCCCCTTGAAAGACAAATTCCATCATTTGAGTCACATTTACTTTGTAGTCTGCAAATTTGTTGTCTCATAGAAGCTTCAAGTCAATCTGTGTAATGAAGGGAAAAACAACCATAAAATCAAGACATGTTCACTGTAGAAAAAGCAACTTCTGCTTTGACTATTTACTAAACAATCCCAAGTTCAAATGACTATGTGGCAGAGAACTTTTCAAAACATTGTAGGAAAAGGAAAGAATGCTGTTAGCCAGCATTTTCTCCTATTCCACAATGCCTTCAGCTCTTTCAAAGATAAATCCCATGACATAAACTATTGATTTGTCTGCCACAAATTCTTTCAACTTATATAAGTGTACTGTTATGTTGTTTGGTAAAGGACAAATTAGAAAATAAAGCACTAATTTTTCACATTATTATATCAATTTATCAAGTGGTAGTTCACCCACAACCATATAAGCCATTCTCTGGCAAAAGGGGGCTTCATGCATCTCCATGATGCATTACACCAAGCAAGACATCATCTAATTATGGATCCATAAAATCCATTTTGTCAAACAACCGACTGAATCATGACATCAAATTATCCCTTGACATGCAGAAAATTTAAAGATAGCGAAAAGTTGCGGCCCTCAGCCTGCGCAGGCTGACATGGGTCGATATTTTTTGCAAATGCAATAAGCCCTCTTTTCAGAGCATGGCTCACATATATATATGCATACATGAAACACACCATTCGCTAGTGTACCCTTTTGCTGTACAGTATGTGCATTCCCCCTTGGAACTCATTGGTTGTTTACTAAACAAGTAAAATCAAGTATGTATTGTTGGACACAAAACATTGCTCAATTTGATTAAACAACATAACTTTGGATGAAAAATCTAACTGATCTGTTATCATAAGACAACCTCCTTTTGGAAATCTTGTGATAAATAGCCCTGTTTTAACAACATTGAGGAAGAGAGCTTTTGGACAAATTGTGGAAAAAGGAGAAAATATTTTCTTCCTTTTCTATAATGTTTTCTACACCCTCTAAGACAAAATATCAATGTTTGAGTCACATTTAATATGTCACCAACAGCTGCTTTCAAATTGGATAAGTCTGAAATTTTGTTGTCAGGTACAAAGTTAAATGGCCAGTTTTGTTCTTGTGATATCATCAGAGTAGCTAAACACACATCATCATTGTGAAGAAAACATTGCTTTTGCCATATTTAAAAAAATGTCTACAGCAGTGATGTGAAGAGTGTTATGGTGGTTGCTGGATCTGTACTTTTTACACTAGTATAATGTACATCATCCATTGGTTCAATTTACAAAAACCATCTCGGCTTTGCCTTCCATATTCTGTATGTGTTCTTCTACTTCTGTACTTTACCTAAAATTGAAACAGAAATAGAGGTAAGGAACAACAACCACATCTTTAAGTAGGTCAAAGTTATCATTTGATTTAGCCTATTGCTGTCAAAGAATTACGAATTTTGAAGACAGATACGAAAATCTATTTATGTGAAAATTATTGGATTCCTTTCCCTTTAAGCCGACACAGTATTGCATTCTGTATCATACACCAAACATACAACCAGACAAGACTGTTCACCTAGCACGGTGTGGCCAATATTTTAGGGAATGTATTATGGGCATGTTCATGGTCATTTTCAAAATGATGCTCATTTTGGTGTCGGCTTTGCAATGACCATTCTTCTCTCATTTTTGGATCACGATCAGATGTTTTCAGACATGCCCTGGCCTAACAGTCTTTTACCAAAAGTATTAACTCACTACCATACAGACTTTACTTGTTAAGCCCCTGAAGAAGATCTTTCTTTGGAAAAGTAGTATTTGCATATTTCAAAAAATTATGCCCTCTCTCCTTAAAAGTTTTCCTGTTTGTTAACTCTTTACCAAATGACAAAATTCTAGACTGGTCCAATTTAAACACATTAGCAGATGTCATATTTTCATAGGCTCAAATGAAAAGTTTTTTCAATGGAAAGGTAGAAAACACTGTGGGGAAAGAAGGAAATGCTGTTTGTTGGCATTTTCTTCTTTTCCCACGTTGTTTTCAAAAGGTTTTTCCTCAGGTTCATTTAAACACAGGCGTGTTTGGTAAAGGGTTAAAAAGACATTACTTTCAAATGTTTC
This sequence comes from Tridacna gigas, assembly GCA_945859785.2. Lineage (NCBI taxonomy): Eukaryota > Metazoa > Mollusca > Bivalvia > Cardiida > Cardiidae > Tridacna > Tridacna gigas. Next base: position 31,023,145 of record OX244028.2, read on the forward strand.
TCAGCTGTGTTTCTTTTCTCATAGATCAAAAACAAATAGTCTGTATGGTAATAAGTAGAACCCATTACCTAACAAATATGCTGACATAATATCTAATGTTTATTTTATACACTCCAGACATCAGACAAAACTGTCCACCTAGCACGGTGTGGCCAACATAGGGAGAAGCATTTTCTCTAGGCATGTCAATGGCCAGTTTCTTATCTGCTCAATACAATTTGGGTGTCAGCATGTTAATGGCCATCTTGCTGTCACTTTGGGGTAACGATTACGATGCTTTCGGACATGCCTTGGCCTGACAGTCTTTGAAAGACACATGGACCTGTTTTGAAGAAGTAAATATTTGGGATGAGGTTTTGAATCAGACTTGGCAGAGATCCTATAGTCTCTATAGATGATCTCCGCACCAGGGTTGCCAACACACTCCATGACAGTACCATCTTAACCTACAAAATACTTTGTAACAGAAAAAGCGTAAGGCCCTATATCCTTTCTGTACATTGGCCATATCAGGTACATTTTTGCAGGCCGGTACCTAGGTTATCAATGTGGTGATAGTACTGTTCACAAAACCTCTGCAGAAGCTTGAAATAAGCATGAAAAAATGTACAAACAAAAACAATTTTGAATTTAGAAAATTATTAGACTTTGTTATATAGAGGTTTTCTGGTATGTTTTATTTCATTCATTTTGACATAGCATAGCATGACCAGACAACTGTCCAGATGCAAAATTAAGAAAGATGTAAGACATTCACAGTGTTGGCTTGAAGTGTACAAAGTTTGATTTTGACAAAGGCATTAATTCTTTACTTTCAGACTCATCTATAGTGAAAGCATTTGCAGATGGCAAATCAAATGTAGTTTAGACCATGGGAATTTTCGTAAAAAAACCAAAAAATATTGTTAGAAAAAAGAAATAACTGTTAGTCTAATGAATTCAGCTGTTTAAAGGAAATTTCTGTAAGTATGAGTTTTATCAAAGAACTTTAACCCCTAGCACATGGCAAAATTTTAGACTCGATCATGTTGAAGGTATTTACAGAGTAACATTCAAATGTTTTTCAAATGATAGTATTTGTCCTTAACTACATAAAAAACATTGTGCGAAAAGGAGAAAATGCTGGTAACAAGCATTTTCTCCTTTCCCCACAATGTTTTCAAAAGGCTTCTTTCTCAGCATTGCTAAAACTCGGAGTTGTGCAGTTATGGGTTAAACCTAACGCTAAGATATCTACCGGTTAGTTTTTTTTTACTTGGCACCATGATATGCATTTCACTTGTTTACAAAATAGTTGACAAAAGGTATTGCCAGCAAACTAATAGCTGAAATTGCCTTCTTGGTTGTAAAACCCCTGTCCCTGGTCACAAAGTATATGAAGGAAATTCCAGCTGTTAGTTAAAGTCCCAATAAAGTCCAAATGTAAACAATGCGGGGTAAAAAATGAAGTTAAATTTTAATCATAACATTTAAAACTATGTAAATTAATATAATGATGACACTCTCTTAATGTGCGATTGGTCAAAGTTCCATTCGCTGGCAAAAGAATTACTTTCAAAACTACAAGAAATACTACCAGGTATCTCTAACTTTTGTTTACATCAATAACGATGACGTAGGTACACCACGTGATACCTTGGAGCTAAGGTAAACGAAAAACAAAATGGAGGACGGTGTGACGGTCGTGAGAATCATATTCGACAGAAAACCAAGTTCGTTTACCGAATTTGCCGAAGAGCGACACAGAAAGAACAAACGGGCGTGTATTTTAGGATTTGTTTCTTTTGTTTTGAACAAGAAGCTCCGTGTAAACATACAGAATGAGCGAACTGTCTGAAAACTGATGCGGATTTCAGTTCGCATTCTCGAATCAGTAAGTCGCCTTACGTTCATCTTATATTTATTGTGTTAAAAACAGATTTATCGCTATATCTGTATTGATTTCCGCATTTACTGTTGGATCAGGATACGTAAGCACTTTCTGATTAATGAATATCGGCTAGTAAGATGAAACACAGGTGAACGGCGAGCGACAGTATAATTCATATATTACACACTAATTTACTATTACTTAGTGTGTAATACATGAATTATACTGTCGCTCGCCGGGCACCTGTGAGATGAAAGTGATCTTTCATTTTTGCGCAGCACCCGATTGACCCATTTTCTTCGCAGAGAATGCAGATAATGATTAAATGTGCATGAATGTAGTCTGAACCTCGGATATACGCGACGCATATTTATTCGGAGATTGGCCATTTACCTAGCCATCCCTAGTTTTTACGATATTGAAAAAATGCTTTTGAAAACATGGTGGAAATATGAGAAAAAGTTGGTAGCCGACATTTTCTCCTATTTCCGCAATATTTTTCTTGTATCACAGACAAATTTCATTATTTGAGAAATATTTGTTTTTCCGCAAATGCCTTAGTGTTGGACAAGGCTAAGTATTTGGGGGGGGGGGGGGGGGGGGGGTGTATAACACTTTAGAAATGCAATTGAAACTCAATGTGTTAAATCTGCACCATTTTAAAAAAAAAAAATTGGCTGAATTTCTTGGGTGACACAAATTTGAACGTAGAACCCAATTATCTTTCCCTAATCTGGTCAGTGCACATATCAATGGAATCTTGGTGTTTTTTTTTTAGCAGATGACAAAATTTTGGACTTGTCTAGACTGAAAACATTTGTAGACGACATAGCTTGTATTGGATCTACATGATTTGTATTTGAAACAGGAGAAACAATTGTTGAATTAAAGGTAAATACTAGTCACAAGCAGCATTTTCTCCTTTTCCTACAATGTTCTGAAAAGGTTTATGCCTCTGGATCATTACAGCACTGGATTGTATGTTAACCCTTTACTACACAATCTCGAGATTTTACGACCCTGAGAAATAAGCCTTTTGAAAACATTGTAGGAAAAGGAGAAAATGTTGGTAACCAGCATTTTCTCCTTTTCCCACAATATTTTCTCCCCTATCAAAGACATATTCTATCGTTTGGCCCACATTAAATTGTCGTCTGCAAATGCTTTCAATTTTGACAAGTCTAAATTTTTGTCGTTTGGTAAAGAGTAAAAGATGAATTTGGACATTATTAGGTCTGGGGTTCGATCTGCTGGTTTTTTCACGGGAGTGTCTTTGGGCAAGACACTTCAGAGCCCTAGCCTAGTACTGGTGAATCCCAGGAAATACATGAATTTGTGTGATGCTGCCATGATATGACTGAAATACTGTTGAAAGCGGAGTAAAACACCATTAAATTTCTAGCACAGAATGTTAAATGATATATAAATGATATTCCAGAGTATGGAGATAGTTACTTTACACATCTCTGGCCAATTTGAATGGATCCTCCTACGTGGTGATACACATACTGAATTATACTGACTGTGCAGATGCAGATGAGCCTTAGTTTCTGACTCTGTCATGATTGTGATTCCATTCCAGTAGATTCAGAATTTGGCGACCACTTTTCAGGTACATGTGTCTCAATCAGATAAAACAAATTTTATTTTCAATAGCCAAATTCACAAAATTTACATGACTGGTAAAGTAATGAAAATTCAAAACAATGTATTGCAGTTTCAGGGATTCACCTCAACCCACCACATGGGCTGTACCTTTAAAGAAGCAGTGTAGATTCAAGATTACTGGTATACTGCAAGAAGTTTTTGCTGTCTCATTTTGCTAGATCTTAAATGAAACCCTTATTATAGGCCAGGATGAAAATGGAGCAGAATTCTTGAAAATATGCTGTTGGACAAAATACCGGTAGACCGCTGATTAAGCTACTACTGTGCTTATGCGACTGAATTTTGTTTTGTCACTTAGGGCTTCACAGTTCTCCTATATTACTTGAGCTGACCTAGTAATGCCACAAGTTTTATTCAACTGAACAGATGTAAAGGGCTCAAGGATTACTTCATGTCTCAGTGGTAAATGCATAATATAAGTAATCCATGACTCAAATTCAATTCTCACTGGGTTTTGTTGGGATGTCCATGGGCAAGTTACTTCAGATATTGTTAAAACTCAGGAAACATATGAATTAACGATCTATCAAAATGGTATGACTGATATAATGTTGAAAGCTACATGTATGTATCACTCAGTCAATCAAACTGGGCTTCATTTGCAAAAGTGCTGATTATTGAGTAAAAGATACTGCATTACACTGTTCTAGAATTTACATGTATCATACATGTAAACAGAATGATTGTCAGAAATTGAAAGGCTAAAAACTACATTCATTTGTTTGATGTATAGCCCATACCCATGATTGTATGTGCTACTGTTTAAAGGCCCAGCAGCCACCAAAAGTAAACAAAGTGGGTATTAAAATGCATTTTGATTTAAGTCATACCTTTTGAAAGTACGAAATTGTTGGGAAGATGATAATAGTCAATGGCAAAAAAAAAAAAATTGAAATCAAGTAAAAAGTTAACAAAAGATAGAGCAGCATAGCAACTGTTGACCTACTTTTTGTGTACTTTTTGCTACTATTCGGGCTTTGAGACATATGCCATACTAGAGTAAAGAACATGTGAAGAAAATTAGTAAAAGGTTGGAAATGCAGCAGCAGTCAATTTTGATCCATATGGAAAAGTAACATTGTGGAAGATGGAACACATGTTTTCTTCCCTACAAATGATAAGTAATTACCAATGCTGTTTCGAAACAGGTTTGTTAAAAGCTGTATTTGTACAGTTATTACTTCATACATGTACAGTTTTCAACATTATTTAAGTTCAACCACATGCTGGACAAATGCTGCAATCAGTTCTGTCATCAAATGGAATGAAGTTGGAGTAAACCTACACCTATTACTATACTGCTGTCTTTGTTTTTTTTACAGTTTCACATTTAGATAAATTAAAAAAGAGAATACGTCTTTTTTTTATTTTTCAGATATACAGCAGAATAATCAGATTTCCAAAGACATATTCTGTGGTGTTGCTGAAGAATATGTAGCATGTGAATACTTGGCCTTCAGTACTATGATATAAAACTGGCTGGTTCAGATCACAGCTCTTACAAAGACAGATATGTTTCATGCAACAATCAAGGCAATATAATGTAATATTATTTTATTATTTTAAATACATGTACATCACAATAGTCTTACAAGAAGAATTTGTGGACAAAAAATAAAAAAATATATTCATACATACAGAGCAATGTTAGAAGCTACTGCTTTCCCTCAACCCTTAACTCTTTACCAAACAACAATATTTTGGACATTTCCAAAATGAAAGCATTTGCAGAAATTTGTTTTGGGAAAGGTAGAAAACATTGTGGGAAAAGGAGAAAATGCTGGTTACCAGCATTTTCTCCTTTTCCCACAATGTTTTCAAAAGGCTTCTTTCCCAGGGTCTTTAAAAGTTGGGATTGTGTGGTAAAGGGTTAACCAAAACATCCAAGTTATTATGTAAAGCACTATTCAATCACTTTAACAAAGAAAAATGCTTTTGAAACATTATGGAAATAGCAGAATTGCTGGTTACCAGTATTTTTTCCTCCATAATACTATTCTTCTTGAAGCAAATCTTTTCATTTGAGCTAATACGTCCAATTTTTCATCTGCAATTGTTTCCAGTTTGAACAATTGAACTAAAATTTTACCAACTGGTAAAGAGCTGCGCATCTGCTTGGAAAGTAAGAAAATGGTAGCCGTCTTGCTTTATTTTGACAAAACTTGTTTCATAGTAGCAGACAGTATAGATCTAAAATCAGACTACATATTATGTGCAGTCTGATCTTTATCTACACTGTCTGCAAAAACAACTTTTGTCTGCAAAAACAACTTAAGTTGGTTCCAGGGCTTTAAGCTGCACCCTGTAGCTCAGTCTGCAGCGTAAGGGACTTGAGAACAGGAGGTCGCTGGTTCAAACCCTGGCTCGGCCAATTTCTTTCCTCTCTCAACGCTGACCATTGTTTTGACAATGGCTACGTGGGAAAGCAGCTAGTGGCTTGGAAAGAATACTGTGTGAAACACTGCTAAAAGAAACGCTAGGAAAGCATGGATAGGTGCACTGGCCGCCACGATATGACTGAAATAATGTTGAAAATGGCATTAAACACCATAGAATCAATCAATCCAGGGCTTTAAGGGTTAAGGAATGTCCTTAGGCAAGACATTGCAGAGCCCCAGCTTTGTGCTGGTGAAATACAGAAAAGACAGTAATGAGTTGTCACACTGACATTAATAAAAATCTGAAATAATGTTTAAAGTGGTGCAAAATGCTCCAACAAATAAACACCCAATCTTTACAAGAGAAGAACATTTTAGTCTCGTCTAAATTGAAACTATTTGCAGATGAAAAAGTACATATAACTCAACACAATAAATGTCTCTCTGGAAGGGTAGAAAACAGTGTGGGGGAAAAAAGAAAAAAATGCAGGCTACCAATATTTTCTGCTTTTTCTACAGGCTATATTGTACCAAAATTTTCTCTTTATCCCACAATATTTGGAGAGGCTGTCTTACTAAGAGTTGTTAAAACTTGGATTGTTTGAAAAAGGTTTAAATTTAATAATGCGCCTTTTACCTCTATTTCATATACTAGTAATTCTCAGCAAATTCTCTAAAATTCACTGGCTGTTTCCCCCACGAGCAAACCCAAATCATGTTCAGGAGTTTGAGAGGATCAAATCCAGTTGCAATGACACTTAACTCTTTACCACACAGCACTATTTTAGATTGGTCCAAATTAAAAGCATTTACAGACAACAAAATAAATGTGACTCAAAATTTAAATTTGTTTCTGGTAGGGTAGAAAAGACAGTGGGAAAAGGAGAAAATGCTGGTAAGGAGCATTTTCTCCTTTTCCCGGAATGTTTTCAGAAGGCATCTTCCATAGGTTCGTTTAAACCCGGAATTGTGTGGTTAAGGGTTAATAAACAAGGACGTGAAGATGCTTGCAAGCCAACCATGGCCTTTTGGTTGATATGATTTGTAAAACATGTGTTCAAAATTCAACTGTAGCTGGAGCTTGATAGGTAGTTTCCTACAAAAAGTAACCTACCCCAGCTTTATTGCCAGTAATATCTCTTTACCAAACAACAAAACAGACTGGTCCAAATTGAAAGCAGTTGCAGACAACAAAATAAATGTGACTGAAAAATTGAAATTTGTTTTGGGAAGGGTAGAAAACACTGTGGGAAAAGGAGAAAATGCTGGTTACCACCATTTCCTCCTTTTCCCACAATGTTTTCAAAAGCCCTCTTCTTCAGGGGTCATTAAAACTAGGGATTGTGTGGTAAAGAGTTGAGTGTGATATTTTTGTGACCATTGTTTTTTGTTACTAAAAGGAAAATTATTGAAAGATACTAAACTCTATTTCCAGTATAAGCCTTTACCACACACTCACGGCTTTTAACAGCCCTGAGAGAGAAGCCCTTTGAAAACATTGTAGGAAAAGGAGAAAATGCTGGTAACCAGCATTTTCTCCTTTTCCCACAGTGTTTTCTTCCCTTCCCAAATAGAATCTTAACTTTTGAGTCACAATTATTTTGGCAACTGCAAATGCTTTCAATATGGACTAGCATGAAATTTTGTCATTTGGTAAAGGGTTACAGTTTTAATTCATGTTTATGAATTTTAAAACAAAACCATATCTTACAAAGTTCGAGACCAATAAAAAGTACATTTGAGCAAACTGCAATTGTTTTCACTATCTACATATTTTCAAGCTTTTAAATCAAGTATACAATGGTCCTTTAGCAAACAATCTCGTCTTTTAATGACCCCCAGGGAGATAGCTTTAGAAACTTCGTGGGTGAAGGAGAAAATGTTAGTAACCAGCATTTTCTTCTATTCCCTCAATGATTTCTACCATTTCAAAGATAAATCTAATCCTTTACGCCACACTGAATTACAGTAGTTGTCAAAAAACACTTCCAATTTGGACTTGTCCAAAATCTGTCATCTGGTAAATGGTTAACCCATTTCTGCACATAGTTTTTAGCTCTTGACAAACAACAAAATTTTAGACTTGAAAGTATTTGCAGATGATAAATGGGACCCAAGTATTGAAATTTGTTTTTGGAAGGGTAGAAAATATGGGAAAATGAAAAAAAGTGCAGGTAACCAGAGAATTTCAACAATGTTTTCAAAAGTCTTCATCTCTAGGGTCGTGAAAACTCAAGATTGTTTAGTAAAGGGTTAAACCGACAAAAACCCTTTTTAAAGTACCTCACACAATAATCTTTCCAAGCCACGGGCTGCTTTCCCACATGTCACAATGAATATCATCAATTCTAAGAAATTGGAAAAGCCAGGAATCAAACCACTGACCCCCTGTTCTCAAGTCCTTGACTGAGTTCCAAAAGAAACCTCCAAAATCCACAATTTTGATCCAAAATTTCTAATATTACGACCACCAATCACTGCAGAAGTCCATTCCGATGTTACTGGTATACTGTTAAGTTAGTAGATGCACAAATATTGTCCATATTTGTCTATAAACTGAGAGTGATTTTTTCCCTGTCCACACTGTTCAAATGTCACTTCACTCTGTTCAAAATGAGACACTGAAATGACAAGAACATAAATTTCTTTTTAACTCTTTACCACACAATCCCGACTTTTAACAAACCTGAAAGAAAAGGCTTTTGAAAACAGTGTGGGAAAAGGAGAAAATGCTGGTAACCAGCATTTTCTCCTTTTCCCACAATGTTTACTACCCTATCAAAAAGAGAAATCATCAGTTTAGCAACACTTAATTTGTCGTCTGCAAAATTAATGCTTTCAATTTGGTTCAGTCTAAAATTTTGTCGTTTGGTAAAGAGTTAAATAATGCAAAGTATGTATGGGCCACACTCTGGCAAAAGGGGGCTTAATGCATCTCCAGGTGTTTTGAAAACATTATGAGAAAAGGAGAAAATGCAGGTAACCAGCATTTTCTTGATTCCACACTATGTTTTCTACCCTATTAAAAACAAATTCCATCATTTGAGCCACAGTTAAATTTTTGGCTGCAAATACTTTGAATTTGGACTAGTCCAAAACTTTGTTGTTTGGTAGAGTTAAATGAAATCCTAAAGAGGCCATCTAACAACTATGTCCTTGTATCTTACACTGCCATTGAGACTGCATTCGCATTTTGAGTCTAAAATACAAATTTATTTAAGGTCTCCCTGGCTCAGTGGTAAAGTGTAGCACTCATAACCTGGAGGTCCGAGCTTTGAGCCTCACTGGAAGCAATGGGTTTTTCATAAGAGTGTTCTTGGGCACGACACTACAGAGCCATAGCCTTGTACCATTAAAACCCAGGGTATACATGAATAAGCAAACTGAGGCAATGAAATGACTGATATAATGTTGAATGCCGCATTAAACACCATTCAATCAATCAAGTAAATTTAGATTGAAAAACACATGTATTTTTAATCTACTAGTCTCAGATTGTATCTCTAGAACTATTTTACAAGATATGCTCATTTCTTTATACAGTAAACCCTGCCCTTGTGGCCACCTTTATACTAATTCTTTTCAAGCTGATAAAATTTCTAACTTGTCCAAATTGAAAGCATTTGTAGACAACAAATTGAACGTGGCTCAAATGACGGAACTTGTTTAAAAAGCTAAAATCACTTTTGGAAATAGAAAATGATGGTTTTCACCTTTTTTCATTATGTTTCAAAAGCCTTCTTTTTCAAGGTAAAAAAAAAAACCACAATTTGAGAGTCTCTTTGGTGCTGGCTTAATACAAAGCAGCTTATGAGTGTACCTTTTGTGCTTGCTTACTAAAAGTTGGACTTCAATTTGTTTTAGCCACAAGGCATGCCTTTTTCTCTCTCAAGAGTACATTACTTTTACAAAATACTACTGCAAAGCCCTAGTGGTGCAGCTAGTCGCATACAGGGCTTGCAATTGGGGGATTGCTGCTTCAAATCCCTAGCTCAGCCAATTTCTTTCCCAGGACTGATGATAGTCATTGCAACAGGATACATTCCTCTCTCAATGCTAATCATTGTATTGACAATGATTACGTGGAAAAGCAGCCAGTGGGAAATTATGCAATGGAAACAGAAACTCTTGATAAGCATGGACAGGTGCACTGGCTGCCGTGATAAAACTGAAATAATGTTGAAAATGGCGTTAAACAACCGACAACTGGGGAATGTTCACAAAGAAAAAAAAAAAAAAAAAATCAACTAAATGGAGGAATGTGAGAAAGGAGCAGTTGAAAAATCAACAAAATGGAGGAATGTGAGAAAGGAGCAGTTGCTTGTAGCAAACAATTGCTCCTTTCAAAAATTTATGGCAAGGGTGTAAAAAAGTTGTATTTGATCAATTATCCCTTCAGCAGCTGATCCTTTCTAAGCTTGAAATATAATAGACTTCAAAGTTCTAACATTAATGTGTAATAGATGTAGATCTAAATATCATTCAAATACCTGTTGACATGGACTGTGCTAAAATCTGTGAAAAAAAAAATTGTCGTACAGCAGAGATATAACACCAGACTGGGATATCTATTTGGCGGTTAACAAACATCTTGGTCTCTCTGTATCACACCCTAAAAAAATACACTGTTTTTAGATTGGAAAGAAAAGAGATCAGTAAAAAATGACATAAAAGATTATTTTTCTTAATCACAATGTGGTAGATAAATATTACTTGAGTACTAGTAAACTTCTACTTCTGTCTTCAATTGTCTTGCACTCCAACAGCTTGAAGTACATGTATTTATCAGCTTTGGAATATGTATCTATAATTTTGAAAAGTATGGTTCATCTGCATGCAATAACTTGATTGATGAAGTAACATCAACTCTGTCTTCAAAAACTAGCAGTAAAAATAACTATAAGCAATGTGTTTTACTAAACTCTTGAAAGTTGAGAAATATCCTTTGTTGACAGCATAGATCGAGATCAGATTGCACCTAGTAAGAAGTCTGACCTTTGATATAAAACGTCCACCACCTGATGCTAAACTCAGGTCAAAATTCGCTAGTAAATACAGACCCGAAAAAAAAAACCCACAAAATTCTTAACTTTTTCATCACCTACGAAGATCAAGATCAGATCGCACATAATGTAAAGTCTGATCTTCGTTATAAAACGTCCGCATTTTGTTTGACTTATTCCCAATGGCTCATATTACAAACCTTTATACCTTGTGTAGACATTCGATTTTGTATGCGCCGAATTTCTTACTAGTCGAAATTGTAATAGGCCGAAAGTGTTATAGGCCGAGATGTCATTCGATGTTTGGACGACTCTTGACAAGAAGAAATAGACATATCATGATCGAAATAAATATAACACAACTCCGATTTACCAATCAAATGCATACAAATAAATTAGATACGATGAGCGCAGGTAATTTAACGAAAATTAAAGACTCACCGAAGTTTCGCAACGTTTTCTAAGGAGAGAAAGCACATCGTCTGTGTAATACGTCATCGGTCACATGGTGTCTACAAATAGGACACCAGAATGATTCCGAATAGTGCGTGGTAACGTCAGTTGGGAGAATTGATAAAAAAAAAATTAGGATTTTTGTATGGTTCTGTGACATGAACCGATGCTGCTATGAACGCCCCTATCCCATTGGTGACAAAATAAGAGTAAATCTAACCGATTCATGCCTTTTTTTAAGCATAAAAAAATTCTAATTTTGGACTTTATTGGGACTTTAACTGAACCTCACCTTTTTATAGTAATTTAACTTATGTACAGAAGTTGCTTAAGTGATCTCTTTTTTGATGATGTGTTGTACCTGGCCCCTGTATAAACATTTGTACAGTGAAAATTCTGTCTCTCAGTTAACTTAAGCTTGCCTTCATAGGGGCATTTAATGATAGTGCAAAGGTTTAATAAAGTGACTGAAAAGAACTTTATAGTTTCATACTTAATGTATATTTGATGTATTACATATGATTTGAAAGTGGTATTGCAAGCAACCTGATAGTTGAAACTTTCATTTTGTTCTATAGAGCCCCTGTCCCAGGCCACAATGTATTAACTGGTAATGGAAATTCCAACTGTCAGTCTGCCGATAACCCCATGTCTATACAACCTTAATGCTTTATGTTTTATGTAAGAACTTTTAAAATTAATCCTTTGATTTATATATAACCTAGCAGTTTAAATATTTATATGTTATAGATGGGTTTTTTTAGAACCAGACTCAAATGTTAACCAAACTTGCTAAGATTTGTATTTAACCTAACAGTTTATATAATTCAAAGAGGATATTTTCAGGAGCTAGGTTTTGCAGCCTGTATTTAGTCCAGAGCTAAATTCCGTAATGAAAGAACATTTTATTGGCTACTTGAGGTATATTTTACCTGTTTACAGTAAAAGTATTGCTAGCAACCTGGTAGTTTAAACTTGCATTTGTGCTTTATAATTCCTACCATCAGTTAAATGAATCTCACTTGTCTACTTTATATGGGTAAAACATTTTATTATTAGTTGACTGGAAAGAATCTTTGATGTGTAATTTAAAAATACATGTGCAAAAGCTTTTAGATACAAATCATTGCAAACATTCTCTTTATAGTTATTGAAAAGCTTCTATACTGTGAAAAAGTTCAACATTTTTCTTATCGTTTTAGCCTTTCCCAAACAACAAAATTGTAGACATGTCCAGAATGAAAGCATTTTCAGATGACAAATCAAATCTGCATCAAATAATGGTTTTTGATATGATAGAAAACACAGAAGGAAAAGGAGAAAATGCTGCTTACCATCATTTTCTCCTTTTCCCACCATGTTTTCAAAAGCCAGTTTTAATTAAAGCTCGGGATTTTGTGGTAAAGGGTTAGCCTATAATCTTTCACAGATATTCAGGTAACTGGTGGATGCAAAGCTACACAAAAATATAATACAGAAAATAAAAACTTGCAGAACTTTGTACAATGAAGACGAGTATGAATGTCTTGCACCCAGTACTCTTCAGCACTGCCAAAATGAAGTGCATTGCAGACAAGGATTTTATGCACAAAATGATGAAATAAGAAATACACTATAACCTTCTCTAGCTCTACTGATGGAAAGTTCTACTGAGCCAAAGTAATATGAATTTAGAAAAAAATATTGAAAACTGACAACTTTGACCTACCTCCAGTCCATGAACATGCCAAAGTGTCCTTATCAGCTAGTTAATTTCCTCCCTGAAAGAAATTTAAAAGGAACATTAAAACACTGAAAATAAAACTGTTCATCATCTACATATTCAAATTATATGATTAACAAAATTCAACACCTACTTTAAAGACATGTACCGCAATGAATGAATGAATGAATGAATGAATGGTGTTTCGTAGTGTATTGGCAGCTATGGTATTCTAATACCTATGAACAGATTTAATGATTAATTGACTAAATGGTGTTTTTCACTGTTTCAACATCATTTCAGTCATATGACTGTTATATCTCACATATTCAGGTAAGTCCTAAGGTTTCACTAGTACTAGGCTAGGCCTATGAAGTGTCTTGCCAAGTAAACTCTGACAAACAACCCAGTGCTATCTGTGAGGATCAAACCTGGGGCCTCCAGGTTATGAGACCTATACTTTACCACTGAGTCATGCAGGACCCCATGTGAACTGGAAATTTAAAACAAAAGGATGAAAAACTTAAGAAAAAATAAAGGTTGTAAAGGGAGGTCTACATATGAGCCATGCTCTATGAAAAGGAAGCTTAATGCATCTGTAAAAAGTTTGGACCCATGTTGTGTTCTTACCTCCCATGGGTGTTTTAAAAATCTTTTGAGAAAAGGGGGAAAACGGTAACAAGAATTTTCTTTTTTCACAATATTGTTTACAGCATAAACCTCGTCATTAGAGCAACATTTGTTTTGTTGTCAGCAAGTACTTTCAAAATTCTGGACAGGCCTAAAACTTTGTTGCCTGGTAAAGAGTTAACTCTTTACCAAACTAAAAATTTTAGATTGATTAATTGTATGGTCTTTAACGCCATTTTCAACATTATTTCAGTTATATCCCAGCAGCTATCCATGCTTTCATGAAGTTCCTTTTACTGGTACTATGCATTATATTCTTTCTGAGCCACTGGCTGCTTTCCCACATAACCATTGCTGAAACAATGGTCAATGGTGAGAGAGCAATAAATCCTGTCACAATGACTATCATTAATCCCCGGAAGAAACTGGCAGAGCTGGGGATCAAACTAGTGACCCCCTGTTCCCAAGTCCTGTATGCTACTGACTGAGCTACCAAGGCTAGGCTACAAAATTTCAGAACTGTTGGTACTGAATATACATGCAGACAATGTACTTAACCAAAATCTGAAATTTGCTTGTGAGAGAGAAGAAAACTCTGTTGGAAAAGGAGAAAATGCTAGTCACATTGAAGAGTGTTAAGCAAGCTTTCAGGGACTTCCAATTCCTGATGAAATATTTTTTGAGTTTTCTGCAAAATACAATCATGCTCTTTGGAAAATATTGTGGTTAAAGGTGTATTCCTTATTTAGCCAAATTCCATTCGACCTAAATAAATGTCAGTAATGCCTATTTTACAAAAATATTCTCATAGGTACCTGCAGCAAATTTGTTTCAGGAGTTTGCTTCATAAACATGGTGGATATTTTCAGTTAGTTTAACCCTTTACCACACATCCCAAATTTTAACCACCCTGTAAGAGAAGGCTATAGGAAAACATTGTGGAAGAAGGAGAAAATGCTGGTAAGCAGCATTTTCTACTTTCCCCACAATGTTTTCTACTGTATCAAAGACAAAATCATCAATATAGCAACATTTGTCATCTGGAAATGCTTTCAACTTGGACCACTCCAAAATTTTGTCATTTTGTAAAGAATTAACCCTTTACCACACAATCTCAAGTTTTAATGAGTAAAATGCTTTTGCAAATATTGTGTGAATAGAATAAAATGCTTGTAACCAGCATTTTCTTCTTTTCCCCAAATGTTTTCTACCCTTTCGAAGACAAATCCATTTTTTGAGCCATATTTAAATAAGTTGTCTTCATATGCTAATAATTTGGACAAGCTTAAGAATAGATGTTTGGTAGTCAAAAGACTTTCCAGATATTGCATTTTTATATACTGGTATTACGTCGGAGAAACAAGAGGGCCATGATGGCCCTGTATTGCTCCACTGGCTTATAAATACAAACCATAAATAGTAAACATTTCAATTCTGAGCCAAATGATTTCAAAATAAAGACTTAAGTTTTCTCTGTAAAAGCTCATGTGAAAGTTGAGACCCACAGGGCAAAACCATTTTTGATCCAAGAGCTATAATTACTTGAACCCTGGTAGAGGTCCACAAGATAAAGCCACATGCCAAAATAATACAAGTCTATGCTGTATGGTTATAAATTAAGGTGATTTTCAAGTTTTGTCCATATGAAGCCTCTGTAAAACATAAGACCCCTGATGCAAGGCTAATTTCAAAAAAAAAAAATCAAAACAGGACGATTTCTTAAGTTGTCACCATGTAAGCCCATGTAAAAAACTTGTGACCCCTGCGGCGGGGCCAATTTTGACCCCAGGGCTAAAGTTTTGGCCCACTTGGTAGAGGCCCACTAAATATAGCTACATGCAAAATTTGGTAGCTCTAGGCCTTATGGCTAGGTACAGGAAGATTTTTAAAGTTTTCTCTATATAAGCCTATGTAAAACTTGTGACCCCTGGGGCAGAGCCAATTTTGACCCCACAGCTATAATTCGAAGAAACTTGATAGAGATCTACTACATAAAGCTACATGTCAAATTTGGTAGCCCTATGCCTTATGGTTTCAGACAAGAAGATTTTTAAAGATTTCCAACATTTTTCAGTTTTGTTGCCATGGCAACCAGAGTTTTTGAAGGAATCAAATTCTTTCAAGAAATTCTGAAGAGGACTATGGCAGGATCATTTCTGTGAAGTTTCATGAAAATTGGATGGGTAGTTTCAGAGAAGAAGATGTTTGAAATAAAAGTTAATGCACGGACGGACAGAGGCACGGACGCACGACGGACACCGGGCCATGACATAAGCTTGCTGGCCTTCGGCCAGTGGTGCTAAAAAATCACAGTGTAGATTTAAGATCAGATTGCATATTCTGTACAGCCTGATCTTAATCAGAACAGAACATCGTTTGAATTCATGCATTTAGTCACACAATTTCTTCATTTTACTACTTACATTTCCAAATGGTATATAATCAGATACTAAATAAGTGGATAAGTGAAAGGGATATTAATACCTAATCCATGTTAAACTTACCATGTAGATGCTCTGCTGACTAGTTGATTGTTCACATAACTGCTTTGGGCAATGTGTCTGCCATCGTCTTTTCCAAGTACTATCACTTCAAAGCCATGGTATCTTAAATTGAAAAAAACAACAAAAAAGGAAAACCCTTTTTTTTTTTGTGGGGTGGGATTGGGGGAGGGGGGGGGAAAACAGCTAATTGTAGGGAAGGAACACTTTTTCAAGAAAAATTCACATATTACATTGTTCACCTTTTTTTACATGTCTGTTTTTCAATTTTTTTTTTTTTTTGTGTGTGTGTATTTTTATCATCTCAATATGTTGCTGTGGAAAGCTGAATGTATGCATTTTCAATGTGTCAGTTCCATTTTATACATTTCACAAGTGTTTCTTGCTAATACATGTGTTTGGGAGTGAGAATGACCTGCTGCTATAGAAAGCTGTGTGCATATCTAACTTGTCAATTACACCTTTGCTACATAACTTTACCTTTCAAGTAAATATGAAGTAGAGTTTAGTTCTTTTATGTTAATATTTTCATTTTCAATCACAGAGATTTTTTTTTTTTTCATTCTTAAAGTACTGGAAAGTTTTAGTTTATACTCCATATGCAGTTTCATGACTGTTGATTTACATTTTAAATATTTTTTAGAATCTAAGTTTGTATCTTAGGTAATTTTTTGAAGATTCCTTTGCACTTTGCAAATTTGTTGTTTTAGTTCCTTGTGAAAATTGTTGTGCAAATTCCTTCCATTACTCTTAAAATTAAGATTTAATGGAAAATGCTAGCTTCTGATACTTATTGCAATACTTTTGCCAGGGACAGGGGGTATCAGAAACAAACATATCCCAACTGAAATTCCCTACATTTTTTCTTAATCCTTTTTTTTTTTTTCTTTTTTTTTTTCTTTTTTTTTTTTTTTTTTTTTTCTTTTTTTTTTTCTTTTTTTTTTTTTTCTTTTTATAGTTTCTTAGTTTTTCTTTTTATTTTTAATCATTTTTGTTTACTAGATTTTATTTTTGTTTACTGTTATATATTTTCCCATGGTTTTTTTCTGTTGATGTTGTTTTTCATTCTTTTTATTTTCTATTTCTCCAGTTTTATTGCTTTCATTTTAAATTCTTTAATTTTTTTGTTTAGTTATTTTTTTCCTTCATTCTTTTCATGCTTCTTTTCCTGTTTTTCATTTTTATTTCTCTTTTTATGGGTTTTATTTTTCTTTTCATGTTATCTTATTTTATTCCTTTTTCAAGTTTTTCATTCTTTAAGTAACATTTTTTTTTTCATCATTTTTGTTATAATTTTATTTCTCTTTGTAACTTTTTCTCATATTCTTTAAAGTTTTCATTAATTTTCTTATCATGTTATTTCTTTTTAAGCTTTTTAAAGTTTTTCATTCTTTTGATAAGATTTTTTTCAGTTCTTTTATCATTTTGTTATAATTTTCTCTTTTTTCTAGTATTTTCTTATTTCTTCTTTCTTTTGGTCTTTATTTTTTTGTTCTAATCTTTTGTCTTTTTCATTTTTTACACATTTTTTTTTAAAAAACTGTTTACTTTTTTTTTTTACATTTGTTTATTTTTTGTTTTT
This sequence comes from Tridacna gigas, assembly GCA_945859785.2. Classification (NCBI taxonomy): domain Eukaryota; kingdom Metazoa; phylum Mollusca; class Bivalvia; order Cardiida; family Cardiidae; genus Tridacna; species Tridacna gigas. The sequence continues at coordinate 31,040,932 of OX244028.2, forward strand.
GTTTTGTTATTTTTTTTTATACAATTTTTATTCTTTTTATTATATTGTTAGAATTTTCTTTCTTTTCTTTTTTTTTTTTTTATAGTTTCTTGGTTTTTCTTTTTCTTTTTAATCATTTTTGTTTACCATATTATAATTTTGTTTACTATTATATATTTTCCTGTGTTTTTTTTTTTTTTCTGTTGATGTTGTTTTTCATTCTTTTTATTTTCTATTTCTTCAATTTTATTGTTTTCATTTTAAATTCTTTAATTTTTTCTTTTAGTTATTTTTTTCCTTCATTCTTTTCATGCTTCTTTTTTTGTTTTTCATTTTTATTTCTCTTTTTATGGGTTTTATTTTTCTTTTCATGTTATCTTATTTTATACCTTTTTCAAGTTTTTCATCTTTTAGTAACATTTTTTTTTTTCATCATTTTTGTTATAATTTTATTTCTCTTTGTATTTTTTTCTCATATTCTTTAAAGTTTTCTTTATTTTTCTTATCATGTTATTTCTTTTTTTTCTTTTTAAAGTTTTTCATTCTTTTGATAAGGTTTTTTTTTCAGTTCTTTTATCATTTAGTTATAATTTTCTTTCTTTTCTAGTATTTTCTTATTTCTTCTTTCTTTTGGTCTTCATTCTTTTGTTCTAATCTTTTGCCTTTTTCATTTTTTACACATTTAAAAAAAAAAAAAAAAAATGTTTACTTTTTTTTTACATTTGTTTTTTTAACATTTTAGGGTTTGGTTATTAAAGTTTTCTCCCCTTTTTCTGTTGATGTTGCTTTTCTTCATTTTTTAAAAATTCTTTTCATAATTTCTTATTCTAAATTTTGCCATTTTCAGTTGTTTTTTTACATGTTTGTTTTACAGACTGTTTCTTTCTTTTTTTTTACATGTCTTTAAATCATCTTTGTTTATTATTATCATATTCTAATTGTTTTTCCTTTTTTTTCTGTTGTTGTTGTTTTATCTTTTTTTTTCAATTTGTGTGTTCCCCCCCCCCCCCCCCCCCCAATTTTTCAATTTTTACGAGTTTTTATCTCCAAGATTTTTTTTTTTAAATTTTGTTTTAACTTTTTTTCCTGAATTTTCCATTTCTTTTTTTTTTTTTTTTTTTTCCCAACTTTCTGTTAATAAGATTCTTTTTGGTTTTTGCTTTGATCAATTTATTTTGTTTCCTGTCTTTTGTTTCAAGATTTGTCCAATTGCATTAAACAGAGTAGAACCATTTTTTTGTGTGTGTTTTGATCCTTTTCATGTACTACCCTGGTGAAATATAACCATGTGTGTAACATTTTAAGGAATAAAACATGTTCATGAACAACCCAGCTAAAAATAAAAATCACCCTTTACAGAAGTAAGTAACAAATTCATGTCTTGGGGATTGGTTTAGTAAATTGTTTGGTAAGATATGGTATCTGCTTTAAAAGGAGAATTTGCTTTCCAATCTGTCCCCACTGTCAAAATTTCATGTCAGAATTTGCTTTCCAATCTGTCCCCACTGTCAAGATTTTATGTCAGAGTCTCAGTATACTTGTGTGAATGTCCCTAGTATATTATGGAATACTATAAGCCCAGACAAATTGGATGGGAACCAGGTTACTCAAAGCTGAGACAGCTCAGTTTCATGTTGTGTGCTTTTGCTACTTCCAAAGTATGTTTGTAAAGAGATATATTATCAGTGTCCTTGATCTACTATGACCTACACTCCACCAAATGCTTCTCACAAAAACTCCAAAGGATGATTAGAAATAACTACCCCTGATTACCCATTAAAAAGTTGATTTTGAAATGAAGATGGAATTTAGGAGATACTTATTGAAAAGTGCTTGAATTATGCTGTTTTTTAATGTTACTGACACAATTTAATGTGTAGTGTACTGGAGTCATCCAGGCTATGAGTTCATGTGAAATAAGCTAATGTTCCTAGGGTTAACAAATGTTTCTAGGCTTGCCAAAATTGTAGAAACCAAGACAGTTGTCATTTATCCTCATATTTGCATTTGAACTTTGAAATAGCACTTGAACTTTGAAATAATCAAGCAACACTTAAAAATTGTGATGTCTTTGTTTTCTAAATGACAATTTGATACATCACAGGAAAAAACAATACATGTATGCGACAAGTTTCCTCAAACAATTAAGCCTGTAATATACAAACTTGGACCGTGCTGGTAGACTGATGAAACTATTATTGATTAAAGATCATGGGGATGATCTTGAAAGGTTGCACTATGTATACTTTAGTGTAAATAATTAGCATCTTGATTTTGATCAGTATTTCTACTAAAAACCTAAGCATTTAATGGGGAAATTCTTCTTTCTCAGACATTCCTTCAATGCTCATGGATACTTAAATAGTGAAGGTGACATTGTGTTCAATGCAGTTCAACCCTCTTCCCCTATATCAAACAAACAACAGCAAAAATACTTAAATTTCTTGCAAATACCAAACAACTTCATAAAACAACTTCTGTAGATGAAAGTGTAAAGACCAAGCTTATGAATATGATAGTAATGGTCAGATTTAACCACAAATATAAATATCAGTGCTCTGCTGAAGTATTTGAAATCAGGCATACATTTTTCATCTGAATTCCTGTATTTTTAAACAAGATATCTTTCTGTTCTGATTTAACAGGAAATGACATAATTAAAACATCATTCAAATCATTTGTTGTTTTGCTTTTGTGGCTGGTTCCAGTATTCAAAAGTAATCCATATGCGGATTTGCATGCGTTCCCGAGTTGAAATCAAACAGTGTCAATATATAAATAGAGAGCCAACAGATGAATCTTTTAAAAGCACAAAATCTTGGATTTTCCTCAATATCTGTTTGATATTGTTTCCCCAATTAAATCTAAAGTCTTTTCACAGATCACATCTTTGAGATTTTTTCTAAACCAACAGGGATTACATTCATGTGGAAAAAAAAATGACTACTTCTCATCATGAAATACAGAATACAACCTAACTATGATAAACATTCTATATTAAAAGGTACATCATTTCTAAAACTGTGTACCTCCTTATACAAAAACAACAAATGCATGGCATGCAGGTGGCAATGCTCGACTGAAGTTGCTTTATTTTCAGTGAAAATTCAAAGTTGCAAAAAGGGCATACCTGTGTCAAAATATTCTAGTGATTACCTGCCCTAGTTCTATGGGTTCCCCTTTTCATAGTCAACAATTTGTTCAAGTTTGAAGTAAATATCTTCAGTAATATCAGAGATATTATAAAATGTCAAAGTTTTTGCACGACATTGCAGACGGCGACAGGGCTATGACAATAACTCGACTTTTTTTTGAAACAGCCGAGTTAATAATAAATGAATATCTATTTTTGCTTGTGGAAATAAGATCCTTAGCCTACAACATTGTGCAAGGCTCTCAGCATCTTAAATGGAATATGAGGCATATCTAATTGTAGAGTGTGACCTGAAGTCTTATGTGAGTGGAAAAAAAGAACAGGGTCCACTCTTCTATCAGCACTGGATTTAATTTTAAACTTAAAATTGCCCCAAAGCTGTTTTACAGTCAGTGATCCTATTCAACTGGAGCACTTGCCTTCACAGGATGCATTAATAGACAGTCAGATCACACAAAAGCAAAAGCTTCCATACTGAGAAATAGCAAACTTATTATTATAAATCAAAATGAATGAATGAATGAATGAATGAATGAATGTTGTTTTATGATGCATCAATTGATGGCTTTGGTAATTAAGTGTGCATGTCTGTATTAAGAGATGATAAAGTAGAATGGTTGCGCTTAAGAAGATTTGAACAAAATGATGAATTCATGGCAAAAAAATTAAATGAAGTAAGACTGTATAATGCATAAAAGACATTACTGAGTGGGTGGGCAGTCCCTGCCTACTTAAAAAGTTTTCAATGAAAAAGTCAAAATTAAAATTAAAGCATTTGAACCAAGAAAATCTAAAAATAAAAGCAAAAAAATATCCATACACATGTTGCAATAACTACATAAATAAATGTACCATTAAGCCCTACATATCTATTGGATAAAACCCTTGAAGTGCCAAACAAAGTGAACAGGGACCAGATAAAATGTCATTATGAGACTGAATTTTGCAAGCCATGTCTATCCATAGTATGCTGTGTAGATCTAAGAGCAGGCTGCATTGTGCAGTCTGATCTTGATCTGCACTAGCCAGAAAAAAAAAAAAAAAAAACCTATTGTTGTTAAGGCGCTTTGCAGGCTAAGATCTTCCTCATGAACCTTGCAGAGATTGACACACAAAAAAACTGTTGTGTGGTCTTAACCCATTACCAAACAATCCTGATTTTTATTTTAACAACCTCTGGAAGGAAGGCTTTTGCAAACATTGTGGAAAAAGGAGAAAATGCTGGTTACCAGCATTTTCTCCTTTTTCCTCAATGTTTTCCTACCTTTCAAGGGCAAATCCTATCTTTGTGCCATATCTGGTATGTTGCCTGAAAATGCTTTCATCTTTGACTATTAAACTTTGTTGTTTGGTAAAAAGCTAAGTCTTTTTTGAGTGGACAAAAAAACAGTACCTTTCAGAAATAAAAAGTTAAGATAAATGCATTCACGTAACTTTTGAAAATGGTCTTAGGAACCGATTAATTATTTTTCAGTTACATGTACTTGGGTTTTGACAAAAATGCTGAGACGAGGTTAACTTTGCAGATGAAACACAGTTGCTGCCCCTGAATAGACCGACAAACCTTTCTGGATTGCCTTGATCCGTCATTGGTAACAGTCTAATCTCTATATTTTTTGTTTGTTCATGATTTAAAACTTTTGAACAAAAGACAAATCTTTCCTGGATCCCACCCAGTAATCAACTCTGTCTACATGTATCTTTCTGTGTTTCCTGGATACTAACCAGTCCAATGCATGGATAACCTCTCTGAGCAATGAATTATAAAAACAATTTTGTTTCATAAATGCAATATTTTTCACCTATATCTTTGCCAAAGTAATTAGTTTACTTTATTCAAGCCATTTTCAAAATTTATATGAACAGATTTAACTTACTAATCTAACTATAATTCAAATTCTGCTTTATTTAAGATCACTCTTATTATTTGCATGAGAAAATTGTTTTTTTTTTCATTTTTTTAAAATTACTTTTGGATTTAAGATCCTTAACATCAAACATTGCATGAGTTTTTCTTTTCTTTTGGATTTAAGATCCTTAACATCAAATAGTGCATGAGATAATTCTTTTTTTTTTTTTGATTGTAAGATCCTTAACATCAAACATTACAATGAGATAATAAACTATTTCTTCTTTACTTTTGGATTTAAGATCCTTAACATCAAACGTTGCATGAGATAATAAATTATTTTCTTTCTTACTTTTGGATCAAAGATCCTTAACACCATAATAATTGCATAGGTTTTGGTTTAAAAAGAACTGCAGGGTTCATTTCAAATTGAATTTGTGTACAAAAAAAGATGCTTTCATAACAGTGCAACAAGAAAGTAACCCTTAAAGCACCAAATAAACTCAATTGTCCTTTTCATTCTAGAATAAACCAATATAATTGCAAATTCATTGCAACCTTTTGCCTGTTTTAACATAGCGGACAGTGTAGATCAAAGATCAGGCTGCACGTTTTGTGCAGCCTGATCTTGATCTACACTGGCCGCAAAGGCAACTATTTTAGTGAAAGGGTTAAAAAACTGAAATGAACCCTGAAAATTAACTCTTTACCAAGCAACAAATTTGGATTTGTCCAATTTGGAAATATTTGCAGATGACACATTACATGTGGCTCAATTAATGGTGCAAATTCTCTTTGTAGATGGAAAACATAGTGGGAATATAAGAAAAAGCTGATTCTCTTTTTCCCACAATGTTTTAAAGGCCTTTTTCCTCAGTGTTGCTACAATGCAGGATCATTTGGTAAAGGGCTAAATAAGGCAAATAGAATTTTTAATAACAGAACAGAAAAATATACTTAAGTAATAAGAAATTACATCCACTTCCATTTTTTATCTGATATACATATAGGATTTAAGATTCTCAACATCACATAAGGTATGCTGACAATACTTTAGTGGCTATTACAACTCCCATTGGTTTACAAACCCTCAAACATGTTTAAGTTAATGTGTGTCTGATAGACACACATCATGTAAGGATACTTCAATATGTATCACACCTACCAATTTGATAGACATGGTGCTGATTTAAAGGATTCATCCATTGTTAACGTTATGCCATTCTGTACTTCTCAAGTAATGAAATACTTTGAATACACAGGCCACAAAACTAAAACTTAAGAAACTCCTATAAGACTTTTTTTTTCTGCTCTACTCTGAAACTGAAGCCTTTGAGCAAAAATTTTTGGAAGTCAAATCCAATTAAGAGCTAGTCAGAATTACAATTTCAAGAGTAATACCCTATGCAAATTTTGACATACTGGACCCCTTGTATGTAGGTGTAAAACACTGAATGAAATTTGTTGTTGTTTCTGATGTTTTTTTTATTTATTTAAGGACAACTACGTAACTCATACTTTATATGATGCAGACTAGCACTGGGGCAACAAACATGTTCTTTACTGATCTGTTACGAGCAGGAAATCAAAGTTATATTTAAGTGTTTACCTGATTGGTCTATGATTGGTCTAATTCAAATATTTTGTAAAGTAACAATAAATTTTTATGTGATTAAAAAAAAAAAATTAACAAATTTCAGCCTCAATAACCGTTAAAATCATAAGTGTTGTAGTTATTATATCATGTGTGATATAAAGAGTATGCTCAATTATTTCGACTGTCCCATCCACATAGCCCCACTTTAAGATGAATTCTTAGACATATACAATGTGTAAGAACAAATTACATTAAACCTATAGCAAGCCACTTATGAGTTGTTTTGTGAAAAATAGTGTGACCTATAAATGATTGATGACCAACACCGACCTACAAGATCAATGTAAAGTGATTGATCCCTGATAATGTTAGATTATTGAAAGCTGAATGAATTGATAATTGTCATTTTATGGCATGATGACAGCTCAGGTAATTTAGCGCACATGTCTGTATTAAAAGATAATAAAATGCAATTTTTGTGCTTAAAAAGATAAACATAGTAGGAAAAAGTGTTAAATTAAGAAAGATTATGTGTATTCCGTATTTGCATAGAAGACATTATTGATTGACTTATTGAAAGTTATTGTTCCTACTGTACTTCACCTAATTAATGTGCAGGGGCACCATTCAAAACACCAACAGGGCACTCTTAGTCCATAGCCAATTTCCCGAAATTTTCACTGCCATCACTTAGAGTAAGTATGGTACTTTGATCCGAGTTTTAGTCAGAGCCCAGTGCAAAGTGATTGCCATTTTGAAAGACTTCCTGTAATGCAGTAATGCAGAAAATTGATTTTACTGCCGATCATGATTCATTTAGACATTTAATAGCATTCACGATTAGTATGGGACACTAAAATTCAATACTTCACTTTTTTAATGTTCTTCCAAGTTAGTTGACAAATTTTGTTTTACAGGAAGTTTATAATGTTATTGGAAGTGTACGTGTATTCAGACATTAATTGCTGAAGTAATTAGGATTATGTCGACGCTGTACCTGTAAGTTTGTTTATAAATAATTGGTCATTAGTCATTTTCATCAGTCTGTGTTTGAAAAGTTTTAGTGAAGTTATCTTGCATTTGGAAGTTTGTCACCCCTGTTGTCGATTTTAAGGTTAAGGTTGGGTATGGGTGGGGGTTGTCTGGAAGTGTTAGGAGTAAGAAATAATAGTGTGGGGGGGTGCTACTGTTAGGGAGGGAGCGTTAATTAGGTGAAATACGCTATTTCATCAAAGCATCATTGCAAAATAGTACCAGTCATATTGACATAATAATGATAAAAATAAAGTATGCAGTGTGTTTTGTTGATGACTGGGGTGTACCAAGAAGGGTTTGGTCAAGGAGTATTACCAAGTTTTCACTTTGTAGTCTTAAAACCACAAGAGATGTTACTGGATATCAGAGGCATTATGTAAAGATATGCATAAACTGATGTCATTGGGGTCAGAATATATTTGGAACTGCTTGAAGATGTTTTGTCTTGGAGACTGATAATGTATCACATGTTTCAACTCAGCAGTCTGAAGGTTTAGTAAGGCATTATTTGTTGGTAAATTTGGTTCTTTAGTACATGGGATTGGTCTGTATTGATTTATTTGGTATATTTGAAATTACTTTAAGAAATAAAACACATGGGTCTGGCAACAATGTAAGTTTAACATTCATGACACTATGCCCTTTTTTTTATCAATGCAAACTTCATACTAATATCCATACTAGCTTATGTTTCTGTCAAGCTTTGGACCTATATAGCTGATTCTAGGGCTTAGCCTCATAAAATGAGGCAGAATGCTGTACTTTGAGGGCAGTGTGTGCCATCTTAGTAAAATGGCTTCATTTGTGTGTGGTTCATATTTTGAAATTACATACAAACTTTCTCAGTTTGCTACCTTTCAACACTTTATGGCAACCATAATATTATTGTCTTACACCTCTGACTTCATGGCAGATGATCAGTTTCTACCATGTTATATTTGAAATATGACTTTTAGGCAGGTAAAAAACATCAAATTCAAACCTCCATGCTTTGTAATATACATATCACAATTTTTTACAAATTTTTATAAACTTGCCCATCATTAATCTGACAGACTTTGTATAATTTATCATACACTTATTTTAACCCTTGATTACCCGATGTTAAGTGACTCTTACCTTAATGAAGTCCAAATCTGGTCATACTGTAAATCTACAAAGATAAAGATAAGTTTATGTAGAATTATTAACAAGTAACATAAGCACCAAGTTGTTCCAGCTGAAAAAAAAATATTTCTAAATAAATGTGTATATTTAACAGTGTTACCACACCATCTCAACTTTTAATGACCCTAAGGAAAAAGTAATTTGAAAACATTGTTGGAAAAGGAGAAAATGCTGGTAACCAGTATTTTCTCCTTTTCCCACAACTTTTTCTATTCCTTAACAAATTACATCATACAAGTCACATTCAATTTGTTGTCTGCAAAGGCTTGCAATTTGGACCAGTAAAAAGTTTTGTGGTCTGGTATAGGGTGATTAAAACACTTATTATAATTATACTCTCTGGCTTGCCTCAGTATGCTGTAATGGCCTGTAGGTGTTTTCCTACCCTAAAATATTTAATTCTGTGCTGAACATAGGCCCAAGAAATTCCCAGAAACATTCCAATGCTTATATGACCTTGAGTAGGATGGATATTGAAAACATTGTTGGATAAAAACAAGAAAAAACTCCCTTTCCCACAACAATTTCTACCTTACAAAAGATGAATACCACTATTCCAATCACAATTTGTCGTGTGCAAATATTTTCAATTTAGACAGGTTCAAAGTTTTATTGTCTGGTAAAGAATTAAAGCATAATCACCCACAGTTGACTTTGGCCTTGCTGTATACAACAATGAAAAAATAATGTGGCAAAGGAGGAATTGTTGGGAATGACCAAATTATATTGCCTTTTGTCACAATATTTCCACTTGTATTTATGTCTCAAACATTATCATCCATATTTCAAGAGGACATATTTAAAATCCTCTGCCACACATTTCACTCAACGAGGTTAACCCTTTCCCAAACGACAAATTTTGGACTGGTCCAAATTGAAAGAGTTTACAGACGACAATTTTAAATTTGATGAAAATGGCAGAAAGTTATCAAAAAGGGTAGAAAACACTGTGGGAAAAGGAGAAATTGCTCGTTATAAGCAATTTCTCCTTTTCCCACAGTGTTTTCAAAAGACTTGTACTGCAGACACGTGAAAACCAGGGCTTGTTTGGGAAAGGGTTAAGGTATGTTAGGTTTTCAGTCATCATGTAAGTTTTTGGTTTCTGGATTTTCTTCATTTTTTTTTGTATGGTTCAATCCCTTGATAATACAAAAGAGTTGGATAAAAAAATGTTGATTTTTATCCAGTAAACACAATATGTAAATTTTCAACTTTAAATGGCTACTTTTCCCTTACTGATTGTCAGATTTTTTCAAAATCATTAGGGTTCAAGCTATTGATTAGATAAACAAACTGTGCAAGTTTCACGAAAATCCGACAAAAATGCAGAATTTATCATGTAAACAAGAAAAAGATGAACAGACAGAGTGATGGACTGATGGACGACGGAAACCTCGCTATGACATAGGCTCTGCTGGCTTTCAGCCAGCAGAGTGAAAAACTGAAATGGGTAAAAATCTGGCTGAAAACAAGTAAAGATGTATTGGGTTTAGACTATACCCAATATGTAGTCTGATCTGGGATTTACAGTGTGTGCACTATATTTTGCAATACATCCTGACCAAGATTGTCTTTAGATTTTTATCTTATAATGACTAATATTTTCAATTAGAAAAAAAAAGAGACCTAAATGCTGTATTCAAGGCTTCTTTTAAAAAATATTTCACAGATTAGCAAATCATTATTGGATAAAAAAATTTTAGACTTGCCTAAATTGAAAGTGTTTGGAAAACTACAAATTAAATGAGGCTTAAATAATGTAATTTATCTTAAACTCTTTACCAAACGACTGGTCCAAATTAAATGCATTGCAGATGACAAATCAAATGCAGCTCAAAAATTAAATTTTTTTTGGAAAGGGTAGAAAACATTGTGGGAAAAGGAGAAAATGCTAGATACCAGCATTTTCTCCTTTTCCCACAATGTTTTCAAAAGGGTTTTTCTTCAGGGTCGATAATAGTCTGGATTGAGTGGTTAATAATAAGTGTTAGAAAACCTTGTGGAACAAGGAATAAAATGCTGGTAATCAACATTTTCTCCTTTTCACCACACTTCAGCCTTCTTTATTAGGGTCATTAAAACTTGGGATTGTATGGTAAAGAGTTAAATCCAAGATCATGTTTTGCCAAAGATGTTTAACTCCTTACCAAACGACAATCTTTTGGACTTCAACTATATTGAAAGCATTTCGCACATGACATGATAAAGGGGACACAAAAATTGAAAACTGTTTTTGGAATGATAGAAAACATTGTGGGAAAAGCAGAAAATGCTGGTTATCAGCATTTTCTCCTTTTCACACCATGTTTTCAAAAGGCTTCTTCCAAAGGGTCATTAAAACCCAAGTGTGGTACAGGGTTTAGAGAGGGAAATAACGTCCTATGAACGAGAGCAAATACATGTTTTTGTTTTTAAATAAGCTAGACCAATGCAATCAATACTTATTCTGAAATGAAGAGAGGGAGAAATGCCAATCTGTGTGCCTTATGATGGGACATGATTGCAGAATACCTACCTTGATAAAACATTTAATCCTTTACCAAACAACATCATTTTATACTGGTCCAAATTGAAAGCATTTGCAGATGACGAAATAAATGTTACCAAAAACTGAAGTTTGTTTTGGGAGGGTAGAAAACATTGCTGGAAAAGGAGAAAATGCTGGTTACCAGCATTTTCTCCTTTTCCCACAATGTTTTCAAAAGGCTTCTTTCTCAAGGTTGTTAAAAGTCGGGATTGTGTGATAAAGCGTTAAGATCACACTGCATGTTCTGTAGTCTGATATTGAATGAAACTTTTTGCCAAGACATGTAAAGCTGTCCTTAGTTCTTAAGGGGGACTATTCAGATTTTTAATAATCTCAACAAACTTAAAAAACACTACATCTCTAAATTAACCAATGCAATAGCTGGCAAACCATCAATTAAAAAAAGGATGTATATAAGAAAAAACATTTTTCTATCTATTCCTTGATAGGCTATGTAGAAAAGAGTATTTTGTGGTACTTATCAGTGTTAAACAAAAAAAGAAATAAATAATTTGCAGCAAAAACAACTTAAGAAGGCCTCTTTACCTTTTATCACACAATCCTGACTTGGAGTGTACAGATCAAGATCAGACTGCATACAACAAACACGCAGTCTGATTTTGGATCAAAACAGTCCAACATAGGGAGATTTTCCTGGCAAAGAGAACCATGAAATCACAATAAATCTGTTGGATTTTTCTTTTGCTATCAACAGGAAATTTCTCCTTTATTTATTTAGCAGCTTAAGGATAAACATTCGATAAGAAATTCTGATCTTAATGGATTCACGGCATTCCTTTCTCTAAGGATCATACAGTATGTAGACATGTCTATGATCCCTACACTAAGCAATTTTTCTACTTTCCACAATGTTCCCCTAAGTAGTAAATGCCGGATGTATAAAACTATATCTCCATGCACTAAAGAATGAACCCATTACAACAAGATGCACATTTTTATGCTCCATGTGCGAAAGGCTACGATTCCCGCCCACACCAGTGTTCCCATTTTTTCTTTTTTTTTTTTATTAATTTCTAAGATGTCTGCGATCTCCTAGTTATTCAAGGAAAACTTTGTTTCAAAACAAATTTCAAAAAGATATGCATATTAGAGCGACATTTTAAGAAGGAAATCGGGAGGCGGGTGCAACATAGGCACAAAGACACTGGCGTTTTACAAATGCGTGTGAAAATTATACGAAAACAATCACAAATTTCAACTACAATGCCAGATCTAGATATACATACATGTACTTTACTTATTCATGGAAAAAATACAAAGATTACGAAAGAAAAAGAGACTTACTTCATTTTTTTTCACGGATCAACCTGCTTGGCTCTTTGTTTGAACCTCTATTTTGCCCGACTAAACGTTGACTGAGTTCACACTGAGTAACAATCACCTGGGTGGATTAGGAGTCACGTGATAGGGGACAGCCTAATATCCAAGTGACCAGTCGGAAACAGGAGCAACGATTGGCCCTTAGGCACCGTGACAATTATAGTTGCCAGTGCGGCCGGAATAGGTCGAAATCAGACTGCATAAAATTGCAGTCTGATCTCGGATATACACTGTCCGCTTGTGCAGATATTCTTGGTAGTAAGGCTCAAAATTGCAACCATTTAGGTCTTATTTCTAGAATGAATTAATTAAATGGACCCTTTCAGTTAGGAAAAACGTCCAAAATATTGTCATTTCAGAGTTGTTTTAGCAACAATATGTGACAAAGAAGCGAACAGTGTAGATCCAAGGTCAGACTGCACGTTCCTTGTACCTTTGAGATTTTTTCTCGTTTTCAATAGTATTTTAGTTGTTATCAGGGCAACATTTTACTTTTCTGATAGTTCTATCAGTTGTAGGCTTGGATTCTGTTCCGCCCCTGCCCTCAGATCATTTTGCCGCCATATTAATCAACTCATTTTCAGACACGATAAAGATAAATAGACTCGTCTAAATTCAAAGCATTTGCAGACAACAACTCATTCGTGGATCAAATCTTTGGATTTAGTTTAACCGGAAAAAAAAATGGTGGAAAAGGACCAAATGCTGATTAGATCTACAAGAAGTCTCTTAATTTGGCACTTTTGTTTTCAAACGCATTGTCTGATAAAGGTAAAAGGAAGGTAAAATATGTAAATAACATCGAAATTCATAAAATTAAGAATGGTGAAAACGCTGGATTAAATTAGCACTCTCATGGCCAAATGAAGCAGTTCGTGATTTTTTATGGGAGGGGGACGGCGGAGAGGGGAAATATACCGCGAGTGCCAATACAGAGACTAAGCTACAGAGGGGCTGAAAAAATACGTTTCCATAGCTAATGAAACTACTTTTTGATAAATATTCAAAATACAATTCTAGTAAAAAAAAAACCCAAACTTTTTGGTGTCTGAAAACAGGGCCTACACATTTCCAATGCAAAGGAAAAGACTTTTTTTAAGACTGAGGAAAATACATTTTCCATTCGAACGGCGAGGCAATTTTTTGGACTCGAAATAGACCTGCTTCCCATATAGAGAGGTATTTTAGAGACACACAATGCGATTTAATTGACTCTTTACCGCGCTTGAAAATTTTAGGGTCATCCAATATGCAAGCAGCTGCAGAGGACAAATTAAATGAGCCTAAAAATGAAGATTTCGTCTTTGAAAACTTAAAAGACAATGTAAGTAAAGTAGAAAATGCTGATCACCAGCATTCGTAAAAGGTTAAATCTAAAGAAAAGACTACTTGAGGACCGAAATACATTTCCAGCGCTGAGTTGGAGACCTTACGAGGACTGCAGACTAAATGATCTCCTGAGACTCAAGATACATTTCCACTGCCAACAATGCGACTTCCTCAGGAATAAAAATACACTTCCATGGTAAAAGAAGGGACATTGTAAAATCTGAAAATACATCTCTACTGCAAACGAAGGGACTTTTAGGGCGTTATCTCCCGCTGGGTGGCATTTTTCAAATACATCATCTTCGAAGAATATGACATAAGCAGACAACGCTTTTAGGGAGTCAAAATACATTCCGTCTGTCAGCAAGGAGACTTTTTGTGGACTGCAAAAATACAATTTCAACCTCCAACGGACAGTACTCGTACATGAAAAGAAGATACCTCTATTCGGAGAAAAAAATGGTACCATACAACTGCCAACGAAGTGATTTGTTAAGGACTTGGAGTATATTTTTATGAATATGAACATTCCCCCTCCCCTCCACACACTTACGCAGATATATTTTTTTAAACATTTTACCAAGTAGATCTTTTTTTTTTTATTATTTCTGGGTTCCGTTTAAGAAATTTCTGATTGTTTCCCTTCTTATTGTTAAGTGTTGTGGACAACTGCAATTGCTACCAATAAGTGTAATTTGCTTCTTTGAATAGATATTCTTTTCGCCATTTAAAGTTCATTTCCGTCATTAAATGCAGACGACATTATCGAACGCCATGTTGAAAAGTGTAAATTACTTGTACCCAAAATCACTTTACAAAGTTACACATTGCTGCGTCTGGTAAAGACTTTTGTTTCATCGTCAGTGAACGAATTGCAGACTGCAAACCGAAAAGAACTTCTCAACAGACGCGAAAGACGAAATTTAAGAGAAGCAGCTTGTAACGACGATCTTAACTTTGGCGGGAACAGAAATCTCGTGGTTAGTTGCATTGCCTTCATTTTCGTCATTTTTGCTGGGTCTCTCTGCGACACTTAGGTTTTGTTTGTACATGCTTTTTATTTTCTTCATTAGTTGACCCGTATATTAAACAAAATTTTTTCTCTACAGTTGGCGTTTTGATAAATTGACCCGGTTCCTCACGGTCCAACAACGAGGGTACGCAGGGAATAAATTAATTTGTTTTACCTTATTAATCTAGTATCAAGCAAAACAAACAAATTTATTCCCTGTGGGGGGTGGTCCACAAAGTTCTTTTGGCGTGGTCAAAATGGGGTGGTTTTATGAAATTTGAATCCTTTTTCTATAGATCAAGATCTAGCTGGCAAAATGTGGTCTGATCTTGATCGTTATCGTCTGATATAAAAAGAAATGAGAAATGCTATAGATCTATTTAGATTTTTTGAGTCGCCTGGTTGCGTAGCAACCATGCTCTCATTGTTATCATCCTGATTCATGGGGTGGCGTAAGCATGCCTCCGGCCTTGTACTGACTTCCGGTTTGCGAGACGTTGCGTAGTTCATTTGTAATGTTGCATTATCCTCAATGCTTCTATCGTACATAATTTTCAGTTGCTAAATATTCAGATATATTGAAGACGTCCCTTACAGCTCAAGTATTCAAATGCGTAATATTTGAACTAATTGTCTCCTGCTCTAGGATACACGAACACTGAACTTTCACATTGGCATCGAGAATAATCGGTCTGTGGAAAATCGGATTTCCCTTCGAACCGGGTTTCACCAAATTTCACCTCTTGATGACCGCATTTCACCCAAGTATGACAAATTTTATTGCCATAGTGATAACTTTTGATCTGAAATGAAATATATTTATGAACAGCATAATTGTATGCTAATTTTCTGGAAAATATCTTATTCTAACAATAATTTGTTTCCTTTTGAAAAGATTTTTTTGACATGTGAATAAGCTATATTAGTAGTATGTCCGTCTCTTTACTTGTAAACAAAGATGACGTAATCGGCGGCTATCTTGACCTACTTTCGGTCATGGTGTTACTATTTTTAGTAACTCATTTGCATATAAGGAGTTGTTGGTGTGTCATGGGTATTCGCGGCGGGTATGGGGGGTCCGCCATGTTGGATGACCTAATTTCTATTTTTAGATTAGCAGCCATTTTGGATGACCTATTTTCTTTTTTAGACGACCATTTATTTAAATGTGGTTTTTGGCACAATTTTTATTTTTGGTGATAAATTTGGAGAGAAATAGCTTTAAAAATGAGTCATATAAGCGAGTACCCTAACAGTGTACAGAGCTGACTTGTATACTCTATCTAGTAATGATCGCGGGCATTGAGGGTCAGGCCCTTTTACGAGACGGAGATTTTCCCACTTAGACTCATCTTTAACGCCACACCAAGTCAAAGAGCCGATTCCTAACCGTACTACGACCCTCGGCCAAGTCTATACGGTTAAGTCGGTCTAACGACACATCCATGCTCTTTGAAGTATCTCACAAAAGTAAAAAACGATGGAAATAAATATAAAACGGTACCTTCGATGTGATCTCTTCAACGTCCTTCTGTCAAATGACCAAGATCGTAAAAGTATGCAACCACCAGTGTGTCTATTTTTAGATAGTCATGTTCAGACATGTACGGGGGAGTGATCAATAGTCCTTTGTTAAAGTCGCCACAATGTCTGGTTTTGTTTATTTTGTGACGGAAGTGAGAACAATGGTCTTTAGAAATGTCAAAGTTAATCCCCAAACAAAGGAACAGGTGGGGGAACAAGAGTCTTTTGTTAATGTCGCCATACTGTCTGGTTTTGTTTATTTAGTACAGGAAATACGAACAATGCCCAATTCAACTGTCAAAGTTAATCCCCTTACAAAGGACCAAAAGACAGAACAATGGTCTTTTGTTAATGTAGCCATACTGTCTGGTTTTATCTGTTTTGTGACGGAAGTACGGACAGTAGCCTATTCAGCTGTCAAAGTTAATCCCCTAACAAAGGATAAGTGACACAGAGCTGACTTGTATACCCCATTGAAGAGGTAGTCACAGACATTGAGGTCCAGATCTTCGGTCCTCGATAGAAAAAAAAGGTAACTATAAAGATAAAACGATAAAAAGGCGAAAAATGAAAAGAAAATAGGCTATCGGTAAAAATATAAAAGAACAGAGGGAAAAACAATGGAGTTAGCAAAAAAAAAAAAAAAAAAAGAAAAGGTATATGGTGAAAAAGGAGAAGTAGAAAAGTCAAACATAGTCTACGGGTAAACATGATAAAAGTATAGATAAATTTCTAACGATATTAAAAGGGGAAAATAAAGAAAAAAGCAGAAAAATCAAAATAAGAATAGTGAAAAATAAAATGGTACCTTTTTGTCCATGTTTTCTCCTCAAACCTCATGCTCCAGAAAATGAACTATTTCAGCAGCTTGAACACGCTCTTCAACCAAGATGTCATCTTCAAGGATATATTCTAGCGAAACACTTACTTGACCAAACGTGGTGGTCCCAATACCAGAAAATATATAGAAATCCACTGAGTCCTGAACTTCAAGAATTACATTTATCATTGGTGCAATCAAAAATGTCGAAAAGAAATTAATGATATCCATCAAAGTGAAAAATCCAAGTCGCCCCCTTTAAAGCAAGAGATTGAATGACTCTAACAAGATTGGACAAGACCCCCACTCCTTTAAGGTCCAGTACCCATTTATATGTATAGCATTGATTACGATGTAAAAGTGAAAAATTAAGTCATCCCCCTTTAAAACAAGAGATAAAACGACTCCCACCCCTTTAAGGTCCAGTACCCATTTATATGTATATCATTGATTATGATGCAAACGCGGAAAAATCAAGTTGTCCCCCTTTAAAGCAAAAAGTTAAATGACTCTAACAAGATTGCACAAGACCCCGCGCCCCTTTAAGGTTCAGTACCCATTTATATGTATAGCATTGATTACGATGTAAAAGTGAAAAATCAAGTCATCCCCTTTAAAACAAGAGATAAAACGACTCCCACCCCTTTAAGGTCCAGTACCCATTTATATGTATATCATTGATTATGATGCAAAAGCGGAAAAATCAAGTTGTCCCCCTTTAAAGCAAAAAGTTAAATGACTCTAACAAGATTGCACAAGACCCCGCGCCCCTTTAAGATCCAGTACCCATTTATATGTATATCATTGATTATGATGCAAAAGCGAAAAAATCAAGTCATCCCCCTTTAAAGCAAAAAATTAAATGACTCTAACTGGATTGCACAAGACCCTCACACCTTTAAGGTCCAGTACCCATTTATATGTATACCATTGATTATGATGCAAAAGCAGAAAAATCAAGTCGCCCCCTTTAAAGCAAAAAATTAAATGACTCTAACTGGATTGCACAAGACCCTCACACCTTTAAGATCCAGTACCCATTTATATGTATATCATTGATTATGATGCAAAAGCGGAAAATCAAGTCGCCCCCTTTAAAGCAAGAAATTTATATGTATAGCATTGATTAAAATACAAAAATGAAAAAGCAAGTCGTTCCCCCTTCAAGGCAAAAGAGTAAATGACTCTAACAAGATTGGACAAGACCCCATCCCTTTAAGGCCCAGTACCCATGTATATGTCAATGTTTTTTGACTTGAGATCGGATTAAGATAACTTATAAAGGGAGCTTGCCAATGTTTACATAAAGATTTATGATAACCCTAGTAACGGATTAAATTGTGCAAAAATGTAAGATTTTAGTCGAAAATTATAGGAGTTGTTACTTTCAGCAATGAAATGATTTTTTAAACATTCTAACCTTCTAACAAGTAAAGCCATGTACTGATAAGCGTAATTCTAAAAAATGTATGCAATGTCACCAGTTCCAGGACAACTAAGGAATGAAACCAATGTTCGTCTTTTTCTTTCATTTTGTGACAGTTTCTATTGATAAAATTTGAGATAACCCTACCTAGTTTGTTTATCTCATCAATAGATTCAACCCTATTGATTTTGAAAAAAATTCCACCAAATAGTATGGGAAAAGTAGCCATTTCAAGTTGAAAATTTTTATTTCTTGTGTACGCGATAAAGTCTGCATTTGTTGTCAGATTTTCATGAAACTTGCAGAGTTTGTTTATCTCGTCAATAGCTTCAACCCTATAGATTTTGAAAACATTCCAACAAATAGTATGGGAAAAGTAGCCATTTCAAGTTGAAAATTTCTATTTCTTGTTTACGCGATAAAGTCTGCAGTTGTTGTCAGATTTTCAAGAAACTTGCAGAGGTTGTTTATCTCATCAATAGCTTTACCCCTATTGATTTTGAAAAAAAATTCAACTAATAGTATGGGAAAAGTAGCCATTTCAAGTTGAAACAAAAATGACGCCATTTTCTATAAAAATTGCTACAGAAGATCAGCACAAGATAAAAATAGTTTTGTACATGTAATTATACGTACTGGCACTAGCATTTCAAAAAACCTTACTGACGTCTGACAGGACGATATTGGGTATACCTTTTGAAATTACCCTCTTAGTTTTTGAGGAGAAGATGTTTGAAAATTGAGACAATGGGCAGGTACAGGCACGCACGCGCAATAGATACAGGCCATAACATAAGCTGGCTGACCTTTGGCCAGTGAAGCTAAAACTTACGTAGTGTAAATAAAAGGTTGAATATATTCTACAAGATACTATGAAACCAAACTGTTGCTACTACCATTAGATGAAATAAATAAAACTTACCTATATAATGCTCGCCTTCCCAACTCCATATCTAAACTTTTTTTTATATTAGAAATATCCATAACAAACGTTAACAATGTTTCCAAAAAATCGGCAATTTGCCCACAAATATAATCCATTATCATTGTTCTGATATAGAAAGTTGAGAATTGTAGGTATATATAATTATATGTCTTGTCTTGAGTGACCTGGACAAGTTGTGACAAGCTTCTACAAGTTCTCACATGAAGTCAATCCTCTCTTGGGTTCATTTGTTTTCTATTTTCAGTGTTTTTTGACTTGAGATCGGATTAAGATAGCTCATAAAGGGATCTGGCTAATGTTTACATAAATTTTTATAATAACCCTAGTAACGGATTTTAAATATTGCAAAAATTTAAGATTTTAGTCGAAAGTTATAGGAGTTCTTACCTTCAGAAATGAAATGATTCTTTTTGATCATCCTAACCTTCTGACAAGTAAAGTCGTGTACTGATAAGCCTAATTCTAGGAAATGTAAGCAATGACACCAAATTCTAGGGCAACCAAGGAACGAAACCGATTTTCGTCTTTTTCTTTCATTTTGTAACAGTTGCTATTCATGAAATTTGAGATAACCCTACCAAATGATACATGACGTTTTACTCTTTCACTTTGACTCCCCCATTATCGATTCAGTTTTCAGCCGTTTCAGGCCCAATACTTCTTTTCTTAAAAAATATCGACTTTTTTATTTGCAGTCAGATCGAATCAATATACATGTAGGTATCATTGGAATGAACTTCTCACACTGATCAAGAAAATGTATAGTTTTGTAGGTGTCACTTCAATGACAACGGAGATACAAGGATTAAAATTTTGAGAGATACACGCTTTTGGCATCCACTAGTACCAAAATGGCCCAAATCTTTATTTATTGACCGATCTTTACGTTCTTGGTGTCTATCCACGATAATATTTTCCCTGGGAATTCAAATTTGAAATCAAAATTTACCTAGAGATCATATTGAGATCGTAATGCCAGAAAGATTTCATATACGTTGTTATGAAAGATTTCAGATACGTTATTAATGCACTAACTTTAACAAAAAAATGGCTAAAATCGTTGTTTATGAACCAATTTTCATGGTCTTGGTGTCTAAGTGTATTAATTTTTTCTCAAGATTCCTTTTACGAGGGTTTCAATCAAGGAAAAAAGAAAAAAAAAAAAAAAAAAACCGGAAATGACGTCATTTTCTCCTATTAATTGCAATAAAAATGGCACAAAAATAGTTTAGCGTGTGTCCTTACACGTTTCATCGGTTAATTTTAAAAGCTCTTTCATTGGATGATACATTATGAAGTCATTGATAAGTTCATATCTAAAAGACAAGTTTGGGACCATCATTTATTTCGTTTTAAACTCCATCATGAAACTTGCGTTTACACTTTCGACCCATGCCGTCGAAAAGCACTTGGATGTATATAATTTGAGTGCCTCTGTGTTTTTTAGTGGGCGGGTTATGTACAGTGCTGTACAACAGTGTTTAAATAATACCAACACAGAGAATCGGAATGGTAAATGTGGGAGGACTGTTTGCTCAATATATTAATACATTTTTGAAATTTAAACAAGAAGCAAGCGGTCCTCCCGATTGGATTAAATGTTACGATGGCATGAATAAGTACATTACACAATATATGGAAAAAGAAGGAGTTTTGTTGGATCGAGGAAATATTGAAAAGAACCCAGGGCTTAGAGCTTTGGCCAAACTGTGTCTTAATAGCTTTTTGGGGAAAGTTTGGTCAGAGACTTATTATGCGACAAACGGATTTTTTTCCACGAAAGTCAGGCCAACATGTTTTTTCAACTTTTTTCCGATCCATTGAAAAAGCCCATCGATTTTCATATATTGTCTAATGATACGATACAAGTCGAATGGCAGTATAAGGACGATTGTCAACCCGAAGATAACAAAACTAACATATATTTGGCAACATTCACATGTTGGGCCCGACTCAAACTTTACAGTGTACTCGAGGCATTAAACAGAAGAGTCTTGTATTACGATACGGACAGTGTGATATACGTGAATCGCCCTGATGAGTATTGTCCTCCTTTAGGTGATTACTTGAGTGAACTGACGGATGAACTTCAGAATGGAGAGTACATTGTGAAGTTTGTGTCTGGAGGGCCAAAAAATCATGCTTACAAAACGAATAAAAACAACGAAACTTGTAAAGTGAGGGGAATTACCCTAAATTATAAAAACAGTCAACTCATTAATTTTGATAGCGTGAAAGATATAGTCACAGACCCTCAAAGTAGTTCAAATATCACTGTGACCAATCCTAGTAAAATATGTAAGGACAAAAGAAAATTGTATAATAGAGAAGAACAGAAAAGTTATCAAATGGTTTATACAAAAAGACGAAAAGTAGACCAGTTTGATACAGAACCATATGGGTTTTGATAGTCGTCCTTATACTCTGTCACATTTGCTTCAACAATATTATGATATCTATGTATAAAACTGTTAGATATTTCTTCATTGTCGCTCATTTTTCAAAATGTGTCACACGATTCTAAAAAAGTGTTACACAAATATCAAAAAGTGTTCACCAAATTTAAAAAAGTGTCACACAAATATCAAAAAGTGTTCATCAATTTTCAATAAGTGTCACACATTTTCTTAAAAGTGTCACTCATTTTTCAAAAAGTGTCACTCATTTTCTTAAAAGTGTCACTCATGTTTACGTTTTTGTACTTTAACACGTAAAATCCCATAGGGTCCGTTTCAAAAAGTGTCACTCATTTTTCAAAAAGTGTCACTCATTTTCTTAAAAGTGTCACTCATTTTTCAAAAAGTGACACCCATTTTCTTAAAAGTGTCACTCATTTTCTTAAAAGTGTCACTCATTTTTCAAAAAGTGTCACTCATTTTCTTATAAGTGTCAATCAAATTCTTAAAAAATGTCATTCATTTTTATGTTTTTGTACTTTAACACGTAAAATCCCATAGGGTCCATTTCAAAAAGTGTCACTCATTTTTCCAAAAAGTGTCACTCATTTTTCAAAAAAGTGTTACTCATTTTTCAAAAAGTGTCACTCATTTTCATAAAAGTGTCACTCATTTTTCAAAAAGTGTTGCTCATTTTCTTAAAAGTGTCACTCATTTTCTTAAAAGTGTCAATCATTTTCTTAAAAGTGTCACTCATTTTTACGTTTTTGTACTTTAACACGTAAAATCCCATAGGGTCCGTTTCAAAAAGTGTCACTCATTTTTCAAAAAGTGTCACACATTTTCTTAAAAGTGTCACTCATTTTTCAAAAAGTGTTACTCATTTTTTTAAAAAGTGTCAATCATTTTCTTAAAAGTGTCACTCATTTTTACGTTTTTGTACTTTTAACACATAAAATCCCATGATAAAAACGGACAAATCTCTCTCTCCCTCTCATAGGTCAGATCTATTTTAAGAATTCAATTATTTTAGAATGATTCTATTTTTACTCTCCCGGAAGTATACGGAGCTGACTCGTATACTCGATCAAGGGGCTTGAATGGCGGACATTGAAGGCTAGGTCCTGGGGACTTAATTTATAAAACATTCTACGTTTAGAAATATAGTAAATTATTTAGGTAAAAAAAAAAAACTTGAATAAAAGGCTTACGATGTGTCTCCCTCGACGTCCAGCGTTCAAATGACAGGCTACGTTTATGTTCTATTTTTAGTGACCGTATTTCACAATGACTACGGACTATTTCGCCATACGTCTGAACAATGGTCTATTGAAATGTCATAGTTAATCCCTTAAAAAGTCGCCACAAGGTCTGACGTCTGTGTATTGAGTACAGGAAATACGAACAGTGGTCTATTGAAATGACAAAGTTAATCCCTTCAAAGTCGCCGTAATGTATAGCGTCTGTTCATTTTAAGACCGGATGGGTTAACAATGAGCATGGGATAACTCACGGATGAGCTGAGTGCAGGAGAGCACATTATAGAATTCGTGTTTCGGGGTCCCAAAAATTATGCTAACAGAACAAACAAAAAACAATGGAAACATGTAAAGTAAGAGGGTTTACCCTCAATTATACGAATAGTCAAAGGAAAGGAAGGGGTAGGAAAAAAAGAATAAGAGGGTAAAAAGAAGAGGAGGGGCAGCGGCGGCGGGAGCGAATCGAATATTACTGCCGTAGACTATAATCGTCTGCTCGAGACACGATAATTGAAACGCATGTGACAAAAATAGAAACGATTGTGACAACAATTGAAACGGCAGTGACAAAAGTTGAAAAGACAGTGACACTTTTATAAACAACTAGAACACTTTTATACCAATGTAAACACAATTTCACAAATACATAGGTTAATCATTCTAATATCCGTAGAGTAATGTGTCATAATCGTCCAATTGTCTGCGCTTGGTATACACCATCTGATAACTTTTCTTCTCTTCTCTATTGTACAGTTTTCTTTTTTCTTTTATCTCTACATATTTTACTAGGGTTGGTTATAACAATATTTTTACAACTCTTTATTTGTTACTAATGCTTTCATTGCTTCGAAATTTATGATTTGACTATTCGTATAATTGAGGGTAAACCCTCTTACTTTATATGTTTCATTGTTTTTTGTTAGTTCTGTTAGTATAATTTTTTGGACCCCGAGACACAAATTCTACAATGTGATCTCCTGCACTCAGCTCATCCGTGAGTTATCCCATGCTCATTGTTAACCCATCCGGTCTTAAAATGAACAGACGCTATACATTACGGCGACTTTGAAGGGATTAACTTTGTCATTTCAATAGACCATTGTTCGTATTTCCTGTACTCAATACACAGACGTCAGACCTTGTGGCGACTTTTTAAGGGATTAACTATGACATTTCAATAGACCATTGTTCAGACGTATAGCGAAATAGTCCGTAGTCATTGTGAAATACGGTCACTAAAAATAGAACATAAACGTAGCCTGTCATTTGAACGCTGGACGTCGAGGGAGACACATCGTAAGCCTTTTATTCAAGTTTTTTTTTTTTACCTAAATAATTTACTATATTTCTAAACGTAGAATGTTTTATAAATTAAGTCCCCAGGACCTAGCCTTCAATGTCCGCCATTCAAGCCCCTTGATCGAGTATACGAGTCAGCTCCGTATACTTCCGGGAGAGTAAAAATAGAATCATTCTAAAATAATTGAATTCTTAAAATAGATCTGACCTATGAGAGGGAGAGAGAGATTTGTCCGTTTTTATCATGGGATTTTATGTGTTAAAAGTACAAAAACGTAAAAATGAGTGACACTTTTAAGAAAATGATTGACACTTTTAAGAAAATGAGTAACACTTTTTGAAAAATGAGTGACACTTTTAAGAAAATGTGTGACACTTTTTGAAAAATGAGTGACACTTTTTGAAACGGACCCTATGGGATTTTACGTGTTAAAGTACAAAAACGTAAAAATGAGTGACACTTTTAAGAAAATGATTGACACTTTTAAGAAAATGAGTGACACTTTTAAGAAAATGAGCAACACTTTTTGAAAAATGAGTGACACTTTTATGAAAATGAGTGACACTTTTTGAAAAATGAGTAACACTTTTTTCAAAAATGAGTGACACTTTTTGAAATGGACCCTATGGGATTTTACGTGTTAAAGTACAAAAACATAAAAATGAATGACATTTTTTAAGAATTTGATTGACACTTATAAGAAAATGAGTGACACTTTTTGAAAAATGAGTGACACTTTTAAGAAAATGAGTGACACTTTTAAGAAAATGGGTGTCACTTTTTGAAAAATGAGTGACACTTTTAAGAAAATGAGTGACACTTTTTGAAAAATGAGTGACACTTTTTGAAACGGACCCTATGGGATTTTACGTGTTAAAGTACAAAAACGTAAACATGAGTGACACTTTTAAGAAAATGAGTGACACTTTTTGAAAAATGAGTGACACTTTTAAGAAAATGTGTGACACTTATTGAAAATTGATGAACACTTTTTGATATTTGTGTGACACTTTTTTAAATTTGGTGAACACTTTTTGATATTTGTGTAACACTTTTTTAGAATCGTGTGACACATTTTGAAAAATGAGCGACAATGAAGAAATATCTAACAGTTTTATACATAGATATCATAATATTGTTGAAGCAAATGTGACAGAGTATAAGGACGACTATCAAAACCCATATGGTTCTGTATCAAACTGGTCTACTTTTCGTCTTTTTGTATAAACCATTTGATAACTTTTCTGTTCTTCTCTATTATACAATTTTCTTTTGTCCTTACATATTTTACTAGGATTGGTCACAGTGATATTTGAACTACTTTGAGGGTCTGTGACTATATCTTTCACGCTATCAAAATTAATGAGTTGACTGTTTTTATAATTTAGGGTAATTCCCCTCACTTTACAAGTTTCGTTGTTTTTATTCGTTTTGTAAGCATGATTTTTTGGCCCTCCAGACACAAACTTCACAATGTACTCTCCATTCTGAAGTTCATCCGTCAGTTCACTCAAGTAATCACCTAAAGGAGGACAATACTCATCAGGGCGATTCACGTATATCACACTGTCCGTATCGTAATACAAGACTCTTCTGTTTGATGCCTCGAGTACACTGTAAAGTTTGAGTCGGGCCCAACATGTGAATGTTGCCAAATATATGTTAGTTTTGTTATCTTCGGGTTGACAATCGTCCTTATACTGCCATTCGACTTGTATCGTATCATTAGACAATATATGAAAATCGATGGGTTTTTTTCAATGGATCGGAAAAAAGTTGAAAAAACATGTTGGCCTGACTTTCGTGGAAAAAAATCCGTTTGTCGCATAATAAGTCTCTGACCAAACTTTCCCCAAAAAGCTATTAAGACACAGTTTGGCCAAAGCTCTAAGCCCTGGGTTCTTTTCAATATTTCCTCGATCCAACAAAACTCCTTCTTTTTCCATATATTGTGTAATGTACTTATTCATGCCATCGTAACATTTAATCCAATCGGGAGGACCGCTTGCTTCTTGTTTAAATTTCAAAAATGTATTAATATATTGAGCAAACAGTCCTCCCACATTTACCATTCCGATTCTCTGTGTTGGTATTATTTAAACACTGTTGTACAGCACTGTACATAACCCGCCCACTAAAAAACACAGAGGCACTCAAATTATATACATCCAAGTGCTTTTCGACGGCATGGGTCGAAAGTGTAAACGCAAGTTTCATGATGGAGTTTAAAACGAAATAAATGATGGTCCCAAACTTGTCTTTTAGATATGAACTTATCAATGACTTCATAATGTATCATCCAATGAAAGAGCTTTTAAAATTAACCGATGAAACGTGTAAGGACACACGCTAAACTATTTTTGTGCCATTTTTATTGCAATTAATAGGAGAAAATGACGTCATTTCCGGTTTTTTTTTTTTTTTTTTTTTTTTTCCTTGATTGAAACCCTCGTAAAAGGAATCTTGAGAAAAAATTAATACACTTAGACACCAAGACCATGAAAATTGGTTCATAAACAACGATTTTAGCCATTTTTTTGTTAAAGTTAGTGCATTAATAACGTATCTGAAATCTTTCATAACAACGTATATGAAATCTTTCTGGCATTACGATCTCAATATGATCTCTAGGTAAATTTTGATTTCAAATTTGAATTCCCAGGGAAAATATTATCGTGGATAGACACCAAGAACGTAAAGATCGGTCAATAAATAAAGATTTGGGCCATTTTGGTACTAGTGGATGCCAAAAGCGTGTATCTCTCAAAATTTTAATCCTTGTATCTCCGTTGTCATTGAAGTGACACCTACAAAACTATACATTTTCTTGATCAGTGTGAGAAGTTCATTCCAATGATACCTACATGTATATTGATTCGATCTGACTGCAAATAAAAAAGTCGATATTTTTTAAGAAAAGAAGTATTGGGCCTGAAACGGCTGAAAACTGAATCGATAATGGGGGAGTCAAAGTGAAAGAGTAAAACGTCATGTATCATTTGGTAGGGTTATCTCAAATTTCATGAATAGCAACTGTTACAAAATGAAAGAAAAAGACGAAAATCGGTTTCGTTCCTTGGTTGCCCTAGAATTTGGTGTCATTGCTTACATTTCCTAGAATTAGGCTTATCAGTACACGACTTTACTTGTCAGAAGGTTAGGATGATCAAAAAGAATCATTTCATTTCTGAAGGTAAGAACTCCTATAACTTTCGACTAAAATCTTAAATTTTTGCAATATTTAAAATCCGTTACTAGGGTTATTATAAAAATTTATGTAAACATTAGCCAGATCCCTTTATGAGCTATCTTAATCCGATCTCAAGTCAAAAAACACTGACAATAGAAAACAAATGAACCCAAGAGAGGATTGACTTCATGTGAGAACTTGTAGAAGCTTGTCACAACTTGTCCAGGTCACTCAAGACAAGACATATAATTATATATACCTACAATTCTCAACTTTCTATATCAGAACAATGATAATGGATTATATTTGTGGGCAAATTGCCGATTTTTTGGAAACATTGTTAACGTTTGTTATGGATATTTCTAATATAAAAAAAGTTTAGATATGGAGTTGGGAAGGCGAGCATTATATAGGTAAGTTTTATTTATTTCATCTAATGGTAGTAGCAACAGTTTGGTTTCATAGTATCTTGTAGAATATATTCAACCTTTTATTTACACTACGTAAGTTTTAGCTTCACTGGCCAAAGGTCAGCCAGCTTATGTTATGGCCTGTATCTATTGCGCGTGCGTGCCTGTACCTGCCCATTGTCTCAATTTTCAAACATCTTCTCCTCAAAAACTAAGAGGGTAATTTCAAAAGGTATACCCAATATCGTCCTGTCAGACGTCAGTAAGGTTTTTTGAAATGCTAGTGCCAGTACGTATAATTACATGTACAAAACTATTTTTATCTTGTGCTGATCTTCTGTAGCAATTTTTATAGAAAATGGCGTCATTTTTGTTTCAACTTGAAATGGCTACTTTTCCCATACTATTAGTTGAATTTTTTTTCAAAATCAATAGGGGTAAAGCTATTGATGAGATAAACAACCTCTGCAAGTTTCTTGAAAATCTGACAACAACTGCAGACTTTATCGCGTAAACAAGAAATAGAAATTTTCAACTTGAAATGGCTACTTTTCCCATACTATTTGTTGGAATGTTTTCAAAATCTATAGGGTTGAAGCTATTGACGAGATAAACAAACTCTGCAAGTTTCATGAAAATCTGACAACAAATGCAGACTTTATCGCGTACACAAGAAATAAAAATTTTCAACTTGAAATGGCTACTTTTCCCATACTATTTGGTGGAATTTTTTTCAAAATCAATAGGGTTGAATCTATTGATGAGATAAACAAACTAGGTAGGGTTATCTCAAATTTTATCAATAGAAACTGTCACAAAATGAAAGAAAAAGACGAACATTGGTTTCATTCCTTAGTTGTCCTGGAACTGGTGACATTGCATACATTTTTTAGAATTACGCTTATCAGTACATGGCTTTACTTGTTAGAAGGTTAGAATGTTTAAAAAATCATTTCATTGCTGAAAGTAACAACTCCTATAATTTTCGACTAAAATCTTACATTTTTGCACAATTTAATCCGTTACTAGGGTTATCATAAATCTTTATGTAAACATTGGCAAGCTCCCTTTATAAGTTATCTTAATCCGATCTCAAGTCAAAAAACATTGACATATACATGGGTACTGGGCCTTAAAGGGATGGGGTCTTGTCCAATCTTGTTAGAGTCATTTACTCTTTTGCCTTGAAGGGGGAACGACTTGCTTTTTCATTTTTGTATTTTAATCAATGCTATACATATAAATTTCTTGCTTTAAAGGGGGCGACTTGATTTTCCGCTTTTGCATCATAATCAATGATATACATATAAATGGGTACTGGATCTTAAAGGTGTGAGGGTCTTGTGCAATCCAGTTAGAGTCATTTAATTTTTTGCTTTAAAGGGGGCGACTTGATTTTTCTGCTTTTGCATCATAATCAATGGTATACATATAAATGGGTACTGGACCTTAAAGGTGTGAGGGTCTTGTGCAATCCAGTTAGAGTCATTTAATTTTTTGCTTTAAAGGGGGATGACTTGATTTTTTCGCTTTTGCATCATAATCAATGATATACATATAAATGGGTACTGGATCTTAAAGGGGCGCGGGGTCTTGTGCAATCTTGTTAGAGTCATTTAACTTTTTGCTTTAAAGGGGGACAACTTGATTTTTCCGCTTTTGCATCATAATCAATGATATACATATAAATGGGTACTGGACCTTAAAGGGGTGGGAGTCGTTTTATCTCTTGTTTTAAAGGGGATGACTTAATTTTTCACTTTTACATCGTAATCAATGCTATACATATAAATGGGTACTGAACCTTAAAGGGGCGCGGGGTCTTGTGCAATCTTGTTAGAGTCATTTAACTTTTTGCTTTAAAGGGGGACAACTTGATTTTTCCGCGTTTGCATCATAATCAATGATATACATATAAATGGGTACTGGACCTTAAAGGGGTGGGAGTCATTTTATCTCTTGTTTTAAAGGGGGATGACTTAATTTTTCACTTTTACATCGTAATCAATGCTATACATATAAATGGGTACTGGACCTTAAAGGAGTGGGGGTCTTGTCCAATCTTGTTAGAGTCATTCAATCTCTTGCTTTAAAGGGGGCGACTTGGATTTTTCACTTTGATGGATACCATTAATTTCTTTTCGACATTTTTGATTGCACCAATGATAAATGTAATTCTTGAAGTTCAGGACTCAGTGGATTTCTATATATTTTCTGGTATTGGGACCACCACGTTTGGTCAAGTAAGTGTTTCGCTAGAATATATCCTTGAAGATGACATCTTGGTTGAAGAGCGTGTTCAAGCTGCTGAAATAGTTCATTTTCTGGAGCATGAGGTTTGAGGAGAAAACATGGACAAAAAGGTACCATTTTATTTTTCACTATTCTTATTTTGATTTTTCCGCTTTTTTCTTTATTTTCCCCTTTTAATATCGTTAGAAATTTATCTATACTTTTATCATGTTTACCCGTAGACTATGTTTGACTTTTCTACTTCTCCTTTTTCACCATATACCTTTTTTTTTTTTTTTTTTTTGCTAACTCCATTGTTTTTCCCTCTGTTCTTTTATATTTTTACCGATAGCCTATTTTCTTTTCATTTTTCGCCTTTTTATCGTTTTATCTTTATAGTTACCTTTTTTTTCTATCGAGGACCGAAGATCTGGACCTCAATGTCTGTGACTACTTCTTCAATGGGGTATACAAGTCAGCTCTGTGTCACTTATCCTTTGTTAGGGGATTAACTTTGACAGCTGAATAGGCTACTGTCCGTACTTCCGTCACAAAACAGATAAAACCAGACAGTATGGCTACATTAACAAAAGACCATTGTTCTGTCTTTTGGTCCTTTGTAAGGGGATTAACTTTGACAGTTGAATTGGGCATTGTTCGTATTTCCTGTACTAAATAAACAAAACCAGACAGTATGGCGACATTAACAAAAGACTCTTGTTCCCCCACCTGTTCCTTTGTTTGGGGATTAACTTTGACATTTCTAAAGACCATTGTTCTCACTTCCGTCACAAAATAAACAAAACCAGACATTGTGGCGACTTTAACAAAGGACTATTGATCACTCCCCCGTACATGTCTGAACATGACTATCTAAAAATAGACACACTGGTGGTTGCATACTTTTACGATCTTGGTCATTTGACAGAAGGACGTTGAAGAGATCACATCGAAGGTACCGTTTTATATTTATTTCCATCGTTTTTTACTTTTGTGAGATACTTCAAAGAGCATGGATGTGTCGTTAGACCGACTTAACCGTATAGACTTGGCCGAGGGTCGTAGTACGGTTAGGAATCGGCTCTTTGACTTGGTGTGGCGTTAAAGATGAGTCTAAGTGGGAAAATCTCCGTCTCGTAAAAGGGCCTGACCCTCAATGCCCGCGATCATTACTAGATAGAGTATACAAGTCAGCTCTGTACACTGTTAGGGTACTCGCTTATATGACTCATTTTTAAAGCTATTTCTCTCCAAATTTATCACCAAAAAATAAAACCACATTTAAATATATGGTCGTCTAAAAAAGAAAATAGGTCATCCAAAATGGCTGCTAATCTAAAAATAGAAATTAGGTCATCCAACATGGCGGACCCCCCATACCCGCCGCGAATACCCATGACACACCAACAACTCCTTATATGCAAATGAGTTACTAAAAATAGTAACACCATGACCGAAAGTAGGTCAAGATAGCCGCCGATTACGTCATCTTTGTTTACAAGTAAAGAGACGGACATACTACTTATATTACATAATAAATTAGCTAAATGAGAAATCACCATGGCGAAGAATTTATTATTTGATGTGAAATATGGTCATACGAGGTGAAATACGGTTATCAAGTAATGAATTTCGGTGAAATGCGGTTCGAAGTGAATTTCGGTTTTTCCATGCACCCGAGAATAATTTGCATATCTGGATGTCGTCTGGCGTGTGCTTTGGAAGCCCCGCTATATATACGGCAACAGTTATTAATACAACTGTTCTTTTTTCATTGGACAAACTACCCACTTAAAGTGCATTAATTTGGTTCCAGCCCTCATACCCTTTTCTGATTTAAAATCAGTCAATGACAGATGGAAAAGGCAATGTCGAACGGCATTGGTGCTCGGTCATAGAGGGAAATTGCGTCGTAGGCTAATTTGTTCAACTGTGAGAGTTTACTCTCCTAGGAAGATTTAACCAACAAAACTTGACCCAAAATATATTAAGTATACAATAGATAAGGTTGTCTTTTTTCTCAAAGTATTTTCAAGCCAAAACATCTTTATATGCCGTTCAAGATGTGCTGAGATTCATATTACCGGTGTCTATTTGTAGCAACAACCTTCACCTTCGCGGGAACAACAACAGTTCCCCGACAAGATAATTCCCTGACACATCTGTACACTGTTTCCCGACAATTTCAGACAACTGTCATGGCATGTATACATATGCAATTTCTCTTGAACTGTTGGTGTAAACTCGGATCACACTGTATGCAATGTACAGCCTGATCTTCTGACTCTCATCGATTTTGATTATATTTTGAGGAACCTTAGATAGTACTTTTATGATGGGGTATAATTATTTCTTTCAGTTTCTTTTTTACTTGATTTCTGACAACTCTTTAATTTGCAATATTTCATATTTCAGTGATAGATTAACATGTTATTATAGCTCTGAAATGTCACGTATTTCCAGAAGCTCGAATCATTATATTTTAACGGTTTTGTGTGTGTTTGCCTGATGTAGTTTAGGATAAGACTGCCATCTACGGACGCTGCAGACGCCAACCAGATGATTTTGTTGCCAAATGTTTATAAGATATATAGAATAACAGGTACAAATTATCCATTCACAAAACATGTGTTATCAATAAATATCCTTAATTTTCAATGATTACCAACAACAACTGTTAATGATAGTAAGTAATAGGTACATGTAGTTGGACTTAGAACAAAAGTGTTTGGGAACTGCCTCTAAAAGAAATTGTCGTCCAGGAACTGGCTTGTCAGGGAAAGTTCTATGTTTATTCCACCTTTCCACGCACTCGTCACAACTCAGCCGATTCCGTACCTAGTAACCTACATCTAACCTCGTCTGTAACAAAGGGATTTCCATACTGAAATACTCCTTGTCACATGATCTTAAACAGTTGGTATAGTAGCTAACTATGGTTGAAGGTCACAGGAGGCATTTTATTTTTGCATTTTTTTCGCCACTAAGAGTAAAAAGCCACGTCCTTTTGATTTTTATTTACTAAAAAATCAACCCCCTCCTCCGAAAAAGGGAGGCGGGTGTCAAAATCTGGTTTAATGCCCCTTAAACTTTCAAACAACTAAGCAACAGGCGACTCTCAGGACTATCAGTCCTTTGATTTGTTTTCGTTTAAGTGGGAGCATTTTAAAGGTGTTTTTATTGTGAAGATATCGGATTTACCCTTTACCCGAAATTTAACGACCTTGACGGAGAAGGCTTTTGGAAACTTTGCGGGAAAGAAAGAAATTGCTGGTAACCAGCATTTTCCGCTTTTCCAACAATGTCTTCCTTCCTTTTACAGACAAAACCAATCTTTGGGCCACTCTAACTTCGCGGTCTATATAAATGCTGTCAACATGGACAAGATTTCTATACTTTGGCCTTCAACTTTAAATTTGACGTTTAACTTAAGCTACAAAACTGGAAGATATGTCCAAATTGAAAGATCTGCAGACGGCAATTTTAATTTTGCTCAAATGATTGGATTTTTTCCTATGAGAGTTTAGAACACATTACTGGAAAAGGAGAACAAATCCTGGTCACCAATATTTTATCCTTTTTCGCACAATCTTTTCAAAAGCCGTCTTTCTCATGGACGCTAAAACTCGAGATTGTATGGTAAAGGGTTAAAATATTTCAACGTTCTTACTGAAGTTTATTCTAATTGAAGTGTTTTAAGCCCAGAGAGCGATTAATCAAGACTTCTGTAACGTCCGTTTTGACTCATAGGACGCCAGGCAAACAATTTTTTACACTTACCAAACAAGATCATTAGGGACCAGGGTGTCTCTTAGGTGAGCATATTAGCATATTTCATTTTTTGTTCTGGCAGTTATGGCCAAAAATCAACTTAGTTGTAACCTAACTCCGAGTGTTTCGCTACTGGTTTTCTGTTACATGGAAAATAGAGTGAAATTCACCATCTTTAGACCTCTGCTGTACTGTTATTGGCAAACCCGCAGCTTTGTTGCTGTTGTTTTTATGTCAGATATTATGTCCAGTGGCCTTCGCAAGAAGCTAGAAGGAAGTGTCACCTTAACTCGTTACGTGCTCTGCCATTTCACCTCGAACACAACTACCTTTGAAAAATCACAGTGAAGAAAGGCCATTCCGAATGGTAGACCATATGTGGGCACAGGCACAAAATAGTTCCCCAAGAAGTAACAAACTTGTACTTAGTTTTCACAGAAATTATCAAATCAACACCAGCGTCACATGTAAGACATGTATTTCCATTTTCTCTGATCAAACGATGTAGCAGAATTGCTTCCTGTCAAATTTTCATACGGCAGGACTACTTTTGACACTACGATCCGAAAGCTGATGCTTTGGGTCGAGTGAGCCACAATAACATAGTAGGTGTGAACGAATGTTAACTCTCAGGCTACTAAGCGCGACTCAAGAACCTTTTGCGGACAGTGTAGATCAAGATCAGACTGCACAGACAGTCTGATCTTGGATCTACACTGTCCGATAGGGAGATATCTTTTCCCCAAAAATACCTTTGACATAGCAAAGTTTTGTTTTTTCATTATCAGCTTGAACGTTTCATTTCACACCATTAATGCATAAAGTCCATTTTGTCTAAAAACCGATATAATCATGAAGTAGACTGGTCCTTAGACATACAGGCTGACCTGGGTAGATAATTTTCGCAGATGCATTAAACCCCCTTTTCAAACAGCATGGCTCAATTATTTTGTCTCGGTGTTGTGAGTATGCCACACATACAATGTTTGTGCATCTTTATGAATTTGCTGTCATGTAGTATGACACTGTATTCAACCCTTCACCAAACAACCTCCTTTGTTTGTATCCCTTTTGAAGAAGGCTCGAGAAAAGATAATTTGGAAAAGGAGAAAATACTGGTAACCAGCTGGAGAAGGGAGAAGCAACATTCCGTCCCTAATATTGAGGTAAGGGCCAAGGTTAATATACCCTCGTCGCTTTTGCTGATGGTGGTGGGAGAGGGGTCGAAAGATATTTTGACGCCCTTACAGTATTTGAACTATCTTTTTTTTTTTCATCCGATCCCACAATAACAATGCCCCTTTGTCCAAAAAAAAAAAAAAAAAAGTAACCGCACTTCTCCAAATGTTGCAAACCGTCCAATACCCTTGAATTTGAACATCTTTTACAAGACTAAAATCCCGTGCCTTAATATTCATGAGGAACAAAGCTTTCGAAAGTATTGTGTAAAAGAAGAGAAAATGCAGCATTTGCTCTTTTTTTCTATAATGTTTTCAAAGGCCTTCTTTCTCAGGGTCGTTGAGATTGTCTGTTGAGGGATTAAAGTATTTAAACGTTGTTATTTAAATTTCATAAGGGTCCAATTTCCAAATTCAAATCATTTCCTGACGAAAATTAATGGTAAGTTTCAGTGAAAGTGTAGAAAATCTTGTTGGAAAAGGAGAAAATGCCGGATACCAAAATTTTCAGTCCTTTTCCAAACTATTTTCAAAAGGCTTCTTTTTCAGAGTTGTTAAAATCCCGGATTGTGTGGTAAACGTAAAAGGACAAAAAATTGTCTTAACGAAAGGGTTCTACGTTTATATGCAAACAGATCATTCACAAAACAAATGGAGAAATACCTCAGCTATCCGATATCACAAATCTTTGGAAGTCAGAAGTTTATCTGCCGTGATTTTTTCGGGTTATCCGTTACAAAAGTTTTGTGCGATTACAAGAAATTAAAGTGTGCACAAAAAAAAAAATGTCTTAATTCGATGAAATTCATTTCACTTCTAAGAACGGTAAAACGGTGTACTAATATTTCAGGTGAAGAAATGTAATGTACCGTGTAGGTGCATATCAACCTACATGAAATAGCCGATGGGACTTCATCAACGGATCATCCGAGGTTTGCCGAATGAGAGCCGATCATAGCCTGGGTCCAGGCCAAAGGCACCTGGATTTTTTTTCAAACTTTAATAACCTAATACATGTATATAAGACAAGGTGTCCAGCTGTTTCACTTGCATGACCCCCTATGATTTGTCAGTATTTTTCACACATTTCTAAACTGGGGTGGAAACGATCTTTAATCGTATAGTGCTTTAAGGTAATTTATCTTCGATCTCACATATGGAATTGAACAAACGGATCAATATTATGCGAGTAATTAACGTCGAAACTTTTGAGGCGGACAAATTTCTCACTCTCCACCGTGAAATGGAAATTTTAACACCGCAGTGTATGTGTTGTACGATGGGCTCTGAGATAAAGGCTTGATGCTGCAAATAGTCTCGACCAGTAAGATTTTTCTAATAACGTTGCCATATGGTAACCAGCATTTTCCCACTTTTCTAACAATGTTTTCTATACTTTCAAAACAAGTCCTATTATTTGAGCCACATTTTATTTGTCGCCTGCAAACGCTTTCAGTTCGGATTTTCCAAAACTAAATTGTTTGATGAAGAGTTTTGCTGCTTTTCGTTATTAGAAAAGATCTAATACCAGAAAAAAGTAAAGTTAAACCATGTCTTAGAAAAATGAGGTCATAGGTGTCACTTAACCACCTTCAAGTTCTATCATTCTGTAACAATTTATCGAAATCTTAACCCATTCTGTTTATCAAAGGACACTGAAAGGGTTATAAGTGAAAGGATTTTGTTGTTATTTTTTTTTTTAAGTTTTTCAAAGCAGCTCTTTTTCAGCTGCGACCTTGTCAGACTAAGACATCGAAATTCGTCCAAGAAGGAATAAATCAATTGATATCTTAGAACGTTTATTCAACGGCAGTTCACAGTTTTGTTTCGCAAAGGACAATGCTTATTGTAACGTAGGCCATTCATTTCTTTGATATGTTAGTCCAATAAACTACATAATATTCGAAAAACTAAACGAAAGCAATCGCAATGGAATAGATAATTACGTCAAAGCACTGACCTTTCTTATGAATCAGTAGGGATAGCACGGGTTTGAGTCTGGTCCTTTTTCTTCCTATTATTTAGTGTATATTTTTTGAAGTTTCTTTGTCAAAAATAACAAGAACTACCTTTGCAATGGGCCTTATTTTTGCCGTATTCCTGGCTGCGCCTTCGGTGCGAGCACCGTCACAAGGACTCTCAAACTTTCCCTGTCTGTCTTTCTGTCTCCCTGTAAGTCCGTCCGTCCGCCCGCACACCCGCCCCTGCTTGCGTCCGTCCTCTGTCTGTCTGTCTCAAGGAGGATTGAGGTTTCGTTGTTCGACAAAAATCAACCGAACACAAATGCAGATTAGATCCATGTCGGGTGGTATTCTTCACTCCTAAATTGACCCCAATATTGTCCAGACTTAATATTCTGTTTTGGATTGAACCCTTTCAGAGCGTTGAGGAAAAACTGGGGCTTTTGCAGACAGCACACATCAAGATCAGGCTGCCCAGAACGTGCAGCCTGATCTTAGATCTGTGTTGTCGGCTTGTGTGTCAAGCCTAAGAGATTAAAAAAAAAATCTTTCCGAGTTTCAATCGATTGTATTTTCAGCCGTAGAAAGATGTCGAGTTAAATTGTTGGCAACAGGGATCATATATTACATACAATATACGATCCCTGTTGGCAGTGACTGGGTTAATCTATTGGGTAATTAGCAACGGTCACTTAAACATTGGGCTGCTAGGCGCGACTCACTGACCTTTTGCGGACAGTGTAGATCAAGATCAGACTGCACAGAACGTGTCCGATAATGAGATGTCATTTTCCCAAAACTTACCTTTGAAATAGCAAACTTTGCATTTTTACTGTCGGTTTGAATGTTTCATTTCATTAATCTAGCCGGATAAGGATTGACGTAAAACATCGCCAGACAAAAAATTAGAGCTGTCCAAATTCAAAGCATTTGCGAACGATAAATTCATTGTGGTATATCTATAAGCGTCGTACTGTCAAGTAAAAGTTAAATGATTTGAAACATGTTCTATAACTATGCTAAAAGTTCTACACAAATAGGTCAGTTTCGCCACCATACTCGCTCAGGATCTCGTTATATTTCATGTTTATGGCTGCTATTTTTTGTGACTATGTACAACTGTGTACTTGTCTTACAATAAACATCTCTTCTGTTTTGTTCTATTCTGATATGAATTTATGGGATTTATTTAAATGGGTACAAAACATTGTGGGAAAAGGAGAAAATGCTGGTTGACATCATTTCTCCTTTTCTCACAATGTTTTTAAAAAGATTCTTCTTCATGGTCGTATGAAATATGGGATTATTTTGCTCATAATTAAAACATAATCAACTGCAGACATTTTTCCCAATTTTGCTCTGAAGCATTTGAAAACATTGTTACAAGAGGATAAATTATTCAAACTGAAAATAATTTCTGCTTTTCTTTAAATGTTTGCTATTTGTGTAATACATGATTTTTTTTTTTTTTCATAAATCTAGAGTTAGCCTTGCTGTCAGGAAGCTCGTAAGAAGATGATCTCAAGTAAAAAACAAGCGATAAAGAATTAAATAGCTACATAAAGAACGTATTAGAATTAAACCCTTTACTCACACGATCTCGTGTTTTTACGACCCTGTATTTCGGAAAAAATTGTGTGAAAAGGAGAAAATGCTTGTAAACAGCATTTCCACGATTTCTCACAATGTTTTCTACACTTTCAAAGTGAAATTAAAGTTTTATGAGCCACACGTATTTTGTCCAGTGTAGGACCTTTCAAACTCGACAAGTCTAAAATTTTGTCGTATGGTAAAGAGTTAAGACGAACCATGGAGTGGTAACCTTTCTCTGCAAAGAATTTCTCTTCGGTAAAAGAAATTCAAAAATCATACACTTTCAATGCTGTTTTTAGGTAAGGATATCTGTACGTACTGGACTGTGTAAATATAAGACCGGACTGCATGTTTCATGCCAACTGATCTTTATCTACGTTGTCCACAGAAGCACCTCAACATAGCTATGTCACAGCAAAGGGTTGAATAAAGAACAAATAAATACTCCCACATTTTTACCTCAAACTTTAAGTATAAAAACAAACAATTCAATCACGAATTGGAAAAAAAAAATACATGAACCTTTTAAGCCTTATAACAGGTATCACAGTTCCTTTGACACCAATTTAAACACAATTCCGTCTTTAAACGACCCCCGGGATTATAACATTTGAAAACATGGTGAGATAGGAAAAAATTGTGGGGAAAGGAGAAAATGCTGGTAACCAGCATTTTCTCCTTTCCCCACAATTTTTTCTACTACATGTCAAAGACAAATTCCATCATCTGGGCCACATTTCAACCCTTAACCTGCTCAATAAATTAAATGAAACTTTCAAGCCGATTGTAAAAGAAAAAAAAAACAGTTAATTCAGGGTTATTTTTTGGGGGGGAAATGTCTCCTTATCTACACTGTCCGCAAAAGGCCCTTAAGTCGCATTCAGCAGCCTATGGGTTAATTAATGTGTCGCCGGCAAATGGTTTCAACTTGAACAGATCTAAATATTTTTTTGTCTGGTAGAGTTAATCGCTATTTGCAATATAATCACTTTTTGTGGACAGTTTTGGTCAAGATCAGACGGTACAGAACTGAAAATCTGTTGATCTAAACCTTCGGCAACTTTGTTCTAAACTTTGTGCATCATGAATTTGGGAAAAAAGAAATCTTCATTTGCTATGTCGTTTTCTTTTTCAGGCTTCTAGTACAGGTAGAATTTGATTGTATGTGAAAAACTTAACCATCATCTTATAAATTAAAAGCTTTTAATCCATATATTATTTTAGCTAATTATAGCCGTGATACAGACGTGGAACATAGTACACAACGCGCGATTTTCAAAGAAGCCACTTCTCGACAAAAGACGGATCGACAGACAGTTCAAGTTGATGACATATCACAGAATAGTAAATATAGCACTTGTTGAAAAATAAGGATTATTATACTCGAGCATTGCTCTTGGAAAAGGGGGCTTAATGAATCTCCCTGATGCATTACACCAAGCAAGTCATCACATAATTAATTAATTATGGACCCAGTACATCCATTTTCTCTGACAAATGAATGAATCATGAGGTAGAATGGACCTTGGACTTGCAGAAAATTGACCACAAGAAAAATGTTTCGGCTCAGGTCAGCCTGCGCGGACTGCGCAGGCTGACCTGGGTCGAAACATTTTTACAGATGCATTAAGATCCCTTTTCAGAAAGCATGGCTTACTTACCACAGCCTCTACACCTCTTTCAGTAGTTTCTACAGAATCTAATAAATAATTGATTGTAGCATGGATGTCTTGCTGTAATTACATGTAGTTCTTCAGTTAGTTCTCGTAAATGTTCTTGTAAATGCCTGTTTTGTACCAACAGAAGTGAGGAATGCCCAAGATGGCGAAAGGGATTCACTACATCTCCGTGATACATCGTACTAACCAAGTCATCACATAATTATGGATAAAAAATCCATTTTGGCCAACGTCCGACTGAATCACTAGGTAGAATGGTCTTTGGAGATGCAGAAAATTGACCAATAGCAAAATGTTTTGACATGAATCGATACTTTTCGCATATGTATTAAGTCCCCTTTCCTTTTACGCCGGTAAGTCCATTGGTGCCTGGGTAATAATATGGTTTTCACTAAGTACTTGATAAGATTATGAGAGATTAATGATTCAAATGAACGAGCTATTCTTTTCCATGAAAGTCTTAGTTGCTCCCTATAACCTGTACTTCACTTTATAAAACATAACAATAACAACAACAAAAACAATAACACAATAACATTAGTGGTATTGGAAGCAATTTAGAATTTTACGGAAGACGAACATCTTTGTTACAAACGGACGACGATCCTTTTTGGGAGCTGGGGTTTAGTTTTTATAAAATCATATCTAAAGTGCAAGTAGGTCAGTCAAAAATACCATTACGCTCTGTACAAAGGCCTGTTAAACCAGACACTATGACCAGATTAGCTGGCCCGGGCTATGAGTGGGTTTTGATTAGTAAAAAAAAACTGTTTCTGTTTGTATAAACTGTCATCAAAAGAGAAAAATGAAAAGATTGGTAAGAAGATTTAAGCCAATTTTCACAAAAGAGATCGAAATTTGGTTGATTTGTCCGTGTGCAAATTCATACAAACAGAATACCTCACACTGGCCATGTTCAGTGATTGTCGACATATTGTTCATTGAATCGAATATATTAAATATGCATATAAAATTGGGCCATGCTCTGTGAAGGGGATGGGGATGGGGGGCTTAATGCATCCGTGAAATGTATCGACCAGGTCAGCCTGCGCAGTCCGCGCAGGCTGACCTGGACCGAAACTTTTCGCTATTGGTCAATTTTCTGTATGTCAAAGGACCAGTGTACCTCATGTATTAGTCGGTTGTTATACAAAATGGATTTTATTGATTCATAATTGTGTGATGACTTGTTTGGTATCATGGACCACGGAGATGAATTAAGCCCCCCTTTGCCGGAGCATGTATCAAATATGAGTGCATCTTGGAAAAGGGGGGTCGATGCATCTTCGTAATGTATTGTACCAGGCCAGTCGTCGCATAATTGGACTATGGATCCATTTTGTCTAGATACCGACAGTTATTAGGTAGAACGGCCCTTCGTACGTGTAAAAAAATACCAATAAACAAAAAGTGTCGACTCAGGTCAGCATGCGCAGACTGCGCAGGCTGACATGAGTCGAAGCTTTTTGCAAATGTATTAAACTACCTTTTCACAGA
Source organism: Tridacna gigas (assembly GCA_945859785.2). Classification (NCBI taxonomy): domain Eukaryota; kingdom Metazoa; phylum Mollusca; class Bivalvia; order Cardiida; family Cardiidae; genus Tridacna; species Tridacna gigas. The sequence goes on from OX244028.2 coordinate 31,083,104, forward strand.
GCATGACCCAATAACATTTCGCACGTAATCTTTATTCTGGCGAGTCAATCTTCGATTGCGAGTATTTACTAAATGGTGCAAAATATTGCTATACCTAGCAGCGTAGATACAAGACAAGACTTACGTTTTGTGCAGTCGGATCTTGATCTACACTATTCGCAAATACATTGCAAGTCGCGTGTAATAGTCGAATGTTAGAGTTTAAGCGCTGAAAGACACCTGAGGTAGCACTACTCACAACATTAAATTAATAAAGCATCATTTGTCGTCGGACAGATTGCACCATTTTATCCTTGTCGTAGTCTCCTATAGAAGCACGTACAGGGACCGGAACTACTTTCTTCTCAGGCTCTTCCGGTTTCACCATGGGGGAGGTAGGTTTAGGTTGAGGCGGCGGCGGAGGCCTCTTTTTCGGTTTGGGAAAAATATCTGGTGATTCCGGTCTTCGATTTGTTCCATCCCCAAAATGTCGGAATAAATAAGCGAATGACTTGCACCATGGAGCTATCAAGCAACGAGCCATTATGGTGCAGCATGTTTTACACCACAACGTACAAACATTATACAGCAATGCATGACATGGAGTAAGGCACCATACAGTTGTGAAAATAGTCGGGACGAAATCTACTCCCCACGAAATGGCGATGCAAATTCCACAGCACAGAGTGGCCAGCTTATAAGAGCAAGCTCGAAAACAGTCATAGAATACTTCAGAAAATTCCCATACACAGTCGAAGGATTTCGCATCTCGTGGTTCTCCTAAAACGCTATAAAAATCTATTGTTATATGACTGTTTAGATTGTTTGGGTCCCTGTTTTCAGGCGGGTCGCCGGGAGCCGGCTGCACTCTATTTCTCTGTGCACCTCCGGTTGCCATATTTTTTTTACAAATATAAAAATTTCCGAACAGTCATATCTTGCATTGATGTCTCAGAAAACACTTAAAAACACTTAAAAGAAGTTTCTGATAAGCAGACTAGTGTTCATGCAAGAAGCATTTATATCGAAAATAATCTAGCTGAAAGGTAGGCCACTGTTCTTTTTCTAGTCCCTGTCACATTTAACGTAGCTTTGAGAGCATGGAGAAGAGTCTACTATCTACGAAAGATGAATTCCCCGACACGAGCCTGAAAGATGGAAAAAAAAAAAAAAAAAATGAGCCATGCTCTGACAAAAGGGGGCCTAAAGCATCTCCGTGATGCATCATACCAAGTCATTCATCAGCGTATTATAGATCTATAAAATCCGTTTTGTATAACACCCTTCTGAATCATACTACGCAGGCTGACCTGGGTCGATACTGTTTGCAGATGCATGAAGCCCCCTTTTTCATAGAGCATGGCTCAAATGTATTAATTCATAAGATCTTTACCAAACAACAAAATTTTAGACTGTTCTAAATTGAAAACAATTATAGGCGACCAAATAGGTTCAGTTGCTATGATAGGATTTGCTTGTGGAAAGGTGGGGAAAAAAACATCGTCTGAAAAGAAGAAAATGCTGGTTAATCTGCATTTTCTTCTTTTCTCACAATGTTTTCACAAGCCTACATCTTTTAGGGTCGTTAAATCTTGAGATTATTTGATAAAGAGTTAACTCTTTACCAGAGACAATTTTGGGCACATCCACATCGAAAATATTTGCAGAAGACAAATAAAACGTGGCTCATATGATGAGATTTGTCTTTGCAAATGTACTCTTAAAACATTGTGGCAAAAGCAGACATGCTGGTTGGGTGTAAGTTTTCCTTGTCACACGATACTTTAAATTTTTCTTTCTCAGAGTCGTTCAAACACAGAGTTCTTTAACACTTAAGCTGCTGAATAAATGAAACGCAAATTTCTACTCAATACTAAAATCCCAAACATTGCGGTTTTAAAGTTGATTTCACCGGAAAGAAAATACCGTATCGGACAGTGTAGATCAACGATCAGACTGCACGTTCTGTGCAGTCTGATCTTGATCTACACTGTCCCCAAAAGGTCAGTGGGTCGCGATTAGCAGCTTAAGGGTTAAATGGTCAAGTCATAAAATTCTTACTGATTTTGTACAGAGTAGATCAAGAACAGAAGGCAAACGTGCAGTTCTTTTTTTATCCATATTGTCTAATAAGCTTTGAAATCACATTCTTTAAGAGGGTTTAGGTCTCCATTACATTCTTAACCCCTAACCTGCTGAATAAGTTAAATAGAACTTTCAAGCCGATGGTAAAAGCCCGAATAATGTTATTTCAATCCTATTTTTCGAGAAAAATATTTTTTGAGGGAAAATGTCTCCTTATCAGACCGTGTAAATCCAACATCAGACTTCACGTTCTGTGCAGTCTGATCCTGATCTACACTGTCCACAAAAGGTCAGTGAGTCGGGCTTAGCAGCCTAAGTGTTGAAGCACATACGCAAACTCGGGTGAAATCCATAATTAGTGTTTTAGAAAAATCAGAAAACACACTATATAACGGTAAATATGACTCGATTTCAAGACAATCTAGGACCCGTATTCACCTATCGTTCTTAATATCATCTTAAGTCTAGTTCTCAAGATTTTTTTTTCTTAAATTTAAAGTAAGGCAATTTCTGATTAGCTGAATCATTTGGTTTATCCAATGAGAAATAGCTTTACTAAAGTAAGACTGAGAATGCAATTAAGAATTGTTGTTGAATGGATCAGAGATGGCGTAAACCAGCTATGAGAGAGAGAGAGAGATAGATAGAGGGAATTAGTGGGTTAGTGGATTAGTTCTGAAAAACTTTGAAACTTTGTGGTGTGTACTTGTAGTCTCCAGAAAAAAAAAATAGTTACAGGAAGAAATTCACGTTTCTTACCCGTTTGCCTACTGAAAAAAAAAAATGGTTAATCTGACTCCACTCAAACGTTCGTTACAAATCCGAAACAATATAAATTCGCCTCAACCATCTCAATGCTTCACATGTCTTGATATTAAGTTTATAATATCCGCATTAGTGAAACACACTGATCGATAGGAAATCTTTTATACTAATACACAATTGAAACTTCTTCCCTCTTAGACAGGTCCTAAAACGATCCTGCCATAGGTGGAGGACTTTCGAAAATATCGTGACAAATGAAAGAAAAAACTGCTCTGAATGAAAAATTTTTTCAGTTTGTCACAATATTTTCATTATGTTGATTTATTTAAATTTTATTTTTTCCTGTATGATATTATATTCTCTAAAAGCCGTTGATTTGAAGCAAACCAAAATTTTGTCAATATTAGAACCCTTACAGTTTCGAAATAAATAAGCTGTGCTCTATGAAAATGGGCTAAATGCATCCGCAAAAACTATCGACCCATGTCAGCCTGCGCAGTGCGCGCAGGCTGACATGGGCCGAAACTTTTTGCGATCTTTAAAATTTTTGCATGTCCAAGGACCATTTTACCTCTATTTAGTCAATTGTTAGACTATAAAATTTTAACGGATTTTATGAATCTGTAATTATGTGATGACTCACGTGGTATCATGCATCGTGGAGATGCAAAAAGCCCCCTTTCCAGAGAGCATGGCCCAAATTCTGTCTTTAAATGGACACAGTTAGTGTAATTTTTTCTTGTTTGGTTGGAATACCTGACAACATTTCAGACAATGTAGATTAAAGATCAGACCAATATATTTCGAAGTGTAATCTTAGATATACACTGGTCTCAATATGGCATCTAAAACTCCGTTTTAGCGCTGAATGGGTTCAGCAGAATTAGCCACCAACTTCTCCTTCCTTCCTTCATTTAATCCCACCTGTGTTTAATAAATCTATTTTAAAGAACTATAAAGTACATAATATCTTTCGCACTTTATAATCAGATAAATGCCGACGATTTTTATGGCAAATAAAAGACATTTCCCTTATTTCAAAAATGGACTCATCGTGGTGACACTTTTTTAATCCAATCTGTCGGTGAAAACTGCCAACGGAATTAATATACCACGTTACAAATTGAATCTACAAACTGTCAACGGAAATGTCCATGGAAAGATTACAATAGAAGGTTGTGAATCTTGGTTCTTTTTTTAAGTGTAGCCTTTCGATTTTAAGAACAGTAAAGCGGTGTATTTCCGGCGGAGAAATGTACCGTGTCGGTGAATATCACCTATCATAATACAGCTGAAGGATTTGATCTACGGATCACCTAGGTTGCCGAATGAGTGGGATACTTGTACTCAGGTGGACACAAGTCTTAATAGTCTATTTAACTCTTTACCCGACGACAACATTTTATACATTTCCAAATTGAAAGCATTTGCGGACGACAGTTTAAATGTGGTTGGAATTCTGCAAATTGGCTGTGAAGGAGTAAAAGACACCATGCGGAAAGAGAAAGGAGAAAAGCCTTTTTCTTCAGGGTCGTATAAACACGGGATTGTGTGGTAAAGAATTAAGTAAACTTGAAGTGTTTGCAAATGATAATTTTTGTTGAAGTATTTACAATTACAATAGAAAGTGTTTCAACACGAATTTCTCCGAGACTTGATAAAGTGTCGGTTTGTAGTCACAAAACCAGCATATAGATTTACTAACCTTCAATTGGGCTATTCAGATTTTTATACTAAAACAAAATTTTAAACCGTTTTATCGCTCAGTAAATTAAAGCAATAGCTGGCAATTGGCAAAGTATAAACAAAAAAATAAGAGAGAAAAGTAACTGAAACAAAAAGTCTATCGAATGATATTTCTTTACTAGATGTGTAGGGTATTTTTAGATTTCGGGCCAGAAATTTACAAGGACTCTTGGGAATGTCAAGTGATAGATAACACGATTTGATTTTGTGGGACTGTATTATCTTCCACAAGGTGACATTTTTCAAATGCATGCGTATCTGATTTGGGCATTCTGGGTACAGAGCCGGACTACTTCTCACCACTGCAATCAAATAAAATTTCAAATAAAATAAACTCATTAAAACGCTACCTGGTACGATTCATCTCGCCATGGTTAGCTAGCATATATACTTGATTATTTATAAACACAGCCCCTATAAGCTTGAGAAATAGCCTTGGCATAAGCCCAGCATGGTGGTGACGTTATTTTTGTTGTCAGCTTGTTGCACAAATCCAGGTTTTTCCCATGTCTATATTCAGAAACTGTATACAAATATTTGCTGTAAACAATATTTTTTGAAATAATTTTATTTGCTAGAACTTTGAAGCGAAAAATATACTTTATTTTTCCACAGACGTATTATTGATTCAGCCATTTTTCACTTGCTACTTTTTTAGCGGCAGATTTTCTTTACGCACCGCGCATTAATTTTATCCTGTACAGGATTGTGATGCACCATAGCAGACAGGTCTATCTTTAAAGAATATGACATGTGCAGACAAGTTGTGGGGTTCGAGGTAAACAAGCGCGATGACGTCATATCTCATCTCATAAGAAATAAACGGAATTTCCCGAGTGAGGCAGGGAGTGAATAGTTAGAAGTAGGGGATGGAAACTCGAGGAAAAGTGAGAAAAGGTAAGGAACGTTTGGATGGGATCGTAAAGGTCAGAAAGATTGGGTAAGAGAGGGTCTAGTAGGATCATAAGATCAGAGAGAGTGGGGTCAGAGAAGGTTCTAGTGGGGTCTTAAAGGTCAGACAGGATGAGGTCAGAGGGACGTCTAGAGGAATCGTAAAGGTCAGAAAGAGTGGGGTCATATCACAGGCGTTCGTTTTGTGACGAACTTTGCCATCTATAATGGCAAAGTTCGTCACAAAACGAACGCCTGTGGGTCGTATAGATTTCTAGTGGGATCGCAAGGGTCAGAAAGGGTGGGGTCAGAGAGAGGTGTTATGGGATCGTAAAAGGTTAGAGAGATGTCTAGTGGGGTCGAAACGGTCAGAAAGGATGGGATCAGACAGAGGTCTAGTGGGATCGTAAAGGTTAGAAAGGGTGGGGTCAGAGAAAGATCTAGTGTGATCGTAAAGGTTAGAAAGAGTGGGGTCAGAGAGAGGTCTAGTGTGATCGTAAAGGTCAGAGAGGCTGGGGTCAGAGAGAGATCTAGTGGGATCGTGAAGGTCAGAAAGGGTGGGGTCAGAGAGAGATCTAGTGGGGTCGAAAAGGTTAGAAGGGTGGGGTCAGAGAGAGATGTAGCGGGATCGTAAAGGTCAGAAAGGGTGGGGTCAGAGAGAGATATAGTGGGATCGTAAAGGTCAGAAAGGGTGGGGTCAGAGAGAGGTCTAGTGGGGTCGAAAAGGTTAGAAGGGTGGGGTCAGAGAGAGAGATCTAGTGGGATCGTAAAGGTTAGAAAGGGTGGTGTCAGAGAAAGGTCTAGTGGGATCGTAAAGGTCAGAAAGGGTGGAGTCATAGAGAGATCTAGTGGGATCGTAAAGGTCAGAAAGGGTGGGGTCAGAGAGAGATCTAGTGGGGTCGAAAAGGTTAGAAGGGTGGGGTCAGAGAGAGATCTAGTGGGGTCGAAAAGGTTAGAAGGGTAGGGTCAGAGAAAGGTCTAGTGGGATCGTAAAGGTCTGAAAGGGTAAGGTCAGAGAGAGGTCTAGTGGGGTCGAAAAGGTTAGAAGGGTAGGGTCAGAGAGAGGTTTAGTGGGATCGTAAAGGTCTGAAAGGGTGGGGTCAGAGAGATGTCTAGTGGGATCGTAAAGGTCTGAAAGGGTAGGGTCAGAGAGAGGTCTAGTGGGGTCGAAAAGGTTAGAAGGGTGGGGTCAGAGAGAGGTTTGGTGGGATCGTAAAGGTCTGAAAGGGTGGGGTCAGAGAGATGTCTAGTGGGATCGTAAAGGTCTGAAAGGGCGGGGTCAGAGAGATGTCTAGTGGGATCGTAAAGGTCTGAAAGGGTAGGGTCAGAGAGAGGTCTAGTGGGGTCGAAAAGGTTAGAAGGGTGGGGTCAGAGAGAGGTTTGATGGGATCGTAAAGGTCTGAAAGGGTGGGAGCAGAGAGAGGTCTAGTGGGATCGTAAAGGTCAGAGAGGCTGGGGTCAAAGAGGGGTCTAGTGGGATCGTAAAGGTTAGAAAGGTAGGGGTCAGAGAGTGGGTTGAGCAGGTTGGAGACTCAGAGAGAGAGAGAGAGAGAGAGAGAGAGAGAGAGAGAGAGCGAGACAGACAGACAGACAGACAGAGACAGAGAGAACAAACAAACGTCATACCCACGCATTACCAAATCTGATCTCCAATTTATATAGGTTCTCCATACAAATATTCCACATGCCGTCATTTCGTCAGCTACACGCTTCAGAACCGAATGAACTAACCCGTAGAGCGCCGAATGAATCCAACGGACATTATAAGTCGAGGGAAAAAAAATGCAATTTAAAGGTTGGTTTGACTATATTATTTAAACAAATCGGACAGTGTAAATCAAAGATGAGACTGCACGTCTTGTGCAGTCTGATCTTGTTCTACACTAGCCGCAACAGGCAAAGGCGACAGCCATAGGCGTTTTCGGGGTTAATTATGTTCTTCTTGGTTAAATATTCTTTGCGAATAATGTAAAACACATTACGTAATGAAATTCGCATATCCTCATATCGCATATGAAAAACATGGCACAGCATTTTCAAAGATACCAAAATACAGAAACTTGACCTACAGGACGTAACAACCTGCGTAGTAAAATTTTCCCCTGTAATTCAGTTACTCAGTGATTCGAGAAAATGTCTTGACAGGGATGTGCTGTTGATCAATATAGTCTAATGTCTTGCGCTTTAACTCTTTACTAGACGACCAAATTTGAAAGCGTTGCAGACGACAAAGTAAATGTGGCTCAAATCTTGTAAGTTGTTTTTATAGGGTAGTAAACATTATTGGAAAAGGAGAACATGTTGGTTACAATTTTCTCGTTTTCCCGCAATGTGTTCAAAGGCCTTCTTCTTCTATGGTAATTAAAGCTCGGGATTGTGTGGTAAATGTTTAACACTTTTCCTAACGACAACGTTCTGTTTTGACCCTTTGGGGGTCCTGCGTGGCTCAGTGGTAAAGTGTAGGACTCGTGACCTGACGGCCCCGAATTCGAGCCATACTGTATCCACTGGGTTTTTCGTGGGAAAGTCCTTAGGCAAGACACTTCAAAGCCCTAGCCTAGTACAAGTGAAACCAAGGAAATACACAAATATGTGAACTGTCCTCGTGATATGACTGAAATAATGTTGAAAGCGGCATAAAAAACCATTTAATCTTGGCCCTTTACTGGATGACCAAATTTTAGGTCGCCCAAAGTGAAAGCATTTGCGGACGACAAAATAAATACTGTTCGTATGTCTTTCAAAATATAAAAAAAAAAAAAACAGAGTAAAAAGGAGACAATGCTGGTTAGAAAAAAAGCATTGAGGGAAAAGGATAAAATGCTGGTTACCAGCATTTTATCCTTTTACCTCAATGTTTTCAAAAGCCGTTATTTTCAGAGGCGTTAAGACTCGGGATTATGTGGTACAGGTAAAACTCTTTTCATTGTCCGTATTCACCGACTTAAATGTTGGCATCTTAAGACAGACAGATTGCTAAATAAAGGTGACCGCTTGATACAGGTTTTATGTCAGAATATACCCTGGCAAAAGGGGGTTTAATGCATCTACGTGATACTCTATTCCAGGCAACGCATCACATAATTCTGGATCCATAAAATCTATCTAGTCTAGCAATTGACTCGATCTAGATGTAGAATGATCCTTTGACATGCAGAAAATGTACGAATAGCAAAGAATTTCGACCCACGTCAGCTTGCGCGGACCTTAAGTGGATGCATTATGCCCCTTTTCACAAAGCATGGCTCATTTGTTTTAATGTCGGGTATAAAAAACCCACTTATTGCAATTCACCATCTATAATAAGACTGTGTTGATCCAAGAAAGAAGTACACAGTCAATGTAGTCTGATCTTTACCTACACTTTTTATCAAATTCATTTATCGATTGGTTGTATGGTGTTTAACGCCGTTTTCAATATTATTTCAGTTACTAGTATATCGCGTCGGTTAGTGCACTTATCCATGCCTTCTTGGAGTTTCTTTTACCAGTTCTACTCGCAGCATTCTTTCCAAGCCACGGGCTGCTTTCCCACATAACCATCATCGAAACAATGATCAGCGGTGTGAGGAATGAATCCTGTCGCAATGACTATCATCAACCCTTGGAAAGAAATTGGCCGCGCTGGGGATTCGAACTAGCAGAACCCCTGTTCTCAAGTCCTGTGCGCTGCCGGGGCTCAACTGAGCTTTTAAAGAAACTAGAATTTTACTTGGTATCCCAGAAGATAGGGATAAATAATGACCTCAGAATTAACTCTTTTCTAGCCAAATAATTAAATGCGACAAGTAATGGTTGACTGAAATCAGATCCGACATAAAACGAAGACTTTTTTTTGTCCTAGTCTAAGATCTTATAGCGGGTAGTGAAGATCCAAGATCAGACAAGATCGTTCTGTGCAGTCTGATCCTGATCTTCGTGGCCGTATTTCCTACTTCTTTCGCACGTGTGCAAGGGTTAACCCTTTCCCAAACAAGCCCTGGTTTTCACGTGTCTGCAGTAGAAGTCTTTTGAAAACACTGTGGGAAAAGGAGAAATTGCTCGTAATGAGCAATTTCTCCTTTTCCCACAGTGTTTTCTACCCTTTTTGAGAACTTTCTGCCATTTTCATCCAATTTAAAATTGTCGTCTGCAAACTCTTTCAATTTGGACCAGTCTAAAATTTATCGTTTGGGAAAGGGTTAAATAATATAACATCGCGAAACATGTCATGACATTGTTGCCACAACAAGACAAAACAGACTATTAACCCGTACCCCATTTCTCTCTTGGATAAATCTGCGGTAGAAGGCTGAAACATCCTTGTTAGATATGATTGGTTGTATGGTGTTAAATGCCGTTTTCAACATTATTTTAGCTATGGCGGCCAGTGCACCTATCCATGCTTTCCTTGATTTTTTTTTTACCAGTACTTCGCACAATGTTCTTCTCAATTCACAGGCTGCATTCCCACATGGCCATCGTCAGTAGACTGCAGAATACATGTACGTCTGATGTTGAATCCACACCGTTCGATAAAAGTGGATTGATATTTTTTGTCATGATAGATTAAGACTTGAATCCATGTATTTTTGTCTCTGTATATAGGTATACGGAATTGAGAAGTTCATTTCATTAAGCCCGCCCGTGTAGCTCAGTGGTTAGCGTATCTGACTAGTGACCTGGTGGTTGCGAGTTCAATACCCGGTTTCGGCGACCTTTCTTTCCGGCGAATTTTCGCCTCTCACCTCTAATGCATGTGAGAAAAGTAGTCAGTGGCTTTGGAAAGAAAGTTGTGTCATTACTGATGTAAGAAAGCCAGGAAACACATGGGTGCGTCGCTGACCGCCATGATATGACCCGAGCTGCTAAAATGGCGTTAAACTCTAATGCAAACAAACTTCATTTCATTGAATACGCAAAAGAAGATTCAGTCAATCGAAACGTTTACTCGTCACGTAACACAGTAAACCTGTCCTTGATATATGTCTGAGAAAATTGGACATGTTCTTAACCCTTTACCATAGAGTCCCAATAAACGACCCTGAGAAAGAAGGCATTTGAAAACATCGTGGGGAGAAGAGAATTTTCTCCTTTTCCCACAATATTTTCTTCCTATTCAAGGACAAATATTTTCATTTCAAAAACATTTGAATTCTCATTTGTAAATTCCTTCAATATGGAAGAACCGTGTGGTAAAGGGTTAAAGTACTTAGCTAAATAATAGATAGACCTACACGTATATGTACAAAACCGAGATTTGTCCGATGTTTCCACGAATTACCGAGGTTGTTTCACTGCGTTTGAATCAGATGGTTCCAGTATTAATCCTTGGACTGCCAAGCGCGACTCACTGACCTTTTGCGGACAGTGTAGATCCAAGATCAGACTGCACATAACGCGCAGTCTGATCTTGGATCTACACTTTCCGGTAAGGAGATATTTTTCTCCAAAAAACAAGTTTGAAATAGCATTATTCTGGTTATTACTATCGTTTCATACAAGTTATTTAGCAGGTTAAGGGTTAATATGTGATTCAGTTAACCCTTTACCAGACGACAAAATTTTAGCCTTGTCCAAACTGAAAGCATTTGCAGACGACAATTTCAATGTGGCTCAAATGATGCAACTTTTCTTTGATAGGGTAGAAAACATTGTGGGAAAAGGAGAAAATGCTGGTTACCAGCATTTTCTCCTTTTCCCACAATGTTTTTAAAAGGCTTCTTTCCAAGGGGCGTCAAAAGGCGGCATTGTGCAGTAAAGGGTTAAGAGTTCCTTTCTTTTCTACTTCAGTAGGATCTATATAGAAGGCAACTTGTTTTCCGACCCCTTTAAATCTATTTCGATAGTTAAAGCAAACCTATAAATTACGCATAAATCGACAAACGAACGTTTTAATTTTACCGAGTAACAAAGGCGATTGTGCGCAGAGTCATTTTGTTTGCACCGGATCTTACGTTTTGTGCAAAGTATCTGGGTCTACTGGAATGAAGCGAATGCATACAGCAGAAATGTGGTAGAACAAGTAGGTAAAGTTTTATCACGTGAAACGAAGTTACACCTATCTATACGAGTCATCCCTATACAGTAAAACCTCTCCTTACGACCAACCCTCTATTACGAACGATTTTTGTCAGAACGGAATTCTTTCTTCTTAACACTTAAGCTGCTGAATAAATGAAACGCAAATTTCAACTCAATACTAAAAGCCCAAACATTGCGATTTCAAAGTTGATTTCACCGGAAAGAAAATACCGTATCGGACAGTGTAGATTAACGATCAGACTGCACGTTCTGTGCAGTCTGATCTTAATCTACACTGTCCGCAAAAGGTCAGTGGGTCGCGATTAGCAGCTTAAGGGTTAATGATTAAAAATCACGAACCCGGAAATACGGGCACCTCGCTATTCCGAAATTACGACCACCATTTTCAGTACCAATGAGAAATCACCTATAGATTTTATTCGCAAAATACTTTAATAATCATTTCTCTGTGGTCAGTTTTTTGACGTCGGCGTCGGCGTTTTTGAAGCTATTTACAAACACCTTCCTGTTTGTTTCTGAGCTTTCGTAGCCGTTGCTTGCAATATTAAATCCTTGTTTTGCACGTTGATTAGACAGACGTAAATTTGGCTGTAATACATAATTTCTTGAAAGTATTTGACACCATTTATGGTTTGTAAAGGTTTAGTATTTGATCCCCGGCTTGGCCAATTTCTTTCTGAGGATTGATGATAGTCATTGCGACAGGATTCATTCCTCTCTCACCGCTGAACATTGTTTCAACGATGGTTATGTGGGAAAGCAGCCAGTGGCTTGGAAAGAATACTGTGCGGAGTACTGGTAAAAGAAACTCCAGGAAAGCATGGATAGGTGCACTGGCCGCCGTGATATAACTGAAATAATGTTGAAAACGGCGTTAAACACCATACAATCAATTAATCAAAGGTTTCGTGAAAGTGAAATATGTCAGAAAATGTCACATTTCAAAACGCTTCGTGATGCTAAGCCTGTGGTGCCTTGGCGATGTGCTATGGACATTATATGCGATCTTTGTGACAAAATTCATTGTAAATTCACTCAAAAACTCCGGAGCAATGCCGATTCATGTTGGCATGAATATCATTAGATATACCATGCGACTTTTAACCCTTTTTCACACAAGCCCTACTTTTAAAGACCCTGTGAAAGAAGCCTTTTGAAAACATTGTGGGAAAAGGAGAAAATGCTGGTAACCAGCATTTTCTCCTTTTCCCACAAGGTTTTCTACACTTCCCAAAACAAATTTCAATTATTGAGCCATATTCATTTTGTCGTCTGCAAATGCTTTCAATTTGGACTGGTGTAGAATAATGTCGTTTGGTAAAGAATTACATGTACATGTAATTCAGAATACCTTTATAGGAACGCCGTCTCAAAACTCGGGATACTGTTTAATTGAGATAGCTCTTCATCATTAAAGTGCCTCTCACAAACACAGTTGAATTTGCATTCAGTGTAGATCAATGTCAAACTGCACAGAACATGCAGCCTCATCTCGGATCTACACTGTCGGCTTTTTAGAGACAGTCTTACCCAGAGCAACGTTGAAACGACAAATCTTTACGCAGTGCCACATTACCTTCTGACACAAATGTATAAATCTTGGAGACGACAGCATTTGCAGACAACAAATAAAGTGTAGTGCAAATTATGAAATTTGTGTCTGAAAGGGTAGAAAACATTGTGGGAAAAGGAGGAAATGCTGGTTACCAGCATTTTCTCCTTTTCCCACAATGCTTTCAAAAGGCTTCTTCATAAGGGTCGTTAAAACTCGGGATCGTGAGGTAAAGGATTAATAATTATCCGTAACCCTGTACCAAAACACTGTGGAGAAAGGAAAAAATGCTGATAACCAGCATTATTTTTCTCCTTTTCCAACAATGTTTTACACCCCATCAAGGACAAATTTGACTTTAATTTGTCGTCTGCAAATGCTTTTAACCCTTAGGCTGCTAAGCGCAACTCGCTAACCTTTTTCCGATAGTGTAGATCAAGATCAGACGGCACAGAACATGCAGTCTGATCTTGGATCTACATTGTCTGATAAGATAGTTTTCCTGTCATGTTTTTGAGTGTCAGACATCAACATGTGCAATAGTCTGGTACCCCGTCGTACTACAAGAATACGATAAGGTAGTGGTAGGGGCAGGTAATCCAGACTATCAATGTTTCAATCTCCGAGCAGAGTTGTCGTTCGTTACTCTCACCATACCATCTCTGCAACGGACTAAATGACAAGAATCTTGTCAAACCGAGGAAAACATGTTTTGTTACTGTTCAACTGTTTCATGTGTAACATAATAAAGTAGACAAAGGAAATATGATTCCGGATACATTACAGGTGCATTCAAACTGATAAATTTACCTGTATACCATGGAACTATTTTTTCAAGCCTCTTTCCCGATCAGAATCTTACGCCAATTGTAAGAAAAAAAAAATGGCTGCGCCCATGAATGATGACAATTTAAACAAAATTAAAAAAACAAGTTATCGTCCTTTAAAAGACATTTAAGCTTTTCAGAAAATCCCTCTTTTTCACATTTCCCACCAAGTCTGATTGGCCGTATGCTTTTTGAACAGCACACAAAACAATCGATTGGTCTTTCTTTCACCGGCGTTTGTGTCGCCATTTTGAGTTATGGTCATGTGACGAAAATATCACCTGATGACGGACTACTTTCTGAGCCAACTACAGAGGTGAATGGGAATGGTCCGTAGTGCAAGAGACATTCGGCATACCTCGGGTGATCCGGTGATCAAATCCCTCAGCTGTATCACGTAGCTTGATATGCACCTACACGGTACATTTCGCACATCTCCGGAAGCACACCGCTTTACCGTTATTGATATTGTAAGGCTCCTCTTTAGAAAGAATGCATGAGTAAATTTTCTATCGTTATCTTTCTAAGTGTATTTGAGTCGGCAAGCAGTTTGTACATTCAAGTTTTAGCGTGGTTTATCAATTCCGTTTGGAGTTTTCATCGACAGATCGATAGAAGTGAATAACTTCACAGTGGTTGTTCATGTCGTTGCTAAGCGATCTACAGGGGCGCCGCCATGTTTAAGATCATGTGATTGGTAGTTCAAAATGGAAGCCTCCCTAATACAGACGAGGTTAGATGTAGGTACGGAATCGGCCGAGTTGTGACGAGTGGTGCAAGAGAGTGTCAATGTTTATGATTTATTTATCTAAGGGTTAGACTACAACATTACTAATAAGAACAGAATAGAACAAGTACGGGGGTTGCACTAAAACGTTAATAACATTCCTTCTCACTAGATGGAATAAGAGTTTGTTTAGAGGGTTTTTTTGGCCTGGGCTTGGCTTGCCAAGTCCAAGACCATAGGAATCGTATACCAAAATTTCAACCCCATCCAAGCATTTGCGGAAAAACCAGAGTAAAAGTGAAAAGTACCGTCTGCAATCCATCTCACTACGCTGAAAGAAACGATCCCTTGAAATGATAAAGATATTTCGATTTGAGCATCAGAGTAAGGTTTAATTCCACAACAAACTTTCTTTGCGATGTTAATCGTACGAAAGTGTTGACTGAGAATTTGAGCCCCTCGTGAGGTTATTCATAACTGCAAATTCGTGCGCTTAACATTGAAAGAAACAACTGGCATACCTCAAGTGATCATTGATCAAATGTTTAGATGTAGGTAAGCAATCGACCGAGTTGTGACGAGTGCTGTTGCCTAGCACTACTCGTGATCGTTCGTTTGTCCTTTTTTAGACACCATGTGAGAGACAAACAATGATAGCGTATATTACTCAGACGGTATGCTCTTTCTCTGGAAAAGGTGTCTCAAAACCTCGGTCAGATTTTGATTTTCGTAAAATTACTGTGCACCTCGTGTCTGAAGTTATAACTATGTATTTGATTGGTATATATGCCTTATTTCTTCTTGTCAGAGTTGTCCAGATATGACATCTCGGCCCATAAACATTTCGACACATAGCAAACTCGGCGCATACAATGTCAAATATGTATTAAAGTTTGTAACACGAGCCATTGAAAACCATTTAATCTTTATAACACGAGGAAATTTTAGACTTGTCTAAATTGAAAAGATTTGCAGACGGCGTTAGATTTAGCTGAAATGTTGGTTATTGGCTGTGAATGTGCGGAAAACCTTTTCTTCTTTTTCCAAAAGGTTTTCCTTAGAGTCCTTAAAACTCGAGATTGTGGGGTAAAGAGTCAAGTAACTGGTGGGCGTTTTATATCGAAGATCAGACTTGACATTCACTGCAATTTGATCTTAATCTCCGTTGGTATTTAGGCTGACCTGGGTCGAAACTTTTTGGGATTGTGTGGTAAAGAGTTAAGTAACTGGTGGCCGTTCTACATCGAAGATCAGACTTGACATTGCTTTTGACAAATTTTCTGCATGTCAATGGACCAGTGCACCTCATGATTTAGTCGGTTGTTCAACAAAATGGATTTTATGGATCCATAAATATATGACTGCTCGTTTGGAATGATGGATCACGGAGATGCATTAAACCCTCTTTTGCCAGAGCATGGCTCCTTTGTGTTTTCCATAATCACAACAAGAGCTCTTCAAAGTTATCAATCCTAGATGACTTTACTAAGATGAGGGCTTAAGGTCCAACGGCCCTCTTGTTTATCAAAATCGGCTTTCTAACTTGGTTGATCATCTCAGCTTAGAGATTCCATAGACTTTCAATGGGGAAAATTGAAAAGTGGTATTTACAGCAGATATTTCAACTTATAGACAGAGTATGGTAAAATGAAAAAAAATATATATATGATTCATTGCTTGGCCACTGTGGATTTTTTGCACCTTCCAGAAATGTTCTCTGGACTTGTCCTCTATCAGCAATTTTTGCACGCTGCCCATTCTGGTTTGTTACCATTTTGATTTGTTGCAAAAGCAACGTAGAGAAAGGAAATAGGATACAGAAAATCCTTCGAAAATTATCTCCTTTCAATCCATAAAAACCATGAAGCCAAGGCTATAAAAAAATAGTCATTATAATGGCATTTACAAATTTATATTTTTCCATTCTTTTGTCAACTCCACAGAATATCAGTGTGAGACATTTCGATGGTGTTTTGTTAGTCTGCACAAATGTGATAGCAGTCTTTAAGCCTGTACAAACGTGGAACTACTTTGAGCTTATGGGCCTTATCTTCCTACCTCATCACCGTTCTGGTGCTCAGGCCTTCAGCGCCTTCAGCGCTTTGATTTTTGTTGTTGTTGTTGATCCTTTTCCATTTCACTGTATATGTCCATATCCTATAAACACTAGTTATGTGAATAGATTGGAATCAAGTTACTTAATATTGTCCATACAAAATAAGATACAAAGAAGTGTTATCTTACACTTGTTAAATTGTTAATAATCTTCAATGAAAATGCTGCAATTCTTTAATATAAATGAATCAAAATTGTACAGGAAAACATACAAGCTTAACACTATTATATGCAGATAACTCTTGAAATAACAGCAGTAACTTTTTGAAAACATTGCAACAGGACGCCCTTGAAGGTACTTTTCATCAAAGATTCATCAGACTCATGATATCAAAAATAGATCTATTTACAATGGATGAAAATGAAAATAAACTGATCTAAGAACCCTGAGGCTCTGCTAAGTTACACGAAGGATTATTATGCCTTCAGAACTCAGTGTACTGTAACTCCCCCTTAACAAAACTAAATATCAAGACGATGTGGTGCCTTTCCTCTTATTGATCGCACTAGATAGCGACGTGGAGTTGTGGTCATTTCTGGATTGAGCAACACTGTAAGTTACTTGATGTTTCTCAGCTGGCTGTTTTTCTGGTAAGCCTACGACACCTACAGCTGGGCTTATGTTTGTCTCACAAGGCTGAGGCAATACCTTTTCTACTGGTATGTTACTTTCATCTTGTGTTGGTAAATCTCCTTTTGAAATTTGATCGGTGTGCCTTCGCTAGACTGCTCCATGTTCAACGTTAACCTTATGTGATAAAGGTCCAGTTTTTAATGTAACTGTTCCGGATACCCATTTATCATTTTTGCTGCGATAATCGCGAACACAAACTTTTTCACCAAAGTCAATTTATGTACGAGCCTTTGCGGTACTATTTTTGAACATTTTCTCCTCCTGCATTTTACGCTCTATGGTTGGTTTAATCAAACTGAGGCGCAATTGCAGTGTTCTGCTGATGAATAGTTGTGCTGGTGCCTCACCAGTGGTTGAATTAGGAAATGTTCTGCATGATACTAGAAATTTGCTAAGCCTCTTTTGAAGTGTACCTCCATGCTTTCGTGAGGATCTCACTGCTTGTTTAAATGTAAATACTAATCTTTCGACTTGTCCATTAGTACCTGGACGATAGGGTGTTGAGGTAATATGTAGCACACCATTTACTTTCATGAAAGACTGAAACGCTTCTGAAACGAACTGAGGACCATTGTCGCTTACAAGGCACTCAGGTAATCCATTTCTGGCAAACACCTCGCGCATAACCTCGGTTTTGTTACAAGTGGTTGTTGTCATTTGGATTATTTCTGGCCACTCAGAATGTGCATCAACCATTAACAGGAACATATTTCTTTCAAATGGGCCAGCAAAATCGGCATGAACACGCTGCCAGGGTCGTTGTGCCCATTCTCATGGATGTACTGGTGCAGTTCACGGACTACTCTTGTGTGATAAATAACCTTCACAATGTTTAGAAAGTGATTCCAAGCTCGCATCGACACCTGGCCACCACACACAACTTCGGCTTATGGCTTTCAACCTTACTATCCCCATGTGTCTCTCGTGTATTTCATCCCACACACTTATACGTAATTTCTCCGAGATAACGACTCTCATTCCCCACAAAATACAGCCTTGATGTACACTTAACTCAAGTTTTCTATTCAAGAATGGATGTAATTAACTTCATTGATTGTCCACCCATTCATTAAATTGCCATAGACACGAGACAGAATTGGGTTGTTTCTCGTGGCTCTACGAACTTCTTTACAAGTAACGGGCAGGTTCTCAAATTGTTCTGTGAAAAATACACGAGTATTATCGACATCAGAGGTGTCATCATCAACATCATTTGGTGGGAGTGGTATTCGAGAGACCATATGCATTACCATGACTTTTGGTACCTTTGCACTGAATTGTGTAAGTAAACCTTGAAGTTGCTGACGTTGCTGGAAAACCTTTCTGTGAATTGAATATCGAAACCAATGGCTGGTTATCTGTTACCAATGTAAAGTTCCGTCCGTAAAGGTATGTATGAAATCTTTTCACTCCCCAAACAATGCCTGGGGCTTCTTTATCTATCTGTGTGTAGTTCTTCTCTGCTGAAGTCAAAGTCTGAGAAGCATAAGCTATCGGTCTTTCATCACCATTTGGAAACCGATGCGATAAAACTGCTCCAAAGCCATAAGGAGAAACATCACTTGAGACTATCACTGGTAAATCTGAGTTGTAGTGAACAAGAACATTGTCCGACGTAATCATCTGTTTCACTTCATCAAATACTCCGGAACACTTTACATTCTATTTCCAGGGTACATTTTTCTCCAGGAGATGATGTAATGGTCTCGCCAATATGGCTGAAAAACAATAAAATAATACATGTAATAACAATTGTTGCTAGATTTGGTAAGAATCGTGAGTAATAATTCATGAGGCCAAGAAAAGCACGTAATTGGCTGATATTTTCAAGATTTTTTGCATTTACCACTGCATTGACTTTTTCCTCCGTTTTACGTAACCTATCTTTATCAATTTGGTGTCCACAAAATGTTAGACTGTTCATGAAGAACTGGCATTTCTCATTGTTCAGCCGTAAGACAAGCTTTTCCAAACGCTCAAGCACTTTGTCAAGATTATATAAGTGTTCTTGATCATTCTTTCCACTAATTATCATGTTATCCAAGATACATTTCACACCTTCTGATCCTTGTAAAATCTTATCCATCGTTCCTTGCCATATCGCCGGAGCTGATACTATGCCAAAGCTTAATCTATTGTAGCGAAAAAGACCCTTGTGTTTATTGTCAGGTATTTCTTATCATTTTCATGGACCTTCGTTTGTAAGTGTGCATTTTTTAAGTCAAGTTTTGAAAATTTCTCCCCGACAGCAAGTGAAGCAAATATATTCTCTACTTTTGGCAATGAATATTGGTCAAATTCCAAAACTTTGTTAACTGTAACCTTAAAATCTCCGCAAACTCTCACAGATCTACCTTTCTTACATACTGGAACGATAGGTGTAGCCCATTCACTTGTCTGAACTTTTGATAAAATACCATTTTCAGCAAGACGATAAAGTTCCTATTCTACTGTGGGAGTTAGGCTAAAACGTTCATAACATTTCCCCAATAAATAACTTTGAAATATCAATATTTTGGTGTTTACTATCGACTTGAAAAAGTCACTTTAGTTATTTAGCAGGATAAGGGTTAATTTGGACAAATCCAAGATTTTGTTGCAATCTGGTAAAGAGTTAAATCATCCTCGTGAAACATGGAATGATTGCTGTTTTACCCCGTTTTTAGCAATATTTCAGTCATTTCACTGCAATAGCTCATTTGTCCATGTGTAGTCTGGGTCTTTAGGCTAGGACTCTGACATGTCTTAACCAAGGACATTCCCACGAATGATATGAACCAGTTCAATTCAATTCAATTCATTTATTAGTATTTAGAGGCCACCGGCCCATCATACAGCATATTATACATACAATAAATTTATATAACAGAGTTGCATATGCAAACACACGCGCACATATGTAAATATGACTTGACATAAATTGGCGTCCGAGATACAATGTCATTAAAACGAGACAAAAAAAAAAATACCTGAATACAATTGTGATGCTGTCGAATTTAGAAAATTCGTAAAGATAAGATTATCTTTACCCATAGGCTGCTGAGCGCGACTCAATGTTCTTTTGCAGACAGTGTGGATTAAGATCAGACCGCCCAGAACATGCAGTCCGATCCCGAGTCCACTCTGCACGAGGCTAGAGTTTTTTGTCCAGCAATGCCCTTTTGTGGACGGTATAGATCAAGATCAGACCGCATGGCACGGGCAGTCCGATCTTTGATCCATTTTGTCTGATACGGTGAGTCTTGGTCTGACAACAAGTATTTTGTAATCGCAATGCTTTAGCACATGTATATAGTATCAGCTCGATATCTTCATTCTGTATATTTGGCAGTCCAAGGGTCTAAAACGTTCCCAAAAATGGCCATAAATACGGGCCCAGAATTCCCAATACCCATTATGTATACTCGGGATATATTTTTCACATAACTTAAATTGAAGTCACATATGACGTCACATATACCTACATGTAATATAGAATAATCTCAAAACATGTCTGATATAAGTAAATTTAAAATTGAAGTTTTACACTGAAAATAAGGAAGTGTATCTGATAAAACATTTACTAAGCTGTGATATATTGCAAGAAGTTTGAAGTAGCTAATTTTCTGACTCAACCAAATACAAAATTTTGTAGACAAATATAGCGACCTTTCTGACTACCACTTCATATGTACTAGACATAAGATTGTAAAAATCAGTTCTTGTTGCATTTCCATTGAACCAATTAAATAGATTTTCTGTTCGTATTTCCCAAAAACGAGGACATCGGGAGAAAACATGAAGTTCGTCCTCTATACAATTAATTTGATACATATCCAAACAAAACGTACAAATTCTATCTTCTCTATCTATACCCAAATGCCGTCCAACCTCAATGTTTGATTTATGGCTGCTACATCTAAATTTAGCGAGTTCTTTTCTAAGTTTATATGATAGATCCATACATAGATATTTTTCTGGCGTGAGCAATGACTTAAAATACCTATAAGATGAGCAACGGTTCGAATTATTTATCGTATCACTCCAGTTTTGTGTTGCACAATCTTTCAAACGCTGTCTGTATCTCCAACTTCTTGGGTCAACCAAACAATGCCGAATCCATTCAGGTAGATCAAATGTTTGACTGATGAAACCCAAGTCTTTCGTCCAGTGTCATCTAAACTTTTTTATCATTTTGTAACAATTTCCAGGATATCTATGTATAGGCATATGAATAAGTTTCGTCTAGTATTTTATACACTTATAATAATATTCAACATATAAAGGTAATCGTCCACACTCACCCAAAACCATACACACGGGTAGGAAACTTCATATTCGGAGCCAATGGCTCTCATGCGAAAATGTTGTGTTGGTCTTCCGGTTCCGAAATTGTCGGCTCAAAAACAACTGAAAAACAGGTAAGCTTGTCATTCTTTGTAATTATGTGTTCTTATGTCTTTGAAATTCCAAAAGAGGAGAATGCCATGCAATTCTTAAGTCTTTTAACGTGTTTTCTACACTGCAGAAAGCCTTGGATTGTGTACAGTATTGTCTGAATCATTTGTGCCGTGGGTTGACCGTAGCTGATATAATACGTCAAGAACCTAGATTCAGTCTGTTATTGCCATTAAATTAGCAAACAAGAGAGAGCTTTGCTGTCCTAAAAGCGTGGATTAGTATTTTAAACTGTTACTATCGCTACTGGTAAAGAATTTAAAAGAAATAGCGAAAAAATGATAAAAAGAAAGAAGGGCTCCGATGATGTGAACCGGCTCTGAATATGTTAGTCGGCACCGATTGATGAGGGCTTCCTTTTACAACTTTAGTTTTCTGTTAGAAATTACCAAATACATAAGCTCTGTTTTCCCGGAAATAGGTATACCCTTCGGTCCAAAATTTAATACATTTTTTCGATGGAACGTGACCGAATTTATGACAATACAAAGGACTGATATCGTCACAACTGAAAAAATACTGTCTAGCATTAATCTATCTAAAATTTGAAAATACTTTTGTGTAGCTTTTGATTAACCGAATGGTCTATATGTTACATTTGTAATGCTTTCGTCGTAAGTGCAGCAAACACATAGACTCATATAATGAAAAATATTTGGCATCTTCCGAACGCTGTGTGGTCTTAAAATGGTCATTCAAAAGCTAAATAGAAAATGTGATGCATCTATCGTAGCAGAAATATTGAATTAAAAAAAAAAGTGTCTGCATAGAATATTTGATTTTTTTTTTTTTTTGCCAAACTACACATACATATTACAGAAGCCGTATTACTCTGGCAATAAGCACTGTTTACAAGTAAAAGAAGAGAAGAAAATGATACACGCAACACATATTTGAATGGTCTACTTACATACATTAGCATTATGCAATTCATTACGCATTCATCAACATAATTGTTTACACTTAATAATATAACATGAAAAGAGAGTAAGTTTGTATCAAACTTTAGTTATAACTATTAATTAATTAATTAATTAATTAATTAATTAAAGCATCCGTGCATTCATTCAGTCATAAGTTCATTGTCCATTCGTATAGGTCTTGTTCTCTATCTCTCGTGTGGGTGGGCGTGGACGAATGAGTGAGTGGGTGGGTGAGTGATCACCTTATATGTAAAGGGAACAGGCTGATATGGTTAAACTGAAACGTAATGTCTTACACATAAACATTTGGATAACAATTTTACGTATAGGCATAAATTAAAAAAAAAAAAAAAAAGTTGTCTTCTTCACAATCTCTGGCACGACCGGTAAAGTTGTAATTTGGGCCTCAAATCAATCAATATTCTTTGCCCACGTATCTTACCAAAGAAGCTAGGGGTTAAGGGTTGCGTTTGTGAACAGAAAGTTTGATATTGCCGTGTAATTGATTGTGTTTAAGCAAACTAATGACGTGCACATTGTAAATGTGACACGACATCATTTTCCCAACCATTGCAGATTTGATTGCTTTTTCAATATTCATATAGCATTGGTTGGAAAAATGGTGTCATGTAGCATTTACAATGCATATACCGTTAGTTTGCTTACACGTCTGAGTTTGAGTTTGTTGTTCTTTTTTTTTGTAACTTATGCCTAAACATAAAATTGTTAGCCGAAAAGTTTATGTGTAAGACATTACGTTTCAGTTTTACCACATCAGCCTCGTTCAATTATATATTAGGTGATCACTCACTCACTCACTCACTTCTGCCCATTTTCAAGGTAAAAGAGATAGAGAACAAAAGATATACAAATGGGCAATGAATTTATGACTGAATGAATGAATCAATTAATTGTGATAACTTAAATTTGATACATAATTGTTTCACTTACTCTCTTTTCAGTTTATACTTATTATGTTGATGAATGCATTATAGATTGTATAATGCAAATTCATTTAGATATGTAAACTATTCAAATGTGTTGCATGTATTTTCTTCTCTTCTCTTACTTGTAAAAGAACAATATTTAATCCAAGAGTAATCGGGCTTCTGTAATATGCATGTGTAGTTGGATAACATTTTTGTTTCGCAAAAAAAAAAAAAGTATTCTTTGCAGACTCATTTCTTTTTTTTTTTATTATTCAATATCTCTGCTACGATCGGTACATTCCATTGTCTATTTAGCTTTTGAACGACTATTGGAAGACCACATAGCGTTCCGAAAATGCCAAATATTTTTCATTATATGAGTTTATGTGCTGGCTGCACTTACGAAGAAAGCATTTCAAATGTAACATATAGACCATTTGGTTGATCAAAAGCTAAAGAAAAGTATTTTTAAAATTTAGATAGACTAATGTTAGACAATATTTTTTAATTGTGACAATATCAGTCCTTTGTATCGTCATAAATTCGGTCACGTTCCATCGAAAAAATGTATTAAATTTTGGACTGAAGGGTATTTCCAGGAAAACAGAGCTTATGAATTAGAGTAATTTCTAACAAAAAACTAATTGTCTAAAAGGCTGCCCTCATCAATCGGTGCCGACTAACATATTCAGAGCCGGTTCACATAATCGGAGCCCTTCTTTGTTTTTATCATTTTTACGCTAAATTTTTTCAATTCTTTACCAACAGTGATTATAACAGTTCAAAATACTAATTCACGCCTTTAGGACAGCAAAGCTCTCTCTTGTTTGCTAATTTAATGGCAATAACAGACTGAATCTAGGTTCTTGACATATTATTTCGGCTATGGTCAACCCACGGCACAAATGATTCAGACGATACTGTACACATTCCACGCCTTTCCACAGTGTAGAAAACACGTTGAAGGACTTGAGAATTGCATGACATTCTCCTTTTTTGGAATTTCAAAGACATAAGAATACATAGTTACAAAGAATGACAAGCTTACCCGTTTTTCAGTTGTTTTTGAGCCGACAATTTCGGAACCGGAAGACCAACACAACATTTTCTCATCGGAGCCATTGGCTCCGAATATGAAGTTTCCTACCCGTGATACAGTCGTTTACTGATGTATTTAAACCTAAAAACTCTTTACAACACGTAATCTGTACTTTCTCTAATTGTTCCGAAAATTCAGAACCAAAAATCTCTGCATCGTATAAAAGAATAGGCTTAACCATTGGGTCAAAAAGTTTGAAATAATCCCGAAATTAAAAGTTTCCAAACTTATGATAGCGAATATTGTTTTTTTTTTTTTTCCTTGATTGGCAAGTTTCAATTTTGCTCGTGACCATGACAATTTGGGAGTAAAAAGTAAACCCGTGTACTTGTAGAACGATGTTACATTGACTGGATTTTCACCAAATGTCCATTTCTCATAGTTCCTTAATGGTCCGCCATTTCTAAAGACCATTATTTCTGTTTTCTTTTAATTAACGGTCATACCAGTTTGTCTGCTATATTCATGGATAGAATTAAGTTGTTGCTGCAAATTTATTGCGGTTTCAGCGCAGTTGGCTACATCGTCGGTGAATAAAATACATAGAATTTCTGGAATGCTATCAGTTACAAAAATACCCCTGTGTCCCTTATCTCTTAATAGGGTACATAAATCATTGATGTATAGATTGAAGATTATAGTACTGGTTATGTCCCCTTGCCGGCTTCCCACGTTGCAAATAAACTTTTCTGTTAACTTTTCATTAATGCGGACATAACTGCGCATGTTAGAGTACAAAGACACTAATATTTGTAGAATCTTGCCATTTATACCTGTTTGTTTAAGACTGGTAAACAAATTCAGATGGATAAGCGAATCAAATGCTTTTTGAAAATCGATAAACAATACATAAAATCTACCGCCATGTTTACTAATATATTTTTGTATTAAACTTTGTAGAATAAACATATCAACAGTTGAGTACCCCGATCTGAATCCAGCTTGCGCTTCATCTATTATATCATTTGCTGATGCCCAAGTGCACAATCTATTGTGTATAATATCAGAAAAAAATATATTTAAAAACGTTGACTTAAGAAATCCCTCTGTAGTTTGACGGGTCATTCTTCGATCCTAATTTATGTACAGGTACAATTATGCTGTCCCGCCACATATCTGGAGTGGAAATACATGTATACCAGTACTGAATATTTCGTTGAAAAGCGAACATAAGAATGGAGCGATATGGTGGCAAGCATGTTTGTAAAACTCGGACCCAATGCCGTCAGAACCTTAAGCTTTTCCATTTTTTTAATTTTTTAATACTCCAAAAAACTTCTTCAATACAAATGGGCTTGTTCAAAATTTGATCATGATCGTTATTTGCTATATTTTCACACTCGAATGTTTCTAGCGATGGTTGGTTGTCTTTAAAGGACAAATCAACAGGTTTCAGAAAAATGTTAATTTTCAAAACTACTTTTATCAGGTTTTATCTGGTGGTACTTTGGTAATGTTGTAATAAAAAAAAAAAAAAAAAAATAGTATAAGTACTTTATTCCAATTTATATTTCTGCTTAATAGTTTTTACGACATCGCTTATTTCCCTTAGTTATTTGTTGCGTCGGGTTGCGTCCCTTGATTTATAACGTCATAGGCGTAGGATACTTGTTTCAAAATGGACGTTTTTTTTACCATATCAACTTGAGCGATACTGAAGACGAAGAAAAAGACAATTCTGGTCCAGTAAGAACGCGCATGTTCGAAGCAGTGCGTAAAGAAAATAATACACTTTCGGAGGATGAGACGGTCGATGGCAATAATTTTTCGTCTGTTGATGAACATGAAAATGACGATGAGGTGTTGGACGTTTCAACGTGGCGAGTATCGTGCGTTGGAAAATACGACGAGGCGGATATTGTTTAATGAAGAACTGACTTATAAATGGTAGAGTTATAAATGTTGCGTAAAATTTCATTTGAAGCAGTTTCGGTCGGTCGATGGGCAGAAAAAAAAGGGGGGGGGGGAAAGGGGGGTTGTTACACTTTCACATTTTGTGGATTGTTAATTGAAAAAGCTTTTCAAACATTGGAAAAAGCTTTATAACTTTATCCACAATATCTTCTGTCCTTTCAAAGACAAATTGCGATCCATATTTCATTTGTGATATTCAAATGCGTTGGATATTGACAATTCTAAAATCTTATAACTTGGTAAAGGGTTAACCCTTTACTCCCTTTACTAAACGGCAGAATTTTAGACTTGTCCACACTGAAAGTATTTGCAGACAACAAATGTGGCTTTGACAACGGAAAGGGTCTGAAAACGGGTAGAAAGCATCCTAGGAAAAGGAAAAAAATGCTGGTTTCAAGGAATTTCTCTTTTTCCAGCCATGTTCCTCAAAAGCCGTCTCCGTAAGCATGGTTAAAAGTCCGGACTGTGAAGTAAAGAGTAAAAGAATTGATTTGTGAAGCTGGCAGGAACATTCTGATTCCTATTAACTTTTTTCCGTTTTACAAAGTCTAAATTGTCTAAATTGAAAGCATTTGCAAACAACAAATTTACTGTATTTCAAATGATGAAGTTCGTCTTGAAAAGGGTGGAAACATCGTGAGAAAAAGAGAAAATCCTGGTTATCATCATTTTCTCCTCTTCCCACAATGTTTTTCAAGGCTTTCTTTCCTAGGGTCGTTAACACTCAGGATTGTGTGATGAAGTGTAATTTCAGCAAAACGCAGATTTGTTTTTTTCCCATTTGCACACTTCTTTCTGATTACCAGAGAGCATGACTTCTATCGAAAATTCAAATTTCACAATTTCCATATTGACACATGAATTAAAAAGATAGGTCTCGGTAGTTTGGAAGATGTCATATGAATGCGAACAAGGGAATACTTGATGCAATGCAAAAACCAGAATCACAAACAAGGGTTGTTTAAAAAAAAATGTTACAAATCAATTTTCAACCAATTGAGAGAGATTGACACTGTCACAAACATAACAGTGTAAAGGCGTGAGATATGCAAATGTTATGTAATCATTTCCTGTATTGTTTTAACTGGTTGGTCATTGTTTCGACAATGGCTATGTGGGAAAGCATCCAGTGGCTTGGAAAGAATGTTGTGCGGAGTACTGGTAAATAGAAACTCCAGGGAAGCATGGATAGGTGCACTGGCCGCCGCGATGTAACTGAAATAATGTTGAAAACGGAGGTAAACACCACACAATCAATCAATCATTTAACTGGTTGGTGATAACAGGGATCGTGTAATAAACGATCCCTGGTGGTTATCAACATTTATGACCATGACAAGGGAAAGCAAGGGCCTGAGTTCACCCTTAACCAAGCAAACTTAGTTTTGACTACACGTGCCCTGAAAAAAAAAAAAGTGTTTGAAAATCATTGTGGGGAGAAAAAGATACCATATGTGCAGGATTTTCCCTTCATTTTCTTATATGGGGTTTATTGGCCCACTTTCAAATGAATAAAAGAAGGCAAACATTTGAATTTTGGGGGGGTCATTAAGAAAATTTGGAGGTCCAAATTCAGGGAACCAGGGGGGCGAGGCAAAAGCCCTTCAAAACGGTAACCAGCATTTTCTGCTTTTCCAACAATGATTTTATCTTCTCAAAGACAGTTAACCCCATACCACACAACCCATAACCCTGAGTTTAAACGGCTCTGAGGAATTTTGCTTTTGAAAACATTATGGGAAATCGAGAAAATGTTGGTAACCAGCATTTTCTCCTTTTTTCGCGAAGTTTTCTTGACATCCAAAGACAAAAACCATCATTTTAACCACTTTCAACTTGTCGTCTGCAAATGCTTTCAATTTAGGCAAGTCGTTTGGTAAAGAGTTGCCATAAATAATACGATCAAAATTGAATTTGTTGTCTGCAAAATTTTGAATTCGGATGAATCTAAAATTTCGTTTTCTGGTAAAGAGTTACGCTTTACCACATAACCCAACCCCCGAGATTAAACCTTGAGGAATGATGCTTTTAAAAACGGGTCACGCTAAAATGCGCCACAACATGAATTTGAAAACATTTCAGAAAAAAAGCAGCTAGTAAGGAGCATTTTCTCCTTTTCCCACAATGAAGAGATGATTCAGAAAACGGTAAAAGATTACATATAACAATTCAAACTATCTTCATTTCAAGAAGAAAGATTTTTACCTCATGCCGAAGTTTCTTTTTGGAAATGGCCCTCGCGGAGTGATCTTAAACATGGCGGCGCCCCTGTAAATCGCTTAGCAACGACATGAACAACCACGATGAAATTATTCACATCTATCGATCTGTCGATGAAAGCTCCTAACGGGATTGATAAACCAAGCTGAAAATTTAATGTACAAACTGTTTGCGGACTGAAATATTCTTTGAAAGATAACGATAGAAAATTGACCCATGTTTTCATTTTTAAGAGGAGCCTTACAATTTCAATAACGATAAGACGGTGTGCTTCCGGAGACGTGCCAAATGTACCGTGTAGGTGCATATCAAGCTACCTGATACAGCCCAGGGATTTGATCACCGGATCACCCGAGGTATGCTGAATGTGTGTGTCCCACCATGGCATTCGGCATACCTCGGGTGATCCGGTGATCAAATCCCTCGGCTATATCACGTAGCTTGATATGTACCTACACGGTACATTTCGCACATTTCCGGAAGCACGCCACTTTACCCTTATTGAATGTAAGGCTCCTCTTAAAAAAAGAAGACATGAGTAAATTTTCTATCGTTATCTTTCTAAGACTATTTCAGTCGGCAAACAGTTTGTATATTCAATTTTTAGCGTGGTTTATCAATTCCGTTGGGAGTTTTCATCGACAGATCGATAGAAGTGAATAACTTCACCGTGGTCGTTCATGTTGTTGCTAAGCGATCTACAGGGGCGCCGCCATGTTAAGATCATGTGATTGGTAGTTCAAAATGGAAGCCTCCTTTATACGGACGAGGTTAGATGTAGGTATGGAATCGGCCGAGTTGTGACGAGTGCCACCATGGCTGATTCTTAGGTGTTGTATTTGAATACAAGTGGCGATAGTGTTACAGAGAAATTTTCTAGAGTAATTTCTCTTTTTACCGCGTTTTCAGAAGTATGTATGAAATAACTCTAGTCTGCTGCAATTTGAAAAAGTCGTCTGCAGGGTGTGACAAGTCAATTCAACCCTTTACCGCACAATACCGCCTTTTAACGACCCTGAGAAAGAAGCGTTTTGAAAACATTGTGGGACAAGGAGAAAATGGTGGTAACCAGCATTTTCTCCTTTTCTCACAATGTTTTCTACCTTATGAAACAAAAATTGCACCATTTTAGCCACACTGAAATTGTCGTCTGCAAATGCTTTCAATTTGGACAAGGCTAAAATTGTGTCATTTGGTAAAGGGTTAAAATCTATTCATTTAGCACGGTTAAAAGCAACTCCGAATTAAAACGACCCTGAAGAAAAATTCCCTGGGAAACGTTAACGAGACCGTCCTGCACCGACATAGAGAAGAGGTTTTGACACAGAAAATTCTACGGACAGTCAAGCTATCTAAGGGCAAGGCGCAGAGGAAGGCACAACATAAGAACAGTGAACAGTCCTAGATCCATGTCCACCTGTGGGCGAAGAAGAATAAGTAGACCTGTAAAGAGAAAGGGCTTTCCACCACATTTTGGAAAATAGAGTACATGAGTTTCCAAAGATTTCTCATCTGTCACTTTCCCGAAGATCGATAACAGGCTGCCAGTTTACATGCGAACTAGGCTTACATAGATTGGTTCCCGTACGTTTCGCCCCGAAACCATTTCCTCCCCTATTCGTTTCGCCCCAAAGACGTTTCCCCCGGTCATTTCGCCCCCACTGGTCGTTTCGCCTCCCTAGTTGTCCCTCCCCCCCCAGTCGTTTCGCCCCCCTGTACAAGATTAAACTAATTTACACCTTAGAACTTGTATTCATCTTTAACAGAACAATGGTTATAAGAGGCAAATATTTAAGTAGATTGATTAAACAACGCTCTGTAACGTCAGGCCTAAGGATCCTTAGTTACCGGCCAGCACCGGGCCTTAAAAGTGGATATTGGGGAAGGTGTAAAGTCCTAGGACTTGTTACACAAAGATTTTGAGGCTATTTTCCTAAAAATTTAAGTGTAACCATTCACTGACCATTTTTCTTATTTTCTTTTTCTATCGGTGGACTACCTTAAGGAACACTGACATGCATGGCGGACGGAAAAAACAATAACTATATCCCTCCGCCTTTGGCTGCCAGGGGTTGATATGTTGATATTTCAAGCCCAGTTTATGATTTTTCAGTTCTCGTCAACATGTATGGTTGTATTTTCAAGTGCTCGATAAAACAGCCTTCTCGTGACAATCCTGTTATCCAGCACGCGACTTCAGTAGAAGTGATAAGAATACGAGTATTTACCATTCATACACAATCCAGAGTTTATCTTTATGCTGATAAATTATCTGACTGTTGGGATCGATCAGGATCAGACGGCACAGAAGCTGTGCTATGATCTTTGAACCATAACGATAGTCATAAGCTCTCTTACATGAAACAGAAAATGTGCGTACATTAATGACGATGATATATAGTAAAACTGCTGCCAATGTTCTGCTACTTTACTGCTTCGCTTATTGTATGCTGTTGGAGACAAAACTATTCTCGTACTGCACCCACCCCTCTCTCTCTCTCTCTCTCTCTCTCTCTCTCACACACACACACACACACAGATCTCTGCTCACTCTCCCTTCCACACTTTTGGTCTGGGGGCGAAGCGACCAGCGGGGGAATTACATATACGATCCCTGCTCACACACTACCCTCTCTTATGGTTTAGGGGCGAAACGACTAGCGCGGAAATGGTTTGGGGGCGAAACGACAAGGGTTCGGAGGCGAAACGACTAGGGATGAAAAATAGGGGCGAAACGACTACGTAGGGAATCGACCAGGGGGGAAACCTCTTTGGGGCGAAACGTCTTGTTACCTCTAAACTGGCAACCTGTTATCGATCTTCGTATCAACGGACGGTTGGGGGAGATAAAACGGGTACCAGTTTATTTTACCTCTTGCAGTGGTGCGACACCTTGTGGGTTTTTTCCCTTGATACATAATAAGACTTCCTGAATATCGAAAACGAAATTGGAAAAAATGTCATTGCTCATTTTCCGATCACTGTCAGATCTTACTGTACTCACTATATTTAGAAGTATTCATGAGTAGTTCAAGGGAAGGTTAATCGTCATCAAAATTTCAAACCAAGGTAACCATTTCTTTTAGTTAGAGGGCAAAAGTTGGTCATTATTTTTTTTTTCGAAACAAAGACTTTCCTACAATGTAAACATTCAGAACATTCAATTAAAAATTACGGCACAATACTATGTAAGTAGGATGTCAGAAGATTCGGACCCAAGAAGATTCGGCCTCACACCGACCAGCGATTTTCGAGAAGATTCGGCCCTGAACTGCTGAAGTTGACAATATTCAGCCCCGAGACTGAGAGGGTTCGGAGGTTGAGAAGATTCGGCTCTGATGTTGAGAACATTTGGTCCACATTGTTTTATCGTATTTTTATATAGTTGATTCATTAAAATAATGCTACAGAGGCTGAACTGCTTAAAGGCGTCAAAACTAATGACTCTGGGATAGCAAATTATCTAGACACGAACAGAGATAGTTTTTTAAATGTCATGTTAGTCTTTACTCTAAGTAGAAATGTTGCCGAACATAATGATCATTAGCCTATATTATCACTATTTATCATCTTTTAAGCTTCCTTGCCACACAAAACAAAATTATAGACCAATCCAAATTGAGAGCAACATAGTAAATGTGGCACAAATGATGGACTTGTTTCAGAAAGGTCAGAAAACATTGTTGTTGGAAAAGGAGAAAATGCTGATTACCAGGATTTTCTCCTTCTACCACAATGTTTTTGATAGCTTTTTCTTTGTCAGGGTTGTTGAAAGGGTTAAACTCCAGTTCTAACATTGCAGGTGAAACATGGATCCGTCAAATGATGGCGACTCACTGGCTTACGTGACAGATGATGCCTTGTTTGGTTCCGGACCACCTCAGTGGAACAGTCATTTAGAGTCCCTGTCAGGCCATTCTAACGTGACAGATAATAGAGTAATTTACAATCGACTGCATAATGGTACCACCAATGGACATGCAAGTAATGGAGTTGCTGAGGTAATTTAGTATCCTGTCATTTTAGTACCCTGCCTGGAAATTCTTTTAGAGACTAAAACAAAAGGAGGATTAAATGCAGATACAAGTGGAATATAAGAACAGTCTGCATTTTTTTGTAGTCGGATCAGGTTGAGTTTTGTGTGTAAAACGGTGCATATCAGATGAGACTGCAGATCAAATCCAATGCAACCCTCTTTAACCCTTTACCACACGAAAAAATATTAGACTCATCCAAATTGAAAGCATTTGCTGACGACAATGTCAGTATGTCTTAAATAATATGATATTTCTTTGATAGGGTAGAAAACACTGTGTGAAAAGGAGAAAATGCTGGTTACCAGCATTTTCTCTTTTTCCCACAGTGTTTTCAAAAGGCTTCATCCTCAGGGTTGTTAAACTCGGGATTGTGTGGTAAAGGGTTAAGTAGGAAATGAAACCTGATTTGACCACACAGAAATGCAGACTGTCGTATTATTCCTTGTACTTTATACCTTTCCTTTATAACTGTGTTAAAAAAAAACTACAAAATAAATTGGAAATGCACTGGCATAAATGAAAAAAAATTAGAGCCACATGTTTTCGGGATTCAACAGAAAGAGCCAAACATTAATTCATAAAAGTAGTCTATGATCAGGATTGATTGATTGTAAGATGTTTAATGCCATTTTCAACATTATTTCAGTTATATTGTGGCATTCAGTGTACCTATCCATACTTTCCTGGAGTTTCTTGACCATTACTAGGCACAGTATTCCTTCCAAGCCACTGGCTGCTTTCCCACTTAACCATTGTTGAAACAGTGGTCAGTGGTGAGAGAGGAATGAATCTTGTGGCAGTGACCATCATCAGTCCTTGGAAAGAATTTGGCTGAGCTGGGGATTGAACCAGCGACCCCATGTATTCTGATTTGTTGCATATGTGTTTTAGTCAGATCCTTTATAGGTATATATATCATTCGAGTAGTTTCAGGGGCACTGAACAGTTAGAAAATGCCAGGGTATCTGACAGTGTAGAATAAAGGTCAGGGTGCTAGTTCATTGCAGAGGGTATTTGACAGTCTAGAATAAAGGTCAGGGTGCTAGTTCATTGCAGTTTGATCTAGATCAACACTGTCTGTAAAGGTGCCTTGAGTAAAGTTTTGTATTCTCAGGGTTACTCCACTTTACCTTTTGCTGAAGAAATCTCTTAACCCTTTACCACACAACAAAATTTTGTACTTTTAAAAATTCAAGACATTTACCAATGAAAATTCAAATATGGCTCATATGATGAAATTGTCTTTGATAGGGTAGAAAACATTGTGAGTAAAGGAGAAAATGCTGGTTACCAGCATATTAACTCTTTACCAAACAAAAAAAACTTTAGACTTGCCAAAGATGAAAAAATTTGCAGAAAACTAATGAAATGTTATTCAAAGGTGGAATTTGAAAGTCTGGAAAACATTGTCGGAAATGGTGAAAATACTGGTTACCAGTGTTTTTTTCCTTTCCATGATGTTTTCAAAAGGCCTTTTCCAAAGGGACGTTAAAACAAGGGATTGTTTGGGGAAGAAATAATCATTTTCCAGATGACCTTCTGAATATGTGTCCCTGAGCAATGAGACTTTTGAAAACCTTTGTGGAAAACTAGAAAATGCAGAACCTAGGGTTTTCACCCCATGTTTCTACCTTTTCAGCTATAGAAAGCATCATTTGAGCTACAGTTAACCCCTTACCACACAATACAGATTTGTTACGACCCTGAGAAAGAAAGCTTTGAAAAACATTGTTGGAAAAGGAGAAAGTGCTGGTAACCAGCATTTTTTCCTTTTCCAACTATGTTTTCTAACCTTTCATGGGCGAATTCTTTCACTTTTGCCATATTAATTATGTTGTCTGCAAATTCTTTCAATTGGGACAAGTCTAAGATTTTGTCATGTGGTGTAGAGTTAATTTGTTCTCTGCAGATGCCTAAATTATGAACAAATCTCAACTCTTTTACCAAATGTCAAAATTTTTTTCAAGTTCAGATTCAAAGCATTTCCAGACAAATCATAATGGGATTCAATTAAATAGGGTAGAAAATATTTTGGAAAAGGAGAAAATGTTGGCCTTTTCTCACAATGTTTCCAAAAGCCTTCATGGCTGGGGTCTTTAATATTTGGGATTATTTGATGAAGGGTAAAATTTTTAAAAGTCTTGTAAAGTGATAAGCATAGAGTGACTATTAATATAAAATATAACATGAACAGTGAAAACTTTGATTTACCCTTTACCAAATAATCCATAGTTTTAACATCCGTAAAGAAGAAGGGTTTTGAAAACATTGTGAGAAAAGGAGAAAATGCCGGTAACCAGCATTTTTACCAGCATTTTCCCCTTTTCCCACAATGTTTTCTACCCTTCCAAAGACAGTTTCAGTGTTTGAGTCAGATTTATTTTGTCATCTGTAATTGCTCTATGAAAAGTCTATTGATTTTATCATGTGGTAAAGAGTTAACCCTTTACCACACAATCGCGAGTTTTAACAACCCTAACAGAAAAGGCTTTTGAAGACATTGTGGGAAAAGGAGAAAATGCTGGTAACCAGCATTTCTTCTTTTTGTACAATGTTTTCTACCCTTCCCAAGACGAATTTCTATTTCTAAGTCACATTGATTTTGTCGTCTGCAAATGGTTTCAATTTAGACAAGTCTGAAATTTTGTTGTTTGGTAAAGAGTTAAGATAAGTTTTATGTCAGAAAGCTATTTCTGCATTCTAGGGGGTCAGATACAGGTCAGCAGACAGAAATGGAGAGGCAGGTACAAATCCCATGGGGGCACGACCTAAGGTAAATAACACAGCCAGACAGGAACAGTTGGTATATAATGACATAGAGGCTACTAGAAACAAAACAATAAAAGACAAAGAAAATAAAAATAAAAACAGTACAAAAAAGAAATCTACAAATCAGGAACAAAATGACTGGTTTCCTGCCTTAAGGAATAGAAGTAACAGTTCGAACTTTCAACCACCACTGCGGTTGGTAGACTACAGTAATAATCAGAGAAAAAATGGGAACAGTGTGAAACAAAAGAAACAGGCCATGAACCAGAATGTAGTCCTTGTTCATGACACCCAGGAAGATCAAGCCTGTGCAAATGATGTGAGCATTGAACCAGATGTATTTCTAAATCTACCCCCAGGGTTAGACCCTAATGCAGAGCCAAGTCGGATCCAACAGTTATATATCCGCCGAAATCGTCCGGGTCATGTGATGCAGCCAACTCCGTGTCAAGGTTTAGAGACAGAGGGCAACAATAGTCTGTTATGCAATGTTGGACTGAGAGAACAGAAAACAGACCCTTCAGTGAAGCGTATACATAATAACTTGTGGGGTAACAGCAAAAACTGTAATGTGAAAGAGACATCTAATGTGGGAAATGGTGCTGATATTAGTCTTAGTTCTTCTAGAAATGATGTTGAAACAGACTCAGACATACCACCCCTATCTTGTGCAGATTTACCAGGAGTGAATCATTTGCAGGCTAATTCAAGACTTGGAGCTGGTCAAATTGTTCAACAGTTTCCAGATAATCATATTTCGAATGATATAAATGGTCATACAGATTTACAGAATGTGACAGGAGCAAGTGATTCACAAATAACTGTGCCATACAGTAGTCCTGCTGATATACCAATGAACTTGGATAGTTTGCAGTCACAACTCCCAACAGACTTCATTTTTGGGGAAGGTGGAGATTATCATTTTGCTCAACAGTTGCAGGAGAAGTTTGATAAGGAAAACACTCTGATACAGAATCAGAGACAATATGATCATTTCTCAAACTTTGATTACTTAAATTTAAGCCCAGATCAGAGACGTGCAAGTGACAAACCTATGGTCAATAATTTAGCTCCAGTTTATGACCCGGACAGTTTAAATGACAGCTTATTTATGACTTGTCCAAATGGAGATGCTTGTGGCATAATGGAGTCGTCACAAGATGTGCAGTACGACCTGCCCTTATATAGAGGTCACAATCTATCACAGCAATCTAATGGTCATTGTTTAAGTAAGTAATTTGTTTTATACATAACTCTCTATCAAATGATTTTTTAGGAATATGGCTGTTGAATGTATTGTTGGAATAGAAGAAAATGCTAGTAGGATGCTGGTTACCAGCATTTTCTCACTTTCCCTTTGTCTTGTACCCTTTTTACTCTATATCAAATAACACAGTTTTGGACATGTCAGAATCCAAGGCAGTAGCAGATGAAAATTCAAATGTAGGCCAAATGGTATAAATTGTCTTTGAAAGGGTAGAAAAAAAACATGGGAAAAGGAGCATTTCCTTCTTTTCCGGTATTGTTTTAAAAAGTCGTCTTCCTCAAGGCCTTTAAAACTTGGGATTGTGCGGTAAGGTTTATAGACAAAGCGCAGCATTTGGGATACATTTTAGTAGCTGTCGTAAAATGTTTTCAATATGGACTGACAAGCCTGAGCTATTATCTATGAGGACTTGACTAAAGTGTCCTATATATTTACTCTTTACCGCATGATCATATTTTAGACTGGTCCAAATTCAAAGTATTTGCAGATGATGTATTAAATGAGACTCAAATGAAGAAAGTTCAAGTTTTTTTTTTCCTTAGGGTTGTGTAAACTTTGGATTGTGTGGTAAAGGGTAAACTTATTCTTCAGAAATAGTGTAGTGATATGATGGTGATTAGTGGAAAAAATCAAGTCAGGTGCAAAGAACCAGGCATTGCAATCTTAACAGTGTTTCTGCCAGAATATATCACAAAATAGCAGATAGTGTAGATCAAAGTAGGATTAGACTGCATGTTCTGTGCAGACTAGCCTTTGGTCTACAGCGTCCTCAAAAAGCAGACTGATGTTAATCTACCTTACCTACAAAAACAATGGTAACTGTGATGAGCACTCTTGGGGCGAGGGGTGGGGGGGTGGGGGGGGGGTCAGCATTTGTCATTTGTTACCTTGATCTTTTTACTTAATGTTTAACTATTCAATTCTTTTTGATCAAGGAATAAGAGGTTCATCTCTAGATGAACAACTTGCCAGAGAATTAGCTGAAAGGCTTCGGATGGAAGACGATGAAGAGCTAGCACGACAACTACAGGTAAGCACATAGTCCAGATCAAGCAGGTCAGTGGTTGAAATTAGCGCTAGCCTGACAGCAAAAAACTAGCAGATTTTCTCTCGGGCTTGTAAAAGTTCCTAATATACTAGCCTGATGGGCTTGTTAAATGCATATTGTTTAAAAATGATTCTACTTTCATTTTCACTTTGTAAACAAGCCCTTTGAGCCGCTAATATCATTTAATATGTCACTTGTATCCTAAACTTGTCTTGTCAAATTTGTTTACTGTGCTGTAGGAACCGTGTGGTATTACGGTTCCCAAAAATTACATAAATTATATATAATAAAGTAACATAAGCTGAGCCAAGTGGTAAATCCGGTGTTCGCTGATTTTGGCTGGTTTTACCGTGAGTTTATCCTTTCAGATTCGCCAGCTAGCTGAAAACTGGATGAGTGCGCCATGGCAAGGGTGTTTCAATTGCAGTTATATTTTAAAAGAATTCAAGAAATTTTTAATTATGAATTTTAGTAATGGTCGATACAGCTTTTGAAATTCCTATATTTCTACTCACAAAATGCAAGTCAGCGGAAAATACGAGCTGAATTTTCAAGCACTCAGAAAAAGTGCATGCAATCTATGGAGGGTCAATTTGCAAATTAAATAGATTTTACATGTGAATCCTTTTCGTATTAGACAAGGGTAATATCACACTGAGAAAATTCTTCGATGGTTAATTATATTTTCTGGGAATTTAAAAGAGATGTTAACTGGTTCTCGGGTCAGCTCAACTGAATGTAAAGCGTCTAAAAACTGAGAACTTTGTAATCGCCTAGCAAATGCGGATGGATCAGACATTGATCATTGGGTGAGAAAAGAAACATTGTTACCTGTAAATGATTCTTCAAATAAATAGTTATCAAAGATCTCCGACATGAACAATATGTATCAAGTGTAAAGGACGCACACATCACTGTTATCACAGCTAAAGAGCTCTGTCTTGTCATTTATGGAAAATGTGACAGTGATGTTAATTTGTTTATCTAGTGTAAAATAACAGATTCTGAAGCTACCTGCTACCCTTATTGACAAATTTATGTAAAATACTGTGTCAACATATATCCAAAAATTATTTGACATGAAAGATCGATTGTTACAATAAAAGCGAAAACCCATAACACAACAGAATGTCAGTTTGATACTGTCCAATCAGAGGCACTTTAGACAGTTTTTTCAGCTTCAAATGTGACTCTAAGCAGTAAGTTTACACAAACATCTGTATAAAAAAAATAATGATAATAATTAGTTGCTAAATCTCTGTCTAATAATGGGGAAAAACTTTGGTCACTTTATGAAAAGAAAATATCGAACAATTTACAATAAGAAGGGGAGGGGGGAAGTAATATTTAATGCTAAAATTTGACACTGAAGAATAAGTATTTTCATGAGCTATACAGGTAAAAAGCTGTTTTATACTTACTGTAATTGATTTCTCTAATTGATTTTAAAACTTTAAGAAAAAATAATAAAAAGAGAAATGTGAAAAAATAATAAAAAGAGAAATGTGAAAAACAAAATAGCCGTATAAAATAATGCTAGTCCTATATATACTTATTTTGACAGTGAATAAAAAGCCATTGCCAAAAATTTACCAGTGGACTTAAAAACGAAATTCAAACCCTGAAATATTTCGAGTTTGTGATTGGCTCAAACCTATATTATATGCCAACATGAAGACAGTAGTCCAGATCGAAGATTTTTAGCTTCGTGGACACTAAACAGGCCTTGGCTTAGACTAGATTTCGACTTTGAACATCATGTTTTGCGACTGATGTTTAGAGTCGGGGAGAGGGGGAGGAGACATCATTGTCATCGCCTCTAGGATGTTACCAGTATATTTTATAGGCTTACTA
Source organism: Tridacna gigas (assembly GCA_945859785.2). Classification (NCBI taxonomy): domain Eukaryota; kingdom Metazoa; phylum Mollusca; class Bivalvia; order Cardiida; family Cardiidae; genus Tridacna; species Tridacna gigas. The sequence continues at coordinate 31,122,946 of OX244028.2, forward strand.
AGTCTTGTAACATAAAACAGAATTTAAGTTGGGCTAGTAAATTTGTATTTGGGCTTGGCCGACATGCTTGTAAATTCCAATCCTAATTTCTATGACTGGCAGCTATGCGAAGATTCATAGTCACAAAGGGTTCTTAAGACTGTTCTTTATTCTTAATCCTTGACTTTTAACAACCCGGAGAAAGAAGCCTTTTGAAAACATTGTTGAAATGGGAGCATTGTCTCCTTTTCCCACTAGGTTTTCTACCCTATTAACTCTTTACCAAACGACAAAATTTTAGCCATGTCCAAATTGAAAGCATTTGAAGACAACAGTTTCAGTGTGGCTAAAATGATGCAATTTTTCTTTGATAGGGTAGACGACATTGTGGGAAAAGGAGAAAATACTGGTTACCAGCATTGTCTCCCTTTCCCACAATATTTTCAAAAGGCTTCTTTCCCAGGGTCGTTAAAAGGCAGCATTGTGTGGTAAAGAGTTAAAGACAAATTTCTTGATTTTAGCTGCTTGTGATTTGTTATCTGCAAATGCTTTCAATTTGGATGAACCTAAGATTTTGTTGTTTCGTAATGAGTTAAAGCGCCTTTCATATTTTTAGTTGCCCTTGCAGGCAGTTTTGATCAAGATCAGACTGCACAAAACATGCATTCTGATCTTTGATCCACACTGTCTGCTTTGCCTAGACCAAGCACAGACATATGAATGTTACTCAGATGGTAGAAAACATTAAGGAAAAAGGAAAAAATACTGGTTATCATCATTTTCTCCTTTTCCCTTATTTTTTTCAAAAGCCTTCGTCCGCAAATCATATGAGTTTGGGATTGCTTAGTACAGGGTTAAAAACATTTTTCTAGGCATGTTAAGTAAAATTTCATTTCATATACCAACTAAGCTCAGATCCTAATTTACTTTGATAACTGATAATTGTCTTACCAGGAACAAGATGACATGGAAGAAAGAGTTTATGGATATAGTAACCATGGCAACAGAGCATCAGACATTAATACATACAGAGAAAATTCAGAACCCCTTCATGTTCTTTTCAACAGAACCTCCTGGCGTAGACCACTAACAATTTCTGTAAGGGAAAACCTTATACTGCACTGTTCTATTCTGCACTGTACTGTACAATACTATATACAAATGGAATATTACAACAATCTGCATTTCTGTGTGGTCAGATCAGATTGAGTTGTTAGTGTAATGAAGTGTGTATTGGATGAGACTGAAGACAGAATCTGATGCAAACCTCTTTACACACACAACAAGGCCTTATCCAACCACACAGAAATTCAGACTGTTGTAATGTTCCATTTACTTTTGACCTTCCTTTTTTGACTGTAAAACTTCACAAAATAAATAAAGTAACTCATGAAGTCAGAGAGCAGCACATTTTGGGGGATTTGACAGAAAGAGCCAAACTTGAAGACAAGTTGATTGATTTATCTCTAAAAACATGTGAGCAGCACTCTGACAAAAAGGGGCTTAATGCATCTCTATAATGAATTATACCAATTTGTCCAACAACCAACTGATTCGTAAGGTACAGTGGTCCTTGGACATGGAGAAAATTTACAAATAGCAAAAAGTTTAAACCCATGTTAGCCTGCACGAACTACGCAAGGTGACATAGGTTGATACTTTTTGCAGATGTATTACACCATCTTGTCAAAGAGCATGGCTCTTATGTATATGAAAAAGAAATTTTCTGTCAATAAAAATATCCCAGATACAGTGATTACAATGCTGTTTTAATTCCCATATCATACTTAAGCCTTTCCTAAATGACAAATTTTGGACTGGTCCGAATTGAAAGAGTTTGCAGATGACAATTTTAAATTTGATGAAAATGGCAGAAAGGTCTCAAAAAGGGTAGAAAACACTGTGGGAAAAGGAGAAATTGCTCGTTACGAGCAATTTCTCCTTTTCCCACAGTGTTTTCAAAAGACTTCTACTGCAGACACGTGAAAACCAGGGCTTGTTTGGGAAAGGATTAAGATCAAACAGTATAGATCCAATTTCAGACTTCTATGCAGTTTGACATTGATCTTTCTCTGTCTTTAAATAAAGTTGAGTCTATTGGGTCCTTATTCAACAACCATTCTTAAAAACATTATTAGTCGTATTCCCAAGAATTTTCTAAAGTTGAGAGTAAAACAACTTCTGATTGGCAGAACCAAATGGATCAGATATTAATCAGAAGTTGTGTTACTTTCTAAATCTAGAATATGACTTAGAATGATTCTAAGAATGGTTGGTGAATACGGAATCTGTACTTCAATCGTGATTAACCCTTTACCAGATGAAAAAATTATCCTTTTATCAAAATGACAAAGTTTTACACTGTTCCATTTTGCAAGAATTTTGAGATGACATTAAATGCAGCGAAAAAATGAAGACAATTCTTCTTTGATAAAGTAGAAAACATTGTGGAAAATAAAAGAAAATGCTGTTACATTACCAGTATTTTCTCTTTTTGTTTTCACAATTTTTTTAAATTGAAGACAGCATTACAAGCTAAAATCAAGAGATTTTTGTTTGACAATGTAGAAAACATTGTGGAATAAGAAAATGATAGTAACAAGCATTTTCTTATTTTCCCACAATACCTGCACAGGCCTGTTTCCTTGGGATTGGCAAAATACAGGATTGTGTGGTCCAAAGATAAGGTGTTTCCTTACCAAAAGCAATTTTCAGATGGCAAGCTAAGTATGGTTAAAATTGCATGACTTGTCATTTAATTGACAGGAAACATTTTAGAAAAATGCTGGTGATCAGCATTTTCTCCTTTTATGGTTATCTTTTAAAAGCCATCATCTCTAGTGTCGTGAAAACAGGAAATTTTTATGTTTGTGAAGGAATGAATGAATATTTTTTTCTCCACAGAGAAATTATACTGACAGACACAACCCAAATGTGATGGACTCTACTACAAGAGGCCAGTCATCCACAGAGAGACCTCTTACAAGAAGGCATCCTTTGGAAACGAACGAGTTGGACTATCTGGAAAACATTCATTCCCCAAATCAAATGGGACAATATGAAGTTAATCCTGACTTAATGTTTGATGACTATGGCGAAGAGAGCTTAGTCAGTATTACTGTAAGTTAAGTTAAATTTTGATATTGGCCCTAGCAAACCATTTTTTTCTGTTAGCAGGTAAACTGGAATTAACCCTTAATCACACAATCCCGACTTTTAGCAACCATGAGGAAGAAGCCTTTTGAAAATATTGTGGGTAAAGGAGAAAATGCTGGTAACCAGCATTTCCTACTTTTTCCACAATGTTTTCTACCCTGTCATAGACAAATTCCATCATTTGAACCACACTTAAATCATTGTCTGCATTTTTGGTGTGTGGTAAAGAGTTAACCAGCCTAGATGATCATTTGATCATGTTCTCAGGAACATGCATGTTCATAAGAAAGCATGGTTGAAATACAAACTGCCCCGTCTAGAATTCGAATCCATGCGGTGAATATCCTTGTTTATAGAGGCTTAAAAAACCAATACACTAACCACAGAGCTAAAGAGAATTCTCCCTAACGCAGCTGGTAGGTATTGAATTTATACGGAAAGAAGCTATGCAGTATGGAAGGAGTGGTTTTGCGTGACACACCCCCTCTCAGAGGTCATTATCTTGATGACTTGAGGCCTTGTAAGGCAGTTAAGTCTATCTTTTTGATAACAAATGACTCCATGAGCCAATCCAGGACGAGTCCCCATCTTAGGAACCTGATGTGGCTTCTTGGTTCTGATTAGCGTTCAACCCTATATGGCTTTTTATCTCCTTTGAAAAAATTGGATCAAATGACTTTTAAAAATGTTTTGAAATAGGAGAATTAATATGACTTAACCTCTTTACCAAAGAGCAATTCTTAGACTTGTCAAGTTGAAAACATTTGCAGACATCAAATAGAAAAAGGCTTAATTGGTGAGATTTGTCTGTGATAGGGTAGAAAACATTATGGAAAGAGGAGAAAATACCAGCATTTTCTACATTTCCCTCAATGTTTTTTGCCCCTTCAGGGACAAATCCCATCATTTTAGCAACATCTAATTTGTTATCAGCAAGTGCTTCCAATTCAGACAAGTGTAGGACTTTGTTATGGGGTAAAGGTTGAAGAGACATGCCCAGTGCGGAACCTGGTAAGTGGGTCATACATACTGGGCTTGAAACCAAGGGGTGGCAGGTTTGATTCCTTGCTTGAACAATGAGTTATTGCCATAGCCCTGTTGTCATCTGCATCATCGTCATTGTTATGCAAAAACTTTGACCTCTTATAATATCTTTGTTATTACTGAAAATGTTTACTCAAACTGGATGAGTTGTTGACTATCAAAAGGGGAACCAATACAACAAAGGCAGGTAACCATCAAAGCATATTTGACACATTGATGCCCCTTTTTTGACTTAACAATTTTCACCGAAAATCAAGCAACTGCAGTTGAGCGTTGGCACCAGCATCCAGTGCTCTTTTTTGTCTGAGGATTGATGATAGTCATCGCAACAAGATATATTCCTCCTTTTCTGCTCAACATTGTTTTTCCATAATGCTTATAACATAAGGTACCTGGTGGTTTTGAAAGAATGTCAAGTGAAGAAACTCCAGGGAAGCATGGTAAGGTGCTCTGGCCACAGCCATATAATTAAAACAAGAGCACCACATGCAGGTGCCAATGCTTGGCTGCTGTTGCTTGATTTTCAGTGACAATTTTAAATTGTAAAATGGTTATCTGCCCTTGTTATATGGGTTCCCCTTTTGATAGTTAAACAACTCGTCTGAGTTTGAAGTAAACATCCTCAGTAATAACAGAGATATTACAAAATGTTAGACAATGATGATGCAGACGATGATAATAACAACACCAGGGTCCGTATTCACCAACCATTCTTAAGAATATTCTTGGTCTTGTTCTCCAAAATTTTCCAAATTTGAAAGTAACACACCTTCTGATTGGCTAAACCATTTGGTTTAGCCAATCAGAAGTTGTGTTACTTTCAAACTTGGAAAATCTTGAAGAATAAGTCTAAGAACGTTCTTAAGAATGGTTGGTGAATACGGACCCAGGGCTACAACAATACCTCGATGTTTTCTTGGAAAACAGCCAAGCTAATAATTTTGAAAACAGCTATTAACACCAACAGGATTTGGAAAGATTAAAAGAGAAAGTTTCTTTTCTTATTTCAGAGAGATCCGCGGATGTTGGCCACCTTGTTAATGGAGAGGGCTCCAGATATGATGGTTCCTAATGAAATAGACCTGAATGATTATGAGGTAAGAGTGAAGTGTTTAAACCCTTAAAGATACATCCTTACAGCCAGAGAGAGAAAAAAAAAAAAGGTGTTGAAATTTGATAGACTGTAGAATGGTTTAGAATTTAGACAGCTGTGTAAGCATAGATAAATTACAGATATCTGTGGTGTAAGGAATAAATGTACATACTGGAAATATTGGATTTAAAACCGGAAACATCACAACAATGATTTCTTTGATAGCCTCCAGAAAATGAAAAGCATTTTCTATCAGTCATAATCTATGCAACCTTTCACCGTCATGAGCAACATTTCGTATGAAGATACCAGAATGACTATAGTTTGATAAAATAAAGATGAAATGGGATAAAAACTGGCTGAAAATGAGTGTAGATGTATCTTTAAAGCTTTGGAACCAACTTAAGTTGTTTTTGCGGAGATGCAGTCTGATCTTTGAGCTACACGATAGTGTAGATCCAAGATCAAACTGCATGTTCTGTGCAGTCTGATCTTGATCTACCCTGCCCACAAAAGCTACTCAGTTTGATGAAATTCTTGACTTTTTGTAATGATTAATTGTTTCAGCTAATTTTTTATTAAAGGATCTCTTGATTTTACCATACAAAAGTATATTAAGTAGGTTTGTAAATTTCATAATTTTTCATTCTTTCAAAGACAATCCAATTATTTTAGCCACACTCTATAAATTCCATCTAGACAATGTTAGCTCTTTCCCAAATGCCAAAATTTTGGACATATCCAAGTCCAAAGAATTAGCGGACAACAATTTAGATGTGATTCATATCATTGGATTTGCCTTTCGAAGGGTAGAAAACATTGTGGGAAAAGGAGAAAATGCTGGTTACCAGCATTTTCTCCTTTTCCCACAATGTTTTCAAAAGTCTTTTCTGTTAGGGTCCTTGAAACTATGGATTGTGTGGTAAAGGGTTACAATTTCGTTGTCTGGTAAAGACTTGAATATGTGCTATGCCCTGGCAAAAGGGATTTAATGCAACTCCATAAGGCATTGTACCAAGCAAGTCATCACATAATTATTGATCCATAAAATCCATTTTTTTTTTTCAAAGCAGTTGACAGGATCTGGAAGTAGAATGGTCCATTACCATGTAAAAAATTTACTGAAAGCAAAAAGTCTCGCAGATTGCACAGGCTAGCCTGGGTCAATACTTTTTGCAGATGCATTAAGCCCCCTTTTCACAGAGCATGGATCATATATATTTTTTTAAATTTGTTCAATATGTGTCCAACATTGTAGGCACTGTGGGAGTTAGCAGAGGGGCTAGGGGAGGTGAAGCGTGTAGGTATGGAACAGAGCGAGATCGTCACGCTACCGGTCCACATTTATCAGGGCCCAACAGGCTCAGACGACAACAAAACAGACTGTTTGGTGTGCTTGAGTGAGTTTCAAAAAGGGGAGACGTTGAGGACCCTTCCATGTTGTCATATCTACCATGAAGATTGTATTGATGAGTGGCTGAAGGTATGTTTAAAACAATTGACTGGCACTCTAGGAAAAAGGGATTTAATACACCTTCGTAATGCATTATACATGTATCAAGCAAGCTGTTGCATAGTAAAGGGCCAGTTTGTGTAAAAAAATGTCACAAGATAGAATGGTCATGCAGAAAACTTACCCATAACAAAAAGCTTTGACTCCAGTCAGCATTGAACCCCTTTTTCACAGAGCATGGCTCAATTTTTATCATCAGCATTTTACATCAGTAACATTTTTTTTGGTCATATGTAATAGAAATTAAAAAAAAAAACAAAAAAAAACTGAGACTACATGTTATCACTGAAGACAGAAAGACAGTCTATGTGTACTTTATAGATAGAAGCTAACTATTGCATAAAAGACCTGGTTTTTGTTTTTACTGCAAGGCACGATTAATTTCAGATTAACCCTTTACCACATGACAAAATTTTACACTTCTCCAAATTGAAAGCACTTGTAGACGACAAATTAGGATGCTTTAAATGGTGAGATTGTCTGTAAAAGGTCAGAAAACATTGTTGGAAAAGGAGAAAATACTGTTTCCCACAATGTTTTCAAAAGGCTTTTGCCTCAGGGTCGTTAAAACTTGAGATTGTGTGGTAAAGGGTTAAGCCTGTACCAAGCAATCTTGTATATTTACAACCCTTAGGAATAAAGCTTCTCAAAACATTATGGAATAAGGAGAAAATGCTAGCCTTGTATTTGTATGCATTGAACCGAAACAATAATGCTGTTTCAAACATGTTCAATTTACTATTGTTAACCCTTTCCCAAAGAAGCCCTGGTTTTCACGTGTCTGCAGTACAAGTCTTTTGAAAACACTGTGGGAAAAGGAGAAATTGCTCGTAATGAGCAATTGCTCCTTTTCCCACAGTGTTTTCGACCCTTTTTGAGACTTTTCTGCCATTTGCATCAAATTTAAAATTGTCGTCTGCAAACTCTTTCAATTTGGATCAGTCCAAAATTTGTCATTTGGGAAAGGGTTAGTATCTGTCAAATAGGTTGTCCCATTTACAGCATATACAATTGGTACTGGATATTTCAAAATTTTGAAGATGAGCTCAGTCAGTAGCAAATAGGACGCTCAATCCAGGTGTCATGAGTTGGTATCCTACCTTGGCCAAACTTTTCTTGAGAAATGACAATAGTCCTTGAGACAGATTTGCTTCCATCCTCACTTTTAGATACTGTTTTGCTGATGTTGGTCTGTGTCGTCACGCAAAAACTTTGACATTTTATAATATCTCTGTTATTATGGAAGATGTTTGCTTCAAAGTTGGACAAGTTGTTAAAAATCAAAAGGGGAACCTATACTACATGGGCAGGTAACCATCAAAGTATTTTTGACAGAGTTTTGCCCCTTATTCGACTTAGAATTTTCAATGAACATCAAGCACCTGTAGTGGAGTGTTTGCACCAGCATGCAGTGCTCTTATTTATCTTTACCAACCATTCTTGAGAGCTTTCTCAGTCTTATTCACTAAAATTTTCTAGATTTGAGAGTAACACATTTTCTGATTGGCCGAACCAAATAGTTTGGCCAAACTAAATAGTTTGGCCTATCAGAAGTTGTGTTAGTTCTAAATCTAGAATTAGACTATGAATGAAATTTAGAGTGGTTGGTGAATACAGGCCCTGACCTCCTTGTAAATTTTTTGTTTCAGAGAAATGCTATATGTCCTGTTTGTCGACAGCCTGCTACACACAGAGAATGAAGACAGATTTCCAATTAATATTTTTGTCTCATTGCTTTCGTATTCTTAGTGCAGTGGAACCCCTATTGTGAATATTCAAATTTGAGATTCGTTACGTTTTAATTCAGTCGGATTTTTCAGAGCTGATTCAGATAAGACTCAAGTGCATATGAAAAATTGCAAAATGGTGTTCCATGCATCTCCATAATGCATTACACCAAGGAACTTGTTATTTGTTATGGATCCATTTTTTTATAAAAAACATTAGGTACATGAGGTAGACTGGTCCTTTGATATGCAGAAAGTTGACCAATAGCAAAAGGTTTGGAGTGGTCCTGCCTGGCTCAGAGGTAAAGTATAGGACTTATGACCTGGAGACCCCAGGTTTTTAGCCTCACGGTTTTTCATGGGACTGTCCTCAGGCAAGACACTTCAGAGCCCTGGTCTAGTGCTTATGAAACACAGAAAATACATGAATATATGAAATAATGTTGAAAGCAGAGCATGTTTGATTTGTATGTTGGTGTGATGCAAACTCTTTATTAGATGACTAAATTTTTTATTTGTCCTCATTAAAAGCCTTTGCAAACAAAAAAATAAAAGTGGCTCCTAAGATGGAATTGATTTTATAGGGTTAAAAACATATCAGAAAAAGGAGAGAATGCTGGTCACCAGCATTTTCTCCTTATTTCAACAATGATTTCAAAAGTCTTGTTCCCCGGGGTCACAGAAACATGAGATTGTGAGGTAAAGGATCAACATTCATCAGTTGATAGCCACATTCTGCTATTTATGTATCTGTATGTTGGCGTGATGATAAGCAGCATTTTCTCCTTTTCCCACAGAGTTTTCTGCCCTTTCGCTTTTACTTTCAATCGTTTTAGCCACATTTAACCCTTTACCAAACATCAAAATTTTTAGGCTGTTCAAAATTAAAAGCATTTGCAGACAACACATTAAATTTAGCTTAATGGTGATAATTGTCTGTGAAAGTGTATAAAACCTTGTGAGAAAATGAGAAAATGCTTGTCTGCCTTTCCTACTTTCCTACAAGTTTTTCAAAAGGCGATTTCATCAGGGTCGTTAAACCTGGGTATTGTGTGGTAAATGTGTTGTCTGCAAGTGCTTTGAATGTGGACAAGTCAAAAATTTAGTCATTTGGTACACAGTTAAACACATCATCAACAATATTTCAGTTATTCAACAGTAGCTACTGTGTCCATATATGTTACGATTGTCATTTTTACTAGTGCTGTGTGTTACACCTTTTTTTCCCCGTACAAATTTTCTATTAAAAAATGCAGAACTAGCTATCTACTGGAAGACCACAAATTAGAAGCTTTTTAAAAGTATTCTAAATGGCAAATAAAATGAGGCTGAATTTATTGGATATGTGGGCAGAAAACATTGTGGGAAAGATTGCAGAAACTCAAAAGATGGATCTGAAGTCAGAATGCATGTTATGTGCAATATGAGCTTGATCTATGCCATTTGCAAAAAGCATTGTTTTGGACCATGGCTTTGGTAGGAATTAAGAATCGCTTGTATTTTTGACAAAAAATCATAGTTTTGAATATAGCTGAAACTATGTTTACTCTTTACCACACGACAAAATTTGTAGACTTGTCCAGATTGAAAGCATTTGTAGATGACAATCTAAGTGTGACACAAATGATGAAATTTATCTTGGATAGGGTAGAAAACATCGTGGGAAAAGGAGAAAATGCTGGTTACCAGCATTTTCTCCTTTTTCCCACAATGTTTTTAAAAGGCTTCTTCCTCAGGGTCATTAAAACTGGGGATTGAGTGGTAAAGGGTTAACTCATTACCAAACGACAATATTTTAGGCTTGCCCAAATTGAAAGCATTTGCAGACGACAAAATAAAAGTGACTGAAAATTTGAAATTTGTTTTGTGAAGGGTAGAAAAGATTGTGGGAAAAGGAGAAAATGCTGGTTACCAGCATTTTCTCCTTTCCCCACAATCTTTTCTAAAGGCTTCTTTCTCAGGGGCATCAAAAGTAGGGATTGTGTGGTAATGGGTTAAACAGCTACTAGGCCTGCCCAGAGAGGTTAGCCTTGGTCCCATGGGTGGTTGATTTTGACAAGTTTGAATGTTCATCAGTGACTTGAATGAATGTCTATGTTTACATGTTTGAATAACAAGATTATATGATCATTATTACTTTTTATCCCAGCAACACAAATATTTACATGTATACTGGAGTCAGCCTTTCTGTTTGTCAGTCTTTCTGTGGATACATTTGCATAACGACCCTTAGAAAGAAGGATTTCGGAAACATTTTAGGAAATGGAGAAAATGCTGGTGACCAGCATTTTCTCCTTTGTCCAAAAATGTTTTCTTCCCTTTCAAAGACAAATCCCATCACTTGAGTCACATTCACCTTATTGTCTTTAAATGCTTTCAGTATGGACAGGTCTAAAATTTTGTGTGGTAAAGGGGCTATTTGGGCAAATGCTGTGTGCATTATTCACATTAGGTTTGTTCAAAAGTTACTGCCATCACTATCAAAGCCCTAGGCAGGGATATTAAGGCACTGTTTACTGTTGTCATAAGCTTGAAAATTTAGCAACTGAACATTTTGTCTGTGATATATTGTATGTATATGAAGTACTATTTGTTCCTTGATCAGTTGTTCTTATGACTAGCCATAAAATCTTAACCCTCATTACATGTATTTTCTGATTTTCCTATACATATGAAACCTGTGAAAATATATAGGAAAATAAGAAGGCCATGATTGCCCTGTATTGCTGCACTGGCTTTTAACCCTTTTCTACACAATTCCAAGTTTTAATGCCCCTGAAAGAGAAGGCTTCTAAAAACGTTGTTGGAAAAGGAGAAAATGTTGTCAGTAAGCATTTTCTCCTTTTCTGACAATGTTTCCTACCCTATCAAAGGCAGAAATAAACATATAAGCTACATTCAATTTGTCGTCTGCAATGGCTTTTAATTTTAATTTGGTAAGAGTCGAAAAAATTGTGATTTTGTAAAGAGTAAAATAAATATATCATGCACTTAACTGGCATTGACAGAGAAATACAGCATAAAAAGTCAGTATGGCAATAAACTTACATGGAAAAAAATACTCCCCCCCCCCCCCACAAAGAAAAGTCCTATCTTTTTAAAATTCAAAGATAATGTCAGTGAATACTTGCAAGTTTTCTGAATGGCATGAAAGGTAAAGTGCTGGATTGATTGATTGTATGGTCTTTAATGCCGTTTTCAACATTATTTCAGTTATATCGTGGTGGCCAGTGCACCTGTCCATGCTTTCCTGGAGTTTCTTTTACCAATACTACGCACAATATTCTTTACAAGCCACTGGCTGCTTTTCCCACATAACCATTGTCGAAACAATTGTCAACGGTGAGAGAGCAAAGAATCCTGTCGCAATGACTATCATCAGTCCTCGGAAAGAAATTGGCCGAGCCGGGGATCGAACCAGCGACCTCCTGTTCTGAAGTCCTGTATGCTACCGACTGAGCTATGGGGGCTTGGCAGTAAAGTGTTGGAACAGAAAACTGAATGAAAATAACTAGGGACGGGAACAAATACAAATGCTGGTGTTTGAATATTGGATTTTTAGTATTTGAATATATTCAATTATTCGATCAAAGAATTCTAGAATTGTTTTATGGTCCGGTGTCCAAAATTTTAATGTCCGAATACTGGTAGACTTAGCAACACTTGCATCTAACAAAATCAAATATGCTCATCAGATACTTTCACAAGCTAGATCACTAAACTTTATAGAGAAAGGGCTTCAGTGAATGTGAAATCAGTCACATACCTTGCATAATTTATTTTTTATGGCGTTAACGTTTCCTTGTGCCGGTATCAAAGTAAAGACCTAAATCAAAGTATGCTAAGTATTGCAAGTCTCATTCACCATAAAAATTTCACTTGCAATGAAAATTAAGTACAATTACAATTAAGTCGAAATACACAATTCATGTGGAAGAATTACAGGTTTTAATTCTAGGGTTGATAAACCATTTAATTGCTTCGTGTAAAAAATATTTGATCATATACAACAACAACGACGACAACAACAGACCCTAGCCTTATGCATGTATCATTGACAAAGTTGCGTTGGCAAATCTTTCACCGATTAAGACTGGACAATGACGGGTTTAATAGAGGGTGATAATTAGAAGACCAGTCAAAGGTGTTATGTAAATTAATAAACTGGTACCCGTTGTATCTCCCGTAGCCGTCCGATAGACAACAGGCAACACCCGATTTATCGACGGCAGGTATTGGTTTTCACATGTACCAAATCCACCAATCAGACAGCTCGTAGCAGAATGCCTTGTTTTGTTTTAAAATAAGCGAGCAATATTCTACCTTTAGCCAAGATTTTCATGATAGACAAAGATTTTTCTGACCACAATCAACTTATCAAAATCATTAAAGAATTTAATCTTTATCGATAATGTCTATTTCTGTGCATAAATAAGATTTATATTTAAATTTCCAAGTCTCGCGTTATCTCATGAAATCTCGAACCGGGCAGAAACTCGACTTGTAAGGCTTGGGTGTTACCTGTTGTCGATACGAAGATCGATAACAGGCTACCAGTTTAGTAAATTAATAGGTGTTAAAAAAAGCTGGACACGTGTAAACAACACATCGACAGATACACAGCTGAGTGACAGAGCACGGGATCGTATCGGTTTTTGAAATCATTCTTTTTTCCTATTGACGGTCAATTCATTAAGCATTGTAAAAGAAGAACAAAAAGACTATTCGAATACTAAATTCATATTTGAATATTCAGCCGTTTAATAGAAAGCTGTATTCGGTCCCATCCCTTGAAGAAACCTTACTTTATATTAAATACTCCACTCATCTGAGCATAACTATTTGCATCAAGATAAATCACACTCCCTGAAAACATTTTCTATTAAAAAAACTTGAATACCTAATATCCATCATGTAATAGTGCAATTTGATGAGGTAAATTGTAGCAAACTTTACATATCTTATAACAGGAGTTATTTCCCTTGATCACTAAATAAAATTTAAGTCATAGTAACAAACTTTATTTATCTTATAACAGGGTTTATTTCCCTTGATTACTAAATAAAATTTAAGTCATAGTAACAAACTTTACATGTCTTATAACAGGGGTTATTCCCATAATCATTAAATAAAATTTAAGTCACTCTATAAGCCCATGTGAAACATGTGATCCCAGGGATGGGGCCAATTTTGACCCCAGGGCAATAATTTCAAGAATATGGTAGAGGTCTATTTGATGAAGCTGCATATCAAATTGGTAACCCTATGCCATATTGTTTCAGACAAGAAGATTTTTAAAGATTTTCAATACTTTTCAGTTTTGTTGCCATGGCAACTGGAGTTTTTAATGGAATCAAATTCTTTAAGGGAATTTTGAAGAGGACCAGGATCATCTCTGTGAAGTTTCATCAAAATTGGATTGGTAATTTCAGAGAAGATGTTTGAAATAAAAGTTAACTCACAGATGCACGGCAGACACCATGACAAAACTCCCTGGCCTTGGCCGGTGGAGCTTAAAGTGAGAAAAACTCACTTAACACAAAGGCCTACTGCCAGACAATTCCAGAGGCTACATTTTCAGCTGGAAACTTATGAAACTTGGTCAGAAAGTTTGTCTGGATAAAATCTTGGACAATTTCGAAATTGGATCATGTTGGGTCAAAAAGTAGGTCACTGGGCCAAATCATTGGATAAACCTTGTGTGCACTATAGAGGCTACATTTTTGGTCAAATACTCATGAAACTCGGTCAGAATATTTGTCTTGATAATATCTCAGATAGCTTGGAAATTGGGGCATGTTGGGTCAAAAAAGTAGGTCACTGGGCCAAATCTTAGAAAAAATCTTATGTGCACTCTAGAGGCCACATTTTCAACTTGATACTCTTAAAACATGGTCAGAATATTTGTCTTGATACTCTCTTGGACAAGTTCCAATTGGGTCATGTCGATCAAAAAGTAGGTCTCTGGGCTGAATTTAGAAAAACCTTGTCTTCACGTTAGAGGCCATATTGTCAGCCTGCTACTCATGAAACTAGGTCAGAGCGTTTGTCTTGATGATATCTCAGACTAGTATGGAAGTGGGTCATGTCAGGTCAAAAAGTAGGTTACTGGGCCAAATCTTTGAAAAACCTTGCTTGCACCATAAAGGCCACATTCTCAGCCTGAAACTTGGTCAGAATGTTTGTCTTGATGAAATCTTGGACTAGGTGGAAATTGGGTAATGTCTGGTCAAAAAGTAGGTCACTGGGCTCAATCTTAGAAAATCATTGTGTGCACTGTATAGGCCACATTTTCAACCTGATACTCAAGAAACTTTGTCAGAATGTTTATCTTGATGATATCTTGGACAAGTTGGAGATTGGATCATGCCTGGTGAAAAAGTAGGTAATTTGGACAAATCTGAGTAAAACTTTGTGGGCACTTGAGAGACCACATATTCAGTCTGACACTCATCAAAATGTAATTAGAATGTTTGTCTTGATGATATCTCTGACAAGTTCAAAATTAGGTCAAGTCAAAAAGTAGGTCACTGACACTCATGTGTTTCACATCATAAAAACCCAGGTGAGTGCTTTAGGGCCCCTGGTTACCAGCATTTTCTCTTTTTCCCACAATGTTTTACAAGCCTTCCTCCTCAGGATCATGTAAACTTTGGATTGTTTGAAAAAGGGTTAAAAAAAGAAACACACCCACCAATTTTGAAGTTTGTCCAAGTTTTATTCATGCTATTTATCTATCACTAAATTTCTGGAGTAGTATACAGTAAAAGTAAGTCTTGATGGCCACCTTTATCAAAACCAACCTGTATTAACCCTTTACCACAATAAATCTCAAGTTTAAACGACCCTAATAAAATGACCTTTTGAAAACTTTGTGGGAAAAGGAGACAAGGGGGCCATGATGGCCCTGGATCGCTCACCTGAGTCAATAGGCGAAATTTCACTCCAGGGTCATAATGACCCAATTTAAAACTCATCAGAGATATTATTAAGACAAACATTCTGACCAATTGTCAGGTCAATTGAGCTGAAAATGTGGCCTCTAGAGTGTCCAAAATGTATTTCTTCAATTTGACCTAGTGACCTAGTTTATGACCCTATGTGACCATATTTCAAACTCATCCAAGATATCATCAAGACAATCACACTGACCAATTTTGAGGTCAACTGAGCAAGAATTGTGGCCACTAGAGCACCCACAAGATATTTCTTTAAATTTGACCTAGTGACCTAGTTTATGACCCTATGTGACCCAATTTTGAAGTCATCCATATTTTATCAAGACAAACATGCTGATCAATTTTCAGGTCAATTGAGTAAGAATTGTAGCCTCTAGAGTGCCACAAGAAATTTATTTTTAGTTGACCTGGTGACCTAGTTTATGACCCAAGGTGACCAAAATTCAAACTCATCTGCAATTTCATCAAGAAAAACATTCTGGCCAATTTTTAAGTCAATTCAGCAATAAATGTGGCCTCTATAAAGTGCCCACAAGGTATTCCTTTAATTTGACCTTGTGACCTAGTTTATGACCCAAGGTATCCCAAATTCAAAGTCATCCGAGATTTTATTAAGACAAAGATTCTGACCAATTTTCAAGACAATTGAGCAATAAATGTGGCCTCTAGACTGCCCACAAGGTATTTCTTTAATATGACCTAGTGACTTAGATTATGTCCCCAGGTGACCCAATTTTGAAGTTCTCCAGGATTTCATCAAGACAAACATTCTGACCGATTTTCCGGTCAATTGAGCAATAAATGTGGCCTCTAGAGTGCCCACAAGGTATTACTTTAATTTGACCTAGTTTATGACCCCAACTCATCCGAGATTTAATTAAGACAAACATTCTGACCAATTTTCAAGTCAATTGAGCAAACAATGTGGCCTCTAGAGTGTCCAAATGGTATTTCTTCGATTCCACCTAGTGACCTAGTTTATGACCCCAGGTGACCCAATTTCAAACTCATCCGAGATTCAGTTAAGACAAACATTCTGATCTATTTTCAAGTCAATTCAACAAAAAATGTGGCCTCTAGAGTTCCCACAAGGTACTTCTATAATTTGACCTAGTGACCTACTTTATCACCCTAGATGACCCAATTTAAAAGTCACCTGAGATTTAATTAAGACAATTATTCTGACCAATTTTCAAGTCAATTGAGCTAAAAATGTAGCTTCTAGAGTGCCAACAAGGTATTTCTTTAATTGGACCTAGTGACCTAGGTTTTGATCCCACCTGACCCCATTTCAAACTCATCCGAGTTTTTATCAAGACAAACATTCTGACCAAGTTTCATGAGTATCGTACTGAAAATGTATCCTCTAGAGCGCACACAAAGTTTTTCTAATATTTGACCTAGTGACCTAGTTTTTGAACTGAGGTGACCCAGTTTCAAACTCTTCCAATATATCATCAAGACAAAGATTCGGACTAAGTTTCATTAGTATGGGACTGAAAATGTGGCCTCTGGAGCACTAACAAGGTTTTTCTAAGATTTGACCTAGTGACCTAGTTTTTGACCCCACATGACCCAATTTCAAAATAGTCCAAGAATTTATCAAGACAAAGATTCTGACCAAATTTCACAAGTATCTGACTGAAGGTGTGGCCTATAGAGCTCACACAAGGTTTTTCTAAGATTTGACCTAGTGACCTAGTTTTTGACCCCGCATGACCCAATTTCGAAGTCGTCCGAGATTTTATCAAGACAAACATTCTGACATAGTTTCACAAGTATCTGACTGAAAATGTGGCATATAGAGCACACACAAGGTTTTTCTAAGATTTGACTTGGTGACCTAGTTTTTGATCCCACAACTCAATTTCGAACTTGTCCGCGATTTTATCAAGACAAACATTCTGACCAAGTTTCACAAGTATCTGACTGAAAATGTGGCCTATAGAGCACACACAAGGTTTTTCTAAGATTTGACCTAGTGACCTAGTTTTTGACCCCACATGACCCAATTTCGAACTTGTCCGAGATTTTATCAAGACAAACATTCTGACAAAGTTTCACAAGTATCTGACTGAAAATGTGGCCTCTAGAGTGCACACAAGGTTTTTCTAAGATTTGACCTAGTGATCTAGTTTTTGACCCCACATGACCCAATTTCAAACTTGTCCAAGATTTTATCAAGACAAACATTCTGACCAAGTTTCACAAGTATCTGACTGAAAATGTGGCCTCTAGAGCGCACATAAGGTTTTTCTAAGATTTGACCTAGTGATCTAGTTTTCGACCCCACGACCGAATTTCGAACTCGTCCGAGATTTTATCAAGACAGACATTCTTACCAAGTTTCACAAGTATCTGACTGAAAATGTGGCCTCTAGAGTGCACACAAGGTTTTTCTAAGGTTTGACTTGGTGACCTAGTTTTTGACCCTGCATAACCCAATTTTGAACTTGTCCGAGATTTTATCAAGACAAACATTCTTACCAAGTTTCATGAGGATTGGACTGAAAATGTGGCCTATAGAGCGCACACAAGCTAAAAGTTGATGACGAACGACGGACACAACATGATCACAAAAGCTCCCCTTGAGTACTTTGTACTCAGGTGAGCTTTAAATGCTTATGACCCAGCATTTTCTTCTTTTCCCACAATGTTTTCTACCCAAATTTCTACTTTGAGACAAAATTATTTTGTCATCTGTAAAAGCTTCAATTTGGCCAAGTTTAAAGTTTTGTTGTTTGGTGAAGGATTAATAAAGCAAAACACTGCTTTCTCAGAAAAGGCAGGTCTGCTCAACTGTATGTACTTGGCATATTTTTAGTATCGCTTAGGTGCTTGAACAACTCTCTATCAAACAACAAAACTTGGACCTGGTTAGATGCAAAACTTTTGCAGGGGACAAAGTAACATTGAGTTAATTGATGGTACTTGTATACTTCTTTGAAAGACAGAAAGTATCTTGAGAAATGGAGGAGATGCTGGTTACTGGCATTTTCTCCTTTTCTCACGATGTTTTCAGAAGCCTTCCTTCTTGTGGTCATAAAAGCTCGAGATTGTTTGATACAGAGTGAATACAGGTTGGACTGTAATTATTTTAATATTCAAATGCCCTACCTACAATTGTAAAAGAATGATGGCCAGGCAAATGATTCAAACTTGCAACCATTTCATTACAAACAATGAACACATATGACTAAGTAAATAGGACTTGGCAGGGTTCTTGATGAAAAAAAAAAAAAAAAAATACAAACACAAACATATAAGTGTATCAATATGCAAATAAGACTCCAATTAACACATTACAAAATTTGTAGAATAGCATTGTCATTTTTATAAACTCATTAAAATTATCATTTCCTATAAGTGTTGATCTACATTCTATCATTTAGACTTGTCAATGTTAAAGGCGCTTACAGATGACAAAGTTACTATGGCTAACATGGTGGAATTTGCCTTACAAAGGTAGAATATATTGTGCGAAAGGGAAAAAATGTAGGTAGCCTTTTTTTTTATTTTCCCACTATGTTTTCATAAGCTTTCTTTCTCCAGATTGTAACCCTTAAAGTGCCTTTCACACCTATAGTTGCTTTTGTGGCCAGTGTAAATCAAGATCAGACTGCAAAAAACGTGCAGTCCGATCTTTGATCTACACTGTCCGCGTATTTTAAACAGTTTAGACAAAAGCAACCACCAAATTGGAATTATTTGGGTCCTATTTCTATACAGAATATGACTGTTAAGGCTATTTGGCACTCTAAGGGTTAAAAATTAGGAATTGTTAAATAAAGGGATAAATGCTTGTCAATATAAAGGATTTCATCTCCTATAATACTAATATTTTGTGTTTGTTACAATAACACAGAGGATTTTTTAGAAATTAAATAATGCCCATAACTATTGAACTTGTACAAATGCGGAAAAGGGAAAACTGCTTTTTATACGTAATTTCACCTTTTTTCTTACTGATTTCCATATCACATTACCAAACAACAAAATTTAAGGTGTGTCTTAATTGAAAACAATAGCAAACATCAAATCAAATATGGCTCTAACAATTGGATCTATCTTCAACAAAAATAGAAAACATTTTGGGAAAAAGGAGAAAATGCTGGGTCATAAGCATTTTCTCCATTTCCCACAAAGTTTTCAAAAATTTTCTTCTTCAGGGTCGTTGAAACCAAGGATTGTGTCAAAAAATGGTAAAAGGATATAATACATTTTCATGTCCTTCAAGTATTTTTTTTTTGTGCCACTAGTACAAGGAAGTAGAATCTTCAAGTATACTGTAAGCATTTTTAGCTCATCTTTTCTGCATTGGTATCATATGAAAACTGAAATAATCTGATGTCTGTACCATTCCTGACGATATTTTCTTCAAACTTGGGCTCGTTGTTCACCAGTAAAACGGAAACCCATACCTGAAAGGCAGGGAACCCTAAATATTTTTTGCAGTTATGGATCTTTGACTAGGAGTTTTCACTGAAAAGCAAATGCAGCCAAGCATGGTTTCTGCTGGCCTGTGTCCAGGCAGTTGTCTAATCACTCCTTATCATGTTCCCTTACACAGTCTATACAGGTCTGTGCCAAAGTGTTCATACACTCTTCATCTGTTCGATAATCATTACCATGACAAAGTATTGCCAGATTATATCAAATGAAAAAAAAAAAAAAAAAAAATACGATCAGACTAGTACCCAGGCTAGGCATCGGCAAGCAGTGATCTTGTTTTAATAAAATGTTGTATGCTGATACACTTCGCTTAAGTTGAATTCCATACCAATACAATTACCAATAAATAAATCTTACAAAAAAGGAATTTGTATCTAATATGTGAATATAAAACAAACACTATCATACACTATTCAAAACTTGACCGAAGAAAAAAAAAAAAGACTGAGACTTGTATATACTGAGCATATTTGAAGATGACATATACTGAGCACATTTGAAGATGATAAATTAACCATGGCTAAAATAATGGTATTTGCCTTAGAATGGGTAGAAAATATGTTTGTAAAAGGATAAAATGCTGGTTACCAGAATTATCTCCTTTTTTTTTGCAATGTTTTCAAAAAGCTTTCTCTCTTAGGGTTGTTAAAACACTATCATCTGGTAAAGGAATTAAAAAAATAATTCATAAGTAACAAAGCAGTAACTACAGCAAGAATAAGACAGTAATAGATTTTGCATACGATCTTTGCATACGTTTCCAGCATCAACATTTTATCAGTCAACAAAATATTGAATTTGTCCAAATCGAAAGCATTTGCAGACAAGAATAAAAACACGACTCAAATATTGAAATTTGTTTTTAAAAAAGTAGAAAACCTTGTGGAAAAAAAAGGAAAATGCTGGTAATCAGCACTTTCCCCTTCTCCAACCATGTTTTAAAAAGCTATGTTCTTTAAGATCCTGTAACCCTTTATCAAGTGACAAAATTTTAGACTTTTCACAATTGAAAGCATTGCATACAAAAAACTAATTGTGCTTCGAATGATGCAATTTATTTTTGAAAGAGTACAAAACTTTGTTTGGAAAGGAGAAAATGCTGGTTACAAGCATTTCCCCTTTTTCCAACACCTTTTTCAAAAGTTTTGTTCTTCAGACTTGTTTGTGACGCAAGTGATTGTTTGGAAAAAGGGTCAAGATACCTCAACTCTTTACCAAACATCAAAATTATAGACTTGTCCATTTTGAAAGTATGTGCATAGGACAAATTACATGTGAATAAACTGATGTGAGCTGTTCTTGAAAGGGTAGAAACGCTGTTCACCAGCACTTCCTTGACTTCCAGCAATGATTTCAAAAGCTTAAGGGTCGTTCAAGCAGGTGATTGTTTGGCAAAGGTCAAGATGCCTTTAAATGTCTTACAAGATAGACACAATGTCATTTATTTCAGTTAAAGTTAACAGTATATAAAACATGTTAAACAGCAATAAAATGGATCATAAAAGAATAATTACAAAAAAATTTCATAAAACTGCTGTGTTAAGCACTCCAGTAACAGGGATGAAAAAAATAAGTATATGAGCCATGCTCTGTGAAAAGGGGCTTAATGCATCTGCGAAAAGTATAGACCCAGGTCAGCCTGCGCAATCTGTGCAGGCTGATCTGGGCCGAAACTTTTCGCTATTGGTCAATTTTCTTTATGTCAAGGGACCAGTCTACCTCATGATTCGGTCAGTTGTTAAAAAAAGTCGCTATTATGGACTTTAATTATGCGATGACATGCTTGGTATCATGGATCATGGAGATGCATTAAGCCCCTTTTGCCATAGCATGGCACATATTATTTTTTTTCTTATTTTTATTGTGGTCCCTGTTAATGCAGGCATGACACAGAAAGCCATGTAAGTCTAACTCTTTACCACACAATCCCGACTTTTAACGACCCTTAGGACAAAGCCATTTGAAAACTTGTGGGAAAAGGAGAAAATGCTGGTAACCAGCATTTTCTCCTTTTCCTACAATGTTTTCTATCCTATCAAAGACAGAAATCATCAGTTTAGCAACATTTAAATTATTGTCTGCAAATGCTTTCACTTTGGTCAAGTCCAAAAATTTGTTGTGTGGTAAAGAGTTAATTTACTGACAATCAACACTACCTTATCAAATTTTGGTACAGGGATAATTACTTGTGGTATAATGAATAATGGCTTAGATAAATTGGAAGATAAATTTAAATGCTTTACCATACACTGGAATTTTAGACTGTTGCAAGCTGAAAGCATTTGCAGACCACAAAATAAGGTGGCTTAAATAATGGATTTGTCTTTAAAAGAGTATGAACAATGAGAGAAAATGAGACAAGAGGGCCATGATGGCCCTGGATCGCTCACCTGAGTCAATAGGCCAAACATTCTGACCAAATTTCACAAGTATCTGACTGAAAATGTGGCCTCTATAGCGTACACAAGGTTTTTCAAAGATCTGACCTAGTGACCTAGTTTTTGACCCCACATGACCAAATTTCGAACTCGTCCGAGATTTTATAAAGACAAACATTTTGACCAAATTTCACAAGTATCTGACTGAAAATGTGGCCTCTAGAGGGCAGACAAGGTTTTTCTAAGATATGACCTAGTGATCTAGTTTTTGACCCGACATGACCCAATTTCAAACTTGTCCAAGATTTTATCAAGACAAACATTCTGACCAAGTTTCATAAGGATTGGACTGAAAATGTGGCCTCTAGAGCGTACACAAGGTTTTTTTAAGATTTGACCTAGTGACCTAGTTTTTGACCCCACATGACCCAATTTCAAAGTCGTCTCAGATTTTATCAAGACAAACATTCTGACCAAATTTGACAAGTATCTGACTGAAAATGTGGCCTCTAGAGCATACACAAGGTTTTTCGAAGATCCGAGCTAGTGACCTAGTTTTTGACCCCACATGACCCAATTTCACATTCGTCTCAGATTTTATCAAGACAAACATTCTGACCAAATTTCACAAGTATCTGACTGAAAATGTGGCCTCTAAAGCGCACACAAGGTTTTTCGAAGATCTGACCTAGTGACCTAGTTTTTGACCCCACATGACCCAATTTCAAACTTGTCTGAGATTTCATCAAGACAAACATTCTGACCAAATTTCACCAGTATCTGACTGAAAATGTGGCCTCTACAGTGCACACAAGGTTTTTCAAAGATTTGAGTTTCATGAGGATTGGACTGAAAATGTGGCCTCTAGAGCATACACAAGGTTTTTCTAAGATTTGACCTAGTGACCTAGTTTTTGACCCCACATGACCCAACATCAAACTTGTCCGAGATTTTATCAAGACAAACATTCTGACCACGTTTCATGAGGATCGGACTAAAAATGTGGCCTCTAGAGCGTACACAAGGTAAAAAGTTGACGACGGACGACGGACACAGCACGATCACAATAGCTCACCATGATCACTTCGTGCTCAGGTGAGCTAAAAACTGAAACATGTTGAGGAAATTATATCTTATTTGAACCTAAAATTAAGCATAATCTCAATCATTGAAAAAGAAGTCGGACAATTAAATTTGTAAAGGTTATATATAAAACTATTTGAGCCATGCTCTGTGGAAAGGGGGTTTAATGCATCTGCAAAAAGTATCAACCCTGGTCAGCATGTGCAGTTTGTTCAGGCTCACCCGAGTCAAAACTTTTTGCTATTACTCAATTTTCTGCTTGTCAAAGGACAGGTCTACCTCATGATTCAGTCTGTTATTGGACAAAATGGATTTTATTGATCCATACTTACGTGATTACTTGCTTGGTACGATACATTGTGGAGATGCACTAAATCCCCTTTTAACAGACCATAGCTCATTTGGATTATAAGCATTGATAACCTGAATTAAAGTTTAATGTATGAATGCATGTAAATATATTGTGGCAAAAAGAGAAATTGTTCTTTATGAGCAACTTCTCCACTTGTCATAATAGTTTTTTTCAAAAGAGGTTCTCTGCAAGGCATAAAAGCCCTCTTTGATAGGTACCATAATAATTGATTTAATCAAATTATCCAAGTGAATTACAAAAATATAGGTGTGCTTCTACATGTCATGAATTTTGTAGAATCTACAAAAGTTATTAAGAGACTGTAACTGAACTTTTACTCTGCCAAATTTAACTCCTTACCAAACATAAAAAATCTAGATATTCCAAATTCAAAGCTTTTACTGACACCAAATTAAATGAGGCTCAGTTGTTGAAATTTGTCTCTAGAAGGGGAGAAAACTGTGGGAAAAGGAGAAAATGCTGGTTTCCAGCATTTTCTCCTTTTCCAAAAATGTTTTTTATAGGGCCTTTTCCTCAGGGTCCTTAAAACATGTATTAGTTGGGTAAAGGGTTAAATAATCCATGAACACACACACAAAAATCTTGAGTCTATTAACATTGAGGATTTCATAGCTAAAACATTACAAGAGAATCAGAGGGTGAAGATCAAGATTAGACAGCACATATCAGACAGCTGATTTTAGTCTTCATCCTCTGAAACATACAGGTTGTCCAAAAGAAAAGGCAACACTTTCACTTTCCAATAACATTAACAATTTTAAGATATTCGGATATAAAAAGCAGCCAAATGATATTCATTAAATTTTGTACACAAGATGTTCAGCTTGAAAATTATATCCAGGCAGTACCAAAAAGTTAAAAGATTGTGAAACATCCTGGTTGGCACACAGTCCTGATCTTAACCAA
Organism: Tridacna gigas; assembly: GCA_945859785.2. Classification (NCBI taxonomy): domain Eukaryota; kingdom Metazoa; phylum Mollusca; class Bivalvia; order Cardiida; family Cardiidae; genus Tridacna; species Tridacna gigas. Next base: position 31,147,609 of record OX244028.2, read on the forward strand.
TGCAACTTCTTTCTATGGAGATATTTGACATCAAAAGTGAAATATCCTGGTTGCCACACAGTCCGTATCTTAACCCATGCAACTTCTTTCTATGGAGATATTTGACATCAAAAGTGTACAATCAAAAGCCAGAGAAGAAAGAAGAAAGAAATGTTCTTGATAAATATGGAGCCTAAAGTCAATAGGGTTAATAACGAAATATGTGCTAATGTTATAGGGTATTTCATTGCCTGTGTATGACCAAAGAAGACCACGATAGGCCTTCTCTTCAAAGAGTCATACATTACTAAACCAACGCCAAGTCATCAGATGTACTTTTGTTATCAAATATCTATTAAAGTGATTTTTCATATATTAATAATAAAATATTGTACGACGAAAAACCTTTCATTTCTGATCTACCTATCTTTGTGTACTGGTACATTATGCATTCATGTGAAATCTGAAGGTAAATTATTTGTGTACAAAAGTGATACCTTTCTTTTGGGACACCCTGAACATCAATGTAGGCATATGATGGGTTATCGTTTGAATAGAACAATGTTTCTTTACTTATTGAGACTCACTGAATTTCATAATCTAAGCTTTTGATTACAAATATCACTGTATACAGCCTCTGTTAACTGCTCATACTGCCCGGTCTTGGAATTCATATAGAACAGTGAATCTTTGACAACATTTATGTTGAATCCTTCTGCCTTTAAGGTTGTCTTCTGCAGTTTATGTGTGCCTGAAATGAGACATATAGGATCTGGCATGAGTTGGTGTTTGAGATAGCAAATTAAATAAATTTTTTAACCTCAAAAGCCAACAAATGTCAGCTTCTTTTCATCACATAACTGTTAGCAAGAATTATATACATGTACAATATGTAATGAAATTTACATGAAGCCTATTTGCTTCTTTGGCAGGTATATTACAAATGAAAAATAGTTCCAAAGAAACTTGCATATGCTGATTTTGTTTTGAATCTAAACATGATTAAATTCTCAACTTTATCATGATTACCAATTTTGAAAGTTAATTTCACACAGGAATATAGGTCAGCAGTGTTTTAGAAATTAGGTGTATAATTCCAGAGCGTTGACCAAATACGGCATTATTTTCTTATCTCAAAAGTGTGTGAGACACGAAAATTCGTAATGGCTGTATTACATTGAAAACAAGGGGAGTTATGTGATAAAAAAAATCACTGATTCTCAATTAATCCTTTATCAGATGACAAATTTTATACTCTCCCAAATTCAGAATTAACACAAATCAGCTGAAGTTCTCTGATAGGATAGAAAACATAGTGGGAAAAAGTCTCCCTTTTCTACAATGTTTTCTACTATTTCTAGGACAAAATGCTTCATTTGAGCCTCATCAAATATCACATCTACAAATGCTTCCAATTTGGCTAAGTCTAAAATTGTCTAAATTTTTTATCTGGTAAAGAATTAAGCCCAATTAAAACGCTCTAAGCAGTCTAGTCTTGATCTACAATGTCTGCTAAAACTCTTCCACATTACCCCGAGCATGCTGAGAGCTAAAAAAAATAACCTTACCTGTAGTATCTGCAGCCTGTCTCAACAGTCGGATAAAGAGAGGTCTAGCATACGACGGTAATGAATGCTGTAAGGCCTGATATAATTCCGTCAAGTTTATCTTCTGGTCTGGATCAACAATGGCGGCCATTCCTGCACGACCTTCTGATCCTGAAAAATTGGAAGGAAAAAAATAAATAAATTTATCATTTACAAGACAATCTTACGTTTTTATAAACCTGAAAAAGAAGGCTATTGAAATTCATTTCATCCTTTTTCCACCTTGTTTTCTACATTGTCAAAAACAAATCTCATCATTTGAGACATACCATATTTAGTTTCTCCTCTATAAATGCTTTCACTATGGATGAGTTTAAAATTCTGTCATGTGGTAAAGGGTTAATACATGAAAACATCCAAATTTTGATAACATTGAGGCACATGGAGAGAATTCTGTATGTACACTTTCAAAATTTTGTCGTCAGGTGAAATTTGCCACTGACCTATCAAATGTGGTTCTACTGGTGTGATTTTTTTTAGAAAAGGTAGAAACCATTTTGAGAAAAGCAGACAATGCTGCTTACAAACATTTTCTCCTTTTCTCTGGATGTTTTCAAACTTCTCTTTATTCAGGGTTGGTAAAACACAGGATTGTTTGGTTAAGAGTATGTACAAGCCCTGTACTTTTCCGACGGAGCTTGCAAAGCTCAGCAAAATTACAATGCAACTTTTGTACTTACCAGGAACCTCCACTCCATAAACTACAGCATCATTCAGCTTGACTATCTTGCTTATCGTTGTCTCGACCTCAAACGTGGAGACATTCTCTCCCCGCCATCTGAAGGTGTCACCGGTTCTGTCACGGAAATACATATAGCCATACTCGTCCATGGTTAGTATGTCACCTAGAATGAAACTTCTTGTTTTAAATTTTTGACACCTGGTGATGCCAACACGTTACCTCTTTTGTGAGCATTTTAGAACATGGCTCTGTCTGCAGTCTAATACAGTCTAATCTTGGTCTATACTTTTTGCTTTTTCATTATGAGCTTGCCTGTCTATTGCGTTTAAAAGAAGGAAAAATGAATGCAGCAATACTATAAGCAAGTCCTGTCTTAAATTGGATAAAAACTAAATATTGCTCCCAGTTCAACCCTGGTTTGTTTTTTTTTTTAATTTCCAATATTTTAATTTCCAATCTTGAGCTAAAAATTCTATCCTTAATTTGCCAAGCTTTCGTTGCTTTAGTGGAGAGTGTAGATCAAGATAAGACTGCAAAGAATTTGCATTCTGATTTTGGATTTACATTGTCAGCATATATGGCAGAGGCTGAGATGTTTTTTTTTTCTTAGCACCATAATGGTTTAACCATACCCGTCATGAATGCCATATCCCCCTTCCTGAAAACATCATGGGCCGTCTTCTTTTCTGATGCCTTCTTATTGACGTACCCATCAAATTCCCGAAATGGGTCACCTATCACAATCTTTCCCACCAGTTCTCCAGGTTCCCCTGTAAAATATACCAGACTCTACATTTCATACTTTCTATCATACTGACAAGTTTTGTCTTAACCTCTAACCACATATTCCCGAGTTTTGATGACCCTTAGGAAGAGGGAAAATTTGAAAACATTGTGGGAAAAGAATAAAATGCTGGTTACCAGCATTTTATCCTTTTCCCACAATATTTTCTATACTTTCTAAGAGAATTTTCAGTTTTTGAGTTAAATTCAATATGTCATCTGCAAATACTTTCGATCTGGACAGGTGTAAAATATTGTTGTTCAGTAAAGAGTTAAGAGTATACTGAGGTACATAACTATGGTCAGTTCCAAAAGCAGATTGAAAAGGGTTTGACAGATTAACCATTTTTCATCTATCTAATTGTTTTTTTTTTTCCAATTTTTTTCTGGACTCGGACATTAATCCTGTATTTTCCTTTTTTTCTCTTTCCATACAAATATCATGTTTGTCCCTATTAGGTCTAGTTGTATGCAAATGCTTATAACCCTTTACCAAACGACAATAATTTAGACTGGTCCAAATTGAAAGCAGTTGCAGACTTCAAGTTAAAGGTGACTCAAATGACAAAATTTGTCCTTGATAGAGTAGAAAACATAGTGGTAAAAGGAGAAAATGCTGGTTACCAGCATTTTCTCCTTTTCCCACAATGTTTTCAAAAGGCTTCTTCAGGGTCGTTAAAAGTCGGGATTGTGAGGTAAAGGGTTAATTAGGACTAGTCTAGAATTTTGTCATTTCATACAGGGATAGACCCCTACCTGGCTTGGCTCTAACACAAACTCCATTAGAATCTCTAACAATGCTGTTACCACTGTCAACCTTGATCAAAGTCACTGGGTACAAAAATGGTGCAATCATGGATGTGAAGCCACATGCACCAACTGTATTGTTGTAATTTACTGAAAAAAAAAAGGAGAAAATAACAGTATTCTGGTTTTCACTTGCTGTATATCAGCAAATGAAAGTATGTTCAGAATCAGCTTTTAGTGCCTTTGTTCTTCCCTTTTTCAAAGAAAGAGAAGAAAATAAATCATGTGGCAACAAAAAAAAAAAAAAAAAAAAAAAAACAATTCTTACTTTTTTCAACCTTCTGTCACATATGACTTTTGGGACTTGAATACCACAGTATAAACACTGACATAACAACTATTAATCCTCAGATGGCAAATAAAACAAATTTGCAGTTTTGATCAGAATACAAAAACAAGAGCACCACATGTGGGTGCCAACGCTTGGCTGCCCATGCTTGATTTTCAGTGAAAATTCCAAGTCAAAAAAGGGGCATGACTCTGTCAAAAATAATATGATGGTTACCTGCCCTTGTTGTATATGTTCCCCTTTCGATAATCAACAGCTTGTCCAAGTTTAAAGCAAATATCTTCAGTAATAATAGAGATACTATAAAATGCCAAAGTTTTTGCATGATGACGCAGACAACATCAGGGCTATGACAATACCTCAATGTTTTCTTTGAAAACAGCCGAGCTAAAAAATAATAAAAATAAATATTGTTATTTCACAACCATTTTGTTAGAATATCACAATAGAGTATGGACCCCTCGATTAGAATGAAAAAAGTTTGTTTCATGTTTATTGATTGTATGGTATTTAACGCCATTTTTAACATTATTTCACTTATATTGCAGTGGCCAGTGCACATGCTTTCATGCTTTCCTTCAGTTCCTTTTACCAGCACTTTGCACAAAATTCTCCTCAAGCCATTTGCTGCTTTCCCACATAACCACTGTCAATGTTTCAAGTTTAACTCTACCAAACCACATAAATTTAGACATGTCCAACTTAAAAACACTTGCAGGCAACAAATTCAGTGTTTCTTGAATGATAGGATTTGTCTTTCAAAGGTTAGAAAGCACTGTTGGAAAAGGAGACAATGCTGGTTACCAGCATATTCTCTTTTTCCCACATTGTTTTCAAATGCCTTCTCTGGCAGGGTCATTAAATGTCAGGATTGTGTGGTAAAGGTTTAATATTGGTTTTAGTAATCAGAGTGAAATGAATCCTGTCACAATACCAAAATCCTATGAAACAATTTTGATCCAGCTTGACTCAAATATCCCATTGATATTTTCAGAACCATCTGCTTCCAGTTCTAACCAGGGAGTAGTGGGCTAATCATTTCCCACATGAAAAAAATTTTAGACTCATCCAAATTGAAAGCATTTGCAGATGACAAATTTACTGTAGCTCAAATGATACTTTCCTTCTTTGAAATAGTGGAAAATATTGCCAGAAAATGAGAAAATGCTAGCATTTTCTCCTTTCCCACAATGTTTTCAAAAGGATTCTTCCTCAGGGTTGTTTAAAGTTGGAATTGTTTGGTAAAGAGTTAAACAGCCTCACACTCGATATACATTTGAAAGTTTGACTGTATACTTACTAATATTACAATTCCCTTCAGTTGCCCCATAAAACTCTCCCATAATTCCAACTCCAAAACGTTTTTGGAAATCACGCCAAAGCGCTGGCTGAAGACCATTTCCAAACATCACTCTAACCTTGTGTTGATTCTCAGATGGACGGAAAGGTTGGGCCATCAAGTAACGACAAATCTCTCCTATGTACTGTCCAGCCTAATGGGAGACAAGTGACAGTGCTTATAAAAAAAACTTTTTTCTCTACACAAATCTGCTGATCACCCATGGGCTACTAAGCGAAACTAAATGACCTTTTGCAGACAGTACAGAATAAGATCTGACAGCAAAAAATGTGCAGTCTGATCTTGGATCTACACCATCCAATAAGGACAATTTTTTTCCCAAAAAATTACTTAGAAATAGCAGAATTATGTGTATCACTATCCTCCTGGAACTTTCATTTCACTTATTTAGCAGGCCAGGCATTAAATTCAAAATTTGTATGAATGGACAAACTTACTAACTTTAGACTTTACCGCACAATCTCAAGTTTAGGCAACCTTAAAGAAGAAGACTTTTCAAAATATTTTGGAAAAAGGAGAAAATGCTGCTAACCAGCATTTTCTCCTTTTCCCACAATATTTTCTACCTTTCAAAATTCATACCTCAGTTACAATTAGTTTGTCATCTGCAAATGCTTGCAACTTACAGAAGTCTAAAATTTTGTCATTTGGTAAAAAGTTAGGGGCTTATTCTTGTTTTTTCTTACAAGATCAGTCTTACATCACAGGGTTCTGCTGGAAAAGCGCCACTGTGGGATCAGACAGCACATTAAAAATATGTCTAATGGGCCAATCAGCGTGTCAAAAATATGCCATGGCCACCGTAGGTATGAAAAATATGTGGAGCAAATCAACTAGTAGACAGCGATTTCCGCTTTATTTGTTTTGTTGTCAGAATAAACAAAGACGCTTGGAACCATTTTGTTGTTTGTATCGGCCATTTTCATTGGATAAGCTTCTGCTACAATCAGGGATTTCCCTAATTTTGACCAACAGATATCTTTCTCGCAAGTGTGCTGTATGTGATTTCGAGTATGTTCTACATCAGTTGATCAAAGTCTGCAGTGGCTGAAAAGAAGCCGATGAAAATAAAGAGATCCATCCTCAGTTATTTGGGCTAATCCGAGTCAAAAAGGCCGAAACAAATATTCAGATGGAGCCTACCAGCCGAATACAGACTCAAATCATGAGCAGAACGCATAGAAACCTCAACAGATAAGGCCTGCCCTAAGCAAAAACTTTGTGGTATGAAAAATGTTTTCAAAATAAATGACTCTCGGATTGACTGACTTGGCCCCACGTAGCATTAAAATGGCCCCAATTTTTAAGTTTGAGCGGGCCAAAGGCCCCTCTGTCTCAAAACCTTGCTTTCCAAACTTTCCAAACATTTGCCTTCTTTGAAGTGATTCATTAATTAAGTCTTAGCCACATAGCAAAATTTTAGACTTGTCCAAATTGAAAGGATTTGCAGCCCACAAATTAAATATGAGTCAAATAATGATTATTCCATGATAGGGCAGAAAATATAATGGGGAAAGGAGAAAATGCTGGTAACCAGCATTTTTTCCTTTTCCCACTATGTTTTCAAAAGTACTTGCTTAGTCTAGGTACATTTCAAAACATTTACCTCCTCTTTGAAATTGAGCCATGCTCTGTGAAAAGGAGGCTTAAGTCATCTGCGAAAAAGTTTCAACCCAGGTCAGCCTGTGCAGTCCACGCAGGCTGACCTGAGCAGAAACTTTTTGCTTTTGGTTAATTTTCTGCATATCCAAGGATCATTCTATCTGAGGACTCAGCCAGTTGCTGGACTAAATGGGTTTTATGGATCCATAATTATGTAATGACTTGGCATCACGGATCACGGAGATGCATTAAGCCCCCTTTTGCCAGAGCAAGACCCATATGCTTGCTTTATACAGGTAGCTTGCTTATCAATGGTGGTCTCTATAACAAGGTTTTACTCCACTAAAATGGAAAGTTTTGTTCACTTACAGTACAGCTGTGCTCAACACAATCATCCCAGAACCGACTTGCAGAAAATTTCTTCTTTACTACTACAGTTGTCCCCTTCAGAAATGCTTGTCCCACTCCGATGATACCCCCAGCTGTGTGATACAAGGGAAGAGGGTTGTAGAGCACATCCTCACTCTTCATTTGTAGGAATAAATTGACAGCATAGGACATGTAATAAAACCTAAAATATTCAAAGGAGAATCAATTACTCTCAACAAAACTTTGCTGCAGCTGCCTTTAACCCTTTACAACACAATCCAAAGTTTTAACAACCTTAAGGAAGAAGTCTTTCGAAAAATTATGGGAAAAGGACAAAATGCTGCTAACCAGCATTTTCTCCTTTTCTCACAATGTTTTCTATCCACCAAAGGAAAAATTTCAATTTTAGAGTCACATTTATTTTGTTGTCTGCAAATGCTTTCAATTTGGGCAAGTCTAAATTTTGCTGTTCGGTAAAGAGTTAAAAACTTGTATTTAACATGCTCATTATCAACATAAATTAAGGTTGGACACTTTATCAGACAAAAAAATTTAAACTTATCCAAATTGAATGCATTTTCAGACGATAAATTAAATGTGGTTTAAATACAATGTAATGGGATTTGTATTTGACAGAGTAAAAAGAAAACAATACAACCTTCTGTGAGTCTCTCAAAATAACTCACTACTCTATTTTCAGCTATTAAAGGATTTTAATTGGCAAAAGAAAATCAATCAAAGGACACACTATAAAACCTTGACTTTGTGATATAGAAGACAAAAATGTAGCTAATGTACAAGTTATTAATATTAATCCTATCTCAAATAAATATCGTTCTAACCCTTTACCACACAATCACCACCATGAATAGGGGGCATAACTGTGTCAAAATGATGGCTACCTACCCTTTTTTATAATTAACAACTAGTCCAAGTTTGCAGTAAATACATTCAGTAATTACCGAGATATGATAAAATGTCATTCTTGAAAATTCTAAGTCGAAAAAGGGGCATACTGTGTCCAAAATATTTTGATGGTTACCTGCCCCTATTGTATGGTTTCCCCTTTTGTTAGTTGACAACTTGCCCAAGTTTGGAATAAAAATATCTTCAGAGATGAACATGATATGGCTGTGACAATAATGTGATGTTTGCTTTGAAAACAGCCAAGCTAAAAATGTGGGAAAAGGTGAGAATGCTTATAACCAACATTTTCTCCTTTTCCCACGATTTCTTCTGCCCTATCAGAGACAAATAACATAATTTGAGCAACACTTAATTTGTCGTCTGCAAATCCTTTGAATTTGGACAAGTTCATAATTTTGGCATTTAGTATAGAGTTAAACATTCCTTAAGAAGACAGCTTTGAAACTCATTGTGGGAAGAAGAGCAACTACTTTCGACAAGTAGTTGCTCCTTTCCCAACCATATCTTTTCCTGCTCCAAAGTATCACTTGTGCTGTTTTATACAGTATATATGTAGGCTTCATGTATAATGGTTCAGAAAAATCAATGACACTGAGACACAAAGACAAATATAGATGCAGAGAAAACATACAAACTCAGAAAATTTCATAACCAGCTGAGTCCGTCTACACCAACCATTCTTATGAACATTCCTAGTCTATTCCTTCACTATTTTCTAAATTTGAAAGTAACACAACTTCTGACTGTCTAAACCAAATGGAAATCAGAAACTATGTTACTTTCAAATTAAGAAAATTCTGGAGAATAAACTAAGAACATATTGAAGCATGATTGGTGAATACAGGCCCCGCAGATTTGAAATATAAATGAGCCATGCTCTGGCAAAAGGAAGTTTAATGCATCTCAGTGATGCATTATACCAAGCAATTCATAACATAGTAATGAATCCATGAAATCCATTTTGTCTGACAACCATTCTCAAAAGCATACTTCCTAGGGGTTGTGGAAACTCTGAATAAGAGTTAAAGAACCTAGACAAACCAGGTTCCATATTCACAATTAATTCCTAATTGCATTTCAACTAATTTTACAGTCAGTAATGCAACTTCTGATTGGCTAAACCAGCCAATCAGAAAATGATTTAGCCAATCAGATGTTGTGTTACTTTCAAATTTAAAAAATTCTTGAGAATAAGACTAAGAATTAGGGATGGCAACGGTTAGTAAAATTACTAACCGGTTAACTGTTCAATCTTTCGATCGGTTAACCGGTTAACCGAACGACCATGTAAAAAAATTTCAGATGAAGGTACCTGCCATATTTGCTCGAGATGTCAACATTGATAACCGGTGCATAAGAAATGCATACCCGTAACGTTTACTTTTTCTGTACTTTGGCGCAGAAGGCGGCCAATCTATCGACGATCTCCCTCACGTCAATATAATTAATTTTCCACAATGTTTTCTTCAGAGTACTAGAAATTATCAGGCTATTCACAACTTCTCATAATCAATTAACTGGATCATGCAGATGACGCTATGGTTATCGTCAAACGAAAGGGCCATCGCTAAGTGAATCGGGTGTTAACCTTCTCCCAAACGACAAATATTAGTTTTAGACCCTTCCAAATTCGAAGCCTCTGTCGAAAACAATTTTATTTGTTATTGATACAAATGATTCTTACTTCTTTAAAAAGGTAGAAAACATTGTGGGAAAAGACGAAATTACTCGTTATGAGCAATTTCTCCTTTTGTCGCAATGTTTTCATAGATTTTCAACATCAAGGTCGTGAGAACAAGGGATAGTCTGGGAAAGGGTTAAGATAACTGGTATATGGACGAAAACTGCTAAATAAATTACCAACAACACAAACATAACCCTTATTATTTTGATTTTAATTATTATTATTATTATTATTATTATTTTTTTTTTTATTTAAACTTATAGTCTATATATGGAAACTGAACATAAATAATAATATTCGAAATTTACAGGAAAAATTCATTTCAAGCAGTCACTGAGTTGCCCTTTACCGATAAACCCCGATTTTTGCGACTTAGTAAGAATGTTCTTAAGAATGGCTGGTGAAAATGGACCCAATTTGCAGTCTAGGTTTGGTAAACAAACCTTCCAACACACACATCCTCCATTCCATTAAAGGCCCAACATGTTCAAAGCAATAAAACCCTACTTTATTAAGGGAGGGGATAGGGTTAGGGTTATAAGAAATATGGCATACTAAATGATACTGACCTTGAATTAGAAATAATGGCAGCTTTAGGTAGACCTGTTGTCCCAGATGTATAAACATAAAACAGTTTATCTGTAAATACAGTAAAACCTTTCCTTAGTAACCACCTCTATTAACCCTTTACCACACAATTCAAAGTTTCAACAACCCTGAGGAAGAATGCTTTTGAAGACATTGTGGGAAAAGGAGAAAATGCTGGTTACCACCATTTTTCCTTTGCCTACATTGTTTTTACCCAATCAGGGAGAAATCATCATTTTGGCAACAATGAATTTGTTGTCTGCAAATGCTTTCAATTTAGACAAGTCTAAAATTTGGTAAAAGAGTTAACCCTTTCCCAAACAAGTCCTGGTTTTCACGTGTCTGCAGTACAAGTCTTTTGAAAACACTGTGGGAAAAGGAGAAATTGTTCGTAATGAGCAATTTCTCCTTTTCCCACAGTGTTTTCTACCCTTTTTGAGACCTTTCTGCCATTTTCATCAAATTTAAAATTGTCGTATGCAAACCCTTTCAATTTGGACCAGTCCAAAATTTGTCGTTTGGGAAAGGGTTAAACCAGTAACCTATATCATTCAAGCATATATTACTGGTGCTCTGCCCAGGGGGAAATTCTGAGACACTATCCCTTTGAAGTTGCAAAATGTCCCATCAAAGTCTACACAGGTGGGGCATTTTCCCTTTTAAAATTATATGAGAAGTGGTCTCGGGTGTTTGAAAGTGTCCCCCTTCATCTGCAAGTTTCTGGGACAATTATCCCTCAAAAGTCCCTTCTCTGAAAAATCCTCTGATAACAGCAGTTACATTCCTAGAGAAGGCAAATGATTCTGTTGAAATGTACTTATAATACTATGCATACAATTGTCTTGACTCTACCAACGATAGCATTTTAGACTTGCCTAAATTGAAAACATTTGCAAATAACATATTAAATATGGCTTAAAAGATACTCTTTGTAAAAGTAGAAAACATTGTGGGAAAAGAAGAAATTGCTGGTACCAGCATCGTCTCCTTAACCAACAGTGCTTTCTACAGCCTTTTTCTCCTGGGTTGTTGAAACTTTGTATTGTTTGGTAATTGGTGAAACAAGCACATAGTGAGTTCCCCTCATGCGATTCTTACTTTTTACCAAACAACAAAATTTTAGATTGGTCCAAATGGACAGACTTTGCAGTCAACCAATTAAATGTGGCTCAAAAGGTGGGATTTGGAAGAGAAGAATACATATGGATCAAATGGTGGAAATTGTATCAAAAGGAGAAGGAAGGAATTATTGTGGTAGGAGAAGAAGAAGAAAATGTTAGCGACCAGATAGGACTAGGAACTGCTTCAAGCAGGTTTTGTCACCTGTGCAAAAATGATGTTTCATTCACTTAGGAGTCCAAAGTTATCTCTTTCCCAAACAATAAAATTGTATTTCGGTCCAAACTGAAAGCATTAGAAAACACTGTGTTGGACACCCAGAATGTTTTTCAAAGCCTTCTCCAACAAGGACATTAAAACACGGAATTGTTTCTTGACTCTTTACCAAACATTCCCAACCAAACATTACCAACGACCCTGAAAGAGAAAGCTTGTGGTAAAAGGAGAAAGTGTTGATAACCAACATTTTCTCCTTTTCCCACAATGTTTTCTACCCTGTCAAGGACAAATTTCATCATCTGTACTACTTTTAATTCATCATCTGCAAATGCTTTTAATTTTTAGTCTTAAATTTCATCATGTGGTAAAGAGTTAGGGGCTTGACTCTTTACCATGTAATGGAATTTTATCTTTGCCCAAATTGAAAGAATTTGCAGAAAAAAAAAAAAAATAAATAAATACACCTCAAAATTTGAAATAAGTTTAGGGATGGGTAGAAAACGTTAAGGAAAAAGGACAAAAATTCTGTTTACCAGCATTTTCTCCTTTTCCAACAATGTTTCTAAAAGCATTCGTTCTCAAGGTCCTTAAACCTCGTGATTGTGTGGTAAAGGATTAAACAGTATCTTACCTGTGAACTTGCTGCATGGATCAGGAGGTGTATATCTTGGGCTCTTCACCAGGAGGGGATCCAGCCAAACTGCATTTATACCTGGGATGGTTCCACTGGCTGTGTAATACATCTGACAAGTTTTAGGAATGTCCGCCACTATATCTTTTACAGCTGCAGTTAAAGGAGATAGTTATCTTTATTTGTCAAATGGTAAAGCGAAAGCTTCCGGTCTTCTTGGAATTAACAGTAGGTAAAACCTCAGACTTGTCTAACTTGAAAGCACATGCATACAACATATATAATGTGGCTCAAACAATAGTATTTGTCTTTGAAAGGGTAAAAAACATTGTGGGAAAAGGAGAATGCACTATGTTTTCAAAAGCCCTTCTTATCAGGGTTGTTAAATTGCTGGATTGTGTCGTAAAGGGTAAATCCACTATAAAAATTAGTAAAAAGTCCAGTCCCTACAATGAGAATGCCATTACACAAAGTTTTTGCATATTGACTAAACCCTTTACCACACATTCCTATGTTCTAAAGAACCTGGAGGAGAGGTCTTTTGAAAACATTGTGGGAAAAGGAGAAATGCTGGTAATCAGCATTTTCTCCATTTCCCACAATATTTTCTACCCTTTCAAAGACAAGTTTGATGTGTAGTTTGCTAAATACTTTCAATTTGAGGGTTTCTAAAATTTGTTGTCTGACAGAGTCAAATCACCTCCACCTGATATTGACTGCTCTTAAACCTTTACCACATGATCCTGAGTTTTAACAATCCTGACTAAGAGAACTTTTGAAAACACAGTGGGACAAGGAGAAAATGCTGGTAACAAGCATTTTCTGCATTTCCACAATAGACAAATTGCAACATTTGAGCCACATGTAATTTCTTGTCTGCAAACTGGACAAGTTTACAATTTAGTTGTGTCGTACAGAGTTTTTTCCCCATTTGCTACCTTTTTCTTGTATGCCTTTATCAAACAATCCCATGTTTTAACAACCCTAATGACAAAGGTAACCAGCATTTACTCCTTTTTTCCAAAAATGTTTTTTACACTTTGGAAGTTAATTTCAATGATCCGAGACACACACAAGTTGTCGCCTGCATATGCTTTCAATTTGGTTTAGTCTAAAGGTTTGATGTCATGTATAAGCAATTAGTATAACATTAGCTCTGCAAAGGGAGACATTAATCATACCCACAAAGGAAGCCATCAAGAGCAGGTCACCTTTGACTCACTGCTTTGACCTTGACCATTGGGTAACGGCATCTGCAACCTCCACTCTGCACATTGTCGTATCAACATGCACACATGTGTGAAATATTTTCAAAGTCAGACTAGGGGCTCAGGAGATATATAGAGTGGAAAGGAAATCACTAAAGAGATGAAAGGACAAATAGACAGATGGACAGACAACCAGGGGCATAACGTAAAAAAAACCCTTTGGCATAAAAAAAAAAGAAAAAAAAAAACCTTGTGTCATTTCCTCTGTAAAGACTATCCCATGAGCCTCTCCTGCCAGGATACAATGAAGAAGGGCCTTCTCTCGTAAATTATAATTGATCAATGCGCCTACAGCTCCAATCTTTCCCAGGCCCAGCCAGAAAAACACTAGGTCTGGCCGGTTCTCCATCACCAAAGCAACGACATTCCCCTTTCTAATGCCAGACTCGTAAAAATAATTAGCGATTGCATTAGAGTATTGATCAACTTCCTAGAAAAAAAAAAACAGGTAGAGAAAAATATATCACAAACATTTGTCAAATTTATTTCAAACTTCATACATTGAACCTTTGCCAAACAAACCCTAGTTTTTAACAACCCTGATAAAGAGACAGCTTTCGAAAATAATGTATTGCTGGAAAATTAAAAAAAAAAGCTGTTAACCAACATGCTCTTTCTTTTCCACAGTGTTTTCCCACCTTTTAACCCTTTTAACTCTTAACCACACAATCCCCAATTTTAACGCCCAAAGAGAAAGATGTTTTATAAAAACAAATCAGGAAAAGGAGAAAAGGCTGGTATCTGGCATTTTCTCCTTTTCCCAAAATGTGTCCTACCCCTTCAGATACAAGTTTCACTTTTCAAGCTATGTTTAATTTGTTGTCTGCAAATACTTTGGGTTTGGACAAGTTTAGAACTTTATTATTTGGTAAAGACTACCGGTAATTCTTTACAACACAATTCCCAGTTTTAACGACCCTGAAGAAAGTCAACTTTCGAGAACACTGTGGGAAAAGGAGAAAATGTTGATTACCAGAATCATCAGTTGCATTACATTTATTTTGTTGTTTGTACATACTTTCAATTTGATTGTGTGGTACATGCTTTCAATTTTGCTGTGTAGTAAGGACTTAAAGACAAATATCATAAGTGATATTTAAGTTGTCATCTGCATTTGCTTTCAATTCGCACATATCTTGAAAATTTATGCATTTGATGAAAAGTCAACTCATCACATCCTGACAAAATCCAGCAAGGAACAACCTTGAAAACATGATCCCTTAAAAGATTAGGAATATTGGCATAAATTGAAGTTACACGCTCAACTGTAGAAACCATTTTCAGCAAGCCCACCAGGAGTCTCCCATTTCAAGACAAAAAGCTTTTCTCCCAGCCAGACAATCTAGAAAGTTTTAACCTTAATGTTGAATAACAACACAGAATTCTCTGATACATAGCATACTTTAAATCAGTAAAACTGTGGAAACAAGTTGGTGTACTCTCTCAATGAACTTTTATATTCTACTTTTGATGTAAATGTCAGAGCTACATGTATCTACATTTCAAACCAAACTTAAACTAAGTACATGTATACCTATAAACATGGACCCTTAAAAGCTTTATGGGCTAAAGGCAGCTTGTTTGTCTATTATTAATAAAGGGGGCCTGCTGGTAACTAACAAAAATATATGAGCTTTGTTCTAGCAAAAGGGGCTTAATGCATCATCATAAGGTAGACTGGTCCATCGACGTACAGAGAACTGACCAATACCAAAAAGTTTCAACCCAGGTCAACCTGTGCAGACTGCGCAGGCTGACCTGGGTCGATACTTTTCACAAGTGCATTAAGCCCCTTTTTCACAGAGCACACATCATTTCTAATTGCATGCCCTTCTTGACTTGATCTACTAATTCAAGTTTGGAGTAGATATCATGAGTAAAAAGTGACATGAGAAATGTTAGTTTTCACACCAACAACAACAACAGACAACAACAGGGGCCACGCCCTGTAGCTCAGTCGGTAGTGTACAGGACTTGAGAAAAGAAGTCGCTGGTTCGATCCGAGGCTTGGCCAATTTCTTTCCGAGGATTGATGATAGTCACTGCTACAGGATTCATTCCTCTCTCACCGCTGACCATTGTTTCAACGATGGTTATGTTGGAAAGCGGCTAGTGGCTTGGAAAAAATATTGTGCAGAGTACTGTTAGCACGAAACTCAGGGAAAGCATGGATAGGTTCACTGGCCGCCGCAATATAACTGAAATAATGTTGAAAACGGTGTTAAACACCATACAGTCAATCAACCACATGGCAATCACAATTCCTTCAAGTTTTTTTTTCCCAGAAAAAGGCCAAGCGAAAATTAATAATACATAAACACTAATGTAAGATGAGCTGTGAATCACTTTCTCTATGAGAAAAAAAACATTACCTGGAAAGTCCATTTCTTCCCTTCATATATGAAACAAGTTTTTGTGGGAAACTTTGCAGCAGTTTCCTGGAACAGTTTGGGGATTGAACGCCCTGACTTGGAATACTTTCGGACATTCCATCTCAGTGTAAGTAAAATCTTCAATGCTCTGAAATATAAATAGTGAAAAAAAAAAATACCTGTGTTTAACTTTATATCACACAACCCCGATTTTAATGACCTTGGGAAATTAGACTTTGGAAAAACATTATGGGAAAAGAAGAAAGTACTGATAATCCTTTTCCCATGTTTTCTAACCTTTTTAAGAAACATATTCAGTCATTTCAGCCACATTTAGCTTAATGTCTGGCTGGCATAAGTGTATGCAAATCCTTTCCATTTGGACCAGTCTAAAATTTGTCATTTGGTGGTGTTAACTCTCTATCACAAGGCAAAATTTTAGATTTGTCCAAATTCAAAGCATTTACAGAAGACAACTTAAATACGGCTGAAATGGTGAAATGCTTCTAAGTTGGTTACCAGCATTTTCTCCTTTTCCAACAATGTTTTCTATCCTATCAAAAAGAGATATCATCATTTTTGCAATGGTGAAGTTGTTGTCTGCAAATACTTTCAATTTGGTCCAGTCCAAAATTTTGTTTGGTAAAGAGTTAATATGTTTTCTGCTAGGTCTTTTTTAAATGGTATTATCTGAAAAATTGTCAGTTTGTAAAGGGTTATCTCTTTTCCAAACGATCAAATTTTGGACTTGTCCAAATCTAAAGCATTTGCAAACTATGCTGACAACAATTCAAGAGGCTGAAATTGTCCGTGAATGAGTAGAAAACATTGTGTGAAAAGGAGAAAATACTGGCTACCATCATTTTCTCCTTTACCCACGATGTTTTAAAAAGTCATCTCTGTCAAGGGCATTCAAATTTGGGATCATGTGGTAAACGGTTAACTAAATTAATTTTACATTACCAGCTAAGATCAAGGTAGACTACAAAATGGGGTGTGTCAACATACATGCTTCAATGACTCCATTTCCATTGGAAATATCTACTGCAAATATATAGTTGAATGCCAAGCCTTCAATATGAAATGTAGCTTGACACTGTATTTTATGGATTTGATAGCACAATTCCTGCGAGAATGATTAGATCTATGTACGCCAAGAAACATAACACACCATCAAAATAAAAAAAAAAACTAATTATATTATCATACCTCACGTCTCTAGGAAGGGTTACTAAAACCACTTTCATGTATTTCCAACCTCCTGTTACCAGGTACAAGCCAAATGCCGCTGCCAAGGTAACCAAGATTGGCCATTCTAAATAAAATGAGCAAAACAAAACTGTTACCACAAATAAGGCTGTCTTTAACGCAAACATCGTACAAAAAAATCTGACAAATTTGGCTACGCTTCTAGAGCAGCTAACAACATCTAATTCAGCTATAGAGCGTGACATGTATCTATATTTGGAGTTAACAATTCCAAGGTCCAAAGGTATTTTTAGCAGAAGTAAATTTTGACCTATATTACTTCAAGTAATTTACTCCCCGGGTACAAATCGCAGCACGTTCTGATGAAAACATCACGTGACCACGAACCTTTCAGTCGGTAGCAATTTATCGCCTACTTCAAGACCTTTAAACGTTAATTTTTAGTACTTTACCTCGAAAATTGTTTGCGAAATTCATAAGCTGTGCTTGCCTTTGAATCAGCAATCCCCTACAGATATGTCCTTTTTGACATACGTGAATTCCTCAAGGTAAACTTTGACCCTTTATCATTCGTCCCAGTTTGTTCGTCCAACTTCCAACAGCCGCTAGCACGACGTAATCTTTTGTCAGCTTCGTTTAACTTTTGATGCTCTGGACATAAATGATTTAGTACTGTAAGCTGTACGAGGCATTTGAGTGTTTTGATAAACCACAATGAAAAACAAGTGTTGAAATTTACATTAATTAGCTGAAAGGGTGAGAATGCAGTTCAATTCGACCGTAAAATTTTCGCGCCTCCCTAATTCGTCCGAAGACAGCTCGTACAACATTTTTATCAATCCGTTCCTCATTCCAGGAGTATACAGGGGCGTAATTTTAACTCAAACGGAAAAGGAAAAAAAAAATAAAAAATAAAAACTGAATGTTAAATACAATGTTGAATGCTTTTTTTTTTTTTACAGAATATAAAACTGATAGGAAACCAGGTAAAATAATGAAGTTATTTTGTAAAATTGATTGATTGAGCAATGTTTTACACCCCTTTCAACATTATTTTAGTGACAGCTCACATATTCATGTATGATAAGGGTTTCAGCAGTACTAAGCTAACTCTCTGAAGTGTGTTGCCCAAGGACACTCCCTCAAAGAACAGAATGCTTTTAGTTAGGCTCGAACCAGGGGCCTTAAGGTTACAAGTCTTACACTCTACCACAGAGCCATGGAGGACCCTTACATGTGTAAAGTAAAACCTGTCTATGTGGCCACCTCTTTCCTGCAAGCAACCTGTATTAAGCAAGCATAAACTGAGTTTCCAGAGAGGGAAAATATATTTAAATGACCCTGTATAAACCCTCAACCAAACAATCCTGAGTTTTTTAACGGCACAAGGAAAAGGTTTTTTGAAAACATTGTGGGAAAAGGAGATAAACAAAAATTTTTCAATTTGTGCAAAATTAAGTTTTTTCTATGCAAATGCTTTCAATTTGGTCCAGTCTAAAATTTTGTCGTTTGTTAAAGAGTTAAGCAAGCAAATGTCCTGAGCACTTTTTCAGCATCAGATTCCCTTATGATAGCTGCTTAATATAGGTTGGACTTACCCGATATGTAGGCTTGCTCATATTTTTTTTTTATAGTGGGAGTGGAGAAACA
Source organism: Tridacna gigas (assembly GCA_945859785.2). Taxonomy (NCBI): domain Eukaryota; kingdom Metazoa; phylum Mollusca; class Bivalvia; order Cardiida; family Cardiidae; genus Tridacna; species Tridacna gigas. The sequence continues at coordinate 31,166,754 of OX244028.2, forward strand.
ATCATAAATTAACATCGGAGCAACCTCTCAGACTGAAGGTAAGGTTGGGCGGTGTTACATGTACATAGATGATAGATTGACAAGAGCTGTTGGTTGCAGGCCATCATGCATGACCTGAAGATTTTTAACTTGGTTACCTTTTCGTAGTTTTATATCTGGAAACTGTGCTTGAGTTTTAGATCATAAGTAATGAAAAGGAATGGGACAGTTTCTCTTATTTTGAGGTAAAATAATGCTTTTACAGTTGTCTTTAATGAGGCAAGTCTGTGATGAAATTGAAAATTTTGTTTGTATCTTAGTATCAGAAACTGAGGCTATCTCTTCAGTTTGGAAAGGGATAAAAATGCTAGCCTTAAATTGTGAGACTAGATTTGCAGGAGAGATTCTGCCTGGCCAAGTGGTGAAAGTGTAGGGCTTATGATAATCCAGCAGTTGTAGATTATACAATTCTCATCAGTGGTTTGCATTTTTTGTTTTTTTTTTGTTGGGGGGGGGGGGTGTCCATAGACAGTTCAGGGCTCCATCCAGTATATGCATGAACACATGAGATGTTGCCATGATATGGCTATAATAGTGTTCAAAGTGGCATAAAACACATTTTATCATACATTCTGATTGGCTGAAACAGTTGGTAGAGTGCTAGTCTTGAAAGTTACTCACTTATGTATGAAGATAAACTAGTAATTGCTCAATTTACTCTTTACCATGCAACACTCCTTACCCTACAACAAAATTTACAACTACACATGTAGTCCAGTTTCAAAGCATTTGTAGACTACAAATTAAATGTGGTTCAAATGATAAGATTTGTCTTTGCACAGGCACAAAAAAGAGTGGGAAAAGGAGAAAATGCTGGTTACTTTAATGTTTTTCAAAGCCATCTCCATCAGGGTTTTTGGAACATGGGAATATGTGATAAAGGGCAAAATCCTTCAGCTGGGTAATTTAGATGCACATACTGAATCAGTAGAAAAGATCTACCCTTCCAATTTCAGGTCTTTTTTGTTTTTAGCTCCACTGGCCGAAGGCCAGCGGGCTTATGTCATGGCCCGGTGTCCGTCGTGCGTCCGTCCGTCCGTCCGTCCGTGCGTTAACTTTTATTTCAAACATCATCTTCTCTGAAACTACCCATCCAATTTTCATGAAACTTCACAGAAATGATCCTGCCATGGTCCTCTTCAGAATTTCTTGAAAGAATTTGATTCCTTCAAAAACTCTGGTTGCCATGGCAACAAAACTGAAAAATATTGGAAATCTTTAAAAATCTTCTTGTCTGAAACCATAAGGCATAGGGCTAACAAATTTGGCATGTAGCTTTATGTAGTAGACCTCTATCATGTTTATTGAAATTACAGCCCTGGGGTCAAAATTGGCTCTGCCCCAGGGGTCACAAGTTTTACATAGGCTTATATAGAGAAAACTTTAAAAATCTTCTTGTCTGAAACCATAAGGCATAGGGCTACCAAATTTGGCATGTAGCTTTATGTAGTAAACCTCTATCATGTTTCTTGAAATTATAGCCCTGGGGTCAAAATTGGCTCTACCCCAGTACCCCAGGGGTCACAAGTTTTACATAGGCTTATATAGAGAAAACTTTAAAAATCTTCCTGTACCTAGCCATAAGGCCTAGAGCTACCAAATTTTGCATTTAGCTTGATCTAGTTGGGGTCAACCAAAATTGCCCAAATTATAGTCCTGGGGTCAATTTGGCCTCATGCTGGGGGGGGCGGGAGGGAGGGGGGGGTTCACAAGATTTACATAGGCTTACATAGGGAAAACTTTTGAATCTTGGTGTACATAGCCATAAGGCTTAGGCTACCAAATTTTACATAGTTATAGCAATATCTAGTGGACAACTACAAAGAGGGCCCAAGTTACAGCCCTAGGATCAAATTTGGCCCTGCACCAGGGGTCACAAGTTTTACATGGCTTTATGGAGTGAAAAGTTCAGAAACCGTCTTGTTACTAGCCATAAGGCCAAGAACTCCCACATTTGGCATGTTATTCTTCTAATACACATATTCCCCATTTAGTCCGACTGTAGCCCTGGGGTCAAAAGTTTTATAAGGGCTTATATAGTGAAGACTTCTCTTCATGGTTTATATTTATAAGCCAGTGGAGTGATACAGGGCCATCATGGCCCTCTTGTTTAGCTCACTTGAGCACATAGTGCTCAGGGTGAGCTATTGTGATCGATCGTTGTCCGGTGTCCGTCCGTCTGTCTGTGCGTCCGTCCGTCCGTCCGTGAACAATTACTTAAAAAATCTTCTCCTCAGAAACCGCCCAACAGATTTCAATGAAACTTCACAGAAATGATCCTTAGGTGATGCACTTTCAGAATACTTCAAAGATTTGAATTCCATGAAGAACTCTGGTTGCCATGGCAACTGAGAGAAAAAACTTTAAAAATCTTCTTGTCCCAAACCGTAAGGGCTAGAGCTTTCATATTTGGCATGTAGCATCATCTAATAGCCCTCTACCAAAATACTTCAAATTATGGCGCTGTTGTTGAAATTGGCCCTATGTTGTGGGTTCTCGGATTTCACATAGAGATAAAGAGGGAAATCTTTAAAAATCTTCTTGTTTACACTCTAGCATCTACAAAGATTGACCAATCAGTACCAAACTTGGCCACAATGTATATGCCCATAAGGTCTCGGATGAGTTCGATTTTGGATCAAATCAGATCAGAACATCAGGAGTTATTTGCCCTTGAATTTGCAAAAATTACTGAATCTGACTTTGTTTACACTCTAGCATCTACAAATATTACTCATTCAGCACCAAACATTGTCAAAGTGTGTGTGATCATAAGATCTCAGATTAGTTCAATTATGGATCTAATTGGACCAGAACTGTCTGAGTTGTCTGCCCTTGAATTAGAAAATTTGCCATATTTGACTTTGTTTACACTCTAGCATCTGCAAATATTGACCAATCAGTACCAAACTTGGTCAAAATATATATTCCCATAAAGTCTCGGAAGAGTTCAGTTATGGGTCAAATTGAACCAGAACATCCAGAGTTATTTGCCCTTGAATTGGACAAAATTTCCATATTTGACTTTGTTTACACTCTAGCATCTACAAATATATACCAATCAGTACCAGACTTGGTAAAAGTTTATATGACCATAAGATCTTGGATGGGTTTTGATTATGGGTCTTATTAGACCCAAACAACATGAGTTATTTGCCCTTCAATTAGAGTTGCTGTATTTGACTTGGTTTACTCTGTAGCATCTACATGTATATATAATGCAAACTGAAAAATCTTTATGTTTAAACCCAAAATGCCTAGAGCTATGATACTTTGCATGAAGCATCACCTTGTGGACTTCAAGAAATTTTGCACACAAGATGCCCCTGGGATCATAACAGGTCTAGCCGCGGGGCTTAGACGTTTGTACTTAGGTATCTTTCATGCAATTATAAGAAAATTTTCTGGGTAACCAAAGGCCTAGACCTCTGTTAAAGTTGTGAGTTGTCTCTCTTTCATAGTCATTTGGCCTTGAACTTCAGTATTTGGTATTTATCTTCATTGTTTACCTGTACTGCTTAGTACTCAGGTGAGCGATATAGGACCATCATGGTCCTCTTGTTAGACAGAATATCTGACAGAATTTCAGGTCTTTTTTTTTTTCAAACTGAATATCTGACAAAATATTGTTCAGTGTGGTTCAAGATCTGGCTGCACATTAAGATTCCAGTAGGTGTCATAAAGGTTCATGCAATTTTTCTCCAGATAACCCTTTACCTTTTAACGACCCTGGGAAAGAAGCCTTTTGAAAATATCGTGGGAAAACGAGAAAATGCTGGTAACCAGCATTTTCTCCATTTCCCATGATGTTTTCTACCTTATTAAAGAAAAATTGCACCATTTGAGCCACATTGAAATTGTTGTCTGCAAATGCTTCCAGTTTGGACAAGGCTAAAATTTTGTAGTCTGGTAAAGGGATAAGAGAATTTTTTTTTGTTCAAATAGAAGTTCTTCATGCAACTCTTTCAGAGCAAAATATTTTATCTTAACCTCTTTGGATGGCTGAAAATACAATGCTCCGGAACTTGGAAACATTTTACATACTTACTCATAGGCTTGACTGAAAATGTGGACAGTATATATTGATTCAAGAACAGACTGCATATTCTATTTAGTCTGATCCTGATCACCACTGTCCACAAAGTCCCCTGATGTTGCCTATGGGGCTGAAAGGGCTTGCCCTATATTTTGGGTGACTCAGATCAATATGTCTCGTGTCTCATAGGACTCATTTAATGAGTACTCACAACATTGTTTTCAATGAATAAGTAGATCTGTGATTACTTGTTGAATATGATGACCCTGTCCCTCATAGACTCTTCACCAAACAATCATGAGCTTTAATGACCTTGAAGAATCAAGCTTTTGAAAGCATACCTGGAAAACAAGAAAATGCTGGTAACCAGGATTTTCTCCTTTTCCCACCATGTTTTCTACCCTTTCAAAGACACATCTCCTCATTTAAGTAACAGTTAATTTGTCATCTGCAAATGCTTCCAGCTTGGAGGAGTCTGAAGTTTGTCTTTTGGTCAAGAGTTAATCTTTAGTTTTCTATTATTGTTTTTTATTGAGACAACAGACAGGTACAGCCAGTAAAGAATGTCAGCTAAGGAGAAATCACATGGCCAGTTCACATCCCCAGTTTGTATCTTTTTTTTAAATATATTTTTGATTGTATGATGCATGTTTGATTATAAATTTCATGAGTTCAATCCTTTACCACAGTCAGGTATTTTAACGACCCTGATGAAAAGGACTTTTGAATACAAAGTGAGAAAAAGAGAAACACATACTGGAATCCAGCATTTTCTCATTTTCGCACAAAGTTACCCATTTCAAGACAGAAACTATTTTTTGAGTCAAAGTCATTGTCTGCAAAGGCTTTCATTGTCGAGGAGTCTTGACTTTTTTGTATTGCCTGGTAAAGAGTTAATCTTTCATCAAACAATCCCGAGTTTTAATGACACTAAAGAGAGAAGTTCTGAAAACGCTATGGGAAAAGGAGAAAATGTTACCAGCATTTTCTCCTTTTTCCATAATGCTTTCTACCCATCCAAAAACAAATTTAAATTTGCAAGTCACAGTTATTTTGTTGTCTTCAAATGCTTTCAGTTTGGACAAGTCCAAAATTTTGTTGTCTGGTAAAGAGTTAACCCTTTACCACACAATCTCAACTTTTAACGACCCTGAGATAGAAAGCTTTTGAAAATATTGTGGGAAAAGGAGAAAATGCTGGTAACCAGCATTTTTTCTTTTCCCACAATTTTTTCTACCATTCCCAAACCAAATTTTAATTTTTGAGTCATCTTTCTTTTGTTGTCTGCAAATGCTTTGAATTTGGACCAGTCTAAAATTCTGTCGTTTGGTAAAGAGTTAAAGTGATTCTTCATGAAACATGGTCATGAATTAGGAGACCATTACAAACTCTAAGACAGAAATTGTCAGTAACCAGTATTTTCTCCTTCAGTAGTTTATACATGTACCCTTTCAGAGACAACTCACATTATGTCAGCCTCATTTACACAATCATCTGTAAATGCTTTTAATATTGAGTATAAAACATCATTGGAACATTTGTACTTTAAATAAAAAACATGAGCATGGCATTGGGTTGCTGCACTTAGCTTTTTTAGGGTAAAGTACCGTACACATCGTAAATAGGACTTTATCGTCCTAGAATTGTCATTAAAAATTACCCATTTACCAGCATTTTCGCTCTTTCCTGCATTGTTTTGAAAAGCCTTCTCCGTTAGGGTGGTTTAACTAGAGATTGTGAGTTAACTTTCTACGACACAATCCCGAGTTTTAACAACCCGGAAGAAGAAGGCTTTTAAAAACATAGTGGGAAAAGAAGAAAATGCTGGTGACCAGCATTTTCTTCTTTTCCGTGAATGTTTTCAACAATCACAAAGACACATACTGTTGTTTGTGCCCCATTTTATTTGTCATCTCCAAACACTTTTAATCTGGACTGGTCTAAAATTTTGTTGTGTGGTAAAGAGTTAAAGTGTTAAATATAGATCACCCAGGATAAAAACAAGGTCACCATTTTAATCATCCTAATCATCATCATTTTCTGCAGGCCAACTCTGTGCAGCCTGCTCTTGATCAATATCTTTCTCATTAGTTACTTTTGTTAACCATGGCAATGAAAGCATTAAGCCTTTGCCAAGCATGTCAGTAAAATCATGGTGGGAAAAGGAGAAAGTGCTGCTAGCCAGTATTTTGTCACTATGGGTAAACATTTACCCCATGTTTCCACACTTTCAAAGACAAAACTTATCATTTAAGCCTAACCCTATCTACAGATGTTTTCAATATCAACAAGTCTACAAATTTGTGGCCATGCAAAGTGTTGATCAGTAGAAAAGACAGACAAGTCTACGATAAACTTGTTTTGGTTTGATTACTTCATAGATATTGAACAGTGTGGATCAATTCTTACAAACATGAAAGTTCGGGACAAATGCATAGCTCAAATATAAACCGCCCGGCTGGGATTCTAACCTGTGCGGCAAATATCCTTATTTATTGAGGTTTAACCCTTTCCCAAACAACAAATTTTGGACTGGTCCAAATCAAAAGAGTTTGCAGACGACAATTTTAAATTTGATGAAAATGGCAGAAAATTATCAAAATGGGTAGAAAACACAATGGGAAAAGGAGAAATTGCTTGTTACGAGCAATATCTCCTTTTCCCACAGTGTTTTCAAAAGACTTGTACTGCAGACACGTGAAAACCAGGGCTTGTTTGGGAAAGGGTTAAAAGACCAATACACTAACCCCTGAGCTAAAGAGAATTCTCCCTAATGCAGTTGTCAGGTATTGATTTTATACAGGAAGAAGCTATGCTGTAAGGAAGGAGTGATCTCCCGTAACACATTGATCAGACTGCATGCTGCATGCAGTCTGATCAAGATCTACTCTACAAATGCGCTTAATCCTTCACCAGACAAAAATTTCATCCAAACTGAAAACATTTGCAGAAGACAAATTAAGTGTGGCTGGAATGATCAGATTTATTTTTGAAAGGTTAGAAAACACTGTGGAAAAAGGAGAAAATGCTGGTTACCAGCATTTTCTCCATTTCCAACAATGTTTTCAAAAGCTTTCTTCCTCAGGGTTGTTAAATTTCAGGATTGTATGGTCAAGGGCTAACCCTTTCCCAAACAAGCCGTGGTTTTCACGTGTCTGTAGTACAAGTCTTTTGAAAACACTGTGGGAAAAGGAGAAATTGCTCGTAACGAGCAATTTCTCCTTTTCCCACAGTGTTTTCTACCGTTTCTGATAACTTTCTGCCATTTTCATCAAATTTAAAATTGTCGTCTGCAAACTCTTTCAGTTTGGACCAGTCCAAAATTTGTCGTTTGGGAAAGGGTTAAAGAAGCACATAGCAGTTTGAATGTTATATTTGTTTCAGCTACATAGACCTGTACAAGTTAGAGAGGAAACTGTAGATGAGCTGAAAGAGAAACTGGTAAAACTAAATAATGAAATACAAGCATTACAAGCAGAGTAAGCCTGATATTTTCACTTCTTAGCCTTATTACTTTCATAAGATTTTGTTCATGCACATTAACATATTAAGAAACATTGAGGAAAAAGGAGCAATTTCTTAAAACAAGCAACTACTTTTGTTTTTGAATCAATGTGATTAAAGCTGTTGGGGAGATAATAGCAAATTGCCTATATTGTGAACATTGTAAGTGGATTGTGAATTTATCGGAATTACCTGTGTAGGCTGACCTAATGCTTCCAAGTCCTGATTTATTCTCATTTTATTGGTGTAATTACTGTAGAGTGTTTACCTTTAGAGGGCAAAAAAAAAGACTTTTTCAGTTTAAAAAAAAAAGAATACCAAAATATTTAGTTTCATTGGATTTTTTCTCTTTTTTTTGGTTAGAATATTTAACCCATTACCTCATGACAAATTTTTGGACTTGTCCAGTTTCAAATCATTTGCAGACGAAAAATCAAATATGGCTGAAATTGTTGAAGTTGTCGTCTTTGATAGAGTGGAAATCATTTTAGGGAAAAGGAGAAAATGCCAGTTACCAGCACTTTCTCCTTTTCCCACGATGTTTTCCAAAGTCTTCTTTCTCAAGGTGTTTAAGTCAGGATTATGTGGTCTTCCGTTAATAAACAATCAGACTATAACTAAAAGATCAGATTGCACATTCTCTGCCTCTCTGTGATCTTGATCTGCACTTTGTATAAGAGCTAAATTTTGTAGTTGTGGTTGGTTTTAAAAGGGTAAATTTAGCATAAAAATATTGTAGTGACTTTATCACCTCATTACCTCCTGGAGTTTTTTGTCTTCAAGTGGAACAGATTTGAAAACACTGTGGCGAAAGGAGAAACCACTTTCAAGGAACAGTTTCTGCACTTGCAAGGAACAATTTCTGTGTTTGCCACAGTCTTTTCACTTGTGTTCATACATTGTTGATTATCAATTCTCTATTTTGCAAGGATGACTGCTGCAAATTTGTTTCAGGGAGTAATGGGTTAAAAGACCCTGTTTGTTGCCATGGTAATAAGGTGTCACCCTACAGACTTTCATGACAAAATGTTGTAGGACTCTTCTCATACAATGACATGTTAACTCTTAACTCTATACCAAATGACAAAACTTGTCCAAATTGAAAGCATTTGCAGATGACAATCTAAGTGTGTCTCAAATGGTGAAATCTGGCTTGGATAGGGTAGAAAACACTGCAGGAAAAGGAGAAAATGCTGGTTAACAACATTTTCTCCTTTTCCCACAAAGTTTTCAAAAGGATTCTTCCTCAGAGTCATTGAAACTCGGGATTGTGTGGTAAAGGGTTAAGCAAACAACAAAGTTTTAGACTGGTCCAAATTGAATGTGGCTCAAATGATGGAACTTGTCTTTGATAGGACAGAAAACATTGTTGGAAAAAGAGAAAGTGCAGGTAACCAGCAGTTTCTCCTATTCCCATGATTTTTTTAAGGGCTCTCTTTGTCAAGGTTATAAAACCTGTGGATTGTGTGGTAAAAGGGTAAACTCGAGTTATAAACATAAAACATATTTTCAGTCGATAGACAACAAATCTCATGTGAAGCAGGCATAAGGCTGTTTTGATTAGAATGCCTCATGAAGTATCAGATGTTGAGGATCAAGATCAGACTGCATTTTCCTTGTGCAGGAAAGAAAAGAAAAACATTACTGCATATCAACTCTCTACAAACCAATTCTGTGTTTTGACAAACCAAAGGAAGGTGGCAGTGTCAATGTTTTTTTTCCATTTTCCAAAATGCTTTCTAATGATTCAAAGACAAATCTCATCATTTAAATTTTATTTAATTTGTTGTGTGGAAATTCTTTCAATTTGGACAAATCTAGCATTTTGTCATTTGGCAGAGTTTAACCCTTCACCACACGATCTGACTTTTAACGACCCCGAGGGAGAAGGCTTTTGGAAGAAAATTGTGGGAAAAGGAGAAAATGCTGGTTGTCGTCTGTCAATCCTTTCAATTTGGACCTGTCTGAAATCTTGTTGTATGGTAAAGAGTTAACCCTTTACCACACAATGCTGCCTTTTTACGACCCTGGGAAAGAGCCTTTTGAAAACATGGTGGTTACCAGCATTTTCTCCTTTTCCCACAATGTTTTATTTCCCCACCAGAGAAATAGAAATTAATTATACCAATTTTGAATTTGTCATCTGCAGTTTACTTTCAAATTGGAAGAATCAACAATTTGTGGTTTTGGAAAGGATATAACTTGTCCTTTGCATTCTATGTGCCAATGTCAACTTACCTCTTAGAGTGCTAAATGTAACTCGATGCGCTTCAGCAGAGTATTTGCATGTACCTCAAAATCAGACAGTACATTCTATGCAGTCTGGTTTTGGATCTGCACTGTCCAAAACAGTGAATTTTTATTGCCAAAATTTTTTAAAATCACAAATTTTGGGGTTTTCATACAGGAAATCTAAGCTCTTTACTAAACAATAAAATTTTAGACTTGCCCAAATTGAAAGGTTTTGTAGATGAAAAAAAAAAAAAAAAAATGAGACTCAACTATTGAAATTTATCTTTGGAAGGGTAGAAAACATTGTGGGAAAAAGAGAAAATACTGGTTGCTGCATTTTCTCCTTTTCCATCAATGTTTTCGAAATCCATCTTCTTTAGGGTGCTTTAAACCCTTGATTGTTTGATAATGGGCTAATTCAAATAGCTATTTAACCCTTTACCATACAATCCCAACTTTTCATGACCCTGAGAAGATAGCTTTTGAAAACATTGTGGGAAAAAGAGAAAATGCTGGTAACCAGCATTTTCTCCATTCCCACAATATTTTCTTCTCTTCCCAAAACAAATTCAACTTAGGGGTCATATTTGTCATCTGCAAATTCTTTCAATTCAGACAAGTCTCAATTCTGTTGTTTGGTAAAGAGTTAAGGCTAAAGTTTCTTTGTTACTTACAGAGGTTTACAAGAGAGTGAACTGAAGATCCATATTGAAAAACTGCACGAGTATAATATGCTAAAAGATGTGGGACAAGCAGTCCTAGGACAGTTAGGTAACAACATTTATTTTTTTTTTAAAATCTTTCAGCAGAACCCCAGTAGTCGGTAGCATACAGCAAATGAGAACGGGGGCTGCTTGTTCAAATCCCCAGCTCGGCCAATTTCTTTCCAATGATTGATGATAGTCTTTGTAACAGGGTTCATTCCTATCTCACAGCTCATCATTGTTTGGTTATGTGGGAAAGCAGCCAGTGGCTTTGGAAGAATATTGTGCTAAATTCTGGTAAGAGATACTTGAGGAAACCATGGAAAGGTGCACTGGTTGCCGCGATTTAACTGAAATAATGTTGAAAATGGCTTTTAATACCATAAAAATTGTTCAAAACATGTCCTTTTAACCCTTAGAGCGCCAAATAAAACTGCCAGAAATTTTCATCCTAGAAATACAACCCAAACAATTGCAATTTCGTGATTGCTTTTGTATACAGTATTTCAGCAAAGCAGACAGTGTGGTGGATCAAAGATTAGGCTGCACATTTTGTGCTGCCTGATCTTGATCTACACTCATTGCAAAGGCAACTGTGGTTGTGAAAGGTGCTTTAAGGGTTAACATTCCTTCATTTAACAGCTTCAGGAAATATTATGGGTAAAGGGGCAATCCTAACAAGCAACTGTTCTTTTCCTCAAAATTTTTCCCATACAGTTGCAATACACTGATTTCTCTTCATGTTTGCTTGTTTCAAGGCATTGTTTCTTTTCTCACAATGTTTTTCATACAGTTGCCAAACAATGATTAGTTTTCATTGCTATCCTTTAAATGCAATCTGCAGTAGGTTTTGGCATGTCCAATAATAGTCTGTATAGTCAAGGGGGAAGCCTTACCAAACAACAAAATTTGATACTTGTCGAAATTGAAAGCATTTGCATTAATTGTAGCTGAAATTATGGTAATTTTCTCTGAAAGTGAAGAAAACCATGGGGGAAAAGGAGAAAATGCTGATTACCAGCATTTTTCCCTTTTCCCACAAGGTTTTCAAAAGGCCATTTCCTCAGGGTTATTAAACAGACGTTCTCATATTTCTACAACCCTGAAGAGGTTGTTAGATAACACAGAGGGAAAAGGGAAGACTGCTGGTAACTAGCATTTTACCTTTTTTCTAAAATATACCCTGTCCTACAAATTCCAACATTTGATTCAAGTTTAATTTTTCCACCTGCAAATGAACCATGCTCTGTGAAAAAGGGGCTTGATGCATCTGCGAAAAGTATCGACCCAGGTCAGCCTGCGCAGGCTGACCTGTACCGAAACCTTTCGCTATTGGTCAATTTTCTGTATATCCATGGGCCAGTTTACCTCATGATTCAGTCGATTGTTTGAAAAAAAAAAGTGGCTATTATGGATCCACAATTATGCGATGGCTTGATGGGTACAATGCATCAAAGAGATGCATTAAACCCCCTTTTGCCAGAGCCTGGCTCAAGTACAATGTACTGTGATTTCAGTTATATAGCAGCAATGGCTCACCTGGGCCCGTATTCACCAACCATTCTTAAGAATGTTCTTAGTCTTATTCTTCAAGATTTTCTACATTTGAAAGTAACACAACTTCTGATTGGCTAAACCATTTGGTTTAGCCAATCAGAACCTGTGTTACTTTCAGATGTAGAAAATCTTGGAGAACAAGACTAAGAATATTCTTAAGAATGTTTGGTAAATACGGACCATGTTCTCTTGATTTCTGGGGCTCTGAAACACCTCATTCAAACCCACAAAAGTCCCAGCATATTAATTTAGGAGTAAATCCAGAACTCCTTGAATACTTACCCCTGTAGGCCTGAACCACTGAGCTTTGCAGGACCCCCTTGTATGGAAGACTGATGAGGAAAATTTATAATAGTTTTCATGTGTCTTTTTCTTTTTAGCTTCAATAAGATGTGTATCCACCCAAGATGTCTACAAGGAGTATGGGCTGGATTTGGAGGATTAGACCTTAACTCTTTACCAAACGACAAAATTTAGGACTACTCTAAATTGAAAGCGTTTGCAGATGACAAATTAAATGTTGCTAAAATGACTATTTCTCTCTTTGATAGTGTAGAAAACATTGTGGGAAAAGGAGAAAATGCTGGTTACCAGCATTTTCTCCTTTTCCCACAATGTCTTCAAAAGCCTTCCTCCTTAGGGTTGTTAAAAGTCGGGATTGTGTGGTAAAGAGTTAACCCTTTCCCAATCAACAAATCTTAGACTCTTTCAAATTCAAAACATCTGCAGACGACAAATTAAAAGTTGGTAAAAATGAGCTTAAGCTCTCTGATAGGTTAGAAAACATTGTGTGAAAAGGAGAAAATGCTGGTTACAAGCATTTATCCTTTTCCCGCAACATTTTCAAAAGTATTCTTTTCGAAGGTTGTGATAGGGTTAAAGTATTTAAACTTCACTGAAATGTTCTAATTACCCTGGGAAAGAAGGCTTTTGAACACATTATGGTAAAAGAAGAAAATGCTTGTAACCAGCAAACTTTTTTTTTCCCATGTTTTCCACTTGTTAATAGCCAAATCCCATCAACTGAGACACAGTTAATTTGTCCTCTGCTAATGCTATCAGTTTGGATTGGCCTAAAATGTTGTTGCCCAGTCAAGGGACAAAGAATATTTAAACTTAATACTTTAAAAAATTCAAAATGTGAGCTTTGAAATAATTGCAACAAAGTGTGAGCTTTGAAATGATTGCAACTGAGTGCCTGAGTGAAATGTTTCTGTGGCCGTTAAGGCCATGTTGTGTCTTTTCATGGAGATGGATTAGATATAAATAGTGAAACAGTTTAAGATACATGTAATTCTTACAGCCAGACAGAAAAAATGCTGTTAAAACTTGAAAGTGTGTAGACAGACTCAGACTTTGGTCAGCTGTGTAAACATTGATAAATGACCAATACTTTATGGTATAAGGGATAAAGAAACTCAAGGGATTTGTCCTCATTTAAAACCCAAAACAACAAAAGTGATTTCTTTGAAGGCTGCCAAAAAACAAAATGCATTTTCTGTACATCGTAATCTGTGCAATTTTCCAATCAAAATGTTGTCAGGGGCAACAATTGGCTTGAAGATACAAGAATGATTATAGTTTAATCGAAATAAATATGAAATGGTTATAAACCAGATGAAAACTAGTGTAGATATGTCTTTAAAGCCAAACAGAAAATACAAAAAAAAAACACAAATTTTGTTGAAAATGCCCACATGGCTCATGCCAAATTGAGCCTTGCAACATGGTGTTGTTAACCTCTTCACAGACGTTCTTGTGTTTTCACAATCCTGAGAAAGCCCTTGAAAACATTGTGGTGAAAGGAGAAAATGCTGGTTGCCAGCAATGTTTTCTACCATTTCAGAGTCACATACCCTCAATTGAGCAAATTTCAATTTGTTATCTGCGAACTCTTGCAGTTTGTCTTCCGCAAAGTCCATCAATGTGGAGGAATCTGACATTGTGTCATCTAGGAAACTTAAAGTGCACTTCCAGCCCAGATATTAAAATTTTTTTCTTTTCATTTCCTGATTAATAATGATATTTTGTTGCCACTTCTGCTAATCCCGTTATTTATATTAATTATTTTTTAATGCATTTGTAAGCACAGATGTGTAAATCTAAAATCCAATTAGCGAGCCCCTAAATCGATCATGCGAAAATACCCTGTGACGTCACCATGTGAACTAAACAACTTCGGGTTATATGAAAACATAGTGTTAGGCTAAACATCTTCGTTTTCTATGCTGATAGAACCTTATAATTTGTACATATACCACAAGGAGATTACGGTGGAACATCTATACATACTGAGGTTAACTGTGTTGCCACTAATTGTGCCAATACTGATGCAGATGGCGCTTCCTTGCATTATTTTCGGAGGGACCAGACGAGAAGATAACGATAGACAGATTTCGTACATGTCAAAAGAGTTTGGAGCGGGCCAGTGCATTATTCAACCCATTTCGCTGTAGGGTGCATCCCATTTACATGCAGATTTCAAATGGAATATATGTGTAACACGTAAGAGATTACTGACGATGCCGTCTAGTATTTTCGGTGATCATTTTAGGGGATCGTGATCACATAGATCTACATCTAACTTACCTCTGTGAACTGTGTAAAATTCCAAATCCTATCCACAAATAATGAACGTAATGATGACTTAAGATCAAGAACAGATAAGTAGTGATACTTTAATGTGACACGTGTGCGTTAATTTCTACCAATCAATTAACACATTGCAGCTCTTAGGTCACCCACCCGGCTGTGCGATACTGATATCAAAGGAGCACCGAGTTAACCACTCATCCATTTTTATGAAAAATAATATGACACATGTTTCTTTTAAATCTGAAAATATAGATGGGATATAAATATCTTGTAATCGAAGGATTAAAATTTGAACTTAAGCCACTTTTCTTATGTTCATGATCTAGACTCTATTACACTTATTTGTAGGAACGTGACTATGGTTGCAACAAAGAAGGTTTGATTTTTAGCTCCACTGGCCGAAGGCCAGCGAGCTATTGTCATGGCGTTGTGTCCGTCGTGCATCCGTCCGTCCGTTCGTCCGTGCGTGCGTCCGTAAACTTTTTCTTTAAAAAACTTCTCCTCAGAAACTATTGACTGGATTTTTACCAAATTTCACAGGAATGTTCCTTTGGTGGTCCTCTTTCAAATTCCTTCAAATAATTGTGTTCCATGAAGAATTCTGGTTGCCATGGCAACCAAAGTAAAAAACCTTTAAAAATCTTCTCCTCCCAAACCGCTATTTGGATAGCATTATTATTTTGCAGGAATGTTCCTTAGATACAGGTTTACAGAATTCCTTTAAAAAAAAATGATCTGTCAAAAAACATGGCTTTTATGGGAGACTCATTTTCCTTTTATGGTATAAAGTAAAATCTTTGAAAAATTTCTTCTCTAAAACTATTCATTGGATTTCATTGTTGTTTTGCAGGTAAGTTCCTATGGTGGTTGTCTGCCAAATTGTTTCTATGGTGGTTGTATACCAAATTCCTTTTAAAAAAATGATACACCTAAAAACACATTTTTTTATAGACAAGGCTTATATTTCAAAAAAATGTTCTTCTCCAAAACTATTTATTGTGTTAGTTTTATCGACTAACAAAGAAAAAGGAAGAAAATTGGATTGACTTGACCTAGTCAGGGCTGTCCTATTTAAGCCCACACATTTTCCTTGGTATTAAGATCACAATTTACTCCAATGATATGCTATTAGTTAGTACTAGTAATGAAATATCACTGGCCATAAATAAGATAAAAGCTTGAGCACCTTTCACAACTTGAGCTTTTCAATTTTGCCTTATTACTAAGCCTGAGTAACCATGCCAAGATAAAAAAGAAAAAGTATTTTAATAACAAAACCCCCATGTTGTAGGTACTTTATAGTCCTTTTCATATAGAACAAGAGAACCTCTGCACTTTTATTAGTTCTGGTAAAGGTTTGTTGACCTACTAATGAGTAAATGCAGAGTGGACAGAGAAGGGGTGTAAATCCTGGTGACCTGGTACACAGTGGGACAGGGCTTTACATTTGTGATAAGGCATTAATGTTACCCAGTCAAACTGATCCCACAACTTCAGTACACCAGAATTAATCTGTGCCCTGGAGCAGGATATTTGATTTATGTAAATGCATTTGTAGACCATTTTGTGTTGTTTGCCACAGAAGACATTCTAACTGTGAAAAGTTGATTATTAGGGATTAGGTGTTCATTGTATGCCAGCATATTTCATTCTATCTGGTGTATTGATGTAAGTTGATCTATATTGCTATAACATTCATTCATTTGCCCTCCTAGCTGTTCTTTTAGATTACCCCTTTACCACACAATCACAACTTTTAACGACCCTGAGAAAGACATATTTTCTATATTTTGATGTTTCCCCACCCAAAATGGTTTGTGAAAGGACCTGTTGCAGACAACATATCTTCAAATTAGTAAGACATATATAAAAAAGGATAGAAATTATTGTGGGAAACTAAGAAAATGCTGGTTACCATTTTTTTCTTCTTTTCTCACAAGTTTTTTCCATACCTTTTTTCTTTAGTGAGCTAAAATGCAGGATTG
The DNA here is from genome assembly GCA_945859785.2 of Tridacna gigas. Classification (NCBI taxonomy): domain Eukaryota; kingdom Metazoa; phylum Mollusca; class Bivalvia; order Cardiida; family Cardiidae; genus Tridacna; species Tridacna gigas. Next base: position 31,183,406 of record OX244028.2, read on the forward strand.
AATGGTAATTGTTAAAAACTTCTTTACGCCATTATAGAAATATCAGGCCTGTGGAGCGATACAGGCGCTCAAGCGCCTCTAGTTTTTTTTTTGTCTGAGATTGGGATTTTTTTTTAAATAATTCAAAGTATGCATGTAGTGCTGTAAGTTTAGTTGAAAACCGTAGAAACCCTTTACTAAACAATCCCGAGTTTTAGCGACCCTGAGAAAGATGGCCATTTAAAAGTTATTGGAAAAGGAGCAAATCTTTGTAACCAGCATTTTCACCTTTTCCCACAATACTTTCTACTTTGTCAAAGACAATTTCCTCCATTTCACCCTTTCTTTGGATTTGGAGGAGTCTTAATTTGGCAATTTGGCAAAAGGTTTTAATCGATTAACCTTTCACTTTTACTATATTTAAAACCCTTTCTCAAACTCTTTCAAATTCAAGCCATCTGCAGACAACAAATTCAGCATTGGTTCAAATGAGCTTAAGGTCTATGTTAACCCTTTCCCAAATGACAAATTTTGGACTGGTCCAAACTGAAAGAGTTTGCAGACAACAATTTTAAATTTGATGAAAATGACATTAAGTTAACAAAAAGGGTAGAAAACACTGTGGGAAAAGGAGAAATTGCTCGTTATGAGCAATTTCTCCTTTTCCCACAGTGTTTTCAAAAGACTTGTACTGCAGACACGTGAAAACCAGGGCTTGTTTGGGAAAGGGTTAAGGCAGAAAACTTTGTTAGAAAAGGAGAAAATGCTGGTGACCAGCATTTATTCCTTTTCCAACAATGTTTTCAAAAGTCCTCTTTATCAGGGTCACGAAAACCTGGGATCGTATGATAAAAGGTTAACTTAAGAAGATCCAGTGTCATGCAAAAAGTGGGGGGGGGAAGAAAAGAATAGTTGAAGTACCAAACCCAGTAGCCAAGTCGGTAATGTACAAGGCTTGACACCTTGGGATCGTTGGTTAGAATTATTTATATAAAGCTATCAATTTGATATGTTTTTTGTAATTTAAAGAGAAAAGCGTGTCATTTTTCCGAACATTTTTGCTTTCAAATGCAATCGTATGGATAATGGATAACCGCATATTGGAGCTGATTTTGTTTTTAATTCTAGTCCTGTAAAACCAAGGCAGTTTGTGGGATATGTATTATTTCTATCTTGATGCTTCGTTTTGATTACTTAATAATGTAATCTGAAACGAAAACTTTTATCATGCCGCCCGACAGGAACTGATTTGGTATCGGCTATTCGTTTACTGATTTTCTTGGCTTGTCTGTAGTAAATCAGAATTCTCTTTGTATGAACCAAAAGGACAAGAGCAACAAGAAAGGGATAAATCATAGCTGCTCTCAGAATCGTCTGGAATGTCATCAGAGTCCATTTTCCCCGTTTTAAAGTACAAGTGTTAAGTGGAGTTATCAGTAAAATAATGTGCTGCAATCATACAGTGATGTCACGCGCAATCTCTTGTCATTCCATCGATAAGGTGGTGAAGTCAGGTTTATACAGGTGCAAATCCGATTTTCAAACCGCGATTTCTGACAAATTACGTATTTTTTGGGAAACGAGTAATAAAAATGCAATCACATTTGTATTATCTATAATATGCAAAGAAAAATTTGCAGCCAGAATCTTTTACATGATCCTTGAATAAACCTTTAACACACAGTCCCAAGCTTTGACATCCTCAAGAAGGAAATCTTTTGAAACCATTGTGGGAAAAGGAGAAAATGCTGGTAAACAGCATTTTCTCAGTTTCCCACAATGTTTTCTTACCTTTCAAAGACAAATCAACTAATGGGAGTGACTTTGAATTTGTCCTCTGCAAGTGCTTTGAATCTGGAAAAGTCTTAAATTTAAATAATACAGATAATAATCATAAATAACAATTTTGCCGAGCCTAGGTAGCTCAGTTGATGCATACAGGACTTGAGAAGAGGAGGTCGCTTATTTGATCCCCAGCTTGGCCAATTTCTTTCCGAGGATTGACGTCTGTCATTGCGACACGATTCATTCCTCTCTCACCGCTGACCATTGTTTCAACGATGGTGATGTGGGAAGCAGCAAGTGACTTGAAAAGAATCTTGTTTGTAGTACTGTAAAAGAAACTCCAGGAAAGCATGGATAGGTGCACTGACCGCTGTGATATAAGTGAAATAATGTTGAAAATGGCATTGAACACCATAGAATCAATCAATCGTACAAGCAATTTCTTCTTTTACCACTACATTTTGAAAAAGTAGTCTGCTTCAAGACAGAAATTTACAGGATTTTTATTTGGATGTTGGTGATAACTACTGAATTTATTTTCCTTGTTATTTACAAATGTGTACAGAACTTTTGAACTGACAATAAAGATCATGTGTAAAGTTCAATCGAATAATACCGGTACAGTTCGTGTTAGAATTTCTTTACCGAGCCAATTTCATGTATAGACTGTAAGAATTGGCCTGGTAGGGTGGAGCTATGTCGCAATTCACTCCCATTTTAGATTGAGGTATGATACCATAGGTTATTCGGAAATCATCGTGAGTAGCCATAACGGATTGATGAAGTACTGCTATGATACATGTGTTTACGTAGATTAACGACAAATTATAGTAGTTCAAGGCCACTAAAACGAAAAATAAATTGATTGACTTTTGTCAAAAGTTAGTCACTTCCTGCAAGGTCAATTCTTACAGCCTATATCACAAGTAGATAATGTGTTTGATAATGTGGTATATTTACATCAATGGGGCATGGGAAACCCCACAGATGCAGAAAGACTTACACATTTATTAAAAGCTTTGAGTACACTCTCCAGTCAACATGCTTTCAGATTACCACACAATCCGTTTTAACAACCCTGAGAAAATTTAATGAACCTTTCGAAAAAAATTGTAGAAAAAGGAGAAAATGCTGGTACAATGTTTTCTACCCTTTCAAAGGCAAATCGCATCATCTGAATAAAATTAAATTTGTCTTCTGCAAACGCTTTCATTATTGACAAGTCTAAAATTTTGTTGTTCGGTAAAAAGTTTACTCTTTTTGAAATATAATTTTAAAATTATAATGTCCAGACTACAAATAAAATGCGGCTCATATAGTAGGATTTGTCTTTTGAAATGGTTGAAAACGTTGTAAGAGAAGGATGAAAAACTGGCTACCAGAAATTATTCCTTTTCCAGTAATGTTTTTAGCTCACCTGAGCACATAGTGCTAAGGGTGAGCTATTGTGATCGATCGTTGTCCGGCGTCCGTCCGTCCGTGTGTCCGTCCGTCCGTCCGTCTGTCCGTGAACAATCACTTAAAAAATCTTCTCCTCTGAAACCGCCCAACAGATTTCAGTGAAACTTCACAGAAATGATCCTTAGGTGATGCACTTTCAAAATACTTCAAAGATTTGAATTCCATGAAGAACTCTGGTTGCCATGGCAACCGAGAGAAAAAACTTTAAAAATCTTCTTGTCCCAAACCGTAAGGGCTAGAGCTCTCATATTTGGCATGTAGCATCATCTAGTGGCCCTCTACCAAAATACTTCAAATTATGGCCGTAGTGTTGAAAATGGCCCTATGTTGTGGGTTCTCGGATTTCACATAGAGATAAAGAAGGAAATCTTTAAAAATCTTCTTGTCCCAAACCATAAGGGCTAGAGCTCTCATATATGGCATGTAGTATCATCTAGTGGCCCTCTACCAAAATACTTCAAATAATGGCCCTAGTGTGGAAATTGGCCCTATGTTGTGGGTTCTCGGATTTCACATAGAGATAAAGAAGGAAATCTGTAAAAATCTTCTTGTCCCAAACCGTAAGGGCTAGAGCTTTCATATTTGGTATGTAGCATCATCTAGTGGCCCTCTACCAGAATACTTCAAATTATGGCCCTAGTGTTGAAAATGGCCCTATGTTGTGGGTTCTCGGATTTCACATAGAGATAAAGAAGGAAATCTGTAAAAATCTTCTTGTCCCAAACCATAAGGGCTAGAGCTCTCATATATGGCATGTAGTATCTTCTAGTGGCCCTCTACCAAAATACTTCAAATTATGGCCGTAGTGTTGAAAATGGCCCTATGTTGTGGGTTCTTGGATTTCACATAGAGATAAAGAAGGAAATCTGTAAAAATCTTCTTGTCCCAAACCTTAAGGGCTAGAGCGTTCATATTTGGCATGTAGCATCATCTAGTGACCCTCTACCAAAATACTTCAAATTATGGCCCTAGTGTTGAAAATGGCCCCATGTTGTGGGTTCTCGGATTTCACATAGAGATAAAGAAGGAAATCTTTAAAAATCTTCTTGTCCCAAACCATAAAGGCTAGAGCTCTCATATATGGCATGTAGTATCATCTAGTGGCCCTCTACCAAAATACTTCAAATAATGGCCCTAGTGTTGAAAATGGCCCTATGTTGTGGGTTCTCGGATTTCACAGAGATAAAGAAGGAAATCTTTTAAAAATCTTCTTGTCCCAAACCTTAAGGGCTAGAGCTCTCATATATGGCATGTAGTATCATCTAGTGCCCTCTACCAAAATACTTCAAATAATGGCCCTAGTGTGGAAAATGGCCCTATGTTGTGGGTTCTTGGATTTCACATAGAGATAAAGAAGGAAATCTGTAAAAATCTTCTTGTCTTAAATCATAAGGGCTAGAGCTCTCATATATGGCATGTAGTATCATGTAGTGGTCCTCTACCAAAATACTTCAAATTATGCCCCTAGTTTTGAAAATGGCCCTATGTTGTGGGTTCTTGGATTTCACATAAAGATAAAGAAGGAAATCTGTAAAAATCTTCTTGTCCCAAACCATAAGGGCTAGAGCGTTCATATATGGCATGTAGTATCATCTAGTGGCCCTCTACCAAAATACTTCAAATTATGGCCGTAGTGTTGAAAATGGCCCTATGTTGTGGGTTCTTGGATTTCACATAGAGATAAAGAAGGAAATCTGTAAAGATCTTCTTGTCCCAAACCTTAAGGGCTAGAGCGTTCATATTTGGCATGTAGCATCATCTAGTGATCCTCTACCAAAATACTTCAAATTATGGCCGTAGTGTTGAAAATGGCCCTATGTTGTGGGTTCTTGGATTTCAAATAGAGATAAAGAAGGAAATCTGTAAAAATCTTCTTGTCCCAAATCATAAAGGCTAGAGCTCTCATATATGGCATGTAGTATCATGTAGTGGTCCTCTACCAAAATACTTCAAATTATGCCCCTAGTTTTGAAAATGGCCCTATGTTGTGGGTTCTCGGATTTCACATAGAGATAAAGAAGGAAATCTTTAAAAATCTTCTTGTCCCAAACCATAAGGGCTAGAGCACTCATATATGGCATGTAGTATCATCTAGTGGCCCTCTACCAAAATACTTCAAATTATGGCCCTAGTGTGGAAATTGGCCCTATGTTGTGGGTTCTCAGATTTCACATAGAGATAAAGAAGGAAATCTGTAAAAATCTTCTTGTCCCAAACCTTAAGGGCTAGAGCTTTCATATATGGCATGTAGCATCATCTAGTGACCCTCTACCAAAATACTTCAAATTATGGCCCTAGTTTGAAAATGGCCCTATGTTGTGGGTTCTCGGATTTCACATAGAGATAAAGAAGGAAATCTGTAAAAATCTTCTTGTCCCAAACCTTAAGGGCTAGAGCTTTCATATTTGGCATGTAGCATCATCTAGTGACCCTTTACCAAAATACTTCAAATTATGGCCCTAGTCTTGAAAATGGCCCTATGTTGTGGGTTCTCGGATTTCACATAGAGATAAAGAAGGAAATCTTTAAAAATCTTCTTGTCCCAAACCATAAGGGCTAGAGCTCTCATATATGGCATGTAGTATCATCTAGTGGCCCTCTACCAAAATACTTCAAATAATGGCCCTAGTTTTGAAATTGGCCCTATGTTGTGGGTTCTCGGATTTCACATAGAGATAAAGAAGGAAATCTGTAAAAATCTTCTTGTCCCAAACCATAAGGGCTAGAGCTCTCATATATGGCATGTAGTATCATCTAGTGGCCCTTCACCAAAATACTTCAAATAATGGCCCTTGTGTTGAAATTGGCCCTATGTTGTGGGTTCTCGGATTTCACATAGAGATAAAGAAGGAAATCTGTAAAAATCTTCTTGTCCCAAACCGTAAGGGCTAGCGCTTTCATATATGGCATGTAGCATCATCTAGTGACCCTCTACAAAAATACTTTAAATTATGGCCCTGGTGTTAAAAGTTGACCCTATGTTGTGGGTTCTCGGATTTCACATAGAGATAAAGAAGGAAATCTTTAAAAATCTTCTTGTCCCAAACCATAAGGGCTAGAGCTTTTATATTTGGCATGTAGCATTATGGTGTTGAGCTGAGTTGCATTTCAGGTGAGCGATTTAGGACCATCATGGTCCTCTTGTTTTAAAAAGTCTTCTTCCTCGGGGTCATTAACTCCTTACCAAATGACAAAATTTTAGACTCCTCCAAATTGAAAGCATTTGCAGACAACTGAATAAATGTGACTCAAAAATTGAAATTTGTTTGGAGAAGGGTAGAAAACATTTTGGGAAAAGGAGAAAATGCTGGTTACTAGCATTTTCTCCTTTTCCCACAATGTTTTCAATAGGCTTCTGCCTCAGGGTCGTGAAAACCTGAGATTGTTTGGTAAAGGGTTAACCCTTAAAGCACCTCTAACTACTATAGCTGCCATTGTGGATGGTGTAGATCAAGATCAGATTGTGCATTTTGTGCAGTCTGATCTTTGATCAACACTGTCCGTTTTGTCTGATTATTTTGGACAGAACTGACTCTGAAGTTGGAAAAATTGCCTCTTACTACTGGACCGAAAACGTTTCCAATTTGTTCAGTACCCTAAGAGTGTAAACACAGGACCAATGAACTGACAAGTTACAAATCAAATACCAAAAAAAAAAAAGATTTAGCTTGGTTAAATTATAGTAACATGATCCCCAATTTTGATAACAAAATTGCTAATCGAGGACAAGACAAGCCTCAAAGTTGGTGAATTTTCAATTCAAACTGAAGTTTTGACGATTTGTTCGCTTTTGTAGCTCTGGCTTGAATATTAATGATGTGAAAGGAGTTATAATTTGATGTGAGCTCAAATAGATATCATAAAAGTCAACACGAAAGACAAAAGCATGGCATGCTGGTGCCAATGATCAACTGTTGGTGACTTTTATTATGTAAAAAAAATAGGCAAAACTTTGTCAAAAATGTGTTTAGAGTTACCTACCCTGCTGGTATGGTGTTTCATTTTGATAGCAACCAGCTCAAGTCTTTAACACTCAATCCTGATGAAGCAGACTTTTGAAAACATTGTAGGAAAAGGAGAAAATGCTGATAACCAGCATTTTTCTCCTTTCCCCACAACGTTTTCTACCCTTTCAGACACAAATTTCAAAACTTTACATTTTATTTGTCTTCTGCATATGCTTCAAACTTGGACCAAGAATTTTGTCGATTGGCAAGTAAATATCTCCAATAATAACAGCGATATGGGAAAATGTCAGAGTTTCAATGCAACAAAGATAACCAGGCTATGACAATAGCTGAATATTTTCTTCAAAAACAGCTGTCAGAGGTAAAAAATGTAGTGTGCTTAAGCCATTACCACACAACAAAATTTTAGACTTCTCCAAACCGAAAGCGTATGCAGACGCCAAATTAAGTATGGCTAAAATTGTGGAAGTTGTCTTTGATAGAGTAGAAAATATTGTGGGAAAAGAAGGAAATGCTGCTTATCAGCATTTTCTCTTTTTCCCACAATGTTTCTCTCAAGGTTGTTAAAAGTTGGCAGTGTGTGGTAAAGGGTTAAAGCGTGCCCACTAGAACACCAAACTCGTCTGTGGATGCTTTCATGGGCATCTAGATCAAAGCAAACATTACTATTGTACAGTCTGATCCTATTGAAAAATTCTCATCAAAGTCTCACACAGAGACAGTTCGAACTTTCATTCAGCCACTTCTTCCATCACAATTTCAACTGAAGCAGGAATTGTTTTTTTCTTCTTTTTCTTAGATTTGCGCTCCAGCTCCACGCTTGGGGGCTCTTTATGTACAGTTTCCTCTACCATCGAATACCTAGGTTTTTCATCGTCACCCAGCAGCTCATATCTCCCAGAACGTCGATTGTCTTTCTTCTTCAGTAAGTCGGCAAGGGCATGCCAATCAAACTCTTGATAGATCATATAGTATGTCTTGCCCTGATGGTGCTTTAAGTCATTTTTCATATTCAAATCTTTAGCCTTTAGACGCATATACCTCCATTCGGGTTCTGGGAGCCCTGGACCAATGACAAGCTCACTGCCTATTTCTTTAGATTTGCTGCCATACTGTTCTAGTTTCTTGTCTATAACTTGACACATGTAGCGGTCAGGAATCGGAAACCCTTTTTCATCTGTCCTTAGCTCCACATCAGTGTCGCCATTCTCAGCCCTCAGCAAATCGGCTTCTTTCTTGATACCCTCATACGAGATCCAGTCCTCTTCATCTTGGACATTGTTTATCTATAAGACAGGTAAAGACAATCTCATTGGAGTTAAAGTTTAAGTCTTTAGCACACTGCAGAATTTTGACTTGACCAAATTCAAAACACTTGCAGATGACAACTTGGATATGGCTGAAATGAGATCTGACGAAAAAGGGGTAGAAAATGTATGAAAAGGAGGAAATGCTGGTTACCAGCATTTTCTCCTTTTCAAACAATGTTTGCAAAAGCTGTTTTTCATAAAGTCAGGTGAAACTTGGGACTCTGTGGTAAAGGGTTCTCTAAACCAATTGACCAAATTTTGGACTTGTCCATAATGAAGAAATTTCTAACAAAACATGACAACAAATTCATATCAAATTTTGTTGTTCAAAGGATCAAATTTGGCTTTGAAGGTGTAAAAAATATGGTGAGAAAAGGAAAAATTTTGTTATCAGCATTTTTTCCTTTTCTACAATGCCCTCAAAAGCCTTCCTACCTACAACTGTAAAAACAAACGTTTATTTGGAAAAGGATTCAATTACCGGTAATAGACTCTCTCTGAAGCAAAAATCATCACATACTGACCTAAAGCATGATGAATTTCTAAAGTCATAGAAAAACAGTTAAAACTCGTAACCTTACATTATTTCCTTTACCCCCTACCAACCTCAGCAAATTTCTTTAAGAGAAATGACGATACTCATTGCGACAACATTCGTTCCTCTATCACTACAGATAATTGTTTTGAAAATGGTTTATGTGGGAAAGCAACCAGTGGCTTTGGAAGAACATTCTGAGAAAAAAAGCTTGTGAAGACTGGGGGAAAGGAGAAATGCTCGTAACCAGTATTTTCTTCTTATTATCGTATATAAGAATTATCATATAATAAGAATTTGTATTATCAATTTTTTTCTATCCTTTAGAACCATTATTTCAGACATATGTAATCTCTGGCCAGCAAATGCATACAATCAGGACAAGTCTTTCGATCTTTTCGTCTGGAAAGGGGTTCATAAAGATTCATATTTTGTTTTAGGTTGTAGTGATAAGTAACTATTTACCAGTTGACAAACCTTTAGACTTGTCCAAATTGAAAACATTTGAAGACAACAACTTAGATACTGCTGAAATGATGAGATTTGTCTCTAAAAGGGTAGAAAACATTGTGGGAATAGAATAATATGCTAAGTATCTGCTTTTTCTCCTTTTCCCACATTGTTTTCAAAAGCAATCTTTTCCTGGATCTTTAACCCGTTATCGCAAAATGCTGCCTTTTAACGACCTGGGAATGAAACCCTTTGAAAACATTGTGGGAAAAGGAGAAAATGCTGGTAACCAGCAATTTCTCCTTTTCCCATAATGTTTTCTACCCTATCAAAGAAAAATTGCACCATCTGAGTATAACTGAAATTGTCGTCTGCAAAGGCTTGGCCAAGGATATAATTTTGTTGTCTGGAAAGGAGTTTAATCTCAAGGTTGTTCGGTAAAGTGTATCTACCATACCCTGATCACATCCTGAGTTTCATACAGTCTAAACAAAGCGTCTGTAGCAGTGAGGTTCCTCGCGTGAATTTTGCCGAATCCATAGCTCTTTCCTATCACTTTACCTTGCACTGACATTGTGCCCCTGAAATGGAAAGCACATAACAGATTGATAATTGTCCTGGACAGTAACTTTTCTCATATCTTTATTATTTCATGCTTTTCGGTAGTTGGAATTTAATGGTAGATTACGGTTTGTTAATTTCAGCGTTTTGACTGGTGAATTTACTGATTTGATAAACTCACTAGTATGGAACTACTTTTTCCCCTTTATCCATTTTTCTCTATAATTGTAATTATTCAACTGAGATGGGTAAAATTACATATTTTCCCTGAAAAAGGAGGAATGGGTTTATTCAAAACAAAATACCTTACAGTACTCTATCTCAAACCAGAACCCTATCACAAATCCAAAATGTAAATGTGAATAGCTACTGCACAATCCGACCAGTTCAATGTGCCAGTGCAAGAGCTCCCCTGTACTTTGCCCTTTCAAATGCATCTGATTTACATGTATTTCAGACAGTACTTGAATCAAGCAATTGAAGAAAATCCTACCTTTTCAAAATGTTTAACTCTTTACCAAACAACATTTTGGATTGGACCAAATTCAAAGCATTTGCAGACGAAAATTTAAATGTTGCTAAATTTGTGATTTCTGATTTTCATGAGAAAAAAAAAAGCTTTTGAAAACATTGAGAGAAAAAGGAGAATGGCCATAAATGGAGTTACATTTGATCAGTGACTAAAAATGCTCTGCAAGATGATCCTGTGTTTTTACCAACACTTTCTCCTTTTCCTGCTGAGCCCCAGTAGCACAGTCAGTAGCATACAGGACTTGAGAATAGGGTTGACGCTGGCTCGAATCCCAGCTGGACCAATTTCTTTCTGAAGATTAAAGAAAGTCATTGTAATAGCATTCATTCCTCTCTCACTGATGTTCATTGTTCCAATGATGGTTATGTGGGAAAGCAGCCAGTGGCTTGGGAAGAACATTGTGCAAAGTACTGGTAAGAGAAACTCCAGCAAAGCATGGATAGGTGCACTGGTCACTGCAATGTAATTGAAATAATACTAAAAATGACATTACACAATCAATCTGCCTTTTCCCATGATTTCAAAAGCCTTTTTCCACAGATTTGTAAAAAAAAAAAAAAAACAGGGTGGTACCATAAAAGTTAACACTGAGCAATGAAGGATACCATCAACTCTTCCTCGCATGATAGTTTTAGACTACTCCAAATCAACAATACTTGCAGAAAACAAATTATATGAGACTAAATGACTGGTTGCTAGCATTTCGTCCTTTTCCCACAATGTTTTCAAAAGCCTTCTTCCCTAATGGTCTTTAAAGCTTAGGATTGTGTGAAAAAGGGTTAAGGAGTCACAAGCCCTTACTTATGGAGGCCACCAGCTCCTTCTATATCTGTTTCACAGAGCAGGAAGAGTCCATTCTTAGAGCAGCTAAACTGTAATATGCAAAAGGAGTGTTTTGTCCTGTCTTTGGCCCAGTCCATGTGCTCCAGAATGACCAAATCTTTTACTTCTTTATCCAGCTTGTTTACGTCATAGCCAAACCGCTTCAGTCCAGCCAGGTTAGTCTCAATAGACTTTCCTAAATGAACAAAAAAAGAAATTTCTATCACTGAAGTAAAATTACCAGATTAATGAAAACCCCTCTCCCAACCACTATAGTGTCTCATTAAAAGATACTGATTTAAGTGACAATAATTATGTGACGTCAATGTCACCTTGACCTTTCACCTACCAACAGCCTATCAACTGGGATCATCTACACAAAATTGTGGTTATCAAAATCAAGTTTGAAGAGCCAAGGTCAAACCACTGTGAACAAGTAAAGGTTTTGACTATTGAAGGTCAGGGTCAAAACAGATCATGTTAATTAACTTCATGGTGAATAGCCAAAGTTTGAAGAGCCAAGATCAAAGGTCTACTTTTTGTCTCCAGGTTTAATATTTCTATGAACCAACCAACCAACTAACAAGACATAAATTTTTAACATACAATCTCATTTTTTAACAACCCTAATGAGTAAGGCTAATGAAAACATTGTCGACTTTTTTCCCACAACGTCTTCTACCCATCTGAAGACAAATTCCATGACTTGAGCCACAGCCAATTTGTTGTTTGTAACTTCTTTCCAGAATGGAAATCTTATCTTAGTCTTATCCTATCTTAATTTTTGTCATCTAGTAAAGAGTTAAGAAATATATACCATATTCTTCAATGGGATTAAAAATGGACCAGGGTCCATATTCACAAACCATTCTTAAGAACATTCTTGGTCTTATTCTCGAGAATTTTCTAAATGTAAAAGTAACACAGCTTCTGATTGGCTAAACCATTCGGTTCAGCCAATCACATTTGTGTTACTTTCAATTCTAGAGAATTAGACAAAGAATATTCTTTCGAATGGTTGGTGAATTCGGACCCAGATAGCTTAGGTGGTACTGCAGAGGGCTCATAGTAACTCTATACCATACAATAAATCTTAAAAACAGTCCAAATTGAAAGCATTAGCAGATGATAAATTAAAAGTGGTGCTCAAATGATGCTGGTTACAAGCTCTTTCTTCTTTTTCCACAGTGTTTTCTACCCTATCAATGAACTTAGGTTCATTCGTATCAATTTAAATTTTGTTGTCTGGAGATGCTTTCAATTTGGAAAAGTAAGTGGACAAGTCTTAAAATATTTCACAGCCTGCTACAGACTTAAAAATATTGCAATTTCAAATTAATAGCTTGACCAACATTTGTCCTAAGTTAGATGGAAGAAAATGAACCAAGAATCACCTTTCTTTGACCCTTTACCAAAAAATTTCAAGTTTTTATGACATAGGGGGAGATGCCTTTGGGAAAAAAATGTGGGTAAAGGAGAAAAATTTTGATGACCAGCATTTCTTCCTTTTCCCCACAATGTTTTCTACACCATCAAAGACAAATCTGAGGCATCATTTGAGCCACATTCATATTGTTGTCTGCATATCCCTTAAATTTGGATAAGTCTACATCTTTGTAGTGTGGTTAGTGTTTAATGTTGATTAACAGCTTTCAAATCAGACAGTTGTTCCTTTCGCAGCATTTCCTGTTTTTATACATGTGCCACATTGTATCGAAATGATGGGAAAAATGAAAAACATTCTTACCTGTCCCCTTGACAGTAACTTCCATTATATGGCGACCCCTCATTTCCTCCTCTGTTATCCGTCGGTGCTCATTCAAGATGACATCAGAACTTGAAGTCCTCAGAACCTCAAAGGCAGCATTGTACGCAATATTCATACCTTCTTTTTTGCTTGGCGATTCTCCTGTTCAAAAGAAATGGACCATGCTCTGTGATAATAGGGCTTAATGTATCTGCAAAAAGTACCGAGCGATGACAGCCTGCGCAGTCTGCGCAGGCTGACATGGGCTGCAACTTTTTGCTATCTTGAAATTTTCTGCATGTCAAAGGATCAGTCTACCTCATGATTCAGTCAATTGTTAAGCAAAATGGATTTTAGGAGGTTCATAATTATGTGATGTCTTGCTTGGTATAATGCACCACGGAGATGCATTAAGCCCCCTTTTGCCAGAGCATGGCTAAAATCTATGTTACAGTGGCCATTTTACATGAGGTTTGACCCTTAACAATAGTCTCAAGTTTTAAGAACTCTAGGAAATAAGGACTTTTGAAAACATTGCATTACCAACATTTTCTCCTTTACCCATAATGATTTCTACCCTTTAAAGGGCAAACCTTATAATTTGAGCCAAATTTGATATGTCAACTGCAATTGCTTTCAAATAGGATCTGACTAAAATTTGACATGCGGTAAATAGTTAAACGAAATTCTCTCACATTAACCCTTTATTACACAACCCCAAGTTTTCATGACCCTGAGGAAGAAGCCTTTTGAAAACATTGTGGGAAAAGGAGAAAATGCTGGTTACCAGCATTTTCTCCTTTTCCCACAATGTTTTCTAAACCTATCAAAGACATATGCAATAATTTGAGCCATGTTTAAACTGTTGTGTGCAAATGCTTATAATCTGGACAAGTCTAAGATTTCATTGTGTGGTAAACAGCATCCTTGCAAGCCAAGGTGACGATCACTAAGTGGATCTTACCCCTTGGCTGATCTAGTCGAAATTTGTTAGCCTCGCTGTACGAGTAATCATTGGTTGCAGTCAGGACTGAAAGCACCTATCCAATAGTGTGTTACATTTGCTATCCAACATCAGCAGAACGTAAATAAAAATGGCAACCACAGGAGAAAGTTATCGGATATGCTGAGAATTATAACCAACAAAATACAGACAAAGAATATTTTCTTCAACGTTCACTGTCACAAATCAATTAACTGAAGTTTTAGGATACACCCCAACACCAGATGATGGACTGTCAAAGTAAGTGTGTAGCTTTTGCTTCACGAAAAATAAGATTTCGAAAATAGATTTTGACTTGATAAATCATCTGTCAAGTTTGCGATCTGAAAAGCAGTCAATTGTTGGCGAATTAAGGAGAAAGCATGCTGAACAAACTATAACTGAACCAAACCTTGGTGGCCAATTGTCAAGGACCCCCATTAAAACAACAACACCAAAGCCCTTAACAGATCATAGCCCAACAGCTAGAAAGGTAAACAAGTCTTTGGCCAAAAGACTTATGTTATGCGACATTTGATTGGTTTTCAATGACGTAAATCTAGGGGTGATAACAATCAAAATCCAGTAGGTCGCGCATCGCCAGGCTAACCAATTTCGACACAATCAGCCAAGGAGTAAGATCTATGTAGTGATCATCACCTTGGCTCGTGAAGATGGGAAAACAGTTAACAAATTTAAAAGTGTCTTTTGCAAATGCTATCAAATTGGGTAAGTCTACAATTTGTTTGTTTGTTAATGTGTTAAAAATACTGGACATAGCATTCCTCGTGCACATTTTTTACTTTTAGTAACAACTTTTGCCTTGCTTGTAAAATGAAGATTTTGAATAGATAGGTCTATAACAAGTTTCACTAACTCAGTTCATATACACATATTGTTAAAAGAACAGATTCCATCTGTATATATTGCAATAACAACGACCTTGACTTTTACTTCAGACAACCCCAACTTTTATTGAATCTGTGGAAGATGCCTTTTGAAAAGGCTTGTCCCCCAATTGGACTGATTTACTGTATAACAATATCCTTTCTTACCCCTGTAAAAAAATGTAAAGTGAGTCTTTGCAGAAAGAGACAAAGCATGTATCAAAGCATAATTTGTTTCAGTTGAATTTTGCCACATCTGGGTCCGTATTCTCCAACCATTCTTACGAACATTCTTTGTCTTATTCTCCAGTATTTTCAAAATTTGAAAGTAACACAACTTCTGATTGGCTAAACCATTTGGTTTAGCCAATCAAAAGTTGTGTTACTTTCAAATTTGGAAGATCTTGGAGAATAAGACTAAGACAGTTCTTGAAGAATGGTTGGTGAATACGGACCCAGAACTTGTGTTGTTTGCAGTGCATGAAAACAGAGTAAAAAACTTATTTTTACCTGAAGCTATAAAAATCTTTTCCAGGTAAAGCTCACAAACAGCATTATGATCCGGTCCCTGTAATTTGATAGGCCGCTGTACAAGCATTGGATGAAGTTGATTGTTTATGGCTGACGTGTCCATGACATGTACAATATGATTTGGCACTGGCATGTCTTTGAGAGTGTTCATCAGTGCTACAAGTCTGTCCTTGATCGGCAGTTTTAGCTTGTTCTTCATGGTGACATTTTCTGCCATTGTCTTAGGCTGAAAAAAAAGGTAAAGTCTGTTCCAAATCTTTTCTTCATACTTTGCAAAAATTAAGTTGCAGACAACTGAAACATCCTTGTGAACTATGATTAACTTTTTACCTAACGACAAAATTTTTGACCAAACAAAATTGAATGCATTTGCTGACTGTAAAAAAATTTTAACACAAATAATGATTTCAGTCTTTGATAGGGTAGACAACATTGTAAGAATAGGAGAAAATACTGGTCACCAGCCATTTCTCGTTTTCCCACAGTGCTTTCAAAAGCCTTATCTTTTAGGATCAATAAAACTTGGAACTGTGTGGTACAGAGTTAACTTTTTACCAAAAACCAAAATTTAAGCCTTGTCCTAGCTGGAAACGTTTTCAGACATCAAATTAAATGTGGCTCGAATTATTGTATTTGTCTGGAAAGGTTAAAAAAACATTGTAGAAAAAGGAGAAATGTTGGTTACCACAGTATTTTCAAAAGTTGTCTTTCTCAAGGTTTTTAAAACTCACTACTCAAGGGTTCACTAAGATGAATTACAATTAAATATATCCATACACCATACCACTGAAGAATGTAAAAAACTGTGGCAAAAGGACAAATGACTTGCTAAAAGTCATTTCTCTGTATGCCAACATGTTTTAAAAGGGGGTCTTCTGCTGCAAACCAAACTGTCTGAAGAGGGTTTCAATTCAACTCTCTGCCAGATGTGTCCATATCAAAAGTGTTTGCAGGCAACAATGTAAATCTTGCTCAAACGATGGGATTTGTCTTTGAAAGTACTGAAATCATCACAAAAAAATGAAATACATGTACATATTGTGAGAAAGGAGAAAATGCTGGTTACAAACATTTTCTCGTTTGCCAGCAATGTTTTCAAAAGTCTTTCTCATTAGGCTTTTGAAAACACAGAATTGTTCAGTACAGACTAACTGTAAACACTTTAAAACCCAGGTTATTTAGAGGCCTATGAAAACAGGTAAAAGTACTGAATGGACAGTGATCAAAATATATTTCTAAAAAACTTGTATTGAAAACTCTGAGAGAAAAGGGGAAATTTCTAACAACCAAATGAAGAAATTAGGCATGCTCTATGAAAAGGAGGTTTAATGCATGGGAAGTGGGGGAGGGAGGGAGAGAGAGAGATAATCCAAGGTCCAAGTATGATCCAAGTAAGCACAGTCTAATCATGGATCTATACTGTTCACTGTTTTCTTACACTATGGATTGAAAACAACTGTGAAAAAGCAAGTTTGACAGTCTTTCCATATTCCTAGGGGCCATTTCATTAATTTAATGCTGTTCTGTTAGGTTTTAGGACCAACACATTGTGGGATTATTTCTTACTCTGCACGGGTTACTTATCCATACACAGACTTTCCGTTCACTATTCAGAACTAAGACTCAAGAAAAGAAAAATTGTCCAGAAGCACTTCCACCACAGTGGGATTCAGTGGGGATAAAAATCAGGGTCTATATTCACCAACCATTGTTAAGAGTATTCTTAGTCTTATGCTGAAGAATTTTCTAGACTTGAAAGTAACACAACTTCTGATTGGCTAAACCAAATGGTTTAGCCAATCAGAAGTTGTGTTACTTTCGAATTTAGAAAATCATGGAGAATAAGATTAAGAAGGTTCTTAAGAATGGTTAGTGAATATGGACCCCAGTCACCCAAGTTAAAAATTCCGCAAAAGTGATGGAATTTATCTGAGAAAGGGTACACAACATTGTGAGAAAAGGAGAAAATGCAGGTCATCTGCATTACTCTTTTTCAAACAATGATCCTAAACTTTTTACCAAATGACAAAAGTTTGGACTAGTCCAAATTGGAAGCATTTGCAGATGACAAAATGAATTTGAATAAGAAATTAAATTTGCTTTGGGAAGGGTAGAAAACATTGTTGAAGAAGGAGAAAATGCTGGTTACCAGCATTTTCTCCTGTTCCCACAATGTTTTTAAAAGGCTTCTTTCTTAGTAAAGTCGGGATTGTGTGGTAAACTGTTAAAAAGGGGGCTGTCTTAGAAAGAGTAAATCAAAAGGCTCACATCTATAGGCTCCTCTGGAAGGGACTTTGCTAGCTCATTTATTGGTAATGTTGTCAGTCTGTCATACATGTTCTGAAAAACTTGTCTCTTGCACAACTTTTTATTGGTGCCATGGCCTCGTCCAATCACAATGCCAGAAAATACAAATTTCCCGACATAGTAAATGACAGAATCATGGTCGGCAGACGTAAAATAGTATTCAAAATCAGTCAAAGCTTGTAGGTGCGCAAGTGCTCTGCTCATAAAGCAAATGGCGTTATCTGTTATTGGCCCCATTAACTGGAAAAAGATAAACAGAGAGAAATTTCTAAAAACAGATGACCATGATTGTCCTATATGGCTCAACTGAGTTGACCCTTTACCAAACAATCCAGTGTCTTGACTCTATACCAAACAACAAAATTTTAGACTAGTCCAAATTGAAAGCATTTGCAGATGACAAAAAAAAATAAATATGACTGAAATGTGATCAAAATGTATCAAGGCATTTCATTGGTTGGATTTTTGGTTCCGACCAATGAAATGCCTCGATACAATTTGATCACTTGACAACAATTATGGCTGCTTCTTTGAAATTTGAGTGAATCGATCAAACATCGGACGATTTGGAGCTGTATTCTTCATGTTATTATTAAACAACGAAGGTTGGTTAAAGATATTTACTTGTTTTATCAAACTGATAAGTATTTTAGCCATGATCTTGTACAGAATAGTAGATTTACTCTGACAAGCGCACTGAACGAACCCGTGTCGGACCAAACAATTTCGACCTATTTGTCGAGAAACCGGCTTCTGTAGCACAAATCATTGAACGTTTAGTCATGAAACTACGTTATTTTTCGCTAGAAAAATGTGTAATGAGCTAGATAAAGTAGACCTTATGTGATTATCTGTAATATTGACAAAGTAACTTGTGTTTTTGTGATGACAAGTAGACTTTGCCGATAATGTCAGTTGCATCCCTTGTATTATATATACATGTAAAACATAAAAAATGCTAAAAATCCCTGTGGTCATCTGCAGATACTCTCAATCTGGAAGCGTCTTTAATTTGTTATCTGGGCAAACCCTATAGGAAGCATGTAAAGACAGCACATTCAACACACATTTGTGGTGTAAATGATGGAATATGAAATTCCTTGTTACAAACAACAATTTATTTCTCCTTTTACCATAATGTTTTCAAAAGCCTACATTTTCAGGATTGTAAAAACCAAGAGAATGGTTTCTGATAGATATAAAGGATTTTTTTTGTCGGTGAAAGATCGAAGTTTATTCATCAAGTGAACATCATCGGTAATATTTTCATGAGTGGTACAACCATGAGTGAAATATTAACTTATAATGTTCACAAAGTGAAATAAATTTCAATCTTACACTGGAAAAAAAATTATATTCTATTTATTTCATGCTTCTAACTCCTTTTTTGTTGGAACTAGCAAAGTACAGGGGAGCTCTTGGTATTTCCATAGCAGTGAGTTTATCAACTGGTAGATACACTGGTCGAAAAGGTGAAATTATCAAACAGAATCCACCATTATTTCCTACTACACTACCAAAAAGCACGAAATAAAACCCCACAAATCGTTCATGCTTATTTTAGACCAACCCTGGGTTATTATAAACTGCACAAATAAAAATCATTTGAAGGAAAGAAAAACAAAAAATTTCATTTGCATCAAAACATGGTTTGCAAAGCAGCAAATGCTTTTTACAAGTGATACAATTTGTATAGTAAACAAGAGCACTGCATGCAGGTGCCAATGCTTGGCTTCAGTTGCTTGATTTTTGGTGAAAATTCCAAGTTGAAAAAGGAGGCATAACTGTGTTAAAAATATTTTGATGGCTACCTGCTCCTATTATATGGGTATATTTAGTAGTTAATAACTTGTCCAAGTTTGAAGTAAATATCTTCAGCAGTATAAGAGATATATTGAAATGTCAAAGTATTTGTACGAGGACCACAACGATGATACAGATGACAACAAGGCTTTGACAATAACTCAACATTTTCTTCGGCAACAGCTGAGTTGAAAATAAAGCTCTTTAAAAATGGTTTCATAAACTTTTAAAATGTGACAAGAAAATAGTTCATTGAAATTTTTCTGACCAACATTTACCTTAACCTGCTTGACCAGACTCTCAAGGGCAGAACGAAGATCCATTTTTGGCGCTGTCCCATCGGTACTTGTGTTTAGTGAAGTTAGAGTCGGCTTTTTCAACTTGCACTTGTTTATCAGCTCCTCACTGTCAAACATAAATGCACCATGCTCTGTGAAAACGGGGTTTAATGCACCTGTGACAAGTATCAACTCAGGTCAGCCTGCCCAGTCGGCTCAGGCTGGCCTGGGCCGATACTTTTCGCTATCGGTCAATTTTTTTCCATGTCCAAGGACCAGTTTACCTCATAATTCAGTTGATTGTTAGGCAAAATGGATTTACTGGATCCCTAATCATGTAACAAAGTTGCTTGGTATAATGTATCACGGATATGCTTTAAGCCCCCTTTAGCCAGAGCAAGGCACAAATACATTTATAATACACCAACAAACTTTCTGATTCAAATACATGCATCAAACCATGGATAAAGTCAGACAGCCCTTTATCACCCATTCCCGAATGGCCATGAGCAAGAACCCTTTGGAAACATTGTGGGAAAAGGAGAAACTGCTGGTAACCAGCATTTTCTACTTTTCCCACAATGTTTCCTAACCTATCAGGACAAATTGCATCATTTAAGTCACATTTAAATTGACATAATCAAAGGCTTTCCCTTTGGTTACCTGCCCTTGTTGCATAGGTTCCCCTTTTAATACTGAACAGCTTCTCCAAGTTTGAAGCCAATATTTTCACTAACAACAGATATATTACAAAATGTCAAAATTTTGGAAAGGGGACGCAGACGCCACCGACAGGGCTACGACAATACCGCAATGTTTTCTTTGAAGACAGCAAAGTCAAAAACAAACCACATACTGCAAGCTTTCAGTTCCAAGGTCCTCTAGTCCGTAGATGTCGGCAACAGTATGTGTCCCCATGACATTGATAGCTTTGTCAAATACAGAAGTTTTGAGCTCTTTCTTGTTCAATGCAACACATCTGGCTATGAAAACATCATCTATTTTTAGCCGTCCTGTGTAAGTATGGCAGTTGAAAGAGGATGAATATTCCGTGGCTTCATAGTCCAGCTGTAAAAGGAGATAGTTCTTTGCTTTAACCCTTTACCACGCAATCCCGAGTTTTAACAACCCTGAGAAAGAAAGGTTTTGCAAACATTATGGGAAAAGGAGAAAATGCTGGGAACCAGCATTTTCTCCTTTTCACATAATGTTTTCTAAAATGTCACAAGCAAACCTAATCACTAGTATCTTTGCCTTATTATTATGTTGTCTGCAAATGCTTTCTATTTAGACCATTCTAACATTTTGTCATCTGGTAAAGTGTTACCTAATCCTTCGTCAAATGACAAAATTTAAGACTTGACCATAATGAAAGCATGTACAGATGAAAAATTTAATGTGGCTTAATGATGAGATTTGTCTTTGAAACAGCAGACAACTTGGGGAAAAAGAGCAAATATTGCTAACCATCCTTTTCTCTTTTTCCAAAAAAGTTTTCAGAAGTCTTCTTCCTTCGAATCGTTAAAATCCACAATTGTTTCGTGAAGATTTAAAGCCCTACACGACCTTAACTTGTATTGGAGGACAATTACGCAAAGATCTAACCGCACAGAACAAGTCATTTGCTCTTGCACCTACCTTATGTACATGATATAATTTTTTGACCATCCTATTATAACCCTTTACTACACAATCCCAACTTTTGACGACTCTGAAAGAGAAGGCATTTGAAAACATTGTCAGAAAAGGAAAAAATGCTAGTAACCAGCTTTTTCTCCTTTTTCCACGATGCTTTCAACCCTATCAAAGACAGAAATCATCATTTTAGCAACAATGAATTTGGTGTCCTAAAATACACTGTACTTTGAATTAGGTTCAGTCAAAAAATTTCTTGTTTCGATAAGAGATAATACAACTTTGAATTTGAAAGATATGGATAATTGTTGAACTGACCTGAAATTTCCTTTTGATTTATTGGATATTTGAAGTCACAGCATGCATAGGTCAACTTAAAGCTTTACCATACATCAAAGAAGAATAAGGCTTTTGAAAACATTGCAGAAAAGCTAGAAACTGGCATGTTCTCCTTTTCCCACAAAGTTTTCTGTCCTTTCAAAGGTCAAATCAATTATTTTAGCAAAGTTCGATTAGTCGTCAGCAATAGCTTTCAATACTGAAGAGTCAAAAATTATGTAGCCTTGTGAAGAATTAAGATACAATGTAGATCATGATCAGACAGCACTGAGAATATGCAAGCTGATCATTGTCTGATCAAAAGTGCTGCGCATGCATTTTGTTCACAAAAGACAAAAAAAAAGAGTACCGCATGCTGGTGCCAACGCTCAGCTACAGTGGCTGAATTTTCAGTGAAAATTCCGAGTCAAAAAAGGGGAATAACTGAGTAAAAAAATACTTTCACTGTTACTTTCCATTGTTGTATGGGTTCCCCTTTTGATAATTCACAACTTGTCCAAATTTGAAGCAAATATCTTTAGTGATAACAGAGATATCTTAAAATGGCAAAGTTTTCACTTGACAACACAGATGACAACATGGCTACGGCAATACCTCGACCAATCAAATTGCAAATCAATATGTATGTTTTCCACACGCGAGTTACGTCATCAATACCATATTTGGAACCGTATTACACGGTGCTTAAATACAGATTTTTTCTGTTGTATGTCATTTTGTCCACGTACGACGCATGTATTTGAGCCAGAAAAATTTCAGGTATATAATAAAATCTGTAGTTGTACAGTTGGTCCAAAGATTAGTTGCTGGCAGCAAAATTACTTTTCAAATCAGGTAAAAAGTAAACAAAAGCAGAGCTACCTGTCAACTTTCAACCTGTTTTTTTATTCATTTCCCTGCCAGTGACTAACATATGGACAGTACAATAACAGGATTGTCATCTTCACAATAATGTAACATACTTTTACCTGGTATGATTTGAATTTAGATGCATTTTAACACCTGTATTGTTTACTTTTGGCAGCCACAAGGCCCTTAAACACTAGTATAACAGATTATCAATATTGTTCCACAAAAAAAGGGATTAACTCTTTACCACACGACAAAATTTTAGACTGGTCCAAATTGAAAGCATTTGCAGATGACAAATTAAAGGTGGCACAAATGATGAAATCTGTCATTGATAGGTTAGAAAACATTGTGGGGAAAAGGAGAAAATGCTGGTTACCAGCATTTTCTCCTTTTCTCACAATGTTTTCAAAAGGCCTCTTTCTCAGGGTCCTTAAAAGTTGGGATTGTGTGGTAAAGGGTTAAACCAAACCTTTTCTAATACATTCCTTTCATTGTACTCTCATTTGCAAAATCAAAAATCCTCCCTTTTCAGAAGACACAATAACAGCTTTCATATTCTGATCCAATGTTGCTCAGTTTTCAAGCATTCATGTATATCTACCTTTAGACCAAGTTTGGTGATTGAAAGCCCATTCACAATTACTTGTATAGGACTGATTCCAGTCTCCTTTGTGCTCTCCAATCCACGCAGGTACAAGCAAAATCTGTGAATCTGTAATATAATGAAATGTTGAAGCATCATTTTCTTTTACTAAACGAGAAATCTTTTGACTAGTCCAAATTGAAAACATTTGCAGATGACAAGATAAATCTAACTCAAAAATTGAAATTTGTTTTGCGAAGCAGAGAAAACATTGTGGAAAAAGGAGAAAATGCTGGTTACCAGCATTTTCTCCTTTTCCAACAATGTTTTCAAAAGGCATCTTTCTCAGGGTCATTAAAACTTGGGATTGTGTGGTAAAGGGTTAACCCATTACCACACAATCCCACATTTAATGACCCCCATGGTAGAAGGCTTTTGAAAACAATGTTGGAAAAGGAGAAAATGCTGGTTACCAGCATTTTCTCCTTTTCCAACAATGTTTTCTACCTTATCAAAGACAAATCTCATAGTGTTTGCCACATTTTATTCATTAACTGTTAATGCTCACAATACGGTGGAGTAAAGAGTTAAAGAACAACTCTGTCCAGAAGACTGTTATACCCTTTCACAAAACAATGCTGTTTTTATGACAAGAAAACATAGTCAAAAACATTGTGGTAAAAGGAAAAATGCTGGTTATCAGCATTTCCTCCATTTCCTACAATGTTTTCAAAAGTCTTATTCCTCAGAGTGATTAACCCTTTCCCAAACAAGCCCTGGTTTTCACGTGTCTGCAGTACAAGTCTTTTGAAAACACTGTGGGAAAAGGAGAAATTGCTCATAACGAGCAATTTCTCCTTTTCCCACAGTGTTTTCTACCCTTTTTGAGACCTTTCTGCCATTTTCATCAAATTTAGAATTGTTGTCTGCATACTCTTTCAATTTGGACCAGTCCAAAATTTGTCATTTGGGAAAGGGTTAAAGGTCGAAATTGTGTGGTGATAGGTTAATGCATCTGCAAAAAGTATCAACCAGGTGAGCCTGCACAGTCCATGCAGGTTGACCTGGGTCGAAACATTTTGCTACCGGTCAATTTTCTGTGTACCTCATGTATCAGTCAATTGTTATACAAAATGGATTTTATGTATCCATAACTGTGTGATGGATTGCTTGGTATCATGCATAACAGAGATGCAGTAAGCTCCAGTTTCACATAGCATGGCTCAGATTGAGATTCTGGCTGCAGTTACTGCATGTTTCATACAGTCTGATCTTACTCTCCACAGTGCACACAAGCAGCCATAGTTGTTAAAGGCAATCTAGCAATACACAAAGAATCTCCTACAAGTCTGTTATTCATCCTATGATTTATTGAGGGTATACAGTAATATATCTTTCTTCAAACCTGCTACTCTTTGCAAACCAAAGCATTGCTAAAAATCAGTAATTTTTTACACAATGCTTTCATGCTTGCTACTCAATGTATAAAATGATCTTTCTTTTTTCATAAATTCAATAAAGTTATACCAGTATTCAAGCTGCATGGATGCTGCCTTACACTGCTTTCATATGATTCTAATTACATCACAGTAACAGCTCATACAATCCATGTTGTCATGGATTAAAATTGTCCTAGGCTGGGGCTCTGTTGTGCCTTGCCAAAGGACCAACCATAGCAGCACTTTGAGGATCAAGTACAACACCCATACCACTAGGCCACAGAGGATCCCTGCACTATTTAGAACAGCTAGAGAAAACACCCATGCTTTTTAACCAATTACCATACAATCCCGAGTTTTAAAGACCCCCCCCCCAGGGAAAAGGACTCTTGCAATTTCAAAGCTTTTTTTGGTAGAATATCTGGCAAAGAAGCAGACAGTGTAGATCCAAGAACATGCTACATAATCATCTTACACTTACCTTTTCAGCAGTAGACATCTTACTGACATCGGGAAAACTTGGTTTTTGTTTTGCCAGACTGTGTATCGGGGGTATACTGGAAGCCTTGCCATGACCCCTGCCTCTCCCTCCAAAATTACTGGGCGGCAATCCTGGAAACAGAAAAAATATGAAAAATACATAGTAATCCTGGGTGAAAATACTTGTAGTCTTTCATGCTAAATTGTGGCAGCATAATAGCTGGCTCAAAAACAAACAAGAGTTGCATGCGGGTGCTAAAGCTTGGCTGCTTCATTTCCAGTGAATATTTTAAGTCCAAAAAGGGGCATAACTGTGTCAAAAATACTTTGATAGTGACCTGCCCTTGTTTCTACCTTATCAAAGAAAAATTGCACCATTTGAGCCACATTGAAATTGTCGTCTGCAGATGCCTTCAATTTGGACTTGGCTAAAATTTGTCATTTGGTAAAGAGTTGAAAGACATTTTGTGAGGAAATCCAAGTTAGACAGTATTTCAAGGGTTCAGTCTGCAATTCCAGTAAATGATACTACAAGAAATGCTGACTGTATGCAACTAGCGAGGCAGAAGAAACGAAGGTCACTGTCAGTCCCCAACCCACTTTTTCTAATGCAAAGTGTACAGAAACGTATTCTCGCGATGCGATATCATAATCATCGAACGAGCCATTGAAAAGTGGTTGTTGAATTAGTAGCCTACATCGAATTATTAGCCTACAGACTTGACTAAACAAGCAGTTGGTATAGATCCAAAATCCGACTGCACATTCCATGCAGTCTGATCTTAATCTATGCCATCCGCTAAAGCCCCTGAGTTCACTTATGGCGCAGAAAGGGTAAAGTGGTTTTTTTTAAATCCAGGGTTATACTCGCACTAACCTGATGCTAAGTAATGCATATTATAACCAACTTACACTCTTCAAAGATTTTAGGAGCCCAAATCAAAATAAATTAGAATTTAACCATGTTTACCCAAACCAATCTTCATTTCTGAGTGGTCTTTGATAAAAGGTGATCTGTCAGTCAAATTTGACAAATTAAATGTTTTACTGTTTTTACTAATACATGACTATGCGTGTATGTTTTCAAGAAAAATAATTCTTAGTTTTCAGCAAAACTGGGAATTTTTGTATAAAACTGTTTTATGGTTGCCATGGAAACTGTAATTTTGTAAAAATCTGAACTTGACCTGTTCTTTTTTTGTTGAATTTGAAAAGAAGATACCACAAGGATTCTATACAGAAAAAATGGACAAAATCTATGGAAGGGTATTTTTGATAACTCAGTTTTACCTGCAGAACTCTTAATTTTCTCGGCATTTTGTGAATACAAAATTGCTAAAAAATGACCTTTTCTGAAAAAATATGAAAGGAATTCAAATTTTGTGAATGTTAGAGAAGAATATACAAATACTTAGCTCTGATTTTATATAAATTATAAAACTAAACTTGTCTGACAATGTCATTATCATTTTTAAGCAAAAGTCACAATTTTTAGAACTTTAGGGTATACTGTTACCATGGAAACATGTATTTAACAAGAAAACAAATTCGACAACTTATCATTTTCTTTTTAGTTTTGTTTAATATTAAGCATAAAATTTTACACAATATATGTGAAAACAACGAAATTCTGTGAAAGAATGAAAACTCTAGGAAACGTCCTTAATACCAGAGATATTATAAATGTCAAAGTTTTTTTTGAAAATCCTAATTTGAAAAAGGAGCATAATTTTTTCAAAAATATTTTTATGGTTACCTGCCCTTGTTGAATGGGTTCCTTTTTAGGTAATTGACTACTTGTCCGAGTTTGAAGTAAATATCTTCAGTAATACCAGAGATCTTATAAAATGTCAAAGCTTTTTATGACAACGCCAGACAATGGCCACACGAGGGCTAAGACAATAACTAAGACGTTTTCTTCCAAACAGCTGAGCTAATAAGTAATAGTCCTCTTCTAGTGTAGGGATCCTGAGACATTGTCCCACTAAATTAGGGAAATTTCTCATCGCAATTCACACTTGTGGGACTTTGTCCCTTTAACCCTTTACCACACAATCCCGACTTTTAACAACCCTGACCAGCATTTTCTCCTTTTCCCACAATATTTTCTACCTTTCCAAACACAAATTTCAAATTTTCAGTCACATTTATTTTGTCATCTGCAAATGCTTTCAGTTTGGACTGGTCTGAAATTTTGTCGTTGGGTAAAGAATTAACGCTTTCCCAAACAAGCCCTGGTTTTCACGTGTCTGCATTACAAGTCTTTTGAAAACACTGTGGGAAAAGGAGAAATTGCTCGTAACGTGCAATTTCTCCTTTTCCCACCGTGTTTTCTACCATTTTGGAGAACTTTCTGTCATTTTCATTAAATTTAAAATTGTCGTCTGCAAACTCTTTCAATTTGGACCAGTCTAAAATTTGTCGTTTGGGAAAGGGTTAAAATGAGTCATACTCGGGCAACAAGGGTTAAATGCATCTCCACGATGCATGATACCAAGTAAGTCATCATAAAATTATGGATCCATAAAATCAATTTAGTCTAACAATCGACTGGATCAGGACATGTAGAAAATTTACTAATAGCAAAAAGTTTTGGCCCATGTTAGCCTGTGTGGACTGTGTAGGCTGACACATGTCAATACTTTTTTCAAATGCATTGCAGGTTATTTTGAGACCTACACTACACTATGAAAAGTTTCAGAATGGACAAAACTTTCACGAAAAGGAAAATTTTAATTTTCAACAGTTTTGAGAAAAAAAAATGCTTGTTTAAAGCAGTCGCTCCTTTTCCAACCGTAATTACAAAAGTGATTAATTACAGGTGTGTAAACAGTTTTCTATGCGGTTCTCAAAGACATAGACTCCTTTTGACTTCATGTCCAATAACTTATCATAATATGACACAAATTTAGGCTAGTCCAAATTAAATGCATTTGCAGGTGACAAATTTAATGTAGCTTAAAGAATTTGCCATTGAAAGGGTAGAAAACATTTTAGGAGAAAAGGAGAAAATGATGACCAGCATTTTTTCGTTTTCCTACAATGTTTTCAAAAGCCTTCTCTCTAGAAATCACTAAAGATACATCCTTACAGCCTGAGAGAAAAATCGCCTTTAACTTTGATAGACTGTAGAATGGTTCAGAATTAGTCAGCTGTGTAAACATAGAAAAATTACCTTTGTATGTAGTGTAAGGGATAAGATATTTCGGAAATCTTTGATTTAACCCTTTCCCAAACAAGCCCTGGTTTTCACGTGTCTGCAGTACAAGTCTTTTGAAAACACTGTGGGAACAGGAGAAATTGCTCATAACGAGCAATTTCTCCTTTTCCCACAGTGTTTTCTACCCTTTTGGAGAACTTTCCGCCATTTTCATCAAATTTAAAAATTGTCGTCTGCAAACTCTTTCAGTTTGGAAGGGTCTAAAATTTGTCGTTTGGGAAAGGGTTAAAACAGGAAATGTCACAACATTGATTTCTTTGAAGGCCTCCAGAAAATGAAATGCATTTTCTATCCATTCTAATCTATGCAACTTAGCAACAGTCAGTGGTAACATTTGGCATGAAGATACAAGAATGAATAAAGTTTGTTAAAATAAAGATGAAATGGGTTAATAATTGGCTGAAAATAAGTATAGATTTATCTAACTCTTTATTGCACAATCCCAAGTTTTAATGACCCTGGGGAAATACCCTTTAAAAACCTTGCGGGAAAAGGAGAAAATACTGGTAAGCAGCATTTTCTCCTTTTCCCACAAGGTTTTCTACACTTTCACAGACAATTACAATCATTTCAGCTACATTTAATTTGGCGTATGCAAATGGTTTGAATCTGGACAAGGCTGAAATTTTATCGTTTGGTAAAGAGTTAATACACAGGATGGATTGTTTGGTAGTGTTAAAAAATCGTTAGTATAATCTCATTACCTCGACCCCTTGTATTGCCCTTGTTTCCCCTCACACCTCTCCGCACATCGCCTCTTCCACGTGGAGAAAACCCTCTTTTATTTTGTCCACCTCGACCTTGATGAGAACCTGTATTAAAATCCTGATGAGGTCTCTGGTTGGAGCCTTGATTTGGGGCTTGGTAGGGTTTTTTACTTGGAGATGGTGAAAACTCAGGGTCTTGGTCTTGATTCTCATCATTTCCATAATATTTGTTCTGATTTTCACTGTTTCCTGGGTATTCCATAGAGTCACCTTGTCCTTTATTAAACTGGCCCCTGCCTTGGCCCCTAAACTGACCCCATTTTCCTTGTCCTCTACCACCACCTATTTAATTACAAAACAATAGAGTTATTGGTTTCAAATCATATTTAGTAGATAGAAATGTTCATCTGTTACTTTTTTTTAACTATAAAACTAAGAAAATGTTGCATTAGTTGTAAAGTTGTCATCTAAAATAACTGACAGAATTATTGCAAGTACATTAAATTTTATTCATTTGGTTTGGTGGTTATAACATCATTTTCAGTGCTAATTATTTTTAACTCTTTACCACAACCCTGATTTTCAACAACCCTGAGGAAAAAGGCTATTGAAAACATTTTGGAAAAAGGATAAAATGCTGGTAACACGCACTTTCTCCTTTCCAACAATGTTTTCTACCCTTTGATAGTCAAATTTTCTGTTTTTAGTAGCATTTGTTGTCTGCAAATCCTTTCACTTTGGACCAGTCTAAAATTTTACCTTATGGTAAAGGATTAAGTACACAAGCCTAAACAATCTCAATGGCCGAGAAAGACTTCATAGTTCGAATTACAAAAAATTCACAGAATAATTGGTGGATCTGAGGCCAGTACACCATTTTTTCCTTTTACAGAACAAAATATTTAAACTTGACCCCTGAAAAAATTGAATCCACAGAAATTAATAAATATTTTTATCACATTGCCTTGTGGATGTTTTTGCCTACAACACTGAGAGGGTCAAACTTTCAAAGGAGACTTTAGTACACTGCTCCATAACTTCTTTTGATAGGCTAACTTAAAAAGGACATAAACATTTGTGAGAGAAGAAAAATGAACCATGCTCTGGAAAAAGGGGGTTTAACTCTTTTACCAAATGACAAAATCTTAGACTTGACCAAATTAAAAAGTATTTGCAGGCAAGAGCGGCAAATTGTCGCAAGATACGCCCGTCCCACCGCCAGTTGTTGAGGGGGATAACAATCGTAAAGGGCAGGTAGAGGAAAATAGTAGTGCAGCAGAAATCATGTAAGTGATTGAAATTGGCATGAATGTCTCTGGCCAGAGCATAACTTTGTCATCTCCAGTCTGAACATCTTCAAATTTGGAATGCATGATTGTTGAAAAATTACGGAGTGCAGTGCACAAGAACCATAACTCTTCCTAGCACGAATTTTGAGTTATTTCCCCTTTGAAAATTTTGGAATGATATTTGACAAGGCAGTGCGAATCATACAACAAATCACCGAATGTAAATGTGTTTGATATAATAAAATAGTTGTGGCTAGCGCCTTGACCAATATTACACTATTTGGTTAATATATCATCATATCCAATGGCAGTGATGTCCATAACTGTATAATATCATGTAAACATTTTAAATTGTTTCCATTTATCTACATATTAACTTCCATTTACATAAATATAAACTGTCATCTCTGCTGCGCCCATATAATATTTGTGCAAAGCAAGCTACATCCAACGTCACAACAGTACTGTTGTACAGGTTGTAAAAACACTCAGGTACCTACTTGTATAAAGTTTGACATCCACTGCAAACTTGCAATGCTACAAAACATGCCTGGAATAAATCTTACTCAGAAAATAGTGAAATAATTAAAAAACTACAAATAAGATGGTTAAGTTATGCGGTACGAAGATCAAAGGGGGAATAACTCAAAATTCATGCTAGGAAGAGTTATGGTTCTTGTGCACTGCACTCCGTAATTTTTCAACAATCATGCATACTAAATTTGAAGATGTTCAAACTAGAGATGACAAAGTTCTGCTCCGGACAAGCAAGAAATGCTGTAAAAAATGAAGATCAAAGGGGGAAAAACTCAAAATTTGTGCTAGGAAGAGTTAGGGTTCTTGTGCGCTGCACTCCGTAATTTTTCAACAATCATGCATACCAAATTTGAAGATGTTCTGACTAGAGATGACAAAGTTATACACCGGACAAGCAGAAAATGCTGTAAAAATGACAATCAAAGGGAAATAACTCAAAGACAGCTAGAGGTGGAGTTATGGTTCTTTCGCACTGCACTCGGTATTATTGCAACAAACACAAATGCCAAGTTTCAAGTCAATCGGACTGAAGATGACAAAGTTATGCTCCGGACAAGCAGAAAATGCTGTAAAAATGACAATCAAAGGGAAATAACTCAAATATAGCACAAGGCAGAGTTATGGTTCTTTTGCACTGCACTCGGTATTATTGCAACAAACACAAATACCAAGTTTCAAGTCAATTGGACTGAAGATGACGAAGTTATGCTCCGGACATGCAGAAAATGCTGTAAAAATGACAATCAAAGGGAAATAACTCAAAGACAGCATGAGGTAGAATTATGGTTCTTTCGCACTGCACTCGGTATTATTGCAACAAACACAAATACCAAGTTTCAAGTCAATCGGACTGAAGATGACAAAGTTATGCTCCGGACAAGCAGAAAATGCTGTAAAAATGACAATCAAAGGGAAATAACTCAAAGACAGCACGAGGTAGAGTTATGGTTCTTTACACTGCACTCGGTATTATTGCAACAAACACAAATACCAAGTTTCAAGTCAATCGGACTGAAGATGACAAAGTTATGCTCCGGACAAGAACTGGACGCCGCCCGTATGCCATGGGTGATCCCATAATACGGCCCGTCTTCGACGGGCGTATAACAACTAACAAAAATGACTCAAAAATACATATTTGATTTTGAAAGGGTAGAAAACATCATGGGAAAAGGAGAAAATGCTGGTTACAGCATTTTTTTTTTTTCCACATCGTTTTAAAAAGGCCTCTTCCTCTCCTCAGGGTTCTTAAAACTCAGAATTATATGATAAAGGGTTAATGTATCTCTGTGATGCATCATACGAAGCAAGTCATCACATACTTATGGATGCTTAACTCTTTCCCAAACGACAAATTTTGGACTGGTCCAAATTGAAAGAGTTTGCAGACGACAGTTTTAAATTTGATGGAAATGGCAGAAAGTTATCAAAAAGGGTAGAAAACACTGTGGGAAAAGGAGAAATTGCTCATAACAAGCAATTTCTCCTTTTCCCACAGTGTTTTCAAAAGACTTGTACTGCAGACACGTGAAAACCAGGGCTTGTTTGGGAAAGGGTTAAGGCCATTTGGTCTAACAAACGAATGAATCATGATGCAAAATATTCCTTGGACATGCAGATAATTTACAAATTGCAAGAAGTTTCGACCCATGTCAGCCTGAGCAGCTTGCCCAGACTGACACAGGCCGATCCTTTTTTCAGAATCGGATGCATCAAACCCCTTTTTTACAAAGCAGGACTCAATTACCTGTGTTGCTCGAGGGCTTTCCATAAAACACAGCATAATCATCTGTAAAGTCTACAGCATTATCTGGTTTGGAAATCCTATTGGATTGCTCCCTTCCATACCCCTGTTGATTAGGTCCACTGTTACCATACCCCTGTTCCTGTCTTGGGGAATCATAGGATTGATTATTTCCATACCCCGATTCTGGGACACCAGGGGGCGGATCATTTCCATAACTTTGTTCCTGTCTAGAGGCATTATACGGTGGTGGGTACATACTGTCAGGCCTTGGAGCGCTGTAAGGGTCATTCCATCCAGGCCTTTGTGGTGGGGCATCATACGGTGGAGGCTTCCAGGCCCTAGCATAGTCATATCCATAATCCCTCATTGGTTCTCCCCATTGCAATCCTACAAAACAAACCTGATGGCCAATCAGCAACGGGCTAAGGATAACCCTTTACCAAACAACAATATATTATATTTATCCAAACTGAAAGCATTTGCAGACAACAATTTAAAAGAGGCTCAAATAATGGAATTTGTTTTATAGAAGGTAGACAATACTGTAGGAAAGGGAGAAAATGCTGGTAACCAGCATTTTCTCCATTTCCCACAATGTTTTCAAAAGACATCTCCCTTTAGCAAGCAACCCTGAGTTTTAATGACCCTAAGAAAGAGGGCTTCTGAATACATAGGGGTAAATGGTTAGTAAAAATTGTAGGTTAAGGGGAAAATGCTGGTTACCAGCATTCTCTCCCTTTCCCACAATGTTTTCTACCCATTAAAAAACAAACCTACTCATTTGAGACAAACTTTTGATTTGTCATCTGCAAATATTTTCAAACTGGACATTTTGTTGTCTGTTAAAGGGTTAAAAGAAGAGAAACAAGCTCAAACCACACAAAGAAGAAACATCTCTGTGCACTCTTGCCATGATGTTACCAGCATCTTTGGGCTGAAAAGCACTGTCATGTCTATGTGGCTCGCACAGAATTTAACCCTTAGGCTGCTAAGCATGACTATATGGCCTTTTGTGGATAGTGTAGATCACCACCCAAATAACTTTGAAATAGCCAAGTCCAAGGTTTTTTCTAACGGCTTGAAAATTTCATGTAAGTTATTTGGCAGGTTAAGTCTTTACCAAACAACAAAATTTTAGACTGGACCAAATTGATAGCATTTGCAGACCACAAATTAAATGTAGCTTAAATAGTGATTTATGTATTGGATAATGTAGAAAACATTGTGGGAAAAGGAGAAAATGCTGGTTACCAGCATTTTCTCCTTTTCCCACAGTGTTTTCAAAAGGCTTCTTTCCCAGGGTCGTTAAAAGTTGGGATTGTGTGGTAAAGAGTTAAGGGTTAACACCAAGGGTAGTGTTTAGGTATGTCTGATAAGTTGAAGTACCTGTATATTGTCTGTAGCAGACATATTCTTTGAAAGTAGAGTAGCAACAGTTCTAGTTGTCTAGCCAGGTCCAGTTTAACCCTTTACCACACTATCCTGACTTTTAAATGACCCTGAGAAAGAAAGCTTTAGAAAACATAGTGAAAAAAGAAAAACATGCTGGTAACCAGCATTTTCTTCTTTTCTCACACTGTTTTCTACCCTTTCAGACACAAGTTTCATAATTTGTGCTTTACTTTATTATCATCAGAAAATGCATCCAATTTGGACCAGTCTAAAGTTTTTTATGTGATAAATAGTTAACTCTTTACCACACAACAAACTTTTGGATGCACCGAAGTTGAAAGCATTTGCAGAAGACAAATCAAATGCTGCTTCAATGATTGGATTTGTCTTGGAAAGGATAGAAAACATTGCGGGAAAAGGAGAAAATGCTGCTTTCTTCTTTTCCCTCAATACTTTTACAAGACTTCTTCTTCAGGGTCGTTAAAATTTGGCATTTTGTGGTAAAGGATTAACCCTTTTGCAAACAATTCTGTCTTTTAAAAACTCTACGAAGCCTGGGTTTTGAAATCATTGTGAGAAAAGGAAAAAATACTGGAGACCAGTATTTCCTCATTATGTTTTCTAATCATTCAAAGAAAAATCCCATCAATTAAGCCACATTCAATTTTTATTCAGCAACACCTTGCAATGTGGACACGTCTAAAATCTTATCATTTGGTAAAGAGTTAGGTTGGCACTTTTACTACCTTGTTATAGGCCTACCTTTTGCAGCTGCCTGGCTGAGTGTTTGCTGATAGACAAGAGGTTTGATTTGTACCCTGGACAGAATATCTATCTGCCTGTGACATTGCAGGCTGTATTTACAAAAAATCCAGCAGTTACAGGCAGTCTGGTCTATTACAAGTTCCGCCCTATACTGTCTTGCTATCCAACTAGCTTTTGTAGTAACATGGTAGAATGTTTGCTGTTGGCAGATTAATTACTTGCCTATTACAGTTGCTCAAATATAAAATCAGTTAGCTGTGGAATGCCTGACTTACAAGAAAGAAAATGCATTTGTATTTGTCCAAAGTGCAGTTCGAAATGCACCCTTACAAATAGAGAAATTGCTTTTATGAGCAAGTTCCACTTCTGTCATGATACTTTCATATACATGTAATTATATGACAAAGACTTTGAAGATTTGTCATGTACAACAGGCTTTCAACACCTCAAACTAACTCTTTACCAGACAACAAAATTTTAGATCTGTCCAAATTGAAAACATTTGCAGATGCCAATATAATGGCTTAATGACAATAGATTCCCATGAGTAGAATACATTGTGGGGAATGGAGAAAATGCTAGTTACAAGCATTTTCTTGTTTTCCTACAATGTTTTCAAAGGCCTTCTCTCACGGTCATTAAAACTCAGGATCGTGTTGTTCAAACTTGACAAAATAACATATCCTATTTTAAAACCCTAGAGGAAAAAGACTTTTGGAAACTGTTTGTGCAGTGTTTCAACGCTTTTTTCAATGTTATTTCAGTTATATCGCAACTTCCAGTAAACCTATCCATGCTTTCCTCGAGATTCTTTTACCAGTACTTCACACAATATATTTCCCAAGCCACTGGCTGTTTCCCATCTTAACCATCAACAAAAAAAGTTCAAAGAGAAGAGAGGACAGTCACGTTGTGGGAAAAGGAGAAAATGCTGGCATTCATGTATGGATCTGGTATTCTGTTGTCTCAAGAGTAAAGCACTGCCTACCTGAGTTATATGCATCCTACCTGAGTAATATGCGCCCATGTTATCTTCGTTATCTGGTCCACTCCAGCCAGGATGTCCTCTTCCCCATTCTGTAGGATAAGGTCGCTTGAAGCCTGCCATTTTTAGTCCTTTCTATCTTATAGTTGCAGCTCCCGTGACTTTCAACTTGAACACAGACCAGTTTAACTCTCAACTTTATATCACCAGACAACAAAATTTTAGACTGGTCCAATATTGGAAGAATTTGCAGTTGACAAGTGAACGGTGACCCAAATTTGAAATTTGTCTATGATAGTTTAAAAAACATTATGCACAGATGACAAAATGCTGGTTACCAGCATTTTCTCATTTTCCCACAATGTTTTCAAGTTTTCTTTCTTGGGATCCTTAAAACTTGGGACTGTGTGGTAAAGTTCTAGTGCTATTTAACCCTTTACCACACAATCCAAACTTTTAACGACCCTGAGAGAGAAGCCTTTTGAAACCATTGTGGGAAAAAGAGAAAATGCTGGTAACCAGCATTTCTTCCTTTTCCCACAATGTTTTCTACCCTTCCCAAAACAAATTACAATTTTTCAGTCACATTTAATTTGTCTTCTGCAAATGCTTTCAATTTGGACTGGTCTGAGATTTTGTCATTTGGTAAAGAGCTAAATACAGTAAAGCCTGTCTTAGTGGCCATTTCCATATATCCTCCACAAAGCAACATTAAGAACTAGTCCATACTGAAAGAATTTGCAGATGACAAGCGAAATGCAGCCCAGGCAATGAAATTTGTCTATGATAGGGTACAAAAAATTGTGGAAAAGGGAGAACATGCTGGTCACAATGTTTTCAACAGCCTCCTTTGTCAGGGTCTTTAAAACTAGGGACTGCTTGGGTCAAATAAGAAACCTGTATGACCATAGAGTAAACAATGATAAGTGGTGAGTGAGGAATCCTCGGAAAAATGTGCCTGGAGTAAGCAAATGACTGTCTTTAAGTCCTTACCAAAGACCAAAATTTTAGACCAGTCCAAACTGAAAGCATTTGCAGACGACAAATTAAATGCAACTCAAGAATTGAAATTTGTTTTGGAAAGGGTAGAAAACATTGTGGGAAAAGGAGAAAATGCTGGTTACCAGCATTTTCTCCTTTTCCCACAATGTTTTCAAAAGCCTTCTTTCCCAGGGTCGTTAAAAGTCGGGATTGTGTGGTAAAGGGTTAACTCCTTACCAAAGAACACAATCTTAGACCCATCTGAACTCTGTATTTGCAGGTGAGGAAATTTTATTAAATGTGGCTAAAATGATAGGATTTTTCTTTGAAAGAGCAGAAAACATTTTGGGAAAAGGGTAGCTTATATTGGTTGGACCGTAAATCAATCCAACTTGGATGAAACTTTTGCTCGTTTGTATTGGAGTTTATCGCTGTTTTAACAGTTTAGGTCATATCACAGCTGTCAGTACATGTATGCATGTTTTTTCTTGGCTTTCTTAAACCAGTACTAACTTTCTTTCAAAGTCACTGAATACTTTTCTCACATGCATCAGAGGTGAAAACCAAGATCTTGCCACGAAGAAAGTTTGCCTCAACCAGGTATCAAACCTGCAACCACTAGGTCTCGAGTACGATACGCTATCCACTAAGCAACCTGGCAGGGCACGATTGAAACACTGATGGAAATGCCTTTAACTCTTAAGCAAACAACAACATTTTGACTGGTCTAAATTCAAAGCAATTGCAGACAACAATTTAGATGTGGCTAAAATGATGAAATTTGTTTTTGACTGGGTAGAAAACATTGAGGGAAAGGGAGAAAATGCTGGTTACCAGTATTTCTCCTTTTTCCACTATGTTTTCAAAAGCCTTCTTTGTTAGGGTCATTGAAACTCAGGATTGTGTGGTAAAGGGTTGAAGACCTAAAAATTAGTAATAACAGGTTAAACAAAAGGGCCATGGGCCCTAAAGCACTCACGTGAGTAAAGTCATCTAGGATTGATAAAGCTGAAGAGAACCTGGTTGTAATGATGTAAAACACATGAGTGCTTGTGTGACCGACTTTTCCACCTCCTTGGCCTATTTTTGAACTTGTCAGAGATATCATCAAGACGACATTCAGACGACATTTCGAGAGAAAATGTGGACTCCAGATTGCACACAAGATTTTTCTATGATTTGTACCAGTAACCTACTTTTTGACCCAACATTACCCAGATTTGAACTTGTCTAATATATCACCAAGACAAACATTCTGACCAACTTTCATTAGCAATGATCTGAAAATGTAGCTACCAAAGTGCTCACAAGTTTTATCTAAGATTTGACCCAATGACATACTTTTTGACCTGACATGACCCAATGTGAACTTGTGCTAGATTTTATTAAGACAAACATTCTGACCAAGTTTCATGGGTATCTGGATGAAAGTCTTGCCTGTAGGATGCACACAAAGTTTTCCTGAAATTTGGCAGAGTGACCTACTTTTTGACCCTACATAACCCAAATTCAAACATGTCAGAGATATTATCAAGGCAAACACTCTGACAGAGTTTCATGAGTTTATGGCTGAAAATGTGGCCTCTAGAGTTAACACAAGGATTTGTTCCACTGACCTACTTTTTTACCTGACATGACCCAATTTCAAACTTGTCTGAGACATCATCAGGACAAACAATTTGACCAAGTTGTATTAGACTGAAAATGTGGCCTCAAGAGTGCACACAAGGTTTTGCTAAAATCCAACCTGGTGGCTTACTTTTTGACCTGATATGACCTAATTTCAAATTTGTCCAATAAATTATCAAGACAAACATTCTGAGCAAGTTTGATGAGTATCTGACTAAAAGTCTGGCCTCTAGAGTGCACATAAGCTTTTTCCTAAAATTTGGCAGTGACCTACTCTTTGAGCCAAAATGACCCAATTTCAAACTTGTCATAGATATCAAAACAAACATTTTGATTAAATTTCATGAGTTTTATGCTGAAAATGTGGCCTCTAGAGTGCTAAAAAAGTTTTGAACTTGTCCGAGATATCATCAAAAAAGGTATTCTGACCAAGTTTCATAAATATTAGACTAAAAATGTGGCCTCTAGAGTGCACACAAGGTTATTCTAAAATTTGATGAGGTGACCTACTTTTTGACCCAGCATGACCCAAATTCAAGCTTGTCTGAAATTTCATCAAGACAAACATTCTGACCAAGTTTCATGAGTATTGGACTAAAAATGGAGCCACTTACAGTGCACACATTTTTCTAAGTTTGACCTGGTGACCTACTTTTTGACCTGATATGACACAATTTAGAACTTGTCCAAGATATTTTCAAGACAAACATTCTGACCAAGTTTCATAAGCATATGGCTGAAAATGTGGCCTCTAAAGTGCATACAAGATAACTGTTGGTGCCTGGACAACCCACAATGGACACTGCACAATCACAAAAGCTCACCTTGAGTACTTCGTGCTCAGGTGAGCTGAAAATCAACAGGAGAGGATCAAGCTGCAAATTCTATGTGGCTGGATCACAGATTAGCATTCGTTTTGCTCCTTTTCCCACAATGTTTTTAACTCTTTCAAAGACAAAACCATTTATTTAAGCCACAACTACTATGCTGTCTGCAAATTCTACAAATTCTACAAGGTTACAACTTTATAATCTGGTAAAGGGTTAATATAGCATACAAGTCAAGAAAAAATTAACCCTCTACCAGACGATAGAATTTTAGCCGGGTCCAAATTGAAAGCATTTGCAGACGACAATTTCAGTGTTGCTCAAATAGTGCAATTTTTCTTTGAGAGGGTAGAAAACCTTGTTGGAAAAGGAGAAAATGCTGGTTACCAGCATTTTTTCCTTTTCCCACAATGTTTTCAAATAGCTTTTTTCCCTGGGTCGTTGCAGTGTCAACTTAAAAGGTATCTTCAGTTTGGAAATATGACCCAAAAAGCTGCAAAATCAATGCTTCTCTTGTTCAAAAGGTAAAAAAAAAATCTAGGCAAGATGTACCATGCAATGCACTTGACTGAATTCATCACCCCTCGAGGTTTTGACCTTCCAGAGTCATTTCTGCACTATTCGCGATGCCTTGAAATACTTCAACAGCCAATCACAATGAAGAGAAGAAAATATTGATGCATAGCATCAAGGTCACCATAAATTACAAGGCCGAAAACCTGCATACCTGAAACTGTTCTCATCGTGTCATCGGCTAAGACAGTAAAGTGCTTTTTATTTATATTTGCAACTCTGTTCTTTCTGATTGATGAATCAAATCATGTGATCACCTGTTTTCAAACAACTCCTTTATTTTTAACCCTTTACCACACAATGCTGCCTTTTGACGCCCCTGGGAAAGAAGCCTTTTGAAAACATTGTGGGAAAAGGAGAAAATGCTGGTAAACAGCATTTTCTCCTTTTCCCACAATGTTTTCTACCCTGTCAAAGAAAAATTGTACCATTTGAGCCACATTGAAATTGTTGTCTGCAAATGCTTTTAATTTGGACAGGGCTTAAACTTTGTTGTCTGGTAAAGGGTTAATTGATGTATTAAAGTCATGTGATAACTATGTGCTATTGTACTGACTTGTTAACTTGAATAAGATTGCTTAACCCTTTCCCAAACAAGCCCTGGTTTTCACGTGTCTGCAGTACAAGTCTTTTGAAAACACTGTGGGAAAAGAAGAAATTGCTCGTAACGAGCAATTTCTCCTTTACCCAGTGTTTTCTACCCGTTTAGAGACCTTTCTGCCATTTTCATCAAATCTAAA
This sequence comes from Tridacna gigas, assembly GCA_945859785.2. NCBI lineage: Eukaryota > Metazoa > Mollusca > Bivalvia > Cardiida > Cardiidae > Tridacna > Tridacna gigas. Next base: position 31,224,064 of record OX244028.2, read on the forward strand.
ATTGTCGCCTGCAAACTCTTTCAATTTGGACCAGTCCAAAATTTGTCGTCTGGGAAAGGGTTAATTCTATTTTGCAAGGATAACTAGAACCTGTTCCTTAAAGAGTACTACACACGGAATATATCTACAGTTTTTTACATGAAGTTGTGTGAACTTTTGTTCAAATATTTTTACCCTAAAACAAAAATGGCAAACAACAGTCACTCAGAAACACATTGACATTATTCCCAAGCGAATACAAAACATAGTGTTGCTGCTCCTGTGGCAACACAATAACACTGCAATGTCCAGACAAGCTAAATCTTGTATTTATCTTGTCATCAGACCAGTGAAAAAACTTGGAAATTCCCCAGCCTGTGTGGCATAGATTGCTGATTTACAAGTACTGGTATTTTGAACAAAGGTAACAAATGTTAACAAATCTGAAATGTTTGGATAGTGTTACTACTGATAAGCCTGCTGGCTGGGTAACTGTCTTGTAGCCAAATAGAACAAGGTACTCCATACCAAACAGGAAACTATTCCTGCTTATCTGGCAGTGAGTCGTATCCAAACATTTCAATATATATGTCAACAAACTCATGGGATACCAGAAAAAAAAAAAATGAAAATTTTAAAGCAACCCTAGTCTTTCTAAGCATCAAATCTATCCTTCAGAACCCAATTTGTGTTTTGTCTTGAAGAAAAATCTTTGTCTTCACAACGTTATAGACCTTAATTCCCCTTGCCTAGTCTCACAAGAGAAAATATAACAATTGTGCTTCAATATGGGTTTTGGATATATTTCAGACTTTGTAAATCAAGAGAGGCCTGTAAAATGACATTGCTTTAGTCTGACCTTTGGTTCATATTGTCTGTCATATTATACATGTATCATATTATACATGTATATATTGGGCCTTAACTCGTTACCACACATTCCGAGTTCAAACGACACCGAGGAAAACACCTATTGAAAACTTTGGGGTAACCAGCAGTTTCTCCTTTTCCTGCAAGGTTTCGTACACTTTCACAGACAATTACCATTGTTTCAGCTTAATTTGGTATGTCATTTGCAAATACTTTCAATCTGGGCCAGTCTAAAATTTTGTTGTTTGGTAAAGAATCAATGTTAAATTGAAAGTATAAAGGTAGCTGTAATAAAGGTAGGAAAATCATCACAGTGCTTTTGCTCTAATGGACAATGTAAGCTACAGACAGCACACAATATGCACATGGATCTTGGATTTAACCTGCAAGATATACTGTCAGGTATTTTGACGAAAAAAAAAACCCTTTACTAACTAACTCTTTATTTTATGGTTATTCTAGATTAAAGAAAGTAACACAACTTTTAAGTGGCTAAACCACAATGGTTTAGCATTTGGTTTAGCCAATTAAAGTTGTGTTACTTTCAAATGATGAAAATTCCTGAGAATTTGACTAAGAATTCTCAAAAGAATGGTTCATGAATACTGACCCTGTTATGTTTTCTTACTTAGTATATGTCTTGTTCCTCAGCTTGTTGAGTCCAACTGAAAAAATTTTCTGTGATGCAGATCATATTACCAAAGAAATGTGAGGTTTATTTCAGGATCAATGATACCTATCATTCATTTAGTGTATCATGTGCAAAAAACATGAAGTTTTAGACTAAATCTGTCCAGCACTTTGGAGAAAAGAAAATTTCACAAGAAGGTGGCAAATGAAAGAATAACATCTTAGTTCAATATCCAATCAATTCATTATTTCTATTTTAGTTTGGACTCAAGCAATTCTTGACACAAAACCACATATTCTTGTTTTGCTGTAAATGAGATATGTAACATTCAAAATGCAAAACAATGGTGGAGATATGCCAAGAACCACCATAGCAAATGATTCAATATTTGTTGAAATCATCCATTCCAAATCACGATTCTATTTTAAATTCCAATGGAATCTCTCTAAAAGGCTGAAAGAAAATAGCACAACCACTCAGAAAATTAGAACTGGAATCTAAAACTAGAACAGTATTTGATTGGAAGAGATATGAAGGTCACATGAGTTTGCTGACATGTAAATAAAGACCAGATGTAAAATTGTTGACCACACCCTCTCAAAGTGATCAAAGTGGCCCCAACTCAATAAATCTTTTCTTTTCTCAAATTTAAGAGCCATTTCATCACTGATATAAGGATACTGGTCAACAACTTCTCCATTCAAGTCTTTTTTAAGTACCTTTTACTTCTACTTGTTGGATGATCTGTGTGAATCTATCTCACAAATGTATCTTTCAATAAGACCTGAAGTATAAAGATAAGACAAAATGTTAGTTGTGACAATTTGTAAGAAACAAACAAAGAACAAAAATTGTATATTCAAGTACATTTATTTATATTAAATATTTTCACTAACAGAATATGTTCACTTTACAAACATTAAAAACACTGCACTATATTTCAGCAGTTAATAATCATCCCTTTACCAAACATTCCTGAGTTAAACCCAATACCACACAATCCCGAGTTTTCACAACCCTGACAGAAAAGGCTTTTGACAACATTATTGGAAAAGGAGAAAATGCTGGTAACCAGCATTTTCTCCTTTTCCCACAATGTTTTCTACCCTTTAAAGGAAAAATCCACCATTTAAGCAACCTTTAAACTGTCTTCTGGAAATGCTTTCAATCTGGACCAGTCTAAAATTTAATCATGTGGTAAAGAGTTAGATGACCCTGACTGAAAAAGGTCATGTGATGTCTAAATGCATGAAAAATAAATCACTCATCTTTCAATGAACTTCACTTGATGCAATGCCTTCATGCCACCTGGCCCACATAAATGTAAGAATACACCAAATACTAACTCTAGTCCATTTTCTAAGAAAATTGCTGCCAGGCAAGAATTATGTTTCATGTCTTGGCTCCCAACTCTATCAAATTTCATCTCTCCCCTTAAAGTAACAATAGCTGCCAAAAGTAAACAAAGCAGGTGTTAAAATGCATTTAAATTCAGATAAAATCATTTAAAAGTATTGAAATTATTGTGACGATGAAAATGTGTTATTGTTCTGTCAGAGTAAGAGTTAGTCACCGGCAGAGAAATTCTTTTCAAAACTAGGTTAACAGTTGCGAGGTCACTCTATCTTTAATTTACTCTTTGCCTGATTTTAAAATTCATTTTTCTGCCAGCAACTAACACTTGGACTAACCACACGCTAACAGATTGTCATCTTCACAATATTTTCCTTACTTTTGAATGGTATGGTTTGAATTTAAATGCATTTTAACACCTTCATTTTCTTTTTTGCCACTTTTGGGCCTTTAACCCTTCCCAAACGACAAACTTTGGACTGGTCCAAATCGAAAGAGTTTGCAGACGACAATTTTAAATGTGATGAAAATGGCAGAAAGTTATCAAAAAGGGTAGAAAACACTGTGGGAAAAGGAGAAATTGCTCGTTACGAGCAATTTCTCCTTTTCCCACAGTGTTTTCAAAAGACTTGTACTGCAGACACGTGAAAACCAGGGCTTGTTTGGGAAAGGGTTAAAAATTCGCTTTACGCATATCCAATTTTTTAGTACAAATCAGGAAGACATATCAATCAGTTAAAAAAAATTATGGACAAAAACACAATTCAAATATAAATTACATGTGAGCAAGAGAAATTTCTCCTTTAACCACAAACTGTATTTCAGAATGCCTGAATATTTGTTCCCTATTTCAGGTTATCATACTTATCAGAGGCATTTTTAGTCATCTTCTGTAACAAAATTGTTTCCTAAGGTACTAACCCTTTACCACATAATCCTACATTTTAGCAACCCTGGTGATCAATACCTTTAAAAACATTGTGGGAAAAGGTTTAAAATGCTTGCAACAAGTATTTTCTCCTCTTCCCACAATATTTTCTACAATTTCTAAAACAAATCCTATAGTTAAAGCCACATTTAATTTGCTATCTACAAATGGCTTTCAATTTTAACAGGTAGAGAATTTTGTCTTATAAACAGAGTCATAGGGAAAAACTTTTCTAAATACCCTTAGAATATTTTTTGCCCTGGTTCTGTACAGATTTTATTCAATTTTTCTGTTTCGTTCATTCAGTGAAAGCTGGGACTAACTTTTCACTACAAAGTAAATGGACAGTTGCTGTCAGTAGCCCATCCTCCTCTTCATACTCATCTATTGTCACCATTATCTCAAAAGATATTGTATAATGTAGATCTGAAATCCGACTGCGTATTATGTGCAGTATGATTTTGATCTAAATTGTCAACAACAACAATAAACTTGTGATAGACACCCTACTGGTCAAAATTACAGTTGTTTATTCTTTCACATTCTCTGATTCCTGGCTCTCTGAAATTGCTCTTCTTCTTGATCTGAAAATAGATTGTGATATTGCCATTGAGATAAATTGGGATGCTTTTACAGTGTTTGTTATATTTCAAAGCATTACTCAGTGTTTAGGCTACATTACCGAACAATTAAATAGGTCATTTTGGCTCATTGTCATTTTATCTATTTACAAAATAACAAGTTTAGGTCACATCCAAATTGAAGACATTTGCAGACAACAAATCAAATATGGCTCAAATGATTAAATTTGGCTCTGAAAGGATAGAAAGCATTATGGGAAAAGGAGAAAATGCTAGTTACCAGCATTTTCTCCTTTTCACAAGAAGTTTTGAAAGGGACTTCTTCCTCAGGGTTGTTAAAACATGGGATTGTGTGGTAAAAAAGGTCATTTTCTATTTTGGTTGGCCAAAGAAGAAAAAAATATAGTAATTAACTCTGCTAATAAATACTGAGTCAAAGAAGCTTTTAAATCTTTTATCAAGTGACAAAATTTTGGTTATCACCTCACGGGCAGACTTGAAAGTGATTACAAATTCAACAGTGGTAAAACAAGGGAAATTGTCTTTGAAAGAATAAATCTCTTGTTCTAACAATCATTACAATGTAACGTTTTCAAAAGCCAACTTTTTCAGGAACAAAAAAGCAATGGATCATTTGGTACAAGGTAAACCCTTCATCAGTCATTTATTTAGTGACCCTGAGGAAGGCTTTGAAAATGCTGGTAACCACAATCTTCTCCTTTTCCAACAATGTATTTAGTCCTTTCAAAGAAATATTTGTCATTTGAGACATATTTAGTAGGAAGTGTGCAACTGCTTTCCATTTTGACAGATTTAAATTTTGGTGTCTGGTAAAAGAATATGTTTTCTAAATTGCTGTTAGGTATGATGGCTGCTAGTAAAGATTAGAAGGCGATTTTAATTTTTGATGGGTCGCCTCCGGATACAGAGACGGTCGTGAAAAAAACACTTCCAATTTAAACCCTACACAGCAAAGAACAGTTTCATTCATCTGTCACCAAAGATGTTTACGTTCACCTAGATGGAGACAAAATGGCCACCCAGCATGATATTGATAATTTCCAAATTTTTTTTTGAGATTACATGTTATAAATGACTCTCTACAAGTACTTCTGGCAATGAAACGTTAAATATTTTGTTCTTTGTCATTAAATGTATTTTGCTGAAAGGCATATTAACCAACGAAACAGAAAGTCAGTACACTGCTGCAGTTTTGATACCGAAAATTGGACTCGAGATGCTGTGGTGCACAGTAAAATATCCAAATGTGAAAAGAAGCACTGCAAGTATCTCATTAATGAATCTTCATGGCTACCATCAAAGTGGTTCTGGTCACTCAGTTTTAGAAGAGTACCTTACCCTTAAGAAAGGAATCTCAAGTTTGAGATTTTCTCATGGGAAATCGTCCCCAAACAGTTTGAGGACGATTTCTCCAGGGGACGATTCCTCCCTCATTCCGGCAATGCAACATTAGATGATTACAGTAGTCATTACAATTTACAGATTAATTATCTGTATCCAGAGACCACTGATTTGTGTTTAGTATATCAACCTATGGTAATAATTTTGCAGTATGCTAAAACAGGGTTCGCATAAATGTAACTTACGATCCCTGGCTAAAAAATGTGAAAACTTCATACTTTTGGAACAAAACAGTCAACACCGCCATAGCTTGAAGCTAGAGTGGACCGGAAGTAAATTTTTTAGATCTACCGAAAAACACAGAAATACCCCAAGGTACTAGAATTACCGAAAGTACCAATATGATTGCAATTTGAGACCATCTAAAATGGTACATGTGTATGTAGGCTTAAGTCAAGTGTCAGGCCCAACATGAACATAAACCCCTAATGTTTCCATTTTTGGATGCATTTGACGGTTTCTAGTCAACTCGTACCTAAGTCAACTCGTACCTTAGTCAACTCGTACCTGTTTTGGTCAACTCGTACCTGATTTTTGGTCAACTCGTACCTACCCGAGTCAACTCGTACCTATTTTGGTCAACTCGTACCTGTTTTGGTTAACTCGTACCCTTTGTCTAATAGATAGATAGATAGATGGATGGAAAGACAGACGGATGCACGGACCTTTATACGGACGGACGGATAGATAACTGTGGCGGCTTTTTTTTTGCAAGCAATGTCTAATGACACGCAGGAATTTTAAAGGTAATTATCTATTTTGCATTTTTATCTTTTAAGTTGCCGATGACTAGGTATATAAGATGTTAAAATATTCTCAGCATCATTTATTGGATTACTGTTTGTGTGAAAATGTCGGATCTATGCATTGTGTGTGATAAGGTTGTAGGGAAACGCCAGCATGGCGTTACCTGTGATGTGTGCGACCGCTGGCAGCATCGTGTCTGCGGGAGAGGTAAGAATATATTGCTTCTTTATCTACTTTTGATCTTTTTACCATTTTTTGCATTTCGATCTCTACATGTAATTTCTGTACTACCGAATATACACTAATAAAATTATTCTTTCTTTCAAGTGTATTCGTCGATTGTTTTTTCATGCCTATTCATTCAATTATTTATTTATTTTTCTAATTAGACACATTTATAACTTATTCAGTCTTCAGTGAAGTAATCCACTTTTTTTCTCAAAAAAGTAATATACATGTTTCAAACCATTTTATTCATTTATCTGTCTATTTATTCATTATTGCTAAGTAAGAACAAAAGTACACAGGAACTATTATATTTTGCCTAGATAATCCGTTTAAGTTTTTTGTTAATTACATGTAAATCAACACGTGCCCAACGTATATTACACACTTGACAAGACTTTGTGGTTGATAAGATACCTGTGTATCCTGAACTCTCGTGGTGGGGTGAAGGAGATATCGCTCGTTACGATCGATTTCTCATTTTACCCATTATCTTGTGTGGCCTACACCGGACGCAAATATTTTTTTATGGCTATCTAGATGTAGTAATATTATGTAATTTACTAGTAATAATTTTAAGATATATGTATCTCTATCCAAGCTTTTATCGATTTTCCCGTTATATAGACAAATGTTACAAAGGTGACAAAAAATAGGAATTTGTTCTGGGAAGGGTAGAAAACACTGTGGGAAAAGGAGAAAATGCAGCACAGTGTTTTCAAAAGGTTTCTTTCTCAGGGGCGTCTAAAGTAGGGACTGTGTGGTAATGGGTTAAACGAAAACGTTTTGGAAGTCTTAACTTCTTTTAACTTCTTTTAAATAATCGGAAATTAATCTGTTGTTTTATATCAGTTTGATAGTCTGGTAGGATCTGTATTAACCCATAGACTGCTTATCGCGTTTCCCCCTTTTGCTGATATTGTAGATCAAGATCAGACTTCACAGAACGTGCAGTCTGATCTTGTATCTTCGCTGTCTGGTAAGGAGATATAAATCCCTGAAATACAATCTTGAAATAACAATATTTCGGGTTTTACCATCGGATTGACAATTTCACTTTAGTTATCTAGCAGGATAAGGGTTAAACTATGGCGCTGAAATATTCGAAGGATTTATATTCGTGTGTTCCGAATATTTCAGAATATATCGTATGATAAGCATACGAATATGCGATCAGACAGTTCTTTGTGTCTAGTAGACCGCGGCATATCAGACTGTATAGATTTGGGATCAGGCTGCAATTCTTGCAAGTCTGATCTTGATCTACACCGTCCTCTCCTGGTTTTTTAAAAGACTCATACTTAACAGCCTAAATTTCTAATATTATTCGTAATGAGACTTTATAGATCTGGGATTAGGCTGCAATTCTTGCAAGTCTGATCTCGATCTACACCGTCCGCAGAAATATATTAGCTTACAAGTATAGTATAAATCATAGTTAGTTACTTCTTTTGTCAATGTATATGCATGTTACATGAAGGTAGTGTACCGTGTAAATTTAGGATCTTGGACTGCACTGTCCCCATAGTTAGTTACTTCTTTTGTCGACATATATGCATGTTACATGAACGTAGTGAACCGTGTAAATCTAGGATAAGACTGCAGTTCTTTTAATTCTGATCTTGGATTGCACTGTCCCCAGTTGCACTTATCAGCGTACATCCTTTGTAATATTGGTAATTATTTACGTAAAGTGGAAACATTTTGGAAAAAAAACCTCATATTCCATTTGCTTGAACTATTATTTATTTTCCCAGACTTTGTGGATTAGTGATCGGATTGCACACCATGCGATCTGACCCTGATACACATCGTTTGTAATACCGTATTGAGGCGCGCATTACATCTGATAGATTTAGAAGTCCACCTCTTTTATGCCAAATAATAATTATGTTATGTTATGTACTACCATGCTGTATGTTGTACATACACGGAACAAATAACTATTTCCAAACGACTAATTTATAGACTGATCCAAATTCAAAGCATTTGCAGACGGCAAAATAAATGTGAGTGAAAAATCGAAACTTGATTTGGGAAGGGTAGAAAACATTTTGGAATAAGGAGAAAATGCTGGTTATCAGCATTTTCTCCTTTTCCCACCTTGTTTTCTAAAGGCTTCTACCACGTCAAAAGTCCTCATTGTGTGGTTTACGAAACAGCTTTTTAAATTACGTTTAATATTATTGCCCCTTACCTTGATCATTTGATTAAGATCAATGCAATTTTCAAGCCATAGTAAAAACCCAAATGATCCTATTTCGGTTTTATTTTTTGAGAAAAATACCTTCGAATCAGACAACGTAGATCCAAGATCAGACAGCACGGTCTGTGCCGTCTAATCCTGATTTACGGTGTCCATGAACAGGTCAGTGAGAGGTGCGAGAGGTGCTTTGTACCTTAATGGTTAAATTTACTATAGTTGCGATTAATTACTTTTTTTCTGATTTTACTAGATTTTATGTATATATGGTTATGCTGTATTTCATGTTATCATATTTGTAAATGGCATAAATAATTATTGATAATCTTTAGCGGACTTTGCTCACAATTTTTGCAGGTATAAGTAGAGATCAGTATTTTGCGGCACTTCGGGGTGGAGAAGAACTAATGTTTGTGTGCGAGCCTTGTGTGCATCGCATTCCTCCCAGAGACAACGACAGAACAGAAGTAGGTTTATTTGTATTAAAAAAATACTCCAATTTGAACACATCTGATACTTTTGGGCTTTTGAAAATATTGTGAGAAGAGGTGAAAATGCCGGTAACCAGCGTAGAGTGGTTCTAGATTTACACGTTAAACTACGTAGGAATACGCAATTATATGACAAAATCAGTAAGTAATTGATTTGCACTACCATGAGAAAGAACTCTTCTGAAAACATTTCTGGTCTACATTGTCAGCAAAAAGTGCATTTAGTCGCACAAAGCAGTTTTATGGTCTTCTGGTATCAAATCCAACGTGAATTTGCACTTCGTTTCAGATTTCGCTTTCTTCGACATATTCCAATGTGACCGGAAACTTTGATTTGGGTAACCTCTCCAGTGACGTTAGTGAAGTTACTTCGACAGTTACGCGTGGCGAACTTGGTACTGAAGAGGTAAGTGCTTTCAATTCTTATGTATTCAGAGAATTGTACTGCTTATAATGCGTTTTAACGGCTGTACCGACTGCTAAATAATTCAACCACGGCTTTTTAGCTCATAACATGCTTACTTATATTTTAGGACTCCAGCGATGAAGAAGACATCAGCCGCATTCCCGACGTGTCCATCAGGGTCAATTCATCGTTCCAAGAACCCATAAAGGTCTTAGAAGAGTAAGTTTTTTTAATGCTCTAAGAAAAGTCTGTTATCATTTATTTATTCGTCGACAGAAATATGTTTCTAATAGTAAAATCGATGTCAAACAAAGCTAGTTATGTTGAATCCCACTGTTTTCACCATTAAACATTTGACTAAATAAATCATAGTATTACGTCAGATTGCAATGGAAATCACGTGTATCGTTTCAGATCCATTGAAGATGTTGCACCAGGAGAGTCGTTCACAGAAGATGCACCTGTCACATACGAAGTGTTAATGGGGGCTTCACAGCGAGGCAAAGACATACTTTCCGACAGCATTGGCTACACATACAACGTGAAGGTATGCTATATCAGCATTTACGTACAATTTGTTCGCAATTCCATTCCGTCACGTTAAACTGATTTGTATAGATCTTGAGAAATGGGAACTTGCTAGTAACGCAACTCAAAGTCATATAAACAAGTTGTTGTTTTTCAGGAGCGTAACAAAAAGTCTACGGTTTGGTGGTGTAGCGTGCGGAACAACTCTACCAGATGTCCAGCTCGAGTACGACAGACCGGCAGTAGTTTCCAACTTGGAGGACAGGAACATAACCATGCGCCTGTTCCGTCGAAGAAGTCAAGAATTATCATCACACAACAGGTAAGTGATTTTCATTTGTTTTTGTACTATTTTCCTATTTCCAAAATGAAATAGATTTGTTTTTGAAATTGTCTACTTTCCAAAATGAAATACAATCAACAATACATTACCTTTTAATGTCATATGTATATCCATGTATTTTCAGTCGTCTCAGCAGGCTTCCCAGCAGCTGTTTACCGCAGCTAGTGGTATTGTGGAGTCCGTGGCCAACGAAGTGATCGCCCCAACAGATGTTGAACAGCCCAATATCGATTACATAGTGCGCGTGGTGAACCGAAAGAGACAACGACTGCGCCCAGAAGACCCAAAAGATCTGGACTTTGAGGTAATACAATATATAAACTGTATCAATTATACAAAATTACGCAAATAGCTCATTTCCGAAACAAATTCCAACATTTTATCCATCTTATTTGTACAAGGTTAATTTATTTCAGGTAAATGAGGAGTTCATCCCAGATAGTTTTTACAGAGGTGACGTCCGAGTTGAGGGTAGAAGACATCTGCTTTTCGCAACTGACGACCAGCTGCGCCTTCTCAAGTCTGCGAAGAGATGGTACCTAGATGGCACGTTTAAGGTAATAGGATAAATGTATCTCTATCATACGAGTATTTATTTTTTCGTATTCACATATTCCAAAATGACAACCCTGCATATGTATTTATAGTAAAATCATGCATGTCTCATTTCAGGTCGTACGTGAGCCTTTCGACAATCTTATGACGATCCATGCATTCGTTCGCCGAGGTGACTGCGCTAAACAGATTCCGCTGATGTTCGCCTTGATGTCTGGTCGGCGCACAAAGGACTACGTGAAGGTCTTGAAGGTAATCTCTTTCTTCTCGCTTCATGACACGAACTATTTGATTGATATCATAATACAAAATCATAGCATTTTTGATTACCACTTCAATTATGACAACATCAATAATTCATAATTCTCTTTCAGAAAGTCGGCCGTTTGCTTGATCGGGAGGTAGAGGTAGAAGACTTCGTAGTGGACTTTGAGGCAGCAATGTGTAGGGCACTTAGGCATGTCTTTGGCAACGACGTACAGATACACGGGTGTGCTTTCCACTGGGGTCAGGCAGTTTGGCGCCAAGTGCAGGTATTATATTTTACCATTTTTTACATGTTGTTTTCTTGATTTGCGAAGACTTGTTAATGCTTTTATTGCTCGCTGCCAAAAATTGATAATGAATTTTGCATGACACACATATAAGGTGTATCTAAAGTAGGTCGTCATTTATGAATACTAATTAAACGAAATTCCTGATAATACAATCACATTAAATCGTTTCACTTGTATCATCTTTCGGCATTTCTTCTTTTTATCATAAATAATATCTCTTTCCAGGCGAAGGGTCTAGCTACAGAATACACTACGAAGAGAGAGACGTACTCCTAAATCAGGAAGCTCCTGTGCCTTCCATTTCTCCCACCAGAGCACATTTCAGAGGTTTTTGACTCCCTAGTCGACATCGCCCCTCGTCGCTTCGACGGACTCCTTGACTACATGAGAGCAACCTGGTTCGAATCAAGGGTGTGGCCTGTAGAGTGCTGGTCCATCTATGGTATGAGCATCAGAACGAATAACGATGTGGAGGGTAATATATATTTTTTTATGACGTTTAACTACGGATTTCATGTAATAAAACTGACTGAGAAATTTGCATACAATTTAAACCCATAAACGCGATCTTACAACAATTGTAGAAATGACCATTTTCGTAATTTTTTTTTACAGTGGAACGCTCACTGAGGCAGTACGAACACATTTAACCACATTTCAATAAGTTTTGCAATGAAGAAATATTATTTCACATGAAATTTGTAAATTCCTCCTGAAGTAAAAATGACTGTATACATGTATGATTGCATAGGCGCGTTATGGTAGTGAATTTAATGCCGATTTATAACCTACAATGTTAAATATTTGTAATACTAGTATTCAGTTGATATTGTAAAATTGTTTTCAGGTTGGCATAGACGTCTGAACGGCAGAGCTGGTGCCGCCCCTCCATTCTACCTCCTCATCAAACTCCTGGCAGACGAAGGGCAGGTGGCACTACGTAATGTGAGCCTTGTTACCGAGCTGCAGTTGACCAGATACCAGCGGCGACAGTTTCAAACGATGCAGGGTCAGATAATTGACTTATGGAACAAATATTCGAGGGGAGAAGTTTCCGCTACGGGGCTGTTAAAGCAAATCAGTACCAAGTATAAAACATCAGTAAATAGACAGTGAAGTTTGAGAAAAGGACGTGTAAATATATTACTGTTGATATAGTTATTTGCAGAAGTTAGTTGTTGTAAATAATGTATTTTTAGTCATTTTGGTGTTGACATATCGTCGGTTTACTTCTAAAACTTCTTAACTACAGCTTGTTAAAGCTGTAGTTACCAGGTTTTAGAAGTAAACCGACTATATTTCGGGTCTGAACACATGACGTTTGATATAGTTATTTGCAGAAGTTAGTTGTTGTAAATAATGTATTTTTAGTCATTTTGGTGTTGACATATCGTCGGTTTACTTCTAAAACTTCTTAACTACAGCTTGTTAAAGCTGTAGTTACCAGGTTTTAGAAGTAAACCGACTATATTTCGGGTCTGAACACATGACGTTTGATATAGTTATTTGCAGAAGTTAGTTGTTGTAAATAATGTATTTTTAGTCATTTTGGTGTTGACATATCGTCGGTTTACTTCTAAAACTTCTTAACTACAGCTTGTTAAAGCTGTAGTTACCAGGTTTTAGAAGTAAACCGACTATATTTCGGGTCTGAACACATGACGTTTGTTTCCTTTACCAGAATTTTCAGTCCTTTGGATGTTGACATATCGTCGGTATACCTAAAAAAACTTCGTAACTTCAGCTTGTTACAAGCTGTAGTTACGAGGTTTAAGAAGTAAACCGACGATAATATACTACCCATTTATTACCCATTTATATTTAGTCTTTGACAAAAATTTGTGTTACTATACTGATAAGTTGATAAAAGTTGCAAACTAACAGATGTAAAAATACTAAGGTACGAGTTGACTCGGGTACGAGTTGACTCGGGTACGAGTTGACTTAGGTACGAGTTGACCAGTTACCCATTTGACATTGCCATGACCTTGAACTTTGGTCATGGTTTTTGCATGTTACACATCATTTCAATCAGGGATCATATCAATACACATATATGATCCCTGTTTCTATGTGGTTGACAGTTCTGCAAAGTTGTACTGAGATTCATCAATTAAAAAAGTTAAAGACTGGACAAGAATAACACTAACACTGAAAACACATTTGACCTTACTGTGACCTTGACCTTCGACCTACAGACATGACTCTCGCACATGACGCATGGTCTTGATATGGTTAACATTTGTACAAAGTTATTTTTAAATTATGTAAAAGGTAGAGAAAAAAAAATACGCCCCCTTTGCTTTTTGCCAAAGCATGGCTCATATGACATATCTTGTTTCTATTGTCTTGGAAAATACCTCCAGAGGTAACCTAAATAGTGTCTATTACCTGTATAGACCTTTTACTCAAGTTGTTTTGATGATATTTGGGGGTCATACCTGGCTCAGTGGTAAAGTGCATGACTTGTAACCTGTAGGCTCCTTGTTCAAGCCTCATTTGAAACACTGTTTTGTGTCGGAGTTTCTTTGGACAAAAAACCCAGAGCCCTAGCCTTGTGCTATTGAAACCTTGGACATACATATATGAATATGTGATCTGTCGTCATGATATGACTGAAAAAATGTTGAAATAAGCGTAAAACACCATTCAATCAATCATTTTATGTTGTTTTCCAAATCTTTACCATCGCACAAAATAGCCCATGTAGCACAGTTACTGTGATTTATCACTGATTGGGTGATTTATCACTGATTGGGTACAAAATATTGTCGGAAAAGGAAAAAAAATAATGCTTTTTACGAGCATATTCTCCTGTTCTGGCAATGTTTTCAAAACCTGTTTGTTTTTTTAGGAACATAAAAGCAATGGATCATAACAGGGTTAATTATTCCTTCATCAGTCATTTATCTAATGACCCTGAGGAAGGCTTTTGAAACATTGTAGGAATTGGGGGAAAATGCTGGTAGCCAGAGCCAGAATCTTCTCCTTTTCCAACAATGTTTTAGCCCTTTCAAAGAAAAATCTGTATTTGGAAACATACTACTACTTAATAGGATGTGTGCAATTGCCTTCACTTTTGACAAGTTTGAATTTTGGTGGCTGCCATCTTAAGTGGTCCTGGTGACTCAGTGGTAGAACACCATACCTGTAAGCAAGGAGTCCCAGGTTTGAGATATTAACTTTGCAGTGAGGTATGATGGTTGCCATCTTAAGTGGTCCTGGTCACTCAGTGGTAGAACACCATACCTGTAAGCAAGGAGTCCCAGGTTTGAGATATTAACTTTGCAGTGAGGTATGATGGTTGCCATCTTAAGTGGTCCTGGTCACTCAGTGGTAGAACACCATACCTGTAAGCAAGGAGTCCCAGGTCTGAGATATTAACATTGCCTTGAGGTATGGTAGTGACCATCTTAAGTGTCACTGGTCACTCAGTTGTAGAACATGTTACCTGTAAGCAAGGAATCCCATGTTTGTGATATTAACTTTGCCTTGAGGTATGATGGTGACCATCTTAAGTGGTCCTGGTCACTCAGTGGTAGAGTACCTTACCTGTAAGCAAGGAGTCCCAGGTTTGAGACTTGTACAGGTTTCACTTCTTTCCCCTCAAAGTTTACTTTATTTGCTATAGCAATTAATTATTAGTTTACGCAGGCTTGCTGTCCTAGTGGTTTTAAGGACCTGGAAATTCTGGTAGCACAGAATTTAGAAATAGGAGTAGCGAATTACTACAGGCCCAATATAAAGCTCAAAAGGAGCTATTTCTCCTCTTGCCAAGAAGTTCTAATTTGTATTCAAGTATTGAAGATTAACTGTTTACCAAATAACAAAAATTCAGACTTGAAAGCATTGGCAGACGACAAATTAAATGCTGCTATAATGATTAAATTTGTCCTTGATAGAGTAGAAAACAATGTGGGAAAAGGAGAAAATGCTAGTTACCAGCATTTTCTCCTTTTTCCACAATGTTTTCAAAAGGCTTCTTCCTCGGGGTCATTAAAAGTTGGGATTGTGTGGTAAAGGGTCAATTCAATTGAGACAATCTATATTTCACAAAGGATATTTAAAAGTACACGTAAATCATTTTAGTCAGCTACAAAATTGTTTCATATCAAGAATGTTACATATACATATACTAGTATATGAAAATTCCTTGGTTTTGGACATCATGCACCATTTTTATAGTTCTCTCTCAAGAAAATAAGTCAATTATTTTAACCCTTCACCAAAAAATCCAGAATTTTAACAAAACAAAAGAAGGCTTTTGAAAACATGATGGGAAAAAGGAGCAAATGCTTAAAAACCAATATTTTCTCCTTTTTCCACAATATGTTCCACTCTTTCAAAGTCGAATCTTGTCATTTTTGAGCCATATTTAATTTGTTACCTGCAGATGCTTTAACTCTTTTCCAAACTACAAAATTTAAGATTTGTCCAAATCAAAAGCATTTGCAGACGAGAAATTTAATCATGGCTAAAATGTTTTGTCTTTTTTTCTTTGAAGGGTAGAAATCATTGTGGGAAAAGAAGAAAATGCTGATTACAAGCATTTTTTCCTTTTCAAGCAATATTTTCAAAAGACATAATTTTCTGGGTTGTTAAAAAGCGGGATTGATTGGTAAAGGATTAAAGTTTGTTGAGTCCAGATTTTTGTCATTGGGTAAAGGGAAAAGAGGTATTATACCAGAATGTCTTATAAGTTTTTGAGAAAATCATATCAGTGACTGTTAATTTTTATTTACATGCAAATGGCTTTGACCCTTTATCAAACAATCCTGAGTTTTAATGACCCTGAAGAAAGAAGGCCTGTGAGAACATTGTGGGAGAAGGAGGAAATGCTGATAGCCAGCATTTTCTCCTTTTCCCACAATGTTATCTGTCCATCCAATACAGCTTTTTACATTTATTTTGCCATCTGCAAATGCTTGCAGTTTAGACAAGTGTAAAAATTTGTTGTTTGGTAAAGAGTTAAAACTAAAAGAATTAGCATTGGCCAAATACGTTACAAACAATAAAGAGCAAATATGACAGTTTCATAACACATCAGTATTTATTCAATATACTTTCATTAATGGGACAAAATTTATTCATAGAAAAGCAAATTTATCACATTACCCCTCTTCTGTTTTACAGCCATCACAAATTTTCTTATTACACACAAATACCGAGATGGTGCCTTATTT
The DNA here is from genome assembly GCA_945859785.2 of Tridacna gigas. Classification (NCBI taxonomy): domain Eukaryota; kingdom Metazoa; phylum Mollusca; class Bivalvia; order Cardiida; family Cardiidae; genus Tridacna; species Tridacna gigas. The sequence goes on from OX244028.2 coordinate 31,241,066, forward strand.
CGTCAAAGCTCTGTAATCACGTGCATCATTTCTAAAACATTGCTGACCCAGATTTCTCTCTGAAATTAACTTTCAAACTAGATGTACACACTGGCCAAGGAAGTGAATGGAATTCATGAACATTTCAACATATATGCACATGTAGGCTTAGATTTAATACATCATGACCTGCCACTCTTAAGATACAGTTATGTGATAAAAAGAATCTGACACTCGATGGCTTTACCCCTTTACCAAACGACATAATTTTAGATTTGTCCAAATTGTAAGCATTTGCAGACGACAAATTTAATATGGCTCAAATAATGGAATTTGTTTCTGAAAGGTTAGAAAACATTGTGGGAAAAGGAGAAAATGCTGGTTACCAGCATTTTCTCCTTTTCCCACAATGTTTTCAATTGTCTCTTCTGTCAGGGTCGTTAAAACTTTGGATTATGTGGTAAGGGGTTAAGGGTAAAATTTTATTAAACTTGTCAACAAAAGAATGTTTTTAAGTTTGCCAAAAGCTTACTTCATAACATTTTTTCTAGATTCATTTAACTCTTTACCAAACGACAAAAATGTAGACTTGTCCAAACTGAAAGCATTTGCAGACGACAATTTAGATGCGACTCAAATGATAGAACTTGTCTTTAATAGCGTTGAAAAAATGACATAATTTTAGATTTATCCAAATTGTAAGCATTTGCAGACTACAAATTTAATATGGCTCAAATAATGGAACTTGTTTCTGAAAGGTTAGAAAACATTGTGGGAAAATGAGAAAATGCTAGTTACCAGCATTTTCTCCTTTTCCCATAATGTTTTCAAAAGGCATCTTCCACAAGGTTGTTAAAACTTGGAATTGTGTGGTGAACGGTTAATAAAATTTTATCTCACATGCCATCTAGTGTCAGATCGTGTATGTTTCAGACTGCTTTGAGGATCAATAGTTGAGCACAATACAGATATCTGTGTTCATATTCCTCAACAATTCTTAATATAATTCTAATTCTCGAATCCAAGACTAGAAATCCGATTGGCTTGAGGCACTATATCTCATCAAATCCAATGGCTCTTCTTGCAATTTAGGATTAATAAAAAAAATGAATTAGAATGCTTAGCAAATACATGCAGTTCTCTGCTCAAACTATGACTGTGTGAATGATATTGATCCAATCAATTTCTACTTTTCCAACAATGTTTTTTTTTTCTTAAATCAGTCTTCAAAATTGCCTGATAAAGTCATTTTTGTACAGTATCATGTAAATACTTTACCAGACAACAAAATTTTCGACATACCTAAATTGAAAGAATTTACAGACAGTTATTCAAATGTTTTTCAAATGATGGTATTTGTCCAATGATAAGCAGAATAACTTTTTGAAAAAGGAAAAAAATGTTTGTTAACAGCATTTTCACCTTATACCACAACATTTTTAAAAGGCTTCTTTCTAGAAACTTACGATTGTGTGGTAAAGGATTAATTCTTTACTGGGCATTTTTTTTTTTTTTTATAAATGTTCTGTATTGTAAACATTTACTGATCACAAAAATGTACATGTAGTGTGATTTCAATGATTGTCCTTGAAAGGGAATAAAACCTTTTGGAAACAGGCAAAAATGCTTTTTACCTGCATTTTCTCCATTTCCCCTGACTTTTCAAATGTGCTATAGTCATGACTGCAAATAAATGAAGCTGTTTGTTAAAGTAATAACCCTTACCAAACAACGCATGTTTTAACAACCCTGATGAAGAGAGCTTTTGAAAACAATGTGGGAAAAGGAGAAAATGCTGATAAATAGCATTTTCTCCTTTTCTGACAATGTTTCCAACCCTCCCTAAACAGAATTTAAATTTTTATGTCCCATTTATTTTGCTGTCTGCAAATGCCTTCAATTTGGACAAGTCTAAAATTTTGTTGTTAGGTAAAGAATGAAATATTGCATATTTCACTGTCTGTTCTCATTTCAGGAAGTAATGTCTGCTTCATTACTGTCTACTATAAGTAAATCTTCTTCATCAACATCCATTTTCTGTATTTTCGCTTTCTTGGCTTTCTTTGTAGATGTGCCTTCAGTCACTGTTTCCTCCACTATTTCAACTGAAATGGATTGTATTTATTGAAAAAGTGTAAAAATATCACAGCCTTTCGAAATGACATAATACACTTCAACCTTTAATAGACAATCCTAAGTTTAAACAACCATGAGGACAAAGGCTTTGAAAAAACATTGTCAGGAAAGGAGAGAATGCTAGTAACCAGCAAAGCCTTCATCCCTTCAATGGTTTAGTCTTAACCAAACAACAAAATTCGACAAAATTTTAGACCAATACAAATTGAAACACTTGCAGAGTGAGAAGGCAAATCAAGATCTACTCTAGTTTTCAGTTTGTCTTTGAAAGGATAGCAAGCAATTTGGAAAAAGGAGAAAATGCTGGTTGCTAGCCTTTTCTCCTTTTCCCACAACGCTTTCAAATCCCATCTTTCTCAGGGTTGTTTAAATTCAAGATTGTGTGGTAAAGGGTTAAACATAAGACTGTCTGGTGTAGGGTTTTAACTTTATTACCAGCATATTCTTCTTTTCTCACAATGTTTGCAAAAGCCTTCTTCTCTAGGGTCTTTAAAACTTGGAATTGTTTGGAAAAGGGTTAACACTTTAACAAATGACAAAATTTAAGACCAGTCCAAATTGAAAGATTTTGCAGACAACAAAATAACTGTGGCTCGAAAATTGAAATTTGTTTTGGGAAGAGTAGAAAAAATTGAGGGAAAAAGAGAAAATGCTGGTTACCAGCAGTTCCTCCTTTTCCCACAATGTTTTCAAAAGGCTTCTTTATGAGGGCTGTTAAACTTTGGGGTTGTGTAGCAAAGGGAAAAACCATAATGTATGCTGTAACTCTCACCAGATGACTAAATTTTATACTTGTCCTCTTTGAAAACATTTGCAAATCATCATATTCAATGTAAGGATAGACAACACTTTGGGATTTGTTTGTTTATTTGTTTGGTCTTAAAAGATCTTTTCAACATTATTTTAGTGGCTAGTGCACCCATCCATACTTTCCTGGTGTTTCTTTTACCAGTATGTTGCAAAATAGTCTTCCAAAGCCACTTGCTACTTTCCACATAATCATCGCATAAACAGTGACTGTGAGAGAGGAATCAATCCTGTTGCAATTGCATGTACTATCATCAATCCTCGGAAAGAAACTGTTCTTAAGTCCTATATGCTACTGATTGTGCCACTGAGATTCGGCTAAACACTGTTGGAAAAGAAGAAAATGCTGGTTACCAGCATTTTCTCTTTCTTCACAATATTTTCAAAAGTTCTCTCCCTTAAGGCTGTTAAAACACATGGCAAAAGATTTACTCATTAATCCTTTACCACACAATCCCAACTTTTAATGACCCTAAAATAGATGGCCTTTGAAAACATTGTGGGAAAAGGAGAAAATGCTGGTAACCAGCATTTTCTCCCTTTCCCACAATGTTTTCTACCTTACCAGAGGCAGAAATCATCATGTTAGAAATATTTCATTTGTTGTCTGCAAATGCTTTCAATTTGGTCCATTCCAAATTTTGTCATTTGTAAAGAATTAACAGATAACAACAATTTAGACTGGTCCATTTTGAAAGCATTTGCATAACTAATGTTCAAATCAAAGAAATGGTCTCTGAAATGGTTGAAAACATTATGGAAAACTAAGAAAATGCTGGTAACTGGCTTTTTCTCCTTTTTCCACAATGTTTTCAGAAGTCTTTATCTTCTGGTGTCATTGAAACTCCGGATTGTGCAGTAAAGGGATAAACTGAAACATACTGTCCATCTTTCTGTCTTGTCTCTTTTGATGTCCAATTCTCTTCAGAATTTTCCTTTTGCGTTTCCCAGATGGTCTGATGGCATTAGTAGGCTGTTTTCTGTATCATGAAAATGGAGGAAAATTCTTGTACCAATTTACTCTTTACCAAACAATCCAATGATTAAATTACTATGACCATAAAAGGGTACTGAAAATGTTGTGGGAAAAAGAGAAACTGCTGGTAACCAGCATTTTCTCCTTTTTTCTCACAATGTTTCTACCCTACTGAAGACAGAATTCATCATTTCAGCTACATTTTGTCATCAGCACATGCATGCAATTTGGTGGAGCCCAAAATTTTTTAACTCTTTCAGTGCCAATCCACATATAACAAAAAGTAATCACATAGCTTATTTCTAAAAGACTGCTGACCTTGATTTCCCTATTAACCCTTTACCAAACAAAGAATTTTGGACTTGTCTAAATTGAAAGCTTTTGAAGATGACAAAATAAATGTGACTCAAAAATTGAAATTGAAATTTGAAAGGTTAGAAAACATTGTGGGAAAAGGAGAAAATGCTGGTTACCAGCATTTTCTCCTTTTCCCACAATGTTTTCAAAAGGCTTCTTCTTTAGTGTTGTTAAAAGTTTGGATTGTGTCGTAAAAGGTTAACCCTTTACCAAACAACAAAATTTTGGACTTGTCAAAATCAAAAGAATTTGGGAACAACAACTTGAATGTGACTCAAATGGTGGATCTGTATATGATAGATTAGAAAGCATTGTGGGAAAAGGAGAAAATGCTGGCTACCAGCATTTTCTCCCTTTTCCCGCAGTGTTTTTAAAGGGCTCATTCCTCAGGGTGGTTAAAACTCAGGGTTGTATGGTAAAGGGTAACTTCACCAATCAATTGCCTGTTACTTGAACAATCAAACTTGATGGTGAAAAACCTTTAAATTTCTTTATTATCAAATTTAAGATGAAGATTGTAGGCAAACTTCTTTGAAACGTTTTGTGATTTGGAATGTACGTACCTGTCAAAAAAACGAATGGATTTTTTGGATTGGAGTTTAACGCAGTTTTAACAGCTAAGGTCATACTATGGGGGTCAGTGCACCTATGCATGTGTTTCCTTGCTTTCTCACACCAGCACTGACACAACTTTCTTTCCTTCCAAGCCACTGAGCACTTTTCTCACATGGATCAGAGGTGACAGGGGAAAAATTGCCACAAAGAAAGTTTGCTTCAACAGGGTATTGAACCCCCAACCACCAGGTCACGAGTCAAATATGCTAACCACTGAGCTATCCAGCCAGGCGAAGGGAATGTAAATTTCAGTTCACATGTACATTTGGGCCTATATAAGGAACTATAATTCTTGAGATATAGTAATGTGATAAAAAGGATTAATCAGCTTTTAAGGTAAAAGTTTGTCAAACTTGATCAGACAAAGTATTAAAAACCTTTTACCAAATGATAGATTCTTGGACTAGGTAAAATTGAAAGCAATTGCAGACAACAAATTAAATGTGACTCAAGTGCTGGGATTTGTGTGGCAAAAAGCAGAAAAGATTGTGGGAAAAGGAGAAAATGCAGGTAACCAGCATTTTCTCCTTTTTTCACAATCTTTTCAAAAGGCTTCGTCCTAAGGTTTGTTAAAACTTGGGATTGAGTGGTAAAGGGTTAAGCTTGCCAAAGACTTGCTTTAAAAGCCTTTACCACACAATCCCAGGTTTTAACAGCCCTTGGAAAGAAAGATTCTGGAAACCTTAGTGGGTAAAAGAGAAAATGCTGGTAATCAGCATTTTCTCCTTTTCCCACAATGCTTTTACCTTTCCAAAGGCAAACCATATCATTGGAATAAAACGAACTCTTTTAACCAAACGACAAAATTTTAGACTAGTCCATATTGAAAGCATGTGCAGACAACAAGTTAAATGTGATTTAAAAATTGAAATTCATTATGGGACGGGTAGAAAACATTGTGGGAAAAGGAGAAAATGCTGGTAACCAGCATTTTCTCCTTTTCCCACAATGTTTTCAAAAGGCTTCCTCTTTAGGGTTGTTAAAAGTCGGAATTGTGTGGTAAAGAGTTAAAGTTGTTGTCTGCAAATACTTTCAATTTATTGAGCATGGCTCATTTGGCCGAGTGTGATTTTGGAAAAAATCTACAATTTAGTATTTTACAAGTACATTGCCTGAGAAGACGAGAAACATCTGATCATGACTGGCAACTGTTTTGGGAAAATCATCCCCATTCTTTTTGGGAATGACCCTCCATGGGACTATTTCTTGACTAACCCTTTACCAAACAACAAAATTTTACACTTGTCCAAATTGAAAGCATTTGCAGACAACAAAATAAATGTGACTCAAAAATTGAAATTTGTTTTGGGAAGGATAGAAAACATTGTGGGAAAAGGAGAAAATGCTGGTTACCAGCATTTTCTCCTTTCCCACAATGTTTTCAAAAGACCTCTTCTTTAGGGTTGCTAAAACCTGTGATTGTGTGGTAAAGAGGTAACCCTTTTCCAAACAACAAATTTTAGACTCCTCCAGATTCAAAACATCTACAGACGACAAATTCAAAACTGGTACAATGTTCTACTATAGGGTAGAGCACATTGTAAGAAAATGCTGGTTACCAGCACTTTTTCCTTTTCCCAAAATGTTTTCAGAAGCCTCCCTGCTCAGAATTGTTAAAACTGAAGAACGTGTGGTAAAGGGTTAATCAAGATCTAAAGTAGAGTGCGGCTGCTGCTCTGAATGATGTACTGCACATCTACTCACGCTAGCTTCTTTAACTGTTGTTTACTGAGTAATTCAGCATTTCCAAGGACCACTTTTGTTGATTCTCTTATATGTTGTTTTGTTTTGGCTTCTTTAATTTTCTGCCATTTATTTTTTGACCCTGAGTTCTTTTGCTGCAAAATATATATGAATAAAAAAAACCCTGAAATCTACATTGATGATAAAGTATCTTCTAGCATTATTTGCCGAGCCCTGGTAGCGCAGTCATACAGAACTTGAGAACAGGGGGTTGGTGGTTTGATTGATTGCATGGTGTTTAATGCTGTTTTAACATTATTTCAGTTATATCGCGGCAGCCAGTGAACCCATCCATGCTTTCCTGGAGTTTCTTTTTACCAGTACTCCGCACAATATTCCTTCCAAGCTACTGGCTGCTTTCCCACATAACCATCGGTCAACAATGGTCAGCGGTGAGAGAGGAATGAATCCTGTCGCAATCAATCCTCAAAAAGAAATTGGCCAAGCCCGGGATGGAACCAGCGACCTCCTGTTCTCAAGTTTTGTACGCTACCGACTGAGCTTCGAGGCTTGGCTCGCTGGTTTGAATCCCCAGCTAGGCAAATTTCTTTCCGAGGACTGATAGTCATCGTGACAGGATTCATTCCTCTCTCACCAATGACCACTGTTTCAATGATGGATATGTGAAATAGCAGCCAGTGGCTTGGGAAGAATTTCATGCAAAGTATTGGTAAAAGAAAATCCAGGAAAGCATGGATAGGTTAACACCATATAATCAATCAGGAAAGCATGGATAGGTTTGCTGACTTCCACAATATAACTGAAATAATGTTAAAAAGAGCGTTACACACCACACAATCAATCAGTCTAGTATTATTCTTTCATACCATAACACTAGTATCTGTTCCTAAACTTATGTGCATAACTGTAAGAACTGGGGCTAGAGAGTGGTGCTTTGACAGCCTAAAATGCTAATATTTTCATTCATTACAAGCACTTTAACCATTTACCAAATAACGAAAGTTTATACTTGTCAAAATTGAAAGCATTTGCAGATGACATATTCCATGAAACTTAAATGAACTGAAAAGCTGGAAAACAATGTGAAAAAAGAAGAGTATGTTGCTTACCAGTATTTTCTCCTTTTCCCACAATGTTTTCAAAGCCTTCTCTTTTAGATTTGTTAAAACTCTGGATTGTAGCAAGAGATATTAAATTCTCTGTGCCAATAATTAAATGGATCTTTTTTTTTCTGTCAATGACTTATCTAATTCTTGATCATTCAATTAAGTGCTACTGATAATTATTATGACATGGGGATATACATCTAATTCACATTGCAAAAATACCTATCTTCACAGTACGAATACCGAGTATTCAACTACATTTCAAGGGACGTTTCATCAAATGAATAAGATTTCTACACAATATCTATGTGCTTAATTTATTAAGTACCTTTTTTATCTCTATTTACTCTCTCCTTTACATCACACTTTTTTGATGGAAAATGGAAAAAGCAGTTTGATAGCTCAAAAATAAAGTTTTTCTATTCTTTACGGCTTTTTTCCCTCTCTTTTTTCTTTTTTTTCAAAACAATAGTATACGGATTAATGTTTTGTGACCGAGTGCATAAATGCAAAACAAAAATCTGTCATTGAACTGTGTTACAAAAATGTGGGTGAAACCACGATTACAAATGATAGTTTTCACTTCAGTTCAGTTGAGTATGAACAGAAGTGTTGAGGAACCGTCTTTAGAACTGCCCTAATTCCAATAGTTCAGATTGCTTTTATGACCTAACCAAGTCAGGCCAACAGAATAACCTTTTAACTGTATATATTGAACAGAAATGAAGTATTTATTATCATATAAAAATTTGGAATTTATTTACCCTTGAATAATCAGTACAGAGTCTTACACGTGTGTCCGAAATATCAGTACCATCCGGATGTACGGCCCTTTCCGTTTCAGAAGAGTTTTACATACGAATTTTTTGGCAACCGAAAAATCAGTGTCTTTCAGGCTTACCTTCTTCTTTAGATCCATTGATCAACAGTAAAATTATAAGACTTTTTTCCGTACCTTTCTTCTCCCACTTGATGTTAAGACTCTTCTACCCATGTTCGTCTTGATAAGCGGAGAATGGGATCGGTCAGGTAAACAATGTGGAAATCTATAATCAGAAGGGACGGGAATAGTTTTGAAGGCGGTGCATGGAAATACTGGAATACATCTGAACGGACCGGAACAAACCGGAATGGTCTTGAAAATACGACGTAAACTTTGGTAGCATTACTTCATTTATTTGATATTCGAATAGAAAAAAGCGTAAACGTACATGAATAAGTGAAAAGAGGGACTTGCACGACATTAGGCAGGCAGATTTTCACCCATACCTTTTCCGCACGCCTAGCAAAATTGGAACAGGAGGGCCATTGGCCCTAAGGCGCTCACCTGAGTAAGGTCATGAAGGATTGATATGGCTGAAAAGATCCCGGTCGTGATGATGTAAATCGAAGGAGTGTAAGTGATCTACTTCAGGACCAATATGACCTTTTTTGAATTTTGAATCTGGCACAAAATGTGGCCTCTGCAGTGCACACAAGGTTTTTCTAAGATTTGGCCCCCGACCTACTTTTTGAACCGATGTGATCCATTTTTAAACTTGTCACAGAGTTTATCAAGACAAACATTTTGACCAAGTTTCATGAGTATCAGGCTGAAAATGTGGCACACAAAATTTTTCTAAAATTTGGCCCCATGACCTACTTTTTGATCTTATGTGACCCAATTTCAAACTTGTCCAAGATTTTATCCTGACAAACATTCTAAGTTTCATGAATATCAAGTTCGGCTTCTAGGACACACGCAAGTTTTTCTAAGATTTGGTCCAGTGACCTACTTTTTGACACAATGTGACCATAGTTCAAATTTGTCCAAGATTTTATCACGACAAAAATTCGAAGTTTTATGGGTATCAGGAGGAAAATGTGGCCTCTAGGCTGCACACAAGGTTTTCTAAGATTTGGCAAAGTGACTTACTTTTGGACCCAACATGACCCAATTTCAAACTACTCCAAGATTTTATCCAGACATTCTGACCAAGTTTCATGAGTGTTTGGCAGAAAATGTGGCCTCTAGATTGCACAAAAGGTTTTTCTACGATTTGGCCCCCTGAACTACTTTTTTATTTGATGTGACCCAATTATCTGTGTCCAAGATTTTATGCAGCCAAAAATTACAACTAAGATTCATGAGTATCAGGCAGAAAATGTGGCCTCTAGACTGTACACAAGGTTTTTCTAAGATTTGGCCCAGTGACCTACTTTTTGACTCGATGTGACCCAATGTCAAACTTGTCTGAGATTTCATCCAGACAAAGATTTTGACCAAGTTTCATGAGTGTCAGACTGGACATGTGGCCTCTAAGGTGCACACAAGGTTTTTCTAAAATTTGGCCATATGACCTATTTTTTGACCCGACATGACCCAGTTTCGAAATTGTCTGAGACACCATCAAAACATGTATTCTGACCAAGTTTCATGAGTATTAGACTAAAAATGTGGCCTCTAGAGTGCACACAAGGTATTTCTAAAATTTTATCTGATGACCTACTTTTCAACCCAGCATGACCCAATTTTGAAGTTGTCCAAGACTTTATCAAGACAAACATTCTGACCAAGTTTCATAAGTGTTGGACTAAAAATGCAGCCTGTAGAGTGCACACAAAGTTTTGCTAAATTTTGACCTGGTGACCAACTTTTTGACCCAACATTACCCAATTTTGAACTTGTCCAAGATATTATCAAGACAAACATTCTGACCAAGTTTCATGAGTATTGGACTGAAAATGTGGCTGGTAGAGTTCACAAAAAGTATTGTTGACACCTGGACGACGGACGAAGCACACTGCATGACGGATACAGCACGACCACAAAAGCTCACCTTGAGCACTTTGTGTTCAGGTGAGCTAAAAATGCTGATTATCAGCATTTTCTCCTTTTCTCACAATGCTTTCTCAAAGCCTCTTCTTTAGGGCTGTTAAAAGTTGGGATTGTATTGGAAAGGGTTGAGTTCTTTGCATAATTTTATTCGTTGTAGACAATTTAGATGGAAATCAGTCTGCCTCACACAGACACTGTAGATTCAGATCAGCTGGCAAGGACATCAGAGAGAGCAAAGAATATGCAGTCTGAACTTGGTCCTGCATTTTCTGCTGTTTGTCTACTATTTCAAATACTCTAACAAATAAACCCTGAATAAGAAAATCCATTTTATTAACCCTTACAACACAATCTGGGCTTTAACATCTCTAAGGAAAAAAAGCCTTTGAAAACATTATGGGAAAACTAGAAAATGCTGATAACCATCCTTTTCCCACAATGTTCTCTGCCCCTACATATACTAATTCCATCATTTGAGCTACAGTTAAGTTGTTGTTTGCGAATGCTTTAAAGTTGGACAGGTTGGTAAAATATTGAGAATGAAAACCTCAAGGAAAGCTATTTGAGCAGAGGATTTCAGTTAGGCAGCTCAGGATTCTATGTCATCATTCTATCTAGATCTGTTCCTGTTGAAAAGTAAACTACAGTGTTCCGTGTTCACTGCTCACTCTTGGGTGATTAAGTCAAAATCTGCAATCCCCACAATACACTGTCAACTGGATTTTGTTTGCTTTCACCCCTTGAATTATCCCAGTATCATCAAAAACTAATTAACCCTTTACAAAATGATAAAATTTCAAACTAGTCTAAATTGAAACATTGCAGACAACAAAAAAAAAATGTGACTGAAAAATCAGCATTTGTTTTGGAAAGGGTAGAAAACATTGTGGAAAGAGGAGAAAATGCTAGTTTCCAGCATTTTATCCTTTTCCCATTATGTTTTCAAAAGCCTTCTCCCACAGGGTCGTTTGCACTTGGGATTGTGTGGTGAAGAGTTAAACGTTGCATGACATTACCCTTTGGGAAAAATCCACACACATGATTTGACAATCCATATTATGGTGTTGTTTATGTATCTAAAAACTTCATTTAACATCTTTACTACAGTGAACATTGAAGTAAATATTGTTTGTCGACATTTTTTGTTAATAATTCCTATCTTATTCGACAATTCACTCTTGTGGTCCACTTTTTTACTTACGTTTTGCTGATGATGGATAGAACAGACTGCAACCAATGATTACACGTATCGCACGGATTACAAATTTCAGCTCGATCAGCCAAGGGCGAATACAGCAACATAATAACTGTCCATCTTGACTAGCAAAGATGAAAATGTATGTATAAGAGTATATTCTAATGCGCGAAAAAAAACCTTCCAAGAAAAGCTCATTTTTAAATCTTTTATTACTTAAAATTGCAACAGGGTAATCTCATAACATTAATAATCTATACAAAAACCGGTAAAAATCTCCAAATATAACCTGGACTAGCATGCACGGCAGCTTCTAATAAATCTATAATTCAATCCCATACCTTTATGTCTGTTTTCTCAAAAACAAGAGGGCCATGATGGCCCTGGATCGCTCACCTGAGTCATTAGGCCAAACATTCTGACCAAATTTCACAAGTATCTGACTGAAAATGTGGCCTCTATAGCGTACACAAGGTTTTTCGAAGATTTGACCTAGTGACCTAGTTTTTGACCCCACATGACCCAATTTTAAACTCGTGTGAGATTTCATCAAGCCAAACATTCTGACCAAGTTTCATAACTATTTGACTGAAAATGTGGCCTCTAGAGCGTACACAAGGTTTTTCGAAGAACTGACCTAGTGACCTAGTTTTTGACCCCACATGACCCAATTTCGAACTCGTCCGAGATTTTACCAAGACAAACATTCTGACCAAATTTGACAAGTATCTGATTGAAAATGTGGCCTCTAGAGCACACACATGGTTTTTCGAAGATTTGACCTAGTGACCTAGTTTTTGACCCTACATGACCCAATTTCAAACTCGTCCCAGATTTTATCAAGACAAACATTCTGACCAGGTTTCATGAGGATCAAGCTACAAATGTGGCCTCTAGAGCGCACACAAGGTTTTTCGAAGATTTGACCTAGTGACCTAGTTTTTGACCCCACATGACCCAATTTCAAACTTGTCTCAGATTTTATCAAGACAAACATTCTGACCAAATTTCACAAGTATCTGACTGAAAATGTGGCCTCTAGAGCGTACACAAGGTTTTTCGAAGATCTGACCTAGTGACCTCTTTTTTGACCCCAAATGACCCAATTTCAAACTCGTCCGAGATTTTATCAAGACAAACATTCTGACCAAATTTCACAAGTGTCTGACTGAAAATGTGGCCTCTAGAGCGTAAACAAGGTTTTTCTAAGATTTGTACTAGTGACCTTGTTTTTGACCCCACATGACCCAATTTCGAACTTGTCTCAGATTTTATCAAGACAAACATGCTGACCAAATTTCACAAGTATCTGACTGAAAATGTGGCCTCTAGAGCGTACACAAGGTTTTTCGAAGATTTGACCTAGTGACCTAGTTTTTGACCCCACATGACCCAATTTCGAACTCGTCCCAGATTTTATCAAGACAAACATTCTGACCAAGTTTCACGAGTATCTGCCTGAAAATGTGGCCTCTAAAGCATACATAAGGTTTTTCGAAGATTTGACCTAGTGACCTAGTTTTGACCCCACATGACCCAATTTCAAACTTGTCTGAGATTTTATCAAGACAAACATCCTGACCAAGTTTCATGAGGATTGGACTGAAAATGTGTCCTCTAGAGCGTACACAAGGTTTTTCTATGATTTGACCTAGTGACCTAGTTTTTGACCCCAAATGACCCAATTTCGAACTCGTCTGAGATTTCATCAAGACAAACATTCTGAACAAGTTTCATGAGGATCGGACTGAAAATGTGGCCTCTAGAGTGTACACAAGGTAAAAAGTTGACGACGCACGATGGACAACGGACACAGCACGATCACAATAGCTCACCATGAGTACTTCGTGCTCAGGTGAGCTAATAAAAAATCCAAACAAGAACATGGGCCACACTCTGTGAAAAAGGGGCTAAATACATCTGCAAAAAGTACTGACCAGCTCAGCCTGCACAGTTCCAGCAGGCTGACCTGGCTCAATGCTTCTTGCTGTCACTTTTCTGTGTGTCAAAGGAAAATTCCACCATATGATTCAGTTGGTTGTTTGGCATAATGAATTTTCTGGATCCACAATTATGTGATGACTTGCTTACCTTGTATAGTGCATCACGCTGGTGCATTAATACTCTTTTTCCCAGAGTGTCGCTCATAGGTAAAACAAACAGAGGCTCCCCAATGAGTGAGTTCAAAAGGGTCATAACATAAAGAACAAGAGGGCCATGATGGCCCTGTATCGCTCCACTGGCTTATAAATATAAACCACGAAGAAAAGTCTTCACTATATAAGCCCTTATAAAACTTTGACCTCATGGCTACAGTCTGACTAAATGGGGAATATTGTATTAGAAGAATAACATGCCAAATGTGGGAGTTCTTGGCCTTATGGCTGGTAACAAGATGGTTTCTGAACTTTTCACTCCATAAACCCATGTAAAACTTGTGATCCCTGGTGCAGGGCCAAACTTGATCCTAGAGCTGTAACTTGGGCCCTCTTTGTAACTGTCCACTAAATAATGCTATAATTATATGCAAAATTTGGTAGCCTAAGCCTTATGGCTATGTACACCAAGATTTAAAAGTTTTCCCTATGTAGGCCTATGTAAATCTTGTGAACCCCCCCCCTCCAAGTATGAGGCCAAATTGACCCAGGACTATACTTTGGACACTTTTGGTAGACTCCAACTAGATCAAGCTAAATGCCAAATTTGGTAGCTCTAGGCCTTATGGTTTCAGACAAGAAGATATTTAAAGTTTTCTCTATATAAGCCTATGTATAAAACTTGTGACCCCTGGGGAAGAGCCAATTTTGACCCCAGGGCTATAATTTCAAGAAACATGATAGAGGTCTACTACATAAAGCTACATGCCAAATTTGGTAGCCCTATGCCTTATGGTTTCAGACAAGAAGATTTTTAAAGTTTTCTCTATATAAGCCTATGTAAAACTTGTGACCCCTGGGGAAGAGCCAATTTTGACCCCAGGGCTATAATTTCAAGAAACATGATAGAGGTCTACTACATAAAGCTACATGCCAAATTTGGTAGCCCTATGCCTTATGGTTTCAGACAAGAAGATTTTTAAAGTTTTCTCTATATAAGCCTATGTAAAACTTGTGACCCCTGGGGCAGAGCCAATTTTGACCCCAGGGCTATAATTTGAAGAAACTTGATAGAGGTCTACTACATAAAGCTACATGCCAAATTTGGTAGCCCTATGCCTTATGGTTTCAGACAAGAAGATTTTTAAAGATTTCCAATATTTTTCAGTTTTGTTGCCATGGCAACCAGAGTTTTTGAAGGAATCAAATTCTTTCAAGAAATTCTGAAGAGGACCATGTCAGGATCATTTCTGTGAAGTTTCGTGAAAATCGGATGGGTAGTTTCAGAGAAGAAGATGTTTGAAATAAAAGTTAACGCACGCACGCACGGACGGACGGACGGACGACCGGACGGACGCACGACGGACACCGGGCCATGACATAAGCCCGCTGGCCTTTGGCCAGTGGAGCTAAAAATCAATGCCAATGAACATACAGATGAACCATGCTCTGTGGAAATGGGGCTTACTGCATCTGCAAAAAGTATCGACCCAGACCAGCCTGCACAGTCCACGCAGGCTTACCTGGGCTGAAACTTTTTGCTATTGGTCGATTTTCTGTGTGTCAAACGACCAGATTACCTCATGATTAAGTCGGTTGAAGGAAAAAATGGCTTTTATGAATCCATGATCATCCGATGACTTGCTTGGTATCATGCATCACGGAGATGAATTAAGCTCCCTTTTGCCAGAGCATGGCTCAGGTACTAATGTGCACTTCCTCCTCTGATGAATTCAATCTTGTGATTGCTGAGAAATAGCTCAAAAAAGTAACTGAGGACACAAATATGGACCAAAAAGGCAATGGCTTTAAGTTCCTTTGAAATTCTTTTGGGAGTACAAGTATATCAATAGAGACTCTAACAGATTATAGTGCGCAGATCATTTTCTATTTCATGTGGTAGATCGCTTTGGATAACATTTTGGCTTGAGACAGATTGCTTGTATTAACCCTTTACCACACAATCCCGTGTTTTAAGGACCCTGATAAAGAAGCCTTTTGAAAACATTGTGAGAAATGAAGAAAATGCTGATAACCAGCATTTTCTCCTTTTCCAACAATGTCTTCAAAAGCCTTCTCTTTCAGGGTCGTTAAAACTTAGGATTGTGTGGTAAAGGGTTAAAGTTGTTATTGCAGTCAGTGTAGATCAAGACCACACTGCACAAAAATGTGCAGTCTAATCTTTGATCTACATGGTCTGCTTTGCTTAAATTCTGTAGAAAAAAGCCCCCATCAAATTGCAATTGATTGGGTCTTATTCCTAGTCAAATTTTCTCTGATGGGTTTATTTGGCATTCTAAGGGTTAATTCAACATACCTTCCAAGTACAATCTTTTGAAATATCATGACTATTGAAGTAAAAATTTGTCTAATTCCCTTTAGATAAACTATTGACTTCTAGCATGCCTAGGGCAAGGTAGGATGTTGTTGCAAACAGTGTAGATGATAATTAGACTGCAGCGAACGTTCAGTCTAATCACTTACATGCATCTTCAATGCTCTATATTCTGGTAACAGTCTTGAAATAGCTATCCCATTACCAAACAATCCTGTGTATTAACAAACCTGATAAAAAAAGGTTTTTTGAAAACAATCTGAGAATAGGAGAAAATGCTGCTAACAAGCATTTTCTCATTTTAGCTTCATGTTTTCTTCTGATACAGTCATAAATCGATCAACTGAGCCATGTTTAATATGTCATCTTTCAATTTGGAACAGTCTCACTTTTTACAGTCTAGTATAGAGTAATAGATTTTGTCTACTGTCAGAAAAAGGCAAGTTAGAATGCTTGGTGAGTATAAGCCCAGCTGTCTCTCTAGTCACCAGGTTTCTTCTGCCGTCTTCTGTAGGATCGTTGTCACTCAGGATTGTTTGTTAAAGGGATGACACAACTACTTGAAAAAGAATTGTGGAAAAAGGTTAAATTTCTTTAGCCGTAGTGTTTTCGAAAAGGGGTGCTGCACGAAAAAAATCTTTTCATTTCCTAGAAAAATACATACATGTATATATATCCTTTTTGGTGTATACTGACCTTTTGGGTCATTAATTTGAAAAACTCCCCCCACACAAATATCATGCCAGCCTTTCAGTCATCCTAGAATCCTAGAATAAGAGTTTTTGCATTTGAATGCTTAATTTTTCTCCCTATTTCTAAGAACTAAATCACATCATCTAGAAGTTTTCTTTCTTTGGAGCTGTGATTCATGATTTTTCTGCATTTCTGAGTTTTTCTCAGCATAGTAAATCCGGGACACCTGGACAAGCAATGGGGCGGTCTCTGGGTCGTTTAACCACTGACTAGCCGTATTTGGATGCTCTAACATCTGAATGAAAGCTGAAAATATTGAAAATAAATTACAATTATATTCTAAACTCTTTGTACTAGCAACAATTCATTTAACCCTTTACCAAAGATGCCATGTTTTAACAAACTTAAGAAGGGGGCTTTAGAAAACATTTTGTTTGCAAAGGAGCCAGTATTTTCTACCCATTCTAAGGCAAATTTCATCATGTTTGCCACATTAAATTTGTTGTCTGCAAAGGCTTCCAATTTGGATGAGTCTAATATTTCACTGTTCAGAACTGAGGCAAAGACAGACTAAAGGTGTTTTGAGGCTCTATCATCTCAATGACTACTGAAAATATTGACAAATACTAGTAATAATAATTCCACATTTCAAATGATCAAAGGAAAAAATTGTTCATAAATATAATTGTTGATTAACTGAGTGGTATTTTGTTTGGTACTTAACATCATTTCTGTCAAATCGCTCACTTGTTCATGTACATGTATGTCCTAGGTTCCATAAGTACCATGCTAGGTATCTAAAGTATCTTGTCCAAGAACACTCACATAAAAGACCCAGCACTTGTCCCACTATGATTTCTGTACAACCAGAGAACTTTAGATCATTTCTTATCAATTTCTGAATTGTCATCTGCAGATGTTTTCAATCTTTCAAAGAATATATAATTTATTGTGTGGGAAACTCATAACTTCCTGCAGACAACATTTTTAGCTTGGCTGTTTTCAAAAAAACATCTTGTTATTGCCATAGCCCTATCGTCATCTGCGTCATCCTCAGCGTGAAAAAACTTTCACATTTTATAAGTATAACATCTCTATTATTAATGAAGATATTTACTTCAAACTTGGCAAAGTTGTTAACTATCAAAATGGGGACCCATACACAAGTGCAGGTAACCATAAAAGCATTTTTGACACAATCATGCCTCTTTTTTGACATATAATTTTCACTGAAAATCAAGCACCTGCTGCAGAGCATATTTTCTATCCTTTTAACACTTTAGCAGATAACAAAATTTTAGACTTGTCCAAACTTTAAACATTTTCTGACAAAAAATCAAGAGACAAAACCTGAAAATAGTCCATCACAGGGAAGAAGACAGTGTAGGAAAATGAGGACATGCTGATTTCAAGCATTTTCTCCTGTTTCCCACAACGCTTTCAAAAGCCTTCTTCCCGAGGGTTGTTAAAAGCCAGGATCATGTGGAGGAGGATTAAATACAAATCCTGTCATTTGATCCATTTATCATTGGTAAATGCTTTCAATTTGGGCAAGTATAAAATCTCTGTGGTGGTGTAAGGAGATAACATAGTTACTCACCTAAGAGACATCTAGGATTATTAAGGCCCAATTGAACTGTTGGATTAGCCATAATGGCTTTAAACAAGGGACTATCATGTTCAATACCATCATCTGAATCTTCTGGTGGAGGTTTCTTGTTGCTTAGCAACATCTCGCACTGTTGAAGAAGAGAATTAAAACTTGTTTCAAAATCTATTGCCTTCCATGCCCATTTCATTTCTAAGGAAACTTAATATACATAATTCCACAGCACTTTCAGACTGTGTAGATCAAAATGAGACTGCAAAAAAGGTGCATTTTAATCTTGGATATACATTTTGTGTTACTTCCATATTTTCTTGCTTAAATTCTTTAAATGCTAAATAAATGAAACGGAATTTCTAAATTAAGGAAACAGACCAGAACACCGTTATTTCAAGGGATATCCTGCTGGAAAATTTAATGAAACAGAAAACAGTGTAGATAAAAGATCAAATTGCAAATACAAGACTGACAGAGATTGATGAATCTGTAAACACTCATCTAAACCTGGTTAAAAGGTACACAATAGGATTATCATATGGATGTACCAATGCTAGGCTGGATGCTTTTTCGGTAAAAAATTTAAGTTAAAAATGGGGCAAAACTTTGTCAAAAACTTGCTATATCACAAGGTAGAATGGTCCTTGGACATGAAGAAAATTGACCAATAGCAAAAAGACCCAGGTCAGTCTATGTGGACTGCGCAGGCTGACCTGGGTCAATACTTTTTGCGGATGCATTAACCACCCTTTCTTCAGCACATGGCTAAAATATTTTCAGTAATTACAGAGATTTAAGGAAATATCAAAGTTTTATTATGAACAAGACCCACAAGACGATAGGGCTATGACAATATCCCTGCCTTCCTTGCAAACATAGAAAAATGTATTGCTATAATTATGGCAATTCTTACTGCTGCATCCCCATCATTTCTGTTCGCCCTGAGTGCTTCAATAACATCAGTCTCGTCAAAACCCATCTCCATCAAATGCTGCAATACCTGAAAATATTGTAGAAAAAAATCAATCAGTTAGTCATCCCAAAACTACCACTGACCTTTTCTCAAACAGTCTTGTATATTTAAGACCCTAACGAAAAAGGCCAATTAAAACCTTCTGTAAAAGGAGAAAAGGCTGGTAACCAATATTTCCTCCTTTTCCTCAAATGTTTTCTACCGCTTCATAGACAAATTTCATTATTTAACCCTTTACCACACATTTCCGACTTTTAATGACTCTAGAGAAAAGGACTTTTGAAAACATTTGGGGCAAAGGAGAAAATGCTGGTAACTAGAATTTTCTCCTTGTTCCCCAATGTTTTCTACCTTTTTTACTAACAAATTTCAACAAATGAGTCATCTTTATTTTGTCGTCTGCACATGTTTCAATTTGGAAAAGTCTAGAATTTTGTCGTTTGGTTTGAAGACACTGTCTGCCAATGCTTTCAAAACAGACAAGTCTAAATTTCATTGTTTGGTCAAGAGCTAACCCTTTACACAACCCCAAGATTTAATGACCCTGAAGAAGAAAGTTTCTTAAAACATTGTGGAAAAAGGAGAAAATACTGGTTAACAGTATTTTCTCCTTTTTCCACAATGTTTTCTACCCTATCAAAGACAGAAGTCATTGTTTGGGCCATGTTTAATTTGCTTTCTGCAAATGCTTTCAATTTGGTTTTCAAGTTCAAAATTTTGTTGTTTGGTAAAGAGTTAAAGCCCCAATAGCTACCAAAAGTATACAAAGTGGTGTTAAAATGCATTTGAATTTAAATTGTACTTTGTAAAAGTATGGAAATTATTGTGAAGATGTCAATCTGTTATAGTGCAGTCTGTCCAAGTGTTAGTTGCTTGCAAAAATTCTAAAGCATTTGCAAACAACAAATTTACTGAAGCAAAAAAGATTGATTCTCTCTTTGAAATGGTAGAAAAAATTGTGGGGAAAGGAGAAAATGATGTTTACCAGCATTTTTTAATTTTCCCATAATGTTTCAAAAGTCTACTTCTTCAAGATTATGAAAACCCAGGATTGTGTGATAAAGGGTGATTACAGGTCATTTGCTTCTAGAGGTGGACACCTTGACAGGTTTTTCTATATCATCATTTGAACCATAATGAAAGCTTTTCTTACTTTCTGATTTGGCTTAAACTCGCGCTTTCTGTAAGCTCTAAGAGACTGCAGTATATTAGAAACTCGACAGGGGCTTGTTTGTTGTCCGTCTGTTGCCATATCAACATGAGAACCACCAGTTGCACCTGTTTCCTGGTAAATATTATTAGTGAAAATCATGGGAACCAGTTTCCTGATACAAATTCATTTAAGTTTTCAAATTTATTGTGGGAAAAGGAGACAGTGCTGGTAACCAGCATTTTTTCCTTTTCCCACAAAGTTTTCTACTCTATCAAAGACAACTTTCACAATTTTAGCCACCTTTAAGTCACCATCTGCATATTCTTTGGGCTTGGACAAGTCTAAAATTTTGTTGTATGGTAATGAGTTAAATCAACAGAAAAATGTTACCCTTTACCAAACAACAAAATACTACACTTGGCCAAACTTCAGAAAGCACTTGCAGAGGACTAATTCAGCTGAAGCAAATCATTGAATACATCTCTTTAACAGAGTAGAAAATGTGTAAAAAGGAGAAAATGGTGGTTATATGCTAACATTCTCCTTTTTCCACAATGTTTTCAAAAAAAAAAAAAAAATCCACAGGTAAAGGGTAAAGTGAAACCTTTACCAGATGACAAGATTTCAGACTTGTCTATGGTCTATAATGAAAGAATTGCAGGCAAAAAGTAAAGATGGTTTGTCTTTGAAACAGTAGAAAACATGTCAAAAGGAGAAGATGCTGTTTATGAAAGCATTGTAAGGGGTAAAAAAAAAGACGACTGCGCACCTGGCCTAATTGTTGGCTACCATTGCTTAACTGTGTCAAAAGTGTTGCATAACTGTGTTAGCCTTGTACCATAGGACTAAGTTTTAGACTTTGGGGTCATAAAAATACAGATTGTTTGGTACAGGGTAAAAAATGTCATGAAGGCTACACAACCTAAATTTTGTACTTGTATGGGTTCCCCTTTTGATATTTAATCCTTTACCAAGAGTCCCAGCTTTTAACCATCCTGAGGAAGAGAGCCTTTTGAAAACACTGTGGGAAAAAGAGAAAATGCTGGTAACCAACATTTTCACCTTCTCCTTTTCCAACAATGTTTTCTTCCTTATCAAAGACTATTTCCATCATTTGAGCCACAATCAAACTGGCATCTGCAAATGCTTTCAATTTGGACATGTCTACATTTTTGTTGTATGGTAAAGTGTGAACAACTAGTCTAAGTTTGAAGACAGCATTTTCAATAATGGCAGTAAGTGTCAGTTTTCTCACAACAGCAACAACTCCAACAACAACAGAACTTTAAGACAACTTGATTTTTCTTCAAAAGCAGCCAGACTAATAGGATTCTACCTCTTGCTCTAAATCCTCCAAAGGCTTGTCAATATCCTCGTCAGTGTCATGTTGTAACAACCATTCTGTTGCAGAGACAACTGATTTGCTACAAAAAAAAAAGAACACACTTTGTTCGCTTTACCACGCAATCACAAGCCTAACAACCCCATGGAAAACATTGTAGGAAAAGGAAAACAAGAGCATCGCATGTGGGTGCAAATGCTTGGCTGTGGTTGCTTGATTTTTATTGAAAATTCTAAGTTGAAAAAGGATCATAACTGTGTCAAAATACCCTTTGATGGTTACCTGTCCTTGTTGTATAGGTTCCCCTTTGGACAATTAACTCTTTACCACACGACAATATTTTAGACGGTCCAATTTGAAAGCATTTGCAGAAGACAAAAATAAATGTGACTCAAATGATAGGTCTTGTTCTGAAAGGTTTGAAAACATTGTGGGAAATGGAGAAGATGCTCTCTGGGTCGTTAAAAGTCGGGATTGTGTGGTAAAGGGTTAACAACTTGTCCATGACAGAAGCAAAAATTTCAGTAATACAAGAGATGCTACAAAATATCAAAGTTTTTGCATGATAACGCAAACGACAACGCTGATGCAAGGGCTACAATAGTACTTCGACATTTTCTTTGAAAATAGTAAGCTAAAAATGCTTGAAAACTTTTTTCCTAGCCCATAATGTTTTCTGCCCCTTAAAAGACAAATAATTATCATGTTCTGAGTAACATTTTATTTGTTGTCTGCTAATGCTTTCAAATTGAACATATATACAACTGAGTGGTCTGGTACAGAGTTAACCCTCAAAACACCTCTCAAAACTATATTTTACCAATGAAAGCAATGTAGATCAAGAGCAGACTGCAGAAAATCTGTAGTCCGATCTTTGATCTACCCTGTCTGCTGAGACATTCTGTAAAAGAGCATCCTTGAAATTTGGTTTTATCTCAATCTGAAAATGTCTGCTAGGCTTGTTAAGCTCTCTGAATGTCAACAATATAACACTAGAGCTGTCACTGAATGTGACTTAATACCCCCGCCAGTGCTTTGACAGAAAAAAAGTGTCAAGTTCAAGGGGAAATAATTCCTCAACCAGGGGGAGTTGACACTTGAAAATCACCTCTTGCAAATCTTCAATATATGATCAATATATGTGCAAAGTTTCAATGCAATTGAAGGAAAACTGTAGATGGAGTTCGCGACACAAAACTGCTAGTATTTTGTACACAAACAGACACACGGACACACGGACGGACCGACAGACAGGCTGATTCCAGTATACCCCCGAAAACATTCGTTTTGCGGGGGTATAAATATGATCTAGTGCACTGGCACTTTGATCCACTTTGTATATAATATTTGATAAGATTTTGAGAAATCATTCAAAAAAAGTTAAACCTTTTCCTTTAAGATTTTTTTCAAAATTTGTCCAAATTGAAGCAATTCAACATGACAAATTAGTTTGAAATTACATAAAGGCCATGCTCTACGAAAAGGGGGTTCAATGCATCTGCGAAAATTATTGACCCATATCAGCCTGCACAGTCAGTGCAGGCTAACACAGGTCGAAACCATTTGCTGTTGGTCAATTTTCTGCATGTCAAAGGACCACTCTACCTCATGATTTAGTCTGATGTAAACTAAATGGTTTTTGTGGATCCATAATCATATAATGACTTGCTTGGTAAGATGCATCACCAAGATGCATTAAAACCTTTTTACCAGAGCATGGCTCATATGTTACACTAAACATGAAATCAGTCTCCCAATAACGTTGAGGGAAAAAGACAAAATGCTGGTTACCAGGATTTTCTCCGTTTACAATATGTTTTCGAAAGCCTTCTTCCATAGTGAAAACTGAGGATTATTTTAAAAAAGAATAATGATTCATTGTTCATATCTTATATCATAGTACATGTATTTTGAGGAAACAATCAAATAAACTGATCTCTTTTCTACACAACAAAATTTCAGACTTGTCCAAATTGAAGCCTTTGCAGGCAACAAATTATATATGTTACTCTAAACATAAAGTGGGTCTCTCAGTGGGTAGTTAACATTGTGGAAAAAAAGGAGGAATTGCTTCTGCATTACATGGCCTCACGACAGTATCACTATCCTTGGTTCTGAGAAATTCAAGGATGAGTTCAACACAAAAGGGGTATTATGTAGCCAGGTCTATTAACCCTTTACCACACAAGGCCACCTTTTAATGACCCTGGGAAAGAATACTTTTGAAAACATTATGGGAAAAGGAGAAAATGCTGGTAACCAGCATTTTCTCCTTTCTCCACAATGTTTTCTTCCCCATCAAAGAAAAATTGCACCATTTGAGTCACATTGAAATTGTCAACTGCAAATGCTCTCAATTTGGACAAGGTTAAAATGCTGTTGTCTGGTACAGGGATAAAGGTTTGTGCTTCTGCTTGTATTGTTTGCTTTAGACAGAGCTTTGTAGGGACATGACAGAGTGTTTGCTTATGGACCAAGAGGTTGTGGGTTCGATCTCCACCCTGGGAAGAGCACATCCTATTTCTAGTTACAAGGTCTGAACCTGTCGATCTTAACTCTTTACCAAACATCAAAATTTTAGACCAGTCCAAATTTTAAACATTTGCAGACAACAAAGTAAATGTGACATAGAAATTGAAATCTGTTTTGGGAACAGAAGAAAACATTGTGGAACTAGAGTGCACACAAGGTCATTGTTGACGCCTGGATGACACACAACGGATGAAATACAACATACTATCACAAAAGCTCACCTTGAGCACTTTGTGCTCAGGTGAGCTAAAAAGGAAAAAAATGCTATTTGTCAGCATTTTCTCCTTTTCCAACAATGTTTTCCAAGGCTTTTTTTCTTAGTTAAAAGTCGTGATTGTGTGGTAACAGGTTAAAAAGGGAAAGCAAAAAATTTACTATAAATTATAAGGCCTAAGTATCACAGGTGGGTGTTAAAAAAATCCCAAATAATCCTTCAGCCCTTTACCAAACAATTCGATATTTTAACAACCCTGATGAAAAAGCCTTTTGAAAAAATTGTGGGAAAAGGAGAAAATGCTAGTAACCAACATTTTTTCTCCTGTTCTCACTATATTTTCTACCCTTTCAAAACCAAATCCCCTTATTTTAGCCACATTTCATTTCTTGCTTTGGATTTGTACAAAATTTTCTTGTCTGGTAAAGGATTAAGGTTTGAAGTCTCACAACTCAACCATTAAAAAAAAAACAAAAAACATACTTTAGGTGTAATGCCTTTCTGGCCCGGTTTTCCTGAAAGCCCATTTCTGTTAGATGTTTCACGGCCCTTTCATCTAGTTTGTTCTGCTGTGATGGCTCATTCAATATTTCTGAAAGGATTCTTATCAGCATTAAATATACAATAATTAATTTATGAACAGCAAATGTAATACCAAACTTACAAATTGTCAAGGTCATCCATTTATCATTAAATTATAATCATGGTCCTTCAGACAGTCATTTAGATTCCAATGCAGATGCAAGCATTCAATGACCCAGGGTATATATCAGGTTACTGTGCACTTGCACCTGCATAGGAATCATTATGACCATCTGAAGGATCATAATCATAAATAAATGCTCCATGGAATACATTAACTCTTTACCAAACAACAATTTTTTAGACTGATCCAAATTCAAAACATTTGCAGACGACAACCTGAAGGTGGTTCTAAGGACGAGATATGTCCTTTATAGGGTAGAAAATGTTGTGGAAAAAGGAGAAAATGATGGTTACCAGCATTTTCTCCTTTTCCCACAATGTTTTCAAAAAGCTCCTTTTCTCAGGGTCGTTAAATGTCGGGATTGTGTGGTAAAGGATTAACCCTTTTTTTTTTTTTTTTTTTTTTTTTGGGGGGGGGGGGGGGGGGGGGGGAAAGGGGGATTAAGCCATAAACAACAATTTTTCCTAAATTTTCTTTTTTCTTTTACTTAATCTTTTCAATTTTAGGTACATTTAGACTTACAAGAAACAAATGCACAAACAAACAAACATTCCATCAAATATGAATTACAGTCAACATTTGCAAATATCTACACTAACAGAGCTGCATTTTACCACAGGTATCCAGACTGACTTTTTCAGGTCATTATTAAATTCCCTCCCCCAAAAAAAGTAAAATAACTTAATAACTTGATATTAAAAAGAGCAACTGCATGTAGGACCCTTAGATTTTCAGTGAAAATTTAAAGTCCAAAAAGGGGCATAACTATGTAAAAAATATTTTGATGGTTACCGGCCATACTGGTATGGATTCCCCTTTTGATGGTTAACAACTTATATGGGCTTGAAGTAAATATCTTCAGTAATGATAGAGATATAAAATGTCAAAGGTCTTGCACCATGACAATACAGACAATGACAGGGCCATGATAATACTTCGATATTTTCTTCGAAAACAGCCGAGCTAAAAATATTCAATGACAAGGGTATAAATATACTACAGTTGTTTTTTCAGTGAAATGTATTGTCAAAAACAGGGCATAACTGGGTCAAAATTTGTTTTTGAAAGGTCGAATGAGTTAAGACCAAAATATGTTGATACCTTGTTTATTTATTTTTGTCTTTGTTAAAACCCTTCACCATACAATCCCAAGTTTTATCAACCCTTAAATAGAAAGCTTTTGAAAACTGCATTTTCCCATTTTTCACAAAGCTTTTCTACCCTTTCAAAAACAGATCCAATTATTCTGCAGTGTGCAGATGCTTTCAATTTGGACAAGTCTAAAGTTTTTTTAAACTGGTTAAGAATTCAGCCATTCAGTAAAAGAGTTCTGTGTTAATTCTAAACAGGTCTTAATTGAGATCATTAGCATACGACAACTTAAATGTTGCCCAAATGATAAGATTTGCCATTTCTTAGGGTAGAAAACAATGTGGGGAAAAAGAGAAAATGCTTATTATCAGCATTTTCTCCTTTTCCCATGATGTTTTCAAAGCTTTAACCCTTTCCCAAACAAGCCCTGGTTCTCACGTGTCTGCAGTACAGGTCTTTTGAAAACACTGTGGGAAAAAGAGAAATTGCTCGTAATGAGTAATTTCTCCTTTTCCCACAGTGTTTTCTACCCTTTTTGAGAACTTTCTGCCATTTTCATCAAATTTAAAATTGTCGTCTGCAAACTCTTTCAATTTGGACCAGTCTAAAATTTATCGTTTGGGAAAGGGTTAAGGACTTCCATCTTAGGTCCTTAAAACTCATGATTCTGTACTAAAGGATCACATAAAGATCTAAAAAATTCACTAGTAGACTATTTACCTTCAGCCTGCTGAAAAATTTTCGATGCTTCTGGATTCAAACAAAGCAGTTTCTGTGAGACTTCAATCAAGGAAATCAAAATCTTGCGTAACTCTGCCTGGAACTGTCAATATGTAGTTCTTTAAAGATTTGTATTTTTTAATATTTTTGCATCTTACTTCATGGGATACAAAGTATCCTGGCGCCATGAAGATGCTGATTCCACTTATTGCATTCAATTTAAAGGGTTAAATAACTACAACAACACGTATTAAAATTTGAAAGTTTATGTACTGTACGACGTTTAGGCATTTGCCTTCTTCAGGAATACATAATAAAATAAATTGCTATAAACAAACGTGACGTCATAAACGTTACACAGAGAATTGCTGAAAAAAACCGCATAGGAAAGCGTGCAATTTAGCGTAAATGAGTAAGACATATTATTAAGCATACTTTAGATTCACCGCAAAAACATTGCAACTGCAGTCTGATTCAAGCTGTAGTTACGAGGTCTCCACAGCAAACAGGCGATAAATGAACCCCATAATAAAGCAAAGATATGATTATGTAACATAATGAGATGGCACCAAAAACAGTTAAGGGTGCAATACAAGTCAATACAAGTGTGCACAGACGTGTTGCCTGTAATGAATCTAAAAAAAAAAAAACCTAATAAGTGAAGGAGAGCGCGTAACCGGAAAATAAGTATACTTTAATTCCTATATAAAAAAAAATAGTCATTTAAAAAAATGTGAAATAGGAAAAAACGGTTAGCACTCCTATGCCCAAAAGGAAAAGTAATGCTTGTATAAGTCAATTAAACTTCATATAAATGCTTAGTATTTAAGCCGTTTGGGTTCATTGTCTCCAGCTTATGTATCCAAAAAGTTTCTTTACAAAGTCGATCCATATCATTTTTCACAATATCAATTGGCATCAAAGTGAAATCTTCAATGCTATGATTATCCCCATTAAAATGAGATGCTAATGAAGAAGAAAATGCTGGATCTGTGAAATTATTAATATCGAATCTGTGACTATTCATACATCTTGAGACAGGCTGTTTAGTCTGTTCTTTTTTTTATATTCAATTTAAAGAGAATACATATCAGCCATGCTCTGGGAAAAGGGGTTTAATGCATCTGCAAAAAGTATAGACCCAATCAATCTATGCAGTCTGCCCAGGCTGACATTTGTTGAAACTTTTTTCTTTAGGTCAATTTTCTGCATAACAAAGGACCAGTCTAGCACATGATTCAGTCACTTGTTGGACAAAATGGATTTTATGGATCCATAATTATGTGATGACCTGCTTGGTATAATGCATCACGGAGATCTATCCATTAAATCCCTTTTGCCAGAGCGAGTGGTTTGGGAAGAATACTGTGCAAAGTACTGGTAAAAAGAAAACCCAGGAAATTAAGGATAGGTGCACTGGCCACAACAATGTAACTGAAATATTATTGAAAACAATGTTGAAAACTATACAAACAAATGGATGTTAACATTTGATTAACCTTTATCAAAACTCACTCACCATATTATTTCATACATTTCCAAAAGTTGTGACTTCACTAGAGTAAGAAGTTATATTTGTGTTGTAAACCTTTTACCAAAAAAACCCATGCTTTAACCCTTTACCAGACGACAAAATTTTAGCCTTGTCCAAATTGAAAGCATTTGCAGACAGCAATGCCAATGTGGCTCAACTGGTGCAATTTTTCTTTGACATGGTAGAAAACATTGTGGGAAAGGGAGAAAATGCTGTTTACCAGCATTTTCTCCTTTTCCCACAATGTTTTCAAAAGGTTTCTTTCCAGGGGTCATTAAAAGGCGGCAATGTGCGGTAAAGGGTTAAGGACCCTGAGAATGAAGGATTTTAAAGCACTGTTGGAATGGGAGTAAATACTCCTCATCACCATCTTCTCTTTTTCCCACAATGTTTCTGCCCTGTCAAAGACAAATGCTATCTGCTGAGATGTGTTCTATTTGTAGTCTGTAAATGTTACAAAAAGGGACTGGTCGACATTTTGTTGTCTTTTAACTCGTTACCAAATGACAAAATTTTACTACTGTCGAAATTGAAAGCATTTGCAATTTAAATGTTATTCAAATGATTTGACTTGTCTTTCATAGAATAGAAAACATTGTGGGAAAAGAAAAAATGCTGGTCACCATAGTTTTGTCCTTTTCCCACCATGCTTTAAAAAGGCTTCTTCCTCAGGGTGGTTAAAACTCAGAATTGTGTGGTACAGGATTAAAGACTTCTAAAAATCTTGAATACTTACATCCATTGATGTTGTCAAATTTCCACAAGACGGACTTGAGTTACCTGCTGACATGACATTAGCTGTAGCATTACAAATGTCCTCCGCTGAAGGGCTTTGCTTCGCTTCCACTACTTTCTGTGAAAAAAGACAAAATGCAGTCCTTAAATCTTTACCAAATGACAAAATTTTAGACCGTTCCAAATTGAAAGCATTTGCAGACGACAAAATTACTATGCCTCAAAAATTGAAATTTGTTTTGGGAAATGTAGAAAACATTGTGAGAAAGGGAGAAAATGCTGGTCTCGTGCATTTTCTCCTTTTCCCACAATTGTTTCAAAAGCTTTCTTTCTCAGGGTCATGAAAAGTCGGAACTGTGTGGTAAAGGGTTAACTTAGACTGGTTTCAGTCCGTTAAATAGAACATTTTCATAAAAAAAATCATATAATAAAACTGCAAAACAAAATACACTAATATAACATTCTCAGTGTCTGATTTAATGCTGTATTTCAGATAAACAGCAAGTAACAACGCATATTCCTGAGTTTACAATAGTTGTGCACATGTACCTTGTTTATCAGAATGCCTCAAACGCATGGCCTGAATGCCAGACTATCCTTAACTCTTTATCACACAATCTCAAGTTTTAGCGACCCTGATGGAAAGGGTTTTTGAAAACATTGTGGAAAAAGGAGAAAATGCTGGTGACCAGCATTTTCCCCATTTTCCACAATGTTTTCAAACCTATCACAGACAAATCTTACCATCCGATCAATATATTATAATTTGTAATCTGGATAAGCTTTAAATTTGGACCAGTGTAAAATTTTGTCCTCTGGTAAAGGGTTAACTCTTTACAACACAATCCCAACTTTTGATGACCCTGATGAAAAGGGCTTTTGACAACAGTCAGAAAAGAGGAGAAAATGCTGGTATCCAGCATTTTCTCCTTTTTCCACAATGTTGTCAAAAGCCTTTTCCCATATGGAAACTTTCATTTGAGTTTCATTTAATTTGCCATTTTTTTAATTTAATGAGCTCATTTGTCGTCTGCATATAGCTTTCGATTTAGACCTGTGTGAAATTTTGCTGTGTGGTGTAGACTTGCCAGTATTACCTCAATGGAAACAAATCTGCAGCAGACAACTTTGGATAAAAACCTTTTGACCATTTACTAACCAGCATTTTCTCTTTTTCCAACAATGTTTTTTGCTCTTTTGAAGATGAGTCAGATCATTTAATCCTTTACCATGCAATCTCTACTTTTAACGACCTCGAAAAAGAAGACTTGACATCATTGTGGGAAAAGGAGAAAATGCTGGTAACCAGGGCCATGTAGAATATTGTAAAAAAATGTTATAGTAAACTACCAGTGGTCAGAGATGGGAAGCTGGGCATTACCAAAGTAGGGTTCATGGAATACACAGATGCCTGTGTATATTATGTCAACCAATAGTAAGTCTGTTCACACCTTTAATTTGAAGAGTTTCGCTTACTGTGAATGGAAGTACATGTATTTGGACAAGTCTACAATTTTATCATCTGGTAAAGAATTAACCTTTTACAACACAATCCTGAGTTTTAACAATCCTGAGAAAGAAAGCTTTTAAAAACATTGTGGGAACAGGAGGAAATGCTGGTTACCAGCATATTTTCTCTGTTTGCCACAATCTTCTCTACCCGACCCAAAAACAAATTTTAATTTTTGAGTCACATCTTATACATGATTTATTTTGTCTTCTGAAAAAGCTTTCAATATTTGGACAAGCTAAAAATGTTGTTATCTGGTAAAGAAGTGACCTTTCTGCAAACGTTTGGCACGCCCACCTTAGTAACGCTGTATTTCAGTCGTTATGTCTGACAAACAGACCAGAAAATAGTTTTATTCTAGCTTATGTTTCGCTATAATTAAAGTACCCAAAGCTTTTTTACTGACGTTCTTTTCAGTTCGGACTAAATCGGCAAAGTAACATGAAAAAATACTTTGAATAATGTCATATTTATGAGAAATCGAAAAATGAAAATAGCACAAATATGTTCGTAATTCCATATTTGGTCACAGCATTTAAACTAAAATTACATTGTGAGTAGATTGTTGTCGGCATTATCCATAACTTATAATAGGGGCATAGGTTTTTAAGACATTTTGTCAGTATATAACATGTCCATTTGACAGTAAATAATATGATTAAAGGATTTACAATTTAACCCTTTACCACACAAACCCATGCTTTAACGACCTTGAAGAGGGAAACTTCTAAAAACTTTCTCTTTTTCCTTAGATCTTTTCTACCTTTTAAGGAAAAATCTCATCATTGGAGCAACGTTTAATTTGTCGACAACAAATGTTTTCAAAACAGACAAATCTAATCTTTTGTTGTCTGGTAAAGGTGTGATTAACACCTCTAACACCTGTTTAAGTGAAAATCAGGAAGTTTATCGTAAGTACCGTAATCAATTGGGCGGTTTGTCGTATTTTTAACAGATATATGTTGTAAAAAACTTTTTCATTGGGGGTATATTTGGTCACTTGGGTGATTGTAAGGATTGTACTGATTTGGAATGGATGTGCATTTATCAGCCATGCGACAATTGTTGGGAAAACAAACAACTGTTAGAACCAGGCAAAAGTGACCTTAACAGTCACATATGATCGGGTTTATGAAACAAGAATAAAATATGAAATATGAATGCTCTCTAAAGTATTACAACAAGAACCATATGATAATGTTTGCGATGTCAACTTATTATTGAAACAGGGTGTTGAGTGGCTGTCAATAAAATATCCTTCTTCCTGTCGCTTGTTTCGTATGAAACGATTACGACTGTCTAGGAGTAATGGTTTGGAATTTGAAAGATGTATGCGCAGTTAGATTTCAATACAGGTAGTTTAACAAAACAGTTTGGCATAACCATGCTTTCTTTCCTGAAAGACTAGGGATAAAAAATCCTGCTTTTCTATCGTTTGGTAGAGTGGCTGGTTTTCCAGTAAAATCTACCGGCGACATTTTCCGTAGATCTAGATTTTGGAATGGATAAATTTAGTTTTCCTTTCAAGGTGTATAATTTAACAATTACTTGAACACATGATTCTTATGTGTAACTTTAATCCATTTTGAAATAATAATTGTATAATCCAGTCTTAGAACTATGATTTAAACAAAAAGAATACAATAACATTGTCGATAGGAAAGTCTATCACTTTGTCTGACCCGTGATTACATGTCGCGCTATACTGCGTTCTGATTGGCTGATAGGACCTGTCAATCAAAGTCGGCAGAAAGGTCAACTGAGAGGGAAAACTACTAATTACCTTTTCTGCAGTCTTGTCGAATTGTGAGGGGCATAGTCTTCTTTTTAATAAAAGAATCTCATCTGAAATTAAAAAATGCAATATATGTATTACTTCATTAACCCTTTCCACACAATCCTGGGTTTTAATGAACCTGGGAAAAAAGGTTTTTGAAAACATTGTGGGAAAAGGAGAAAATGCTGGTAACTAGCATTTTCTCCTTTTCTCACAATGTTTTCCACCCTTTAAAAGAAAAGGTCAATCATTTGAGTAACTTTCAATCTGTCGTTTTCGAATGCTTTCAAACTGGCAAGCCTGGTTTGGTTGACTTTTCCACAGCAGACATTCTTTCCTTCTCTAACCATTTAATTCTGTAAATCAGTTTTCCTGGAATGCTCATGTTCTTTCAACATAATAATCTTTATTTCTCTCAGATTTTGATTTACGTATTTGTGATGTTTCTGATGAAGAAAATTTGACTGTTTTGAAATTACAAAAGTAGCAAACTTTGGCTGCTATGAGCGCATGAGGAAACTAATAGCAACGTCCAATCAGAATGCAGCACCTGGAAGGGAAAAAAAAACAACACAGGAGCATGGGAAATTAATATACCAATATCAGTATACAAAATTTAAAAGAAATAATTATATCGTGACAGATAAGGTTTGTGGACCATGCTCCTGTGGGAACAACACTCTTCAATGGGGAGAAGAAATGGAGAGGCCCAGCTGCCCAGTTTAGTATTTGGGACTTATCATTACAGTAAACTTGACAGTATTGATCAACGTTAGCACTAGACAAATGAGTAATTATTGGACTTTACATACAGAACGCTTTGTTCACACTTTAATTTTTTACATGTCCGCGGACAAGTGGGGAGAAACTATCAACTTGTCTGAATGCCTGTCATTAAAAATATTTGAGTCTGACAAATCAGGCATATGAATTACATAGCTCTGACTTTGTTGTACCCATATTTGTATGGTTAGTCTCATTTACTCTTTGTTAGAACCTGCTGGTCATAACAAATGTGGGGTCATGTCCAAGATGTTGTTACACTTTGTTGACAGAAAGCCCTTACAGCAATATAGTAAGTGGTTGATTGTTCAACGCTGTATGACACAATGCCAAGTTTTAACAACCCTGAAGAAGAATGCTTTTGAAAACATTGTGGGGAAAAGGCAAAAATGCGGGTAACCAACATTTTCTCCTTTTCCCATAATGTTTTCTACGCTATCAGAGACAGACATTATCATTGACTTACAACCAAGTTTTCGTCTGCAAATGCTTTCCATTTAGTCAAGTTCAAAATTTTGTCATTAGGTAAAGAGTAAACAGCATGAAAGCATTTCAGCGTGAAATATGAACTAGTCTTAAATTGTTCCAATTCGCATACATATTATGTATGTGAATCATGTACAAATTGATTAAAACACCTAAAAAGTATAGAACAAATCAAAATCTGTATGTGTAGTGCACATACAGGAAATCATTCTTGCAAAAACACCTTTTCATCATTTGATTTCTGTGCAGATTCCTCTATAATATGCTTTTATCCCAAACTTCCAAATGTTTATTAAGGAATCCTTGTTTTTTCCTTTAAATAGATAATAGTATTCAGCTTTTGTGTCAGTACTATAGAGTTAGGGAATAAGAGACCGGGTATTACCCTTGATAATTTATAGACGCACAGATACAAATCTTTGGGGCTATCTTTAAATGATGATATTTTGTGTTGTCTGTCGATAATTGTAAAACAATGTCATCTCAGTCGAAACTTACAGAATGTTCTTTTCTCATGATAATTGGCATTCTGCAAAAATATCTATATATGTGTTTGGTTTGTTTTTTCAAAAATCGTCTGACCACCTACTGTGCACAAATTACAAATGTGGAATACAACAGTTCTGGAAAGGAGTACCTGCAGGAATATCTCCACAAATTTGTAAAAGCATACCATCTATTTTGATTCATATGACCAGAATTGATATTATTCGAAAAGGTACCTTTATATAAAAAGTAAATTTTTTAATCCAAATACTGAAAAATTTCTGGCTACATCCCTGAACTTCTATGTTTTTCAAAGAGTTATAAAGTGGGTTGTTTTGTTAAATGACCATTGCAGCACTAGGCCATTTTAGAAGTAGGCCATTTTGACCCCCATATATTTGTGTAATCGGCGCTGGGTAGACTCACAACCAGTAGCTTGGCTAGCTCATTCGACCACTTCTGCACAAGGTCTCGAGCCTTCAAGGGTCAGTTTGATGCAGAAGGGCCAAAATATAACCCTTATTTAAACACATTCTTTTTATTTCAGTCATACCATTGTCCGCTACGCCTTGTTCTTCCAAACTCTTATCATCTTCCAAAGCCTTGCAGGTCCTAACAAGTACCATTCTATGATAGAGTGATTCCTTCATACTGCCCGACGGATCATTGCACATCTGACTTAGTGTGGCCACCTTCAAACTGTCCACTGTTGAATCTGGTGTAACTGCTACCACGAAGTTTGTGCCATCTGGGCACGTGATCCGTAGTTTCATCTTACAAGATGGGAAGATGTTAGAGTCTGAGACAAACATTGATGCTTTCAGACGAAAATCGAAAAAGTATCTTTTAAGTTTTGATCATGACTTTACAGATGCTCGAAATTTCGATGGTCACCGCATGGCCGATACAGACTTTTGGGACAGGCCTAAGTTCACTAAAGAAACAGTGACTTTTGACCACCTTTATAGGACCAGAAAGCAAATAAGCTGATCTTGATAGTAAATCTAACAAAATCATGTCAGGTCAACATCCTCAATTTCTAAACCCTGACGTTTACATGGCATAAAATGTCTGGTGCACTGTACAAACGATGAATTCTTACAGCGCTTTAATTACGACTGTCATTTTCCACAGTAAGTAAACATGTAGACCATGTGGTTGGAATGATAAGTTTAACACTCGGCTCTAAATCATCTAAAATATATTTCTGGAAATTTTTTTTGTACATACCTTACTATTTTACAAAAATCATGAGACAAAATCCAAATCTACTCTAAATATTTAAAATTTTACTTTTATGATTTTGCCCATTAAACCTAGTCTTAATTTTGACGTCTGAAAATGGTGGAGAAAGTGCAGCAAATACATCAGCATAGTCATCCCACGGTCATTTTAAAAGGATTTTACACGTGAGGCCGAGCATATTGAAAATATAGGTTCATAAAACTTTAGTCTCACTCAGAGATATGGCATTTTCAACTGTTTGAAAAAGAAAAGCCTCAATTATGATTCTAAAGCTATGGCCGTACAGGTGAACTTTGTGAAACATATTAACATGTTTGTAGGCCTTTTGTTATGCCAATTGTGTATACTTTAAGTTACTGTTATACCTAAATATGGAAAAAAAAAATACTACAAAAACACATGGTTTAACTATGATTTGTTATGGTTAATGGCTGTTCTCAAACTGTCTGTCACACCCATGTGGCCAAGGAAAAAATGTCGAAATATTTCTATGGAGTTTACTGTATACTGCAAAATATTGTATACGAATAAATGTCTTTGTAAAGAAAAAAATGACTAATGTCGAAACTGTTATTATTTGTCAGATATTTCTTGTTCATCAGTACCATGTAGCAAGATTCAGCTATCAAATACAGGTTAAAATATTTGATGTAGACTGTAATTGTAAACATGTAGGTTGTTCTTTAAAACGGCTCGATTTTTCTTAGTCCGAAAAACTTTACTCCTACGGAATTTGTAGTTGTCCTACGGAAATAAAATCCCATTTAATCGTGCAACGGAAATAAAATACCATGCACCACAGACACGATCTACACAGTGTTAATTGTCTCGGGGAGAAATACACCAAAATGCATCGCTGTAAAAGCTACTGAGCTCAACAGCGAGACATGTTAAATAAGTGCTTTTTATAACTAGTGGAGAATCATAAGATCGCTAGTCCACTGCCATAGAAAGAGACCCAACTCTAATCGCCGAATACTGCCCCGCATAAAATAAATATTTCTGTTAAAAATAGTTATTCTGTTAAATATGACATGAACTACAAAATCTCTACCATTTCAATTTGAACGTTGTCCACTTACAAAGTCATAGAACAAGATATCATGGATGAGGTACAAGATGTTTGCTTATAAGAAAATTAAGACAGTGACCTATGCAAGTTAGGCTCATTTTTACTTATCCAGAGGCAAGCTTTTTTCATTTTCGTGTTTCTCGCGGGTGTTGTAGGGCTTATCTGGCTACAGCTTCGACCAAGTGAAAAAGCACGGAAAGTTTATCCAAAGGTGAACTGTAGAGAGTATTCAAATGCCAAGTCATAAAATCCATTTTTTTCTATTAAAGATGAACAAAAAGTTTTTTCTCCCGCGCCATTTCCTATTTTGGCAAGTAACTGGCTATGAGCGGTGCCGGGGTAAAGTCACTGCATCGAACCGGAGTAAACCGATCTACGAACCAGATTTGACTTAATGACCGGATTGGACCAGGCCAAACCTGATCGGACTTAATACCAAGATTGGGACGGATCGGACGCAATAAGCAGATAGGACCATTTTTCTTCATTTTTTTTTTGTATGGCCCAATCAAGTTTTATCTTTACCAAGGCTGCTTCTTCAAATTTTGCTAAATGTGTCAGTACTGTGTCAGTACTTCCAGAACTTTGATAACTACCCGTACTCTAAGACAGTAGTGAGAAGACAGAAATCGTCTGCAAGTGGAAATATGTTTTTAAACTTGAGCGACGCTTTAGGAAAAGGGGGCTTAATGCATATCTGTTATACACTGATCCAAGCAAGACATCACATAATTATGAATCCCTAGAATTCATTTTGTCTAACAAACAACTGAATCAAGGTGTATGTATGGTCCTTGGATATGCAGAAAATTTACAAAGAGCAAAAGGTTTCGACCCATGTCAGCCTGCGCGGACTGCGCAGGCTGACACGGGTCGAAACTTTTTGCAGATGCCTTAAACCTCTTTTTCAAAAAGCATGACCTTTTTTGGGGGGGGGCTGAAGGAATTAACTCTGCGACTTATATTAACTTGAACCATAGAAAATAAATCGAATACTGGACTTCTAAAAACGAAAATTGACCTAAATAACTGATAAAAGATGTAATATTGAAATGAATCATCGGGATTCTCTAAAACGCCGAACTTTCTGCTGAATTTAGCAACCTTCTGATCATCAGAACTGCATTTAACTCTTTGCCAAACGACACAATTTTAGACTGGTCCAAATTGAAAGCATTTGCAGACGACAAAATAGATGTGACTCAAAAGTTGAAATTTGTTTTGGGATGGGTAGAAAAGATTGTGGGAAAAGGAGAAAATGCTGGTTATCAGCATTTTCTCCTTTTCCCACAATGTTTTCAAAAGGCTTCTTTTTCAGGGTCGTTAAAAGTCGGGATTGTGTGGTAAAGAGTTAAACGCCGAACTGCTGAATCGCTGATAAAACGAATATAGGTTTTAAATGCTTTAGCATATGTCCTTATTTTACCTTTAACATTCTTAAAATGTTATTATCATTATTTGTATTTAATACTACGAACGCTTTTGCGGACAGTGTAGATCAAGATCAGACTTCACAAAATGTGCAGTCTGATCTTCGATCTACACTGTCCAATGCGGTATTTTCTTTCCGGTGAAATCAACTTTGAAATCGCACTATTTGGGTTTTTACTATTGACGGGAAATTTTCGAGTTATTTATTTCGCAGGTTAAGGGTTAATACTTAGTACTTGAGCCATTTCAGGAGGAGCAACGTTTAACTCTTTACCAAACAACAAAATTTTAGACTTGTCCAAATTGAAAG
Organism: Tridacna gigas; assembly: GCA_945859785.2. Taxonomy (NCBI): domain Eukaryota; kingdom Metazoa; phylum Mollusca; class Bivalvia; order Cardiida; family Cardiidae; genus Tridacna; species Tridacna gigas. The sequence continues at coordinate 31,279,587 of OX244028.2, forward strand.
CATTTGCAGATGACCATTTCAATGTGACTTAAAAATTGAAATTTGCTATGGAATGGGAAGAAAACATTGTGGGAAAAGTAAAAAATGCTGGTTACCAGCATTTTCTCCTTTTCACACAATGTTTTCAAAAGGCTTCCTTTTTAGGGTCGTTAAAAGTCGGGATTGTGTGGTAAAGAGTTAAGGCTTACTGGTAAAATGGATCTGTGATTCTAAATGCCCTTTTTACGCATTAACATGTTATTGTCATTATTTGTATTTTGTGTTTTATATGTTTAAGAATAATTATTTTGTACTGTCATTTAATACTTGAGCCACGTTAAAGGCACAGTCGCGACCAAAAGTAAACAATGCGTGTGTTCAAATGCATTGAAATTTAAATCATACCGTTCAAAAATATGGAAATTATTGTGAAGGTGAAGATCTGTTATTTTACGGTCGGTCCAGGAGTAAGTCATTGGCAGAGAAATGGATGTTAAATCCAGGTAAAAAGTGAACGAAAGATAAAGTGACTTTGAAACTGTTTACCTAGTTTTAAAATTCATTTTTCAGTCAGCAACTAGCACTTGGATCGACTAGGTCGCACTTAGCAGCCTAAGGATTAAATGATCAGATTCCGATAGATATTTGCACCCACAATAGTGACCTTTTCTTTGAACTGTGTGGTGACAAAACCAACAGATTGATATGTGCTCCAATCGAAGACTAGGATTAGCATTGGCATCTGCTCAGTCTGATCAGGCTTCACTGTAAATTTGAAGAAAGCTATGATTATAAACTACGAAGAAAGTGCACAGCGAATAATTTGATCGGACTAGGCAGCATATGCCGAGTCTTCGCTGAGCAATTATGAAATTGTTAAATTTGAAAATAAATAAAAAAAAAAAGCCGTTTCGCGTCAAATTAGTAATCGACTAGCCTATGAGAACAACAACCAGTTGTGTAGCTCAACAGGATTTTTTTTTTAATTTGTTGAAGTCTTTCCAACAGATGATGGACATCATCTGTTGGAAAGACTTCAACAAATTTAAAAAAAAAAAACCTGTCTAATTAAGTAATTCACTTGTATGCGGACAGTGAACATTTAAGATCAGACGTCCCGTGATGAATAGTCAATTTCTGTTCACAATGCCAATAACAGTTCTGACAGGCACTCTAGAGAAACTTATGTAACAGATTTCGGTTGACTGTGTCCCGAGTGCCTTAACCATGATTGACTTTGTAACTAATGGCACAGGGGTCATGCAGCAGACGTCTGAAAATATGTAGATCTTGATAGAAAACAGCAAATTCTCATCTTGTCTGTCTGTCCGTCCGTCCGTCTGTCTGTCTGTCTGTCTCCATTTGCTGCCATCTATGTTACAGAGTCTGTGCCTTCTGTATCCTAGATTTGAACAAGACGACAAAGTTCTAGACTTGTCCATTTTGTGTGCATTTGAAGACGACAAGTTAAATGTGTCTTAAATGATGGATTTTGAAGCGGTAAAAAACATCGTGGGAAAAGGACAATGTTATGCTCACCAGCACTTTCTCCTTTTCCCACGATGTTTGCAAAAATCTTTTTCCTTTGGGTCGTTTAAACCCGGGACTGTTTGATACAGGCTTAACCATATTTCATCTTAAAAGCGCTACAAAATTAATTCCGAATATCAAAGAACCAAGAACCAAGAATTTACTAATTTCAAGAGATAAGATTTGCAATAATATGACAACACCCGATTCAATTTTTTATTCTTTCACAAACACACGTTGAAAATGACTAAATGGAAATGTCTGAACTCTAAATGAATCTGATGCCATTCGACCTTGAGTGACAGTATTACCGGTATCTTTGACCCTAACTGCATGATTCCACCAGACGAAAAAAAAAAATTAGAATCGTGTTAAATGAGGCTTAAATGATTTGCAGAAAAGATTTCTGACATTCTTTCCTTCCCCACCCCACCCCGACATTACCGATAACCTGCATTTTCTCTCTTTCTTTTCCCACAAAGGTTTTCAAATGCTTGTTGTTTTCGGTCAGAGGCCCAACCAAAAACGAGGATCGTCTTATAAACAGATAAACATTTACATTCAAATAACTCCTTACCAGACGAAAACCCTGTCTCATCCTCTCTTTCCTGTCCGTCTGCATCACCTCTTTACCAGACGACAAAATTTTACACGTGTCCAAATTGAATGCCTTGCAGACAAAAAATCTAAGATACATCTATACTCGTTTTAAGCGAGTTGTTAAACCATTTCATGTCTATTTTATGATACTATAATTACTCTTGTATCTTCATGCCAATTGTTGCCCCTTACAGTTGCAATGTTGCACAGATTTATACCGACAGAAAATGCATTTCACTTTTCTAGAGGCCTTTAACTCTTTCGGCGCCAAATAAACAAACTTTGCTTCTTTTGATGGTTGTAAATACAACCCACTGAGTCTCCGGAAGACTTTTACTATATAGGCATGATCAAACAAGCGGAGGGCATAGATCAAAGATCAGACTGCACGTTCTGTGCAGTCTGATCTTGATCTATGCCGTCCGCAAAAGTCCCTGTTTTCGCCTATGGCGCTGAAAGGGTTAAAGAAATCACTGTTGTTGTTTCCTGTTTTAAATCGAAGACAAGTCCTTTGGGTTTCTTTATCCCTTACACCACTGGTATTGGTAGTGGTAATTTATCTATGTTTACATAGCTGACTTGATTCTGAACCATTCTACACACTATCAACTTTTAGCAACTTTTTTTTTTTTTGTAAGGATGTATCTTTAGACAAGGCTCAAATGATGGGATTCATCTTTGAGCTGGTAGAAAAGGTTGTGGGGAAAACAAAGAACTTGGTGGTAACCAGCATTTTCTCTTTTTTTCCGACAATGTTTTCATAAGCTTTTCTTTTTTCCTTCTCTCTCTCTCTCTCTCTCTCTCTCTTTCCGGATAAAAAAAAAAAAAAAAAAAACCACAGGATCGAAAATATACATTCTCTGTGAAAAGAGGGTTTAATGTATCTGCAAAAAGTATCGACTCAGGTCAGTCTGCGCAATCCGCGCAGGCTGACCTGAGTCGAAACCTTTTGCAACCGGTGAATTTTCTAAAAGGACCATTCTACTTCATGATTCAGCCAGCTCTTAGAAAAATTTGATCCATACGATTTAGTTGGTTTAATGCATTACGAAGATGCATTTAATTCCGTTTTTCCAGAGCGCAGCTCTTGTAAAATCTACTTACTCTTAACTAGACGAAAACCTTGTCTCATTCTATATATCCAGTCCATCAGCATTGGCTCCAAACGGCAAAGTTTTACACTTGTCCAAATTCAAAGTATTTGCAGACGAAAAATGAAATAAGGCTCAAGTGAAAGGATTTGTTTTTGGACGGATAGAAAGCATTTTTTGGGAAAAAGGTAAAATGCTGATTATCATAATTTTTCTCATTTTCCCACAACGTTTTCAAAAGCCTTTTCCTTCAGAGGACTCGTTTAAACACGCGATTTTCTGGTAAAGGATTAGCACGTTGACTGCCTGACAGACAACAGTTTTCGTTAAGCAGCAAGCCAATTTCGCATACATTCTGGCAAACAGAAATCAAAGTACCTAAAGTACTAACAGAAAATGAAGGTAGAAAGTTACTAGGAAATAGGTTTTAACCATTTTATTGAAGATTCATTCATCTAATGACTACCAACCTTTTTTTTGTACGGTTGATAGCATTATTTTATGACTATTTTCGATAAAATCATGAATCTAAGCGTTTTGCATGCGAGTTTTTTGTGTTAAGGAAGTGGTGTGGGGTGTTATGACGGTGGTTTAGGGTGTTTTTTTTAAGGGTTTAAGGTGTTTCTCTTACTCATTCATTGGCGATGTAGACTTCAGTTTTTCCGATCCGCATGTTATTTTCACATATCAAATGACACAGGCGCGGATGTGAATTGATCTATGAGGACCTATTTTTGTTGAAACAGAAGAATGATTCGTCGTTACTGGATTTCAGTTTGACGGTTGACATAAGACTGTGAGGTCTGAAAGGTCATCTTAAATGCTCTTAATAAGTTTTTTCTACTTGTATTCAAAATTCACTCACGATTATTATCCATAGTTAACAGAGGTGTTTGCAACGTCATTTTAAGGTCTGCATGGCTCAGTGTTAAAGTGTAGGCATGACTAGCCTCACTGTGGAAGCACTCAGTTTTTCGTGGGGGAGTCCTTTGGCAAGACATTTTAATAGAGCCCTACCCTAGTACTGTAAAATCCAAGACAAACATGGCCTCTGTGAGCTGTCGCCGTGATATGACTGAAAAAAAATGTTGAAAGCGACTCAATCAATCAATCAATCAATCAACCAACCAACCAACCAACCAACAGACCGACCGACCGACCAACCGATCGATCGATCGATCGATCAATCAATCAATCAATCAATCAATCAATTCAACCTCATTTAATGCCACTTCAGCTGAGTTGGTAACCTTTGCTTATGCTATGGCCATTGTAGTATAAACGCGACACCACATCTTGGGCCATTTATTTAATAAGCGGTGCTCTGGCAAAAGGGTTTTTAATGCATCGCCGTGACACATTATACCAAGCAAGTCATCATGCAATTATGGATCCATAAAATACATTTTATCAAACAATCGACTGAATCATGGGGTAGACTATTCCTTTGACAAGCAGAAAATTGACCGATAACAAAAAGTTTCGATTCAGGTGAGCCTGTGCGGACTGCGCATGCTGACCTAGTTCGATACTTTTTGCAGATGCATTAAACTCTCTTTTCACAGAGCATTTTTCTTTAGAACCCTATCCCCGTCCAGTTAAAGACTGTATGGTGTTTTAACGCCGTTTTCAACATTATTTCAGCTATATCACGGCGGCCCCGTCCAAATAAAGTGCACTTCCAGCCCAGATATTAAAACTTTTTTTTTCTTTTCATTTCTTATAGTAACAAAGAAGAACCAGCGATGCGAGACCAGGCTTCCCGAGAAAGCAACTTTAGTCGCCTCAACCCTTTACCGAAGTACAAAACTTTGGATCGATCCTAACTGAAAGCATTTGCAAGCGACAAATTAAAACTCAGACTCAAATTATGGATTTGTCTATAATGGAATAGAAAACATCGTTGGAAAAGGAGAAAATGCTGATTACCACCATTTTCTCCTTTTCCCACAATGTTTTCCAAAGCATTCTTTCTCAGACTTGTTAAAACTTAGGATTGTTTTGTAAAGAGTTAACCTTTAGAGCGTTGAATTAACGAAACTGCCCTTTTCAAAGTGGGAAAAACAGCTGAAATATTGTTTTTCAAAATTTGTTAGACTAGAATTTGTAACCAAGAAGCTAAAATTGTAGATCTAAAATGAGACTGCTCGTTCTGTGTAGTCTGATCTTGATCTACACTGTCCTCAAAAGACAAATCAGACCGATTTCAGAGCTTTAAAGAGGCATCCAACAAGCATTTGTCTTGCAATTTTTTTTTTTTTAAAGAAAATCTTCACAAAGACTAGTAATTTTATTTGTGTTCAAACCTGGCTTTAAAAGTAAAATATAAACATAAATACATCTAGAAAATATGAGGAATAACCCAGTATTTTGGTTTTCTTTTCCTGTAAAATTTTCCGCCTCGTTTAACCCTTTCCCAAACAAGCCCTGCTTTTCACGTGTCTGCAGTACAAGTCTTTTGAAAACAGTGTGGGAAAAGGAAAAATTGCTCGTAACGAGCAATTTCTCCTTTTCCCACAGTGTTTTCTATCCTTTTTGATAACTTTCTGCCATTTTCATCAAATTTAAAATTGTCGTCTGCAAACTCTTTCAATTTGGACCAGTCCAAAATTTGTCGTTTGGGAAAGGGTTAAAAAGGTGTCACTGTTATTGCGCAACAAAAGATAAATACAAATGCACATTTGAGTCCTGCTCTGTGAAAACAGGTTTTAATGTATCTGCTAAAAGTATCGACCCAGGTCATCCTTCGTAGTTCGCGTAGGCTTTTTATCTTCACGTAAATTTTCTGCCTGCCCAAAGACCCTTTCAACCTTTCTCATTCAGGTAATTGCAAGACAAGATGGATTCAATTGATCCACAATTCCTAGTATGTGATGGCTTGCTTGGTATAATGCATCACAGTGAAAAATTAAACCCCTTTTTGTCAGAGTACCGCTCAAATAAATGTTACCACACGACTACAACGATAGAGTCGCTGAGTTATGGTTCTGAAGGTCAAGGATTCGAATCCCAATAGTGGCAAATTATTTTGCCGCTCCCCCATCCCCAAATTAAGAGTAAACAGTCGCATTCGCGTCCTTGTGATGTCTTTTTAGGTCAAAACATTGTTTCATGCTGCTTTAATCTTTACCAAACGACAAAACTTTGGACTTGACCGAATTGGAAGCATTTGCAGACGAAAAATAAAATTTTGATGAAATGGTTATTTCTGTATTTGATAGGGTAGAAAACAGTGGTTACCAGCATTTTCTCCTTTTCCCAAAATGTTTTCAAGTCTTCTCTTTCAGGGTCAAGAATTAAGGGTTTTAAGTTCACTATCGTTCAATATGGGCCACTTCATGCTGTTTTAACACTTTACCACACAGTCCCGACATTTAACGACCCTGAGAAAGAAGCCTTTTGAAAACATTGTGGGAAAAGGAGAAAATGCTGGTAACCAGCATTTTCTCCTTTTCCCACAATGTTTTCTGCTTTTACCAAAACAAACTTCAATTTTTGAGTCACATTTAATTTGTCGTCTGCAATTGCTTTCAATTTGGACCAGACTAAAATTTTGTCATTTGGTAAAGAGTTAAAGGTTAAGGTAGTCTGGTACCCCGCCGTACTTCAAGAGTACGTCAGGCAAAGAGCAATAATGGCGGCCCCCGTTGGTAATATGCAGAGGTAACGGAATATTGTTATTTCACTTGATCAAATTGGATCATAGGCTGAATTCAAAACAGATCGCTTGCAATAAAGTAATGGCAGTTAGTTTTTTTTTGACTGCCGTTCTTATTTAGTGAGAAAAACTACATATCAGAAATGCTTTAAGTATCCGAAATGTCAATGGACCTGTATAACGTCCGAAAACAGGGCTACTTTTAAAATGATTTATAGTCAAATTTATATTTAAACTATACCCCAACGGCACGTTTTAGATTCGGTAATGTATTTTTTGTACAAAATTGATTTCATTTTATTCACTGATCAAACTGGATCACATGAAATTGGGAAAAACAGGAAAGCATAAATGGCTACGCTTGAGGACGCCATGGAAGCCGCCATTTACCTGACCCGATAACGTAGTGGTAGGGGCAGATTATCCAGACTAAGGTTAAGGTCGCTTTTGTTCAATGTGGGCCACTCTTTTAAGTGTTTATGCCGCTTTGATGGTTAAGTTCGCTATCGTTCAATAAGGGCCACTGCTTTGAGCGTGATACTGGAAGTCACTATGCTGTCATCCGCCATTCTTCCTTTTGGGCACTGTTGAACTGATATCTATTGGAGCACACGTCGTTACCAAAGAACCCATTTTAAATGATAATTGATTTTCTGGTCGTCATGACGTCGAGGTACTTCTAATATTGCTGTAGTGATGTTAGACATGTCCCCTGTAAAATAGAAAATGAGTCATGTTCTGTGAAAAGGGGGTTTAACGCATCTGCAAAAAGTATCGACCCATGTCAGCCTGCGCGGACTGCGCAGGCTGACATGAACCGAAACTCTTTGCTATCTTTAATTAGATTTTCTCCAGGTGAAAGGACCGTTCTGTCTCATTATTTAGTTGGTTGATAAACAAAATGAATTTTGTGGATCCATAATTATGTGATGACTTGCTCTGTGTAATGCATCACGGAGAGCACTAAACCCCTTTTACCAGAGCGCCGCCCAAATATAAGGGCGCTGATTATTTTCGTTAAATCTTATGAACCAAAACGCCTTTAATTTGCATAGTATAACTTTATGTAAACAAACATCATGGAGGAGAAATTATAATGTATACGTTTAGAAAACATTATTGTTAGTAAGTTTTAATCTTGAACACGCACGAAAACGTTTAACAGCAAGAGATAATGCTCGTGACAAGCAATGCAGGCGTTTGCAGGTGTTAACCCTTATCCGGCTAAGTCAAATAAAACTTTCATGCCGATAGTAAAAAGCCGAATAATGCTACTTCAAAATTATTTTTGGGGGAAAAAACATTTCCGTATCGGACAGTGTAGATCCAAGATCAGGCTGTACGTTCTGTGCAGTCTGATCTTGATCTACACTGTCTGCAAAAGGTCAGGAAGTCGCGCTTAGCAGCCCAAGGGTTAATATGGTCATAAACTGATTGTTTCTATAGAGATAATTTTAATGCATCATGCTGACTCCAACGTTTTGTTACATAGCATGTTTTCCTGCGTTCACAATTATCATGGGCCATTACGATGGATTTAATATTCAAATTAGTGAATGATCATGGCCATAGGTTACTGAAAATTACTGTACCTTTCCGGAAGTGAATCTGGCATGGATTGCTGAAAACAGCTGAACCTTAACGAAAGTAAAACTGACATGGATTACTGACAACAACTGCACCTTTCCGGAAGTGAAACTGACATGGATTACTAAAAAAGCTTTACCTTTTCGGAAGTGGAACTGAAATGGACTACTGAAAAAAGCTGTACCTTTCCGGAAGTTAAACTGAAATGGATTACTGAAAAACCTGTACCTTTCCGGAAGTGAAACTGACATGGATTACTGAAAACAGCTGTAGATTACCTTTCCGGAAGTGAAACTCGTCTTCCCATGTGCCCTTTTCAGTATCAAAGCATTCACACACCCTGACATCCTGGCCCGTTTCCAGATGGATCCCTCCAAACACGTAAATTTTACTGCCTGGAATATTTAATATACATGTATGCATTATTTATTTTCTTACATTTTTTTTTTATCTTCTGTTTAAGTGATTGAGTAATTTGATCCTAAGGAAGGTAATTAGACAGTCAGTCTATCAGCTACCCAGTCACTCGGTCAGTCAGTCAGACGCTCGGCCACTGCGTCAGTCATTCAATTGGTCGGTCGTCAGATCAGTTGTTCGTTTATTTGTGCACAATATTTGCGTCAAAAGAAAAGGAAAATAAACTAAGAGGAAACATGAAAAGATAAATTTAATCAGGTAAAGTTAGACAATAAAAATCAAATATGAGCCATGCTCTGTGAAAAGGAGTTTGATGCATCTGTTTAAAAAAAAAAAAAAAAAAAAATGTATCAACCCAGGTCAGCCTGCCCGGACTTCGCAGGCTGACCTGGGTCGATACTTTTTGCCTTCGGTAAATTTTCTGCATGTCCAAGGACCATTCTACCTCATAATTCAGTCAGTTGTTAGACAAAGTGAATCTTATGGATCCATAATTATGAGACGACTTGCTTAGGATATATGGCTTAAACCCCCCTTTGCCAAAGCATTGCTCATCATATATAAGCCAAGCTGTGGCAAAAGGGGGATTACTGCATCTCCGTAATGCCTTATATCAAGCAAGCCATCACAGACTTACGGATTCATGATATTCACATTTTTTAACACAATTTATTATGAGGTTGACTGGTCCTTTGTCATACAGAAAACTGACCGATAGTGAAAAGTTTCAGCCTCGGTCAGCCTGCGCGGAATGTACAGGCTGACCTGAGTCGATGCTTTTCGCAGATGCATTAAGACCCCTTTTCACAGAGCATGGCTCATATCTGTATTTACCGACAGCCTGCACACCGCAGCTATGTCGTGGCCGCACCATACTTGGATATCGTGTATTCCAAGGGGATAGCACGTCTGGTTGTAGACCGAAGGTCGAAGGACGTCTTTGCGGCTTCATTGAACTAACGCTTGAGGTGTATGAAAATATGGCACGTTCCGTGGTAAATTTCGAGGTTCCTGATTGGTCGGATACCTTACAGGACACGCCTACAGGAACAAAAAGGTGTGAAAAAAGTTTATAATCTCAGAAAAAGAAACTGAGACAGTTTGAGCGTTTCTCTCCCCAATCCCCCCCTCCCCCCCCCCCTCCCACACACACACACAAAGCAGAAATAGTTTTGCGATAAGTTCTCATGTTCTGTCGAATGTCAAATGCCCATAAATGTGGAAACAAAATCGATTTATTTCTGTTGCAGACGACTTTTTTGCGTTTAGGCGATGACCAGTTTTCAACACAGACAAAAAGAGAAATTGCTCGTAAAGAGCATTACTCCCTTTGTCACGATGTTTTAATATGTTGATAAATAAGTATTTTATAGAAATATTTTAGAAATAGCCTGCTGGAAATTTGTTCCATGAATTAGGAGGTTACTTGTACAAACAAAAGTTTATGATTGACTCTTTACCAGGCGACAAAATTCTGGACTTATCTAAATCCAAAGCATTTGCAGACGACAAATTCATTATGGCTCAAATGAAAGGAAGCGTTTTGAAAAATGTAGAAAACGATGTGGAAAAAGGAGGAAAATGCTGGTAACCAGCATTTTCTCCTTTTCCCACAATGTTTTTTTCAAAAACCTTTTTAGTCTGGGTCGTTCAAACGTGGGATTGTGTGCATAATGGTTTAGCAGATCATATCAACAAGGTCAGTGCTAAAATCATTAGACTCCTCATAATTCTTTAGCAAACAAAAAAATCTTAAACTTATTAAAATTGAAAGTATCTGCAGACGATAAAATAAATGTGACTCGAAGATTGAACTTTCTTTTGGGAGTGGTAGAAAACATTGTGGGAAAGGGAGAAAATGTTGCTTACCAGCAGTATCTCCTTTGTCCACAATATTTTCAAAAACTCTTTCTTAGGGTTGTAAAGACGACATTGTGTGATCAAGTGTTAAGCTGCAAATAGACAGCAATTTAATGGGATGAATAGGGATAAGAGAGAGAGAGAGAGAGAGAGAGAGATTTGCTTTTTCTGTTTGACTTACCAAATACGGTTGTATGTCAGCCAGAAATGGAGACAGGAGAAATGAGAAAGAGAGAAACCAGTTCGACAGACAAGTCTTAAGCAATATTAACCGTTTACCACACAATCTCGACCTTTAACGACCCCGAGGAAGAATGCTTGCGGAAAAAGGGGAAAAAGCCGGTAAGTGCCACTTTCTCCTTTTCCCACAATGTTTTTGAGGACAAATTTCATCACTTGAGCCATCTTTAACTTGTCGTCTGCAAATGCTTTCAATCTGGACCAGTCTAAAACTTTGTCGTTTGGTAAAGAATCAAAATGCGTGCACTTTACCTCCAACAAAATAAATCTTTTTTCCAACTGTGCACATCCCAAACCTATCTACAGATTTCGGTAACATGACGGGGCATTCAGAATCAACTTCATCCCAGCTGTCTTTCTCGTATATCCTGTTATTCAGAAAAAAAAATCAAAGTACTGAAAGCACCAAGATGATAACGAGCTGTGCAGGAAGTTCATTAAGCCTTACATGACGACAAGGTTTTTTGAAATATTTTTACTGGCTGGAGCATTTGCAGATGGCAAGTGAAAGTAGGCTCAAATAACTTATTGGTCTTTGAAAAAGCAGAAAAGATTGTGGTTACCTGCAGTTTCTCCTTTTCCAACAATGTTTTCAAAACTTTCCCCTTTTTCAGGTTTGGAGAAACGCAGGATTATTTAGAGAAGGGTTAAGCCTTAAACTGCTAAATAAATGAGCCATGCTGTGTTAAAAGGGGGTTTGATGCATCTGCAAATAGTATCGACCCATGTCAGCCTTTGCACTCCGCAAAACTTTTTGCTATTTGTACATTTTCAGACAGTGTAGATCTAAAATCAACCTTGACTGATAATCTCACTAGAACACTTTCCAGCCATTCACACAGTAGCCTTATACACATACCGGTATATATATATATACTTATACTTATATCTACCAGTCAGATAATTGCTAGTCTTGTAATCGACCTATAAGAGAGTAGTTCCAAAGAGTGAATATTGTTCGGAGTAAAAGAAACTTCAGAAAAGCTAGTTAGTTGCACTCGGCGCCGCGAATTAAATGAAATAATGTTAAAAACAACGGTAAACACCAAAGAAACAAACAAACAAACTGACTTCACATATCATATGATTCGAATCCAGATCGGGTAGAACCACTCGTCACAACCTGGCCGATTCCGTACCTACATCTAAGCTCGTTCGTACAAATCAGGTTTCCATTTTGAACTACAAATCACATGATTTTAAACATGGCGTCGCCCCTGTTAATCTATTGATCTGTCGATGAAAGCTCCCAACCGAAATGATAAACCATGATAAAAATTGAATGTACAAACTGTTTGCCGACATAAATATTCTTTGAACAATATCGAAAGAAAATTATGACTCATGCTTTCTTTTTTTGTATTTGAAGAGAAGCCTTACAACTTTAATAACGGTAAAACGGTATGCTTCCAGGGAAGAAATGTACCGTGTAGGTGCATATCAAGCCACGTGGTACAGCCGAGGGACTTGATCACCGGAGCGCCCGAGGTTTGCCGAATGCGGGTAGAGCCTGAATTTACGTGGTTCCTGCAATCTGCACGCATGCGCGTTAAGCGTAAGATATCCCCAAGGTTTGTTAGTTTCCGTTTTATGTGACATGTTTTCTATCCTTTTTTTTTCGTTTCAAGGAAACTCATTAACTACGAGTATTTCTAAGCTAACTGAATAAAATCGACCATTCCGAGGTCTAACACGTCTCGTAGATGTCCGTTGCGTTTGAAGAAGGTTTCGATCAAAAGTGCAGCGTTAGATAGCTGATAGTCTAGATCCCAAATCAGACTGCATGTTCTGCGCCGTCTGATCCGTTAATCTACGACGCCGTGAAATTGTCATCTAACTCTTAACAAGAAAATTTTAGACTTGTCCAAAATGAAACCATTTGCAGACGACAATTTAAATTTCGCTCAAAGGATGGAATTTCTCATTGATAGGGTGGAAAACAATCTGGGAAAAAGTAGAAAATACTGGTTTCTCCTTGTCCAACAATATTTTCAAAAGGCTTCTTCCTCAGGGTCGTAAAAACTCGGGATTTTATGACACAGGGTTAACTACATGACAAAACTTAAGTCTCTTCCAGATTCCAAACATTTGCAGATATGTTAATAATAGATTAGAAAACATTGTGGGAAAAGGAGAAAATGCTAGTCACCCACAATGTTTTCTAGCCTGTCAAAGACAAATTCATTATTTAAACCACATCTAATTTTCGTCTGCAAATGCTCTCAAGTTGAATGGCTCTAAAATTTTGTCGTGTAGTAAAGAGTTAAGTAACTACTGCAAGTGAAAGAGTTAATCCATTTCTGCACAGGCTCCCCTCCAGATATACTCGTACTAACCAGCTAGTTACGTGAATTGAAATTCTGCAGGAAAACTAAAATGTCTTTTTTTTTTCAAAGGATAGGAAAAACATTGAGGAAAAAGGAGCAATTGCTTGTTACAAGCAATTGCTCCTTCTTCGACAATGTTTTAGAAAGCTACCATGGGAACTTTTAAAATCATGCCTGTCACCCGAGTTAACTCTTAAACAAACAACAACGTTGTAGACTTGTCCAAATTGAAAGCATTTGTAGACATTGAGATAAATGTGACTCAAAAACTGCAATTTATTTTTGGCAGGTTCGAAAACATTGCGGCAAAAGAAGAAAATGCTGGTTACCAGCATTTTCTCCTTTTCGCACAATGTTTTCAAAAGCCTTCTTCCCCAGGATCGCTAAAAGCCGGGACTGTGTGGTAAAGGGTTTTAAGTAATATTACAGAGAAGTGTGCGCGCCTGTAATTAAGCCTAAACATCTAATGAGTTTCCAGAGGGCTCATAAACATCAGACTTCGATCTTTTTGTACCTGATTTTTCACCTTTAAGACATTTTCGCATGGACCTTTATCACACATGGATCTAGTAAAACAACAAATATTGACGGTTTAACTCTTTACCAAACGACAAAATTTTCGGCGCATCAAAATTGAAAGCATTTGCAGACGACAAATCAAAAGTGGCTTAAATCAAGGTATTTGTTGTTAATAGAATAGAAAACATGGTGGGAAAAGGAGAATATGCTGGTTACCAGCATTTTCTCTTTTAGCCACTATGTTTTCAAAAGCATTTTTCCCCAGGGTCATTAAAAGTAGGTTTGGTTTGGTTTGTAATGGAGTTTAACGCGATTTTAACAACTAAGGTCGTATCATGGCGGAAAGTGACGCACCCAAGTGTTTCCTGGCTTTCTCACACCAGTACTGACACGGCTTTCTTTCCAAAGCCACTGACTACTTCTCTCACATGCATCAGAGGTCAGAGGCGAAAAATCGCCGGAAAGAAAGTTGTCTCAACCGGGTATCGAATTCTCAACCACCAAGTCACGAGTCAGATACGCTAACCACTGAGCTACCCGGGCGAGCGTTAAAACTCGGGACTGTGTGGTAAACGGTTAAAAGTTATCAAACCCAGTATTTGTTATATACAGGAGTCCTACTTGATCTAGGATCTTGCCTGGCTCTGAGGTATAATTCGAAACGTGAAGGATCCAGGTTCGATCTTCGTTTGAAATACAGGGTATTTCGTAGGAGTGTCGTCGGACTTAAAACTTTAAAACCCTAGCTAAAACTGGTGAAACCCAAGACGTAATAATAACTGGCGTGCAACACACGAAAAAGGGCCTTCGGACATTTGCGTAAAGTGTCGTCTCGGATTAGCCTGCGCAGTCCGCGCAGGCTAATCCGAGACGGCACTTTACGACTACATAGGGTTTTTTCATACAGCAGACTTTCGTGAAACAAAAATTCGCACAAAAACGGAAAGTGTCGTCTCGGATTAGTCACAGACTGCACTGGCTGATCTGAGACGACACACTTCTACGCATATGTCCGAAGGCCCCTTTTCGTGTGTTGCACGCCGTATATGAATAAATGAGCTGTTGCCATTATATGACTGAAATAACGTTGAAACCGACAAAAAAAGCACCATTCATTCGATCAATTAACCCGAGCCATACTCTGGCAAAAGGAGGTTTAATGTATCTCCGTGAGGCATTATACAAAGCAAGACATCATATAATTATGAATCCATAAAATTAATTTTGTCTTACGACCAAATGAATTATGAGGTGAAATGGCCCGTGTACATGCAAGATATATACCAACAGCAAAAATTTCTGATCCATGTCAGCCTGCGCACGCTGCGCAGGCTGACCCGAGTCCATAACTTTTTGCAGATCCATTAAACCCCCTTTTCACAGAGCATGACTCAACCTCC
This sequence comes from Tridacna gigas, assembly GCA_945859785.2. NCBI lineage: Eukaryota > Metazoa > Mollusca > Bivalvia > Cardiida > Cardiidae > Tridacna > Tridacna gigas. The sequence goes on from OX244028.2 coordinate 31,294,795, forward strand.
ACTTACTTTGTTTGCTTGGTGTTTAACTCTTTACCAAACGACAATATTTTGGACATTTCCAAATTGAAAGCATTTGCAGACGACAAAATAAATGTGACTCAAAAACTGAAGTCTGTTTTGGGAAAGGTAAAAAACATTGTGGGAAAAGGAGAAAATGCTGGTTACCAGCATTTTCTCCTTTTCCCACAACGTTTTCAAAAGGCTTCTTCCCCAGGGTCGTTAAAAGTCGGGATTGTGTGGTAAAGGGTTAAGGTAGTTTTCAACGTACTTCACTTTCATCGCGGGGGCCAGTTTACCTATCCATGCTTTCCAGCAGTTTCTTTCACCATTACTTTCAAGGCATCTGGCTGCTTTCTCACAAAAACAACTTCGAAACAATGTTCAGCGGAGAATTAATGAACACTTGTGATATTAAATGTTTTATTGACTCTCTTAAAAGGTTTTCGAGGTAATTGGACGGTCTTACAAGGTGTCGCCTTGCAGTCTTTCCAGACAAAATGTTGTGAGACTCAAATTGATTTCCTTTTCCTACTTGATGAGATCTAGAGAGCCAATTTCAACAAGCTGCTTTGAAAACATCCTTTTAAGTAAGGTCTGGTACATGGTGACGTATTGAATTATTGTGACGAAAGAGGAATTACTCGTGACGAGCAATTTCTCCTTTAGTTTAAAGATATTTATTTTACAGCGATTGAGTTATAAGTTATTATAACTCATCTCTCTCGAGTCTGCTTTCTGGAAACTACACCGGTACTCGCGCCGAATATATGGGCCAATAAAAGTTCGTAATTTAACACCAGCTCCAGGGTATCAGACTCGGGACCTTATGGTTACAAGAGGCCGACGCTCTGCCTCACAACCACGGACACCAATTTCTTCTTTCACCACAATGATTTCAAAAGCCGTATGCTACAATATGCCAAAGGGTCATACGCAGGGAGTAATGATGTTATAGTTTGACATTTAGAAATTCGACATTACGTATTCTTTTTAGATGGAATTCAAACCCTTAAGCCTTTACCACACAATCCCGACTTTTAACGACCCTGAGAAAGAAGCCTTTTGAAAACATTGTGGGAAACGGAGAAAATGCTGGTAACCAGCATTTTCTCCTTTTTCCACAATGTTTTCTACCCCTCCGAAAAACCAATTTCAATTTTTGAGTCACATTTATTTTGTTGTCTGCAAATGCTTTCAAATTGGACTGGTCTAAAATTTTTTTGTTTGGTAAAGAGTTAAGTCTTTGCCAAGCTGTACAAGTTTAGACCTGTCAAATTTTAAAGCATTTGCAGACTACAGTTTATATTTGTGCCGTCTGATCTTAACATACACTGGTACATGGAGTCGGGGTTAGAGGCCAAAGAATTAATTTTTTAGTAGTACGTCTATATCATTTGAGCCACGCTCTGGCCAAAAAAGTTACCAGCATTTCCTCCTTTTCTCACAATGTTTTCAGAAGCTCTTTTCGTCAGAATCGGAAAAGAACCGAGCCCGGCCGAGTAGTTCAGTGGTTAGCGTATCTGACTCGTGACCTGGTGGTTGCGAGTTCGATACCCGATTGACGTTCTTTCCGGCGGTTTTTCGCCTCTCGCCTCTGTTGCATGAGAGAAAAGTAATCTGTGGCTTGGAAAGGAGAAAGCCAGGAAAAATATGCATAGGTGCACTGACCGCCGTGACATGGCCTAAGCTGTCAAAACGGAGCTAAACTCCAATGCAAACAAACAAACAAAAGAGCGGGTCCATTGGGAAGAGGGTTAAAGTCCAATCAACTCTGTTAATAAGGCATAATGAATACTCGACTATCTTCTTTCGACTAAAATTGGGTAATTGAAAAATAGTATGTTGATGTAAATTGATGGAAATATCGTACTGGTTGCCATGGAAACTTTGGAATTTCTACTTACGGGGGGGGGGGGGATAAAGCAACACAGAAAAGCTTTCATATTTAAAAAAAAGGAAAATCTGTGGTAGCGATAGACGACACGTATTGGTTCAAAGGCCGCTAAGCCTGGTAGCTGTGTCGGTAACGAACAGGGCTTGAAAACAAGGGGTCAGTGGTTCGACTGTTAGATTTCTGATGATTGATGACATTCGTTCCGAGAGTACTCATCCTTCTCTCATCAGTGAAACCGTTCGACGATGTGGAAAAGCAGCCGGAGGCTCAGATTTAAGAGTGTTGTCACAGCTATGTACTTTTAAAAGAAACTTAAGGGAAGCATGCATAGGTGAACTGGCCACAGTGATATACCCTACATAATGCTTAAAACGGCGTTCAATATAAAAAATCGAAAGAAAAAAAAAACATAGATGACGACTTACAGACCTTTTGCGGACAGTGTAGATCAATATCAGACTGCACAGAACGCGCAGTCTGATCTTGAATCTACTCTATCCGATAACGGGATATTTTTCTCCAAAAAAATAAGTTTAAAATTAACATTATTCGGGTCTTTGCTATGGGCTTGAAAGTTTTATTTTACTTATATAGCAGGACAAGGGTTAAAAGACACAATAATATCCTATTTCCAACCGACAGGTTTCTATGGATGAGAAGGAGTGAGGGGTAATCCGTTCCAAAAAATCGAGTTTATGTATTTACCAGAAGTTATCATGACTACGGGTCCCAAAGTCGCCGCCAGCGCAGTATATTTCATTCTCGTACGTGACACAGCAGTGGTTAGCCCGTGGGGCAACGAGGACCCCCGTCTCCGTCCATTTGTCCTCTACGGGGTCGTATATCTCACAGGAACAAGACGTGCGCCCATCACTTCGGGTTCCACCTGCAAATAAAATTGGCCCATGCTGTGTGAAAAGAGGGCTTGATGCGTTTGCAAAAAGTATCAACCCATGTCAGCCTGGGCAGTCCGCGCAGGCTGACATGGGTCTATACTTTTTGGCTCTTGGTAAATTTTATGTATGTGCTTGGATCATTCTATCTCCATATCTAATCAATTGTCAGGCTAAATGGATTCTATGGACCCAGAATTACGTGATGTCTTGCTTTGGTATAATGCATCAAGGGGACGCACTTAACTCCATTTTGCCAGCTTTCTAGCCGCAACTCGTGTGTCGTCTGCAAATGCTGTCAACGAAGACAAGTCTTAACCCTTTACCACAGCATCCCGAAATTCTACGACGATGAGGAAGGAATATTTCGAAAACATTAAAAGGGGAAAATGCTGGTAGCCAACATTTTCACCCTTCCCACAACGTTTTCTACCCTATCAAAGAAATTGTGGTTTCAAATGCATTTCATTTGTCGTCTGCAAATGCGTTCAATTTGGTCAAGTCCAAAATTTTGTTCTTTGGTAAAGATTTATGGGGTTAAATAGTATAAGGAGAACGTTGCATTTCAAAACAAGAGGACCATTGGCCCTAAAGCGCTCACCTGAGTAAAGTCACCTACAGTTGATAAAGCTGAAGAGATCCTCGTTTAAACGATGTAAAACACATGAGTGTAAATAACCTACTTTTTGAACCAATGTGACTAAATTCCAAACGTATCCAACATATCATTAAAACAAACATTCTGACTAAGTTTCATGAGTATCAGACTGAAAATGTGGCCTCTATGGAGCACCCAAGGTTTCCCTAAGATTTGGCCCAGTGACCTACTTTTTCGACCGACATGACCCAATTTTAACCTTGTCTGAGATATCATCAAGACAGACAATCTGACCTAGTTTCTTGAGTATCCGACTACAAATGTGGCCTCTAGAGTGCACACAATGCTTTTCTAAGATTTGGCCCAGTGACCTACTTTTTGACCCGACATGACCCAATTTGAACTTGTCCAAGATATAATCAAGACAAACTTTCTGACCAAGATTCAAGAGTATCAGGCTGAAAATATGGCCGCTAGAGTGCACACAAGGTTTTTCTTAGATATAGCCTAGTGACCTACTTTGTGACCCGACGACGAACGACGGACGACGGACGACGCACGACGGACGCCGGACGCCGGACACAGCACGATAACAAAAGCTCACCTTGAGCACTTCGTGCTCAGGTGAGCTAATAAAAAAAAACATCCAGCGATATAATGAGAAGCTATTTTGAACACAACTTGTTTTTTCGATCTTGAGACAGAAGTCTTTCGGAAACATTGTAGGAAAATGCTGGTAACCAGTATTTTCTTCTTTCCCACAATGTTTTCCATCCTTTGAGTGACAATGGTTAACCCTTGACCAAACAATCCCATATTTAAAGACCCTGAGTCAGAAGCCTTTTGAAATCATTGTGAGAAAAGGAGAAAATGCTGACTACCAGCATTTTCTCCTTTTTCCACATTATTTTTAAAAGTACTAAATACAAACCCAAATATTCAAATGCCATTTAATGTGTCGCCTGCAAATGCTGTCAATATGGACGGGTCGAAAATTTCGTCGCCTGGTAACGAGTTAACTGTTTACCAGACGGCAAAATTTTAGACTGACCCAAATTCAAAGCATTTGCAGACGACAAACTAAATGTGGCTCAAATGATAGGATTTGTTTCTGAAAGGTTAGAAAACATCGTGGGAAAAGGAGAAAATGCTGGTTACCAGCATTTTCTCCTTTCCCCACGATGTTTTGAAAAGTCTGATTTCCCAGAGGTGGTTAAACTCGTCACTATGTGGTAAAGGGCTAAGAATTACAAGGGTTCAGAACGAATCATTACAAAATAACAAAAAACTGAACATCGAGTAATATCATAAGAAACCAGTGTGAACACCATTAAACACCCAACAATTGAAAATCAATCACCACTCTCTCACAGACCCAATCAGTACGCTTCACTTGTAAGTGAGGATCGATCGATCACATGTTGGAAGTTTTTACTCGAGTAATACTTTACAGTGTCAAATAAGTGAACTGAACTCAATGAGTGAGTACCAAAAGACAGTGGGTTTTCATTTTCAAGATTTTCTGGTTAAGAAGGTCTAGGTCTGTGTTCACCAACTATTCTTAAGAATATTCTTAGTCTTTTGCTGAAGGGTTTTTCTACATTTGAAAGTAACACAACTTCTGATTGGCTAAAGCATTTGGTTTAGCCAATCAGAAGTTGTATTACTTTCAAATCCAGAAAATTCTTGAGAATTAGACAAAGATTATCCTGAAGAATGGTTGTTGGATAAGGACCCTAATATCTAACGATATATAGTGTAGATGCAGGACCAAGGACCCTATACACCAAGCGTTTCAAATTGCTTTCTTGTTCTCTCAGATTTTTTTCTAAATTTCAAAAAAAGGCCATTTTTTATTGGCTAGACAGAATGAGCAATGCTCTGGAATAAAGGGTTTTAATGTATCTCCGTGATGCATTATACAAAGCAAGCCATCACGGAGTGATGTATCCGTAACATCCATTTTGTCTACCAACCGGCTGAATCTTGAAGTGGAATGGTCTTCAGACATGCAGAAAATTTATCAATTGCAAAATGTTTCGACACAGGTCAGCCTGCGCAAAGCTAGCCTGGGTCAATACATTTTGCAATAAACCCCTTTTCACAGAGCATGGCTCAAATGGTTAAGACAATAAAAAACTGTGTTAAATTCTAAATTTAGAATTAGCTCGCTATTCAAATTAGTTTCTGAATACGGACCCAGAACAAAGTTTTTGTGCAAGTTCTGCTGGCTACATGTTGTTTAGGAAGTAAAGATTTGAATAAGCATGGTCGGTGTATACAGTTAAATCGTTCTTAGTGGCATCCTCTATTTAGTAAACAACTGTGTCAAGCCATATATACGTCATGCTCTTTGGAAAGGGTTTCATGCATCTGCAATTAGTATCGACCAAGGCCAGTCTGCGAAGTCCGCGCAGTCTGACCTAGGTCGATACGTTTTGCTTTTGGTAAAATTTTCTACATGTCAAAGGATCACTGTACCTCTTGCTACAGTCGGTTGTTTGTCAAAATGAATTTTATCTATCCATAATCATATGACGACTGCCTTGGTCTGATGCATCGCGGAGATGCATTAAACCCCTTTCGCCAGAGCTCAGCTCATTTATTGAGTCCCTCGAAAAAGCAAATATATTTACATGTTCCTGCATTTAGAAAGCGCCTGTCTTAAGCGGTCATACTAGGGATTACTCTAGGTGCTAAAAACCAGCATTTTCTCCTTCTCCAACAATGTTTTCTACCATACAAGTCCGACTGAAGCGTAGAAAAAGAGGAGGTCCTGTGTGGCTCAGTGGTAAAGTATAGGATTCGTTACTTGGAGGCTACGGGATCGATCTTCATTTGAAGCACTGGGTTTTCGTGGGTGTGTTCTTGGACACTTCAGAGCCCTAGCCTAGTACTGGTGAAACCCAGGATAGACTTGAATTTGTGATATGACTGAAATATCGCCGTGATATGACTGAAACGATGTTGAAAGTGGTGTAAAACACCATTCGATCAATCAATCAACCTAAAAGACAGTCTATTCTTTGACCTACGCTGTCCAATAATTACGGTGTTCGCTTTTCTGACCTTTACCGCCACAACTAGGCTTAGTCGCTTTTCTGCCTGCCAGGGCACTCTTAATTATTTGTCTAGAAATCGGCGTTGACAAATGTCGTACGATAAATTATAAAACGAAGCTTGTTGTCAAGTAAACAATCGCATTCAAAATAAACTCTGAACCAGACTACAAAATTTAATACTTGTCTAAATTCAAAGTTTTGCAGACGATATATAAAATGTAGTTTAAATGCTGAAATTTTTCTCTGAAAGAGTAGAAAAGAGAGAATGTTGGTCACCAGCATTTCCTTTTATGCCCAAAATGTTTTCAAAAGCATACACAAGGTCGTAAAAACACAGATCGTTTGTACAGAGTTAAGCCTTTCCCAAACAGGTACGAGGAAAATTTCTTTTGAAAAACATTGTCGGAAAAGAAGAAAATGCTCGGCACAAGCATTTTATCCTTTTCCCGCAATTTTTTGAAACCCTTTCGAAGACAAATCCCAACATTTCAGCCGCATTTACTCTGTCGTCTGCAAACAATCTCATTTTGAATTAGTCAAAACTTTGTCATTTGGTAAAGCATTAAGAAAACGGTAAACAGCAACCAGTCAATGGTATGAAGTAATAAACAGAAAATCACGTGACATTTTCTGACCGGAAATTACTTTACAATGAATGCTCTGGAGGCAGACATCAGTCTGTGTGTGCTAGGAATAAACAGAGTATTTACAGCAAACGATCATTATTTCCTTATATCTCTGGAATAATTCATCTTTGATGTTGAGACTGAAATAATCTTCTGGACCTATGAAATGAATATAGAATTTTAAAACTATGGGCAGATATACTTGATTCTATCACAATACGACCTTATGATGTTCTGCAAACGGGGATAAATAAGCTACTGGAACATTAAATGTAAGTATTATGATGTTTCATTCGCAATTTTTGTTGTCATTTCATCAATCCTGTTAGTTTGACAAGCTTTGTATGTGATTTTCACAGATAAATAAATGGATAGGTTTTTTTTTTGTATGCGGGGTTACAGTGTAAATTGACTGCTAATAGAAAATACATTTCAATCATTGTTTATAATTTACTCAGAGTGAAATGTATGAGTCATGAATAGGGGGTCCAGTGCATCTGCAAAAAGTATCAGACTGCGCAGGCTGACATGGTCGAAACTTTTTGCTATGAGTCAAGTGTCTGCATGTCCAAGGGCCATTCTACTTCATGATACGAACGGTTCTTAGACAACATGAATCTTATGGATCCATAATTATGTGATGAGTTGCTTGGTATCATGCATCACGGAGATGCATTAAACCCCCCTTTCCCAGAGCATGGCTACAATATACTCAACATCTTTCGACTGCTGAAAATACAGTCAACTGACGCCCAGAAAGATTTTTATTCAACGGGCTTGGCCGATAGAGGACAACATAGATCAAAGATCAGGCTGCACGTTCCGTGCAGTCTGATCTTGATCTAAGCCGTCTGCAAACGCCCCTGTTTTCGCGGATAGGGCTGAAAGGCTTGAGAAGTGGATAACGTAGATACAAGATGATACATTAAAGTCTGATCTAGATCTTTGTTGATCGCCAAAGCTATCGATGTCATCCAAGTCAGTGGAAAGACTAAATTTGTCTCAAGAAAAATTTGGCTAAGAAAAGTCCTTTATTTCTTGCTACAGTTACACTTGGTGGACTAAAATTTCTGAAAAGCACTCGAACATAAATCTGATTATGGGTACAATTAATGACTGAATATTTTCAGAAAGGGTAACAATTTACAGACTAATTGAAGTCATAACCCTTTACTAAACAATCCCTGGTTTTAACGGCCCTGGGAGGAAAACCTTTTGAAAACATTATGGGAAAAGGAGAAAATGCTGGTAACCAGCTTTTTCTCCTTTTCCCATAATGTTTTCTACCCTTCCCAAAACCAGTTTCAATTTTTGAGTCAAATTTATATTGTCGTCTGCAAATACTTTGAATTTGGACTTGTCTAAAGTTTTGTGGTTTGGTAAAGGGATAATAGTCTTTTGCCTAATCTAACATGAGAGGCAGTGTGAATTAAAGATAAGACTCCGTTTTGTGCAGTATATTCTGGATCTACATTGTCTAAAACTGCAGATAAGGTTGAGATTAATCCTTTAAATGTTAACGCACTGATAGGTCTGAGTAAACTTAGCCGGGCTTTCAGTTGACTTTGTATTTTCTTTTCTCTGTCTAAAGTTTGAAATTCGTTAACCTTTATTCTGATGAATGTAACTTGTTGATGACAAAGACATATTTTGTTACCTTATTTGACATTTAATGAGCTTTATATAACCGAAACGAATTGATAGAACAGCGGAGAGTATAGAGCAAGATCAGACTGCACGTATGTGCAGGCTGATCTTGTTTTACACTTTCCGCAAAATACACATATGGTCGCGAATGGCAAGATAAGGCCTAATTCTTTTAAACTTTTTTCGGCTGTTGTATAAATGCAGGCCTATTTTTCTTTATATAATATAGGCCGCTTTTCGAAGTTCCACCGTTGAACAATCGTTTCAAATAACTGACAATTGTTAATCTGTTTCCATTTCCGGTGAAGCCATCAGGTACCATTGAGTAAGAAAAGCATGAGGAATCAGAGAATTGATAATAAAAAACAAAAACAAGTTTTATTCAAAATCAGCTTGTAACATGTTCTGTCTAATTATCTTGAAATTTCAAGAATTGTTGTTTGTTATATATCAGCCCTGAAAATCACAAGGATTGGTATTACGATATCAGACAAGTATTTCTGTCAGACAGACTCGGAGAGGTAGACCTAGAGTCACACTGCCTTCATTAAGCATATAACACCAATCATCGACGACTTGTAATTGCAGTCTGTTTCCGTTTCCGGTTATGCCATTAATTACCAGCATGCATGAAAATCATGCGGCCCTTAAATATTGTTTTCATCCTTAGAATGTTATGAACATCTTCAAGCGCTTTGGCGGATACTATGGATAGTGATCAGGGTCCTTATTCACCAACCATTCTTTGGAATGTTCTTAGTCTTATTCTCAAGATTTATCTAAAAAGACTTATCATGTTCCTAGGAATGGTTGGTGAATACGGAACCAGGATTCACAAAACCGGCATAGTTGGGATGTTTCATCAAACACAACGTCTCATCGGCTAAACCAGTTGGTATAGCCGATCAGAAGTTGTGTTACTTTCTAAATTTGGACGAAGACTAAGAATGTTCCTAAGAATGGTTGGTGAATACGGATCCAGGATTCACAAACCCGGCATAGTATGGGATGTTCCATCTTAGCATTGGTCATGAAATTGCCGTTCTTTGTTTCCATTTTTCCTAAACAAGGAAAAAGCCACTTCGATTAATATATTTACCTTTCTAAGGTTTCAAGATACCATCAGGATGATAAAAGATCTTAACTTTTGACCAAGCAATATCTTGCTTTAACGATCTTGACTAAAACGATTTATGAAAAAAAACCAACGTTGGAAAAAGGGAAAATGCTGCCAACAGTATTTTGTCGTTTTCCAACAATGTTTCTCATTCAAAGACGAATTAAATTCTTTGAGGAATGTTAAATATTCGTCGTCTGCAAGTGCTTCCAGTTTGGTCGAGTCTGAAGTTTGGACGTCTGGTACAGGTAAAGGTACCGTATATGTCTAGGGGGCAGAGAGAGAGAGAGAGAGAGAGAGAGAGAGAGAGAGACACACACACACACACACACACACACACACACACACTTCCGTCATTATGCAAGCCGCACAAATGATCGACAACTGCAAAGTGCACTTTATTTCCGGTTACACCATCAATTACTGGCACGTAACAAATTCTTGCAGTTCCTATACTATAGATGTTTTACCATTTCAATGAAGTGAACAATTCAAGCTTTTTTTATAACCCTCAAGATGCTGCGTGGACAGTGTAGATTAAGATCAGACTGCTCAGAACATGCAGTCTGATATTGTATCTCCACTGTCCGACACCGTAAGAACTTTGAACATGCAATATCTCAGGTGTCATATTTGGCTTAAGGCTTTCATTGAATCTTTGTAGCAGTTAAAGGGATAAACTATGGCAATCAAAGTCAGACTTCCTTTCATGCGAAGTTTTCTCTAAAACAACACTGAAATTGCAACAAATTGACTTTCATATCCAATGAAAATTTATCTTACAAAATGTTCTACAGCATTAGACGAATGATTTGAAAATAAAATGAATATTGTATTTCCAAAACTTCTACAATTTCAAGTCTACAAGATGTTTCTCACAAATATCCGATATTGTAGATCAAAGATTAGGCTTCACGATCTGAATCTATACTGTCCACAGAAGCTTCTAAATTTAAACTTAGCATTTCTAATAATCAGACTTACAGTTAAATTTGAGCCATGCTCTGTGAAAAGGGGGCTTAATGCATCTGCAAAACGTATCGACCCTGTTCAGCCTGCGTAGTCCACGCAGGCTGATCTGAGTCGATGCTTTTTGCTACTGGACAATTTTCTGCATGTAAAATGACCAGTCTACCCCATGATTCAGCCGGTTATTAGACAAAATGGATTTTATTGATCCATAATTATATGAAGGGCTTGCTTGGTATAATAATGGATGAAGGAGATGCACTAAATCCCCTTTTGCTAGAGCATGGCTCATTTATTTGCGAAATTAATGACCATTAGACTTGCATAACCCTCAGAGAGCCGAACAGATCGAACTAATATATTCGACCCGGAAATAAGACCCTTACAAGGGCAGTTCTAAGGTTTCTTCTTGGCCAGAATATATATGTAGATCAAAGATCAGGGTCCATATTCACCAACCATTCTTACGAACATTCTTCGTCTTATTCTTCAAGATTTTCTAAATTTGAATGTAACACAACTTCTGATTGGCTAAACCATTTGTTTTAGCCAATCAGAAGTTATGTTACAATCAAATTTAGAAAATCTTTTAGAATAAGACTAAGAATGTTCTCAAGAATGGTTGGTGAATACGAACCCAGCTGACTGCACGTTTTGTGCAGTCTGATCTTGATCTACACTGGCCACAAAAGCAACTAAAGTTGTGAATGGCGCTTTAAGAGCTGGGTATATTTTACCTATCATCCTGTTTTTGTATATCCCCTTTAATTGGATAATAAAGGCAGTGTTGAGAACAGCCAATTTTCCTCATTTTCGCGATCTTCGCAGAATTATAGCACTTATTTAGTAATAGATAAAAAGCTGTTGCCTAGCAACGTTAATGAAGATTTAGATACGTACTTCCGATTTAAATGAAAAAAATCTTCTTTTGGGTCCTAATTAACCTTGAAATGTAGTGATTGATACTCAAAGGTGATCCTGAATATAAGAATTCGTGCCTCCACAGTGTCATTTATTTATTTTTAAACAGACATAAAAATTGGTTACCATGGAAACATGTTTTTTTTATGACTCTGCAGTGGCAAATTTTTGAAGCCAAATCAGGAAATGGGGGAAATTTTCCACGATGCCTACAAAATCGTCGAAAAACAACAACAACAAAAGAAAGAAAAAAAAAAAAAAACCGCAGCTGTTCTTGACCCTTAAGCTGCTAAATAAATGAAACGAAACTTTCAAGCCGATAGTGAAAAACCAAATATTTGCTATTTCATAAGTACTTTTGGGGGGAAAGATATCTCCTTATCCGACAGTGTAGATCCAAGATCAGACTGCAAGTTCTGTGCGGTCAAATCTTGATCTACGCTGTCCGCAAAAAGTCAGTAAGTCCTGCTTTGCAGCCTAAGGGTTAAATGGAATTATTCCTCTCGTCACAGGAAAGAAAATAAGAAGGAAGTCTTGTAAAAGCGACCAATTCTACCTATTTTTATGCCTGATTCTTTCATAGTCTCGTCTAAAAGGGGGCGATTTAGATTTTTTTTTTAAAGTTTACCAAAATTAGAGACAAGGATTTATCACCGAATTAAGTGAAGCGATAGCCGGTAAATCATCAGGAAAGAAAAAAAAAGAACAAAAGTAAGGAAAAAAATGTTTGATGGTATCTCCATGGCTTCATGGCTTTCCAGCATCTAAAATTATTTTTAGATTGCGCGTCAGAGTTTTGCAAAGACTTGTGGAAATGTCAAAATTAATGACCAGTCAGTATGATGACGTCATTTCTGATGATGCTATCCTTCATTAAAGCAAAATACCAGTAATAGAAGAAGATTTCGGAAATTTATATGAGCCATGCTCTGGCAAAAGGTGGCACGATGCATCTCACTGATGCATGATACCAAGCAAGCGTATGATCATGGAACCATAAAGTCCATTTTGTCTAACAACTAACAGAATCATGAGATAGACTGGCGCTTTGACATGCAGAAACTTGACAAGCAGCGAAAAGTTTCGGCCAGTGGTCAGCCTGCACGGACTGCTCAGGCTGACCTGAATCGATACTTATCGCAGATGCATTAAGCCCCCCTTCCACAAAGCATGGTTCATATACATGTACAGTTTTTCACAATCTCTGTGTATGCGTCTGAAATGGTCTACAACTTAGAGATTATTTTACCATTGGGGGAAAAAAACAAAGGAGGGAGCTCTGGCAAAAGGGAGCTTCATGCCTCTTCATGAAGCATATACCAAGAATGTCATCACGTAGTTATGAACCCATCAAATCCGGTTTGTTTTACAGCTGACTGAATCTTGAGGGCATTTGTCCTTTGACATGCAGAAAATTAATTCACAAATAGGTTAGACCCAAATAAGCCTGCGCAGACTGTGCATGCTGACCTGGGTCGATACTTTTTGCGGATGCATCTCCTTTTCACAGAGCAGACGACTCAAATAGATAAGAGCCATGCTCTGAGAAAAGGGGGCTTAATGCATCCGCAAGAAGTATCGAGTCAGGTCACCCTGCGCAGTCCGCGCAGGCTGACCTGGACCGAAACTTTTTGCTATTGATCAATTGATCAGTTTTCTACATGCCCAGGGACCAGTTTACCTCATGACCCGGTCGGTTGTTCCACAAAAAATGGACTTTATGAATCCATGATCATGTGATGATTTGCTTTGTATCATGCATCACGGAGATGCATCAATTCCCCTTTTGCCAGAGCTTGGTTGATATAATATAGCAAAGGAAGTTATGCTGCGTTTTCCAAGAAATGCAAGTTACGTGTTCTTTCTAGGACAAAGTACCTATGTAGGGTTTTTGAAAGATTTTGCAACAGAACTTATTCCAGCTATGAAAGACAACATAAGCAACAAGTATAACCTATCAGACAACCATCTCTGCTAGACTACAAATCCGTTAACCCTTTACTACATAGTCCCGAAATTTAACGACCTTGGGAAAGAAGACTTTTGAAAACATTGAGGGAAAAGTAGAAAATGCTGGTAACTAGCATTTTCTCCTTTTCCCACAATGTTTTCTACCCTAACAAAGACAGAAATCACCATTTTCGCAACATTTAATTAGTAGCCTGCAAATACTTTCTATATGATTCAGTCCAAAATTTTGTCATTTGGTAAAGGGTTAAGACAGTTCAATGACATCAGTAACTACCACTTTCCTGCACTGGAAAAAAAAAAGAACCTACAACATCGTAGTTAACCATTATCTTGCAATTCCGAGTTTTATTAACCCTAACCAAGAAGGCTTTCAAGAACATCGTGCAAATAAGTAGAAAATGCTGGTAACCATCATTTTCTCCTTTTTCTACTACGTTTCATACTCTGTCTAAGACAAATGTCACTATTCGGGTGACATGTCTTTGTCGTCTGCCAGTGCTTGAAATTTGGACAGATCTAAACTTTGTCTTCTGTTCAAGATTTCAATGGGTATAAAAAAAATCATACGGATATGTGGGAATTTGGTTATTTAAATGCGCTATACATATGAAAATTAATAAACATTTTCCGTCGAGAAATAAAAAATCTAAATATTGCATTTCTAATATTGTTTTCCGAGAATATACAGCGTTACTATAGTGACAAGAGAATTCTTATCGATGTACTTAGGTCAGGTTTGTCTGTAAACTTTATAAACTGCATATCAAAGTATCGTTTATAGAAAATGTTATATCATTAAAAAAGTAAGCATACTTTTCTGCATAATTATCCTGCAACCCTCAAGTCTAAAAATATTGGACAGTGCAGGTCTAAGATCAGACTGCTTTACCAAGAGCTACGTCACCCTTTGGCTGCTGAGCACGACTCAAGGACCTTTTGCGGACAGTGTAGATCAAGATCAGACTGCATAAAACGTGCAGTTTGATCCAAGATGTACACAGTCTGATAAGGAGATATCCTTATCCCCAAAATATACTTCTGAAATAGCAAAATCTGTGTTTCTACAATTGGCTATAAAGTTTCATTCCGCTTATCTAGCAGAAATGGGTTTAAATTGTGCATGACGATATAAGTGATTAATCTTTACCAGACGATAAAATTTCCGACAAGTCCAAATTCAAAGCAACTGCAGGCAACAAGTTAATTCTTAACTCTTTATCAGACGACAATAATGTAGACTAGTCCAAACTGAAAGCGTTTGCAGACGACAATTTAAATGTGGTTCAAATGATGGAATATGTCTCTGATTGGATAGAAAACGTTATGGGCAAAGGAGAAAATGCTGATCACCAGCATTTTCTTTTTTTCCCACAATGTTTTCAAAAGCTTTCTTCTCCTTGGTTGTTAAAACCCAGGACTGTGTGGTAAAGGATTAAACTGCTAAATAAATGAAACGAAAATTTCCACTCAGTGGTAAAAACGCAAATATTGCGGTTTCAAAGTCGGTTGCACCGGAAAAATGTCGGGAAAAAAAAAACCTTATAGGACAATGTAGATCAAAGAGCAGACTGCGTTTCTTGTGCACGCTGATTTTGATCTACACTGCGTGCAAAGGCGGCCCAATTCGTGCTTAGCAGCCTAAGGGTCAAATATGGTTGTAATGATGGGATTTGTCTTTGAAATGGTAGAAAACATCGTTGGAAAAGGAGAAAATGCTGGTTACCATCATTTTTTCCTTTACCCACTATATTTTCAAAAGCCGTCTTCCTCAGGGTCGTTTAAAACTCTAGATTGTTTTGTAAAGGGTTAATACAAACCATTGGGTTTTATCTGATAATTATCAAATGATTAACATGCCATTTTTTCCTGTGAAACAAGATAGCTCCAATGAGTATCATTCCGTCCTTATGTATCGATTGTTTTGTGACTAGATATCTGGCACACATCATGCGCTTAACAATTGAGCTATGCTCTGTGAAAAGGGGTTAAATGCATCGGCAAAAAGTATCGACCAAGGTCAGCCTGCGCAGGCCGCACAGGCTGACATGGGTGGAAAGTTTCAGTAAGTAAATTTTCTGCATGTCCAAGGACCATTCTACCTAAGAATTCAGTTGGGTGTTTCAAAGGACCACTCTACCTAATTATTCAGTCGGTTGTTTGACAAAATGGATTTTATGGGTCCACAATCATCATGATTGCCTGCGTGGTATAAGGCATCACGGCGAAGCATTAAACCCTTTTCTGCCAGAGCGCTGCTCTCTGATTAAATACATGTACGTATGTTATACAAAAGCATTTCGATGCACAAAATGCAAAAGTGTGTCCATTTTGCAAAATTTAAAACCAGACAGCACAGAATGTAGTCTGATCTTTGACCTCTGTCTTAACTTTACTTTGTCTGAAAAGTAACTGAAAGCTTTTGAAAACTGTAGTCCATTGCTGTCAATGAAACACAAGGTGACATTATCACTGGAATGAGAGCCATTCTTCAGTTATTACCCTAGATTCCTCTCCATTACTACATTGGTCCTGATCAGGGGATTACTTGGATTTTATCCTTGATTTTCTTACACTACACAAATATATTCTTGAGATAATATCTCGGGAAAATCGGGCTAGATTGTTTTAAAAGTCGAGATATATGCATTTCTCTAATAATTGAGAACATGATTTGCTTTGAAATTACATGGAGACCTTACATAATGTCATAAATCAAATTATTTTTATCGCAACATCCCCAAAAGAATCAAGGATAAAAACAAAGGAATACAGGTAAAAGGACCAATCAATCTGTTATTTGGTTACCTTTAGTCTTTATCTGGCAAGGGAGATAATTTTATCTACATGAATTGCCCTCATTGCAGTCCGATACATGTGCTTAATATACAGACTGGCTTTCATAATTTGCTGATATGATGATGTAACGCACATGTGGACTACATTTGGTCGCAGTGGTAAGCTACTTAATATTCATCCGCCATTCATAAACAGAAGTTATTAGCCCACTTAACCGATATTTGTTTCAATTTCAACACCGTTTTTGAAAAAGAATTTCAATAGCTTCTTGTTAAAATTTGTAGGAATATACTAAAAGGAATATAATGTTTTTGTAACCTTTCTGATTCTGAAAATTTTGTCATCTCGCGAGATCTTCGGCTTCGTGAGAAATCACATTGTCAGACACACTTCGAAGCAAAAGCTAAATTGGTTCCCGTTGTACATGTACACTTATCAGGGTAGGTAACAAATCTAGGCAAATACAAGAGCCACAAGAGTTATCATACATCACATTCCATATATCTTACCACAGACGTATATTTTTCCTTCCAGAACACAAATCCCGAACTTGGCACGTGCTTTGAGTAATGGAGCGCACTGTGACCATGTGAACTCGAAAGGATCGTACCTGCAAGAGGAAAAGTTGCCGTGGAGAGTTGATCCATTATGGTAAGTATCTGAACTTTTTTTTTTTTTTTTTTTTATTCAAAGAGAAATAACAAATACATGTACAAGCAATCTGTAATAAGTACGATAGAATTGAAAACGAGTGTTCTTGTACATGGGTATTACACATGAGCATTAGCGTACTATTTCCAGTATGCTACGGCAATAGATCTTCTATCAGACTTATTCTACATCACTAATATATACAAAAGTTGGCATAATCCCGGGTACTTTTCACAATGGATTTTTCTTTTACAATCTTGGGGGTGGGGGCATAACACAAGAAATGTACGAGATGAATCTTTAAATGGTGAATCCGCAGAACTTGCGTGTTCACCATTTCTACATTCATTTCATACATTTCTTGGGCTGTCCCCCAAAATTGCCGAGCAAAGTCAATGGTGGGGAATTCCCGGGATTATGTCAGCAACAATAGTTGCTTTTGCGCACAGTGTAGATCTATATCAGACTGCATAAAATGTGCAGTCGGAAAATCATAAAGATTATGAAATATTGTACAAGATGATATGAGTGAAGTTTCCAACGTATGCACAAGAAAGACAACTCTATCTGAACACGCGAAATGAATGCTTACGCGATTGAAGGTTCTTGAAAGTCTGGTTACATACATCGGAGGAAAATAACCGCAAAAATTTAATTACATTTGTTTGGTTGACTTTACAGTCAGTTTTTCGGCGTAAAGCTTATTTCAAAAAATATTTTTTGGTCACAGATTACTTTGTTTTATACTTCATTTGTTATCACTGAAGCCTTGATTCCAAAAGTGCCTTTGTCCTGTGGCAGTCTGGTCATGAGCGGCGCGACCAGGAATCAAACCTTGGTATCTAGTTCCATTACAACTCAAAAGCCTCGAATAGCTATAAAACAATAACCGATCTTTCCTTAGGCCTTTATCGAACCATCGGGTAGTTTGATGACCTTGTGGAAAAAAGCGATTTTGAAAACATTGTGGGAAGAAGAGAAAATGTTGGTAACCACAATGTTTGTTACCATTTCAAAGAAAAAGTACATAATGTTAGCCGTATTTAATTTGAATATGTAGAGCCAAATGAGCGAAACTGACATTTTTAATCATGATGGGAGAGACACCGGTAAAGCGATGGCAAGACTGTTCAGGCTAGAGTACCTGTATCAGGTATCAAATATCGGACATTTTAGATCCAAGATAAGACTGAATGTACTGTGCAGACAGTTCAATCTTAATCTACACTATCTACAAAAGAGATTTAAGTCAAGTGTGCGTTCCGTAGCTTTTTAAGAAAATAAATAGGCATTTCGACTTACTTGACTACCCTGTGAAGCTGTCGACACGTGACCTTATCATATCCACCAATTACAAACAGCACATTATTCACGACGGCCACACCAAAGTCTTGTATATCTTTGATCACCCTCCACGTTTCCTGTCGTACACCATAGGACTCTATTTCCGATTTGTCTTTTTTAAGTAACACATACTGGGCTTCCCCGGAGCCTGCTCTATTTATTATGTAAAGTCTTTGTTGATTTTGTAGGCGGTTCATATCGTATTCCTCCGCGTTCCAAGGACTAGCTATTTCCGAGTAGGAATCGAGTATACTTGATACTTGTTTACGTGGTGGTTTGTGTCCTCTTACACCGCCATGACGCTGTTTGAACGCCATTGCGCACCGGAAGTCGTTATTCGGCTGCTCAGCCGATTCGGCAGAATAGAATTTCTGTATCTGAAAAGACGACAATGCATTTGATGAATGCAATAAAATGTCAACCTGTTAGATTTAAATAGGAAGTTTTCAGATTTAAAATCGAAAAGCTCAAAGTCTATACATTTTAAACATGACTTTATCTATCTCCAAAATTCCTTTAAACGAAATATACTCCATGCTGTTAGCATTTTGAGTCTATCCCACAACATTACGAAAAGCTTAAAAAGTACGGTGGCTTTTGAACCAGATGAATTGATTGAAGTTGACCAAAACAGATACAAACGTTTGATGCCTTTGTTGCTGATATCATAGAGACCTAGCTATTCTAAAGAATCTATAATAAAGAAAACTAGCACGCTGTGAGAGAAGAAATCAAAGAACAAGACAGAAACACCCGTGTCCGTTTTCACCAACCATTCTTAAGAACATTCTTATCATAATTCACTAGAATTTTCTAAATTTGAAACTTACACATCTTCTAACTGGCTAAACCAAATGGCCAATAAGAAATTATTTTACCTTCTAAGTCTAGAAATAGACTAGGAATGAAATTAAGAATGTCTTGTAAATAAGGACCATGTATACAAAAAGACTGACAGGCAGACACACACACTTTCTTAGTAGAAGAACACTACACAGGCTTCAGTTCTTGCTCCGTGTAAATTGAAGTCCTACCTTTAGAATATCTATTAAATCTTTACCAAACGATAAAATCTTTGACTTGTCCAAACTGAAAGTATTTGCAAAGGAAAAATAAATGTTGCTCAAATAACTTGATTTTTCTATGAAATGATCGTAAACATTGTGGGAAGGGAGAACATGCTGGTTACCAGCATTTTCTCCTTTTCCAACCCTTTTTTTTTTTTTCAGAAGGCTTTTTCTTCGGGATCGTTAAAACCCGGAATTATTTAGTAAAAGGTCAAGTGAAGCACACATTTTTCTCAGCAGTCTCACACAAACCAATAAACAGTTAAACAAGCAAACAAACAATGTCAAATTGATTGGATACTGCTTTGTTTAGAACATCTTATGAAAAAAGATATGAGACATTGTGGATCCAAAATCAGACTGCACATTCTGTGCAGTCTGATCTTGGATCTGCAACGTCCTCAAAAGCTACTTAATCTGTAGGTCTACTTGTTTTCAAATGGCTTTAAGGGTTTGAAAATAGTTCTTTTATAAGAAACAATTTTCATTAAGCATGCATTTCTTTCGGGTACGTCTTCATTATTATTCCCACAGCTGTGTCTTTATTTAATTTCTTTTTAACCCTATAGCAATCAACATAGTCTAAACTATTTTAGGCGTCACGCCGTTTTTAAGAAGCTGATATTCAAGTTTCACTGACCAATCAGATCCGCTAAATAATTCTCTGCTGTATTAAAATTTCCATCTCACGGTGGGAAGAATAAAACGTGTTCGCTTCAAAAGTTACGACTTTTATTACCCCTTTAACATCAAACCATTTGCACCGTTCTATGTACCAGATTGAAGACAAATTACCACAGAACACTAAATAAGTAACGACTTTTTCCATTCGAGTTTAGAAAATGTGCAAAAATACTGACAATTGACTTTGGGTGTTGGTCGGCGGGTAATATACAGTTGGACACCTTGTTTGGTATATTAGGTTATAGATGATGAAATTTGTCATAAACCAAGCTCCTGTGCACCGTGTAGGCTAGCTGAAAATGCAGATGGTACAGATCGCGCAGTCTGATCTTGAATGTACTTAGTCTTATATTTTGTTGCATATTCTATCAAAGAAGGTTTTAAAATTGCAATTTCTTTGCCCTCTTTGTTCCCTTTTTATCAATTAAATACAGCCATTAACATTTGGCGCTTAAAGGCTTTGCAAGAAAATTGCATTTAAATGCTAATATGGGTTGATTAAACTCTTTACCGGACGACTTTTTTTTATTACTCGACAAAAATGAAAGCATTTGCAGACGACTGACTATATGTCAAATAGGTCTTTAAAATTGATCATAGCTCATTATAATTTTGAGAAAAGGAGATAATAACTGCTGGTTACCATTGTTTGGTGATACATTACCAGCTACAGGCGACATTTTCAGGTTCAGCAGACATCTGTAGAAAACAGTGTCGGAAGGAATGAAATTCTCTTCAAGAGCAATATCCGCTTTTGACACAAGGTAATTACGTGTATATTTGTATGTAACCTTGATCCATGTTGATATCTGACACTGTTTTCTAAAGTTGTCTGCTGTAAAACAAAAAATGTCGTCTGCAGATTTGTAAGTATTGAAATAAAAGAAATCTTTATTTTAAAAGTAGAATGATTGAATCATTAACTGTAAAATAAACTGATTTGGGAACAATTTTAAAGGCAACAAACCACATAAAATTCCATGTTTGATATAGCACTACACATGAAAATGATTCCGGTTATAAAATTCACAATTTCACGCGTCTGACAGTATGTAGTGAGCATTCACCCTTATGGTGTCTCTAACACCAGTATAATTGCGTTTGTGGCAAGTGCAGATTAAGACCAGACTGCACAAAACATGAAGTCTGATCTTCTATGTAAATTCTCCGCTTTCAGAGACATTTCTATCAAATAAGCCTTCAAATTGCAATGGTCTGCACCCTTTTTCCAGAATGAAAATGTGCATTTTTTGGTATGTATTCGGCGGTTAATCCTTTACCCAAGATTCCCAACTTTTGACGCACCTGTGGAAAAAGGCTTTTGAAAATATTGTGGGAAATGGAGAAAATGCTGGCAACCAGCATTTTCTCCTTTTCCCACAATATTTTCCAATCTTTACAAGATAAACTATTCTTGTTTTGGGATAACATTATATTGTCGTCAACTTGGACAAGGCTAAAAGTTTGTCGACTGCTAGAGGGTTAGCGGGTTAATTGATTTACTGACTTTGTTATTTGATCTTTTAAAATGCACGGGTTTTCTAAATTCAATCATCTTTATTTGAGCCATGCTCTGTGAAAAGGGGGGTTAATACATTTGCTAAAAGTATCGACTCAGGTCAGCCTGCGCAGTCCGCGCAGGCTGACCTGAGCCGAAACTTTTCACTATTGGTCAATTTTCTCTATGCCCAAGGACCAGTCTATCTCATGATTCAGTCGGTTGTATATGTATCTATTATTAAGTAATGGCTTAATTTGTATCATTCATCACGGAGGTGCATTACACCCCCCTTTGCCAAGGCATGGCTCAGTTCTATTCATATAACTTATTTATCAGACGGCAAGGTGGTAGGCAAGTCCATTTTTAAAGCAGTCACAGACGACCATTCTAATGTGGCTTTTATGGTGAAATTCTCATCTAAGATGTTTTAAAAAAATTGTGGGAAAAGGAGAAATGCTAGTGACTAGCATTTTTCTCATTCTTTATCAGTTCTATTTAAAAGTCACCTCCCTCAGGTTTATTAAAACTCATTTTTTTCTTTTTTTAGAAAGGGTTGGCTCAATATATCAGCAGTTTAGGACAAAAGCGAGGGACGGAAGCACCTTTTTCACTTTTTGTTTAGCTTTTTCTTAGTTATATGTATTCTTTCTGTTCGAAGTGAAGTACTTACATCTACAGTGTGCAACAAAAAACGAAAATAAGGACAAAGTCGTCCCCTTTAATTTTCTTCTTATTTCCCTGTTACTATTTCACCGCGTGTTCCTTTCCCCAAGTTTGAAAAATATCAGGTTAAAACAGCAAAACTGATTTCATTTGATAGAAAGAAGGGTTCGTAAATTGTAATTCCAAACCTCTACCTGAGAGTCTGAAATTGTAGCTTGACATGCAATCAAAGATTTCTAAAACCTTATTGAAATGCACGGCATCATCTTAATGCATTGTAATTAACCCTTTATCACACAATATCGAGTTTCAACGGCCCTAAAGAAAAAGCCGAGTTGCAACGGCCCTTTAGAAAAGGCTTTTGAAAACACATTGTGGGAAAAGGAGAAAATTCTGGTAACATTGCCCACAATATTTTCTATCCTTTCATTCTTTTTATTTTTTAGTAACAGTTATTTTGTCGTCTGCAAAAACTTTCAATTTCGGCAAGCTTAAAGTTTTGTTATTTGGTAAAGGAAACTTTGACGTGTCGCGAGAAAAGGCGATAATCGTCAAAAAGGGGTAAGATCAATTGAATTGTTGTCGTTGTGAATCAAGATCAGATTGAAAATTACCCGATCAAAAAAACTGTCAGTACTTACCTTATGTACATACATACTGATAAATTATAGACATGGCTACATAAAATGGGTTCTTTTGTCACTCAGACATGTTTTTTTTTTAAATGTTTCGACTCCTAAACACTGCAGATGTTAACAATTTTTATCATAGTTCAGAACGGTGTAGATGACGGTGAAGATCAAAGATAAGAGACAAAGATAAGAGTGCATGTTCTCTACTGTCTGATCTTGTTCTACGCTGTCAGCAAAATCGCATCGAGTGGCGCTTAGCAACGTACGGGTGAATAAATAAAGAAAACATACAAGGTTATATTCTGTGAAAAGGTGGTTTAATGCATTGCAGAAAGTATCGACTTTTGGATTTGATTGGTTAAAATGTATAGGTGTATTCTGCGGCCCCAAATTGATATTGAAGTAATAAAATCCCCGCGTAAAGGATTTTTTTTTTTTTCAGATTACTAATTTAATGATTGAACAAATATAGTCATTTCAGTTCCCTTTGTTGTATATAATAATTTTTGTACATATGTATTTTTTGGATGACAATGTACTTTGTACAAGTCTTTCAATAAAATGTTCTGTCTGTCTGTCTGTCTGTCTGTCATGTCAGCCTGCGCAGTCCAATCGAAACTTTTTGCTGTTTATAAATTTTCTGCATGCACAAGGACCACTCCACGTCAAGATTCAGTTGGTTATTAGACAAACTAGATTTCATGGATCTATAATGACGTGATGACTTGCTTGTTAATGGTCGTATTAGTTTAACTCTTTACCAAACGACAAAGTTTTAGACTGGTCCAAATTGAAAGCAATTGCAGACGACAATTTCAGTGTTGCTCAAATTTTGCAATTTTTCTTTGATAAGGAAGAAAACATTGTGGGAAAAGGAGAAAATGCTGGTTACCAGCATTTTCTCCTTTTCCCACAATGTTTTCAAAAGGCTTCTTTCTCAGGGTCGTTAAAAGTCGGGATTGTGTGGTAAAGAGTTAATGGTTTATAACGGAGAACCGTGTTCTGTCTATAAATATTATATAACATGTGTGATTTGTATTATGGGCCGGAGGCCTTAGATTATATATAAAAAATATCAAATATTCATTTACTAAGATACTTATATGAGCCTCGCTCTGGCAAAGGGATGCTTAATGCATCTCCATGATGCATTTTAGCCAAGCCCCCGTAGCTCAGTCGGTAGCGTACAGGACTTGAGAACAGGAGGTCGCTGGTTCGATCCCCGGCTTGGCCAATTTCTTTCCGAGGATCGATGATAGTCATCGCGACAGGATTCATTCCTCTCTCATCGCTGACCATTGTTTCGACGATGGTTATGTGGGAAAGCAGCCAGTGGCTTGGAAAGAATATTGTGCGGAGTACCGGTAAATGAAACTCCAGGAAAGCATGGATAGGTGCACTGGCCGCCGTGATATAACTGAAATAATGTTGAAAACGGCGTTAAACACTATACAATCAATCATGATGCATTTTACCTATCAAGTCATCACATAATTATGGATCCTTAACCGCCACCATTTTTTAACAACCGACTTTATCATGGGGTTGAATGGTCCTTTGATATATAGAAAATTGACCAATAGCGAAAAGTTTCGACTCAGGTCAGCCTGCGCGGACTGCGCAGGCTGACCTGGGTCGATACTTTTCGCAGATGCATTAAGCCCCCTTTTCACAGAGCATGGCTCATACATAAGGAGTACAAAATGAAATGAAGTGGGGTTTTTTTTACAATATATTTTTGATACATAGAAAATTGACCAATAGCGAAAAGTTTCGACCCAGGTCTGCGGACTGCGCAGGCTGACCTGGGTCGATACCTTTCGCAGATGCATTAAGCCCCCTTTTCACAGAGCAGGGCTCATATATAAGGAGTATAAAATGACATGAAGTGGGATTTTTTTTTACAATATTGACACGTGAAAACTCTTCAGCGTTACTCCTCAACTAAATACTCCTTCAGAATATTTCCTTATTCCGCTCTTCAGGAATACGTAACCACTGAATATGTTAATCTTTATCAAACTGAATTTTAATACTTGACTCTTTACCAAACTGCAAAACTTTTTATTAGACCATATTGAAAGAATAGCAGACAAAAAAAAGTGATTGTAACTGAAAGAATTAGCATTTGTTTTTTGGAAGCGTAGAAGACACTCTGGGTAAAGGAGAAAATGCTGGTTACCAGCATTTTCTCCTTTTCCCACGGCGTTTTGAAAAGCCTTATTTTGAAGTTTGTTGAAACTCGGTATTGTGTGGTAAGAGGTTAAGAGGCCAAATACATAGCGCGACAATTTCAAGCCAGTGGTAAAAATCCAAAGAGATCTTTTTGCCATGGGTATTATGTATGAGGCATGCTCTGTGAAAAGAGGGTTTAACGCATCTGCAAAAAGTATCGACTCACGTCAGCCTGCACAGTCCGCTCAGGCTGACATGAGTCAAAACCTTTTGCTACTTGTAAAGTTTCTGCATGACAAAGGACCATTCCACCTCCAGATCCAGTTGATTGTTAGACTAAATGGATTTTATGGATTCATAATTATGTAATGACTTACTTTGTATGATGCATCATAGAGATGCATTAAACCCCCTTTTCACGGAGCGTGGATCATACATAAGAAATGTCCCCGTAATGGAGAGTGTTGATATGCAAGATCGAACTGCGCGTTCTTAAACAGTCTGATCTCACTGCTCGCTGTCAGCAAAGGCAGCAAAATTTGTTGTTTGTACCCTAAGGTTGAGCATCTTTTGAAGGCCTGAGACAACTTTAGGTGCCTATCAGACAGCGTAGGTGAAGATCAGACTGCATAAAACGTGCAGGTTTTTTACTCTCAATTTTTCCCCTTCTCTTTATGCGATTTTCTAGTTTGTAAAACAATTTTAGGGACCCATTCAGGTTTTCAGGATTTTACAAAATTCACTGAAGGCGATATAACATGACATAATATGGCATAGCATAGGTTTTATTTGGCACTAAACTGATCACAATTTATAGCCAGTGCATATGCAATAAACAACACGGAGTGTAAACACAAGCAATAGAAAAGTAACCGATGGAAGATATATACAAAAAAAAAAAATAACTAATTTATCCGAAATAGTAAAGAATATCTTAGTGATCATGGAATTAGTTCTTTAGATGCAAAGAAGATTATACTTTGACAATTTTTTTTTTTTTTTTCTTTTAAATTTTTGGATGACATAAGTTGGATAAATTTAAAAGCAGTCGGTTTGTTTCTGCAACAAAACGTTTGAAAATCTTTGCTGGGGGGTACAGTATTTGTGGACATTCTAGGAGAAAATGGGTACTAGTCTTCAATATTGTTCGATGAGCAGGTTAAGCGTTTTAGGAGTTTCTATCATGTGGGCCGGTTTCAATGGCAAGTTTGTGAACAGATAATCTTAAATTTGTTAATGCATATCTGAATTCATTGCTGCACATTTCTTTTTGATAAAATTCTAGTTTAATTGTTTACATGAACAGTTCAAAGACAGTCTTGGAGACTTAATTATGATTGTAAACTATACATGTACATGTACTTAGATACAAATGTACAAAATTAATCAGACGTGACAAAATTGCAAAATAGCGTGTGATCGCCTAAGTGTAGATAAACGTCTGTAAGTTATCTCCAAAGATTATTTATCAATAATCAGATTTATCTCAAGTTACAATATCTAGGAGACATTTAAACGCTTCTTTTACGAGTCGAATTAATCACAGTCACCAACTAAACCCTGTCGATGGTTTAATCTTTTGGACTTTAATTGCAACATAGTCTATTCTTAGTTACTTTTTTTTACAGTGTAGACAAGGATCCGGGACTGTATTCACCAACCTGATTAGTCTACTTTTAAAGGATTGTCTAAATTTCAAAGCAATACACTTTCTTGTTGGCCGAATCAGATGCTTTAGCTAATAAGATTGTGCTTCTTTCTGAAATTAGTTCTAGTCCAATCCAATCAGAATACAATTAAGAATGGTAGGTATGTGCCCAGGAATGGGTCTGTTCAGTCTGATCTTGGTGTCTTGAGAAATACCCCGACCAGAACAGTCATACAAAATCCTGGCCTTTCTTCTTGATTTACCATGCTTAATTTCATTTACTAAAAGGTAGCACTGCTCATAATTGCTTTAAATGTTTTCATGGTATAAATACACAACAGTCTTGATGCGTACATCAGGTTTAGGGCCCGCACAATTTATGCTTTTACAGATGGTTTCAAATGTTTCAACTCGAACTCTTTCGACGGCTGAAAAGATGGTGAATTTCCGATAGATTTTTATCGTAGAGGTTTCTTTAAAGAAACGGACGATGTAGATCCAACATCAGGCTGCATGTTTTGTGCAGTCTGATCTTGATCTATGCCATCTGCAGAAGCACCTGTTAACGTTATAACGCCGATAGAATTAATCATTATCCTGCTAAATAAAATACATGTAAATCAAATTTTCAAGCCGACAGTAAAAACCCAAAATTTTCATATTTCAGGGACATTTTTGGAGAACAGATATCTTCTTGTTGGACAGTGTAGATCCAAGATCAGACTGCACGTTCTATGCAGTCTGATCTTAATCTACACTGTCCGCAAAAGGTCAGTGAGTCGCGCTTAGCAGCTTTAGAGTTAAGGCTCGGCCAGCACGTTTTGCTTCTTGAAAAAAATATTTCTTTGAGAGCTTTCTTACATGTCAGTCGATATTTAGTTGATAAGACAGACAGACAGACAGACAGATAAATAACCTAAAGTAAAGTACATGTACTTAAAAATTCTGGAAGACAATTTGTAAATGGTAAACCATTTCCAACCAAAAAAAAAAAAAACGGTTGAACACAACTAAGCCATACAAATGGCAAAAGGGAGTTTAATGTATCTCTGTAATGCATTATACGAAGCAAGTCATCACGTATTTGTATAGTGTGGATCCATAAAATCCATTTTATCTAACAACCGACTGGATTATGACGTAGACTGGTCCCTTGAGATGCAGAAAATTTACAAGTAGCAAAATAAATCGACCCATTCCAGCCTGCGCGGACTGCTTAGGTATATAGTTTGGTATTTTTCATTAAACCCACTTTTCACAGAGCATTGTTTAATTATATTCGGCCGGTACACAAGATCAGGGTATGCCAAATAACAATTTTTTTTCTGTAGACAAAATATCGAATTGAGTCGATCCAAGATGAGACCACGTGTTCTATGAAGTCTGATCTTGATTTGCTTTATCCGAAAACGCAAGCACATTTATCTTTGGTCGCAAAAAAGAAATAACTAGTTAACCCTTTCCCAAACGACAAAATTTGGACTGGTCCAAATTGAGAGAGTTTGCAGACGACAATATTTAATTTGATGAAAATGGTAGAAAGTTCTCAATAAGGGTAGAAAACACTGTGGGAAAAGGAGAAATTGCTCGTTACGAGCAATTTCTCCTTTTCCCACAGTGTTTTCAAAAGACTTGTGCTGCAGACACGTGAAAACCAGGGCTTGTTTGGGAAAGGGTTAAGGGTCTGAATTCAATGGTTACCCAGGTAAAGCTGGGAAATGCTTTAGGCATTATACCAAACAACCCGTTGTCGTTTTAACCACCCTGAGGAAAAAGGCTTTTGAAACCATTGTGGGAAAAAGAGAAAAAGGTGGTTATCAGCATTTTTTCCCCTTTTCTCACAAACATTTCAATCCTTTGAGAGACAAATCCCACCACGTGAGCCACATCTGAATTACCATCTTTAACGGCTTTCAGTACAGTACTTATTATCGCCCTTCCGATATTTCTTTTTTAGCACTCTTGTGCATATTTGTTAAGCAGATGAACAAGTCTCGCGAGAGAGTACGATATTATCGGATCATTATCTTCCGCTATGTGGCATTTTTCAAATACATAACCTATCTGATATGGGCATTTGGGGTACAGAACCGGACTACTTTTGAGGGTGGCATTCAAGGCAGCGAATTTTAGTTTGCTCACTAAAACATACCTTGTACGGTTCACTCAGCCACGGTTAGCTAGCAAATAATTTATTTGCCAGCCATTTAAAACGAAGCCCTTATAAGCGTGAGAAAAGGCCGCGGAATAAGCCCAGCAAGATTGGGACGTTATCCGTTTGTTGTCATTCTGTTGCACAAATCGTGGTTTTCTCATGTATATATTTAGAAACTGTCTACGGAGATTTGCAGTAAACAATGGTATCTTATAAAATCATTTTCCCCGTTTGAAATCATTATATTTTCAAGAAATTTGTAGCGAAAAAGTGGCTTGATTTTTCCACAGACGCATTATTTATAGCCATTTTCCGCTTGCTATTTTGCGTATTAATGTTGACATGCGCAGACAACCATTATCTGATTATACACGGTGCCCATTACGTAGACAAAAACGTTAACTATTCCATAACGAGAATTGCAAATGAGTAATGATAGCCTAAATATGCTTTTTAGACACAGCATCGAAACAATATGTGCCTCCTTTAGTATAGATAGTTGCATTCGATTGTACTTCAAATATGATGCCATTGGTTTTTGTTTGTTTTGGTGATCCCGGTAATAAGTCTAAAAGGGCCTTCAATTTGAAAAGTTTTGTTAATGGTATTAATACGTACTTGGACAAATCTAAAATTTTGTCGTTTGGTAAACAGACATTAAGATAAATGAGCAAACGGTGTTTATGGTCAGTATTTATATCTAGCCTTTTATATCCTATCTTACTTAGATCAATATTTACATTTTTATGAGTGATTAACCAATTTATCTAATTTACTAAACCGTTTATATCCTCAAAATTGTATAGCATTCAACATTTATTGTCCATTATCGGATTTAACCTTTTACCAAACAATCCGGGGTTTTAACGACACTTAGAAAGAAACCATTATCGAAAACATTGTGAGGAACAGAGAAAATGCTGATAACCAGCTTTTTCTCATTTTCTCACGACGTTTTCTACCGTAATAGAGACAACACTCATTGTTTAAGACATGTCTGATTTGTCGTCTGCAAATGCTTTCTGTATGGAAAAGTCTAAATTTTTTATCGTCTGGTAAAGAGTTTATGGCGATTCGCCTTTGTCAGTTTGACCGCGTAAATCCTTGTCAAATCGTACCGAATTTTACCGGACATTTTCGTCCTGAGTCTGTTTGTTTAGTTGGTGCCCTACGTTGTTTTTAACGTTGTGACAGTCTCATGACGGCTAAAATTCATTTATTCGTTTCTTTCAAAGTTTCATCCGTATAAGGCATGGACACTGCGATTCCTTGCTCAAGGACGATTTAGCGTGACTTGTGCTACAAGCGCGGTTCGAACCAAGACTTATTGATTACAAATCATACACTTTTAACTCTTTACCAGAAAATCTCGTGTTTAACCCTTTCCCAAACAAGCCCTGGTTTTCACGTGTCTGCAATACAAGTCTTTTGAAAACACTGTGGGAAAAGGAGAAATTGCTCGTAACGAGCAATTTCTCCTTTCCCCACAGTGTTTTCTACCCTTTTTGAGAATTTTCTGCCATTCTCATCAAATTTAAAATTGTTGTCTGCAAACTCTTTCAAACCAGTCCAAAATTTGTCGTTTGGGAAAGGGTTGAACCCCCTTGGATAGTGCTTCTGAAAACATCGGGGAATATTTATCAAACGATTCACGCTGTTTTATTCAGTTGCATTTTCTACAGTTCGATTTTTAAAGATTAGATAAGATTTATTACGACTTGTATATACAGTACATCCTCACCAAAAACAAAGTAATGACATATAATTTAACCCTTTACCAGACGACAAAATTTTAGCCTTGTCCAAATTGAAAGCATTTGCAGACGACAATTTCAATGTGGCTCAAATGGTGCAACTTTTCTTAGATAGGGTAGAAAACATTGTGGGAAAAGGAGAAAATGCTGGTTACCAGCATTTTCTCCTTTTCCCACAATGTTTTCAAAAGGCTTCTTTCCCAGGGGCGTCAAAAATGCGGCATTGTACGGTAAAGGGTTTTAATAAACATTTTCTCACTTTCCCTGGTTTTCAACCCTTTCCAGAGCAATTCGATCATTTGACCTACATTTCAACAGTATTCTGTTCATACGCATATCTATCTTTTGGCACATTTTCATTTCTTTTTAAGTCCGTATTTCTTCGTCTTATCTGTAACACTGAAAGGCAAAATACGTGTTTCGAAAATATGTGACGTCATATCTAATTCAGAAGGGCAGGAATAAAGCCAACCATCATTTGTGAAATATAACCTGAGCCATGCTCTGTGAAAAAAGGGCTTAAGGCATCTGCAAAAGTTATTGACTCGTGTCAGCCTGCGCAGTCCGCGCAGGCTGACATGGGTCAAAACTTTATGCTATTGGTCAATTTTCTGCATGTGAAAGGACCATTCTACCTTTTGACTCAGTTCGGTTGTTAGACAAGACGGATGATGGGGATCCATAATATTGTGATGACTAGCTAGGTATAACGCATCACGGAAATGCATTAAACTCCCATTTGCCAGAGCATGGCTCATATGTTTTAGGCTGGAAACCAGCGCAACAGAGTCAGCTCAGATATGGAACCTTATCCCAACAATGTCGTATTTTTACGACCCTGAAAAAGAAAAAATCTTTTTAAGGTAGTGAGGGGGAAAAAAGCAGCATTTTCTTCATGCTCCATAATGTTTTCTACCCTTTCAAAGACTATTCCCATGATTCGACCTATATTTGAATAGTAGTCTACAAATACTTTAGACATGGATCAGTCTGAAATTTTGTTGTCCGATATAGAGTTAACTCTTTACCACACAACCCCGATTCTTAAAGACCATGAGAAAAAATGGCCATTGAAAACACTGTGGGAAAAGAAGAGAGTGCTTTTAACCAGTATTTTATCTTTTCTACTAATGTTTTCTACCCTTTCAGATACAAATCCATCTTTAAAGCTCTATTTATTTGTCGTCTGGATAGGCTTTCAACTTCGACAAGTCTATTTTTTTGTCGTCTGGTAAAGAGTTAAGTAAATAAACCATAAATATAACATTGAGTTTTGACTATTTACTTTTTGTATCGACATACAGGTGTAAACATAATGAACTAGATCTATTTGAGCCATACTCTGACAAAAGGGGGCTTAATGTATCTCAGTGATGCATTGTATCGATCAAGCCATCACATAATGATGGATCCATGATAACCATTTTTTTTTCAACAACCAACTTAATCATGAGGTAGAATGGTCCGTGGACATACAGAAAATTGACCAATAGCGAAAGGTTTCGGCCCAGGTCAGCCTGCGCGGACTGCGCAGGCTAACCTGAGTCGATACTTTTCGCAGATGCATTAAGCCCCCTTTTCAAAGAACATTGTTCATTTATTTACGGGACGTATCGTTCGATCCCTTTACCATGCAAAGATGTTTCTTAACATTTTCAGCAATTAACAGCTTTTTTATTTTTCTTTTTTGGAAGGGGAGGGGGAGCAATTCCTTGTGTCAAGCAATTTGCTCATATTCCCACAATATCTTTTCATATTATTAACCCTTAAGCTGCTAATCGCGACCCACTGACCTTTTGCGGACAGTGTAGATCAAGATCAGACTGCACAGAACGTGCAGTCTGATCTTTGATGTACACTGTCCGATAGGGAGATTTATTTCCTCCAAATAATACCAAATAGGACAAAATGGGTTTATACTATTGGTTTGAAAGTTTCATTTCTTTTATTCAGCAGGATAGGGGTTAACCCTAATCCTGCTAAATAAGTTAAATACAACTTTCAAGCCGATAGTTAAAACCCGAATAATGTTATTTTAAACTTATTTTTGTTTGTGAAAAATATCTCCTTATTGGACAGAGTAGATCCAAGATCAGACTGCACGTTCTGTGCAGTCTGATCTTGACCTGCACTGTCCGTAAAAGGTCAGCGATCTGCACTGTCCGCAAAAGGCTTAGCTTTGTCTGAAAGTATCCTGTAGGGTACAGTGTAAACCTAAAGACGAAAGCCTGTATTAACCCTCAGGTTGGTAAGCGCGACTCAAAGACCTTTTGCGGACAGTGTAGATCAAGGTCAGACTGCACAGAATGTGCAGTCTGATCTTGGATTTTCTACACTGTCCTGCCGAGTAAGAAGATATTTCTCTTTCTCCCTCCCTGCCCCCCCCACCCCGCCATTACTTTGAAATAGCAACATTTGAGGTTTTTTTTTTAAATATCGACTTGAAGGTATCATTTAACTTACTCAGCAGGATAAGGGTTAACTGAATCGGCTTTACCCATATACAAAATAGACCTTAATGTTGCATAATTAGGGTCATTCTTGACGAAGAAAATTTGAGTAAGAAAACCTTTATTGTATAGAAATAGGTACATATTACAAATACAAGATCAGATTGCACGACTCATGCAGTCTGATCTTATTTAACACCGTCCGCAAAAAAGCACCTCATACTAGTTATTGACAGCGAGAAGATTTGAGATCTTTTTATGTGATATTTACCCACAAAGACCTAGTAAATCACAGTTACTTTTCTCGACAGTTTCACTTAACCCACTGGCATACAGGCTGTTTAACCCTTTACCACACAGTCACGGGTTTTAACGACCCTGCAGAAAAAGCCCTTTGAAAACGTTGTGGGAAAAGGAGAAAATGCTGGTAACCAGCATTTTCTCCTTTTCCCACAATGTTTTTTTACCTTCCCAAAACAAATTTCAATTTTTGAGTCACATTTATTTTGCCGTCTGCGAATGCTTTCAATTTGGACAAGTCTAAAATTTTGTCGTTTGGTAAAGGGTTAACAACGAGTACATGTACAAACATGAGTACATGTACAAACTTTTTTGGCAAAATAAGAAATAGTTCTTCACAAACAATTTCTCCTTTTGCGACAATGTTTTCTACAGTAGCAACTGCACGACATGAACCAACATAGAAAAACCTTTCACACGAATACATATGAAAACATTGTGCCGAGAAGAGAAATAGTTCGTTACTGACAATTTACGCCTTTACACTGTAATGTTTTCCCATGTGGTCTACCGCAAGACAATTAGTTTCGTCAGAAGAAAACATTGTCGGAAAAGGATAATTGGCTCGTGACGAGCTTTTTTTTCCCCAAAATGCTTTAACCCTTTACCAAAGGATACCTACATCTAACGATCTGAGTAAGATAGCTTTTGAAAACATTGTGGGATAAGGAGAAAATGTCGGTAATCAGTATCTTCTCCTTTTCCGCCGAATGTTTCCTACCCTTTCTAAAACCAGTTTCATATTTTGAGTAGCATTCTACCAGTATTCTGTCATCTGCAAACGCTTTCAATTTGGACAAGGCTTAGATTTTGTCGTCTAGTAAATAATCAAAATACCAAAATAAAGGTAAGTTCATCTTGTTTTACTGTTGCAATAATAATAATAATAATAGTAATAATGATGATGATAATGATGATATGTGATTAATCTTACCTCATTTTGAAATTCATATCTTAATCCACCAGAAAGAAAAAAAAAAAATACGCTAATTAAGATGTTTGTGCAAATCTGTTATCAGAATAAAAAAAAAAAGTGACAACCACAAAAAGAAAATAAATTGACGAGCTGTCTGATCAATGCAACTTCTAATTTATCGCACTAAAGAAAAGCTCGGTTTACTAAGATAGATCCTTTTTTTAAAATGAATTCAGACCTAATCTGAACTTAACCTAGCCTTCTCAAATAGCATTTAAACTTTGACGGGGCGACTTGATGCATACTGATAATTTAACTCTTTACCAAACGACAAAATTTTGGACTCGATCAAATCGAAAGCAGTTGCAGACGACAAATTAAATGTTGATTTAATGGTGGAATTTGTCTTTGTTAGGCTAGAAAACATAGTAGGAAAAGGAGAAAATGCTGGTTACCAGCATTTTCTCCTTTTCGCAGAATGTTTTCAAAAGTTTTTTTTTTTTTCAGGGTCGTTAAAACTCGGAATCATGTGGTAAAGAGTTAACCCTTTACAAAACTGTTTTTGCAGTCCTGAGAATGAGAATCTCAGTTCTTAAGAAAAAACGTTTAAGACAGTGATGTATATCTCTATTTAGAGACAAGCCATTTCTCCTTTTTCTACTCTACCTTTTCCTTACTTTCCTTTGTTTAAGTGTCCGTTTCCCTCTTCAAATGTTTGCCATGTTCTTGATATGCTGTCATTTTGGGGTCGGCAAAATACTGTTAGTCTCTACGGAAATGGGTTAACCCTATAACCCTTTACCACACAATCCTGAGTTTTAACGACCCTGAAGGAAAAGCCATCTGAATACATTGTGGGAAAAGGAGAAAATGCTGGTAACAAGCATTTTCATCTTTTCCCATAATATTTTCTAACCTTTCATAGAAAAAAAATCAAGTCATTTGAACGTTTCATTTGTCGTCTCCAAATGCTTTCAATTTGGATAAAGAGTTAATACTTAATCAGATGACGGAAGTTTAGACTTGTCCAAATTGGAATCGTTTGCGACCGGTATTTTAAATCAAATTCAACTGAAATGTGGTAACCAGCATTTTCTTTTTTTATTTACCACAATTTTTTCAAAAACCATTTTCCTCAAGATCGTTATGACACGGGAATGTTTGGTGAAGGGTAAAGGGCTACAGGGAGAGGTACGGGTAAATATTGACGATATGTAATTACTGTTCCACAATGTGAAAAAAAAAACCGTATGTTTCTCTATTCTAACAAATAGGCAGTATATTCTTTGTATACACAATTATTTGTGTCTGTCTGAAGTGGTTATTCAGTATACAGGGTGTCGCATAAGTCGCACGGGATCCGTCGTGGCTCAGTGGTAA
This sequence comes from Tridacna gigas, assembly GCA_945859785.2. Lineage (NCBI taxonomy): Eukaryota > Metazoa > Mollusca > Bivalvia > Cardiida > Cardiidae > Tridacna > Tridacna gigas. The sequence goes on from OX244028.2 coordinate 31,330,609, forward strand.
GAATAGAGCTGATAACCTTGAGGCCATGGATTCGAGCCTCACTGGAAGCACCGGAATTTTTGTGGGAATGTCCTTGGGAAAGACACCTCAGAGTCCTACTCGAGCACTTGTGAAACCCAGGAAATACTGAACATGAATATGTGAGCTGTTGCCGCGATATGACTGAAAACAGGTTCAAAGGGGCTGTAAGCACCAATCAATCAATCAGTAAGAAGTCGAGCGCCATCTTGATTTTCAAAGAAAAGCACTGATTACAGTCATAATAAAATGTTTTGCACCTTGTCTTACAAAAATAAATCATATTGTAAGATATAAACATGCAAGTGTTGTTTTATGCTGAATAAATGTTATATTTAACTCATTTATCTTTACTCCAAATTTCTCAGCTGTAATTAATTTTTCAAGGTAAATTGAAAGCAGTTGGGACGACAAATTAAACGTGTTGCAATGATGCAATTTTCGGTTTAAAGGGTAGAAAACATTGTGGGAAAAGAAGAAAATGCTGTTTACCACTATTTTCTCATTTTCCCACTGTTTTCAAAAGCCAGTTTCAGTAGGGTCGTTAAAACTTGGGACTTTGCGGTGAAGGGTTAAAGTATGTAATTTTCAACATGGGGAAAAATACGTCCTTTGTTTTCTGAAATAGATGATGGAGTGCGACTTCTGGGACACCCTGTACAAAATATCTTATCTATCTTGCGTTTGACGAGCTCTTATGTTCCGTACGTAAAGAGTTGATTTAGATCAGTCACTTAGTTCTTGCAGTCTTAACTTAGTCTGCTCTCTAAGATACCCCAAATCACTTCCAATATTAAGCATTACTAACTACTTCATCTAGACTGTCTGCACAAGTGCCTCGAGTCTTTTTTGTTTGTTTGTATGATGTTTAACGCCGTTCTCAACATTACTTCAGTTATATCGCAGAGGCAATTGCAACTATCCATGCTTTCCTGGAGTTTCTTTTACCAATACTTGGCACAATACTCTTTCCCAAGCTTCAGGCTGCTTTCCCACCTAACCATCGTTGAAACGATGATCAGCACTGAGAGAGGAGTGAATCCTGTCGCATATGACTATCATTAAACAATTAATCGGCCAGGAAGAAGATTAGTGGATTTTTGCATGGCGAACAATCTCGTTATATTAAACGGACGTTCATTTGACGATATGTTTGACGGAAAATTAACATGTAGGGAAAGTTCAGTTGTTGATTACGTGTTTTCCTCAGCACAATGTTTGCCCTTGTTTTCAAGCTTCAAGATAGAAAATTTCATACCACTTTTTTCAGATGTTCACTGTGCAATAGCATTTGGATCTTCATACAAAGCCAATCGATATACAAACTTGTAGGAAGGAAGTATCTAATGATATCAAACGGTTTAAACCAGAACATTCAGCCATTTTCACTGAAAATATAGATATCGAAAGAGTTGATTCTGTTATAGAAAAACTAACACATACACATGATACAGACAAAACTTTTATTAATGATATTAGTAGCGAAATAGCAAACATATTACTTGATCCCGCTGCTAAAACATGCGGAAGACATAGCAGTCCTAGAATAAACAATTCTTCCAGTAGAAATGAACCATGGTTCGATCAAGATTGTAAAACTGCTAGAAAAAGTTATCACCGGTGTAAAAACAGATATAATAAGATTCGTAGTAATCAATACAAAACAGACTTATTAAATGCCAGCAAACAGTATAAGTCTATCTTGAATTTAAAAAATTCTAAGTACAAAAAAGAATGTAGAAATAGAATTAAAAATATGCGAAGTAAAAATCCAAAAGCTTACTGGAATTATATTAAAAGTTTGAATAAAGATACAAAGAAAGACAATTTAAATGTGAACGATTTTTATGATTTCTTCAAAGATCTCAACTCTTCGTTGGGTGAAGATGATGAGCCCCCAACCACTGATTATCCTGACCTTGACGTTCAAAATGACCTTGATAATGAAATTACCGAGGAGGAAATTAAGCAATGCATTAAACAATTGAAAAATGGAAAAGCAAGCGGTATAGACAATATTATTAATGAATATTTAAGGCATTCTATAAATATTCTGCTACCAGTTTATGTCAAATTATTTAATCTTGTTTTAAAGCAGGGTATTATCCCAGATTCTTGGTCAAAGGGGTGTATCATTCCTATTTACAAAAGCAAAGGAGACATACACTCTCCAGAAAACTACAGACCCATAACGCTTCTGAGTTGTATGGGCAAGCTATTCACCTCTATTTTAAATGCAAGATTAAATAGATTCATTGAAATGAATAACTTATTATCTTATAATCAAGCAGGTTTCCGTAAAAAGCATTCTACAACTGATAACATTTTCATCCTTCATGCACTGTCAGAATATTTAAAAACCAGAAAAAGTAAGCTCTTCTGCGCATTTATCGATTTCAAGAAGGCATATGATTCTGTTTGGCGGGCAGGACTTTGGTGTAAACTTCTGAAATACAACATACATGGAAATTTTCTTAATGTTATTAAGAGTATGTACGAAAATATAAAAAGTTGTATATCCATAAATGGTAAAAAAACTGATTTTTTCCAATGTTGTAGAGGCCTAAGACAAGGAGAAAATCTATCGCCAATTTTATTTTCTCTGTACCTGAATGATTTAGAACATTACTTGATAAATAATGGAGCGCCGTACTTAGATCTTAGTGATGAATATTTAGATATCTTTGTTAAATTAGTTGTTGTATTATATGCCGACGATACGGTTATTTTTGCCAAAACAGAAGAGGGCCTAGTTGAAGCGTTGAATGTTTTTTCTAAATATTGTGAAAGATGGAAGCTCCAAGTTAATTTTGACAAAACGAAAATCCTTATATTTGGTGACCGGGCAAGTAATAAACGTGATTTGAGAATAGGTGATCATACGATTGAAATTGTCCGTGAATTTAACTACTTAGGTGTAGTTTTTTGCAGGAGCAGGTCTTTTGCTGCTGCAAAAGAGTATGCCGTAAAACAAGCTAAGAAAGCAATGTTTAGTCTATTCCAAAAAATACGTAACTTAAACCTATCCGTTGAATGTCAACTAAAGCTTTTTGATACCATGGTAGTGCCCGTCTTATTATATGGTTGTGAAGTATGGGGTTTGGGTGATTTAACTGCTGTTGAAAAGGTTCATACAGATTTCATGAAATATATTTTACGCGTGAAAAAGAATACACCTAATGTTATGTTGTATGGGGATTTAGGAAGATTCCCATTGTCAGTAATTGTGAAGAAACGTGTTATTGGCTATTGGTTTGATCTACTGATAGAAAATAACAAATTGTCTGCAGTTCTTTATAATTTCTTATTGAATTACTACAGTGCACCAAATCGGCAACTGAAATGGTTTGAATTTGTTAAAAATACTTTGGACAGTTGTGCCTTAAGCTTTGTTTGGAATGGCCAGTCTTATACTGGCTCAAAATTAATGCTTTTGAAAAGAGTTGATGATATTCTAAAATCTCAATTTTTACAAAGTTGGCACTCTGATTTGATGTGTTCCCGAAAATGTATTAATTATAGAATGTACAAGTTCGAACATAAATTTGAAGACTTTTTTAACACCTTAGATGGTAAACTTCTCCAGTCTGTTATTAATTTTAGGTTTTGTAATAATTATTTTCCAATAGAACAGGGTCGTTGGTTAGGTATAGAAAGAAGTGATAGAAAGTGCAAAATGTGTTCTCTAAATGAGGTTGGTGATGAATTTCATTATCTTTTTCGGTGTAATGCTTTTGATAATGAGAGAACACATATTCTGACGAGATCCCAATGTAGAAATCCAAATATCTATACCTTTAGAAATATTATGAACACAAATATTTCCAAGAAACTAACTAAACTAGCAAAGTTTTTATTTATTGTATTGAAAAATTGTAAACTATCCACCTGACTTTGTTCCTATATTTTTCATTAATTTTATGACCGGTACCAAACCGTACAGATTTTTCCATTAGTCTTTCCTCCCTCACTCTGTTCACCTATGTATTAGTAATGTTTGTTTTCTTTTTCTTCATATATATTGTAGTTGATATACCATACAGCCTGGTAATAATTATTTCATGTTTTGTTGTTACCTCATATCACATAAATGTAAATGTGCTGAGAGATTGAATAAAACTTGAAACTTGAAAACTATTCCTCTCAAAACTCTATAATAATAAATAATTAAAAAACAAAAAATAAAAAAAAAACTTACCAATACATGGATTAGTCCTTGAGGTCTGCATCACTTTTTTGACTTTTCCTATTCATTGTGCGTCTACTTTTTTATCGTCATCTATTCACCGTCAAATGGTTAATTATTTCATCACTGAAGTGAAGAGATCAAGTAATTCCAGCGTCAAAAGTTGGTGTAAACATGAACCCTCCTATCGAGCGTTGTGAGAGAGGAAGATTTAACTATTTACCAACCGACAAATTTTAGACTGGTCCAAATTGAAAGCATTTGCAGACGATAAATTATATGTGGCTCAAATGAGGATTTCTGTCTTTGATAGAGAAGAAAAAAACATAGTGGAAAAAAGAGAAAATCCTGGTTACCAATATTTTCTCCTCTTCCCTCAATGTTTTCAACAGTTTTTTTAGGGTCGTATGAAGTAGGAATTGTTTGGTATTTAGGTGTGACAAAGGAAAAAATCCTGTAACTAACAAATCATAATGGACAAAGATTGAGGTCTCAGATAACATGGTTGTCTTTTCATTTTGAAACACGACTAGAAACCAAGGAAGTTTGCATTCCTCCCTAAGATTTAACTCTTTGCTTTACAACAAAAAATTATCTATACCAGAAACATTTGAAGATAGCAAATGATATATGGTTTAATTAGCGGTACTTGTCTTTGAAAGGGTAGACATCGTTGGGAAAGGAGAAGACAAGAAAATGTTTTCTCTCGTTACGGTAATATTTTCAAATGTCCTTTTCTTAGGACCGTTTAGCGTTTCAGCGCCATAGGCCAAAACTTTTGCGGACAGCATAGATCAAGATCAGACTGCACAGATCATGAAGTTTGACCTTCGATCTATACTGTCCGCTTGTTTAGTGAAGCCTGTAAGCTAAAAATATTTCTGAGTTTCGGTGAAATGGTTCTTTCTCAGCCGTTGAAAGAGGTTTAGTTTAAATATTTTGGCGCTAAAAGAGCTAAAAAAGGGTTTATGTTTGGCGCCGGAAGGTTGAATTATTTCACTGTGATTTTTTCTTCCTGTCTCTTTATTCTTGCACCCTTTCGGCAACATGTCTTTGGTTTCTTTACAGCAACAATTTCAAATGTCCTATCTATCATTTTTCACAAAACGCGCAGTCTGATCTTTGATCTTCACTGAATGAAGTATTGTAGCCAAATCCGACTCAGTATTTCGAGTACAAAGCAGGACTTCGGATACTTTTGCCGATAGTGTAGATCAAGATCAGACTGCCTAGCAAATAAAACTTGGATCTACAATGACCACTACTCTGGTATGTATTCTGGCTAAACAGCTATAACTTGCTACAGTTTGGTCAATTTTGCTCCAAGAATAATGTCTATTTTGGTTTATTCAGCGCACGAGATAAGAGGGGAAAATGAAACAGCTTGTCTTTTATTGCTGAATGAAATTTATTTCAAATTCTGTTTCGTCTTAATTTTGACATGAACACTTTGCAAATATCAGGCAGCTATCAGTTTTTACTTTCCAGAAATGCCATTAGGAAAATGATGCAACTCTACAAAAATAACGGTAACAATCAACTAATGGTTAAAATGTGATGTAGCCAAATCATGTTCTGTTTCTCTAAAAGATTTTCTTACAAGGAAGTTTAAAAAACCAATTCATGCTATTTGCTTGCAGTTGAATTATATACCTTTGCCATACCGTCGTTTGTGTTTAACCTTTAACAAACTGGCAAAAACTACCAAATTGAAAGCATTTTCAGATTACAAATTGAATGTAGCTCAAATGATAATTGCTTTCTTTGATAGGATAAAAACATTGTGAAAAAAGAAGAAAATGATGGTTACCAGTATTTTCTCCTTTTTCCTACAGTGTTTCCAAAAAGCCTTCTTCTTTTGGGTCGTTAAAACTCAGGGTTGTATGGTTAAAGGTGAAAGAAAATTTCTAGCGATGCTAAACCTTGTTGAACTCTTTATCAGAGCTCAACATTTATAGATTTGCCCAAATTGAAAGAACTTGCAGATGACAACTTGTCTCTTATGATGGGACCTGTCTTTTAACGGAAGAAAACAATGCTTGAAAAGTCTACTAATGTTTTTTCTTTTACCCACATTTATTTTTCAAAAGCCATTTTCATCAGAGTCGTTAAAACACGGGATTATTTGATAAAGGATTAAGTAATCCTTTACCTAACAATCAAGTATTTTAAAAAAAATTCGAGGAAGAAAAATTGTGAAAACATTGTGGGAAAAGGAGAAGAAAATGCTGCTAACCAGCATTTTCTCCTTTTCCCACAATATTTTCCACCCATTCATGGATAAATTCCATTTTATCATCTGCAAATACTTCGAATTTTGACATGTCTAAAATTTTGTCGTTTGGTAGACGGTTATCTCTCTTTAATATTAGACAAAGAACAACTAAAACTAAATCAAAGTACTGAAAGTACTGACAGATTAGCGAATTTGATTGTTTGATTGATTGATTGATTGTATGGTGTTTATTAACCCTGTTTTCAACATTATTTCAGTTATGTAGCGGTGGCCAGTGCACATCGCCATGCTTTCCTGGAGTTTCTTTTATCAGTACTCCGCACAATATTCTTTCCAAGCCACTGGCTCCTTTCCCGCATAACCATCGTCGAAACGTGAGCGAGAAAGGAATCCTGTCGCAATGACTATCATCATTCCTCGGAAAGAAATTGTTGAAGATCAAACCAACGACCTCCTGTTCTCAAGTCCTGTGTGCTACCGACTGAACTGCTGGGGCTATATGTGCTATTGGTTAACTGTAATTCAGTTTAAGTTTAGCCCTTAACCTGCTAAAAAATGTTAAATGAAACTTTCAAGCTGATGGTAAACACCTGCATATTGCTACTTCTATTTCACAGGTACACTTTGGAGAAAATCTATCCTCTTATCGGACAATGTAGATCCAAGATCAGACTGCACACACTGTGTGCAAAAGGTCATTGAGTCGCGGTAGTGCTGGTAAAAGAAACTCGAGGAAAGCATGGACAGGTGCTCTGGCCGCCGCAATATCACTGAAATAATGTTGAAAACGGCGTTAAACACCATGCAGTCAATTAGTCAACATCTAATAGCACAACATGTAGTTAACTATTTAATTCTCCTTACAAAACGAAAAATTTTACATCCGTACAAATTCAAAGCTGTTGCAGACCACGAATTAAATGTGGCTGAACTGATGAAACATGATTCAAGAAGGGCAAAAAACAACGTGGGAAAAGGAGAAAATGATGGTTACCAGCATTTTCTCCTTTTTTCACATTGTTTACAAAGGGACCCTTCCCCAGTATCGTTAAAACTTGGGATTGTTTGGTAAAAGGTTAATAGAAAATAACAGTTTAACATAATAGTTCAAATGTACACAATGATCTAAATAATGAATGAATGACAAGGATTCCCTGTCGAGTGAGGGTTAATGTAGCTGGGATTTGCTACAAACCTAGGTATATCTATTAATAGATTCATTCATAATACAGTTGTGTAGGAATAAGTGATTCTCTGCTTTGCATAGGTCACTCAATTTACATATAAGCAAAGATCTTGTACCTTATAAATGACATCTAGTTCAGTTTATTACTTTGTAAGACGACAAGTTCAAATCGGAGAGGTAGAGATTTAGTGGTTTGTGTCTAAAATGTCATGTATAACAGAATTAAGATTTCTAATAGAAAGAAGTATTTTCTGTGTGGCAGTATTTGGCAACTGTGGGGTTTTGAATCTAGGTCAATCTTGATGCCTATAGACTAGCATCGCTAGTCAAAAATATGAAAAGCCTTGTTGTCACCTACCACGCTTAACACTTTACCACACAGTCCCTAGTTTTTACAACCATAACGGAGTAAAATTTTGAAAACATTGTGGAAAAAGTAACCAACAGTTTCTCCTTTACACACAATGTTTTTCACCCTTGTAGAAGAAATTTCATCTTTTGAGTCACGTTTTTCTTCTTTGTCGTCTGCAAATGCTTTTAATTTTGGACAAGTTTAAAGTTTGTATGTGTGGTAAAGAGTTAACCCTTTCTCACAAAATTCCGTGTTTTTAACAACGCTGTGAGAAAGGGCGTTTGTAAACATTGTGAGAAAAGAAGAACACGCTGGTGAGCAGCTTTTTCTCCTTTTTATGCCCCCGCCATGAAATGGGGGGGGCATATAGAGTTACCTGTGTCCGTCTGTGTGTGTTAGTGTGTTAGTGTGTGCGTGTGTGCGTGCGTGTGTGTGTGCGTGTGTGCGTGTGTTAGTGTGTGTGTCCCATTCTTGTCCGGAGCATAACTTCTACATTTATCAATGGATTTCAAAAAAACTTTGCACACTTGTTCTCCTTAACAAGTATTAGTGTCATGCGAAAAGTTTGTTTCGATACGCCCATGGTCAAGGTCACAGTTGAAGGTCAAATGTTTAAATTGACCTTGTCCGAGCATAACTTCTACATTTATCAATGGATTTCAAAAAAACTTTGCACACTTGTTCTCCTTAACAAGTACTAGTGTCATGCGAAAAGTTTGTTTCGATACGCCCAAGGTCAAGGTCACAGTTGAAGGTCAAATGATGAAATTGACCTTGTCCGGAGCACCACTTCTACATTTATCAATGAATTTCAAAATAACTTTGCAAACTTGTTCTCCATTTTGAGTACTAGTGTCATGCAAGAATTTTCTTCTGATGGGTTCGAGGTCAAGATCAACATTACAGGTCAAAAGACAAAATTGATATTGCCCAGAGCATATCTACTAAATTAACAGATAGACTTCAAGTAAATTTGTATAGCTGTTGTGCTTTAAGAGTTTTAGAGCCATGCAAAAAGTTTGTTCTGATATGCCTAAGTTCAAGGTCACAGTTGAAGGTCAAATGACAAACTTGACCTTGCATGCAGCGTAACTGGTGCATATAAGAATAGATTCATCAATTATCATAGAACATTTGGCTGAAGTTTGTACCATTACAACAACAATATTGTATTTGATCCATTCTAAAATCAATACAAACTTCTCTTCAAAAATTCCATGATTTATGGCATCATTGAAATTTTGAATGAATTTGTCATGAACCTCTTTTTCATCTTTATGTAATGGCTGCTGGCTGCTATGTCAACAAGAAGTGATATACCACCAATGTTAACCCTGTCTAAGCTGTTATCCAAAACAACAATTTTCTGTAATACCTACTGATTCTCTCATATGACATACCTGTGACCAATACCATTTAGCGGGGGCATCCGTGTCTCTGACACACCTATTTCTAGTCTAACAATGTTTTCTACCTATCAAAGACAGAAGTCAGTATTTAAAAATCATTATTTTAACTACGTTTAATTTGTCGTCTGCAAATTCTTTCAATTTCGACATGTCTAAAATTTGGACTTAAAGAGTTCATGGCTGAAATAGTCGTCACCATGGTGCTGATAAGTTTCATCAGCGTCTTGCCGTCATCCTTTTTTTGTACAAATACGACTTATGCATCCCTACTGTGGCTAAACTTGAAAAACCATCGTCAAAAAAGGGGCATACAGCTGAAACTATTGTCTCGTAATGTCTAGAATTGTCTGTTATTTGTATTTTTTACAAATAATTGTACAAATTTGAACTTACACACCCCTGCGAATAACCCGTAGGCTGCTAAGCGCGACTCAAGGTCATTTTGCGGACACTGTAGGTCAAGATCAGACTGCACAGAACGTGCAGTCTGATCTTCGATCTACACTGTCCGTTAAGGAGATATATTTCCCACAAAAAGTAGCTTTGAAATAGAAATAAAAGTTTTCTTTACTATCGGCTTGAAATTTTCATTTTATTTATTTAGCAGGATAAGGGTTAATAACTTAAAAAAAAAAAAAACATCGTGGGAAAAGGAGAATTTGCTTATTACTCGCATTTCCCTTTTTACAAGCTGCGTTTTCTGTATTGATGAAAGAAATTTCTTATTTTGAAATAGTTGCTAAATAATTATTATAGCACGAGAATTTGCGTCCTTTCTTACAAGTTTAACCTTTAGGCTGCTAAGCGCGGCTCACTGACCTTTTGCAGACAGCGTATATCAAGATCAGACTGCACAGAACGTTCAGTCTGATCTTGGATCTACACTGTCCGTTAAGGAGATATCTTTCCTCCAAAAATACCTTTGAAATAGCAGAACTTGGGTATATACTATCGGTTTGAAAGTTTCGTTTCTTTTATATAGCAGGATAACTGCTGCAGCGTCAAATATATAAACTCGCCCTGAAACCTTATAAGGTTTATATTTTGTAGCTTTGACTTAACAAGCGGTCGATATAGATATTTTTACCGCTGAAAATACAACCGACTGAGATCTTACAAGGCTTATATCTTGTATTTTTGACTAAACAAGCGGTCGGTATAGATACCAGATCAGTCTGCACGTTTTGTGCACGTTTTGTACAGTCTGATCCAGTATCAATGTCGACCACAAACATTCCTGTTTTTGCCAATGACGCTGAAACAACCAATGTTCAATAAGTAGGACTGTAGGAGCTATAGTAATTACAGAATTCTAATCAATGTGACGTAATGTGTAACAGCCTTTGGATAGTAACATTTTGCATGTCAAAAGGCAGCTTTAAGGTTTTTAATTGCAGAAAGTGTAGATCAAGATCAGACTCGATAGAACGTGCTGTCCGATCTTGGATCTTAATCTAAACTGTCTCCTATTTTCTGAAATATTCTGCAAGATAAAATCTTAAAATTAAAGCGTTTTTCCCCCCGTATACAAACTTGAAAATTCCTTTTGATTTATTCAGCAACCATTGTACAAGATAGTTATTTACGCTTATTGAATCTAAATGGATAAAGTCAAGCTTAACCAATCTGTGAGGTATCAAATCGTATAGAACAAGGTCAGACTGCACGGATTTGTTGAAGGCACACATATCAGGTTAATGGGATGAGTGGAACAATACTAATCAATGATATATATATATAAACCATGTTCTGGCAATAGGAGGCTTAATGCATCTCCGTAATCTATTATACCAAGCAAATCATCACATATAATTATCGATCCATAAAAGCCTCCTTTTTTTGTAATCGAATTAATCTAGTCCTTTGACATACAGAAATTTGACCAATAGCGAAAAATTTCGGCCCAGGTCAGCCTGCGCGGACTGCGCAGGCTTACCTGGGTCGATTTTTTTTCGCAGATGCATTAAGCCCTCTTTTCATAGAGCATGGCTCTAATATGTAGAACAAGACCAGAATGCACAGATTTACAGTCTAATCTCGTTCTTCTCTTTTCGACAATTATGTGTCCATGAAACAAAGAATACGGGATAACGCTCGATAATACGAGAATGTGTGATGGACCAACAGGTTATTATCAGTATAACAGATTACCGTCATATGACTTATTGATTTGTACTCTAGGAAAGGGGGCTTAATACATCTTCGTTTTCAAGCTTTATAGCAAGCAATTAATCACATGACATGTATCCATTACATCAGGAAAGCAGACGAATCTTGAGGTATAACGGTCCTTTCACATATAGAAAATTTACCGATAGTAAAATGTTTCGACCTTGGTATCCCCAGATTGCTGACATGTCACTTTATGTATGCCAGTTGTATTGTTTTGTTTTGGACAAGTGAGCCAAATTGGCGGCCAAGTAGATTTTTGTAATTTACTTGTCCATGGACAAGTAGAAATTTCTTAGATTTCCACACCCCTGCAACTCATAAAGAATCGAGTTTTATCGCTGAGGAGATTTATTCCATTGGACGAGTCGTGTTTTAAACATAACAGTAATAATAGAAAGGTTCAGAACTAAATTATTACAAAAAGAGATCTTGTTGCAAAGTTTGACATCAATTTAAATGTACATTTATATCAAAAGACTGCTTGTCCTGTATCAATAAAAAATATTTTACTCAGGTGCGTTTATTCTATGAAGAGATCACGCCAGTTTGAAGGATCGTCTACAACTATTATTGCCAATCAATCGGAAGACAAATTTTATAGACTTGTCCAAATCGGAAGCATTTGCAGACGACAAATGGAATATGGATCAAATGATGAACTTTGTCTTTGAATGGGTAGACGATATTGTGAGAAAGGGAGAAAATGCTTGCTATCACCATTTTCTCATTTTCCAAGAATGCTTTCAAAAGTCTTGTTCTGCAGGGTGGTTCAAACTGGAACAAGCTGTTATGGTGCGGTCGGCCCAAAAGATAGTCTCTGGCCGAAAAATATATTTTTAAAGTAGGTGTATGCCAAGAGTTGCTCTATCTTTTGCTTTTGTTTACCTGTTTTTAAATTCATTTTTCTTCCAGAGACTAACGCTTGGACCGACTGTACAAAAATCGGATTGTCACCTTAACACTAATTTCTATAAAAGATACGGTTTTACAATTGCATTTTAACAGCTAACCTTGTGTAATCTCGGTTTAATGAAACGGGAATATCAGTGGCGAACCGAAGTACAAGCTTTGCACCGGACTGTGCCGGTGTAATGCTGTAGTAATTCTGGTATATTCTGGAGCAGGACCGTCTCCTGACCGTGCAAAACCGGCGCCAATACCGCTATAGGCCCCGGTAATCTGGCAATGAATCGAATTATCCCTGCTTCTAAGCCCCGTCCTGTTGGCCCATTAAGTCCCAGTTAAGTTAAGCTAGTCCCGGTCTGAAGCCAAACGGGAATAACGGGGTCTAGCCGTGTCAAACGGAAGTTTTACCCTGGCTAAACCGTGAACGATTGTGACGAAGCATGACTGAGCGAGATGAAGTGGCTTTCAGTCGTGCTTGTTTTAAGAATTAAAATGCACCGGGACTCATTGGGACTTACCGTGAAAGACATTCAAAGTGACTCAATCCGGGATGGGAAAAAAACGTAGTAATACCATTGTATTCCTGAATAGGGCTGCCCTTTTACCCCGATAAACCAGGCCAAACTTAGCGGTAAACCTAGGCTATCCCACACTGCATCGAATCGTCCCTTCTTATGATATATTCTTTTGTGATACTCAGATAACATCTGCGTGCCAACGGAGTGTCACCATCTGTGTTAGGACAGGGCGATACCAGCTATCGTCGGCAGACATCACCGGTAAAGGTCAACCATAAGTTTCCGACCACAAAACGGGTCTTGTCTTTGGACTTTCATTGTCCGTGGTCAAACTATACAACCCGGCTCCTTAACCATGATAAAACCAGGGCAACATCGGGTATGTTAGAATGCTCACACGTTTTGAATCACAAAACATGCATTCGTCATTGTTTATCCCATACTACCGGTTCTTTTTCACCGGGCATGATAGTTAGAATGGCACCTAAACGAATTTCGCACATTGAAACACTGTGGTTCATCCCGCTTAACCTATTACTTTTCAACGGAATTGACCGATGCCAATACTTCTCTCATAGTGTTTTCAAAAGCTTCCATACGCTTGGTCCTTAAGACTTGGGATAGTTTTGAAAAGGGATGAATCGGAAATTTAAAACAGTTATTAGTGAGAACATTGTACACAGGGAGGCATTTGAATGTGTCCAATAACTAATCATTTAGGGAGACAATAAGAAAATTCAATCCTTAGCTTGCATCACGCGATCTGAATCTACTTAGCGAAAAGCGTAACTGAAAGATAGGTACGCATATAGGAATAGTCTGATCTTAAAATACAGTATTACAAATTTTAATGTTTGTTTAAGTCATTCAGATAAATGATATAGACGTTAACTCTCAGGCTGCTAAGGGCGACTCAAGGAACTTGTGCGAACAGTGTAGATCAAGATCAGACTGCATAGAACGTGCAGTCTGATCTTGGATCTACACTGTCCGATGAAAGGAGATACTTCTTCCCTCAAAATAAATTTGAAATAGCAACATTTGTGTTTTTACTATAAACTTGAAGGTGTCATTTAACTTATTCAGCAGGATAAGGGCTGAAATTCCTCTTGTGCTTGTCAAAAGTATAAGTTCAGATGAATATGGGTTAAAAGCTATATCCTATCACATTAAATGACAACATTTGAATATGAGAAATCAACTATGAATGATCTTTGAGAAAAATATACAAGTTCAAACAAATAATTTGAAAGAAAAAAATACGAGGACGTTTTAGCAAATTTGAAATTGAATTTGGTGATGTTTAATTAAATGTGGGACGTTTTGAATGTGGGACGTCCCGTAACAGTCCGAACTATCACCTGATTTATCGAGGGGACCCATTGCTTTTCATATACCAATTTTCTGATCAAACAGCGCGTAAAGTGGTGCCTTACTTTCTGTTTTAAGATAACGGAGCAATACTCTATCTTTGACTAAAATTTTGCTAAAAGTTTCATGACAAAGATTTTTCTGACCACTATCAATTTATCAATCTCGCTAATGAATTTTATCTTTATCGATAAGGTCTATCTTTGTGCTTAAATAGTATCACTGCTCAAATTTTCAAGTCTCGTGTTATCTTGTGGAATCTGGAACCAGGCAGCTTTCTGCTTTGTAGCATCGGATGTTACCTGTTGTTTATCCGAAGATCGATGACAGGCTACCAGATAAATCTAACAACGAGACTCGGCAATCATCGGGAAACTTCGACATACTTCTAACATAGCCAATCAGCCTCGGGCTAATACCATAGCCAATACATGGATCCGTGGCGATGAGATAAACCGACTTCCTTGGTTACCGTCGTTAAGGGCTCACAAACAAACGCAGTAAATACATATACAGTATAGCAGAAAGGCTACTGAAATCGTGCTGTCATGACTGTTTCTTTCGATTAAATTCCGGAAAAATATTCCTTTTCATATGTTTCTGCCGATGATGGATTCTCGGCAAGAAATATATGGATACTTGAACTTATTTACACGAGGATTTGTACAAAATGTGTGAATTTCAGGGGCTACATGTGCCAGCAAAGTTTTGAACTTCTACGAGAGAGAATGAAACACCCCATAATCCTCATATTTGCCTAAAAAAAAATAGAATTAGAGATGATTAATATTTTTGTAAGGCTTGTTAGGTTGTCTCAACATCGTATTCGATAATAAATTACACTAGATAACAAGCATTTTGAAATATTTATAGATTGTCTCATTCAACAGATAGGTCAAAGTCTGAGAAATGTTAAAATTTCAAGTTAAGAGAAAATGGTTGCCTGATGATTTTAAAAAGTGTAAAGTGTGCTGTGAGTTAACAAACTTGTTAATATCATTGGCGGTAGTTTGTTTTATCTTACGATATACTGAAGACAACGTGTGATCAAGTGGATTACAGCGGCAATAAAACACACATCTTATTAGTAAACAGTTTACCGACATACCCTTTGAAATGGCAGATGTGCTAATCCACCTAAGTCAAAAGCTGATTTAATTAACATAAGTTGCCTTTTGAGTAGAACTTCCAAAACCGTACAAAACAGAACTTAGTCTGTTTCATAACTGAAATCTACATGTACCTTCAGTAAAGAATATACGTAAATGTACTTAATTTAAGTAGCAGATGGTTTGAATCCAAGAATAAACTGCATTTTTTGCACTCTGATCTGTATCTTCACATTCAGCATTCTTCACGCACCAAGGGTTAATGTTAGTGTCAAAGTGAAACATTGATTGCACGTGCCCCTTTTTGGATGTGCAGAGGTTATTAAACAAGATTAGCTATTTGAGTGAACGTACTTTCTTTTTATTAGTATTTCATATATTTTACCTTTGTTTTTCCACTGTAAAAAAGTTTAAGTTTTTTTCGGAGAGTTTCAGAGGGGAAAAAAAAAAAACAAAAAAACTAACATTAATTAATCCACTGCGTAATTAGAGTTGATCGAAACTCTTTGCTGATGTCCCATTGTCAATCATAATCATAATCCAAACTTATAATCTCTTCGTGTATCTCACGTAAGCAGTACACGATCGCAAAGCACATCTTTTAAACTTTTTCCTGAAATTCAAGCGTTGTAAACACACATAATATCGCACTTCTCCAACATTAACAGTCGCTTGTTTGTGAGCCGAAATAGCAGACAGCAAGGCTGCATATCGGGCCAAATAAATGCGATGACCTGATTGGTCAAATATCGATTTCCACGGATCCATGTATCGGCCTCGGAACAGTTATTTGGCCAATGTGAAATTACTTGATTCACAATATTATAATATTGAGGCAAAACGTTTCAACTAAAAATTCTTTGCTAATCCTCTTTGTAAAGATTCATTTTGTCATCCTTTTATATTAATATGTTACCTTTTCAGAGAGTCCGAATAGTTTCATTTATACTTTGAGGATTAACGTTTTCGAAGAAACTGGTGCAACTGAAAAAAATCCAAAAACTAGCTAAATGAATAACTTACTGTAATCACCAACGAAAGATATAGTTTTACACAAAAAACATGAAAAATCCCATATCAACAACAATTCCTTCTTAAGCAACGTCTACACCTGTGATAAAGCAATCAGTCCCACTAAAATATCCAATTTTATGTTTACCTGATCATTTATTGTCGCTCACCATGACTACAGTCGGTGCCCATGTATAAAACGACTCAAGTTTCAAGTAAATGCTTTGAATACAAAACAAATATATGAAGAGTCGGTATTTATCATTGAGGAGATCTAGTCTATTAGAGGAGTCGTCTTTTGATTGCAACGGTAATAGGAAAACGCTTTTTTTTTCTTGTACGTGTATTTTCTATTCATTTGGGATAATACGAAACATTCCATCAATATTCAATATGAATTCAAAGCGCTATTAGCACTGCGGTTTTTACAGTTTTGAAAATACCAGCGTTGTGATTAGTAGGAAGTAAAACTAAATGAAATAATAAAGAATAAAATTTGGTGATAGTCTTTAATAGCGTTCTTATTTTTTTATTTATTTATTTTTCACCGAATCCTATAAATTCGCTTATTCATAGAAGCTTGAAGCCTAAATGCTGCCTATCTATTCCCATATTTTGCAGACAAAGTTGGAATTACAATAACAATACATGGAACGCTTAACACATAGTAAATCGAAATAGAAATCAATGATCTAACAGTGTTTTCGAAATCTATTTTGTTCTCGTTGTTCCTTTTCTTCTTCTACGTCACCAGTTCAACATCAAGGACGTCGTAATTTTGTACGCTAAACTCCTGTAATAGTTATTATTGTCATGTTGTTGTTGTTCCTTTACTACTTCTACATTATTTATTTAGCATCATGGACGTCGTAACTTTTGTCAGCTAAGCTCCTGTAATGTTTCATGTCGTCATGTTGTTGTTCCTTTACTACTTCTACATCACTTATTCAGCATCATGGACGTCATAACTTTTGTCAGCCAAGTTCCTGTAATGTTTTCTTGTCGTCATGTTGCTGTTTCTTTCCTTATTTTACATCACCGATTCACCGGCATGGAAGTCATAACTTTGGTCAGCTAAGTTTCTATAATATTTATTATTGTCATGTTGTTGTTGTTCCTTTATTTCTTCTACATCACTTATTCAACATCATGGACGCCATAACGTTTGTAAGCTAAGCTTCTGTAATAGACCTAGTAACTTTCGTTAGGTAAGTTTCTATAATGTTTAATGTTGTCTTGTTGTTGTCGTTGTTCCTTACTCTTTCTACATCACCCATTCAACATCGTGGACGTCGTAACTTTTCGTCAGCTAGGTTGCTATAATACGTATCAGCACTCACAGTGCTAGTTATCCAGGAGTTTCGAGCTCCAACCACCGTTTCGCCATTATTTCTCTTCTAGAATGGACAATTGTCACTGTCACAAATGTCATGTTTATAACACCAATATGTATATAAAATGGGTTTTCTCTATCATACAAAAATACCAAGGTATTAAAACTTTAAAGACTTTTCTTTTACAAGAATATTAAATCTTTATTTAACAAGCTGGAGAATAAGACTGAGAACGTTCTTAAGAATGGTTGGTGAATACGGACCCTGGACAGCTATTTTAGAAATTGTGCTCTCAGACATCGTTAGAGCACTGCTACTGTCCTTGAAATCGACTTCCGACAATCAACAGGAATTCGCGTATCTACTCAGACTGTTCGTTATCGTTTTCATGAAGACTGTTTGAGAGCCAGAATACCTGTTAGAGGGCCTATTCTAACCGTACCACACCGGAGAGCTCGTTAAGAGTTCGCTCGGAATCATGTTTATTCAGACACTGGCGACCTTAGCTTTTCACAGCCGAGAGTCGTTACCACGTTTTGACTTGTGACAGACGTGTGAGGGTGTAGAGACACTCAAGAGAGAGAGAGAGATTCCGAGTGTAACGTTTTCCCGTATGACAGATTTGGTGGTGGTGGTGGTGGCTCCGTTACGGTTTGGACAGGTATATCTGACTATGGCAATAGTACGATTCTATGCCAAAGGCTATTTCTGTAGACTTTGGTTGTTCTGGTGTTTACAAAACAAGGTTCCGTTTTAATTTATAACCGTTCACATTCCAAGTGTTGCTACTGCTCGGGAATATTTTTTGTCGATGACGCTCATATTGTTTTGTTTTTGTGATCGGATTGATACTGCTATTTGTTTAAAGAGTATCCATCAACTGTCAAAAAGTGTACCTTATTTTTTTGCGCGGGTTAAAAAATGTGTGTATTATCGATAATGTGATATGAAAACTAATGTTTGTCCCTCTATTGACAAGATTGTGCTTGCAGATACTTCAAATCAATCGATATGTCGTATTAAGGCATGTTTTAAATTATTGAATTTTTATTGTTTGTATATGTCAATTACAGATGGATGAAAAATTACATGCAGAGACAATCACTATTTAAAACGAGAAAAATGGTGGGCTATTTCAAAATCATTGAGTGCGTTCTGTTAATTGCACTTAGTCTGTCCACATTGCTTAATGTTTATTTTATTTTTCATTGTATAATTTATCCTCTTTCCGAACAATCGTGATTTGTAACGACCCTGAAACCTTTTGAAAGCATTGAGGGAAAGGAAAAAATGTTGGATTTTCTCCTTTTCCGTAAATGTTTTCTAACCTATCATAAACAAATCCCAGGATTTAAGCCGGGTTTGAAATGTCGTCTGCAACTGCTTTGAACTTGCCCAAGTCTAAGATTTTGTCGTTAGGTAAAGAGTTAGCTTGTAATTATGAAGCAGGAATTAAATTTGTATCTAAACCGAAATGATGAGTGAGAAAACTGGGTGATTAAACGGACAGTGTAGATCTAGATTAGGCTGCGAAACACGCGCAATTTAATTTGGATTTAGAGATTTCACTGTCCGGTATTTCGTGAAGCGCTGGAATCAAATTCGTACCAATATTTCGAGTACAAGTCAGGACTTCGATACTTTTGTAGACAGTGTAGATAACGATCAGATTGCACAGCACAAAGATCACTGTCCGCTCCTCTGGTATATATTAATCTGATTTCAGCCATAATTTGCTATACATGTAGTTAGGTCTTTTTAGCTCCAGTTATAATGTCTTTTTGGTTCATTTAGCGCACTAGATAAGAAGGAAAACTGAAACAGGATCGTCTTTTATTACTGAATGAAATTAATTTCAATGTCGTTTTCGTCTCATTTGGAGATGAACACTGAATATTAACTGCAGATATCGGTGAAGAGTTTACAAAAAAAAAATACCGGGAGGTAAATAATGCAACTCTGCAAATTTGAAGATCACGCATAGCCAACTTTCATGGCCATGTAAAATCCGATATCTGCATAATTTGCCTATGAAAGACAGCTATCATTGTATATCTTGAGAGAAAAAAAGGCAGTTAAATGATATAACTCCATAAATTTGAAGGTCGTTTGTGATTAACCCTTTACCAATCGACAAAAAGTAGTATTCCACCAAATTGAAACCATTTTCAGACTGCTCAAAATTTAATGATTATTTCTGTCGTTGAAAGGATGGCATACATTGTGGAAAAGGGATAAAATGCTGTTTACAAGTATTTTCTCCTTTTTCCTCAATGTTTTCAGAAGCCTTCTTCTGGGTTGTTAAAACCGGGGTTGTATGATAAAAGGTTAAAAGCAGAAAATTGGCGAAGCTAAAGCTTGTTGAACTCTTTACCAGACGACAAAATTTCTAGACTTGCCCAAACTGAAAACATTTGCAGACGACAGCTTGTGAATGTCTCTAGTGATGGGACCTGTCTTCTAAACGGAAGAAAACAATGCTTGAAAAGTCTACTAATATTTTCTCCTTTACCCTCATTTATTTTTAAAAGCCATTTTCATCAGGATCTTTAAAACACGGGATTTATTGATAAAGGATTTAGTAATCCTTTACGT